>CM057347.1:270134302-271495548 GCA_030015575.1 Agapanthus africanus
GATTAGATAAATTGGTAACCATTCTGATCAAGGTTAGAGTGCACGTTGAGTGTTTCTTTTCTCTCTCTCTTTGGCAGCGACCATTGACCCGACCCTAAGACTATGACTCAGTGACCAAGTTGACCGAACCTTCTTTAACACCGGCTTTTGGATTGTCAGAGTTGCAAACCTCATTGCCACTCCTACTTTTACCCTTTTCTCCAGGACACCCCGTATTACTACGAACGTCCACTTCCATTGGACAAAACCATCGTATGGTTATATACGAAATCGAAAGAATTTATTCAAGGATGGTTTCTGGTTCTGGAGAAAACGGATAGGACTATTCATTCGTCTTTTCCTTTTACCTTCTCTCAGGTTGCGAGTACTCCTTGGTTTAGGAGATAGTACACCTATTATGCAAATTGAATAGTTTTCTTCCAAACCTTAGGCTGGTGCCGACCGGTAGGGAATGAAGAAAACCAATTAGCCTAACGATGGTGTACAGAAAGTATTAAGTTAAGACAAAGCAAGGGATTGGTAAGAGAACAAAGTAAATTGCAACTGATATTCACGACCAAACCAGGTATTTCATTACCACTCCCACTTCACCTTTGTATTTCTCCAGGACACTCCGTATCACTACGAAGATCCACAGTTTATTGGATACTCCATCGTATGGTTATATACGAACTCGAAAGGAACTTGTTCCAGTTCGGGGATGGATTCTGGTTCAGGAGAAATAGGAATAAGGTTTATTCGGTTGTCTTTTATCTTCACCTTCTCTCGCATTGCGAGTGCTCCTAGGATTAGGGCAGTTCACCCATTATGCTTCTTGGATAGTCTTCTTCCAAACCATAGGCTGGTGCCGAACGGTAGGGAAGGAAGAAAACCATTTGGCCTAAAGGGGTGTGCAGAAGGTAATGACTAAAGACATATGAAGGGATTTGGAGAGATGGAAAAGAATTATACGGTTATAGTCGTGAATCTGGAAGAGGCACTACTAGGAATACCGGGATACCCCGTCGAAACATTTCAATGTTTCAGTTTCACTGTGTACTGTTAAAGGAAAACTGATTTCCCAATTAGTCCTTACTCCAGGGTATGTATTTACCAGGTACGATTCTCACATCTGTATGGTTTTACAGATGATGAGTGGGAGTAAGTTATTGGGAATTGGGTGATCATCCTCATTATATCGGGATTCGGTGTAATCGGTGATATTTGAGGAAGTCACCTGGGTTGTTTGCCGGTCGGCAAATATTTGGTTTTGAATATCCGCTGTTATGCACCAATTTCAAATTAATATATCTGTACGTCTATTTTTCATAGAGTGAGATATACCTTTTTGAAATTATGTCTGTGACATTTACCTATATCAGTGGATGGTTTGGTAAGGAGCATTAAACAGCGGTGTAATTCTTCATAACCAAGGGTACAATTTTCAACCTACAACACACAGGGAGTGAGTTATCAGACTCAAGGGACTTATACAGAGTATTGTATATTGTCCAGGGTCTATCAGGACAGAGGGGTTGGTCCTCGTACTATATTCGGTTTACTTATGACTTCTCTAGTTTTTAGACAGGTGTTTCGTGGAAACACAGGGTCCGAATTTGGAGAAGTTATAGGTATTTGAATAGAGTAGAGAACCAGGTGTAGCAAGTATCGGGATTCTTCAAAGTGATCGAAGATGTAGATACTTGTATATGGTATTCAGTTGATAGTAATGATAAAGAGAACATGCTTCTCTTTCAGGTTACTCATAATTGGAAGCATTCCTAAGTTGAGTAACGCTGATCAGCCTTCTTCCATTTACTTAACATGCACTGGAGATAGCTGCATGATTTGAATTTGGTTCAATTAAATCAGTGCCTCTAGTTCTATATTGGATATAGAACAGTTCATATCTTAACGATGTTAAGGTATGGGGAGTTGTCCGGTTTATGATTAAAACCAGACACTGGACAACTGAAGGCATGTTTCTGTAATGGCTGTTTGTGGGTTGACCCAGGCTATGACGAGGGTTGACTTTCTACCATCTGGAAGAACAATAGTGATATTGTTCTAAACTCGCCACAGTTTTAATAAAAATGTTTTTTTTTGTTTTTTTTCTTCAGAAAACAATAGTGGGAGTATGGTAGAACTGAAAGGGATTCCAGAACCACAAACGATTACTGAAGATTTGATAGGAACCTAAAGATTCAATCTGGCTTGACATTCCATTGGCCACTCCGCAGATAAGGTGGGTAACTTCAGGCACCCGAGAGGTACTTCGGTAGCCTCAAGGACGGTGACAGGGAAGTTCTTGTTTACCCACGCTTACCATTGCTGTTGTTCCAGACTGTGAGACCCGGCAGGAGGATGAGTATAGCGTCGTTCTAAACTGGTTTTAGAAGTGTACGTTTATATGACTCTGCCAGAGGATTGTCGTAGTCAGTGGGAGCAGCGGAAGCATTGGTGGACAGGTAGCTTATGTCCATTTATAGACTAAAGCAGATATAGCGGAGATAGATCATCCATTTCTGATGTGACAGTCATAGGTTTGACTTCATCAGAATAGGGGATGAATCTGTTGGGAAGGTAGTAGGGTGTGATGTCATGGTATTTGGATGACATACACAGAGTAGGAAGTGATATTCCTATGCTACAATCGGTTATACTTTGGTCGTCACACAGTGGTTTCTCCACATGAGACTTGGACATTATATCAGACATACTGGTTACTAGATCTATGGTTTTAGATCTAGATTTGGGTGGTTTCCCAATCAGGGTACTTAGACAGCATTCTAAGAGTATTTGGAATGGACGACTCCTGGCACGGTAGTGTACCTGCAGGTGATGGAGTCACCCTCTCTAAAGGTGTCTTACAGACTAAAGGGGAGAGGGATGTGTATGATTGGCAGATCACTTGCTTAGGCAATTGAGTCAATCATGAGATGTCAAGTACCACACCAGATGTTGTTCTTGCACTGGATGCAATAAGTTAACATTGATCCAATCCTGGAGAAACAGTCGGAAGCAGTTTTAGAACATAAGTGGATGTTCTAGGGATATGATAACGACAGCCTCATTCGGGAGACAGCTATCATTCCAGGCTTCCAAGGTGACCTGAACGGAAAGGAGGTTGTCAGAGTTATAGTTTTCCTTCTGAAAAGGGGCAGTATTTTGGACAGGTGGTCTAAGGAAATACTGAGGGAGGCATGACGCATGATACTGATTAAGTTCAGTTGACGATACAGTCTAAGAAGTTTGGATTTGGAGTTCATTTATGAGTTAGGTCCCATCAGACTTCCAGACACATTCTAAGACAAGTATTGCTCATTTCGGGAGATGGTTTTCTCCGCGAACTTGAGATCTAGAGAGACATAGAAAGAAACATCAAGGCGGATCCACTCACTGAGGCTATTTCTCGAACGCAATAGTTTCGTAAACGAGCTTTGTGAGACTAACTAGTAGAGGAGTTGGGTGTTCGGTATCACACGGGCTGTGAGTATGCGACATCGCAATAATTAGCCTTGAGTGCAAGTGGGAGATTATTGGAGATAGTGCCTTCAGAGTCAATTATTGGATCACAGGCACGTGATTGCAATGATTGAGGGAGGATCTATCCCGGTAGGACAGTCTTACTCAAGATGATAGTATGCTATCTGGTTTATCTTTATCATCGTGTACTGCTTTAGGTGACCTGACATGTCTCTATTACACGTTGATAGACCCCCTAGGATTCTTTCTTGACCACCAGCAGTATGAGGGCGATCATATAAGTGGGAGCTGGTAGTCTATAAGCACATCCTTAAAAGGTCCCTAGTCATGAGAGCCTAGTCGTGAGAGTTTCGAGACAGGGCATCGATACTCCAGAGTAGACTAGTGTATACAGTCGAGACCCCAACGAGGGGCGGTGGCCGGTCTCACAAACCACTGGTGTCAGTTGGTTCACCTAAGATGTATACAGGTGCTCATTGGGTTATGAGTACACCGGACAGGACTCGCCGGGAACATGCTAGTTGGCCTTATACCTGACGTCAGATAGCAGTTCCCTGGTGACATGTGTACAGGTTAGTTCATCGACCTAGGGATCATCATTTGTCTCGTGTGAGTTCCCACTATACTTTGATTACTACCCTACCACGCTCAAAGGAGACGTGCAAACAGGTTTTAGTTGGGTACAGTCCCGAGCCACATGGAGGCAGTGAGCGGATCATCAGGGGTTCGTCTCTCCCGGTATTGGGGGTGAGGTCGCGCTGTGTCTAGGAGAGCCATTACACGAAGCCCTCGGCCGAGGCAGGAGATTTACTGGTAGGTATTCCAGTAGTATCTCAGGGTGTTCTGGGCTACACTCCGACACGACTTGTACCGCTTTTTGAGGTCTGACTTTTACCAACCCCCTAGGCTCGCCATGCGATGCTCATAGACGAACGGACCGGACTGTACGGATATTGTCACTGACAGGCTCAGTAGGGTGTCAGGATGAGTTCGCTCATCGACGTCCCTTTTGGTCAATACCTGGTGGCCCGTTACGTATTGGCTTATACCTCTGACGTGCTAGTGGTTAAATCCACAACCAAGATGTTGACGAGTCTTTAGAGTCCCCCACATTCAGTTGCTCAAGTTTTCGGGCGAAAAGCTGTAGAGGCCGAATGGAGATATGGCAGGGTTCGATCAGATACGTGCGGTATTGCACGGATCAGGATCGAACGGATAATACTAGCCGGCTTTGGTTTAAGCCGGATCCTAATATAGTACAGTGTATATTTGTCTCATTGCATTTGTATTTCGGTCGGAATACAAATGCAGGTGTGTATGCACAGTATCGGGGTTTTCCTGTAATTTATTACGGGACCAGTTTTCTGGAGTTGCCAGTTTGCTTTCCGTTTCGGCCATATTTCATTGTATCTTCCATTGGCCGAAGATTGGTGGAGGAGGGCTTATTTGCATTTGTGCAAATAAGCATTTGTGGAGGGGGTCTTTGCATATTTTTGTATCATGATTATTCCTCCACCATTTGACTTATTCATTTCATCATGGCTTGACTTTGGAGCAATCATGGTTGTTGTTGATTAGTTGGTGGAGTGTGGATTTGTTAGTGATCATTGCTTGACTTTCTTTGTCATCATGCTTTTGATGATGGTTGAATATGAAAACCATTTTCTTTTCACTTGATTATTCTTGTGGCTATCCTTTTTCACTCACTCACTCACTCCATTCTCTCCACCACAATTTGCAAGGCCGGCCAATTGGGGAGGGGCAGCTCAAATTTTTGGTTTGGGGTTTTGTTCATTTGGCTTTGCAAAAATCCCACAAGATCAATCTCCAAAACTCCAAGTATCATTCCTCCACCAAAGGCAACTCCATAACCCCCAATGAGACATGTTTCTACACTATATTCTACAGTAAATCTTGGGCACGTCGACTCACCAGCTTCGTGCCCGAGTTGCCTCGGTATAGAGGTGGGAGCCCGTAAAAGATGCAGGCGACGTGGTGCCCTTCCGGCGAGGAGGTGGATTCTGGACATTCCACGGGAGATCGGGACGACGACGAGAAGACCGGAGGACACGGATCAGTCGGTATATCTCTCTTCCCCATCTTGTAGTTAGCTAGGACTAGTTAATAGTTCGATCCGGGTCATAGTGCGCGGTGGTGCCGGTTCAAGAAAATTTAAAGTTAACCATCGCTTCCGCATTTGGTCTCGGGATGGAGGCCGGGGCGCCGCCGTGCACTTACAAAACATACTCTCAAGTGTTCGTATTGTGGCTAACGTGCATAGCGACACAACGAAACCAACTCAGAGCAACAGCAATACAGAACACGAACCGTATCGGATAACATAACGCGTGAAAACGAAACACAAGAAATAAGCAATGTGGTCACAGATTTTGCTATACTTATAATCTGTAAAAGTTGCAAGTACCATGAGACCACAAATAACCCCAGAGACCCCTACACCAAAACCCAAACCCTAACTCCTTAGTCAAGTCGCAATTTGCAGCCAGAAGCAATTAATTTGCGGCCGGTTCATGAAGGAATGGGTTCGTACTTTGAGGGTAGGTTTTAGGTCACTACACTAGGTCACTGTGATGGGAACTTTTGCAACAAATACCTGGTTTGATAGCAGTTCATCCGAGACCCCAAAACTACACTAAAAATACGATATTTACCCGAAACGAAACTATATGCGTTCTAAACTGAAACTAATAATCTACGCTACACAATAAAGACTTAACTAACAGAAAGAGAACATTACCTATCCAAAAGAACTCAAAGATCCTAGCTTCCCAAGCTACACGGCATCCAAGCGGCAAATCAAGGCAAAAGATGTGATTTTTGAGAGTTTTTGTGAATATTTGATGAAGTTTTGTGTAGGAAATGCAAGTGTTCAGTTTGAGGTGAAGAGAGATGAAGAAAAAGAGAAGGAAATGAATGTAAAAGAAAAAGAGAAGGAACATATAAAGGTGAAGAGAGAGGTGAGAGTAAGAGGTGAGTGCGCCCTTGCATTAAACCACCATTAATGCATTCACACTACACCATGCCACCTCCTCTCACTTCCAAAAGAATATCTCTCTTCTCATACAAAAATATCTAGGATTAGGGTTAAAGTAAAGCAAGGGATGAGATTAAAGCAAAGGATTAGGTTAAGGGTTATGTTGACATGGTTTTTAAGAACTAGACTAACACAACCAAATGCTCACATTAACGTGCACACATGCATGCTTGCCCATAACAAATAATATTAAAATAATAATTAAATGTTGTAAAATATGAGGAACCCGAATTGGTAACCTTTTTACCAAAAACCCGCATTACCGTCTAAACTAACACTAACCGAAATCTAAGGCATTACATAGCCAAACCCACATCCCTAGACCCCTACGAGAGCGGCAAGTAACCCTGGTAATTCTAGAGTTAGGAGACCCGGTCTCAACTCCTTGAGATAGTCTCCCACTGGACTCTAGAACCCGGTTGCTTATGCTCCCCGCCTTGGGTATATCCTAATGCGGAAAAGTAAATAATATACAACAGTGGTGACATCATCCTCAACCCGGAAGTGCCCCAATAAAAGAATATTACATACTGATTTTACATGAATGAAAATAAAAACCATCGTCTCACATAAAAACCCAAGACTATTCTTCCATGACGATCCAATAAATCATATCAACAGCAACACATAACATCTCATGTCATCAACGTAAGTAAATATGCGTATCCCGAAACTCGTTGACATATAGCAACAAGATCGGGATACCCCATATATTACACTTACGGTCGCATAAAAGAAAACAGAAAACTATAATAATTAGAATCTGCAATATCCTTAGCCATCATAAACCGGGAATATATCATATTCCGGATTTCATGCCTAACTTATAAAACTTGCATTTTAGTCTCAAATTGAAAAATCTTTTAAATTGGTTGTCGGATAATTCAACAAGATTCCCGACTTAGTGATCGCGTATAATACGCAATTGTGACAGAGTTTTGATCCAAATGAAAACTTCGTGGCAATCGATCAATTGAGACTAAACGGCTAGGTTTATAATATACTAACTAGTTTTCATAAAACTAATTAATCCGGATTCTAATAATTGTATCACACACATCACAAAGCTTGTAAATTAACCATGACATTAGAATTCCGCACGCAATTAGAAAACTAAACCAATTTTTCCAACACTTGAAAAATCCATTGAGCTAAAATTGCAAAACCGATCGTTTTAAGCTAATCCGGGAGTCGAAACGAACTCGAAACCGGACCGAATCTTCACGGGGGCGAAGAACCCAAAATTAACTATCGAATGGGGGGCCTAGATAGGGTACCCCACCCCCGAGGCCACCACGAGGTGGCCAAGGGGTGAAGCAAACCCGAAACTGCCTAAGGTGGGGCAGTTTCGGGTACCCACTGCCAAGACCACCTTGTGGTGGTCTTGGGGAGTGGGCCCAGCAGTTCGGTCCACCCCAGGGTGTCCCCATGTTGTGCACGCTCCACCCCGTGGCTTCTTTGTTCAAACCGTGAGCCCGCGGAGTGTGCAAAGAACTCAAAACATCATTTTTGAAACTGTTTTTATCGGCAGTTTTTATGTGACAAAAATGACGGATTTCTAATGTCGCTACAAGTTATCATAATGTTCTAGCTTGGCTCTAATACCATGAAAGTATACCATAACACCACCATGAGTTTCTAGAGGCATCAAGCATGCCACATTTTAATTTTTATTAGATGCTAAGTTAGACTAACAAGATAATTACTAGATTTTTAGGGTTTGCCTTTGTGATGTGATTAAAACCAAGAGAAGAAAAGAGCATACAACCTTTGTAGTTTGAGTCCTTCTCTTCAAAAGCTTCGGGTTGAAGTCCACGCGACTCTAATAGGCTCCTCTTCGAGTTGAGCGAACCTCCTTCGTGATCTTCGCTCCAAAGACGATCCACCCAAAGTCCATACGCTCAAGCTAACCCTTTACTAATCTCATTAGTGAAGGCAACGCTCCACATCAAATTAGTAATCTAATGTGTGATGGTGAAGTAGGGGTTTAATTTGCTCACTAGTTTGTGTTCAAGCATCATGGTTCACATCACATATGAGGGTTGGAACTTGAACCATGAGATTGAGAAAGAAGAAGAAGCTAGAGAGAAACCATGGGAGAAAAGCAAGCAAAATGGCTAAGTGTTGGGAATGCGCAAAAAATGAATGGCAACTCTTGACCCCCACTCATTCAAGCATGGAATTTTGCAATATAAAATTGCAACCATGCTTGAATAGTGAGTCAAGATGAATAAACTATGAATAAAGCCCATGCTTGCAACCATGCTCTCATTTTCACCTCTTTTCTATTTTTCTCAAAAATAGAAATCATGCTATGCTTCATTATTATATATATATATATCATATATATTAATATATATATAACGAAGAATAATTAGTGAGCTAATGATATTAGTTAAGATATAATCATATCACATATAATATATATCAGATTATTAAATCAACACTTGATTTAATAATCCGGTTATATCACATATGACCGACTAATATCATATATCTGTATATCACATTATCAAATCAACACATGATTCGACAATCTGGTTATATCACATATAACCGAACCGATAACAGATAACTGCCAGATTACAATACGGTATCACATACACATATTTAATCAGGCCCACACACATATCACATATGTGTCCTACTTCGTTTCTCTTGAACTAGGAAACTTCTATGTGGGACTCTAAAGACTCGTCAATACGCCAGCAGTAGGTGATGATCACATCAGTCAACCACAAGCCATCAGCGGTACTAGCTGGACGTAACGGCTACCTGGGTACTGAGCGATATGAAGATTGTTCATATCAGAATTTTGCATTATTATATTCCCCATTCTTAATCATATTGCAAATAAATAGGTGCTTTTGATCCATATCTGCTAAATAGTTGCAGGTTACAGGTTCTCGGAACAATACAGTGAAAATGGTGAAAGACGCTATAAAAGTGAGGCTACGACCAACAAATAAAAGAATCTTTATCATGCCGCCTACAGTTTGAGGGACAAACGAAGATCAGCAAACTGTTCGATTTCACAAAGCAAGAAGGCAGCACAAGATTCAAGACTTCGACACGAAGCGAACGGTAATAGTCCACAACATTCTGCACTGTGGAAATCTGGAAGAAACTAGAAGACATTCTGAGAAACCAAGTGAAGAAACCAGAAGGAAAAAGCAACAGAAAGCAATCCTAGAAAAATGAGCCAACAAGCCCATCAAATGGCCGCGGATCCACGGCCAAACAAGGCATATGGCGCGGATCCGCGGCCGTGCTGTGCGCGTGTCGGCGCGTGTTGGTGGAGTCGGTGCATTGACCCAGTTTTCATAGGGTATTTTTGTAATTCTAGATATGGATCAGATGTAAACCCTAGGGTTTCTATTATCTATAAATAGGAAGCCTACAGCTCTTTTTGGAGCATGCCTCTTTTTATTTCTCTAGTTTAAATTTCATTCCGTGTAATTGTCAAAGAGTGCATCAATAAAAAGTAAGTTTTTTTATTTTGAATTTCTTATTTGCAATTTTATTTCTTAGCAATTTTTTTATCTGCCACAGTTATTTTCCGCTAGTTAATTAGGTTATTAAAAATAAAGCAAAAATGAATTCCTTTGTTAATTCCCTAATGAGTGAGTAGTTCCTCACTTGTTAGGGTTAGGATTGGGGAAGGTTTGAGAGATGAAAATCTCTCACCCTTTTCTTGCCCGTTCAATATTTTAAAGTAAGGACTCTATGCAAATAAGCACACACCGCTCACTACGGCACCCTATCCCACGAAGTAGCGGTGATTCCCTAGTTAAAGACCGGTTGTGGTTGATTTCCATAGAGGTTAGGGATAAGAGTTAAGGAAGGACGGACAAGGACCAAAGGGAAGAAACCTAGTTTCTTCCCGGTCGTGCTAATCCCCTTTGTTAACTATTACCTTAACACCTAAAAGTTCTTAATTAGGGCAAAGAAAGCGGTGAGAATAATTGACTTTCCAAACTAATCTAATCCTAACCCTAGCAATGTTTTAATCCAAATCAATTTCAACCTCAGTTTTTATAGAAAATCAAAACTTACCACAAATAGGAATTGACTCGTTAGAACAACTAGAAAATACACGTTTTCCCTGTGGACCGACCCGTACTCAACCGGCTAGCTACCAAGCGACACCGTTCTTGATTGCGGTTAATTCTTTGATTTCAAAATTTATCTTTCAAAACGCATAAGCAAAAATCTCTATCAATTAAAGATCAACAAGCAAGTTCGTCCATACTCTCTATGAAGCCTATCAGTAACACTCCCGTATAGTCCGGTCTCTTCGCCTGATATGTCGCATATCATGTCTAGGGGTGGTAAACGTCAGTCCCCAGTAATGTGATAAGTCATGCCGATGTCTGGCCTATAACGGTTTGAGAAACTACTGATAACACATATCACTAAATCTTGCAAGCAGCCCTGGCCAGGGACTTGCAGTTATAGCCAATCGATCATAGCACAACATCAACCCCCAATACCGGGAGAGACGAAACCCCTTCTATCGCTCATTGCCTCCATGCGACTTGGGACTATACCCAAAATCCACCTGTTTGCACGTCTCCTTTGAGCGTGGTAGGGAGGAAATCCAAGCACAGTGGGCGTCACACAAGACTCTATGACGATCTTGGGTCTACAGACTAACCTGTACCAGTGTCACTAGAGGACTGCTATCTGACGATAGGTATACTACCACATAGGAGTCATCGGCGAGTCCTGTTTAGTGTACCCAGTCTCCACTGAGCACCCGAATACCATCTTTGATGTAAAACACCAATGGATGTGGGATCATCCATCGCCCATCATATGGGTCAAGAAGCGTATACGCTGGTCTACTCTGGAATATCGTTGCCCTAGTCTCGATATTCCCTCGACTAGGAACATATTAAAGGATGTACTTTTGGACCACCCTGGCCCCACTAGTATGATCTCATCATAGTCCTGGAAGTCAGTACATATCCTAAGGGCTTTATCAACATGTAAAAGATAGACAATATAAATACCAGTCTACATGTTAAGATAAAGGTAAGCTGATAGCATACTATCATGTCGAGCAAGAAAGTCCTATATATATATGTCCAAGCATCCACTATATCATCAATAATGGCCTCTAGGGCATACATATTACTAACAGATAACAACCTATACTAATTTGCTATTATAATGTAGGTTGATGAAGTTGGGATTTTTCTCTTTAAAATTCTTTTCTTTTATTTTCTTTTCCAACCTAGAAAAATATCTAGAGAGAAAAATGAAGAGAGTGAACTTGGAAATATTAGAATGAAGCTTGGAGATGAGATAAGATTGAGATAGAGATAAGTATGGATGAATAAAACAATTGAAAAGAATGAGTCATGGTTCCTAGGGCCTTTGAGAACATTATAGAAGCCATGACTCATCTCTTCATTTGTTTTTATTTATATATTTATCAATATCTTTATTTTCTTTCTCCAATGTGATTCTTATATTGCCATGTTTTTTGTATCTCCATGATGCAATCCTTGCTCCCACTGTCTACAAGAAAACCGTAGTATCTCTCAGGTGGATGAGGAACCCAACTAGATCTGCGGAGTGGCTTTGGTTCGTCAGGGACTATTGAATCCTCTGGTTCCAATAAATCGTCAGTTATAGTTTGTGTTTGCTGGAACTACTTCCAGTTCTACATCATCGCCACTAATTTCTTCCACAAGAAATTCTTTATCAAAAAAAGGTGGCACGATGAGAAACAAAACATCTTTTGTTCCTCGGTGTGGTAGAAGATGTACCGTCGCGAATGGTTGGGATATCCTACAAACTTGCACAGAACTGACCTTACCTCGAGCTTGTCCGGATTTCGCTTTTCAACATAGGCCGGAAAACCCCATATCTTAACTCGTTAAAGAAATGGTCTCTTCCCATTCCATATCTCATATAGAGTTGTAAGCAACGGATTTGATCGGAACTCTTTTCAATAGATATGCATCTTCTCAAGTGCATGTGCCTGAAAGGAAATAAGCAACTAAGCAATACTCATCATAGAGCGCACCATATCTCATAGGGTGTGATTCCTCCATCCCGATATACCGTTGTGCTGTGGTGTATATGGAGGAGTACGCTGAGAGAGAATCCCATTCTCTTTTAAATAGTCTCGGAATTCCGTGCTCCAGTATTCTTCTCCCTGATCATATCGAAGGATTTGAATACCTATACCCTCTGGTTCTCTTCTTCGTACTTCATAAGTGCATAACTCCTTAAAAGGAAATAGGAAACTCAGTAGTACTCATCATAGAGCACACCATATCACATAGGGTGGTATTGCTCCGCCCCGATATACCATCGTGCTATGGTGTATACGGAGGAGTAATGCTGAGAGAGAATCTTATTCTTAGAATAGTCCAGGAATCCCGTGCTTATGTATTCTCCTCCTTGATCACATCAAAGGACATAATACTTATACCCGTTTTTGGTTTTCTACTTCTAAATTATATTATGTGAATATCTCAAAAGCTTCGGACTTGTGTTTCAACAGGAACATATGTCTGAATCTCGAGAGATTATCAGAGAATGTAATGAAGTACAAAGAACCGGTCTTGGCATGTGTAGACAGAGGACCTTCATACATCAATATGTATCATCCCAAAAGTTCATTAACTCTTTCTCTGTTTCCAATAAACAGAGCTATGGTCATCTAATCTCTGTGACATGACTGGCAAGTTTCACAAGATATAAATTCAAACTAATTTAAATATGCATCTTAATGTAACTTCAGCTAGTCAGGTCGCATTGATATGACCTAGTCTACAATACCTCAAGAAGGATTCGTTCATTTCTGAACTCTTCCACTTGTGTGTGTTCTATATACTAAGAACTGTGGTTTGATTTAGAATGTCAATGCTTTTAGATAACGTGCCTGAACCGATCAACTCTTGATATAGGAAATATTCAAAACATTATCCAACAATACAAAATTATATCCTTTCTTTATAAAGAGACTGATATGATTTTGTATATCAGGTTCGGTATCTAATAACAATTGTTCAGAATCAATGTATTCTTGTAATACAGGGTGGCAGTGACCAACAGACCGGGCTGCAACACTTACACCATTTTCTGCCTCATGAAACTTATCACCCGTTCTCAGTTCTCTACCTTTCTGTAGCCCATGTAATATATTACATATGTGGGATCCTGATCCGGTATCAGATACCCAGGACGCAGAGGATACTGAGAAATAGTTCTGTGTAACGAACACACCCGAAGATGATGCATCAACATGCACTTTCTTTGTTTGGGCGGTACGGGAAATCTGGTATTCCCCAATTTCCTGCTCTGTCTTATAACAATTACAAGTTGGAGCGGGACAAACGTTCCCCAGCTCAGTATAACATGCGGGTTCGGTCAATGTATCCATATTATTATCTTGATTAAGGCATGACATGGTCACTACCTGGAGAGAGAGAGAAGAAAACACTCTGCATGCGCTCTTGCAAGATCAGATTGGTTATTATTTTATCTAATCAGGATGGCTCCCACTGTTTTTATCAAATCTTCCTTCAACCCTAAAAGGAAAGACTAGCCGGGACTAATTACACGCTATAAGTTCGCCAATCTTTCATCCAGGCCAGTGTCGGTACTTTGAGGGAGCTTTCCCGTGCTTTCGCACGAACCTAATTACAGTAAACCTCGTTTTCCCAGAGGCATAACCCCGTTGACACCTTTCTAGACACCTACTTGATCGGCTAATTGTAATGTGTAAAACTCTCCCAGGAGTAACTTTTACTTGCAGCGGGTATCGGGATCCAACTATCTCATAGAAGGTATGCAATCTCATTGCAAATTTCAACACTTGAAATTCCCGATAATTTTGCCCCTAGCAGCTATATGACCTTAACATAGTCAACAAATCACAAGTGCTAGTCAAGTTCAACCCGTCATTTCCCGATTGAATTAAACCCACCCGCACGACCCTTAACATAGTCAACAAAGTCGTACGACTACCCTAATCCAATCGCATCATATGCTTATACAGATAAGCACTAATTAGCTACCGCACACTACGCCTTAACAAAGTCAACAAACGTAGCACGAATACTAACTAGTACTTATCTGAAATGACGGAGGGCTACGACAGGTTTTTCTGAAAACCTATTGCGTAATGAACTTGATATCGTTGTATAATCAAATGATTTTAAAATGGAGTATTTTTGAGGCTTTTCTAGTTTTGCTAAAGGGGTCACTCCCGGTGAAGGGATCGTCGGCCCTTTCCTCATCGAATGAGGTGCGGGATATATCATATATATCATTGTGCAAAGCAGAAACTATAGAAGCAATCAAAAGACAAACCGAGGGTTGTAGCATCTGCCAGTTATTGCTAAAGGGGTCACTCCCGGTGAAGGGATCTCGGTCCTTTCCTTATCGAATAAGGTGCAGGATGTTCTACAAGGAACACCGCGATGCAAAGCAAGAACTGTAGCTACCTGTTTTTGAAAATTCGATTCCACAACATCTTAGGTTTATTTTCTTTCATTAATCACATTAATGAAGTCCCATCATTTAAATCACCTAAACATCACAGATAAATACGGCGTACACTTATGCCATCCATGTTCGCCTCGATGTCCCCTCGTGCACCGTTAGGTTAGGTAACTAACGGCAGAGCGGGGCAGGGCTAGCGCGGGTGTAAAACATAAGTAACGTTTATATAATATATCGTATATACTATATACAGTATCTATCACAACATATCAAATGATCACATCACAGATATCGCAGCAGAAGAAACATATGAAACATTGGATATACTAGGACGTCCGTGTTTTCAATACGAGCCTGTATAAAACACGGATTCCACGATCGCGATGAATAGCCAAACCCACACCCTTAGACCCCTACGAGAGCGGAAAGCGACCCTACCAATTCTAGAGTTAGGAGACCCGGACTCGACTACTCGAGTTGGTCTCCCACTGGACTCCAGAACCCGGTTACTTGTGCCCTCCTCCTTGGGTCTTTCCTAGTGCGGAAAAGTAAATAATAAACAATGGGTGACGTCTTCCGCAACCTAGAAGTGCCCCAATAAAAGAATATTACATACAAGTTTTTACATGAATGAAAATGAAAAACACGCATCTCACATAAAACCCCCGGCTATTCAAACACAACGATCCAATATAACATATCCAGCAACACATAACATCATATGTCATAAACGTAAGTAAACATGCGTATTCCAATTGTCGTTGACATATAGCAATGAAACCAGTGATATCACATCGCAAAAAAGAAAGTGTAAAACTACAACAGTTGGAATCCGCAATCTCTTTAGACATCGCATGCCTAAACAAATGAATTCCTTAGACATCGCATGCCTAACAATTATAAACCCCGCATTTTAGTCTCATTATCGAAAACACTTTTCAATATCAAGTCGGGCAATTCAACAAGATTCCCGGCATTTTGATCGAATGCTCGTCGCAAACTTTAGTAGGCAGCCGCACCCCCGATGCCGTCGACGAAGTGCACTAAGGCGGAACACCACTGCCGCGAGCACCCGAACGGATGCCTTCAGCGACGGGGTTGTCCTACAGTCACTTGGTCGGGGCTATGATGCGTGGCTATCTATTAAGTATACCGGGCGAGTATCCGCGTACGCTACGTGATTGCGACGGACTTTTGATCACATCAAAATTCCGTGGCAACCGATCAAATGAGACTAAAGTGCTATGTTTATAACATTCAAATCAGTTATCTCATAACTCCTTGTGGGTTCCAAATATTGTATCACATTCCGGATAAATAGAAAATGTTAAACTTTCCGATCGAACAATCAAACACCCAAGTTTTCCCTAAACAGCTCAACACATGAAATAAGTTTAAAAACATTCACTTCATGCCACAGTACCAACGGTCCAGCCGTAGAAGGGTCAAGCCAACGCCTCACATGTGGCACGCCGTACTGCCTCAAACCTTAAGGTTCAAAGGGCGGTTCAAAGGGTCGCATAATCGAGTTAAGGTTTTTTGTCTTCTAGAGGGACCATCGCGTTACTTGCACTACTTAGAACGTTCTTAAACCACGGAAAAATCCAACAATTGGAAATTTCCCGGCAGGGGAAAAATTGGGTATTTATATCCGGTCGAACTTTTTAACATATTCTAAAATTACCCGGAAAAACACATAGACAAAATTAAACAATCCGATCGAATCTACGAACTCCCAATACAACCCAGAAAACTCAACTCTTGAGTATAAAATAAAAATACCCAGAAAACTCAGGAATAAAATAGTGACATTACTGTGCAAAACATGGTGAAAGAACTGACCGTACGGCCGCGGAACCGCCGCCGCACGAGCCATGCTCGTGCCGCGGTTCCGCGGCGCCTTGATGGACTTAAGCCCACGTGTTGCACAGTAATTCATAAAAAACCCTGCTTATTTTTCTGCATATTTTTAATTCACAAAAATCCACGATTTAAAATTTTTTACAGAGAAGGGTCTTGGATTAGGGTTTCGGGTTCGATCGGACTTCTAACTTCGTCTACACTTCGCCTAAGACTCTAGCTAGGCTCTGATACCACTGTAGGGTTACTAGGCACACTAAGGAGGCTCTACAAGGCATCGACCATGCCGGATTAAAATTTTTAGGTGCTTAACAACCCTAAGCAAGATCGTTAACTAGATATTAGGTGAATCAAAAGCAAGTAAATCACATTTACACAAAAGGAAAGGGACTACAACCTTTGTAGATCCGGTCCTCTACTTCCATAGCTCCATGACGATGTCCCTTCGCTGCGATCAACCAACTCCCGGACTCTCGGACGGCTCCATGAGGAAATTGCAACGGGATCGCTCGAAGTCTTCGGTGCCGAAGATGATCTACGTCAAGGGAATACGGACTCAAGCTTCTACCTCACTAACCATAGAATTAGTGAAGCAAACACCCTAAACTAAAGTGCTAGTCTAGTAGAGGATGGTGAGATAGGAAGTGGGTACTCTTTAGATTTTGATTTCTCACTTGGATTCATCACTTGATAATTTTCTAGCAAGCTTTTCTTTTTCTTCTAGAAGAAGAAGAAGAGAAAAGAATGAAAGAAGAATTAACAAAATAGAAAATCAAGTGAAGACTTATCACAATGGAACCATGGGTGAGGTTAACTCATGTAGAGAATAAACTAGGCTTTAGGTTGATGGTTAGGTTAAAGGATAAAAACAAAATGGCAAGACTTTTTCAAAGATGCTAGTATGCTTCATGAAGCTTCTAGCAATGAAACAAAAAAGCCACCATTTACTTTTTCCAAAATTAAATAAATAAATAGATAAATAAAACCTTAACCATTAACCTAAACTATGGTTTAAAGCATACACACCCAAGTTTGCATGTATCATCAAACATGATACAATCTTGTGCACAAAAATATATCACATATACAACTTGTGCACATCAAGTGAGAAATTCAATCTCAAGTCAACCAAGACTAGTTAATGTAAAGTAATATATCAAATATATAATTATACATTAAATCATCAATTCAACACTTGATTTAACGATCCGGTCATATCGCATATAACCGACTAATATCAATGTATCGACTTATCGAATCAATCCTTGATTCGATAACTAGGTTATATCGCATACAACCAATCGATACAATCATCACGAGAATTGAATACGGTATCACATACTCGCATCATTCTCGGTCCCGCACATATCACATATGCGCTCCTATCTCGTTTTTCCTGAGCCAGTACAACCTCTATGTAGGACTCTAAAGGCTCGTCAATACGCCGGCAGTAGGTGATGATCATATCAAGCACCCACAAGCCATCAGCGGTACTAGCTGGACGTAACGGCTACCCGGGTATTGAGCGATCAGAAGATCAGCAAGCAAGCCCGCTCCAACTCCTGCGAAAAGCCTAACAGTGACACTACCGTACAGTCCGGTCTCCTCGTCTGATATGTCGCATATCAAGTATAGGGGTGGTAAACGTCTCACCCCAATAACCGATAAGTCATGTCGATGTGAGGCTCATAACGGGTCGAGAAAACTACTGGTAACACTTACCAGTAAATCTCTAAACCATCCCTGGCTAGGGACTTCCCTGTTATGGCCAATCGAGCACAGCGCAACATCAACCCCCAATACCGGGAGAGACGAAACCCCTCCTATCGCTCATTGCCTCCATATGACTCGGGACTGTACCCAAAAACCACCGTTTTGCACGCCCTCTTGGACATGGTAAGGTGGAAATCAAAGCACAGTGGGAATCACACAAGACTCTATGACGATCTCGGGTCTACAGACAAACCTGTACCAGTGTCACCAGAGAACTGCCATCTGACGTAAGGTATAATACCATCTGGGAGTTCTCGGCGAGTCCGTCCAGTGTACCCAGTCTCCACTGAGCACCCGTATATCATCTCTGATGTCAAACACCAATGGATATGGGATCATCCATCGCCCATCTGTATGGGTCGAGAAGCTACACGCTAGTCTACTCTGGTATATCGATGCCCCGTCTCGATACACCCATGACTAGGGACTTTGCAGGATGTACTTATGGACTACCATGTCCCCACTAGTATGATCCGCATCATAGTCCAGGTAGTCAAGCACACATCCTAAGGGCTTTACCAACATGTAACAGAGAGACAATCAGTGTACACGTTAAGGTAAAGAGTAACCAAATAGCATACTATCATATCGAGCAAGAAAGTCATCCCTATATATGTCCAAGCATCCACTACAATATACATCCTATGTATAGTAATGGCCTTTATGGCATACATATAACTAACACCATGTACCCTAACGCGGCCCACGACGCTCCTCGCAAGGGGTATATATATCAGAACCGATAAAACTCATGGTGGCTGCTGAAATATCATATCAAGAGAAACCGGGGTTTTCAAATAATGCATAATTTCATGAAACTACCACGGTCCTCAAATCCAGAAAATTCGTCGAATTAGATCCTCCCTTTTTTCAAATAAAGGAAGTGACAACGTTAATAAACATCATGAAAAATCCATATCTCAATGCGAAAATCCATGAATATAATATATGCAATATAAAACTGTAATGTGAGCATAAAGGAAAAAGCCACTAATTAACTACAACAAGTTAATATATATATGTAACGTTTTAGAAATCGTTTTGCTAATTTTTCCGTTTTAGGGCAAAATAGTCGGTATTTTCCGTTTTAACCCGATTTCGATCAAATATCCGTAGAAACTTGCCGGCACCTATTTTAGCTAAAATAAAACTAGTGCGTGAACTTTGGGGGCATATGGAAGGTTTTGGTTCAGATAGAATTTTTCCCAAATAAAATATAATATTATGCACGTAAATCGGGAAATTTCTTCTAAATGAGAATCATTGAAAATCATCACTATAATTATTTTGGAAGCTTCTGCTCAAAATATCTAGAATTTTTAGTGCAAAAGAATTTAAATTTTTAAAAGAAAAAGAAAAGAAATGAAAGGTGGCAATATTGCATTTAATGATCCATTTATTGCATTTTGGTAGAAACTTCTTCATTTTTATCACACAAATACCCCCCCCCCCCATCACCTTTGGCCGAGCCTCATTCCCCATTTCTGCCCCATTTCTTTTCCTAGCTCATTTCTTCATCATTTTGTTCACAAAATGCTTCAGAATTCCAAAAATAAATCCAAAAATTCCTAAATAAAAATTAAACCATCAATTCCTTTTACTAAACTTGCTTGGATCTTCAACAAAGTATGTTTTTTTTGGTGGCTAAGTTGATGAAATCTTGTGCTAAAGTTTGTTCTTGTTAAGGTATAATTTCTTACATTTAAGCCTTAATTATTTGTTTAAATCTTAATCTAGCTATTTAAGTTAGATAATTATATGTTTAATATAGCTTTAAAACTCTTGATTAATTCATTATTCATAATTTTTAAGAAATTCAAGTTAAGGTTAAAGCTTGATTTAAGTGTTTAATGTTAATTGAAGTGTTAATTTGTGATTAGAAAAAGCTTAACCTAGTAGAAAATGATAATTATTGTTAATTACTACTTTGTTTAGTTAAAGGTTTTTACTTACTAGGTTTTTGCTAAAATTTAATTAGCAAGTGTTAAAAATAAGGAAATGGTTTGGATAGCTTAGTTAAGCTATTATATGATGTTTGAGATCGCTAGAAATGTGTTAGCTTGATTCTTGTGTGAAATATTGCGATAAGTTGTTTAATAGGTTTCGGGGATTTTCCGACGTGGATTCGATTGGTCGTTATGAGGTTATATCTATTATATTCCTCGTATTTAATGGTTTGTGTTGCGCGATCGGAATCTAGACTTGGTGTTTCGTAATTTAGCGACCCTAGTTAGGGTTTTCGGCCGATGTCCTGCGCGATAGATGCATTAAGTGCGCAGTGTAATTTTCAGGGCATTATCCTTGCGTTTCATTGCCTTTTCGTCGATGTAGAATATTTAGCTTATGTGATATGTTTGTGAAATTTTAGGTTTGCAGGCGGGGGCTTCGGACGCTGCGAAGAGGGGAAGCGAGTGGTAGGCTTCACTTAGCCAGGAGCGTTGGTGAGTAGATTTAACATCTACAGAGGAATCGCTCGCATGGCGTTATACGTCTGGGCTAGAAATGATTTGACTTGTCGCATATTCTATTTCATTTATAGAGTTGCGCATACACCTTATTACTTAGTTACTTGTTGTGCTTGGACAAGTACCCTTAGGACACTGCACATATTATTGACGGCTCATGTTGCACGAGCACTAATTGTATGCCACACACACCGTCAATAATTGCCATGTCACGCGCAACACCCTTATAGATATGATATTTTTTAGTTAGGGACATTGAGACATTGATTCATATTTCTTTACGCATATGACATATAGCATACCTGTATACCTTCATGCATACACATATGCTTGACATGCTTACATGCTAGTTACCTGTATATCTATAGGGTATTGTTCCATTAGCGATAGGTACATACACACTTAATGACATAGCTACATTGATACCTTGCATTCATACTTCACTTATACCTGGAGGGTATATTACATCATTATTGATAAGTAGATACATATATCTTGCTATACCTTTATGTTTACACACGTATCTGGCTATATCTTCATGTTTACCTTTATTTGATATTATATAGACTTGGAGAAATTAGGAACCGCATATATATATATATATATATATATATATATATATATATATATTTTAACTTGTTGCAGTTAAATAGAGGCTTTTCCTTTATATGCTTACACTACAGTTTTATGTTACATATATTATATTCATAGATTTTTCGCATTGAGATATGGATTTTTCATGATGTTTTTCTGGACTTGAGGACCGTGGTAGTTTCATGAAATTATGCATTATTTGAAAAACCCGGTTTCTCTTGATATGATATTTCAGCATCCACCATGAGATTTATCTGTTCTGATATATATATATACCCCACGCGAGGAAAGGAGGGGTCCGTGTGCGGGTACATGGTGGGGCCCGGAGGTACCCCAGGGCAAGAATCTCAGTGAGGAGATGAGTTAGTGGGGGAACCATACTTACCTTTGGTATTACCTATGACTCGGCTGTTATTATGGGGATACCAACGAGAGTCATGTATGTATAGATACGTCGAGAGACGAGCGTCATAGCTAGGCACTCGAGTTTTCGGTATAGCGTATGATACGTACCTATCAGGGTGCCAGTCTTGGTGACAGCACCTGATAGATTAGCATTTATGTGTCGATACTTGGCACAGGTTTTCATGATATTTCTTTTTACTCCTAAGTATATATAACAGTGGAATGGGACGCTGTTATATATGCATATACATATGTATCAGTGGAATGGGACGCTAATATATATGCATACATATCAATTCTTATACATCATCATAATTATTTATGCAAATATACTTAGGTTATAAGAGATTCACTTGATATTGGATACAGGATATTTGAGATTTGCTTGATATTGTACATTCAGGATTTGTTAGACCTACATGATATGAGAGCCAATTTGGGGGTTGATTTAAGGAATTGGGATTTTGATTGTCTTGATGGATTTTGGTCCTACCACGATATTAGGATTCCGTGGAAATGACATATTTCATTCCATACTCCACTTTTATTGTTTATGCATTGCTTCATGTATTAGTTGTACCTGATAGAGTACATTCATGACTGTTGCATTTACATACTTCATTTTATATGCATTGCTTCATGTGTTAGTTGTACCCGTTAGTGTACCTTTCATGACTGTTGCATATACAACTTTTCATATCATTATTGCCTACCGATTGTCATATTATTGCTTCATATATTACTTGTACCTGCTAGTGTACCCTTCATGATTACTGCATTCATATGACCTTTTATTGCCATTAATTGCATATGTTAGATTCACGCTGTACGTGCATACTTGCGATTACCTGCATATGTTAATTATTATTCATGAGTTGTCAACTCACCCCCGTTGTGCCACAGTTTGTTTTGCAGGTTGTTCCCCAGAGTAGTCGAGGAAGGCTATTCATCTATCATGTCGTCTTTGCTGGGGATACCGCTTTGGCCCACAGTGTGCAGTTTTGCTTTAGGTGGGTTTTGTAGTTATCCGTTCACGTTTATTGTATATTCGTTGTATCCTGTAGTCTCCATCTACCATTATCTTGTATGACTTAGAGACTTGATGTGAGGACGATATTGTATATTTTGGTGATTTGGATGTCTTTTATGCAGTTTTTACTTATATCGTCTTTTATTTCTTCGCTCCGGCGTCGTATATCTGTTGTGGAGGTTGTTTTCTGCCTTTTGGCGTGGATTTGCTCCCGTTGGGGATGCTTTACTTTATATTTATGTTGTACCCATTTTTGGGGTTGGTTCTAACAAAGGAGGTACTGCCAAAATTTTCAAGTAAATTGGACTTAAAGAATTTATACTTAAGATTTTCAAAAGTTTAAACAATGTTTCTTATCATTTATTGTCTTTTAATGGTTTAGATTTCTGGGTTTTGTCTTTCTTTTACTGCGTTACTCCTGTAGAAGTTGCGTAGTATCAGGGCCGTCACGTGCCAATTTCGGGTCATGACAAAGTTGGTATCAGAGCGCTAGGTTTTACCTTTCGGAGTGTAGGATGACCTTGGTATGATGGAGTAGGTAGCTTAAGAAGAGTAACATAGTGTGTGTATGTCCGCGGCATACTCACGATGTGGTACTCCGCCTAAAGTGACCTAAGTACTAATTGCTTTAAATTTCTTCCTTGATGATTCATATTCTTGTGATTCGATTTCCATGTTCTTATCGAATCTTATTTCCATTTATAGCCTTTGCCGCCGATGACTATGGGGACTCAGAGTGATGCGGCGAGGGCCGAGGTCAGAGTAGACTCGGGTAGTACGAGGACTGACCAGGATGGCACGCTCGTTGCACAGGAGCAGATGGATCCGCCTTCGGCAGATCATCTCGCTAGGTTTGTAGCAGATATGCAGGACATGCGCCAGACGATGAGTTCATTAGTTGAGGCCATTCGAGCGCAGCGACAGGAGGTTGTCACCCCTGTTACCTAGTTGTTCCTTGCGGTCAGTACACAACATTCCGTCACCTACATAACACCTATGGATGCAGCCCCAGTTGACGAGACACGTCTTCCTGAGACTTTAGGAGTTCCGGAACAGTGGAGGACTCGTACAGACGTACCAGCACAGAGACAGAGGCTTAGTCGTTGAGACAGATATCACGCACGTCACGGGAGTAACAGAGGCTTAGGACGAGGTCAATCGTTCAGCTCTCATTCCCAGGAGGGTCAGCAGTCGTCGCGTGGATGTTTCTGGTGCGGGAGCCTTCATCACCTCATCAGGAATTCAGCCTTTTTGCTAGTCGGCTTTTGAGGAGAGGATGTCGAGGATTCTTGGTGTTCATTCGTGTTACCGGATCCACGGTGAGTTATTGGACTGGGTTCCCTTCGTGCGAGAGTCTTCCGACGTTGTTCCAGATGAGCCGGCGGAGCTTAGGGAGCTTAAGGATCTGCTGCAAAGTTGCTAGATAGGTAGGGCTTATGTGTCTGAGTGTTTTGCATTGGGGAGCTCCTATTTCTGTTCGTCAAGGAGAAAGACGGCAGTTTGAGGTTGTGTAGATCGTCAATTGAACCGTCTTACGGTGCGGATATGTATCCTTTACCTCGCATTGACGATTTCTTCGATCAGCTCCAGAGTGTGCGACATTTTCTAAGTTTGTTTGGGATCGGTTCATCCTTTGTTGCGGGTTCGGAGTGATGACATTCTGAAGACTTCTTTGTGCGTGCTATGGACTTTATGTGTGTTGGTGGTGTCGTTGGACTCACCAGTGCCCTAGCAGCATTTGTGGATATGATGAACCTATTTTCTTCAGGCCGTTCCTCGACCGGTTTATTGTTTTGTCATTAATGACATTCTGTTCTATTCCAATGTGTCGTTAGGAACAGGAGCAGCACTTGAGGATTTGCTTTGCAGACATTGGGAGAGCCCCACCTGTTTGCTAAATTCTCGGAGTGTTCCTTCAGGCTTGATTGTGTTGACTCCTAGGACATGTGGTTGCAGGAGACGGTTTCGTATGGTCCCGAGGAAGATCGAGGCCGTACAGCTTTGGCCCAGACTTGTGTATGGGACGGAGGTCCGCAGATTTTTGGGCTTAGCAAGTTTTGACCGCCATTTCATGTAGGATTGCTTGTGTATCGCTGCACGTTTGACTGAATTGACTGGAAAGGAGGTTCTTTTCTTTGGAATGAGGCATGCGTTTGGAGTTTTAAGCAGTTGGAGATTCGGTTGACAACTGCACCAGTTCTTTCTTACTTTCTGGTTCGGGCGACTTTGTTGTTTAACTGTGATGTTTCGCGAGTGGGGCTCGATTTTGTGCTGATGTGGTACTATAGAGTTAGCGCTTATGCTTCCCGACAGTTGGAGGAACTACGAGAAGGATATCCCACTCATGATCTGGAGATGGCCGCTGTGGTCGTGCGTTGAAAATCTGAGGACACTACTTGTTCGGAGAGTCGTGTCAGATTTTCACCGACCACCAGAGCTTAATGTACATCTTCCTGCAGCGGGTTTTGATTGTTGAGACTGTCTTCTGCATATTCACAGTTCTTGTGCGATCGTTGAGTACAGCTTGAGTTCGCCTCTACACTGGGGACAGCTTGCTCATGTCCGCGCCCGTCCACTTTTCCTTAATCGTTTTGGAGAGTTGCAACCTTTAACCTTTCCGGAGTAGGGATGGGAGCAGATCTCCATGAATTTTGTGGTGGTGTCTATCTCGGTCTAGACAGGGTGTGACTCCATTTGGGTATTTGTTGCTCAGTTTGCTCAGTTGTTCTTTGTTAAGTTGTGCATTTGCACGGAGTTCCTTCATACGTTGTATCCAATAGCGTCATCCTGTTCGCTTGCCGTCTTGGGCAGAAGTTTCAGGAAGCCTTGGGTACTGGCTGAGCTTTAGCTCCGATTTTCCATCCGCAGGACGAGGGTTTGTGAGAGCGGGCTATACAGACTCTGGAGGATATGCTTGTGCATACTTACTAAGTTTTTGTGGGCAGTTGGGATCGTCACTTGCCATTGTTAGGGTTCTCCTTCGATAGCTGTTATCAGGAGGCACTCCAATTGGAAACCTTTAAATTTAGTTGTTAGGTCGTGTCAATCGCCATTCTGTTTTTCTGACTCTGCGTAAGTAGGATTTTTGGACCCCAGCTAGTCTAGAGACTTCAGAGATGATCCAGTTGGTTCAGGTCAGGATGGGAGTAGCCCAGTGCAGACAGAAGTCTTATGCCGACCGTAGTCGTCGCAGACTTGAGTTCGCAGTGGGAGATCATGTATTCCTACGGGATTTTCCGATGAATGACATGTTGAGTTTTGGGAAGTATCCCAGGATTGTAGGTCCTTTTGAGATCCTTGATGTGAGTTGGTTCCGTTGGCTATAATTTGACACTTCCGCCCAGATTTTTGAGTATTCACCTTTATTCCTTGTGTCGATACTTCGCAATTACCTTCATGACCTTTTTCACATGATTCAGCATCAGAACAATTAGCTTGGACGCGATCTTTCATTCACCAGCAGCTGATAGTTATAGTGGATCGGCAGGTGGAGGAACTTCGGTCAAGGGTCTTGCCGTCTTTGAGGGTTCTTTGGCGTAGCTGTATAGTGAGGTGATCACATGACAAGCTGCGAGCTAGATTTGGGAGTTTTGTACTCATCTTCTTAAAGGTACGTGTAGATGAATTTTAATTCGGGGACCGAATTTCATTAAGGGGGAAGATTGTAACGTTTTAGAAATCTTTTTGCGAATTTTTCCGTTTTAGGGCAAAATAGTCGGTATTTTCCGTTTTAACCCGATTTTGATCAAACTTCCGTAGAAACTTGCCGGCACCTATTTTAGCTAAAATAAAGCAAGTGCATGAACTTTGGGGGTATATAGGAGGTTTTGGTTCAGATAGAATTTTTCCCAAAAAAAATATTATTTTAAGCGGTAAATTATGCACGTAAATCGGGAAATTTCTTCTAAATGAGAATAATTGGAAATCATCACTACAATTAATTTGGAAGTTTCTCCTCAAACTATCTAGATTTTTTAGTGCAAAAGGATTTAAATTTTTAAAAGAAAAAGAAAAGAAATGAAAGGTGGCAATATTCCAGAACCACAAACAATTACTGAAGATTTGATAGGAACCTAAACATTCAATCTGGCTTGACATTCCATTGGCCACTCCGCAGATAAGGTGGGTAACTTCAGGCACCCGAGAGGTACTTCGGTAGCCTCTAGGACGGTGACAGGAAAGTTCTTGTTTACCCACGCTTACCATTGCTGTTGTTCCAGACTGTGAGACCCGGCAGGAGGATGAGTATAGCGTCGTTCTAAACTGGTTTTAGAAGTGTACGTTTATATGACTCTGCCAGAGGGTTGTCGTAGTCAGTGGGAGTAGCGGAAGCATTGGTGGACAGGTAGCTTATGTCCATTTATAGACTAAAGCAGATATAACGGAGATAGATCATCCATTTCTGTTGTGACAGTCATAGGTTTGATTTCATCAGAATAGGGGATGAATCTGTTGAGAAGGTAGTAGGGTGTGATGTCATGGTATTTGGATGACATACACAGAGTAGGAAGTGATATTCCTATGCTACAATCGGTTATACTTTGGTCGTCACACAGTGGTTTCTCCACATGAGACTTGGACATTATATCAGACATACTGGTTACTAGATCTATGGTTTTAGATCTAGATTTGGGTGGTTTCCCAATCAGGGTACTTAGACAGCATTCTAAGAGTGTTTGGAATGGACGACTCCTGGCACGGTAGAATACCTGCAGGTGATGGAGTCACCCTCTCTAAAGGTGTCTTACAGACTAAAGGGGAGAGGGATGTGCATGATTGGCAGATCACTTGCTTAGGCAATTGAGTCAATCATGAGATGTCAAGTACCACACCAGATGTTGTTCTTGCACTGGATGCAATAAGTTGACATTGATCCAATCCTGGAGAAACAATCGGAAGCAGTTTTAGAACATAAGTGGATGTTCTAGGGATATGATAACGACTGCCTCATTCGGGAGACAGCTATCATTCCAGGCTTCCAAGGTGACCTGAACGGAAAGGAGGTTGTCAGAGTTATAGTTTTCCTTCTGACAAGGGGCAGTATTTTGGACAGGTGGTCTAAGGAAATACTGAGGGAGGCATGACGCATGATACTGATTAAGTTCAGTTGACGATACAGTCTAAGAAGTTTGGATTTGGAGTTCATTTATGAGTTAGGTCCCATCAGACTTCCAGACACATTCTAAGATATGTATTGCTCATTTCGGGAGATGGTTTTCTCCGCGAACTTGAGATCTAGAGAGACATAGAAAGAAACATCAAGGCGGATCCACTCACTGAGGCTATTTCTCGAACGCATTAGTTTCGCAAACGAGCTTTGTGAGACTGACTAGTAGAGGAGTTGGGTGTTCGGTATCACACGGGCTGTGAGTATGCGACATCGCAATAATTAGCCTTGAGTGCAAGTGGGAGATTGTTGGAGATAGTGCCCTCAGAGTCAATTATTGGATCACAGGCACGTGATTGCAATGATTGAGGGAGGATCTATCCCTGTAGGACAGTCTTACTCAAGATGATAGTATGCTATCTGGTTTATCTTTATCATCGTGTACTGCTTTAGGTGACCTGACATGTCGCTATTACACATTGATAGACCCCCTAGGATTCTTTCTTGACCACCAGCAGTATGAGGGCGATCATATAAGTGGGAGCTGGTAGTCTATAAGCACATCCTTAAAAGGTCCCTAGTCGTGAGAGTTTCGAGACAGGGCATCGATACTCCAGAGTAGACTAGTGTATACAGTCGAGACCCCGACGAGGGGCGGTGGCCAGTCTCACAAACCACTGGTGTCAGTTGGTTCACCTAAGATGTATACAGGTGCTCATTAGGTTATGAGTACACCGGACAGGACTCGCCGGGAACATGCTAGTTGGTCTTATACCTGACGTCAGATAGCAGTTCCCTGGTGACATGTGTACAGGTTAGTTCATCGACCTGGGGATCGTCATTTGTCTCGTGTGAGTTCCCACTGCACTTTGATTACTACCCTACCATGCTCAAAGGAGACGTGCAAACAGGTTTTATTTGGGTACAGTCCCGATCCCCATGGAGGCAGTGAGCGGATCTTCAGGGGTTCGTCTCTCCCGGTATTGGGGGTGAGGTCGTGCTGTGTCTAGGAGAGCCATTACACGAAGCCCTCGGCCGAGGCAGGAGATTTACTGGTAGGTATTCCAGTCGTATCTCAGGGTGTTCTGGGCAATGTTAGTGTATATGCCCTAGAGGCCATTACTGTATCATACTAGTATGTATATTACTTGATGGAAGCTTGGGATATTCACAGTTGTACAGACAATCTTGCTCAATATAGTAGTATGCTACTTGGTTTGTCTCTGTTTTAATGTGTACTTGTGTGTTTATTTATTATATCACCTATACGCATTAGTAGAGCCCTTAGGATCTTTGCTTGATTACCGGCGTTGTGATGGCGATCACACTCGTGGGGGCTAGGTAATCTACAAGCACATCCTTATACACGTCCCTAGTCGTGGGAGTATCGAGATAGGGCATCGATGCTCCGGAGTAGACTAGCGTATGCGCTTCTCATCCCAGCACGGGAGACGGTCTGTCCCACAGCCGTCGGTACGTCGTACTTGAGATAGTATGCGGGTGCTCGTTAGGTTACGAGTACACTGGACAGGACTCGTTGGGAACTGATGGTTGGTATTATACCTATCGTCAGTTATCAGTTCCCAGGTGACATTAGTACAGCTTAGTCCGCTGACTTGACACTGTCACTTCGCCTCGAGTGTGTTCACACTGTTCTTTGGTTACTACCCTACCACGGCTCTACTGAGTCGTGCAAACAGGTAGTAGTTGGGGGCAGTCCCGAAGCACTTGGAGGCAGTGATGGTTAGACAGGATTCGTCTCTCCCGATATTGGGGATTGACATCGCGCTGTGTCTAGGAGAGCCATTACACAAGTAGTCCCTGGCCAAGGCAAGCGAGATATACTGGTAGGTTCCAGTGTTATCTCAGGGTGTTCTGGGCTTCACTCCGACACGACTTGTACCGCTATTAGGGGTCTGACGCTTGCTGCCCCCCTAGGCCCGACATGCGATGTATCAGAAGAACAGACCGGACTGTACGGAGATTGTCACATACAGACTCAGTAGGAGTTCGGATGGGTTTACCTCATCGGCCTTCTTATCGACATCTACCTGGGGACCGTTACGTACAGCTAGTGCCGCTTGCGGTCTGTGGTTAAACCCACTGCCAGGGTAGTGTCGAGTCTTTAGAGTCCCTCACAGAGAGTTTCCCGGCACTGAGCGAAACGTGTAGAGGCCGTATGGTTTTACGGCAGGGCTGCGATCACTTACGTACACTTGTGTGCATATGGTGTTCGGGCAGGCAGTACTAGTGGGCTTTGGTTTAAGCCGGATCCTAGTATTGCACGGATGGTTTTGTTTTGTCTTCTGCGCATCCGCATTCTGCGGAATGCGGATGCAGGTGTGTATGCAAAGTTTTCCGGAGTGATGAAGGAGGAGGTGCCTCATTAGGGTTTTGGCAGTTGGTTTGGCCAAAACCGTTATGTGGCGGGCTCATTAGGGTTTTGACAGTTGATTCGGTCAAAACGATTTTGAGGCGGTCTCATTAGGGTTTTGACAGTTCGTTTGGTCAAAACCATTATGAGCCGGGGACATTATTTACTAATCCTTTCATTGATAATTATGTTATGGCTAATTACATTGACCATTTGACCATCTTGACTTTGTTGACCATTTGACCAAAGTTGACTAGGATCTTCTTGAAAGATCTAAAGTATTCTTTGGTTTTCTTTTTCTTTTTCTTTTTGGTTATGATAATGGTCATGTCATTTGTAGCCATCACCTTTATCTTGATGTGATTAGTAATGATAATGTTTTTGCATTATTGCAACCATGGTTGGGTTTTCTCTTGGTTAAGCTTTTCATTTGCTCATTCTCATTCTCTCTCTTGAAATGAAAACCTCCATGGTTGCTAGCTAGCTCCTCCTTCTTCCTCCTCTTGATTTATCTTTTGATCTCATGTGTTGAGAGAAAAAGATCCCACAAAGACAAAACCATTCATCTACCACTTCTACACAACCTAGAGCTTCTAGACTAGCCATCTCCTTGCCCTAGTTACCTCGGCTCGAGGTGGAGCTCGGTGTACATCTCTCGGGTGGATCGTCTTCGACTCAAGGAGTCCGCGGAGGTGACCAAAGTCCGGATCAACCATTGAGCAAGCAAAGAGAAGAACAACAAGAAGAGAAGAACAACAAGAAGAGAAGGAGTTCAAGTTGAGGTATAACCCCTAACCGAGTAGATAACATCTCATGTTAGGATGCTAGTGTATTGTTTAGCAAAGATCCGGCTTTTACGGTCCATGTTACCAAGTCCAGAAAATTTTTTGTTTTACCGTTTCCGCAACCCCGAAAGTACCGGGAGAGGTAACGTGGACCTAACAGTGGTATCAGAGCCTAACTAAACATAAACTAGCTAGGTAGTGAAGTGTATCGAAGTTCGAAACGGAAAAATCGAAAAACCGAGTTACGAAAAACCTGAGTTTCTGTTAAAATTTTTTCTGGTCAAAACAAAATTTGTCATACTCTAAAAATCATCTCAGGGTTTTTAGAAGAATGCCACCAAAAACGAGCCAGTAACTCGACCAAAGAGCCGCGTTTCCGCGGCAATAGCAAGCTATTGCCGCGGAACCGCGGCCATCTTGGTGAGTCACTGGGTCGATTTTGGTGCAGTGTATTTCTGACTTGGTTTTAGGATTTTTAAGATGGTTTATATATGCCCAGATTTTTCAGAATAGAAGTTTGTTTTTGGGGGCCTATAAATCCGTATTTTTTTCCGAACTTCAATATACTTTGACTATAAAGGTTATATCTGTGATGTTTATGTGTATTGAACGTCTACTAATCGCTATACGTCGATTAGTGGGGGTTATACACATCTGTGATCTATGTTGTTGATGGTTTGTGTATATGAACTCGTTGGATTGTCGCGGATGAATAGCCGGGGTGGATGTGAGATGAGAGTTTCTTTTTCTTTCATTCATGTAATAAATTTGTAAATTGATGTAATATTATTTGTTTGGCCGCACAACCGGGTCGGGGTTGTAGCCGTCATTGTATAATTCTTTTTACTGTTTTTGCTCCTAGGATAGACCCATGGAGGGGGTGCACAAACTACCGGGTATCTCGAAGTGCCGAGTGGCCTACTCACGGCGTTGAGGGAGGTTGCTTCGCTTCGAGTACTGGCAGGTAGTTTGCCGCACCCGTAAGGGGTCTTGGGTGGGGTTTTGGCTATTCATCGCGACCGTGTAATCCGCTTTTCGTTGCAGGCTTGAACGAATCGCGGGTTCCTAGTATATCCAAAGTGTTCATCTGTGATCTGGATTGGCTATCATTGTAGTATATCTATATATAATAACTATTTAGGCGTTGCTTATGTTTTACAGCTGCGCTAGCCCAGCCCCCGCTCTGTCGTTAGTTAAGTAACCTAACGGGTGATAACGGGGCCCAGTGGCGAATGCAAATGGCATAAGCGTACGTCATATTTTGGTTGTTTTCTGCAATGGTAGGATTTAAATGATGGGACGCATTAAAAGAACTAATGCAAGAAAATAAACCTAAAAGACGTTGTTGGAACAATTTTTCAAAAAGCTGTTATTGCAAGGACGTTCATTTTTGTTTTGCATCGCGGTATTCGGTTGTGAATGCCCAGCACCTCAGTCGACGAAGCAAGGGCCGAGATCCCTTCATCGGGAGTGACCCCTTGGACAAAAGTTTGCGTCAGGGTAATAACTTCACTATAGTCGATTATTCTTGCTTTGCATCGAGGTATTCATTTTGGAATATCCTGCACCTCATTCGACGAGGAAAGAGCCGAGATCCCTTCACAGGGAGTGACCTCTTTAGCAAAAGTTTTCGCCACTATATTTTCAAAAAGATTACCAGGTTCCTTCAACGATATCAAGTTCATTACGTTAACGGGTTTATCGCCAAAAATCCAGCTGTAGCCCTCCGTCATTTCTTACAAGTAACACTTAGTATTCGTGCTGCGTTTGTTGACTCCGTCAAGGCGTAGTGTACGGTAGCTAAGTGCTGCTTGTTTGTATCGGTATATGGGATTGATTAGGACAGTCGTATAACCTTGTTGACTCCGTCAAGGGTTATGCGGGTGGGTTTAATGCAATCCAGATAATGACAGGTTGAACTTGACTAGGACTCTTTGATTTGTTGACTCCGTCAAGATCACTTGGGTCCTAGGGGCAAAAACCACATCGGGAGTTTCAAAAGAACTGAAACTTGCAGATTTAGCATACCTTCTGGAGTCTGGTGGCTAGAGTGGATTCCATCTAGGTCATCACACAATGACAGTTGGATCTCGATCCCACTGATGAGTTGGATTACTCTCGGGAGATTACTTTCACTTAACAATCAATGCTACAAACCTAGTAGGTGTCAAGAAAGGTGTTAGCGGGGTTACGCCCCCAGGGAAAAGAGGTTCTTGAATTAAGGAACTTCGCGAAAGCGTTGGAAAACCTCCCTCGAAGTACCGACACTAGCCTGGCTGAAAGGTTAAGCAAGTATTGTGACGTGAATTAAGACCCGGCTAGTTCTTCTTTTAAAAAGGTTTTAAGAAGAATTTGAGTAAACAGTGGGAGACATCCTGGTTAGATAAATTAATAAACCAATCTAATCTTGCAAGAGCATACGCTGATTGTTTCTTTTCTCTCTCTCCAGGCAGCAACCTTTTCACGCCCTAATCAAGATAATAAAATGTATCGCTTGACCGATCCGAATTCTTATTCGGGACTGGGGAAAGTTGGTTCAGCTCTGACTTGTGACAACAGTCATGAGTATGAGAATGGGAAAGGGGATTGTATGGATTTCCAGGATACCCAGTTGAAGAAGAAGCATGGTTTTGCATCTACTTCAGGTGTTCTTGTAATTGAGAACTGTTTTACGGTCAGCCCTACCTCCTGGGTACTTGATACCGGATCAGGATCTCATATCTGTAATTTATTGCAGGGACTGAGAAAAAGTAGGAAAGTTGCACCGGGTGATATGTCGCTCAGAGTAGCGAACGGAGCACAAGTTAATGCGGCAGCCGTCGGTGAATATCACCTAGTCTTGCCAACTGGCAACACTATGATTTTGAACGATTGCTACTATGTACCCTCCATGGTTTGCAACATCATATCAGTTTCTTTACTCGATAAAGATGGATATAACTTTGTTCTTGAAAAGAATATCATGAACATTTACCTTCATAAGGTACTGGTTGCAGAGGGTACACTGTGTAATGGTATCTACGTTCTAAATCATAATACAGTTCTCAGTATACAAAACACACGCAAGAGGAAGAATTCAGATACGAATGAATCCTACTTGTGGCATTGTAGACTTGGTCATATCGGAGAGAAAAGACTGAGTAAGTTGCATAAAGATGGACTCTTGAATGCGTTCGAGTTTTCATCTTATGAAACTTGTCAGTCTTGTCTCAAAGGGAAGATGACCAAATGTCCGTTCACCGGACATGGAGAAAGAGCAACAGAGCTCTTGGGACTCTTACACAGTGATGTGTGTGGTCCGATGTCTATACATGCAAGGGGTGGGTTCTCCTACTTCATCACATTCACTGACTCTCTCTCTAGGTTCGGATATGTGTATCTGATAAAATACAAATCTGAAGCTTTTGAGAAATTCAAGGAATTTAGAAAGGAAGTAGAGAACCAGATTGGCAAAAGTATCAAGATCCTCCGGTCTGATAGAGGAGGGGAGTACTTAAGCACGGAATTCCTAGATTACTTAAAAGAGAATGGTATTCTCTCTCAGCTTACTCCTCCTTATACACCACAGCACAACGGTGTTTCGGAGCGGAGGAATCGTACCCTATTGGATATGGTTCGCTCCATGATGAGTAGTGCTGAGTTGCCTCTTTCATTTTGGGGACATGCGCTTCAGACAGCGGCATACCTATTGAACTATGTTCCATCCAAATCAGTGCCTAAGACTCCATATGAAATATGGAGTGGAAGAAATCCGTATCTTAAGCGATTTAAGATATGGGGTTGTCCGGCCTATGTGAAAACACAGAAACCGGACAAGTTAGAGGCACGGTCAGTTCTCTGTAAATTTGTGGGATATCCTAAAGGCTCACTATGATATCTATTCTACCACACTGAGGAACAGAAGGTGTTTGTATCTCGCCACGCTACCTTCTTAGAAAGGGAGTTTCTTGCAAAAGAAACTAGTGGGAGTTCGGTAGAACTGGAAGAAATTCAGCGACCACAAAATGTAACTGAAAATTTAGAGGAACCGCTAGATTCAATAACCCCAAACGAACCTCAGCCACTCCGCAGATCTGGTAGGATTTCTCATCCGCCCGAGAGATACTACGGTTTTCTCATAGACGGGGATCGAGAGGATTGCATCTTGGAAGAAGATGACCCTACCAGTTTCAGGCAGGCCATTATCAGTAGGGACTCTGATAAGTGGCAGGAAGCAATGCAATCCGAAATGGAGTCCATGTACGCCAATAAAGTGTGGACCTTGGATATTGCTCCACCTGGGGTAAAACCCGTTGGATGCAAATGGATCTACAAAAGGAAACTTGGTGTAGATGGGCAGGTGGTAACCTATAAAGCTAGACTCGTTGCAAAAGGTTTTCGTCAAAGACCTGGTTTGGACTATGATGAAACTTTTTCTCCGGTGGCTATGCTCAAATCCATTCGGATCCTACTTGCCATTGCTGCCTTCCATGACTATGAAATCTGGCAGATGGATGTTAAAACGGCTTTCCTAAACGGTTGTTTGGAAGAGTGCGTTTACATGGATCAACCAGAAGGTTTCGTAGACAGTGGGAGCAACGGAAAGGTGTGCAAGTTGCTTAAATCCATTTATGGATTAAAGCAGGCATCGCGGAGCTGGAACATCTGTTTTGATGAGGCAATCAAGGAATTTGATTTCATCAAGAACGAAGATGAGCCCTGTGTATATAAGAAGATTGTAGGACGAACTGTCGTATTCCTAGTCTTGTACGTGGACGACATTCTTTTGATAGGAAATGACATTCCTATGCTACAATCGGTCAAGCTATTTTTGTCACAAAGGTTCTCCATGAAGGACCTGGGTGATGCCTCGTACATTCTGGGGATCAAGATCTATAGAGATAGATCCAAGAAACTATTGGGACTTTCGCAGTCCAGGTACATAGAGACCGTACTAAAGAGATTTAGTATGGAGGGTTCCAAGCGCGGTAACATACCCGCATTGCACGGAATTACCCTCTCCAAGAAGATGTCTCCTAAGACTGACGAGGAGAGGGTTCGCATGAGCACTATACCCTACGCTTCGGCGGTAGGATCTATAATGTATGCGATTCTATGTACAAGACCAGATGTAGCTTACGCGTTGAGCGCGGTAAGCCGGTATCAGTCAGACCCAGGGGAGGACCACTGGACAGCAGTGAAGAACATTCTCAAGTACCTGAGAAGGACTAAGGAGATGTTCCTAGTTTACGGTAATGGACACCTCAGGGTCGAGTCCTTTACCGATTCAAGCTTCCAGAGTGACAAAGATGACAACAAGTCTGTCTCGGGTTTTGTGTTTACCCTCAACGGAGGGGCGGTATGTTGGAGGAGTTCCAAGCAAGATACCGTCGCAGACTCGACGATGGAGGCTGAATACATTGCTGCAAGCGATGCCGCAAAAGAGGCGGTCTGGATGAAGAAGTTCATTAGTGAACTTCAGGTGGTTCCGTCCATTGTTGACCCAATACCTTTGTATTGCGATAACAATGGGGCTATATCTTTAGCGAAGGAACCAAGGTCCCATCAGAAATCCAGGCACATCTTAAGGCGGTATCACCTTATCAGGGAGATCATTGATCGCCAGGAGATCGATGTGCGGAGAGTGGACACAAAGGACAACACTGCGGACCCATTCACGAAGGCTTTACCCCAGACTCAGTTCGAGCGGTTGATCGAGATGATAGGTCTTCGATACGCCAGTACATGGCCTTAGTGCAAGTGGGAGATTGTTAGTGTATACGCCCTAGAGGCCATTACTGTATCATACTAGTATGTATATTACTTGATGGAAGCTTGGGATATTCACAGTTGTACAGACAATCTTGCTCAATATAGTAGTATGCTACTTGGTTTGTCTCTGTTTTAATGTGTACTTGTGTGTTTATTTATTATATCACCTATACGCATTAGTAGAGCCCTTAGGATCTTTGCTTGATTACCGGCGTTGTGATGGCTATCACACTCGTGGGGGCTGGGTAATCTACAAGCACATCCTTATACACGTCCCTAGTCGTGGGAGTATCGAGATAGGGCATCGATGCTCCGGAGTAGACTAGCGTATGCGCTTCTCATCCCAGCACGGGAGACGGTCTGTCCCACAGCCGTCGGTACGTCGTACTTGAGATAGTATGAGGCAGCTCGTTAGGTTACGAGTACACTGGACAGGACTCGTCGGGAACTGATGGTTGGTATTATACCTATCATCAGTTATCAGTTCCCAGGTGACATGAGTACAGCTTAGTCCGCTGACTTGACACTGTCACTTCGCCTCGAGTGTGTTCCCACTGTTCTTTGGTTACTACCCTACCACGGCTCTACTGAGTCGTGCAAACAGGTAGTAGTTGGGGGCAGTCCCGAAGCACTTGGAGGCAGTGACGGTTAGACAGGATTCGTCTCTCCCGGTATTGGGGGTTGACATCGCGCTGTGTCTAAGAGAGCCATTACACAAGTAGTCCCTGGCCAGGGCAAGCGAGATATACTGGTAGGTTCCAGTGTTATCTCAGGGTGTTCCGGGCTTCACTCCGACACGACTTGTACCGCTATTAGGGGTCTGACGCTTGCCGCCCCCTAGGCCCGACATGCGATGTATCAGACGAACAGACCGGACAGTACGGAGATTGTCACATACAGACTCAGTAGGAGTTCGGATGGGTTTACCTCATCGGCCTTCTTATCGACATCTACCTGGGGACCGTTACGTACAGCTAGTGCCGCTTGCGGTCTATGGTTAAACCCACTGCCAGCGTAGTGTCGAGTCTTTAGAGTCCCACACAGAGAGTTTCCCTGCACTGAGCGAAACGTGTAGAGGCCGTATGGTTTTACGGCAGGGCTGCGATCACTTACGTACACTTGTGTGCGTATGGTGTTCGGGCAGGCAGTACTAGTGGGCTTTGGTTTAAGCCGGATCCTAGTATTGCACGGATGGTTTTGTTTTGTCTTCTGTGCATCCGCATTCTGCGGAATGCGGATGCAGGTGTGTATGCACAGTTTTCCGGAGTGATGAAGGAGGAGGTGCCTCATTAGGGTTTTGGCAGTTGGTTAGGCCAAAACCGTTATGTGGTGGGCTCATTAGGGTTTTGACAGTTGATTCAGTCAAAACCATTTTGAGGCGGTCTCATTAGGGTTTTGACAGTTCGTTTGGTCAAAACCATTATGAGCCGGGGACATTATTTACTAATCCTTTCATTGATAATTATGTTATGGCTAATTACATTGACCATTTGACCATCTTGACTTTGTTGACCATTTGACCAAAGTTGACAAGGATCTTCTTGAATGATCTAAAGTATTCTTTGGTTTTCTTTTTCTTTTTCTTTTTGGTTATGATAATGGTCATGTCATTTGTAGCCATCACCTTTATCTTGATGTGATTAGTAATGATAATGTTTTTGCATTATTGCAACCATGGTTGGGTTTTCTCTTGGTTAAGCTTTTCAATTGCTCTTTCTCATTCTCTCTCTTGAAATGAAAAGCTCCATGGTTGCTAGCTAGCTCCTCCTTCTTCATCCTCTTGATTTATCTTTTGATCTCATGTGTTGAGAGAAAAAGATCCCACAAAGACAAAACCATTCATCTACCACTTCTACACAACCTAGGGCTTCTAGACTTGCCATCTCCTTGCCCTAGTTACCTCGGCTCGAGGTGGAGCTCGGTGTACATCTCTCGGGTGGATCGTCTTCGACTCAAGGAGGCCGCGGAGGTGACCAAAGTCCGGATCAACCATTGAGCAAGCAAAGAGAAGAACAACAAGAAGAGAAGAACAACAAGAAGAGAAGGAGTTCAAGTTGAGGTATAACCCCTAACCGAGTAGATAACATCTCATGTTAGGATGCTAGTGTATTGTTTAGCAAAGATCAGGCTTTTACGGTCCATGTTACCAAGTCCAGAAATTTTTTTGTTTTACCGTTTCCGCAACCCCGAAAGTACCGGGAGAGGTAACGTGGACCTAACAGGCTACACTCCGACACGGCTTGTATCGCTTTTGGGGGTCTGACTTTTACCAACCCCCTAGGCCCGCCATGCGATGCTCATAGGCGAACGGACCGGACTGTACGGATATTGTCACTGACAGGCTCAGTAGGGTGTCAGGATGAGTTCGCTCATCGACGTCCCTTTTGGTCAATACCTGGTGGCCCGTTACGTATTGGCTTATACCTCTGACGTGCTAGTGGTTAAATCCACAACCAAGGTGTTGATGAGTCTTTAGAGTCCCCCACATTCAGTTGCCCAAGTTTTCGGGCGAAAAGCTGTAGAGGCCGTATGGAGATATGGCAGGGTTCGATCAGATACGTGCGATATTGCACGGATCAGGACCGAACGGATAATACTAGCCGGCTTTGGTTTAAGCCGGATCCTAGTATAGTACGGTGTAGATTTGTCTCATTGCATTTGTATTTCGGTCGGAATACAAATGCGGGTGTGTATGCACAGTATCGGGGTTTTCCTGTAATTTATTACGGGACCAGTTTTCTGGAGTTGCCAGTTTGCTTTCCATTTCGGCCATATTTCTTTGTATCTTCCATTGGCCGAAGATTGGTGGAGGAGGGCTTATTTGCATTTGTGCAAATAAGCATTTGTGGAGGGGGTCTTTGCATATTTTTGTATCATGATTATTCCTCCACCATTTGACTTATTCATTTCATCATGGCTTGACTTTGGAGCAATCATGGTTATTGTTGATTAGTTGGTGGAGTGTGGATTTGTTAGTGATCATTGCTTGACTTTCTTTGTCATCATGCTTTTGATGATGGTTGAATATGATAACCATTTTCTTTTCACTTGATTATTCTTGTGGCTATCCTTTTTCACTCACTCACTCACTCCATTCTCTCCACCACAATTTGCAAGGCCGGCCAATTGGGGAGGGGCTGCCCAAATTTTTGGTGTGGGGTTTTGTTCTTTTGGCTTTGCAAAAATCCCACAAGATCAATCTCCAAAACTCCAAGTATCATTCCTCCACCAAAGGCAACTCCATAACCCCAAATGAGACATGTTTCTAAACTATATTCTACAGCAAATCTTGGGCATGTCGACTCGCCAGCTTCGTGCCCGAGTTGCCTCGGTATAGAGGTGGGAGCCCGTAAAAGATGCAGGCGACGTGGTGCCCTTCCGGCGAGGAGGTGGAGACTGGACATTCCGCGAGAGATCGGGACGACGACGAGAAGACCGGAGGACACGGATCGGTCGGTATATCTCTCTTCCCCATCTTGTAGTTAGCTAGGACTAGTTAAAGGTTCGATCCGGATTTTAGTGCGCGGTGGTGCCGGTTCAAGAAAATTTAAAGTTAACCATCGCTTCCGCATTTGGTCTCGGGATGGAGGCCGGGGCGCCGCCGTGCACTTACAGTGGTATCAGAGCCTCGCTATTAACATAGTCTAGCTTTGTCTAATGTGTTTTACATTTCCGATCGAGCAAAAAAATTCCAAAATCCGCGTTTTCTCATGCATCAGTTCTCTGTTAAAATTTTTTGTGCTCCAAAAATTTTTCAGTGTGTTGCAGAAGTATGTGCATGGACTTTTAAGCCTACTGTAAAAATTCGACAACATGATTCAACAAGAAGACCGTGGAACCGCGGCCAAAACCCCCTTCTGGCCGCGGTTCCACGGCGGTTCTGTGTTATCATTTTGCCAATTTTTTCCAGTGGGCTTTTGGGCTGAAAATAGGGGTTTTGGAATATTAATTTTAGGCCCAGAATTTCTTTAAGTGCTACAGTAAAGCTTGGGGGCCCACTTGATAAAATTTGATCGATCGGATATTTTAAACACATTAGTTCACAGTATTTACATTATATCTGCGACCGTGAATGTCACTTGATCGGTAAATCCAGTCTAACTGCTATAGCCCGGTTAGACGGATTTGCGAACGTGACTTTCACGTTGATGTTCTGTGTTATGCTGTGTTGTTGCGGATCGGTCGTGTGTGATAGCCTGGTTGCAGTGGTAGTACAGTTTTATTGTATTATGTACATTTGATATTGCTGGGCGAACGTCCGACATGTGGACGGCCGTCACTGCCTGTTTGTATTATTGTTTTGGGGCACGGCCAGGTTGCTGTCGATGTACCCGTTGTATGTATATTTTACTTTCTGTACTAGGATTGCCCTGCGGAGGGGTGCACGGATAGCCGGATTCTAGAGGGCAACAAGCCCGCATCTCATGGCATTGAGATGGAGGGGGCTTCACTCTAGAATTGGCGGGCTATTCGCCGCACTCGTAGGGGGTACAGGTTGACCCAGGAGGGGTGCCCAAGTTACCGGATTCCGCGAAGTGCTGGGTGGTCCATTCACGTCGCTAAAGGGGGCTGCCTCGCTTCAGGTTTTGGCGGGTAACTTGCCGCGCCCTTAGGGGTCTAGGATTTCATTGCACAGGCTATCCACATGACCAGGGGAACGTCGGGTTTCAGTAGTGGCTCTGTGAAACCCGGGGATCCCAGATATCTGTATTGTTCTGTGATGCTGTACATTTCTGTGATGTTGCATTTTTATCACGCCTTGAGCGAATATAATATATTGGTATATATATTAGTAGATGTTGTATATGTTTTGCATCCGCGCTAGTCCAGTCCCCGCTCTGTCGTTAGTTAGCTAACCTAACGGGTAATGACAGGACTAAGTGGCAAATGCGGATGGCATATACGTACATCAGTATATTTTCGTACTTTATGGTGTGATCAATTGATGGGACTGCATTGATTCAGATCAATGCAAGTTAAAAACAAACCTAGTCTGATGTTGTTGGAACACTTTTCAAAAAGCAGTTATTGAAAGGACGTTCACTTTTGTTTTGCATCGTGGTATTCAGTTGGAATATCCTGCTCCTTAGTCGACGAGGCAAGGGCCGAGATCCCTTCACCGGGAGTGATCCCTTGGACAGAAGTTTGCGTCAGGGCAATAACTGTAGGGTTCCTAGGCACTCTAGTGATGTCTCACAAGGCATCGAACATGCCAATTTCAAAAAATGTAGGTGCCGAGAGACCCGACTACGGATCGTTTGCTAGAAAACTAGGCGAAAAACTAACTAGTTAACATTTAACTATGAGAATACGGATATACAACCTTTGTAGATCCGGTGCTCCACCTCCACGGCTCCGCAATGAAGTCTCCTCGCTGTCCAAGACGGATCCCGGGCTCTTGCGTCGGCTTCATCGGAGAATGGACGGGCTAGGTCATCGATGTCCATGCCGAAGATGATCTACGTCGAGGCATCGCTAAATCAAGCTCCGACTTCACCAAGTCAAGAAACTTGTGAAGGAAACACACTCTACTACTTGGCAAGAGGTAGAGGATGAAGAAATAGGAAGTGGGTAGACTTTAGAATTGGATTTCTCACTTGTTTCATCAATCCACCATTGATGAAGTAAGGTTTCTTCATGAAAAAGAAGAAGAGGAAGAAGATGATAAGTTATCATAAGTCATTTTAAAATAAAAAAGAATATGATACTTATCATAATACTAACTATGGTTATGTGTAGAGAATTGACCATGGTTAAATCATTGGTTAAGGTTAAGGATGAGATAAGAATGGTGGTCAAGGTCAAAGCTTCATGAAGCTTCAACTAAACAACAAATTAAGCCACCATTCTTTTCTCTTTTCCATTTATTTTCCAAAATATATAAACAAATAAATAAATGAATAAATAAGTAATGGAAAATAAAACCCTAATTATATGTTTAACCATGGTTTAATTCTTTATACTTAACCAAGAAAACATGCATCATTAAACATGATACAATCAAGTGCACAAAATCATATCGCATATGCAATGCGCACATCCGAGTGAGAAAATCCATTTAAAGTGAACCGTTACTAGTTAATGCAAAGTAATATATCAAATATATAATTATACATTAAATCATTAAATCAACACTTGATTTAACGATCCGGTCATATCGCATATAACCGACTAGTATCCTATGCATCGGCTTATCGAATCGATCTTCGATTCGATAACTAGGTTATATCGCATACAACCAATAGATACATTCATCGCGAGAATAGAATACGGTATCACATACGCGCATTATTCTCGGTCCCGCACATATCTCATATGCGCTCCTATTTCATTTCACTTGAGCCAGGAAACCTCTGTGTAGGACTCTAAAGACTCGTCAATACGCCGGCAGCAGGTGATGATCATATCAAACACCCACAAGCTGCAAGCGGTCTGCCAAACGTAACGGCCACCCGGGTATTGAGCGATCAGAAGATCGACGAGCAAGCCCGCTCACACTCCTGCGAATCCAACTAGTAACACTTACCGTATAGTCCGGTCTGTTCGTCTGATATGTCGCATATCTCGCCTAGGGGTGGTAAACGTCAGACCCCAATAGCTCGATAAGTCATGCCGACGTGAGGTCCATAACACTCGTGAAACTGCTGATAACTCTTACCAGTATATCACAGCAACCCTGGCCAGGGATTTCCTGTTATGGCCAGTCGTGCATTGCGCAACATCAACCCCCAATACCGGGAGAGACGAATCCCCTCCTATCGCTCATTGCCTCCATGTGAATCGGGACTGTACCCAAAAACCACCTGTTTGCATGACTCAGTAGAGCCGTGGTAGGGTGGAAATCAAAGCACAGTGGGAGACACACAAGACTCTATGACGATCTCGGGTCTACAGACTAAGCTGTACCAGTGTCACCAGAGAACTGCCATCTGACGTGAGGTATAATACCATCTGGGAGTTCTCGGCGAGTCCGTTCAATGTACCCAGTCTCCACTGAGCACCCGCATACCATCTTCGATGTCAAACACCAATGGATATGGGATCATCCATCGCCCATCGCATGAGTCGAGACGATATGCGCTAGTCTATTCTGGAATATCGATGCCCCGTCTCGATATTCCCTCGACTAGGAACAATGAAGGATGTACTCATTGACTACCCAGGCCCCACTAGTATGATCTACATCATAGTCCTGGAAGTCGAGTACACATCCTAAGGGCTTTATCAACATGTAATCAGAGAGACAGAAAGTATACATGTTAAGATAAAGGGCAACCAGATAGCGTACTATCATGTCGAGCAAGAAAGTCCTACCTATATATGTCCCAGCATCCACTACAATATACATCCAATGTACAGTAATGGCCTCTAGGGCATACATATAACTAACAATAACTTCACTATAGCCGATTACTTTTGCTTTGCACCGTGGTATTCAGTTGGAATATCATGCACCTCATTCTACGGGGAAAGAGCCGAGATCCCTTCACCGGGAGTGACCTCTTTAGCAAAGGTTTTCGTCACTATATTTTTTAAAAAGCTATCCGTTCCTTCGACGATATCAAGTTCATTACGTTAAAGGTTTTCGCCAGAAACCATTCGTAGACCTCTGTCGTTTCATATGGGTGGTCAATAGTATTCAAGCTGTGTATGTTGGCCAAAGTCAAGGCACAGTGATTGGTAGCTATTGGGGTATTCATATGCAGCATAGATAGATGCGTTGGTTTGGGACAGTCGTACTGCCATTTTGGCCAAAGTCAAGGGTAGGTACGGGTGGATTCAAATTAACCTGGAGAATGACGGGTAGAACTTGACATGTGACTTATGATATGTTGGCCAAAGTCAAGGTCATAAGAGCATGGGGCAGAAATCACATCGGGAGTTTCTAAAGAAACTGAAACTTGCCAGATATGCGCATACCTTCTGGAGTGTGATACCGTGAGCGGATTCCGTCACGTTATCATGCAATGATAGTTGGATCCCGATCCCACTGATGAGTTGGTTTACTCCTCGGGTGATCCCGACTAATTCTTCTTTCAGGTTTGGAGGAGAATTTGACGGTACAGTGGGAGGTTTCCAGATTAGATAAATTGGTAACCATTCTGATCTAGGTTAGAGTGCACGTTGAGTGTTTCTTTTCTCTCTCTCTTTGGCAGCGACCATTGACCCGACCCTAAGACTATGACTCAGTGACCAAGTTGACCGAACCTTCTTTAACACCGGCTTTTGGATTGTCAGAGTTGCAAACCTCATTGCCACTCCTACTTTTACCCTTTTCTCCAGGACACCCCGTATTACTACGAACGTCCACTTCCATTGGACAAAACCATCGTATGGTCATATACGAACTCGAAAGAATTTATTCGAGGATGGTTTCTGGTTCTGGAGAAAACGGATAGGACTATTCAGTCGTCTTTTCCTTTTACCTTCTCTCAGGTTGCGAGTACTCCTTGGTTTAGAAGATAGTACACCTATTATGCAAATTGAATAGTTTTCTTCCAAACCTTATGCTGGTGCCGACCGGTAGGGAATGAAGAAAACCAATTAGCCTAACGATGGTGTACAGAAGGTATTAAGTTAAGACAAAGCAAGGGATTGGTAAGAGAACAAAGTAAATTGCAACTGATATTCACGACCAAACCAGGTATTTCATTACCACTCCCACTTCACCTTTGTATTTCTCCAGGACACTCCGTATCACTACGAAGATCCACAGTTTATTGGATACTCCATCGTATGGTTATATACGAACTCGAAAGGAACTTGTTCCAGTTCGGGGATGGATTCTGGTTCAGGAGAAATAGGAATAAGGTTTATTCGGTTGTCTTTTATCTTCACCTTCTCTCGCATTGCGATTGCTCTTAGGATTAGGGCAGTTCACCCATTATGCTTCTTGGATAGTCTTCTTCCAAACCATAGGCTGGTGCCGAACGGTAGGGAAGGAAGAAAACCATTTGGCCTAAAGGGGTGTGCAGAAGGTAATGACTAAAGACATATGAAGGGATTTGGAGAGATGGCAAAGAATTATACGGTTACAGTCGTGAATCTGGAAGAGGCATTACTAGGAATACCGGGATACCCCGTCGAAACATTTCAATGTTTCAGTTTCACTGTGTATTGTTAAAGGAAAACTGATTTCCCAATTAGTCCTTACTCCAGGGTATGTATTTACCAGGTACGATTCTCACATCTGTATGGTTTTACAGATGATGAGTGGGAGTAAGTTATTGGGAATTGGGTGATCATCCTCATTATATCGGGATTCGTTGTAATCGGTGAAGTCACCTGGGTTGTTTGCCGGTCGGCAAATATTTGGTTTTGAATATCCGCTGTTATGCACCAATTTCAAATTAATATATCTGTACGTCTATTTTTCATAGAGTGAGATATACCTTTTTGAAATTATGTCTGTGACATTTACCTATATCAGTGGATGGTTAGGTAAGGAGCATTAAACAGCGGTGTAATTCTTCATAACCAAGGGTACAATTTTCAACCTACAACACACAGGGAGTGAGTTATCAGACTCAAAGGACTTATACAGAGTATTTTATATTGTCCAGGGTCTATCAGGACAGAGGGGTTGGTCCTCGTACTATATTCGGTTTACTTATGACTTCTCTAGTTTTTAAACAGGTGTTTCGTGGAAACAGAGGGTCCGAATTTGGAGAAGTTATAGGTATTTGAATAGAGTAGAGAACCAGGTGTAGCAAGTATCGGGATTCTTCAAAGTGATCGAAGATGTAGATACTTGTATATGGTATTCAGTTGATAGTAATGATAAAGAGAACATGCTTCTCTTTCAGGTTACTCATAATTGGAAGCATTCCTAAGTTGAGTAACGTTGATCGGCCTCCTTCCATTTACTTAACATGCACTGGAGATAGCTGCATGATTTGAATTTGGTTCAATTAAATCAGTGCCTCTAGTTCTATATTGGATAAAGAACAGTTCATATCTTAATGATGTTAAGGTACGGGGAGTTGTCCGGTTTATGATTAAAACCAGACACTGGACAACTCAAGGCACGTTTCTGTAATGGCTGGTTTTGGGTTGACCCAGGCTATCACGAGGGTTGACTTTATACCATCTGGAAGAACAATAGCGATATTGTTCTAAACTCGCCACAGTTTTAATAAAAATGTTTTTTTTTTGTTTTTTTTTTCAGAAAACAATAGTGGGAGTATGGTAGAACTGAAAGTGATTCCAGAACCACAAACGATTACTGAAGATTTGATAGGAACCTAAAGATTCAATCTGGCTTGACATTCCATTGGCCACTCCGCAGATAAGGTGGGTAACTTCAGGCACCCGAGAGGTACTTCGGTAGCCTCAAGGACGGTGACAGGAAAGTTCTTGTTTACCCACGCTTACCATTGCTGTTGTTCCAGACTGTGAGACCCGGCAGGAGGATGAGTATAGCGTCGTTCTAAACTGGTTTTAGAAGTGTACGTTTATATGACTCTGCCAGAGGGTTGTCGTAGTCAGTGGGAGCAGCGGAAGTATTGGTGGACAGGTAGCTTATGTCCATTTATAGACTAAAGCAGATATAGCGGAGATAGATCATCCATTTCTGATGTGACAGTCATAGGTTTGACTTCATCAGAATAGGGGATGAATCTGTTGAGAAGGTAGTAGGGTGTGATGTCATGGTATTTGGATGACATACACAGAGTAGGAAGTGATATTCCTATGCTACAATCGGTTATACTTTGGTCGTCACACAGTGGTTTCTCCAATGAGACTTGGACATTATATCAGACATACTGGTTACTAGATCTATGGTTTTAGATCTAGATTTGGGTGGTTTCCCAATCAGGGTACTTAGACAGCATTCTAAGAGTATTTGGAATGGACGACTCCTGGCACGGTAGTGTACCTGCAGGTGATGGAGTCACCCTCTCTAAAGGTGTCTTACAGACTAAAGGGGAGAGGGATGTGCATGATTGGCAGATCACTTGCTTAGGCAATAGAGTCAATCATGAGATGTTAAGTACCACACCAGATGTTGTTCTTGCACTGGATGCAATAAGTTGACATTGATCCAATCCTGGAGAAACAGTCGGAAGCAGTTTTAGAACATAAGTGGATGTTCTAGGGATATGATAACGACAGCCTCATTCGGGAGACAGTTATCATTCCAGGCTTCCGAGATGACCTGAACGACAAGGAGGTTGTCAGAGTTATAGTTTTCCTTCTGACGAGGGGCAGTATTTTGGACAGGTGGTCTAAGGAAATACTGAGGGAGGCATGACGCATGATACTGATTAAGTTCAGTTGACGATATAGTCTAAGAAGTTTGGATTTGGAGTTCATTTATGAGTTAGGTCCCATCAGACTTCCAGACACATTCTAAGACAAGTATTGCTCATTTCGGGAGATGGTTTTCTCCGCGAACTTGAGATCTAGAGAGACATAGAAAGAAACATCAAGGCGGATCCACTCACTGAGGCTATTTCTCGAACGCAATAGTTTCGCAAACGAGCTTTGTGAGACTGACTAGTAGAGGAGTTGGGTGTTCGGTATCACACGGGCTGTGAGTATGCGACATCGCAATAATTAGCCTTGAGTGCAAGTGAGAGATTGTTGGAGATAGTGCCCTCAGAGTCAATTATTGGATCACAGGTACGTGATTGCAATGATTGAGGGAGGATCTATCCCGGTAGGACAGTCTTACTCAAGATGATGTTATGCTATCTGGTTTATCTTTATCATCGCGTACTGCTTTAGGTGACCTGACATGTCGCTATTACACGTTAACAGACCCCTTAGGATTCTTTCTTGACCACCAGCAGTATGAGGGCGATCATATAAGTGGGAGCTGGTAGTCTATAAGCACATCCTTAAAAGGTCCCTAGTCGTGAGAGTTTCGAGACAGGGCATCGATACTCCAGAGTAGACTAGTGTATACAGTCGAGACCCCGACGAGGGGCGGTGGCCGGTCTCATAAACTACTGGTGTCAGTTGGTTCACCGAAGATGTATACAGGTGCTCATTGGGTTATGAGTACACCGGACAGGACTCGCCGGGAACATGCTAGTTGGTCTTATACCTGACGTCAGATAGCAGTTCCCTGGTGACATGTGTACAGGTTAGTTCATCGACCTGGGGATCGTCATTTGTCTCGTGTGAGTTCCCACTATACTTTGATTACTACCCTACCACGCTCAAAGGAGACGTGCAAACAGGTTTTAGTTGGGTACAGTCCCGAGCCACATGGAGGCAGTGAGCGGATCTTCAGGGGTTCGTCTCTCCCGGTATTGGGGGTGAGGTCGCGCTGTGTCTAGGAGAGCCATTACACGAAGCCCTCGGCCGAGGCAGGAGATTTACTGGTAGGTATTCCAGTAGTATCTCAGGGTGTTCTGGGCTACACTCCGACACGACTTGTACCGCTTTTGGGGGTCTGACTTTTACCAACCCCCTAGGCTCGCCATGCGATGCTCATAGACGAACGGACCGGACTGTACGGATATTGTCACTGACAGGCTCAGTAGGGTGTCAGGATGAGTTCGCTCATCGACGTCCCTTTTGGTCAATACCTGGTGGCCTGTTACGTATTGGCTTATACCTCTGACGTGCTAGTGGTTAAATCCACAACCATGGTGTTGACGAGTCTTTAGAGTCCCCCACATTCAGTTGCTCAAGTTTTCGGGCGAAAAGCTGTAGAGGCCGAATGGAGATATGGCAGGGTTCGATCAGATACGTGCGGTATTGCACGGATCAGGATCGAACGGATAATACTAGCCGGCTTTGGTTTAAGCCGGATCCTAGTATAGTACAGTATAGATTTGTCTCATTGCATTTGTATTTCGGTCGGAATACAAATGCGGGTGTGTATGCACAGTATCGGGGTTTTCCTGTAATTTATTACGGGACCAGTTTTCTGGAGTTGCCAGTTTGCTTTCCGTTTCGGCCATATTTCTTTGTATCTTCCATTGGCCGAAGATTGGTGGAGAAGGGCTTATTTGCATTTGTGCAAATAAGCATTTGTGGAGGGGGTCTTTGCATATTTTTGTATCATGATTATTCCTCCACCATTTGACTTATTCATTTCATCATGGCTTGACTTTGGAGTAATCATGGTTGTTGTTGATTAGTTGGTGGAGTGTGGATTTGTTAGTGATCATTGCTTGACTTTCTTTGTCATCATGCTTTTGATGATGGTTGAATATGATAACCATTTTCTTTTCACTTGATTATTCTTGTGGCTATCCTTTTTCCCTCACTCACTCACTCCATTCTCTCCACCACAATTTGCAAGGCCGGCCAATTGGGGAGGGGCTGCCTAAATTTTTGGTGTGGGGTTTTGTTCATTTGGCTTTGCAAAAATCCCACAAGATCAATCTCCAAAACTCCAAGTATCATTCCTCCACGAAAGGCAACTCCATAACCCCAAATGAGACATGTTTCTACACTATATTCTACAGCAAATCTTGGGCACGTCGACCCGCCAGCTTCGTGCCCGAGTTGCCTCGGTATAGAGGTGGGAGCCCGTAAAAGATGCAGGCGACGTGGTGCCCTTCCGGCGAGGAGGTGGAGTCTGGACATTTCGCGGGAGATCGGGACGACGACGAGAAGACCGGAGGACACGGATCAGTCCGTATATCTCTCTTCCCCATCTTGTAGTTAGCTAGGACAAGTTAATAGTTCGATCCGGGTTATAGTGCGCGGTGGTGCCGGTTCAAGAAAATTTAAAGTTAACCATCGCTTCCGCATTTGGTCTCGGGATGGAGGCCGGGGCGCCGCCGTGCACTTACAAAACATACTCTCAAGTGTTCGTATTGTGGCTAACGTGCATAGCGACACAACGAAACCAACTCAGAGTAACAGCAATACAGAACACGAACCGTATCGGATAACATAACGCGTGAAAACGAAACACAAGAAATAAGCAATGTGGTCCCAGATTTTGCTATACTTATAATCTGTAAAAGATGCTGAAAGGTTCCTAGGCACACCAAGGAGGTCTCACAAGGCATCAACCATTCCAATTTGAAAAATTGCGGTGCCGAGAAACCCTAGACTAGATCGTTGACTAGATTTTTAGGCGAAAAAGAAACTAGTTTACAACTGAACTAAAAGAACGGAAATACAACCTTTGTAGATCCGTTTCTTCACCTCCATAGCTCCATGATGAAGTCCTCTCCGCTGTCCAAATCGAACCATGACTCTTGCATCGGCTTCATCCGAGAAAAAGCGGGCTAGGTCATCGACGACGATGCCGAAGATGATCTACGTCGAGGCATCACTAGATCAAGCTCCACCTTCACCAAGCCTTGAAAACTTGTGAAGGAAACACCCTATACTACTTGGCAAGAGGTAGAGGATGAAGAAAAAGGATGTGGGTTCACTTTAGAATTGGATTTCTCACATGATTTCATCACTTGCCACTGATGAGGCAAGCTTTTCTTCTTTGAAGATGAAGAAGAAGAAGATGATAATATTATGATAAGTTATTAAAATGAAAAGGAAAAATGAATACTTATCATAATACTAACCTTAGTTAAGTGTAGAGAATAGACCATGGTTTGTTTAAATGGTTAGGGTTAAGTATGAAGACAAGAATGGTGACTAAGTCAAAGCTTCATGAATCTTCAACAAACAAACAAACAAAGCCACCATTCTTTCTTTATCTTTTCCGAAACAAATAAATAAATAAATAAATAAGATAATCAAAACCCTAATCATTAACTTAACCATGGTTTAATCTTTACACTTAACCAAGTTAACATGTATCATCAAACATGATACAATCAAGTGCACAAAAGTATATCACATATACAACTTGTGAACTTTAAGTGAGAAAATCCATTTAAGTGAACCTATATTAGTTAATGTAAAGTGATATATCAAATATATAATTACACATTAAATCACTAAATCAACACTTGATTTAACGACCCGGTCATATCGCATATAACCGACTAATATCAATAGTAACAACTTATCAAATCAACACTTGATCCGATAACCCGGCTATAACGCATATAACCGATCAATGTTACAAATCGCGAGAATCGAATACAGTATCACATACTGGTATTATTCTCGGTCCCGCACATATCTCATATGCGCTCCTATTTCGTTTTGCTTGAGCCAGGAAACCTCTGTGTAGGACTCTAAAGACTCGTCAATACGCCGGCAGCAGGTGATGATCATATCAAACACCCACAAGCCGCAAGCGGTCTGCTAAACGTAACGGCCACCCGGGTATTGAGCGATCAGAAGATCGACGAGCAAGCCCGCTCACCCTCCTGTGAATCCAACCGGTAACACTTACTGTACAGTCCGGTCTGATCGTCTGATATGTCGCATATCTCGCCTACGGGTGGCAAACGTCAGACCCCAATAGCTTGATAAGTCGTGTCGATATGAGGTCTATAACATTTCGAGAAACTACTGGTAACACTTACCAGTAAATCTCAGCAACCTTGGCCAGGGATTTCCGGTTATAGCCAATCGAACACAGCGCAACATCAACTCCCTATACCGGGAGAGACGAATCCCCTCCTATCGCTGATTGCCTCGATGTGATTCGGGACTGTACCCAAAACCCACCATTTTGCACGCCCTCTTGGACGTGGTAAGGTGGAAATCAAAGCACAGTGGGAACCACACAAGACTCTATGACGATCTCGGGTCAACAGACTACTCTGTACCAGTGTCATCAGAGAACTGCCATCTGACGTAAGGTATAATACCAGCTGGGAGTTCTCGGCGAGTCCGTCCAGTGTACCCAGTCTCCACTGAGCACCCGTATATCATCTCCGATTTCAAACACCAATGGATATGGGATCATCCATCGCCCATCTGTATGGGTCAAGAAGGTATATGCTAGTCTACTCTGGTATATCGATGCCCCGTCTCGATAAACCCTCGACTAGGGACTTTGAAGGATGTACTTATGGACTACCATGTCCCCACTAGTATGATCCGCATCATAGTCCAGGTAGTCAAGTACACATCCTAAGGGCTTTACCAACATGTAACAGAGAGACAATCAATATACACGTTAAGGTAAACAGTAACCAGATAGCATACTATCATGTCGAGCAAGAAAGTCCTCCCTATATATGTCCCAGCATCCACTACAATATACATCCAATGTACAGTAATGGCCTCTAGGGCATACATATAACTAACAATCTCCCACTTGCACTAGGGCCATCTGATAGCAGTGGTTGTAGTATCTCATACTCAACCATCCCATAAAAGTCTCTCTCTGGGAATAGGCCTTCGCGAGTGGATCCGCCGTGTTGTCCTCTGAGTCCGCTCTCCTGACCTCGATCCTCTGGAGATCAACCATCTCCATGATCGGGTGATACTGCCTTAGAATATGTCTGGATCACTGATGGGACCTGCGTTCCTTGGCACAAGCCACAACTCCATTGTCTCACAATGGTAGGAACGTAGTTCATCTCATGAACCAATATACACCCAAACAGCCTCTTTGGTAGCATCTTAAGTAGCGATGTATCCTGCCTTTATCATCTAGTATGTCACGGTATCTAGCTTGGAACTCTTCCAACATACCGTCCCTTTACTGAGGGTAAAGACAATGCCTGTGACTGACATTCAGTCGTCCTTATCACCCTGGAACCCTTCCAGTGATTCTCCCCAGGATCGGTTGATACCATCTCACTATAACTAGTGAGAATCCTAACATCCAATTAAATCTATATCATAGATCCAAAACCCAGGATTTAGGAGGTATCACTTTGATCCTATATAGAGAATCATTGTGATAAGCGGAGATTGATCGAGCGTAGCATAGGAAACTCCTTCCCTATCAAGAGTATGTCATCCACGTACTCTACGAGAATTGCCACCATACTCCCTACTACCTTTTTGTTTATACAAGGTTCATCTACCATTTTGATGATGTCAAACTCTTTGACTACTTCATCAAAATAGATGTTCCAACTCCGTGATGCCTGCTTTATCACATAAACCATCTTGCATACGTTTCCGCTGCTCCCACTGTCTACGAAACCCTCTGGCTGTGTACTTATAGACGCACTCTTCTAAAACATCATTTAGAAAAGCAGTCATGGCACCCAACCGCCAGATATCGTAGTCATGGTATGTAGCCGTGGCAAGTAGGATCTGGATGGACTTAAGCATAGCCACTTGAAAAGGTTTCATCATTATCCACGCCTGGTTGATGACGAAAGCCTTTAACAAGTCTTGCTTTGAAAGTTCAACCTTTCCATGTACACCAAGTAATCTTCTCAAGATATACTTGCTCCTGATGGGGATTTAACCCTTCAGATAAAGCAACTAAAGTCCATACTTTGTTGGTGTATAAGGATTCCATCTCAGATCACTAAGCATCCAGCCATTCTTACAGAGTCTTACTCCTGATGGCCAGCTCGAAACTAGTTGGGTCATCATCTTATGATGCAATCCTCGCTCCCACTGTCATAGAGAAACCGAAGTATCTCTCAGGTGGGTGAGGAACCCTACTAGATCGGCGGAGAGGCTGAGGTTCGTTGGTAACTATTGAATCCTTAGGTTCTGTCAAATCATCAGCTGCAGTTTTGTATGGCTGGAACCTTTCCAGTTCTACATAACAGATCTTGCCTCGAGCTTGTCCGGATTTTGCTTTTCAGACATAGGCTGGACAACCCCAAATCTTAACTAACTTAAGAGATGGGCTCTTCCCTTATCATATCAAATATGAAGTGGTAGGCAACTGATTTGGTTTAAACCTAATTCAATAGGTATGCAGCTTCTCAAGTGCATAACTCCCAAAAGGAAATAGGTAACTCAGTAGTACTCATCATAGAGCACACCTTATCATATAGGGTGTGATTGCTCCGCCCCGATATACCATCTTGCTATGGTGTATACGGAGGAGTAATGCTGAGAGAGAATCTCATTCTCCTTTAGAATAATCCAGGATTTTCGTACTCAAGTATTCTCCTCCTCGATCACATCAAAGGACATAATACTTATACCCGTATTGGTTCTCTACTTCTAAATCATATTCTATGAATATCTCAAAAGGTTCGGACTTGTGTTTCAACAGGAACATATGTCTGAATCTTGAGAGATTATCAAAGAATGTAACGAAGTACAAAGAACCAGTCCTGGCATATGTAGACAGGGGACCTTCCATACATCAACATGTATCATCCCAAGAGTTTACTAACTCTTTCTCTGTTTCCAATAAACAGAGCTATGGTCATCTTATCTTTGTGACATGACTGGCGAGTTTCACAAGATGTAAATTCAAACTGATTTAAATATGCATCTAAATGTAACTCAGCCAGTCGGGTCGCATTGATATGACCTAGTCTACAATACCTCAAGAAGGATTCGTTCATTTCTGAACTCTTCCTCTTGTGTGTGTTCTGTATACTAAGAACTGTAGTTTGATTTACAACATAAATGCTTTTAGATAACGTGCCTGAACCGATCAACTTTTGATATAGGAAATGTCCAAAACATTATCCAACAATACAAAATTTTATCATTTCTTTACTAATAAAGAGAGTGATATGATTTTGTATATCAGGTTCGGTATCTAATAACATTCGTTCAGAATCAATGTATTGGTAATACAGGGTGACAGTGACCAACAGACTTGGCTGCAACACTTGCCCCGTTTTCTGCCTCATGAAACTTATCACCCGTTCTCAGTTCTCTACCTATCTGTAGCCCTATGTAACAGATTACATATCTGGGATCCTGATCTGGTATCACATACCCAGGACGTAGAGGATACAGAGAAACAGTTCTTTGTAACGAACACACACGAAGATGATGCATCAGCATGCACTGTCTTCGTTTGGGCGGCACGGGAAATCTGGTAATCCTCAATTTCCTGCTCGGTCTTATAACAATTATAAGTTGGAGCGGGACCAACGTTCCCCAGCTCAGTATAACAAGCGGGTTCGGTCAAATATCCGTATTATTATCTTGATTAAGGCGTGATATGGTCGCTACCAGGAGAGAGAGAGAAGAAAACACTCAGCGTGCGCTCTTGCAAGAATAGATTGGTTATTATTTTATCTAATCAGGATGGCTCCCACTGCTTTTTATCAAATCTTCTTTCAAACCCTAAAAGGAAAGACTAGCCGGGATTAATTACACGCTACAAGTTCGCCAATCTTTCAGCCAGGCCAGTGTCGGTACTTTGAGGGAGGTCCCCCGTGCTTTCGCACGAACCTAATTAATGTAAACCTCGTTTTCCCAGAGGCGTAACCTCGTTAACACCTTTCTAGACACCTACTTGATCGGCTAATTGTAATGTGTAAAACTCTCCCAGGAGTAACTCTTACTCGCAGCGGGTATCGGGATCCAACTATCTCATAGAAGGTATGCAATCTCATTGCAAATTTCAACACTTGAAATTCCCGATAGTATTTTTCCCCTAACGTGCCATGACCTTGACGAAAGCCAACAAACCATAGCCCGCTAGTCAAGTTCAACCCGTACATTTCTTGATTGAATTAAACCCACCCGCACGACCCTTGACGAAAGCCAATAAAGCCGCACGACTACCCTAATCCAATCGCATCATATGCTGGCAGATAAGCAGCATATAGCTACCGCACACTGCACCTTGACGAAAGCCAACAAATGCAGCACGAATACTATATACAACTTATCTGAAATGACGGAGGGCTACGACAGGTTTTTCTGAAAACCTATTGCGTAATGAACTTGATATCGTTGTAGAATCAAATGATTTTAAAATGGAGTGCTTTTGAGGCTTTTCTAGTTTTGCTAAAGGAGTCACTCCCGGTGAAGGGATCGTCGGTCCTTTCCTCGTCGAATGAGGTGCGGGATATATCATATATATCACTGTGCAAAGCAAAAACTCTTAAAAGCAATCAAAAAACAAACCGAGTGTGTAGCATCTGCTAGTTATTGCTAAAGGAGTCACTCCCGGTGAAGGGATCTCGGTCCTTTCCTTATCGAATAAGGTGCAGGATATATCACATAAACCGCTGTGCAAAGCAAGAACTGTAGCTACCTGTTTTATTTTGAAATTCGATTCTACAACATCTTAGGTTTCTTTTATTTCATTAATCTCATTAATGAAGTCCCATCATTTAAGTACCTAAACATCACAGATAAATACGATGTACACTTATGCCATCAGCATTCGCCTCGATGTCCCCTTGTGCACCGTTAGGTTAGGTAACTAACGGCAGAGCGGGGCAGGGCTAGCGCGGGTGTAAAACATAAGTAACGCCTATATAATATATCATATATACTATATACAGTATCTATCACAGAACATATCACATGATCACATCACAGATATCGCAGCAGAAGAATCATATGAAATATTGGATATACTAGGACGTCCGTGTTTTCAATACGAGCCAGTATAAAACACGGATTCCACGGTCGTGATGAATAGCCAAACCCACACCCTTAGACCCCTACGAGAGCGGTAAGCAACCCTGCCAATTCTAGAGTTAGGAGACCCGGACTCGACTCCTCGAGTTGGTCTCCCACTGGACTCCAGAACCCGGTTACTTGTGCCCTCCTCCTTGGGTCTATCCTAGTGCGGAAATGTAAATAATATACATCAACGGTGACAACTTCCGCTACCTGGAAGTGCCCCAATAAAAGAATATTACATACAAGTTTTTACATGAATGAAAATGAAAAATACTCATCTCACATAAAAACCCCCGGCTATTCAAACACGACAATGCAATATAACATATCCAGCAACACATAACATCACATGTCATCAACGTAAGTAAATATGTCCATCCCAATTGTCGTTGACATATAGCAATGAAACCGGCGACATCACATATTACACTTACGGTCACAGAAAAGAAAGTGTAAAACTACAACAGTTGGAATTCGCAACCCCCTCAGACATCGCATGCCTGACCAAATGAATTACTTAGACATCGCATGCCTAACAATTATAAACCCCGCATTTTTGTCTCATTATCGAAAACTCTTTTCAATATCAAGTCGGGCAATTCAACAAGATTCCCGACATCCTGATCGAATGCCCGTCGCAAACTTTAGTAGGCGGCCGCACCCCCGATACCGTCGACGAAGTGCACCAAAACACCGCTACCGCGAGCACCCGGACGGATGCTTTCGGCGACGGGGTTCTCCTACAGTCACTTGGTCGGGGCTATAGAGTGAGGCTGTCTATTAAGTTTATCCGGCGAGTATCCGCGTACGCTACGTGATTGCGACGGACTTTTGATCACATCAAAATTCCGTGGCAACCGATCAAGTGAGACTAAACTGCTATGTTTATAACATTCATTCAGTTATCTCATAACTTATTGTGAATTCCAATTATTGTATCACATTCCAGATAATTAGAAAATGCTAAACTTTCCGATCGAACATTCAAACACCCAAGTTTTCCCGATACAGATCAACACATGAAACAAGTCTAAAAACATTCAGTTCGTGCCTCAGTACCAACGGTCCAGCCGTAGAAGGGTCATGCCAACGCCTCACATGTGGCACGCCGTACTGCCCCAAACCCGAAGGTTCAAAGGGAAGTTCAAGACGGTCACATAATCGAGTTAAGGTTTGTTGTCTTCTAGAGGGACCATCGCGTTACTTGCACTACTTAGAACGTCATTAAACTACGGAAAGATCCAACACTTGGAAATTTCCCGACAGGGGAAAAGTTGGGTATTTATATCCGGTCGATCTTTTTTAACATATTCTTAAATATCCGGAAAGCCACATAGACAAAATTAGACAATCCGATCGAAACACCGAGTCCCCAATACAACCCAAAAAACTCAACTCTTGAGTTCAGATTAATAATTCCTAGGAAAACCAGCACTGCCAAATAGGAATTACTGTGCAAAATTTAATGGGAGAAGAGACAAAAGGGCCGCGGAACCGCCGCATTAGCATGCTAATGCCGCGGTTCCGCCGCACTTTTATGTAATTAGGTCATCGAACTTCATAGTAATTCTTATAAATTCCTACTGGTTTTTCTGCATATTTTTAATTCTGAAAAATCCCCGAATTTCAAAAATGTCCAGAGAGCAAATTCCAATTAGGGTTTCGGTTCGATCGGACTTCAAACTCCGTCTACGCATCGCCTAAGGCTCTAGCTAGGCTCTGATACCAATGAAAGGTTCCTAGGCACACAAAGAAGGTCTCACAAGGCAACAACCATGCCAATTTGAGAAATTGCGATGCCGAGAAACCCTACACTAGATCGTTGACTAGATTTTTAGGCGAAAAAGAAACTAGTTTACAACTGAACTAAAAGAACGGAAATACAACCTTTATAGATCCGTTTCTTCACCTCAATAGCTCCATGATGAAGTCCTCTCCGCTATCCAAATCGAACCATGACTCTTGCATCGGCTTCATCGGAGAAAAAGCGGGCTAGGTCATCGACGACGATGCCGAAGATGATCTACGTCGAGGCATCACTAGATCAAGCTCCACCTTCACCAAGCCTTGAAAACTTGTGAAGGAAACACCCTATACTACTTGGCAAGAGGTAGAGGATGAAGAAAAAGGAAGTGGGTTCACTTTAGAATTGGATTTCTCACATGATTTCATCACTTGACATTGATGAGGCAAGCTTTTGTTCTTTGAAGATGAAGAAGAAGAAGATGATAATATTATGATAAGTTATTAAAATGAAAAGGAAAAATGAATACTTATCATAATAATAACCTTAGTTAAGTGTAGAGAATAGACCATGGTTTGTTTAAATGGTTAGGGTTAAGTATGAAGACAAGAATGGTGACTAAGTCAAAGCTTCATGAATCTTCAACAAACAAACAAACAAAGCCACCATTCTTTCTTTATCTTTTCCAAAACAAATAAATAAATAAATAAATAAGATAATCAAAACCCTAATCATTAACTTAACCATGGTTTAATCTTTACACTTAACCATGTTAACATGTATCATCAAACATGATACAATCAAGTGCACAAAAGTATATCACATATACAACTTGTGAACTTTAAGTGAGAAAATCCATTTAAGTGAACCTATATTAGTTAATGTAAAGTGATATATCAAATATATAATTATACATTAAATCACCAAATCAACACTTGATTTAACGACCCGGTCATATCGCATATAACCGACTAATATCAATAGTAACAACTTATCGAATCAACACTTGATCCGATAACCCGGCTATAACGCATATAACCGATCAATGTTACAAATCGCGAGAATCGAATACAGTATCACATACTGGTATTATTCTCGGTCCCGCACATATCTCATATGCGCTCCTATTTCGTTTTGCTTGAGCCAGGAAACCTCTGTGTAGGACTCTAAAGACTCGTCAATACGCCGACAGCAGGTGATGATCATATCAAACACCCACAAGCCGCAAGCGGTCTGCTAAACGTAATGGCCACCCGGGTATTGAGCGATCAGAAGATCGACGAGCAAGCCCGCTCACCCTCCTGTGAATCCAACCAGTAACACTTACCGTACAGTCCGGTCTGATCGTCTGATATGTCGCATATCTCGCCTAGGGGTGGCAAACGTCAGACCCCAATAGCTTGATAAGTCGTGTCGATATGAGGTCTATAACATTTCGAGAAACTACAGGTAACACTTACCAGTAAATCTCAGCAACCCTGGCCAGGGATTTCCGGTTATAGCCAATCAAACACAGCGCAACATCAACTCCCTATACCGGGAGAGACGAATCCCCTCCTATCGCTCATTGCCTCCATGTGATTCAGGACTGTACCCAAAAGCCACCGTTTTGCACGCCCTCTTGGACGTGCTAAGGTGGAAATCAAAGCATAGTGGTAACCACACAAGTCTCTATGACGATCTCGGGTCAACAGACTACTCTGTACCAGTGTCACCAGAGAACCGCCTTCTGACGTAAGGTATAATACCAGCTGGGAGTTCTCGGCGAGTCCTTCCAGTGTACCCAGTCTCCACTTAGCACCCGTATATCATCTCCGATTTCAAACACCAATGGATATGGGATCATCCATCGCCCATCTGTATGGGTCGAGAAGGTATACGCTAGTCTACTCTGGTATATCGATGCCCCGTCTCGATACACCCTCGACTAGGGACTTTGAAGGATGTACTTATGGACTACCATGTCCCCACTAGTATGATCTGCATCATAGTCCAGGTAGTCAAGTACACATCCTAAGGGCTTTACCAATATGTAACAGAGAGACAATCAATGTACACGTTAAGGTAAACAGTAACCAGATAGCATACTATCATGTCGAGCAAGAAAGTCCTCCCTATATATGTCCCAGCATCCACTACAATATACATCCAATGTACACTAATGGCCTCTAGGGCATACATATAACAAACAGTTGCAAGTACCATGAGACCACAAATAACCCCAGAGACCCCTACACCAAAACCCAAACCCTAACTCCTTAGTCAAGTCGCAATTTGCGGCCAGAAGCAATTAATTTGCGGCCGGTTCATGAAGGAATGGGTTCGTACTTTTAGGGTAGGTTCTAGGTCACTACACTAGGTCACTGTGATGGGAACTTTTGCAACAAATACCTGGTTTGATAGCAGTTCATCCGAGACCCCAAAACTACACTAAAAATACGATATTTACCCGAAACGAAACTATATGCGTTCTAAACTGAAACTAATAATCTACGCTACACAATAAAGACTTAACTAACAGAAAGAGAACATTACCTTTCTAAAAGAACTCAAAGATCCTAGCTTCCCAAGCTACAAGACATCCAAGAGGCAAATCAAGGCAAAAGATGTGATTTTTGAGAGTTTTTGTGAATATTTGATGAAGTTTTGTGTAGGAAATGCAAGTGTTCAGTTTGAGGTGAAGAGAGATGAAGAAAAAAAGAAGGAAATGAGTGTAAAAGAAAAAGAGAAGGAACATATAAAGGTAAAGAGAGAGGTGAGAGTAAGAGGTGAGTGCACCCTTGCATTAAACCACCATTAATGCATTCACACTACACCATGCCACCTCCTCTCACTTCCAAAAGAATATCTCTCTTCTCACACAAAAATATCTAGGATTAGGGTTAAAGTAAAGCAAGGGATGAGATTAAAGCAAAGGATTAGGATAAGGGTTATGTTGACATGGTTTCTAAGAACTAGACTAACACAACCAAATGCTCACATTAACGTGCACACGTGCATGCTTGCCCATAAAAAATAATATTAAAATAATAATTAAATGTTGTAAAATGTGAGGAACCCGAATTGGTAACCTTTTTACCAAAAACCCGCATTACCGTCTAAACTAACACTAACCGAAATCTAAGGCGTTACATAGCCAAACCCACATCCCTAGACCCCTACGAGAGCGGCAAGTAATCCTGCTAATTCTAGAGTTAGGAGACCCGGTCTCAACTCCTTGAGATAGTCTCCCACTGGACTCTAGAACCCGGTTGCTTATGCTCCCCGCCTTGGGTATATCCTAATGCGGAAAAGTAAATAATATACAACAGTGGTGACATCATCCTCAACCCGGAAGTGCCCCAATAAAAGAATATTACATACTGATTTTACATGAATGAAAATAAAAACCATCGTCTCACATAAAACCCCTCGACTATTCTTTCATGACGATCGAATAAATCATATCAACAGCAACACATAACATCTCATGTCATCAACGTAAGTAAATATGCGTATCCCGAAACTCGTTGACATATAGCAACCAGATCGGGATACCCCATATATTACACTTACGGTCGCATAAAAGAAAACAGAAAACTACAATAATTAGAATCCACAATATCCTTAGCCATCATAAACCGGGAATATATCATATTCCGGATTTCATGCCTAACTTATAAAACTTGCATTTTAGTCTCAAATTGAAAAATCTTTTAAATTGGTTGTCGGATAATTCAACAAGATTCCCGACTTAGTGATCGCGTACAATACGCGATTGTGACGGAGTTTTGATCCAAATGAAAACTTCGTGGCAATCGATCAATTGAGACTAAACGGCTAGGTTTATAATATACTAACTAGTTTTCATAAAACTAATTAATCTGGATTCTAATAATTGTATCACACACATCACAAAGCTTGTAAATTAACCATGACATTAGAATTCCGCACGCAATTAGAAAACTAAACCAATTTTTCCAACACTTGAAAAATCCAGTGAGCTAAAATTGCAAAACCGATCGTTTTAAGCTAATCCGGGAGTCGAAACGAACTCGAAACCGGACCAAATCTTCACGGGGGCGAAGATCCCAAAATTAACTATCGAATGGGGGGCCTAGATAGGGTACCCTACCACCGAGGCCACCACGAGGTGGCCAAGGGGTGAAGCAAACCCGAAACTGCCTAAGGTGGGGCAGTTTCGGGTACCCACTGCCAAGACCACCTTGTGGTGGTCTTGGGGAGTGGGCCCAGCCGTTCGGTCCACCCCAGGGTGTCCCCATGGTGTGCACGCTCCACCCCGCGGCTTCTTTGTTCAAACCGTGAGCCCGCGGGGTGTGCAAAGAACTCAAAACATCATTTTTGAATCTGTTTTTATCGGCAGTTTTTATGTGACAAAAATGACGGATTTCTAATGTCGCTACAAGTTATCATAATGTTCTAGCTTGGCTCTGATACCATGAAAGTATACCTTAACACCACCATGAGTTTCTAGAGGCATCAAGCATGCCACATTTTAATTTTTATTAGATGCTAAGTTAGACTAACAAGATAATTACTAGATTTTTAGGGTTTGCCTTTGTGATGTGATTAAAACCAAGAGAAGAAAAGAGCATACAACCTTTGTAGTTTGAGTCCTTCTCTTCAAAAGATTCGGGTTGAAGTCCACGCGACTCTAATAGGCTCCTCTTCGAGTTGAGCGAACCTCCTTCGTGATCTTCGCTCCAAAGACGATCCACCCAAAGTCCATACGCTCAAGCAAACCCTTCACTAATCTCATTAGTGAAGGCAACGCTCCACATCAAATTGGTAATCTAATGTGTGATGGTGAAGTAGGGGTTTAATTTTCTCACTAGTTTGTGTTCAATCATCATGGTTCACATCACATATGAGGGTTGGAACTTGAACCATGAGATTGAGAAAGAAGAAGAAGCTAGAGAGCAACCATGGGAGAAAAGCAAGCAAAATGGCTAAGTGTTGGGAATGCGCAAAAAATGAATGGCAACTCTTGACCCCCACTCATTCAAGCATGGAATTTTGCATTATAAAATTGCAACCATGCTTGAATTGTGAGTCAAGATGAATAAACTATGAATAAAGCCCATGCTTGCAACCATGCTCTCATTTTCACCTCTTTTCTATTTTTCTCAAAAATAGAAATCATGCTATGCTTCATTATTATATATATATATCATATATATTAATATATATATAACGAAGAATAATTAGTAAGCTAATGATATTAGTTAAGATATAATCATATCACATATAATATATATCAGATTATTAAATCAACACTTGATTTAATAATCCGGTTATATCACATATGACCGACTAATATCATATATCTGTATATCACATTATCAAATCAACACATGATTCGACAATCTGGTTATATCACATATAACCGAACCGATAACAGACAACTGCCAGATTACAATACGGTATCACATACACGTATTTAATCAGGCCCACACACATATCACATATGTGTCCTACTTCGTTTCTCTTGAACTAGGAAACTTCTATGTGGGACTCTAAAGACTCGTCAATACGCCAGCAGTAGGTGATGATCACATCAGTCAACCACAAGCCATCAGCGGTACTAGCTGGACGTAACGGCTACCTGGGTACTGAGCGATATGAAGATTGTTCATATCATAATTTTGCATTATTATATTCCCCATTCTTAATCATATTGCAAATAAATAGGTGCTTTTGATCCATATCTGCTAAATAGTTGCAGGTTACAGGTTCTCGGAACAATACAGTGAAAATGGTGAAAGACACTATAAAAGTGAGACTACGACCAACAAATAAAAGAATCTTTATCATGCCGCCTACAGTTTGAGGGACAAACGAAGATCAGCAAACTGTTCGATTTCACAAAGGAAGAAGGCAGCACAAGATTCAAGACTTCAACACGAAGCGAACGGTAATAGTCCACAACATTCTGCACTGTGGAAATCTGGAAGAAACTAGAAGACATTCTGAGAAACCAAGTGAAGAAACCAGAAGGAAAAAGCAATAGAAAGCAATCCTAGAAAAATGAGCCAGCAAGCCCATCAAATGGCCGCGGATCCGCGGCCAAACAAGGTATATGGCGCGGATCCGCGGCCGTGCTGTGCGCGTGTCGGCGCGTGTTGGTGGAGCCGGTGCATTGACCCAGTTTTCATAGGGTATTTTTGTAATTCTAGATATGGATCAGATGTAAACCCTAGGATTTCTATTATCTATAAATAGGAAGCCTACAACTCTTTTTGGAGCATGCCTCTTTTTATTTCTCTAGTTTAAATTTCATTCCGTGTAATTGTCAAAGAGTGCATCAATAAAAAGTAAGTTTTTTTATTTTGAATTTCTTATTTGCAATTTTATTTCTTAGCAATTTTTTTATCTGCCACAGTTATTTTCCGCTAGTTAATTAGGTTATTAAAAATAAAGCAAAAATGAATTCCTTTGTTAATTCCCTAATGAGTGAGTAGTTCCTCACTTGTTAGGGTTAGGATTGGGGAAGGTTTGAGAGATGAAAATCTCTCACCCCTTTTCTTTCCCGTTCAATATTTTAAAGTAAGGACTCTATGCAAATAAGCACACACCGCTCACTACGGCACCCTATCCCACGAAGTAGCGGTTATTCCCTAGTTAAAGACCGGTTGTGGTTGATTTCCATAGAGGTTAGGGATAAGAGTTAAGGACGGACGGACAAGGTCCAAAGGTAAGAAACCTAGTTTCTTCCCGGTCGTGCTAATCCCCTTTGTTAACTATTACCTTAACACTTAAAAGTTCTTAATTAGGGAAAAGAAAGCGGTGAGAATAATTGACTTTCCAAACTAACCTAATCCTAACCCTAGCAATGTTTTAATCCAAATCAATTTCAACCTCAGTTTTTATAGAAAATCAAAACCTACCACAAATAGGAATTGACTCGTTAGAACAACTAGAAAATACACGTTTTCCCTGTGGACCGACCCGTTCTCAACTTGCTAGCTACCAAGCGACACCGTTCTTGATTGCGGTTAATTCTTTGATATCAAAATTTATCATTCAAAACGCATAAGCAAAAATCTCTATCAATCAAAGATCAACAAGCAATTTCGTCCATACTCTCTATGAAGCCTATCAGTAACACTCCCGTATAGTCCGGTCTCTTCGCCTGATATGTCGCATATCGTGTCTAGGGGTGGTAAACGTCAGTCCCCAGTAATATGATAAGTCATGCCGATGTCTGGCCTATAACGGTTTGAGAAACTACTGATAACACATATCACTAAATCTCGCCAGCAGCCCTGGCCAGGGACTTGCAGTTATAGCCAATCGATCATAGCACAACATCAACCCCCAATACCGGGAGAGACGAAACCCTTTCTATCGCTCATTGCCTCCATGCGACTCGGGACTATACCCAAAATCCACCTGTTTGCACGTCTCCTTTGAGCGTGGTAGGGAGGAAATCCAAGCACAGTGGGGGTCGCACAAGACTCTATGACGATCTTGGGTCTACAGACTAACCTGTACCAGTGTCACTAGAGGATTGCTATCTGACGATAGGTATACTACCACATAGGAGTCCTCGGCGAGTCCTGTTTAGTGTACCCAGTCTCCACTGAGCACCCGAATACCATCTTTGATGTAAAACACCAATGGATGTGGGATCATCCATCGCCCATCATATGGGTCAAGAAGCGTATACGCTAGTCTACTGTGGAATATCGTTGCCCTAGTCTCGATATTCCCTCGACTAGGAACATATTAAAGGATGTACTTTTGGACCACCCTGGCCCCACTAGTATGATCTCATCATAGTCCTGGAAGTCAGTACATATCCTAAGGGCTTTATCAACATGTAAAAGATAGACAGTATAAATACCAGTCTACATGTTAAGATAAAGGTAAGCTGATAGCATACTATCATGTCGAGCAAGAAAGTCCTATATATATATGTCCAAGCATACACTATATCATCAATAATGGCCTCTAGGGCATACATATTACTAACAGATAACAACCTATACTAATTTGCTATTATAATGTAGGTTGATGAAGTTGGGATTTTTCTCTTTAAAATTCTTTTCTTTTATTTTCTTTTCCAACCTAGAAAAATATCTAGAGAGAAAAATGAAGAGAGTGAACTTGGAAATATTAGAATGAAGCTTGGAGATGAGATAAGATTGAGATAGAGATAAGTATGGATGAATAAAACAATTGAAAAGAATGAGTCATGGTTCCTAGGGCCTTTGAGAACATTATAGAAGCCATGACTCATCTCTTCATTTGTTTTTATTTATATATTTATCAATATCTTTATTTTCTTTCTCCAATGTGATTCTTATATTGCCATGTTTTTTGTATCTCCATGATGCAATCCTTGCTCCCACTGTCTACAAGAAAACCGTAGTATCTCTCACGTGGATGAGGAACCCAACTAGATCTGCGGAGTGGCTTTGGTTCGTCAGGGACTATTGAATCCTCTGGTTCCAATAAATCGTCAGTTATAGTTTGTGTTTGCTGGAACTACTTCCAGTTCTACATCATCGCCACTAATTTCTTCCACAAGAAATTCTTTATCAAAAAACGGTGGCACGATGAGAAACAAAACATCTTTTGTTCCTCGGTGTGGTAGAAGATGTACCGTCGCGAATGGTTGGGATATCCTACAAACTTGCACAGAACTGACCTTGCCTCGAGCTTGTCCGGATTTCGCTTTTCAACATAGGCCGGAAAACCCCATATCTTAACTCGTTTAAGAAATGATCTCTTCCCATTCCATATCTCATATAAAGTTGTAAGCAACGGATTTGATCGGAACTCTTTTCAATAGGTATGCATCTTCTCAAGTGCATGTGCCTGAAAGGAAATAAGCAACTAAGCAATACTCATCATAGAGCGCACCATATCTCATAGGGTGTGATTCCTCCATCCCGATATACCGTTGTGCTGTGGTGTACATGGAGGAGTACGCTGAGAGAGAATCCCATTCTCTTTTAAATAGTCTCGGAATTCCGTGCTCCAGTATTCTTCTCCCCGATCATATCGAAGGATTTGAATACCTATACCCTCTGGTTCTCTTCTTCGTACTTATATTCCTTGAAATTCTCAAAAGATTCAGTTTTGTGTTTCAACAAGAACACATGTCCGTATCTTGAGAGAACATCGGTGAATGTAATAAAGTACGTGGAACCATCCCTGGCATGTATAGACATAGGACCGCATACATCACCATGTATATGTCCAAGAGTTCAGTAGCTCTTTCTCCGTTTCCAGTAAACAGAGATTTGGTCACCTAGTCTTTGAGACATGACCGACAAGTTTCATAAGATGTAAATTCAAACGGATTCAAATATGAATCCTTATGGAACTTTAGCTAGTCTTGTTTCATCGATATGACCCAGTCTACAATGCCACAAGAAGACTTCATTCATTTCTGAACTGTTCCTCTTGTGTGTATACGTTTAGAACTGTAGTTTGATTCAGAACGTGTACACTGTTATATAACATACCTTACCCAATCAACACTTGATTTAGGAAAATATTCACAATATTTGTTGGTAGGAAATAACAGTCGCTAAGAATCAATGTATTACTAGTCGGTAACACTAGGTGATATTTGCCAACTGCTTTGGCTGCAACAAGAACATGTATTACCCATCTGGTTCTCTTCTTCGAACTTATATTCCTTGAAATTCTTAAAAGATTTAGTTTTGTGTTTCAAAAAGAATACATGTCCGTATCTTGAGAGAATATCGGTGAATGTAATAAAGTATGTGGAACCCTCCCTGGCATGTGTAAACATAGGACCACATACATCACCATGTATCAGTCTAAGAGTTCAGTAGCTCTTTCTCCGTTTCCAGTAAACGAAGATTTGGTCACCTAGTCTTTGAGACATGACCGGCAAGTTTCATAAGAAGTAAATTCGAACGAATTCAAATATGCATCCTTATGGAACTTTAGCTAGTCTTGTTTCATCTATATGACCCAGTCTACAATGCCACAAGAAGACTTCGTTCATTTCTGAACTGTTCCACTTGTGTGTGTAGGTTTGTTAGTTATATGTATGCCCTAGAGGCCATTACTGTACATACGATGTATATTGTAATGGATGCTTGGACATATATAGGGAGGACTTTCTTGCTCGACATGATAGTATACTATCTGGTTGTATTTTATCTTAACATGTACTTTGATTGTCTCTATATTACATGTTGATAAAGCCCTTAGGATATGTACTCGACTACTGGGACTATGATCAGATCATACTAGTGGGGCCACGGTAGTCAACGAGTACATCCTATAACTGTTCCTAGTCGAGGGTATATCGAGACAGGGCATCGATGCACCAGAGTAGACTAGCATATACGCATCTTGACCCATATGATGGGCGATGGATGATCCCATATCCATCGGTGTTTGACATCAAGGATGGTGTACGGGTGCTCAGTGAGACTGGGTACACTAGACAGACTCGCCGAGAACTCCCAGATGGTATTATACCTCACGTCAGATGGCAGTTCTCCGGTGACACTGGTATAGAGTAGTCTGTTGACCCGAGATCGTCATAGAGTCTTGTGTGATTCCCACTGTGCTTTAATTTCCATCATACCACATCCAAGAGGGCGTGCAAAAAGGTGGCTTTTGGGTACAGTCCCGAATCATATGAAGGCAACGAGCGATAGGAGGGGATTCGTCTATCCCGGTATAGGGAGTTGATGTTGTGCTGTGTTCGATTGGCTATAACCGGAAATCCCTGGCCAGGTTTGCTGAGATTTACTGATAAGTGTTATCAGTAGTTTTTCGAACTGTTATAGACCTCATATCGACACGACTTATCAAGCTACTGGGGTCTGACGTTTACCATCCCTAGGCTAGATATGCGACATATCAGACGACGAGACCGGACTGTATGGGAGTGTTACTGTTTGGATTCACAGGAGAATATACAGGCTTGCTTGTTGATCTTCTTAGCGCTCAATACCTGGGTAGCTGTTACGTTTAGCTGACCGCTTGCAGCTTGTGGGTGTTTGATATGATCATCACCTACTGCCGGCGTATTGACGATTCTTTAGAGTCCTACACAGAGGTTTCTTGGCTCAGGCAAAACGGAGTAGGGGCACATATATGATATGTGCGGGACCGAGGATAATGCGATATGAGATACCGTATTCTATTCTCGCGATATATGATATCAGCCGGGTCATCGGATCAAGTATTGGTTCGATGAATCCGTACGGATAAATATTAGTCGGTTATATGTGATATAGCTGGATTGTCGGATCAAGTATTGATTCGATAATTTAATGTATAATAATATATATGATATATTAAATTACATTAACTGATATTAGCTCACTAAAAGATTCTTTTTCTCACTCGGGTAATACATTGATATATATGCGATATATGTTAAATGTATTATTTTATTTGGTTACAATAAATATTATATATGTGATATATAATATTGTAACATGATATGATAACTAATGCAACATGTTTAGTAGAGATTAAACATGATTAGGGTTTGGATTAGGGTTAAGACTTCTAGTAGATTCTAGAAGCTTTAGTTTTGTTTTGTGAAAGATATTTTGTTATGACTCATGCTTTAACCCAACCCAAACCCTAACCCAGGTTAAGTCTCTACAATGGTTTAGTCAACCATGGTTGCATTATTCATCATTATCTCCTTTGCTCTATTCATCACAAAAGGTTTATGGATTATTCTTGTTCTTCTTCCTTCCTCTTTTCATGAAGAAGCTTACTAGCTTTTTTGCAAGTGATGAATGAGTATGAGAAAAAGATAATAAAAGAGAGAAAAAATCCTACTTCATCATCCTCATCTATCCTTGCCATTTAGATGAGAGTGTTCACTTCATATTATGAGTGTTAGCTTGTGTTAACGAAACTTCAAGGTAAATCATCTTTGTATCGAAGATCGGAAGCAAGACTGCATCTTTTTCTTCGTGGAACCTCTCGAGAGTCCGGAACACGATGATCGCAGCGAAGGGACCTCAACACGGAGCTTAAGAAGTGAAGGACCGGATCTACAAAGGTTATAATCCTTCTCACTTAGTGTTAAAAATGTTTAGCATACTTGTTTTCTCCTAAACCCTAGTTTAAAGATCCGGTTTCGGGTTGTTCGGCACGGCTAATTTTTTAATCGGGCATGGTTGATGCCTCATAGATCCTTGTGCACATGCCTAGCAACCCTACAGTGGTATCAGAGCCAAGCTAGAGCTTTAGGCGAAGTCTGAGTGAAGTTTAAAGTCCGATTGAAACCCGAAACCCCGATGTTTACCCTTCTCTGTACATTTTTCAAAACTGTGGTTTTTTATGAATTAAAAATTCTCAGAAAAACAAGCAGGAAAAACTAAGAATTACAGTGCAGTACGGACCTCTAATTAGCTAAAATGACCGCGGAACCGCGGCCAAACCATGGGTTTGGCGGCGGTTCCGCGGCCCAAATTTGGACTTAGTCCCTGGAATTTCACTTATTTATTCTTAGGTCCTTTCTTGGCAATTTTTTCTGGGAATATTTTAATTCCACTCAAGTGTTGAGTTTTTTAGGGTTGTATTGGGGACTCGATGATTTGATCGGATAATTTAATTTCGTTTAGTTTTGTCCGGATAATTTTTAGAAACTGTTAAAAAGTTCGAACGGATATCAATAACTCACTTTTTCCCCTGTCGGAAATTTTTTCAAAAGTTAGATTTTTTCTCGAGTTTAAGAACGTTCTAAGTCATGCAAGTAACGCGGTGGACCCTCTAGAAGAAAACAAACCTTAACTCGATTATGTGACCGTCTTGAACTGCCTCTAAACCTTAGGGTTTGCGGCAGTACGGCGTGCCATATGTGAGGCGTTGGCTTGACCATTCTACGGCTGGACCATTGGTACTGTGCTATGTGATGGATGTTTTTAAACTGATTTCAAATGTTGAGATATATTGGGAAATCTTGGGTGTTTGATTATTCGATCGGAAAGTTTAAATTGTCTATTTATCTGGATTGTGATACAATATTTGGAATCCACATGTAGTTATGAGATAACTAATTTGAATGTTATAAATCTAGCAGTTCAGTCTCAGTTGATCGGTTGCTACGGAATATTTATGTGATCAAAAGTCCGTCACAATCACGTAGCGTACGCGGATACTCTCCGGGTAAACATAACAGACAGCCACGCCCCATAGCACCGACCAAGTGACTGTAGGAGAACCTCGTCGCCAAAAGCATCCGTTCGGGTGCTCGCGGCAGCGGTGTTCCGCCTAAGTGCACTTCGTCGACGGCATCCGGGGGTGCGGCCGTCTACTAAAGTTTGCGATGAGCATTCGATCAGAATGTCGGGAATCTTATTGAATTTCCCGACTTGATATTGAAAAGAGTTTTCGATAATGAGACTAAAATGCGGGGTTTATAATTGTTAGGCATGCGATGTCTAAGGAATTCATTTGGTTAGGCATGCGATGTCTAAGGAAGTTGCGGATTCACTGTTGTAGTTTTACACTTTCTTTTCTGTGACCGTAAGCATAGTATGTGGTGTATCGCCGGCTTCGTTGCTATACATCAACGACAATCGGGATACGCATACTTGCTTACGTTGATGATATGAGATATTATGTGTTGCTGTGATATGTTGTATTGGATCATCGCGTTTGAATAGCCGGGGGTTTTATGTGAGATGGGAGTTTTTTCTTTTTCATTCATGTAAAATTCATTTGTATGTAATATTCTTTTATTGGGGCACTTCTGGGCTGAGGATGATGTCACCCTTGTATATTATTTACTTTTCCGCACTAGGATAGACCCAAGGTGGGGAGCACAAGTAACCGGGTTCTAGGGTCCAGTGGGAGACCATCTCGAGGAGTCGAGACCGGGTCTCCTAACCCTTGAATTGGCAGTGTTGCCTACCGCTCTCGTAGGGGTCTACGGATGTGGGTTTGGCTATTCATCGCGACCGTGGAATCCGTGTTTTATACAGACTCGTATTAAAAACACGGACGTCCTAGTATATCCAATATTTCATATATGTTCTTCTGCTGCAATGTTCTGTGATGAGATCATATTACTGCCTGAGATGAATGTTTATATTATATATATGATATATATATTATATTGCAGATTTCGTTTCAAAAAGAGATGCTTGTGAAGCATAATAAAATGGGACTCCATTAATGAGATTAATGAAATAAAAGAAACCTAAGATGTTGTAGAAACTTGTTTACAAAAACTGGTAGCTCTAGTTCTTGCTTTGCATAGCGGTGTTCCTTGTAGAACATCCAGCACCTTATTCGATAAGGAAAGAGCCGAGATCCCTTCACCGGGAGTGACCTCTTTAGTGAAACTAGCAGATGCTACAAACTCGGTCTGTCTTTTGATTGCTTCTATAGTTCTTGCTTTGCATAGTGATATTTGTGAAATATCCTGTACCTTATTCGATGAGGAAAGGGCCGACGATCCCTTCACTGGGAGTGACCCATTTAGCAAAACTAGAAAAGCCTCAAAAGCACGCCATTTAAAAATCACTCGATTCTACAACGATATAAAGTTCTTTACGCAAAGGGTTTTCTTAGAAACCTGTCGTAGCCCTCCGTCATTTCAGATAAGTAATAGTTAGTATTCGTGCTGCGTTTGTTGACTCAGTCAAGGTGTAGTGTGCGGTAGCTGATTAGTGCTTATCTGCAAAGCATATGATGCGATTGGATTAAGGTAATCATGCGGCCTTGTTGACTCAGTCAAGGGTCGTATGGGTGTGTTTAATTCAATCAGGAAATGACGGGTTGAACTTTACTTGCGGTCTATGCTTTGTTGACTCAGTCAAGGTCATAGATCGCTTGGGGCAAAATATTATTGGGAATTTCAAGTATTGAAATTTGCAATGAGATTGCATACCTTCTATGAGATAGTTGGATCCCGATACCCGCTGTGAGTAAGAGTTACTCTTAGGAGAGTTTTACACATTACAATTAGCCGATCAAGTTGGTGTCTAGAAAGGTGTTAACGGGGTTAAGCCTCTGGGAAAACGAGGTTTACATTAATTAGGTTCGTGCGAAAGCACCGGGGACCTCCCTCAAAGTACCGACACTGGCCTGGCAGAAAGATTGGCGAACTTGTAGGGTGTAATTAATCCCGGCTAGTCTTTCCTTTTAGGGTTTGAAGGAAGATTTGATTAAAACAGTGGGAGACATCCTGATTAGATATATTAGATAACCAATCTAATCTTGCAAGAGCATACGCTGAGTGTTTTCTTCTCTCTCTCTCCAGGTAGCGACCATTTCACGCCTTAATCAAGATAATAATATGGATGAATTGACTGAACCCGCTTGTTATACTGAGCTGGGGAACGTTGGTCCCGCTCCAACTTATAATTGTTATAAGACAGAGCAGGAAATTGGGGAATACCAGATTTCCCGTGCCGCCCAAACGAAGAAAGTGCATGTTGATGCATCTTCTTCGGGTGTGTTCATTACAGAGAACTGTTTCTCAGTATCCTTTACGTCCTGGGTATGAGATACCGGATCAGGATCCCGCATATGTAATCTGTTACATGGGCTACAGAAAGGTAGAGAACTGAAAACGGGTGATAAATTTCATGAGACAGAAAACGGTGCAAGTGTTGCAGCCAAGTCTGTTGGTCACTATCACCCTGTATTACCAGAATAAATTGATTCTGAACGAATGTTATTAGATACCGAACCTGATATATAAAATCATATCGGTCTCTTTATTAGTAAAGAAGGATATAATTTTGTATTGTTAGATAATGTTTTGAATATTTCCTATATCAAGGTTGATCGGTTCAGGCACGTTATCTAAAAGCATTGACGTTCTAAATCAAACTACAGTTCTTAGTTTACAGAACACACACGAGAGGAAGAGTTCAGAAATGAACGATTCTTTCTTGAGGTATTGTAGACTAGGTCATATCAATGCGACCCGACTAGCGAAGTTACATTTAGATGCATATTCAAATTAGTTTGAATTTACATCTTATGAAACTTGCCGGTCATGTCACAAAGATAAGATGACCATAGCTCTGTTTATTGGAAACAGAGAAAGAGTTAGTGAACTCTTGGGATTGATACATGCTGATGTATGAAGATTCCCTGTCTACACATGCCAAGACCGGTTCTTTATACTTCATTACATTCTCTGATGATCTCCCAAGATTCAGACATATGTTCCTGTTGAAACACAAGTCCGAACCTTTTGAGATATTCACAGAATATAAGTTAGAAGTAGAGAACCAAAAACGGGTATAAGTATTATGTCCTTTGATGAGATCAAGGAGGAGAATACTTCAGCACGGTATTTCTGGACTATTCAAAAGGAGAATGAGATTCTCTCTCAGCATTACTCCTCCGTATACACCACAGCACGTCGGTGTATCGGGGCAGAGCGATCACACCCTATGTGATATGGTGTGCTCTATGATGAGTACTATTGAGTTTCCTATTTCCTTTTGGGAGTTATGCGCTTGAGAAGCTGCATACCTATTGAATAGGGTTCAAATCAAATCAGTTGCCTACCACTTCATATATGATATGGAAAGGGAAGAGCCCATATCTTAAGTTAGTTAAGATTTGGGGTTGTCCGGTTTATGTCTAAAAAGTAAAATCCAGACAAGCTCGAGGCAAGGTATGTTATGTAGAACTGGAAAGGTTCCAGCTATACAAACTACAGCTAATTATTTGGTAGAACCAAAGGATTCAATAGTTTCCAACGAACCTCAGCCTCTCCGCCGATCTAGTAGGGTTCCTCACCCACCTGAGAGATACTTCGGTTTCTCTATGACAGTGGGAGCGAGGATTGCATCATGAGATGATGACCCAACTAGTTTCGAGCTGGCCATCAGGAGCGGGACTCTGTAAGAATGGCTGGATGCTTATCGATCTGAGATGGAATCCTTATACACCAACAAAGTATGGACTTTGGTTGCTTTATCTGAAGGGTTAAATCCCCATCAGGAGCGAGTATATCTTGAGAAGATTACTTGGTGTACATGGAAAAGTTGAGACTTTCAAGCTATGCTTAAGTCCATCCAGATCCTACTTGCCACGGCTACATACCATGACTACGATATCTGGTGGTTGGGTGTCATGACTGCTTTTCTAAATGATGTTATAGAAGATAGAGTCTATAAGTACACAGACAGTGGGAGCAGCGGAAACGTGTGCAAGATGTTTTATGTGATAAAACAGGCATCGAGGAGTTGGAACATCTCTTTTGATGTGGTAGCCAAAGAGTTTGACTTCATCAAAATGGTAGATAAAACAAGTATACACAAAAAGGTAGTAGGGAGTATGGTGGTGATCCTCGTAGAGTACGTGGATGACATACTCTTAATAGGGAAGGAGTTTCCTATGCTACGTTCGGTCAATCTCCGCTTATCACAAGGATTCTCCATATAAGATCAACGTGATACCTACTAAATCCTGGGATTTGGATCTATGAGATAGATCTAATTGGATGTTAGGATACTAACTAGTTGTAGTGAGATGGTATCAATCGATCCTAGGGAGAATCACTAGAAATGTTCCAGAGTGATAAGGACGAGTGAATGTCAGTCGCAGGCATTGTCTATACCCTCAGTGGAGGGACGGTATGTTGGAAGAGTTCCAAGCTAGATACCGTGACATACTAGACGATTAAAGGCAAGACACATCGTTACCAAGAATGCTACCAAAGAGGCAGTGTCACGACCCGAAAGTACGGAACATGACCGGCACTTAAACTACGAACGCCTCGTGGCGTACGTAATCTAAGTAAACCGAAAAACCAGAAATCCAACCCAAGAAAAGATGTAGAGTGCAGGAAAAACCAACTTAAAGCAAGTAGTTTCAATAGCATAAGCCGAATTATGCGGTTTTTAAAAACATCAAAAAATTTCCTAAAAATTTCGGCAGAGTCTCCTTTGTAAATACTGGCCCCCAAACGGGATACAACATGAATAGTATACGAAATCAATAAAAAGGCATCCCCAAGCGGGAGCTAGCTCTTCGTCAATCGACGGTCACAACCACACAAGCAATATAATATACAACGCCAACAGCGAGGATCAAAATTCAAAAGGAAACTCAAAACCACAAGAAAACCACAGAAATATAACGCGCGACTCTAAGGTCGAAGGAATAACATCACTGGTCTCTATCTCAAATAAATACATGTTTGGTTGATGGAACTTCTAGATACAACAGAATAATAATATACAAGATATATAATGGGGGTACGATATAAGTAAACCCACCTACTAGCAAATCACCCGAAGGAAACTATGCCCGCAAGCCGTAATGAAACCTTTACGGCAAACCTGCAAGAAACTGGGGCACAACGGGGGTGAGTTGCCAACTCGTGAATAGAAAAACATCTACGGAAAGAAAACGCATAAATAACGCAACCTAGGTCAAATATCATAATATATCCTCAATTATATATATAACATGCAACCTATAACAAGGCTTGGGTAAATATCTAACCCGAGTGTAATCTCATGTGCCCGTGTCAGCGCCTCAGGTAGCAATATATCATATGAATGAGGTATGAATGCATGAAAATATAATACATGTAATGAAGAACTGTTTTCATAATTTAGTGAGATTTCCTTTGTATTTTTAAAATGAGGTATCATAATGAAATCAGCATAAAACAGTGCCTAGCATCGGCACAAAACGTAATCCCAATATCTCGATACCTCTGTATCACAGTCTCTGTACCTCAATATCTCGAAATCTCAATGTCTCAATCATAATATCTAGGGCGCCGTCAGTCCAGACCGGCCCCTACCATCCATCTCAAAACCACGACGGTATCCTCCGGATATCCAACGCGTCGGGTACAATCACCATTAGGTAGTGCTCCCCTGCCAGGCTCACATCGTCATCATCACGCGCTTCTTGCCCCGGGGTACCTTACCGGGTCCACCATGTACCCGAAACGGTTCATCCGTCTCCTCGAATCGGGTCTCGAAATCCATCAGCAAACTCATGGTGGACGACTCATACATCATGGGAAAAATCGCACTTTTTATTTTAAAAGAGAGAAAAGGTTTATTTATGTTTTTGCGGTTTTTCTCCAAATCCAGAAAATCTCATGGAAATCCGAATCCAAAACCTCAATAACACGTAAAATAGTGAATATATGCATGAGAATCCATGAATGCGGCATAACAATGAATAACAGTATGCATGAAGTAGCAGGTAATAACTACAATTTCTAAACTAACATATAAGGCAAGTACACTAATATCATGTCTAACTATTAGCTAACAGGCTATGTCAAGCAATAACATTTTCTAAGTTGTACGTGACATGGCAATTACCGATGAAGATGTGTGTGAGCCGGCAAATAAGTGTACGTGGTACATACGCATCATCGGTAATGGTGCTGGTGTCCTAACAGCATAATATCAATAATGGAGTATGAAACATAAAATAAGCATGCGATGCGAAGCGGACCAGAAAAATGAGCGGGAGCTGAAAACTAGACGCAACTATAGCTAATCTGCATTAATCTAATATAAGTCCTACAAATGGTGCCTTTTGAAATAACACGAATCATGGGGTTTTGAAAATAGGGGCTACGGTGTTTTTATGAAAAGATACGTCTTTTGAAATATCCGTAGGATCCCTTGGGCTGTCTTTTAAAATACCCACGATTCGTTAGTTTTTGAAATAGGTAAGAACCGACTCTAATCTAACAACTAAACTAAACAAAAGGGCTAAGCTAACAAGCTGGACTACAGGTAAGAAAATCGCCTAACATCTGAGTCGATCCATATACATACCTGTATATATATTAGTCGGTGATCCCGCCTCAATAATATCATATCCGATACCATATCTATAATCAGACATCCCAAGTCAAGAGTGCGGATCAATCATCAAAATATAGCTCGTACGTAAATCCATCGTACGGCATCCCCAAATCTGGGTACGGGTCAATATCATATTCCTCACACTAATCCTCAGGTATCCTCTTTATCCAAGATCATCGTCTAGGGTACTGACCTATGTCTAGTACAATACTAATATCCTCAATGTACTCATGATCTGACTACTGATCGACAATCTCGTACAAACCGATATCGTCAGCACAATCATCATCAAGGGGTATACATCGCCCGATACGGCCTAATATCAATATACTAGCATATCATATCTTATATCACGATCACAGGTCGACCATTTTATTTATAACACTATTCACCCGTATCGCCGCCCCAAGATCCGCTATAACCCCAGGACGTACCTCAAGTACGAATCCTGCCATATCACTGATATCACAACCACAAAACAAATCTCATCGACTCAGCTCAATCCCAAGTATCATCCTCAAATCCGTATGTGAACACATAGTCCCATACCCATATGAACACATAACTATAAAGAATCACATGAGAACATATAAATAGGAATGTATGCAAGTATGCATGTGTGTATGTGTAGTGCAACACTACCCTAGGGTTCGCAACACTAAAATAATCCAATCACACCAATATCCATCCTCACATCGTTATTAATCTCAAATAACATATAATAAGAGTTGGTGTGTATACGCATCCGTATACACCACCACGGACTGCGGGGGTGCTATACGCCATCCACCCGACTTCTCCCCGTAGATATAAATCTATTCACCTGGTCCTCGCTCGCCGGTGCCGACGTCGCCACGCGCTTGCTTTTCGTCTCGAAGTCCACATGGGGTACCTACATATCATAACGCACCATATCGCATTAAAATCCGACTCATGACCAAAACGACACACGAATCCCACATAGGTCAAAACCTATGGTTGCTTCCACAAACCAACCCAAAAACCCTCGACGTCGGCGTACAAACACCAAACCATCGAGAAAGCTCCCAACACACTCATTTGTACAATTACAAGCACTAACTATAATATAAAATAGCTTAAAATTCATACAAACCCCAATTTCACTTAAAAAGTCATTTTTTCCGAAAATCTAGCAAGCACAAATCACCGTTTTAGTACAAAACTCGATGTATAAACGAATCTAGCGGCTACAATATTCACTAAATATCTTAAATAAGTCATAAAAACAATTCCCATAATTTAATCTCGTTAAATTCCAAAAACTCTAAAATTCTAGTTTACAAAATACCTAAATTTTAACAATTTTATAGCAAAAATGCACAAATTACAATCTAGCTTGGATTTTCAAGAACTAAAGTATTAAACTACACTTTAAAATGTTAATAATGCCATGAATACCCTAATTAGATTTTAATCTCAATTATATATGTATTTCACTAAACCTAGTTAGCAAAAATGCTTAGTTTGGAAATTTTAAATGTTACAAATTTGGAAATTAATAACTAGATTAATTTTTCTATAGCTTAGCATGATAGCTACACCATTAAACCATGATCAATGATAAAAACCCTCACTAGGTAACAATTTCCCTTTTCTAGAATTTCAAGATTGGAGCTAGAACCCAAATTAAACAAAATGAAGTAATTAGCAACTCATTAACAATTTAGTTAGGAATTATACCTCACAAACCTTAAATCTAGCTTGCAACTTAACCATTCCAAAATGCTCTCTTGCTCCCAAAATCCACGCTTGAATGGCGAAGGAAAATTGGATGAAGGTTAAGTAAAGAATTGGTGAGGTTTAGCATTGATTTTTTTTTGATGAATTTTATAGGATTTTCATGATAATTGGAGTGGGAAAAATGGGGATTTTGGAGGGCTTCCTTGCTCGGCCAGTTGGAAGATGAGGGGAGAGAGTGAGGTTTGAGTGTAGTAAATAATTCCAAGTCAAAGAAAAGAAAGCCCATACTTCAATCACCTCACACCATACCTCATTTAAATCAATTCTTTAATCTTTTCTTTATTTTTTTCTTTTAAATTTGAGGAGAAAGAAGTGGTGAAGTGAGGGGTGGGGGGCTGCACTGTACCAAGGCCGGCCATGAAGTGGGGAAAGAGAGTGTGGGTATGTGTGGTTAATTGTAGAAAGCTTCATTATTACCTATATTAATTTATTTTTCTTTTATTATCTACTTAGCATAAAACTAACTAGAACTTTAAGACAAGTTTCCAATTAAAACCTGTTACAAACTATGATTCCAACATGTCATGGTTCACTTTGTTAAATTAACCTGTTCCAATTTGTATTTATCACCAATTAAATGTAATAGTGACGGCTTAAAATAATATTAAAATAATTAATTTCGGAAAAATTTTCAGAAAATTTGAAATTTCACCAGTGGGTCAATAAACACCAAATACTAGCAATTACATAGCTAGAATATGTATATTTAATTTTTATAATAAGATATTTGTAATTTGACTTTTTACAGAAAACCCCCTTATTTTACTGTTTTTTTCGAAATTTCACCGAAACGATTTTCAAAACGCTACAATTTTCCCCCCTTAAAGAAATTCGGTCCCCGAATTTAAATTAAAACTTCCCCCAAATACTAAAATATTTCAGCCAAAACCATCAAATCGCCGGGGCTCCGAAATCATAAATACATAAAACAAATCGTAGCGCAACGCATGCGCATGAAAAATGAGCATATAACTCAAATCAGAACTCCGTCAAGCATCCCGCAATCATCGGAGTAATGGGGAAGACATCAATACCAAATCCAAAGCAAAACCAATATGATATAACTCAAAACTATACATGTAAAATATATTCAGGTACTGTCCTTTGACTAGTCCTGCTCAGTACGAAAACACATAGCAATATCATAAAAACGTATTGCTCTATAAGAAAAATCAATCCCAAAATACGCGTATGCATACTACGTGCGTCTTGTGCGCACGGAAATCAAAATCCAAATATGTGCCATACATATGCGCAGAAACAACATCTAAGTGCATCGGGTGTGCACGAAACATCTGTCGTAGGCAACATGTGTGCCTGACAGCAAAATCAGGTGCATCTGACATGCATGAAAAATCTCGATTTAGTGCATCTGGTGTGTACCAAAATCACACTTCAAAACATGCGCCCAACATGCGCGAAAATCCAAATCAGGTGCATCCATCGTGCACGAAATCATGAAATCCAATATCAAGTGCCGAATATACGCAAAATCCAGTCAGGTGCACAAGGTGCACAAAACAAATATCGAACATCACCATCGAAATCAAAGTCCAGGGCATCTAAATGCACAACATACGTAACACTGCACTGCAAGCATATATGAACTATACCGAGTGCAAAAACCAAATCGTGTGCGTGCATACGCACAAAATCTACTCAAATGTCTAAAACCGTAAAATCACAAACATGTGAAACCAAAGCACGAAAACTATATCAAGGGCAACACTGTGCAAAGATCGTAAATCCTCAATCATCAAAATCAAATCATAAGAATAAATCACCCAAAACATCGAAATCAATAATGGCGGAATAGTACCGCTCAAGTGCATCCTCTAAGAATCTCGGGCCAACTGTCGCGGTCACTAGTGGGACGTCTCGTCGATGATCATGAACTCTGTCCTGCTGGTGTGTGTAACATGACCACTACTGGGTCCAAGTCTTCTCGTAATTTATTCCAGAAAAGTCCTATCGAGATCTCTCCCAAATCTCGTCTCTGCCGAACTGTCCGGAAGTCATCGTCCCTTACTAGATCTATTCTCGTTATGGAACGGCTGCATACTCAACGCGACTCCTTCTGGAAGGTATATCTAAGTACAATGCCTCGGCATACGTATCGCATCTCTGATGTCGGCGGAGTGGAACGTCGTTTCATCTAGATCTGGAACGAACCTCTTACTTCACCTTTCTCTAATATCGACCGCTTCGGACTCGTCTCGTCGTGGCTGCATGGACTGAGCTCCAACGGCTATCCTCGTATCGGGAGTCTCCTAAGAAATGCATCTCACCACCTAGCATCCGAATTAAGTCGAGCTATCCGATCGAGTCGTCAAAACCTCATAATCCCCCAAGAGCTCAACATCTTGGGCACAGTTTAATAGTATCGAGTACATACCACAGCATCGGTGGTCCAGCCGTAGAAGGGCAAACCCAAGCCTCACTAATGGCGCCGTAGAACTGCCGCAAACCCGAAGGTTCAAAGGCTTTCACACGGTCATTAAGTCGAGTTAGGGTTTTATTCTTCTAGAGGGACCATAGAATTGCCTGCATGTCTTTCCGACTACTTTAAACTTGGAACAATAGGTTTCTGACATTCGATCGTCTCTGTCGACTCCCAACGTCTCCGCGTGAAGCCGTCTCTAGCTGGAATCAATCTATCTGATCACCTCTCATCAGGTAGGCGAACGAACCACATGTCCTAGTCATTCATCATCGGGTGACTAACGACCTTCTATCATCTATTAGTACAACTCATACTGCATTAGCTCCAGCGTCTGGGGCAATATCCCGTCGCTCGCAGCAACAACTGGCTCACTCGTCTGCACGCTGAACAGTGCCTCAATCATCATGAGTGAGCAATACACCAACGGTCATCAAAATCTGGCTGGCCTCTATCATTGGCTCAATCCTCTAGTGTCGATCAGCACATCCGAGTAACCTCATAAAGGCGATCCGCCAAACGCTCGTGGCGTGGAAACACAGTAAAAAGACACATCTCCGCAATCGTGTATCGCCGGAATTTCGCCCTGGTCAGTCCTCGTTCGTGACGAGCTCATGCTGACCGCAACTCTAGCCGTAGCTCTCCATGCCCGTAATAGTGGCAGCAAAACCATAACTTGTACTAATGAGGCTCGATCGGAATGAATATAATACTGAGCAAAGAAATGTACATCCTAAGGCTTCTTAAGTGGAGTAGCGTATCGTAAATATGCCGCGGAACATACCTACGGTACGTCACTCTACTTTAGTCACCTATTACATCAACCAAGGGTCATCCTACGCTCCGAAGGTAAAACCTAACGCTCTGATACCAACTTTGTCACGACCCGAAAGTACGGAACATGACCGGCACTTAAACTACGAACGCCTCGAGGCGTACGTAATCTAAGTAAACCGAAAAACCAGAAATCCAACCTAAGAAAAGATGTAGAGTGCAGGAAAAACCAACTTAAAGCAAGTAGTTTCAATAGCATAAGCCGAATTATGCGGTTTTTATAAACATCAAAAATTTCCTAAAAATTTCGGCAGAGTCTCCTTTGTAAATACTGGCCCTCAAACGGGATACAACATGAATAGTATACGAAATCAATAAAAAGGCATCCCAAAGCGGGAGCTAGCTCTTCGTCAATCGACGGTCACAACCACACAAGCAATATAATATACAATGCCAACGGCGAGGATCAAAATTCAAAAGGAAACTCAAAACCACAAGAAAACCACAGAAATATAACGCGCGACTCTAAGGTCGAAGGAATAACATCACTGGTCTCTATCTCAAATAAATACATGTTTGGTTGATGGAACTTCTAGATACAACAGAATAATAATATACAAGATATATAATGGGGGTACGATATAAGTAAACCCACCTACTAGCAAATCACCCGAAGGAAACTATGCCCGCAATCCGTAATGAAACCTTTACGGCAAACCTGCAAGAAACTGGGGCACAACGGGGGTGAGTTGCCAACTCGTGAATAGAAAAACATCTACGGAAAGAAAACGCATAAATAACGCAACCTAGGTCAAATATCATAATATATCCTCAATTATATATATAACATGCAACCTATAACAAGGCTAGGGTAAATATCTAACCCGAGTGTAATCTCATGTGCCCGTGTCAGTGACTCAGGTAGCAATATATCATATGAATGAGGTATGAATACATGAAAACAGAATACATGTAATGAAGAACTGTTTTCATAATTTAGTGAGATTTCCTTTGTATTTTTAAAATGAGGTATCATAATGAAATCAGCATAAAACAGTGCCTAGCATCGGCACAAAACGTAATCCCAATATCTCGATACCTCTGTATCACTGTCTCTGTACCTCAATATCTCAAAATCTCAATGTCTCAATCACAATATCTAGAGCGCCGTCAGTCCAGACCGGCCCCTACCATCCATCTCAAGACCACGACGGTATCCTCCGGATATCCAACGCGTCGGGTAAAATCACCAGTAGGTAGTGCTTCCCTGCCAGGCTCACATCGTCATCATCACGTGCTTCTTGCCCCGGGGTACCTTACCGGGTCCACCATGTACCCGAAACGGTTCATCCGTCTCCTCGAATCGGGTCCCGAAATCCATCAACAAACTCATGGTGGACGACTCATACATCATGGGAAAAACCGCACTTTTTATTTTAAAAGAGAGAAAAGGTTTATTTATGTTTTTGCGGTTTTCCTCCAAATCCAGAAAATCTCATGGAAATCCTAATCGAAAACCTCAATAACATGTAAAATAGTGAATATATGCATGAGAATCCATGAATGCGGCATAACAATGAATAACAGTATGCATGAAGTAGCAGGTAATAACTACAATTTCTAAACTAACATATAAGGCAAGTACACTAATATCATGTCTAACTATTAGCTAACAGGCTATGTCAAGCAATAATATTTTCTAAGTTGTACGTGACATGGCAATTACCGATGAAGATGTGTGTAAGCCGGCAAATAAGTGTACGTGGTACATACGCATCATCGGTAATGGTGCTGGTGTCCTAATAGCATGATATCAATAATGGAGTATGAAACATAAAATAAGCATGTGATGCGAAGCGGACCACAAAAATGAGCGGGAGCTGAAAACTAGACGCAACTATAGCTAATCTGCATTAATCTAATATAAGTCCTACAAATGGTGCCTTTTGAAATAACACGAATCATGGGGTTTTGAAAATAGGGGCTACGGTGTTTTTATGAAAAGATACGTCTTTTGAAATATCCGTAGGATCCCTTGGGCTGTCTTTTAAAATACCCACGATTCGTTAGTTTTTGAAATAGGTAAGAACCGACTCTAATTTAACAACTAAACTAAACAAAAGGGCTAAGCTAACAAGCTGGACTACAGGTAAGAAAATCGCTTAACATCTGAGTCGATCCATATACATATCTGTATATATATTAGTCGGTGATCCCGCCTCAATAATATCATATCCGATACCATATCTATAATCAGACATCCCAAGTCAAGAGTGCGGATCAATCATCAAAATATAGCTCGTACGTAAATCCATCGTACGGCATCCCCAAATCTGGGAACAGGTCAATATCATATTCCTCACACTAATCCTCAGGTATCCTCTTTATCCAAGATCATCGTCTAGGGTACTGACCTATGTCTAGTACAATACTAATATCCTCAATGTACTCATGATCTGACTACTGATCGACAATCTCGTACAAACCGATATCGTCAGCACAATCATCATCAAGGGGTATACATCGCCCGATACGGCCTAATATCAATATCCTAGCATATCATATCTTATATCACGATCACATGTCAACCATTTTATTTATAACACTATTCACCCGTATCGCCGCCCCAAGATCCGCTATAACCCCAGGACGTACCTCAAGTACGAATCCTGCCATATCACTGATATCACAACCACAAAACAAATCTCATCGACTCAGATCAATCCCAAGTATCATCCTCAAATCCGTATGTGAACACATAGTCCCATACCCATGTGAACACATAACTATAAAGAATCACATGAGAACATATAAATAGGAATGTATGCAAGTATGCATGTGTGTATGTGTAGTGCAACACTACCCTAGGATTCGCAACACTAAAATAATCCAATCACACCAATATCCATCCTAACATCGTTATTAATCTCAAATAACATATAATAAAAGTTAGTGTGTATACGCATCCGTATACACCACCACGGACTGCGGGGGTGCTATACGCCATCCACCCGACTTCTCCCTGTAGATATAAATCTACTCACCTGGTCCTCGCTCGCCGGTGCCGACGTCGCCACGCGCTTGCTTGTCGTCTCGAAGTCCACATGGGATACCTACATATCATAACGCACCATATCGCATTAAAATCCGACTCATGACCAAAACGACACACGAATCCCACATAGGTCAAAACCTATGGTTGCTTCCACAAACCAACCCAAAAACCCTCGACGTCGGCGTACAAACGCCAAACCATCGAGAAAGCTCCCAACACACTCATTTGTACAATTACAAGCACTAACTATAATATAAAATAGCTTAAAATTCACACAAACCCCAATTTCACTTAAAAAGTAATTTTTTCCGAAAATCTAGCAAGCACAAATCACCGTTTTAGTACAAAACTCGATGTATAAACGAATCTAGCGGCTACAATATTCACTAAATATCTTAAATAAGTCATAAAAACAATTCCCATAATTTAATCTCGTTAAATTCCAAAAACTTTAAAATTCTAGTTTACAAAATACCTAAATTTTAACAATTTTATAGCAAAAATGCACAAATTACAATCTAGCTTGGATTTTCATGAACTAAAGTATTAAACTACACTTTAAAATGTTAATAATGCCATGAATACCCTAATTAGATTTTAATCTCAATTATATATGTATTTCACTAAACCTAGTTAGCAAAAATGCTTAGTTTGGACATTTTAAATGTTACAAATTTGGAAATTAACAACTAGATTAATTTTTCTATAGCTTAGCATGATAGCTACACCATTAAACCATGATCAGTGATAAAAACCCTCACTAGGTAACAATTTCCCTTTTCTAGAATTTCAAGATTGGAGCTAGAACCCAAATTAAACAAAATGAAGTAATTAGCAACTCATTAACAATTTAGTTAGGAATTATACCTCACAAACCCTAAATCTAGCTTGCAACTTAACCATTCCAAAATGCTCTCTTGCTCCCAAAATCCACGCTTGAATGGCCAAGGAAAATTGGATGAAGGTTAAGTAAAGAATTGGTGAGGTTTAGCATTGATTTTTTTTTGATGAATTTTATAGGATTTTCATGATAATTGGAGTGGGAAAAATGGGGATTTGGGGGGGCTTCCTTGCTCGGCCAGCAGGAAGATGAGGGGAGAGAGTGAGGTTTGAGTGTAGTAAATAATTCCAAGTCAAAGAAAAGAAAGCCCATACTTCAATCACCTCACACCATACCTTATTTAAATCAATTCTTTAATCTTTTCTTTATTTTTTTCTTTTAAATTTGAGGAGAATGAAGTGGTGAAGTGAGGGGTGGGGGGCTGCACTGTACCAAGGCCGGCCATGAAGTAGGGAAAGAGAGTTTGGGTATGTGTGGTTAATTGTAGAAAGCTTCATTATTACCTATATTAATTTATTTTTCTTTTATTATCTACTTAGCATAAAACTAACTAGAACTTTGAGACAAGTTTCCAATTAAAACCTGTTACAAACTATGATTCCAACAAGTCATGGTTCACTTTGTTAAATTAACCTGTTCCAATTTGTATTTATCAACAATTAAATGTAATAGTGACGGCTTAAAATAATATTAAAATAATTAATTTCGGAAAATTTTTCAGAAAATTTGAAATTTCACTAGTGGGTCAATAAACACCAAATACTAGCAATTACATAGCTAGAATATGTATACTTAATTTTTATAATAAGATATTTGTATTTTGACTTTTTACAGAAAACCACTTTATTTTACCGTTTTTTTCGAAATTTCACCGAAACGATTTTCAAAACGTTACAGGCAGTCTGGATATATATAAGTTAATGAGATGAACTTCATTCCTACCATTGTGTGACAATGGAGTTGTGGCTTTTGCCAAGGAACCCCCTGTCCCATCAGAAATCCAGATATAATTCTTAGGCAGTATCACCTGATCATGGAGATGGTTGATCTCCAGGGAGATCGAGGTTAGGAGAGTAGACATAGAGGGCAACAGCGCGGATCCACTCACAAAGGCCTTTTTCCCAGTAGAGACTATTATGGGATGGTTGAGTATGAGATACTTCAACCGCAGCTAATTGTTGGGTATGCGATACCACAACAGATGGCCCTAGTGCAAGTGGTAGATTGTTAGTTATATGTATGCCCTAGAGGACATTACTGTACATACGATGTATATTGTAATGGATGCTTGGACATACATAGGGAGGACTTTCTTGCTCGACAAGATAGTATACTGTCTGGTTGTACTTTATCTTAACATGTACTCTGATTGTCTCTATATTACATGTTGATAAAGCCCTTAAGATATGTACTCGACTACTGGGACAATGATGAGATCATACTAGTGGGGCCACGGTAGTCGACGAGTACATTCTATAACTGTTCCTAGTCGAGAGTATATCGAGACAGGGCATCGATGCACCAGAATAGACTAGCGTATACGCATCTTGACCCATATGATGGGCGATGGATGATCCCATATCCATCGGTGTTTGACATCAAGGATGGTGTACGGGTGCTCAGTGGAGACTGGGTACACTGGACGGACTCGCCGAGAACTCCCAGATGGTATTATACCTCACGTCAGATGGCAGTTCTCCGGTGACACTGGTACAGAGTAGTCTGTTGACCCGAGATCGTTATAGAGTCTTGTGTGATTCCCACTGTGCTTTAATTTCCATCATACCACGTCCAAGAGGGCGTGCAAAAAGGTGGCTTTTGGGTACAGTCCCGAATCACATGGAGGCAATGAGCGATAGGAGGGGATTCGTCTCTCCCGGTATAGGGAGTTGATGTTGTGCTGTGTTCGATTGGCTATAACAGGAAATCCCTGGCCAGGGTTGCTGAGATTTACTGGTAAGTGTTATCAGTAGTTTCTCAAACTGTTATAGACCTCATATCGACACGACTTATCAAGCTACTGGGGTCTGACGTTTACCACCCCTAGGCGAGATATGCGACATATCAGACGACGAGACCGGACTGTACGGGAGTGTTACTGTTTGGATTCACAGGAGAATGTACAGGCTTGCTTGTTGATCTTCTTAGCGCTCAATACCTGGGTGGCTGTTACGTTTAGCTGACCGCTTGCAGCTTGTGGGTGTTTGATATGATCATCACCTACTGCCGGCGTATTGACGATTCTTTAGAGTCCTATACAGAGGTTTCTTGGCTCAGGCAAAACGGAGTAGGGGCACATATATGATATGTGCGGGACTAAGGATAATGCGATATGAGATACCGTATTCTATTCTCGCGATATATGATATCAGCCGGGTCATCGGATCAAGTGTTGATTCGATGAATCCGTACGGATAAATATTAGTCGGTTATATGTGATATAGCCGGATTGTCGGATCAAGTGTTGATTCGATAATTTAATGTATAATAATATATATGATATATTAAATTACATTAACTAATATTAGCTCACTAAAAGATTCTTTTTCTCACTCGGGTAATACATTGATATATATGCGATATATGTTAAATGTATTATTTTATTTGGTTACAATAAATATTGTATATGTGATATATAATATTGTAACATGATATGATAACTAATGCAACATGTTTAGTAGAGATTAAACATGATTAAGGTTTGGATTAGGGTTAAGACATCTAGTAGATTCTAGAAGCTTTAGTTTTGTTTTATGAAAGATATTTTGTTATGACTCATGCTTTAATCCAACCCAAACCCTTGTTAGTTGTATGTATGCCCTAGAGGCCAGTATTGTATAGATGATGTATATTATATTGGATGCTTGGACATATATAGAGATGACTTTCTTGCTCGATATGATAGTATGCTATCTGGTTACCCTTTATCTTAACTTGTACACTTGTCTCTTTAAACTGTCTTATAGTTACATGTTGGTAAAGCCCTTAGGATGTGTACTTGACTACCTGGACTATGATGAAGATCATACTAGTGGGGACATGGTAGTCCATAGGTACATCCTTCAAGGCCCCTAGTCGTGGGTGTATCGAGACGGGGCATCGATATACCAGTGTAGACTAGCGTATACGCTTCTCGACCCATGAGATGGGCGATGGATGATCCCATATCCATTGGTGTTTGACATCAGAGATAGTATACGGGTGCTCAGTGGAGACTGGGTACACTGGACGGACTCGCCGAGAACTCCCAGATGGTATTATATCTCACGTCAGATGGCAGTTCTCAGGTGACACTTGTGCAGGTTAGTCTGTAGACCCGAGATCGTCATAGAGTCTTGTGTGATTCCCACTGTGCTTTGATCTCCACCTTACCACGTCCATGAGGGCGTGCAAAACGGTGGTCTTTGGGCACAGTCCCGAGTCACATGAAGGCAATGAGTGATAGGAGGGGTTTCGTCTCTCCCGGTATTGGGGGTTGATGTTGCGCTGTGCTCGATTGGCCGTAACAGGGAAGTCCCTGGCCAGGGCTGATCAGAGATTTGCTGGTAAGTGTTACCAGTAGTTTCTCGACCCGTTATGAGCCTCACATCGGCACGACTTATCGGTTATTGGGGTCTGACGTTTACCACCCCTAGACTTGATATGCGACATATCAGACGAACAGACCGGACTGTACGGTAAGTGTTACTGGTTGGATTCACAGGAGTGTGAGCGGGCTAACTCGTCGATCTTCTGATAGCTCAATACCCGGATGGCCGTTACGTTTAGCAGACCGCTTGCGGCTTGTGGGTGCTTGATATGATCATCATCTGCTACCGGCGTATTGACGAGTCTTTAGAGTCCTACACAGAGGTTTCCTGGCTCAAGCGAAACGAAATAGGAGTGCATATGAGATATGTGCAGGACCGAGAATAATGCGTGTATGTGATACCGTATTCCATTCTCGCGATGAATATATCGATTGGTTATATTCGATATAACCTAGTTATCGAATCATTGATTCGATAAATCGATACATTGTATACTAGTCGGTTATGTGCGACATGACCGGATCATTGAATCAAGTGTTGATTTAATGATTTAATGTATAATTATATATTTGATATATTATTTTGCATTAACTAGTATTGGTTCACTTTAAATGGATTTTCTCACTTGATGTGCAAGTTGTATATGTGATATACTTTTGTGCACATCTTTGTATCATGTTTGATGATGCTTGCTCATTTGGTTAAGTGTAAAGAATTAAACCTAGGTTAAGAAAGTGATTAGGGTTTTAATTATCCATTCTTTTATTTATTGATTTTGGAAAAAGAATGGGATAAGAATACAAAATGGTTGCTTTCATTCTTGAACCTTTGTGAAGCTTCATGAAGCTTTGACCAAAGTGACCAATTTGTCTTCATGCTTAACCCTAACCACTCTTCTAACCTTGGTCAATTCTCTACACCTAACCATGGTTCCTATTATGATAAGTATTCATTTCTTTTTCATTTTTGATGGACTTATCATAATATTTCCTCCTTCTTGATCTTCTTCTTTAAGAAAGAAAGCTTGATGCCATCAATAGCAACTTGAGTTCTAAAGTGAGAAATCCAATTCTAAAGTGAACCCACCTCCTATTTCTTCACCCTCTACCTCTTGCCAAGTTGTTTTGGGTGTTTTCTTCACAAGTTTCACAAATTTGTGAAGTCGGAGCTTGAACTTGTGATGCCTCGACGTAGATCATCTTCGGCACGAAGCCGACGACCTAGTCCGCCCATTTCTCCGATCAAGCCGACGATTGAGTCCGGGATTCGAGATGGACAGCGAGAGGACGCCTACGTGGAGCCAAGGAAGTGGATATCCGTATTACAAAGGTTGTAGCTTCTTATCTTTAGTTAAGTTGTTAACTAGATTCGTTTTTCGCCTAAATTTCTAGTCGACGATCCATATTAGGGTTTCGCGGCACTCATACAATTTGAAATTGGCATGGTTGATGGCTTATGAGACCTTATTAGCGTGCCTAGGAACTCTACAGTGGTATCAGAGCCTAGCTAGAGCCTTAGGCAAAGTCCAGACGACGTTTGAAGTCCGATCGAACCAAAACCTTAACCCGAAAACGGCTCTCTGTACATTTTTTAAAAACTGGGTTTTTTCCAAATTAAAAATATGCAGAAAATTCAGCAGGACTTTCTAAGAATTACTGTGAAACACGATCACCCAATTCCTCAAAAGTGCGGCGGAACCGCGGCAGAAGCCTGGCTTCTGCGGCGGTTCCGCGGCCGTATGATGACGTCACCCACCCAATTTTGCACAGTAACTTCTTTTATTCAGTGCTGAGTTCTCTGGGAATTTTTAATATTTATTCAAGAGTTGAGTATTCTGGGTTGTATTGGGGACTCCGTATTTCGATCGGATTATCAAACTTTGTCTAAGTTCTTTCCGGATAATTTTTTTGAATATGTTAAAAAGTTCGACCGGATATAAATACCCAATTTTTCCCTTGTCGGGAAATTTCCAAGTGTTGGATTTTTCTATGGTTTAAAGACGTTCTGAGTAGTGCAAGTAACGCGATGGTCCCTCTAGAAGACAACAAACCTTAACTCGATTATGTGACCGTCTTGAACTGCCCTTTGAACCTTCGGGTTTGGGGCAGTACGGCGTGCCACATGTGATGCGTTGGCTTGACCCTTCTACGGCTGGACCATTGGTACTGAGGCATGAAGTGAATGTCTTTGAACCTATTTCATGTGTTGGATGGTTTCAGGAAAACTTGGGTGTTCGAATGTTCGATCGGAAAGTTTAATATTTTCTATTTATCCGGAATGGAATACAATGATTGGAATTCACAAACTGTTATGAGATAACTGAATGAATGATATAAATCTAGCGGTTTAGTTTCATTTGATATTGAAAAGAGTTTTCGATAATGAGACTAAAATGCGGGGTTTATAACTGTTAGGCATGTGATGTCTAAGTATTTCATTTTGATTAGGCATGCGATGTCTAAAGAGGTTGCGGATTCCAATTGTTGTAGTTTTACACTTTCTTATCTGTGACCGTAAGTGTAATATGTGTTATCGCCGGTTTCGTTGCTATATGTCAACGACAATTAGGATGCACATATTTACTTACGTTGATGACATGTGATGTTATGTGTTGCTGGATATGTTATATTGGATTGTCGTGTTTGAATAGCCGGGGGTTTTTATGTGAGATGAGTGTTTTTCATTTTCATTCATGTAAAAACTTGTATGAAATTTCTTTTATTGGGGCACTTCCAGGTTGCGGAAGTTGTCACCTTTTGTATATTATTTATTTTTCCGCATTAGGATAGACCCAAGGAGGGGAGCACAAGTAACCGGGTTCTGGGGTCCAGTGGGAGACCAACTCGAGGAGTCGAGTCCGGGTCTCCTAACCTTAGAATTGGTAGGGTTGCTTGCCGCTCTCGTAGGGGTCTAGGGGTGTGGGATTGGCTATTCATCACGACTGTGGAATCCGTGTTTTATACTGGCTCGTATTGAAAACACAGACGTCCTAGTATATCCAATATTTCATATGTTTCTTCTGCTGCTTTATCTCTGATGTGATCATGTGATGTTCTGTGATAGATACTTTATATAGTATATATGATATATCATATAGACGTTACTTATGTTTTGCAGCCGCACTAGCCCAGCCCTGCTCTGTCGTTAGTTACCTAACCTAACGGTGCACGAGGGGACATCGAGGCGAATGCGGATGGCATAAGTGTACGTCATATTTATCTGTGATGTTTAGGTACTTAAATGATGGGACTTCATTAATGTGATTAATGAATGAAAAGAAACCTAAGATGTTGTAGAATCAAATTTTAAACAAAACAGGTAGCTACAGTTCTCGCTTTGCATAGCGGTATATATGATATACACTGCGAGTAAGAGTTACTCCTGGGAGAGTTTTACACATTACAATTAGCCGATCAAGTAGTTGTCTAGAAAGGTGTCAACAGGGTTACGCCTCTGGGAAAATGAGGTTTACATTAATTAGGTTCGTGCGAAAGCACGAAGGACCTCCCTCAAAGTACCGACACTGGCCTGGCTGAAAGATTGGCGAACTTGTAGTGTGTAATTAATCCCGGCTAGTCTTTCCTTTTAGGGTTTGAAGGAAGATTTGATAAAAACCAGTGGGAGCCATCCTGACTAGATAAGATAATAACCAATCTGATCTTGCACGAGCTTACGCTAAAGTGTTTTCTTCTCTCTCTCTCTAGGTAGCGACCATGTCATGCCCTAATAAAGATAATAATATGGATGTATTGACCGAACCCGCATGTTATACTGTGCAGGGGAACGTTGGACCCGTTCTATCTTATAAATGTTATGAGACTGAACAGGAAACATGAGAATATCTAGATTCTCACGCCGCCCAAACGGAGAACGTGCATGATGATGCACCTTCTTCGGGTATGTTTGTTATTGAGAACTGTTTCTCAGTTCACCCTACGTCCTGGGTATTAGATACCGGATCAGGATCCCACATATGTAAGCAGTTACACGAGCTACGGAAAGGTAGAGAACTGGGAAAAGGTGATCATTCCATTCAAGTAGGGAATGGGGCAAATGTTGCAGCCAAAGCAGTTGGCATATATCACCTGGTATTACCAAATGGTGATACATTAGTCCTGAATGAGTGCTATTATATACCGAACATGATGTGCAACATTATATCAGTTTCTTTATTAAGTAAAGAAGGATATAATTTTGTAGTAAAGGATAATGTTATGAACATATTCCTAGATCAAAAGTTGATTGCATCAGGCTCGCTACATAATGGCATATTCATTCTCAATCGAAATACAGTCTTCAATATACAAAACACACACAAGAGGAAAAGCTCAGAAATGAACGAATCCTTCTTATGGCACTGTAGACTTGGCCATATCAATGAGACACGACTAGCTAAGTTGCATAAGAATGGATATTTGAATTCATTCGAATTATCATCTTATGACACTTGCCATTCATGTCTCAAAGGAAAAATGACCAAAACTCCGTTTACGGGACACGGAGAAAGAGTTACAGAACTCTTGGGACTGGTGCATAGTGATGTATGCGGTCCTATGTCTACACACGCCAGAAATGGTTCTTCCTACTTCATTATATTCACTGACGATCTCTCTAGATACGGGCATGTGTTCCTGTTGAAACACAAGTCTGAAGCTTTTGAGAAATTCAAAGAATATAACCACGAGGTAGAGAACCAAACGGGCAAAAGTATTAAGATTCTTCGATCTGATCGAGGAGGTGAATACTTAAGCAGTGAATTCCTGGATTATCTAAAAGAGAATGGGATTCTCTCTCAGCTTACTCCTCCTTATACACCACAGCACAACGGTGTATCAGAACGAAGGAATCGCACCCTATTAGATATGGTGCGCTCAATGATGAGCAATGCTGAGTTACCTATTTCTTTTTGGGGGTATGCGCTTGAGACAGCCATATACCTATTGAATCTGGTTCCGTCTAAATCTGTACCTACCACACCATATGAGATATGGAGTGGGAAGAGACCATATTTTAAAAGAATTAAGATATGGGGTTGTCCGGCCTATGTCAAAAAGCAAAATCCGAACAAACTCGAGGCACGATCAGTTCTTTGCAAGTTTGTGGGATATCCAAAGAATTCTCAAGGATATTTTTTCTACCAAGCTGAGGAATAAAGAGTGTTTGTTGCTCAACATGCCACCTTTTTGGAAAGGGAATTTCTCGCAAAAGAAATTAGTAGCAAAGAGGTAGAGCTGGAAGAGGTTCCAGCACCACAAACTACAACTAATGATTTAGTAGAACCAGAGGATTCAGTAGTACCCGACGAACCCCAGCCTCTCCGCCGATCTAATAGGGTTTCTCGTCCACCTGAGAGATACTACGGTTTTCTCATTGACGGTTGAAGTGAGGATTGCATCATGGAGGATGATGACCCAACTAGCTTCGAGCAGGCCATAACGAGTAGGGACTCAGTGAAATGGCTGGATGCTATGCGGTCCGAGATGGAATCCATGTACACCAACAAAGTATGGACTTTGGATGTTGCTCCTGAAGGGGTAAAACCCATCGGGAGCAAATGGATCTTCAAGAAGAAACTTGGTGTAGATGGGAAAGTGGAGACTTTCAAAGCTAGACTTGTTGCAAAGGGTTTTCGTCAAAGACCAGGTGTGGACTATGACGAAACCTTTTCTCCAGTGGCTATGCTTAAATCCATCCGGATCATGCTTGCCATCGCTGCATATCATGATTACGAAATCTGGCAAATGGATGTTAAGACCGCCTTTCTAAATGGTGATTTAGAAGAGTGCGTGTACATGACTCAGCCAGAGGGCTTCGTAGACAGTAGGAGCAGCGGGAAGGTGTGCAAGCTGCTTAAATCCATTTATGGATTAAAGCAATCATCGCGGAGTTGGAACATCTGCTTTGACGTCGTTATCGAAGAGTTTGATTTCGTCAAAAACCCAGATGAACCTTGTATCTACAAGAAGGTAGCAGAGAGTAAGGTTGTCTTCCTCGTATTGTACGTAGACGACATACTCTTGATAGGAAATGATATTCCTATGCTGCAATCGGTCAAGCTTTTCTTATCACAAAGATTCTCGATGAAAGATCTTGGTGATGCCTCCTGCATATTGGGAATTAGTGTTGCGCCACGGCAGCGCTCCGGCCGTCTATCCGAGGCCAAAATGCGGAATCAAAAAATTTCCTTACTTGGAACTGGCGCTACCGCGGACAATATACCCGGATCGAAACCATTAACCGATACTAGCTAACAAGAGAGGGGGTGAGAGATATACCGAGTGATCCGAGTCCTCTGGTCTTCTCGTCATCGTCCCAATCTCCCGCGGAAAGTCCTGTCTCCATATCGTCGCCTCCTCGCCGGAAAGGGCACCACATCGCCTGCGTCTTTTACGGGCTCCCACCTCAATACCGAGGCAACTCGGGCGCGAAGTTGGCTAGCCGACGCGCCCAAGATTTGCTGTAGAATGTGTAGTGCTTTGTCTCTTTGGGGTTATGTTGCCTTGATGGAGGAATGAGGTTGGAAAATGAACTTGGGGATTTTGGTAGCAATGGAAAAATGAGATGGATGATTAATTTCCCACACCAAATGAAATGAACCTCTCTCATTTTTCTCCTCTCCTCAAAGTTGTGGCCGGCCATGCTCATTAGGAAATGGTGGAGGGAATGAAAACATAAGGGAGGTGAGTGTAGGATAAAGAGAATGGTGACCATATCCAAACATCATCATAACAATCTCACATCAAACCCATATCCTTTCAAATCTCAATTAATGCAAGAAATGAAGATAGAAAAGAAAGGAATAAAAAGATGCTTTCATAATCAAACCATTTGCATGAAACCCCTCCACAATGTGTTATTTGCAAACTTGCAAATAACACCCTCCATCGGATAAGTCCGGCCGGGAAAGAACAAAGGAAAACCGGCCGGAACAGAATGCAAACTGGCAACTCCAGAAAACTGGTCCCTTAATAAATTACAGGAAAACCCCGATACTGCATATACATGCCCGCATTTGTATTCCGACCGGATACAAATGCAATGAGACAAAATCTACACTGTACTAAACTAGGATCCGATTTAAACCAAAGCCGGCTAGTAAAATCCGTCCAATCCTGATCCGTGCAATACCGCACGTATCTAATTGAACCCTGCCATATATCTATATGGCCTCTAGTACAAACCGTCCGATCCTGATCCGTGCAATACCGCACGTATCTGATCGGACCCTGCCATATCTCCATACGGCCTCTACAGCGTTTCGCCCGAAAGCTTGAGTAACTGAAAGTGTGGTGGACTCTAAAGACTCGTCAATACTATGGCTGTGGATTTAACCACTAGCACGTCAGAGGTATAAGCCAATACGTGACGGGCCACCAGCTATTGACCAAAAGGGACGTCGATGAGCGAACTCATCCTGACACCCTACTGAGCCTGTCAGTGACAATATCCGTACAGTCCGGTCCGTTCGTCTATGAGCATCGCATGTCGGGCCTAGGGGGTTGGTAAAAGTTAGACCCCCAAAAGCGGTACAAGTCGTGTCGGAGTGTAGCCCAGAACACCCTGAGATATTACTGGAATACCTACCAGTAAATCTCCTGCCTCGGCCGAGGGCTTTGTGTAATGGCTCTCCTAGACACAGCGCGACCTCACCCCCAATACCGGGAGAGACGAACCCCTGTAGATCTGCTCACTGCCTCCATGTGGCTCGGGACTGTACCCAACTAAAACCTGTTTGCACGACTCCTTTGAGCCGTGGTAGGGTAGTAATCAAAGCACAGTGGGAACTCACACGAGACAAATGATGATCTCAGGTCGATGAACTAACCTGTACACATGTCACCTGGGAACTGCTATCTGACGTCTGGTATAATACCAACTAGCAGGTTCCCGGCGAGTCCTGTCCGGTGTACTCATAACCCAATGAGCACCTGTATACATCTTAGGTGAACCAACAGACACCAGTGGCTTGTGAGACCGGCCACCGCCCCTCGTCGGGGTCTCGACTGTATACACTAGTCTACTCTGGAGAATCGATGCCCTGTCTCGAAACTCCCACGACTAGGGACCATTTAAGGATGTGCTTGTAGACCCCAGCTCTCACGTATATGATCGCCCTCATACTGCTAGTCGTCAAGCAAGAATCCTAGGGGCTCTATCAATGTGTAATAGCGACCTGTCAGGTCACCTAAAGCAGTACACGATGGTAAAGGTAAACCGATAGCATACTATCATCTCGAGTAAGACTGTCATACCGGGATAGGTCCTCCCTCAATCATTGCAATCACGTGCCTGTGATCCAATAATTGACTCTGAGGGCACTATCTCCAACAATCTCCCACTTGCACTCAAGGCTAATTATTGCGATGTCGCATACTCACAGCCCGTGTGATACCGAACACCCAACTCCTCTACTAGTCAGTCTCACAAAACCCGTTTGTGAAACTATTTCGTTCGAGGAATAGCCTCAGTGAGTGGATCCGCCTAGATGTTTCTTTCTATGTCTCTCTATATCTCAAGTTCGCAGAGAAAGCCATCTCCCGAAATGAGCAATACCTGTCTTAGAATGTGTCTGGATGTCTGATGGGACCTAGCTTATAAATGAACTCCAAATCCAAACTTCTTAGACTGTATCGTCAACTGAACTTAATCAGTATCCTGCGCCATGCCTCGCTCAGTATTGCCTTGGACTACCTGTCCAAAATACTGCCCCTCGTCAGAGGGAAAACTATAACTCTGACAGCCACTCTGCCATCCAGGTCACCTTGGAAGCCTGGAATGATAACCGTCTCCTAACGGAGGCTACCGTTATCATATCCCTAGAACATTAACTTATGTTCCAAAACTGCTTCCGATTGTTTCTCCAGGATTGGATGAATATCAACTTTATTGCACCTACTGCAAGAACAACATCTGGTGTGGTACTTGACATCTCATGATTGACTCAATTACCTAAGCAAGTGATCTGTCAATCTTGTGTATCCCTCTCCCCTTTAGTCTGTAAGACACCTTTAGAGAGGGTGACTCCATCACCTGCAGGTGTACTACAGTGCCAGGAGTCGTCCATTCTAAATACTCATAGAATGCTGTCAAGGTACCCAGATTAGGAAACCACCCAAATCTAGATCTAAAACTATAGATCTAGTAACCAGAATGTCTGATATAATATCCAAGTCCTATGTGGAGAAACCACTGTGTGACAACCAAAGTATAACCGATCGTAGTATAGGAGTTTCCTTTCCTACTCTGTGTATGTCATCCAAAACCAGGACATCACACCCTATTACCTTCTCAACAGATCCATCCGCTAGTCTGATGAAGTCAAACCTATGACTGTCACGTCAGAAATAGATGATCTATCTCCGCTACATCTGCTTTAGTCTATAAGTAGACATAAGCTACCTGTCCACCAATGCTTCCACTGCTCCCACTGACTACGACAACCCTCTGGCAGAGTCATATACACGTACACTTCTGAAGCTAGTTCAGAACGACGCTATACTCATCCTCCTGCCGGGTCTCGCAGCCTGGAACAACAGCAATGGCAAGTGTGGGTAAACAAGAACTTCCCTGTCACCGTCCTTGAGGCTACCGGAGTACCTTTCGAGTGCCAGAAGTTACCCACCGTATCTGCGGAGTGGCCAATGGAATGTCAAACCAGATTGAATCTTTAGGTTCTTATCAAATCTTCAGTAATCGTTTGCGGTTCTGGAATCACTTCCAGTTCTACCATACTCCCACTACTGTTTTTTCTAAAAATATCCATTTCTTTTAAAAATGTGGCGAGTCAAGAACAATATCGCTATTGATCTTCCAGATGGTAGAAAGTCAACCCCCGTCATAGCCTGGGTCAACCCATAAACAGCCATTACAGAAACGTGCCTTGAGTTATCCGGAGTCTGGTTTTAAGCATAAGCCGGACAACTCCCCGTTCCTTAACATCGTTAAGATATGAACTGTTCTATATCCAATACAGAAACAGAGGCACTGATTTAATTGAACCAGATTCAAATCATGCAGCTGTCTCCAGTGCATGTCAACTAAATGGAAGAGAGGCGGATCAGCATTACTCAACTTAGGAGTACTTCCAATTATGAGTAACCTGAAAGAGAAACAAGTTCTCTTAATCATTACTATCAACTGAATACCATCCACAAGTATCTACATCTTCGATCACCTTGAAGAATCCCGATACTTGCAATACTTGGTTCTCTACTTTATTCTTATACCAATAACTCCTCAAAACTCAGACCCTGTGTTTCTACGAAATACATGTCTAAGAACCAGAGAAGTTAAAAGTAAACAGAACATAGTACGAGAACCAACCCCTCTGTCCTAATGGACACTGGACAATATAGAATACTCTGTATAAGTCCCTGAGTCTAACAACTCATTCACTGTGTGTCGCAGGTTGAAAACTGTACTATGGTTATCAAGAATTACACCGCTGTTCAAAGCTCCTTACCTAACCATCCACTGATATAGATAAATGTCACAGACATAATTTCAAAAAGGCATATCTCACTCTATAAAAATAGACGTACAGATATATCAATTTGAAATAGGTGCACAACAACGGATATTCAAAACCAAATATTTGCCGACCGGCAAACAACCCAGGTGGCTTCCTCAAATATCACCAATTACAACGAATCCCGATATAATGAGGATGGTCACCTAATTCCCAATAACTTACTCCCACTCATCATCTGTAAAACCATACAGATGTGAGAATGAAACCTGGTAAATACATACCCTGGAGCAAGTATCTAATCGGGAAATCAGTTTTCCTTTTACAATACACAGTGAAACTGGAACATTGAAATGTTTCGTTGGGGTATCCTGGTATTCCTAGTAATGCCTCATCCATTATCCATATTCACAACTGTAACCGTATAATTCTTTTCCACCTCTCCAAATCCCTTTATATGTCTTTAGTCATTACCTTCTGTACACCCCTTTAAGCCAAATGGTTTTCTTCCTTCCCTACCGTTCGTTACGAGCCTCTGGTTTGGAAGAAGACTATCCAAAAAGCATAAAGGGTGTACTGTCCTAATCCTAGGAGCACTTGCAACGCGAGAGAAGGTGAAGATAAAAGACACCTGAATGTACTTTATTCCTATTTCTCCTGAACCAGGATCCATCCCCGAACTGGAACAAGCTCCTTTCGAGTTCGTATATAACCATACGATGGATTATCCAATAAACTGGGATCTTCGTAGTAATACGGAGTGTCATGGAGAAATACAAAGGTGATTTAGGATTGGCGACGAAATACTTGGTTTGGTCGTGAATATCAGTCGCAATTTACTTTGCCCTCTTACTAATCCCTTGCTTTGTCTGAACTTAATATCTTCTGTACACTACCGTTAGGCTAATTGGTTTTCTTCATTCCCTACCGGTCGGCACCAGCCTATGGTTTGGAAGAAGACTATCCAATTTGCGTAATAGGTGTACTACTCCTAAACCAAGGAGTACTCGCAACCTGAGAGAAGGTGGAAAGAAAAGACAACTGAATAGTCCTATTCATTTTCTCCAGAACCGGAAACCATCCTCGAATAAATTCTTTCGAGTTCGTATCTACCCATACGATGGTTTTGTCCAATGGAAGTGGACGTTCGTAGTAATACGGGGTGTCCTGGAGAAAAGGGTAAAAGTAGGAGTGGCAATGAGGTCTGCAACTCTGACAATCCAAAAGCCAATGTTAAGAAGGTTCGGTCAACTTGGTCACTGAGTCATAGTTTAGGGTCGGGTCAATGGTCGCTGCCAAAGAGAGAGAGAAAAGAAACACTCAGCGTGCACTCTAACCTAGATCAGAATGGTTATCACTTTATCTAATCTGGAAACCTCCCACTGTAACGTCAAATTCTTCCCCAAACCTGAAGGAAGAATTAGCCGGGATCACCCGAGGAGTAAACCAACTCAACAGTGGGAATCGGGATCCAACTATCATCGCATGATAACTTGACGGAATCCACCCAAGTGACCATACTCTAGAAGGTATGCGCATATCTGGCAAGTTTCAGTTCTTTTGAAACTCCCGATGTTATTTTTACCCCTAGGACCCAAGTGACCTTGACGAATAATCAACAAATCAAAAGGTCCTAGTCAAGTTCAACCCGTCATTATCTTGATTGCGTTAAACCCACCCGCACGACCCTTGATGAATAATCAACAAAGTCGTACGACTGTCCTAACCAATCCACATATCCATGCGACAGAAAGCATTACAGAGCTACCGCACACTACGCCTCGGCGAATAGCAACGACAAACGTAAAGCGAATACTAAGCAATACTAATCCGAAATGACGGAGGGCTACGAATGGTTTTTGACGAAAAACCTTTAACGTAATGAACTTGATATCGTTGAAGGAACTGGATAACCTTTTTAGAAAATATAGTGACGAAAACCTTTACTAAAGAGGTCACTGCCGGTGAAGGGATCTCGGCTCTTTCCCCGTAGAATGAGGTGCAGGATATCCCAAATGAATACCACGATGCAAAGCAAAAGGCAATCGGCTATAGTGAAGTTATTGCCCTAACGCAAACTTCTGTCCAAGGAGTCACTCCCGGTGAAGGGATCTCGGCCCTTGCCTCATCGACTGAGGAGCAGGATATTCCAAATGAATACCACGATGCAAAACAAAAGTGAACGTCGTTGCAATAACAGGTTTTTTTGAAAAATGTTCCAACAACATCAGAATAGGTTTGTTTATAACTTGCGTTGATCCGAATCAACGCAGTCCCATCAATTAATCACACCACTAAGAACGAAAATATACTGACGTACGTATATGCCATCCGCATATGCCACTGGGTCCCGTCATCATCCATTAGGTTAGCTAACTAACGGCAGAGCGGGGACTGGACTAGCGCGGATGAAAAACATATACAACATCTACTAATATATATACCAATATATTATATTTCGCTCAAGGCGTGATAAAATGCAACATCACAGAAATGTACAGCATCAGAGAACAATACAGATATCTGGGATCCCCGGGTTTCATAGAGCCGCTACTGAAACCCAACGTTCCCCTGGTCGTGTGGATAGCCTGTGCAATGAAATCCTAGACCCCTACGGGCGCGGCAAGTCACCCGCTAAAACCTGAAGCGAGGCAGCCCCCTTCAGCTCCGTGAATGGTCCACCCAGCACTTCATGGAATCCGGCAACTTGGGCACCCCTCCTGGGTCAACCTGTACCCCCTACGAGTGCGGTGAACAGCCCGCCAATTCTAGAGTAAAGCCCCCTCCGTCTCAATGCCATGAGATGCGGGCCCGTTGCCCTCTAGAACCCGGCTATCCGTGCACCCCTCCACGAGGCAATCCTAGTACAGAAAGAAAAATATACATACAACGGGTACATCGACCACAACCAGGTCGTGCCCCAAAAGAATAATACAAACAGGTAGTGACGGCAGTCCACATGTCGGACGCTCGCCCCGCAATATCAAATGTGTAAGTGCACGGCGGCGCCCCGGCCGTCAATCCGACGGCCAAATGCGGAAGCGGTGATAAACTTTAATTTTTCTTGAACTGGCAAACCGCCGCGCACTAATACCCGGATCGAACCATTAATTAGTCCTAGCTAACTACAAGAAAGGGAAGAGAGATATACCGACAGATCCGAGTCCTCCGATCTTCTCGTCGTCGTCCCGATCTCCTGCGGAATGTGCCGTCTCCTCCTCGTCGCCGGAAGGACACCACATCGCCTACTTCTTTTACGGGCTCCCACCTCAATGCCGAGGCAACTCGGGCACGAAGCTGGCTAGTCGACGTGCCCAAGATGTGCTGTAGACAGGTGTAGAATGGTTGTCTCTTTGGGGTTTAGTATAGTTTCCATGATGGAGGAATTTGTGCACAAGAATTTTTCATGGATGCTTGCTGGAAAAAGAAGCATGCTATCTTTCTTGCTGTGAAAAATGAGCTTGGGGAAATTTGCATGGACCTCTCTCTCTCTGAATAACAATCAGCCCCCAGGCCAAAACAAATAGCTCAATTCCAACAAGGAAATTAATCCACACTCTCATATAACCTCCAGCACACTCAAGGGAGGGGGCCCCCAAAAAATTAACAAGAAGAAATTTACCCACAAAAAATTAAACCTCTCTCTCTCCACTCATGAACAGTGGCCGGCCCACTCAATTACCAGGTGGGGAAAAAAGAACTCTTTTTCAAGCAAGAGGAGAAAAAGGAAATTAATTATCAACAAAGCCATACTCCACCAACCTCATCATCAACAACCATGATGAGCCAAAAGTCAAGTCATGATGGAAAAGAAAGAGTCAAATGGTCAAGGGATGGTGCAACCATCATGACACAAGAATATGCAAAGAACCCCTCCTCAAATACTTATTTGCAACAATGCAAATAAGCCCTCCTCCACCAAACTTCGGCCAATGAACGATACAAAGGAAATTGGCCGAAACGGAAAGCAAACTGGCAACTCCAGAAAACTGGTCCCGTGATAAATTACAGGAAAACCCCGATACTGTGCATACACACCTGCATTTGTATTCCGACCGAAATACAAATGCAATGAGACAAAATCTACACTGTACTATACTAGGATCCGGCTTAAACCAAAGCCGGCTAGTAATATCTGTTCGATCCTGATCCGTGCACTACCGCACGTATCTGATCGAACCCTGCCATATAACCATACGGCCTATAGTACAAACTGTCCGATCCTGATCCGTGCAATACCGCACGTATCTGATCGGACCTTGCCATATCTCCATACGGCCTCTACAACCTTTTGCCCGAAAGCTGAGTAACTGAATGTGGGGGACTTTAAAGACTCGTCAACACCTTGGTTGTGGATTTAACCACTAGCACGTCAGAGGTATAAGCCAATACGTAACGGGCTACCAGGTATTGACTAAAAGGGACGTCTGTGAGCGAACTCAGCCTGACAACCCTACTGAGCCTGTTAGTGACAATATCCGTACAGTCCGGTCCGTTCGTCTATGAGCATCGCATGGCGGGCCTAGGGGGTTGGTAAAAGTCAGACCCCCAAAAGCGGTACAAGTCATGTCGGAGTGTAGCCCAGAACACCCTGAGATACTACTGGAATACCTACCAGTAAATCTCCTTGCCTCGGCCGAGGGCTTCGTGTAATGGCTCTCCTAGACACAGCACGACCTCACCCCCAATACCGGGAGAGACGAACCCCTGAAGATACGCTCACTGCCTCCATGTGGCTCGGGACTGTACCCAACTAAAACCTGTTTGCACGACTCCTTTGAGCCGTGGTAGGGTAGTAATCAAAGTACAGTGGGAACTCACACAAGACAAATGACGATCCCCTGGTCGATGAACTAACCTGTACACATGTCACCAGGGAACTGCCATCTGACGTCTGGTATATGACCAACTGGCATGTTCCCGGCGAGTCCTGTCCGGAGTACTCATAACCCAATGAGCACCTGTATACATCTTAGGTGATCCAACTGACACCAGTGGCTTGTGAGACCGGCCACCGCCCCTCGTCGGGGTCTCGACTGTATACACTAGTCTACTCTGGAGTATCGATGCCCTGTCTCGAAACTCACACGACTAAGGACCATTTAAGGATATGCTTATAGACCCCCAGCTCCCACTTATATGATCGCCCTCATACTGCTGGTGGTTAAGCAAGAATCCTAGGGGCTCTACCAACGTGTAATAACGACTTGTCAGGTCACCTGAAGCAGTACACGATGATAAAGGTAAACCAGATAGCATACTATCATCTCGAGTAAGACTGTCCTACCGGGATAGGTCATCCATCAATCATTGCAATCACGTACCTGTGACCTAATAATTGACTCTGAGGGCACTATCTCCAACAATCTCCCACTTGCACTCAAGGCTAATTATTGCGATGTCGCATACTCACAGCCCGTGTGATACCGAACTCCCAACTCCTCTACTAGTCAGTCTCACAAAGCTCGTTTGCGAAACTATTGCGTTCGAGGAATAGCCTCAGTGAGTGGATCCGCTTTGTTGTTTCTTTCTATGTCTCTCTATATCTCAAGTTCGCGGAGAAAGCCATCTCCCGAAATGAGCAATACCTGTCTTAGAATGTGTCTGGATGTCTGATGGGACATAGCTCATAAATGAACTCCAAATCCAAACTTCTTAGACTGTATCGTCAACTGAAATTAATCAGTATCCTGCGCCATGCCACCCTCAGTATTGCCTTGGACCACCTGTCCAAAATACTGCCCCTCATCAGAAGGAAGTACTATAACTCTGACAACCTCCTTGTCGTCCATGTCACCTTGGAAGCCTGGAATGATAACTGTCCCCCGAATGAGGCTGTCGTTATCATATTCCTAGAACATCCACTTATGTTCTAAAACTGCTTCCGACTGTTTCTCCAGGATTGGATCAAATGTCAACTTATTGCATCTAGTGCAAGAACAACATCTGGTGTGGTACTTGACATCTCACGATTGACTCAATTGCCTGAGCAAGTGATCTGCCAATCATGTACGTCCCTCTCCCCTTTAGTCTGTAAGACACCTTTGGAGAGGGTGACTCCATCTTCTGCAGGTACACTACCGTGCATGGAGTCGTCCATTCTAAATACTCTTAGAATGCTGTCAAAGTACCCTGATTGGAAAACCACCCAAATCTAGATCTAAAACCATAGATCCAGTAACCAGTATGTCTGATATAAAATCCATTTCCTTTGTGGAGAAACCACTGTGTGACGACCAAAGTATAACCGATTGTAGTATAGGAGTTTCTTTTCCTACTCTGAGTATGTCATCCAAATACCAGGATATCACACCCTACTACCTTCTCAACAGATCCATCCCCTATTCTGATGAAGTCAAACCTATGACTGTCACGTCAGAAATAGATGATATATCTCCGCTACATCTGCTTTAGTCTATAAATAGACATAAGCTACCTATCCACCAATGCTTCCACTGCTCCCACTGACTATGACAACCATATGGCAGAGTCATATAGACGTCCACTTCTAAAACTAGTTTAGAACGACGCTATACTCATCCTCCCGCTGGGTCTCGCAGCCTGGAACAACAGCAATGGTAATTGTGGGTAAACAAGAACTTCCCTGTCACCGTCCTTGAGGCTACCGTAGTACCTCTCGGGTGCCTGAAGTTACCCACCTTATCTGCGGAGTGGCCAATAGAATGTCAATCCAGATTGAATCTTTAGGTTCCTATCAAATCTTCAGTAATCGTTTGTGGTTCTGGAATCACTTCCAGTTCTACCATACTCCTACTACTGTTTTCTGAAAAAATCCATTTTTAATAAAACTGTGGCGAGTCTAGAACAATATAGCTATTGTTCATCCAGATGGTAGAAAATCAACCCTCGTCATAGCCTGGGTCAACCCACAAACAGCCATTACAGAAACGTGCCTTGAGTTATCCAGAGTCTGGTTTTAATCATAAGCCGGACAACTCCCCGTACCTTAATATCGTTAAGACACGAACTGTTCTATATCCAATATAGAACCAGAGGCACAGATTTAATTGAACCAGATTCAAATCATGCAGCTGTCCCCAGTGCATGTCAACTAAAATGGAAGGAGGCCGATCAGCGTTACTCAATTTAGGAATGCTTCCAATTATGAGTTACCTGAAAGAGAAGAAAGTTCTCTTAATCACTACTATCAACTGAATACCATACACAAGTATATACATCTTCGATCACTTTGAAGAATCCCGATACTTGCTACACCTGGTTCTCTACTGTATTCAAATACCTATAACTTCTCCAAATTCAGACCCTGTGTTTCCACGAAACACCTGTCTAAAAACTAGAGAAGTCATAAGTAAACCGAATATAGTACGAGGACCAACCCCTCTGTCCTGATGGACCCTGGACAACATACAATACTATGTATAAGTCCCTTGAGTCTGATAACTCATTCACTGTGTGTCGTAGGTTGAAAACTGTACTTATGGTTAAGAAGAATTACACCGCTGCTTAATGCTCCTTACCTAACCATCCACTGATATAGGTAAATGTCGTAGACATAATTTCATAAAGGTATATCTCACTCTATGAAAATAGACGTACAGATATATCAATTTGAAATTGGTGCATAACAGCGGATATTCAAAACCAAATATTTGCCGACCGGCAAACTACCCAGGTGACTTCCTCAAATATCACCGATTACAACGAATCCCGATATAATGAGGATGATCACCCAATTCCCAATAACTTACTCCCACTCATCATCTGTAAAACCATACAGATATGAGAAACAAACCTGGTAAATACATACCATGGAGTAAGTATCTAATCGGGAAATCAGTTTTCTTTTAACATTACACAGTGAAACTGAAACATTGAAATATTTCGATGGGGTATCCTGGTATTCCTAGTAATGCCTCTTCCAGATTCACGACTGTAACCGTATAATTCTTTGCCACCTCTCCAAATCCCTTCATATGTCATTAGTCATTACCTTCTGCACACCCCTTTAGGCCAATTGGTTTTCTTCCTTCCCTACCGTTCGGCACCAGCCTATGGTTTGGAGGAAGACTATCCAATAAGCATAATGGGTGTACTGTCCTAATCCTAGGAGCACTCGCAATGCGAGAGAAGGTGAGGATAAAAGACAACCGAATAAACCTTATTCCTATTTCTCCTGAACCAGAATCCATCCCCGAACTGGAACAAGTTCCCTTCGAGTTCGTATATAACCATACGATGGAGTATCCAATAAACTGTGGATCTTCGTAGCGATACGGAGTGTCCTGGAGAAATACAAAGGTGATTTGGGAGTGGTAACGAAATATTTGGTTTGGTCGTGAATGGCAGTCGCAATTTTCTTTGCCCTCCTTCTAATCCCTTTCTTTTGTCTTAACTTAATACCTTCTGCACACCATCGTTACGCTAATTGGTTTTCTTCATTCCCTACCAGTCGGCACCAGCCTAAGGTTTGGAAGAAGACTATCCAATTTGCGTAACAGGTGTACTACTCCTAAACCAAGGAGCACTCGCAACCTGAGAGGAGGCAAAAGGAAAAGACAACTGAATAGTCCTATCCGTTTTCTCCAGAACCAGAAACCATCCTAAAAAAAATCCCTTCGAGTTCGTATCTAACCATACGATGGTTTTGTCCAATGGAAGTGGACGTTCGTAGTAATACGGGGTGTCCTGGAGAAAAGGGTAAAAGTAGGAGTGGCAATGAGGTTTGCAACCCTGACAATCCAAAAGCCGGTGTTTAAGAAGGTTCGGTCAACTTGGTCACTGAGTCATAGTCTTAGGGTCGGGTCAATGGTCGCTGCCAAAGAGAGAGAGAAAAGAAACACTCAGCGTGCACACTAACCTAGATCAGAATGGTTACCAATTTATCTAATCTGGAAACCTCCCACTGTACCATCAAATTCTCCTCCAAACCTGAAAGAAGAATTAGTCGGGGTCACCCGAGGAGTAAACTAACTCATCAGTAGGAATCGGGATCCAACTATCATCGCATGACAACGTGACGGAATCCGCTCACGGTATCACACTCCAGAAGGTATGCGCATATCTGGCAAGTTTCACTTCTTTTGAAACTCCCGATGTGATTTCTGCCCCATGCTCTTATGACCTTGACGAAGGTCAACAAATCATAAGTCACATGTCAAGTTCCACCCGTCATTGTCCAGGTTAATTTGAATCCACCCGTACAAGCCTTTGACGAAGGCCAACAAGGCTATACGACTGTCCCAAACCAACGCATCTATCTATGCAGCAGAAAGGTAACAAGCAGCTACCATACACTATGCCTTGACGAAGGTCAACAAACATAGCATGAATACTACGTGCTACCCGTCTGAAACGACGGAGGGCTACGAATGGTTTCTGGCGAAAACCTTTAACGTAATGAACTTGATATCGTTGAAGGAACTGATAGCTTTTTGAAAATATAGTGATGAAAACCGTTGCTAAAGAGGTCACTCCCGGTGAAGGGATCTCGGCTCTTTCCCCGTAGAATGAGGTGCAGGATATTCCAACTGAATACCACGGTGCAAAGAAAAAGTAATCGGCTATAGTGAAGTTAATGCCCTGACGCAAAACTTCTGTCCAAGGGGTCACTCCCGGTGAAGGGATCTCGGCCCTTTCCCCGTAGAATGAGGTGCAGGATATTCCAACTGAATACCACGGTGCAAAGAAAAAGTAATCGGCTATAGTGAAGTTAATGCCCTGACGCAAAACTTCTGTCCAAGGGGTCACTCCCGGTGAAGGGATCTCGGCCCTTGCCTCGTCGACTGAGGAGCAGGATATTCCAAATGAATACCACGATGCAAAAAAAAAGTGAACGTCCTTGCAATAACAGCTTTTTGAAAAGTGTTCCAACAACATCAGTTTAGGTTTGTTTTTAACTTGCATTGATCCGAATCAACGCAGTCCCATCAATTGATCACACCACAAAGAACGAAAATATACTGATGTATGTATATGCCATCCGCATTCGCCACTGGGTCCCGTCATTACCCGTTAGGTTAGCTAACTAACGACAGAGCGGGGACTGGACTAGCGCGGATGCAAAACATATACAACATCTACTAATATATATACCAATATATTATATTCGCTCATGGCGTGATAAAATGCAACATCACAGAGAATGAACAGCATCACAGAAACAGTAAAGATATCTGGGATCCCCGGGTTTCACAGAGCCACTACTGAAACCCGACGTTCCCCTGGTCATGTGGATAGCCTGCGCAATGAAATCCTAGGCCCCTACGGGCGCGGCAAGTTACCCGCCAAAACCTGAAGCGAGGCAGCCCCCTTCAGCACCGTGAATGGACCACCCAGCACTTCACGGAATCCGGTAACTTGGGCACCCCTCCTGGGTCAACCTGTACCCCCTACGAGTGCGGCGAATAGCCCGCCAATTCTAGAGTGAAGCCCCCTCCGTCTCAATGCCATGAGATGCGGGCTTGTTGCCCTCTAGAACCCGGCTATCCGTGCACCCCTCCACGGGGTAACCCTAGTACAGAAAGTAAAATATACATACAACGGGTACATCGACCGCAACCTGGCCGTGCCCCAAAATAATAATACAAACAGGCAGTGACGGCAGTCCACATGTCGGACGCTCGCCCCGCAATATCAAATGTACATAATACAACAAAACTGTACTAGCATTGCATCCAGGCTATCCCCCACGACCGATCCGCAATATCACAGCAAAAACAGAACATCAACGTGAAAGTCACGTTCGCAAATCCGTCTAACCGGGCTATAGCAGTTAGACAGGATTTACCGATCGAGTGACATTCACGGTCGCAGATATAATGTAAATACTGTGAAATAATGTGTTTAAAATATCCGATCGATCAAAAATTAACAAGTGGGCCCCCAAGCAATACTGTAGCACTCACAGAAATTCTGGGCCCAATTTTAATATTCCAAAACCCCAATTTCAACCCCAGAAAAATACTGTAGAAATTTGGTGCAGTGAACCCAATAGTGTGCGGCGGAACCGCGGCCCAAGGGGGTGTTTGGCCGCGGTTCCGCGCTCCTACAGAGGAGACACTTCATCGAATTTTCACAGAACTCTTATATTTTCCAGTACATCACTTTTCTGTAACCTGAAAAAAATTTCGACACCAAAAATTTCAACAGAAAACTGATGTGAACAAAAATGTAGATTTTGGAATTTTGGTCAATCGGAAATGCAAAACACATTAGACAAAGCTAGACTAAGTTAATGGCGAGGCTCTGATACCACTGTAAGTGCACGGCGGCGCCCCGGCCGTCAATCCGACGGCTAAATGCGGAAGCGGTGATAAACTTTAATTTTTCTTGAACTGGCAAACCGCCGCGCACTAATACCCGGATCGAACCATTAATTAGTCCTAGCTAACTACAAGAAAGGGAAGAGAGATATACCGACAGATCCGAGTCCTCCGGTCTTCTCGTCGTCGTCCCGATCTCCTGCGGAATGTGCCGTCTCCTCCTCGTCGCCGGAAGGGCACCACATCGCCTACTTCTTTTATGGGCTCCCACCTCAATGCCGAGGCAACTCGGGCACGAAGCTGGCTAGTCGACGTGCCTAAGATGTGCTGTAGACAGGTGTAGAATGGTTGTCTCTTTGGGGTTTAGTATAGTTTCCATGATGGAGGAATTTGTGCACAAGAATTTTTCATGGATGCTTGCTGGAAAAAGAAGCATGCTATCTTTCTTGCTGTGAAAAATGAGCTTGGGGAAATTTGCATGGACCTCTCTCTCTCTCTGAAAAACAATCAGCCCCCAGGCCAAAACAAATAGCTCAATTCCAACAAGGAAATTAATCCACACTCTCATATAACCTCCAGCACACTCAAGGGAGCGGGGCCCCACGAAATTAACAAGAAGAAATTTACCCACAAAAAATTAAACCTCTCTCTCTCCACTCATGAACAGTGGCCGGCCCACTCAATTACCAGGTGAGGAAAAAAGAACACTTTTTCAAGCAAGAGGAGAAAAAGGAAATTAATTATCAACAAAGCCATACTCCACCAACCTCATCATCAACAACCATGATGAGCCAAAAGTCAAGTCATGATGGAAAAGAAAGAGTCAAATGGTCAAGGGATGGTGCAACCATCATGACACAAGAATATGCAAAGAACCCCTCCTCAAATACTTATTTGCAACAATGCAAATAAGCCCTCCTCCACCAAACTTCGGCCAATGAACGATACAAAGGAAATTGGCCGAAACGGAAAGCAAACTGGCAACTCCAGAAAACTGGTCCCGTGATAAATTACAGGAAAACCCCGATACTGTGCATACACACCTGCATTTGTATTCCGACCGAAATACAAATGCAATGAGACAAAATCTACACTGTACTATACTAGGATCCGGCTTAAACCAAAGCCGGCTAGTAATATCTGTTCGATCCTGATCCGTGCAGTACCGCACGTATCTGATCGAACCCTGCCATATAACCATACGGCCTATAGTACAAACTGTCCGATCCTGATCCGTGCAATACCGCACGTATCTGATCGGACCTTGCCATATCTCCATACGGCCTCTACAACCTTTCGCCCGAAAGCTGAGTAACTGAATGTGGGGGACTCTAAAGACTCGTCAACACCTTGGTTGTGGATTTAACCACTAGCACGTCAGAGGTATAAGCCAATACGTAACGGGCTACCAGGTATTGACTAAAAGGGACGTCTGTGAGCGAACTCAGCCTGACAACCCTACTGAGCCTGTTAGTGACAATATCCGTACAGTCCGGTCCGTTCGTCTATGAGCATCGCATGGCGGGCCTAGGGGGTTGGTAAAAGTCAGACCCCCAAAAGCGGTACAAGTCGTGTCGGAGTGTAGCCCAGAACACCCTGAGATACTACTGGAATACCTACCAGTAAATCTCCTTGCCTCGGCCGAGGGCTTCGTGTAATGGCTCTCCTAGACACTGCACGACCTCACCCCCAATACCGGGAGAGACGAACCCCTGAAGATACGCTCACTGCCTCCATGTGGCTCGGGACTGTACCCAACTAAAACCTGTTTGCACGACTCCTTTGAGCCATGGTAGGGTAGTAATCAAAGTACAGTGGGAACTCACACAAGACAAATGACGATCCTTAGGTCGATGAACTAACCTGTACACATGTCACCAGGGAACTGCCATCTGACGTCTGGTATATGACCAACTGGCATGTTCCCGGCGAGTCCTGTCCGGTGTACTCATAACCCAATGAGTACCTGTATACATCTTAGGTGATCCAACTGACACCAGTGGCTTGTGAGACCGGCCACCGCCCCTCGTCGGGGTCTCGACTGTATACACTAGTCTACTCTGGAGTATCGATGCCCTGTCTCGAAACTCACACGACTAGGGACCATTTAAGGATATGCTTATAGACCTCCAGCTCCCACTTATATGATCGCCCTCATACTGCTGGTGGTCAAGCAAGAATCCTAGGGGCTCTACCAACGTGTAATAGCGACTTGTCAGGTCACCTGAAGCAGTACACGATGATAAAGGTAAACCAGATAGCATACTATCATCTCGAGTAAGACTGTCCTACCGGGATAGGTCATCCATTAATCATTGCAATCACGTACCTGTGACCTAATAATTGACTCTGAGGGCACTATCTCCAACAAAATGTACATAATACAACAAAAACTGTACTAGCATTGCATCCAGGCTATCCCCCACGACCAATCCGCAACATCACAGCACAAACACAGAACATCAACGTGAAAATCACGTTCGCAAATCCGTCTAACCGGGCTATAGCAGTTAGACTGGATTTACCGATCAAGTGACATTCACGGTCGCAGATATAATGTAAATACTGTGAAATAATGTGTTTAAAATATCCGATCGATCAAAATTTAACTAGTGGGCCCCCAACCAATACTGTAGCACTCACAGAAATTCTGGGCCCAATTTTAATATTCCAAAACCCCCACTTTTAGCCCACAAGCCCACTGGAAAGAAACGATGACATGATCCCTCATTCCCGCGGCGGAACCGCGGCCAAAGAGGGGTTATGGCCGCGGTTCCGCGGTCGTACGGAGGGATCGTGTTGTCGAATTTTTCCAGTGTTCTTAGAACTCCCTGCACATCATTCTGAAACAACCTGAAAAATTTTTGGAGCAAGAAAAAATTCAACAGAAAACTGATGTGAAGAAAATGCGGGTTTTCGGAATTTCGGTCGATCGGAAATGTAAAACACATTAGACAAAGCTAGACTAGGTTAATGGCGTGGCTCTGATACCATGTTGCGCCACGGCAGCGCCCCGACCGTCAATCCGAGGCCAAAATGCGGAATCGAAAATTTTCCTTACTTGGAACTGGCGCTACCGCGGACAATATACCCGGATCGAAACCATTAACCGATACTAGCTAACAAGAGAGGGGGTGAGAGATATACCGAGTGATCCGAGTCCTCCGGTCTTCTCGTCATCGTCCCAATCTCCCGCGGAAAGTCCTGTCTCCATATCGTCGCCTCCTCGCCGGAAAGGGCACCACATCGCCTGCGTCTTTTACGGGCTCCCACCTCAATACCGAGGCAACTCGGGCGCGAAGTTGGCTAGCCGACGCGCCCAAGATTTGCTGTAGAATGTGTAGTGCTTTGTCTCTTTGGGGTTATGTTGCCTTGATGGAGGAATGAGGTTGGAAAATGAACTTGGGGATTTTGGTAGCAATGGAAAAATGAGATGGATGATTAATTTCCCACACCAAATGAAATGAACCTCTCTCATTTTTCTCCTCTCCTCAAAGTTGTGGCCGGCCATGCTCATTAGGAAATGGTGGAAAGAATGAAAACATAAGGGAGGTGAGTGTAGGATAAAGAGAATGGTGAAGATATCCAAACATCATCATAACAATCTCACATCAAACCCATATCCTTTCAAATCTCAATTAATGCAAGAAATGAAGATAGAAAAGAAAGGAATAAAAAGATGCTTTCATAATCAAACCATTTGCATGAAACCCCTCCACAATGTGTTATTTGCAAACTTGCAAATAACACCCTCCATCGGAAAAGTCCGGCCGGGAAAGAACAAAGGAAAACCGGCCGGAACAGAATGCAAACTGGCAACTCCAGAAAACTGGTCCCGTAATAAATTACAGGAAAACCCCGATACTGCACATACATGCTCGCATTTGTATTCCGACCGGATACAAATGCAATGAGACAAAATCTACACTGTACTAAACTAAGATTCGGTTTAAACCAAAGCCGGCTAGTAAAATCCGTCCGATCCTGATCCGTGCAATACCGCACGTATCTAATCGAACCCTGCCATATATCTATACGGCCTCTAGTACAAACCGTCCGATCCTGATCCGTGCAATACCGCACGTATCTGATCGGACCCTGCCATATCTCCATACAGCCTCTAGAGCGTTTCGCCCGAAAGCTTGAGTAACTGAAAGTGTGGTGGACTCTAAAGACTCGTCAATACGATGGCTGTGGATTTAACAACTAGCACGTCAGAGGTATAAGCCAATACGTGACGGGCCACCAGCTATTGACCAAAAGGGACGTCGATGAGCGAACTCATCCTGACACCCTACTGAGCCTGTCAGTGACAATATCCGTACAGTCCGGTCCGTTCGTCTATGAGCATCGCATGTCGGGCCTAAGGGGTTGGTAAAAGTTAGACCCCCAAAAGCGGTACAAGTCGTGTCGGAGTGTAGCCCAGAACACCCTGAGATACTACTGGAATACCTACCAGTAAATCTCCTGCCTCGGCCGAGGGCTTTGTGTAATGGCTCTCCTAGACACAGCGCGACCTCACCCCCAATACCGAGAGAGACGAACCCCTGCAGATCCGCTCACTGCCTCCATGTGGCTCGGGACTGTACCCAACTAAAACCTGTTTGCACTACTCCTTTGAGCCGTGCTAGGGTAGTAATCAAAGCACAGTGGGAACTCACACGAGACAAATGACGATCTCAGGTCGATGAACTAACCTGTACACATGTCACCTGGGAACTGCTATCTGACGTCTGGTATAATACCAACTAGCAGGTTCCCGGCGAGTCCTGTCTGGTGTACTCATAACCCAATGAGCACCTGTATACATCTTAGGTGAACCAACAGACACCAGTGGCTTGTGAGACCGGCCACCGCCCCTCGTCGGGGTCTCGACTGTATACACTAGTCTACTCTGGAGAATCGATGCCCTGTCTCGAAACTCCCACGACTAGGGACCATTTAAGGATGTGCTTGTAGACCCCAGCTCTCACGTATATGATCGCCCTCATACTGCTGGTCGTCAAGCAAGAATCCTAGGGGCTCTATCAACGTGTAATAGTGACCTGTCAGGTCACCTAAAGCAGTACATGATGGTAAAGGTAAACCAGATAGCATACTATCATCTCGAGTAAGAATGTCATACCGGGATAGGTCCTCCCTCAATCATTGCAATCACGTGCCTATGATCCAATAATTGACTCTGAGGGCACTATCTCCAACAATTAGGATCTATAGAGATAGATCCAAACGGATATTAGGATTGTCCCAATCCAGGTATATTGACACCATACTAAAGAGGTTTAGTATGGAAGAATCCAAGCGTGGGAACTTGCCCACGATCTCTGGAGTCACTCTCTCCAAAGAGATGTCTCCCAAGACTGATTTGGAGAGAGCTCGCATGCAAGGGATACCCTATGCTTCAGCTGTAGGCTCTATCATGTACGCGATGCTATGTACCAGACCCGATGTAGCATACTCACTAAGTGTAGTGAGCATGTATCAAGCTGATCCTGGAGAGAGTCACTGGACAGCTGTGAAGAGCATTCTCAAGTACTTACGAAGGACTAAAGAGATGCTCTTGGTGTATGGTAACGGAGAACTCCAAGTGGAGTCCTTTACCGATTCGAGCTTCCAGAGTGATAAGGACGACTCTAAGTCGCAGTCGGGCTTTGTCTTTACCCTTTACGGAGGGGCGGTTAGCTGGAAGAGTTCCAAGCAGGAAACCGTGGCAGACTCGACGATGGAGGCTGAATACATCGCTGCCAACGATGCTGCTAAAGAGGCTGTCTGGATCAAGAAGTTCATTATTGAACTTGGAGTGGTTCCATCCATTGAGCATCCAATACCTTTGTATTGCGATAACAATGGAGCGGTGGCTTTGGCCAAGGAACCCAGGTCCCATCAGCGATCCAGGCATATTCTGTGGCGGTATCACCTGATCCGGGAGATAGTTGATCGCCGGGAGATCGAGGTCAGGAGGGTTGACATGAAGAACAACACGGCGGATCCACTCACGAAGGCCATTCCCCAGATACAGTTTGAGAGACTCTTCGGGATGCTCGGTATGCGATACTACAGCAGCTGGCCCTAGTGCAAGTGGGAGATTGTTAGTTGTATGTATGCCCTAGAGGCCAGTATTGTATAGATGATGTATATTATATTGGATGCTTGGACATATATAGAGATGACTTTCTTGCTCGATATGATAGTATGCTATCTGGTTACCCTTTATCTTAACATGTACACTTGTCTCTTTAAACTGTCTTATAGTTACATGTTGGTAAATCCCTTAGGATGTGTACTTGACTACCTGGACTATGATGAAGATCATACTAGTTGGGACATGGTAGTCCATAGGTACATCCTTCAAGGTCCCTAGTCGTGGGTGTATCGAGACGGGGCATCGATATACCAGTGTAGACTAGCGTATACGCTTCTCGACCCATGAGATGGGCGATGGATGATCCCATATCCATTGGTGTTTGACATCAGAGATAGTATACGGGTGCTCAGTGGAGACTGGGTACACTGGACGGACTCGCCGAGAACTCCCAGATGGTATTATACCTCACGTCAGATGGCAGTTCTCAGGTGACACTTGTGCAGGTTAGTCTGTAGACCCGAGATCGTCATAGAGTCTTGTGTGATTCCCACTGTGCTTTGATCTCCACCTTACCACGTCCATGAGGGCGTGCAAAACAGTGGCCTTTGGGCACAGTCCCGAGTCATATGGAGGCAATGAGCGATAGGAGGGGTTTCGTCTCTCCCGGTATTGGGGGTTGATGTTGCGCTGTGCTCAATTGGCCGTAACAGGGAAGTCACTGGCCAGGGCTGATCAGAGATTTTCTGGTAAGTGTTACCAGTAGTTTCTCGACCCGTTATGAGCCTCACATCGGCACGACTTATCGGTTATTGGGGTCTGACGTTTACCACCCCTAGACTTGATATGCGACATATCAGACGAACAGACCGGACTGTACGGTAAGTGTTACTGGTTGGATTCACAGGAGTGTGAGCGGGCTAGCTCGTCGATCTTCTGATCGCTCAATACCCGGATGGCCGTTACGTTTAGCAGACCGATTGCGGCTTGTGGGTGCTTGATATGATCATCATCTGCTACCGGTGTATTGACGAGTCTTTAAAGTCCTACACAGAGGTTTCCTGGCTCAAGCGAAACGAAATAGGAGTGCATATGAGATATGTGCAGGACTGAGAATAATGCGTGTATGTGATACCGTATTCCATTCTCGCGATGAATATATCGATTGGTTATATTCGATATAACCTAGTTATCGAATCATTGATTCGATAAATCGATACATTGTATACTAGTCGGTTATGTGCGACATGACCGGATCATTGAATCAAGTGTTGATTTAATGATTTAATGTATAATTATATATTTGATATATTATTTTGCATTAACTAGTATTGGTTCACTTTAAATGGATTTTCTCACTTGATGTGCAAGTTGTATATGTGATATACTTTTGTGCACATCTTTGTATCATGTTTGATGATGCTTGCTCATTTGGTTAAGTGTAAAGAATTAAACCTAGGTTAAGAAAGTGATTAGAGTTTTAATTATCTATTCTTTTATTTATTGATTTTGGAAAAAGAATGGGATAAGAATACAAAATGGTTGCTTTCATTCTTGAACCTTTGTGAAGCTTCATGAAGCTTTGACCAAAGTGACCAATTTGTCTTCATGCTTAACCCTAACCACTCTTCTAACCTTGGTCAATTCTCTACACCTAACCATGGTTCCTATTATGATAAGTATTCATTTCTTTTTCATTTTTGATGGACTTATCATAATATTTCCTCCTTCTTGATCTTCTTCTTCAAGAAAGAAAGCTTGATGCCATCAATGGCAACTTGAGTTCTAAAGTGAGAAATCCAATTCTAAAGTGAACCCACCTCCTATTTCTTCACCCTCTACCTCTTGCCAAGTTGTTTTGGGTGTTTTCTTCACAAGTTTCACAAATTTGTGAAGTCGGAGCTTGAACTTGTGATGCCTCGACGTAGATCATCTTCGGCACGAAGCCAACGACCTAGTCCGCCCATTTCTCCGATCAAGCCGACGATTAAGTCCGGGATTCGAGATGGACAGCGAGAGGACGCCTACGTGGAGCCAAGGAAGTGGATATCCGGATCTACAAAGGTTGTAGCTTCTTATCTCTAGTTAAGTTGTTAACTAGATTCGTTTTTCCCCTAAATTTCTAGTCGACGATCCATATTAGGGTTTCGCGGCACTCATAAAATTTGAAATTGGCATGGTTGATGCCTTATGAGACCTCATTAGCGTGCCTAGGAACCCTACAACCCTAACCCTAGTTAAGTCTCTATAATGGTTTAGTCAACCATGGTTGCATTATTCATCATTATCTCCTTTGCTCTATTCATCACAAAAGGTTTATGGATTATTCTTGTTCTTCTTCCTTCCTTTTTTCATGAAAAAGCTTACTAGCTTTTTTGCAAGTGATGAATGAGTGTGAGAAAAAGATAATAAAAGAGAGCAAAAATCTTACTTCATCATACTCATCTATCCTTGCCATTTAGATGAGTTCACTTCATATTATCAGTGTTAGCTTATGTTAACGAAACTTCAAGGTAGATCATCTTTGTATCGAAGATCGGAAGTAAGACTGCATCTTTCTCTTCGTGGAACCTCTCGAGAGTCCGTAACACGATGATCGCAGCGAAGGGACCTCAACACGGAGCTTAAGAAGTGAAGGACCGGATCCACAAAGGTTGTAATCCCTCTCACTTAGTGTTAAAAATGTTTAACATACTTGTTTTCGCCTAAACCCTAGTTTAAAGATCCGGCTTCGGGTTGTTCGGCACGGCTAATTTTTTAATCGGGCATGGTTGATGCCTCGTAGACCCTTGTGCGCGTGCCTAGCAACCCTACAAGGTTTAGAACTGTAGTTTGATTCAGAACCTGTACACTATTATACAACATACCTTACCCAATCAACACTTGATTTAGGAAAATATTCATAATATTTTTTGGTACGAAATAACTTCTTTGCCAGTTGGTATATCGGGGTGGAAGAATCGCACCCAATGAGATATGGTACGCTCTATGATGAGTAATGCTGAGTTGCCTATTTCCTTTTAGGGACATGCACTTGAGAAGATTCATACCTATTGAATAGAATTCTGATCAAATCCGTTGCCTACCACTCCATATGAGATATGGAACCATCCCTGGCATGTGTAGACATAGGACCGCATACATCACCATGTATCTGTCCAAGAGTTCAGTAGCTCTTTCTTCGTTTCCAGTAAACCGAAAATTGGTCACCTAGTATTTGAGACATGACCGGCAAATTTCATAAGATGTAAATTCGAACTGATTCAAATATGCATCCTTATGGAACTTTAGCTAGTCTTTTTTCATCGATATGACCCAGTCTACAATGCCACAAGAAGACTTCGTTCATTTCTGAACTGTTCCTCTTGTGTGTGTACGTTTAGAACTGTAGTTTGATTCAGAACGTGTACGCTGTTATACAACATACCTTACCCAATCAACACTTGATTAAGGAAAATATTCACAATATTTGTTGGTACGAAATAACAGTCGCTAAGAATCAATGTATTACCACTTGGTAACACTAGGTGATATTTGCCAACTGCTTTAACTGGAACAATTGCACCATCTCTACTACTAGAGATATATCACCCTTTCCAAGTTCTCCACCTGTCTATCGCCTATGTAACAAATTACATTTGTGGGATCCCGATCCGGTATCCAATACCCAGGACATAGAGGTAACTGAGAAACAGTTCTTGATTACGAACACACCCGAATACAATGCATCAACATGCTTTTTCTTCGTTTGGGTGGCGTGGGAATCCGAATATTCCCCTTTTCCTTGCTTATGACAATCATAAAACAGAGCGGAACCTAGCCCAGTATAATAAGTAGGTTCGGTCAATACATCCATATTATTATCTTGATTAAGGTATGCCATTGGTCGCTACCAGGAGAGAGAGAAGGATAATCACTTTGCGTGCGCCTTTTGCAAGATTAGATTGGTTATTATCTTATCTAATCAGGATGGCTCCTACTATTTTTATCAAATCTTCCTTTAAACCCTAAAAGGTAAGATTAACCGGGATTAATTACACTCTACAGGTTCGCCAATCGTTCGGCCAGGCAGGTATCGGTACTCCGAGGGAGGTTCCCCGTGCTTTCGTACAGACCTAATTAAAATAAACCTCGTTTCCCTAGAGACATAACCCCGTTGACACCTTTCTAGAAACCTACTTGATCGGCTAATTGTGATGTGTAAAACTCTTTCAGGAGCAACTCTTACTCGCAGTGGGTATCGTGATCCAACTATCTCATAGAAGGTATGCAATCTCATTGCAAATTTCAACACTTGAAATTCCAGATAATATTTTGCCCTAGTGTCCTATGACCTTGACGAAAGCTAACAAACCATAGTCCGCTAGTCAAGTTCAACCCGTACATTTCATGATTGAATTAAAAAAACCCGCACGGCCCTTGACGAGAGCCAACAAATCCGTACGACTACCTTAATCCAAGCATCATATGTAGCAGATAAGCAGTAAGTAGCTACTGCACACTATGCCTTGACGAAATCCAACATACATAGCACGAATACTAAATACTACTTATCTGAAATGACGGAGGGCTACACAAGGTTTTCTTAAAAACCTTGTGCATAATGAACTTGATATCGTTGTAGAATCGAGTGATTTTGAAAAGGAGTGTTTTTGAGACTTTTGCTAGTTTTGCTAAAGAGGTCACTCCCGGTGAAGGGATCTCGGCTCTTTCCTCATCGAATGAGGTGTTGGATATTCATGAATACCACTATGAAAAACAAGAACTAGAGAAGTAATCAAACGACAAAACCGAGTGGGTTGTAGTATCTGCTAGCTTTTGCTCAAGAGGTCATTCCCGGTGAAGGGATCTCGGCTCTTTCCTCATCGAATGAGGTGCTGGATATTCATCAAGGAATACCACTATGCAAAGCAAGAACTAGAGATACCCTTTTTAAAAATTTGATTCTACAATATATTTTGGTTTCTTTCTTTCCATTAATCTCAATAATAAAGTCCCATCAATTATTGTTTCCTAAACATTACAGAAAAATGAAACGAAAATAGAACGTACGCTTTTGCCATCCGCATTCGCCACGGGGCCCTGTCATGCACCGTTAGGTTACTTAACTACCGGCAGAGCGGGGGCTGGACTAGCGTGGGTGCAAAATATAAGCAACGTTTATTATATATCATATATATAATATTACATTCGTCTCACGCAGTTATATGGTCAACATCACATAATCAAGCAGCAGAAGCAACATATGAAATATTGGATATACTAGGATTTCCGTATTTTAAATTTAGACAATAATGTAAAACACGGATTCCACAGTCGTGACAAATAGCCAAACCCACATACCTAGACCCCTACGAGAGCGGCAAGTAACCCTGCCAGTTCTAAAGTTAGGAGACCCAGTCTCAACTCCTTGAGATAGTCTCCTGATTTTAGAGATTTTTATATCAAAAATATTTGTTACCGCAATCAAGAACGGCGTCGCTTGGTAGCTAGCCGGTGAATACGGTTCGGTCCACAGGGATGTTGTGTATTTCCTAATTGTTCTAACGAGTTAATTCCAAATGGTGTTTGCATCTTTATCACTAAAAACTAAATTGACTTAGACTAGGATTAGGAATCTTGCTAGGGCTAGGTTTAGGTAAAGTTTGGAAAATTAAGATTTCCCACCGCTTTCAATGCCCTAATTTAGATCTCTTAGGTGTTATGGTAATTATTAATAAAGGGGATTAGGACGATCGGGAAGAAACGATATTTCTTCCTCTAGGTTCTTGTCCGTCCTTTCTTAATCCTTACCCAAACCTTCATGGAAAACATGCACAACCGGTCTTTTATACTACGGTATCACCATTACCTCGGGGGTAGGATGCCGTAGGGAGTGGTATGTGTATGTATGCATGGATTCCTAATTATTAATATGTGATGGGCAAGAAAGGGGTGAGCGATTTGCATCCCTCAAACCCTTCCCTATTCCTAACCCTAACAAGCGAGAAACTATTCGCTCATTAGGGGATCTATGAAAGACATGATTTTTATGAGTTTTTGATTTAATAGATTAATTATCTAACTACCGCAGATCAAAAAAAAGTTCTAATCTAAATTAAACTAGGGTAGAGAATAAATTAAACTAGGGCAGAAAGAAGAATTAGGAACTAGGGCAAAAAATAAAGAAACTACTTACAAAATTGATGCTCTCAAAACTTGATAGAAATCTGAATTTTATTCAATGAAAAGAGGCATGACCAAATACAAGTTTTAGGGCTTCTATTTATAGAGCATAGAAAACCCTAGGGTTACAATTGATGCACATGTGCTTCTACAAATATACCCCTAGGAAGACTAGTCAATGCGCCGCCAGCTCTATGGAAATTTTTTCACCGACACGGGTAATACACGGTCGCGGAACCGCGGCCATAGGCCAGGTTTGGCCGCGGTTCCGCGGCCAAGTGGAAGGCTTATGGGCTCGGTTTTTTGGTGTTCTGTCTTGTTGACTTTCTCTTCTTGTTTCTTCAGTTGGTTCTTCAGAATGCCTTCTAGTTATCTTCCAGATCTCCACAGTGAATAACTGTAGTGGACTTTTTCCGTTGCTTCATGACGAAGTCTTGAACCTTGTGCTGCCTTTGTTCCTTGTGAAATTGTCCATTGATCTTCGTTTAGTCTTCAAATTGTAGGCATGATCCAGATCTTTCCATTTGTTGGTCGTAGTCTCACTTTTGTATTGTCTTTTCATCGTTTTCACTGTTTTTGTTCCGAGAACCTGTCACCTGCAACTATGTAGAAGACATGGGTCAAAAGCACCTGTTTATTTGTAAAATGACTAAGAATGGGGAATATAATAAAGCAAAATTATGATATGAACAAATACCCCCAAACTTATCTTTTGCTCGTCCTCGAGCAAACCTAGTTTTATTCTCGAAAAAGACCTAGCCTCACTTTCGCAGGGAAACGCGATTGCACTAAGATCGTGCAACAAGCCGTTAAACCTCTAGGTGTCCATAGTAGGAAGAGTGTTGTCTCCTAAGGGTTTTCAGCGGATACTACCCACAAAATCCTATCAATTTGGCCTATTAACTTTTTATTCTCCAATTAGGTCTTCTAACAAGAAACTCTATCATCGTTTACTTAGAGATTATCCACCCGTATTCTTCACGCATCCTTATTATTTAACTTAAGATTATATATGTTCTTGTGAATTTAATTAGCTTTTGGCATCTTTTAAGCTTTCCTTCTTGGGTTTCATCTCAACTTAGGAATTTTTATCATCTCTATTAAAGATACAAGTCCTATTTTTCATTCCTATCTCTTATCTAAATCCCAATCACATACCCCTACGTGTGTGTATATATCACCCCTACACTTGGAAATTCAAATCAAGCTATCATACTCTTGTCCGTCGTCCAAAGCACTTCTTAATTGGTGAATTTTTAGATGAATTTTGCTCACACATCCTTCATGCGACCGTTAATACTTCTTGAGGTACGAACAACCGATTACAAAATGTGTTTGCACATTAAGCGTAATTTCTAGTCTTGTAACACCTAAGGCTTTAGCAGTGACTCCCAAACCAGTTGGTCTAGGACACTAGGTGATGAAGCACCCTCGCTAAATATTTTTATTTTTGCAGCCTTAAGTAATTATAAAAACCAGTGTTCATTTTTTTTATTCACACTTGTATTTATTGTATTTTTCTTCGTACTAAGGACTTTAGACAAGAGCATTTCAAGGTCTCTCCTACTATTCCAAATTTCAAGGTTCGTGTTTGTGCAATTTTGTAGGGTATATATTTTCAAAATTTAGACTTAAGCTAGGAATTATTTTTCAAACTTATACTTTAATAAAGATATCAATACTTTTCCCTTGTTTTAACTTAGCCCAAAAGGTCAACTCGAAATTTGCCTTTTTCTAAATAAACTAGAAAGACATACTTTCTACCGTTAAACTTTAAGAAAGGTTATTTTTAGGGTTTTTTATTTACTAAGTCAAAGATCTAGTTGTTCCTAGCTAGTTAACCTATTTGTCAAACTCAAGTCGATTAAGGCCAAAATTGAATGTTTTAATTTTTATAATTTTTCAGATTTTTATTTGATTTTTCTTTTTTCTATTATTCAAAATAATTTTTTCAATTTTTATGGCTTTTATATAAAGATGCAATGCAGAATTTAAATATGCAAAAGAAAAAGAAAAATATATACAAAAATCAAAAAATATGCAATGCAAAAGATAACTATATACACCACCATCTCCCCCAAACTTAACCAAAGCAGTGCCCTCACTGTTCGGCCCCACGCCGCGCTCGTGAGTGTGAACGTAAACGCTCCTCCCTAGCCAAAAAGGTTTGAATACCCCGCTCAACCTCCGTCAATCGTCGGTCGTGCTCCCTTGCTGTCACCCTAAATTCCTCCCTCAACGCATCAATACCCCTAACTGCTCTCCTCATTAATCGTGCATGCTCAAGAGGTGTCATTTCGCCTTCGCTCGCGCTCGAGCTCGAGCTAGGTGTGCGGGCAAATACATTTTCTGCCGGTTCGGTCCTCGACCACACATTTGTCAGTCATGAGTAGGACGTAGAAACGCCCTCGATAAGAGGCCTGACCGGAATGCCTCCATGCAAATAAAATTCGAACTCCTCCGCAGGGAGGAAATATCGACATAATTGTGTAACCAGCATGGGGCAAGGGTAATTAGGGGCCCGTTTACCCGCACCTATGGAATTTAACAATACTGTGCACATGCCAAAACGTGGGTTCTTGGTCATAAGAGTGTGCACAATATGTAAGGAGGGTGTGAAAAAAGTTGTATTATGGGAGCTACCAAAAATATTATTTTGTGCCCACCGGCACACAGTCAAAACATTCGCGAAAAGGGTTCTTGCTTGGATACCTTTTCACGGCTCCCTCGAGCAATCGTTGCCCATCTGGGGTACGTAATCCTCGAATTGAAGGGGTTGGTCATTTGCAGGTATGCGAGGTATTAGTGTGACCTCGTGTATTATATCCCTATCAATTATAATTTCGTGATCGCCCTATTGCAATTTAATAAAACCCAGTAGGGTGAGACACCCCTCCTCCATAGACTCGTAAAATTGGTTTACTAATTCCGGCAATGCAAATGCATAAGGGTGATTGTATATTAAATAATTCCATCCCCTACGCGCGATTTCATTCGCGAAATAGCTACCATATACCTCATGTGTGAAAACTTGTGAAAAATATCTTTCTAACTGCATGCTATGTGCCATGATGTGTTCTACAGATTTAGGAATTGAAAAACAGAGAGGCTATGATCACATCGTACCTCCCCTGAAAAGTTCAGAGGGTGAAGAGAGCAGACGGCGGCTGATCCGCGGCGGGAGCAGGCTATGGTGGCGGAAGCGCGGTCCAGATGGGGGTAGCATGGTGGAATCGGGGCGGCGCTGAAGGAACTCGCTGCAGAAAAGAGGGTGCGGCGGCTAGGGCTTGAGAGATGGTGAAAATTAGGGTTAGAATAGAGGGGGGCTCGGGCTCTATAAATAGGGAGAAATGATGGTCATTTATTGATAAACCCCTCTAGAAAGAGGAATTTATTTACAAATAAATGTTTTATTTATTTCTGCAATCTTACAAAAATGGCCAATTTTTTTATTTTCAATTTTTTTTATTTTTATGTTATTTTGTATTTTTATTTATTTACAAATGATACACACCCCCAAACTTATTTTAAACAAAGTCTTGGCTAGATGATCGAAAATTTGGGGGTAGAATGGAGGAGAATCAATCAGTGTAAGTCGGCTCCTGCAAAAACAGGAGCTCCTCCGATGGGTCCACAGTGAGGAACGGTTTTAGTCGATGTCCGTTTACTTTAAATAAAGTACCGTCCTCCGGATTTTCAAGATCTACCGCATCGTGCGGATATGCGGTGCGTACTAAAAACGGTCCTTTCCACCTAGATCTGAGCTTGCCGGGGCGAAAGTGTAACCGAGTGTCATAGAGTAAAACCTATTAACCAGGTTTAAACGTTTTTCGCATAAGGTGTTTGTCATGGAACACCTTAGTTCGGTTTTTGACAATGACAGCATTATCATAAGCCTCATCCCGCAGCTCTTCTAGTTTGTTTAATTGCAGCTTTCGATTGCTGCTCGCATCTCCTATTGATAAATTCAACTCCTTGATCACCTAAAATGCCTTGTGCTAAATCTCAACTGGGAGGTGGCAAGCTTTCCCATAAACAAGCTGGTATGGAGACATACCAAGATCGGTCCTGTATGCAGTACGGAATGCCCATAGTGCGTCAAGCAGTTTGTGTGACCAATCTTTACGGTTTTTAGAAACCATTTTCTCCAAGATTTGCTTAATTTGCTGATTCGAAACCTCGGCCTGCCCACATGTTTGGGGATGGTATAGCGTTGACAGTTTGTGTGTAATAGAATATTTGCGCATTAAAGACTCAAAAGTCCTATTGCAGAAGTGAGATCCATTATCACTTATAATTGCTCGAGGGTACCCAAAACGAGAAAAGATATGTTCTTTAAGAAATCGAACGACAACCTTATTGTCATTTGTTCGGCTAGGCACAGCCTCGAACCACTTTGACACATAGCCAACAGCCAAAAGAATATACACATTCCCAAAAGAATTTGGAAATGGTCCCATGAAGTCGATTCCCCAAACATCAAAAATATCCACAACCAAAATTGGTTGGAGCGGCATTTCGTTTCTCCGCGATATCCGGCATAAGTGTTGGCACCGGGAGCATGTCTTGCAGTATTCATATGCATCCTTAAAGAGTCGTGGCTAATAGAAACCACACTGCAAGATTTTCTCGGCTGTCTTCTTTGGGCCAAAGTGCCCGCCACACGCTTGATCATGGCAAAAAGACAGCACACTCTTAAACTCATTTTTAGGTACACACCGACGAATGATTTGGTCGGAACAGTATTTAAAAAGATACAGCTCATCCCAGTAAAAATATTTTACTTGGGACAAGAATCGGAGTTTATCCTGTTTCGACCAATCTTTTGGTATCAAGCCGGTGGCCAAGTAGTTTACTATATCAGCGAACCATGGTTTGCACGACACTGTTAAGAGTTGCTCATCGGGAAAAACATCTTTAATTGGAATTTCAAGTGTAGGCGAAGAAGGAAGTCGTGAAAGGTGATCGGCCACTACATTTTCACATCCTCTTTTGTCCCTTATGACAAGGTCAAACTCTTGTAGCAAGAGGATCCAACGTATTAGCCTCGATTTAGCATCCTTCTTCGCAAAAAGGTGGCGAAGAGCTGAATGGTCCGTATACACAATCACTGGAGAGCCGATTAAATAAGGCAGGAATTTTTCAAGTGCAAACACAACTGCTAAAAACTCTTTTTCTGTTGTTGTGTAGTTTAGTTGGGCGTCATTTAATGTACGGCTAGCGTAATAAATCACGTGCGGCATCTTATTAATGTGCTATCCAAGAATAGTACCAATGGCGAAATCTGATGCATCGTACATAATTTCGAATGGATGCGTCCAATCTGGAGATGAAAGAATGGGCGCAGAAATGAGAGAGTGTTTCAATGACTCGAACGCTTCCATGCAAGTTGAGTCAAAATCAAATGTTGTGTCCTTGGCCAATAAGAGAGTCAAAGGTCTAGCAATCTTGCTAAAATCCTTGATGAACCGTCTATAAAAACCTGTTAGTTATATGTATGCCTTAGAGGCCATTACTGTACATAGGATGTATATTGTAGTGGATGCTTGGACATATATAGGGAGGACTTTCTTGCTCGACATGATAGTATGCTATCTGGTTGCTCTTTACCTTAAACGTGTACACTGATTGTCTCTCTGATACATGTTGGTAAAGATCTTAGGATGTGTACTTGACTATCTGGACTATGATGCGGATCATACTAGTGGGGACATGGTAGTCCATAAGTACATCTTTCAAAGTCCCTAGTCGTGGGTGTATCGAAACGGGGCATCGATATACCAGAGTAGACTAGCGTATACCTTCTCGATCCATACAGATGGGCGATGGATGATCCCATATCCATTGGTGTTTGACATCAGAGATGATATACGGGTGCTCAGTGGAGACTGGGTACACTGGACGGACTCGCCGAGAACTCCCAGATGGTATTATACCTTACGTCAGATGGCAGTTCTCTGGTGACACCGGTACAGAGTAGTCTGTTGACCCGAGATCCTCATAGAGTCTTGTGTGGTTCCTACTGTGCTTTGATTTCCATCTTACCACGTCCAAGAGGGCATGCAAAACGGTGGTTTTTGGGTACAGTCCCGAGTCACATGGAGGTAATGAGCGATAGGAGGGGATTTGTCTCTCCCGGTATAGGGAGTTGATGTTGCGCTGTGTTCGATTGGCTATAACCGGAAATCCCTGGCCAGGGTTGCTGAGATTTACTGGTAAGTGTTACCAGTAGTTTCGCGAATTGTTATAGACCTCATATCGACACGACTTATCGAGCTATTGGGGTCTGACGTTTACCACCCCTAGGCGAGATATGCGACATATCAGACGATCAGACCGGACTGTACGGTAAGTGTTACTGGTTGGATTCACAGGAGTGTGAGCGGGCTTGCTCGTAGATCTTCTGATCGCTCAATACCCAGGTGGCCGTTACGTTTAGCAGACCGCTTGCGGCTTATGGGTGTTTGATATGATCATCATCTGCTGCCGGCGTATTGACGAGTCTTTAGAGTCCTACACAGAGGTTTCCTGGCTCAAGCGAAACGAAATAGGAGCGCATATGAGATATGTGCGAGACCGAGAATAATGCGTGTATGTGATACCGTATTCCATTCTCGCGATGAATGTATCGATTGGTTATATTCGATATAACCTAGATATTGAATCAAGGATTGATTCGATAAGCCGATACATTGGATACTAGTCGGTTATGTGCGACATGACCGGATCATTGAATCAAGTGTTGATTTAATGATTTAATGCATAATTATTTATTTGATATATTACTTTGCATTAACTAGTATCGGTTCACTTTAAATGGATTTTCTCACTTGGATGTACAAGTTGTATATGTGATATACTTTTTGTGCAAATGATTGTATCATGTTTGATGATACATGTTTCCTTGGGTTTGTGTAAAGATTAAACCATGGTTGTGTAATGGTTAGGGTTTTTATTTTCTTATTCATTTATTTAATTATTTATTCTTTTTGGAAAATTATTAGCATAATGCAAAATGGTGGCTTTCTTTGGATAGATGTTGAAGCTTCATGAAGCTTTGACCAAGTGACCATTTTGTCTCCATGCTTAACCCTAACCATTCCCACTAACCATGATTTATTCTCTACACTTGACCATGGTTATTATTATGATAAGTATTCATTTACTTTTGTTTTTGGATTAACTTATCATATATTCTATCTTCTTCTTCTTCTTCTTCTTTAAGATAAAGAAGCTTGACTTCATCAATGGTGGATTGATGAAATGAATGTGAAATCCAATTCTAAAGTCTACCCACTTCCTATTTCTTCATCCTCTACCTCTTTCCAAGTAGTAAAGTGTGTTTTGTTCACAAGTTTCTTGACTTGGTGAAGTTGGAGCTTGATCTAGCAATGCCTCGACGTAGATCATCTTCGGCACGAAGCCGACGACCTTGCCCGCCCATTTCTCCGATGAAGCCAACGCTAGAGCCCGGGATTTGTTTTGGACAGCGAGGAGACTTCATTGCGGAGCTATGGAGGTGGAGAACCGGATCTACAAAGGTTGTATTTCCGTTCTCTTAGTAAAGTAGTTTACTAGTTGCATCTTTCGCCTAAAATCTAGTTAACGATCCGTATTAGGGTTTCTCGGCACCCCTAAAATTTGAAATTGGCATGGTTGATGCCTTGTGAGACCTCATTAGCGTGCATAGGAATCCTACAGTGGTATCAGAGCCTAGTTAGAGCCTTAGGCGACGCGTAGACGAAGTTTGAAACCCGATCGACCCGAAACCCTAACATCTAAGTGCTCTCTGGACTTTTTCTAAAAACTGGGTTTTTTCCAGATTAAAAATTCTTAAAAAATTCAGCAGGAAAAACTAAGAATTACGATGCAAAAATTTTTGAGTAAAGCTGCTACAGTGCGGCGGAACCGCGGCAGAAGCTTGGCTTCTGCCGCGGTTCCGCGGCCAATAAGTGTTATCACTGTTTAATTTTTGCACAGTAATTCATGTTTTCAGGTGTTGAGTTTTCTGGGAATTTTTAATATTTATTCAAGAGTTGAATTTTCTTGGGTTGTTTTGGGGATTCGATGAATCGATCGGATTATTTAACTTTGTCTATTTGGCTTTCCGGATAATTTTTGAATATGTTAAAAAAGTTCGACCGGATATAAATACCCACCTTTTCCCCTGTCGGGAAATTTCCAAGTGTTGGATTTTTCCGTAGTTTAACGACGTTCTAAATAGTGCAAGTAACGCGATGGACCCTCTAGAAGACAACAAACCTTAACTCGATTATGTGACCGTCTTGAACTGCCCTTTGAACCTTCGGGTTTGGGGAAGTACGGCGTGCCACATGTGAGGCGTTGGCTTGACCCTTCTACGGCTGGACCGTTGGTACTGAGGCACGATCTGAATGTTTTTAGACTTTCATGTGTTGATCTGTATCGGGAAAACTTGGGTGTTCGATTGTTCGATCGGAAAGTTTAACATTTTCTATTTATCCGGAATGGGATACAATACTTGGAATTCACAAACAGTTATGAGATAACTGAATGAATATTATAAACATAGCAGTTTAGTCTCACTTGATCGGTTGCCACGGAGTTTTGATGTGATCAAAAGTCCGTCGCAATCACATAGCGTACGCGGATACTCGCCGGGTAAACTTAATAGACAGCCTTGCCTCATAGCCCCGACCAAGTGACTGTAGGAGAACCCCGTCGCCAAAAGCATCCATCCGGGTGCTCGCTGTAGCGGTGTTCCGCCTTGGTGCACTTCGTCGACGGTATCGGGGGTGCGGCCGCCTACTGAAGTTTGCGACGAGCAATCGATCAGGATGTCGGGAATCTTGTTGAATTGCCCGACTTGATATTGAAAAGAGTTTTCGATAATGAGACTAAAATGCGGGGTTTATAATTGTTAGGCATGTGATGTCTATGGTATTCATTTGATCAGGCATGCGATGTCTATGCAGATTGCGGATTCCAACTGTTGTAGTTTTACACATTCTTTTCTGTGACCGTAAGTGTAATATGTGATATCGCCGGTTTCGTTGCTATATGTCAACGACAATTAGGATGCGCATATTTACTTACGTTGATGACATGTGATGTTATGTGTTGCTGGATATGTTATATTGGATCGTCGTGTTTGAATAGCCGGGGGTTTTTATGTGAGATGAGTGTTTTTCATTTTCATTCATGTAAAAACTTGTATGTAATATTCTTTCATTGGGCCACTTCCAGGTTGCGGAAGATGTCACCCTCTGTATATTATTTACTTTTCCGCATTAGGATAGACCCAAGGAGGGGAGCACAAGTAACCGGGTTCTAGGGTCCAGTGGGAGACCAACTCGAGGAGTCGGGTCCGGGTCTCCTAACTCTAGAATTGGTAGGGTTGCTTGCCGCTCTCGTAGGGGTCTAGGGGTGTGGGTTTGGCTATTCATCACGACCGTGGAATCCGTGTTTTATACTCGCTCGTATTGAAAACACGGACGTCCTAGTATATCTAATATTTCATATGTTTCTTCTGCTGCTATATCTGTGATGTGATCATGTGATGTTCTGTGATAGATACTTTATATAGTATATATGATATATTATTTAGATGTTACTTATATTTTACACCCGCTCTAGCCCTGCCCTGCTCTGTCGTTAGTTACCTAACCTAACGGTGCACGAGGGGACATCGAGGCGAATGCGGATGGCATAAGTGTACGTCGTATTTATCTGTGATGTTTAGGTGACTTAAATGATGGGACTTCATTAATGTGATTAATGAAAGTAAAAGAAACCTAAGATGTTGTAGAATCGAACTTAAAAAATAAAACAGGTAGCTACAGTTCTTGCTTTGCACAGCGGTATATATGATATATCCTGCACCTTATTCGATGAGGAAAGGACCGAGATCCCTTCACCGGGAGTGACTCCTTTAGCAACAACTGGCAGATGCTACACACTCGGTTTGTCTTTTGATTGCTTTTAAGTGTTTTTGCTTTGCACAGTGATATATATGATATATCCTGCACCTCATTCGACGAGGAAAGGACCGACGATCCCTTCACCGGGAGTGACTCCTTTAGCAAAAATAGAAAAGCCTCAAAAGAACTCCATTTTTTAAAAATCATTTGATTCTACAACGATATCAAGTTCATTACGCAATAGGTTTTCAGAAAAACCTGTCGTAGCCCTCCGTCATTTCAGATAAGTACTAGTTAGTATTCGTGCTGCGGTAGTTTGGCATTCGTCAAGGCGTAGTGTACGGTAGCTAACTAGTATTTATATGCTTGAGCATATGATGCGATTGGATTAGGGTATTCGTATGGCGTTGTTTGGCATTCGTCAAGGGTCGTGCTGGTGGGTTTAATTCAATCAAGAAATCTACGGGTTGAACTTGACTAGTGGACTATGGGTTGTTTGGCATTCGTCAAGGTCATAGAACACTAGGGGCAAAATATTATCGGGAATTTCAAGTGATGAAATTTGCAATGAGATTGCATACCTTCTATGAGATAGTTGGATCCCGATACCCGCTGCGAGTAAGAGTTACTCCTGGGAGAGTTTTACACATTACAATTAGCCGATCAAGTAGGTGTCTAGAAAGGTGTCAACGGGGTTATGCCTCTGGAAAAACGAGGTTTACATTAATTAGGTTCGTACGAAAGCACGGGGGACCTCCCTCAAAGTACCGACACTGGCCTGGCTGAAAGATTGGCGAACTTGTAGTGTGTAATTAATCCCGGCTAGACTTTCCTTTTAGGGTTTGAAGGAAGATTTGATGAAAAGCAGTGGGAGCCATCCTGATTAGATAAAATAATAACCAATCTTTTCTTGCAAGAGCATATGCTGAGTGTTTTCTTCTCTCTCTCTCTCCAGGTAGCGACCATATCACGCCTTAATCAAGATAATAATACGGATTATTGACCGAACCCGCTTGTTATACTGAGATGGGGAACGTTGGTCCCGCTCCTACTTATAATTGTTATAAGACAGAGCAGGAAATTGAGGAATACCAGAATTCCCCTGCCGCCCAAACGAAGAGAGTGCATGCTGATGCATCATCTTCGAGTGTGTTCATTACAAAGAACTGTTTCTCTGTATCCTCTATGTCCTGGGTATGTGTTACCAGATCAGGATCCCAGATATGTAATCTGTTACATAGGGCTACAGATAGGTAAAGAACTGAGAACGGGTGATAAGTTTCATGAGGCAGAAAACGTGGCAAGTGTTGCAGCCAAGTCTGTTGGTCACTGTCACCCTGTATTACCAATACATTGATTCTGAACGAATGTTATTAGATACCGAACCTGATATACAAAATCATATCAGTCTCTTTATTAGTAAAGAAATGATAAAATTCTGTATTGTTGGATAATGTTTTGAACATTTCCTATATCTAAAGTTGATCGTATCAGGCACGTTATCTAAAAGCGTTGATGTTCTAAATCAAACTACAGTTCTTAGTATATGGAACACACACAAGAGGAAGAGTTCAGAAATGAACGAATCCTTCTTGAGGCATTGTAGACTAGGTCATATCAATGTGACCCGACTAGTTAAAGTTACATAAAGATGCATATTTAAATTAGTTAGAATTTACATCTTGTGAAACTTGCCAGTCATGTCACAAAGATAAGATGACCAGAGCTATGTTTAATGGAAACAGAGAAAGAGTTAGTGAACTCTTAGGATTGATACATGTTGATGTATGTAAGGTCCCCTGTCTACACATGCCAGGACCGGTTCTTTATACTTCATTACGTTCTCTGATAATCTCTCAAGATTCAGACATATGTTCCTGTTGAAACACAAGTCTGAACCTTTTGAGATATTCACAGAATATAAGTTAGAAGTAGAGAACCAATAAGGGTACAAGTATTATGTCCTTTGATATGATCAGGGAGGAGAATACTTGAGCACGGAATTTCTGGACTATTCTAAAGGAGAATGAGATTCTCTCTCAGCATTACTCCTCCGTATACACCATAGCACGATGGTATATCGGGGCGGAGCTGAAAGGTTCCTAGGCACCCTATAGAGGTCTCACAAGGCATCGAACATGCCAAATTTAAAAATACCGGTGCCGAGAAACCCTAGACTACGGATCGTCGCTAGAATTCTAGGCGAAATATAAATCTAGTTAACAATTTAACTAAAGTTGAGATGCTACAACCTTTGTAGATCCGGATTTCCGCCTCCTTAGCTCCACGTGGTCATGCCCTCGCTGTCCATCATGAATCCTCGACTCGATCATCGGCTTCATCGGGAAAATAAGCGGAATAGGTCGTCGGCTTTGTGTCAAAGACGATCTACGTCGAGGTTGCACAAACTCAAGCTCCGACTTCACAAACTTATGAAACTTGTGAAGTAAACACCCAAAACAACTTGGCAAGAGGTAGAGGGTGAAGAAATAGGAGGTGGGTTCACTTTAGAATTGGATTTATCTCACTAGATCTCAAGTTGCCATTGTTGTAGCAAGCTTGAAGAAGAAGAAGAAGATGAGCTAGTTATGATAAGTTATCTTAAAAAGAAATAGAAAATCAAATACTTATCATAACTTGAACTAGGGTTAAGTGTAGAGAATTAACCATGGTCACTTGGATGGGTTAGGGTTAAGCATGAAGATAAGGATGGTTAGCAAAGTCAAAGCTTCATGAAGCTTCAATATAAAACAAATAAAGCCACCATTCTTATCTTAAACTTATCCAAATAAATGAATAACTAAATAAATGAATAACTAAATATGCAAAACCCTAATTATCATAATAACCATGGTTTAATTCTATTCACTTAACCATATGATCAAGTATCATCAAACATGATACAAAAAGATGCACAAAAGTATATCACATATACAATGTGCAATCCAAGTGAGAAAAATCCGTTTAAAGTGAACCAATACTAGTTAATGCAAAGTAATATATCAAATATATAATTATACATTAAATCATTAAATCAACACTTGATTCAATGATCCGGTCATGTCGCACATAACCGACTAGTATTAAATGTATCGATTTATCGAATCAATGATTCGATAACTAGGTCATATCGAATATAACCAATCGAAACATATATCGCGAGAATGAAATGCGGTATCACATACACGCATCATTCTCGGTCCTGCACATATCTCATATGCGCTCCTATTTCGTTTCGCTTGAGCCAGGAAACCTCTGTGTAGGACTCTAAAGACTCGTCAATACGCCGGTAGCAGATGATGATCATATCAAGCACCCACAAGCCGCAAGCGGTCTGCTAAACGTAACGGCCACCCGGGTATTGAGCGATCAGAAGATCGACGAGCTAGCCCGCTCACACTCCTGCGAATCCGACCAGTAACACTTACCGTACAGTCCGGTCTCTTCGTCAGATATGTCGCAAATCAAGTCTAGGGGTGGTAAACGTCAGACCCCAATAACCCGATAAGTCGTGCCGATGTGAGGCTCATAACGGGTCGAGAAACTACTGGTAACACTTACCAGTAAATCTCTGATCAGCCTTGGCCAGGGACTTTCCTGTTACGGCCAATCGAGCACAGCGCAACATCAACCCCCAATACCGGGAGAGACGAAACCCCTCCTATCGCTCATTGCCTCCATGTGACTCGGGACTGTACCCAAAGACCACCGTTTTGCACGCCCTCATGGACGTGGTAAGGTGGAGATCAAAGCACAGTGGGAATCACACAAGACTCCATGACGATCTCGGGTCTACAGACTAACCTGTACAACTGTCACCTGAGAACTGCCATCTGACGTGAGGTATAATACCATCTGGGAGTTCTCGGCGAGTCCGTCCAGTGTACCCAGTCTCCACTGAGCACCCGTATACCATCTCTGATGTCAAACACCAATGGATATGGGATCATCCATCGCCCATCACATGGGTCGAGAAGCATATACGCTAGTCTACTCTGGTATATCGATGCCCCGTCTCGATACACCTACGACTAGGGACCTTGAAGGATGTACTTATGGACTACCATGTCCCCACTAGTATGATCTACATCATAGTCCAGTTAGTCAAGTACAAATCATAAGGGCTTTACCAACATGTAACTATAAGACAGTATAAAGAGACTAGTGTACATGTTAAGATAAAGAGCAACCAGATAGCATACTATCATGTCGAGCAAGAAAGTCATCTCTATATATGTCCAAGCATCCAATATAATATACATCATCTGTACAATACTGGCCTCTAGGGCATACATACAACTAATAATCTCCCACTTGCACTAGGGCCAGCTGCTGTAGTATCTCATACCGAGCATCCCGAAGAGTCTCTCAAACTGTATCTGGGGAATGGCCTTCGTGAGTGGATCCGCCGTGTTGTTCTTCGTGTCAACTCTCCTGACCTCGATCTCCCGGCGATCAACTATCTCCCGGATCAGGTGATACCGCCTCAGAATATGCCTGGATCGCTGATGGGACCTGGGTTCCTTGGCCAAAGCCACCGCTCCATTGTTATCGCAATACAAAGGTATTGGACGCTCAATGGATGGAACCACTCCAAGTTCAGTAATGAACTTCTTGATCCAGACAGCCTCTTTGGCAGCATCGTTGGCAGCGATGTATTCAGCCTCCATCGTCGAGTCTGCCACGATTTCCTGCTTGGAACTCTTCCAGCTAACCGCCCCTCCGTAAAGGGTAAAGACAAAGCCCGACTGCGACTTAGAGTCGTCCTTATCACTTTGGAAGCTGGAATTGGTAAAGGACTCCACTTGGAGTTCTCCGTTACCATACACCAAGAACATATCTCTAGTCCTTCGCAAGTACTTGAGAATGCTCTTCACAGCTGTCCAGTGACTCTCTCCAGGATCAGCTTGATACCTACTCACTACACTTAGTGAGTATGCTACATCGGGTCTGGTACATAGCATCGCATACATGATAGAGCCTACTGCCGAAGCATAGGGTATCCCTTGCATGCGAGCTCTCTCCAAATCAACCTTGGGAGACATCTCTTTGGAGAGAGTGACTCCAGAGATCGTAGGCAAGTTCCCACGCTTGGACTCTTCCATACTAAACCTCTTTAGTATGGTGTTAATGTACCTGGATTGGGAAAATCCCAAAATCCTTTTGGATCTATCTCTATAGATCCTAATTCCCAATATGCAGGAGGCATCTCCAAGATCTTTCATTGAGAATCTTTGTGATAAGAAGAGCTTGACCGATTGCAGCATAGGAATATCATTTCCTATCAAGAGTATGTCGTCCACGTACAATACGAGGAAGACAACCTTACTCTCTGCCACCTTCTTGTAGATACAAGGTTCATCTGGATTTTTGACGAAATCAAACTCTTTGATAACGACGTCAAAGCAGATGTTCCAACTCCGCGATGCTTGCTTTAATCCATAAATGGATTTAAGCAGCTTGCACACCTTCCCGCTGCTCCCACTGTCTATGAAGCCCTCTGGCTGAGTCATGTACACGCACTCTTCTAAATCACCATTTAGAAAGGCGGTCTTAACATCCATTTGCCAGATTTCGTAGTCATGAAAGGCAGCAATGGCAAGCATGATTCGGATGGATTTAAGCATAGCCACTGGAGAAAAGGTCTCGTCATAGTCCACACTTGGTCTTTGACGAAAACCCTTTGCTACAAGTCTAGCTTTGAAAGTCTCCACTTTCCCATCTACACCAAGTTTCTTCTTAAAGATCCATTTGCTCCCAATGGGTTTTACCCTTTCAGGAGCAACTTCCAAAGTCCATACTTTGTTGGTGTACATGGAATCCATCTTGGACCGCATAGCATCCAGCCATTTCACTGAGTCCCCACTCGTGATGGCCTGCTCGAAGCTAGTTGGGTCATCATCCTCCATGATGCAATCCTCACTACCACCATCAATGAGAAAACCATAGTATCTCTCAGGTGGACGAGGAACCCTACTAGATCGGCGGAGAGGCTGGGGTACGTCGGGCACCACTGAATCCTCTGGTTCTACTAAATTGTCAGTTGCAGTTTGTGGTGCTGGAACCTCTTCCAGCTCTACCTCTTTGCCATTAATTTCTTTTGCAAGAAATTCCCTTTCCAAAAAGGTGGCATCTTGAGCAACAAACACTCTTTGTTCCTCAGCTTGGTAGAAAAAATATCCTTGAGAATTCTTAGGATATCCCACAAACTTGCAAAGGACTGATCGTGCCTCGAGTTTGTCCGGATTTTGCTTTTTCACATAGGCCGGACAACCCCATATCTTAATTCGCTTAAAATATGGTCTCTTCCCACTCCATATCTCATATGGTGTGGTAGGTACAGATTTAGACGGAACCAGATTCAATAGGTATATGGCTGTCTCAAGCGCATACCCCCAAAAGGAAATAGGTAACTCAGCATTACTCATCATTGAACGCACCATATCTAATAGGGTGCGATTCCTTCATTCCGATACACCGTTGTAATATGGTGTATAAGGAGGAGTAAGTTGAGAGAGAATCCCATTCTCTTTTAGATAATCCAGGAATTCACTGCTTAAGTATTCACCTCCTCGATCAGATCGAAGAACCTTAATACTTTTGCCCGTTTGGTTCTCTACCTCGTGCTTATATTCTTTGAATTTCTCAAAAGCTTCAGACTTGTGTTTCAACAGGAACACATGCCCGTATCTAGAGAGATCGTCAGTGAATGTAATGAAGTAGGAAGAACCATTTCTGGCGTGTGTAGACATTGGACCGCATACATCACTATGCACCAGTCCCAAGAGTTCGGTAACTCTTTCTCCGTGGCCTTTAAACGGAGTTTTGGTCATTTTTCCTTTGAGACATGAATGGCAAGTGTCATAAGATGATAATTCGAATGAATTCAAATATCCATTCTTATGCAACTTAGCTAGTCGTGTCTCATTGATATGGCCAAGTCTACAGTGCCACAAGAAGGATTCGTTCATTTCTGAGCTTTTCCTTTTGTGTGTATTTTGTATATTGAAGACTGTATTTTGATTGAGAATGAATATGCCATTATATAGCGAGCCTGATGCAATCAACCTTTGATCGAGGAATATGTTCATAACATTATCCTTTACTACAAAATTATAACCTTCTTTACTTAATAAAGAAACTGATATAATGTTGCACATCATGTTCGGTATATAATAGCACTCATTCAGGACTAGTGTATCACCATTTGGTAATACCAGGTGATATATGCCAACTGCTTTGGCTGCAACATTTGCCCCATTCCCTACATGAACGGAATGTTCACATTTTCTCAGTTCTCTACCTTTTCGCAGCCCATGTAACATCTTACATATGTGGGATCCTGACCCGGTATCTAATACCCAGGACGTAGGGTGAACTAAGAAACAGTTCTCAATGACAAACACACCCGAAGATGATGCATCAACATGCATGTTCTCCGTTTGGGCGGTGTGAGAATCCAGATATTCTCCTGTTTCCTGTTCATTCTTATAACACTTATAAGATAGAACGGGTTCAACGTTCCCCTGCACAGTATAACATGCGGGTTCGGTCAATACATCCATATTATTATCTTTATTTGGGCATGAAATGGTCGCTACCTGGAGAGAGAGAGAAGAAAACACTTTAGCGTATGCTCGTGCAAGATCAGATTGGTTATTATCTTATCTAATCAGGATGGCTCCCACTGCTTTTTATCAAATCTTCCTCCAAACCCTAAAAGGAAAGACTAGCCGGGATTAATTACACACTACAGATTCGCCAATCTTTCAGCCAGGCCAGTGTCGGTACTTTGAGGGAGGTCCCCCATGCTTTCGCACGAACCTAATTACTGTAAACCTCGTTTTCCCAGAGGCATAACCCCGTTGACACCTTTCTAGACACCTACTTGATCGGCTAATTGCAATGTGTAAAACTCTCCCAGGAGTAACTCTTACTCGCAGCGGGTATCGGGATCCAACTATCTCATAGAAGGTATGCAATCTCATTGCAAATTTCAACACTTGAAATTCCCGATAATATTTTGCCCCAGGCGATCTATGACCTTGACTGAGTCAACAAACCATAGACCGCAAGTAAAGTTCAACCCGTCATTTCCTGATTGAATTAAACCCACCCGCACGACCCTTGACTAAGTCAACAAGGCCGCACGACTACCCTAATCCAATCTGCATCATATGCATAAACAGATAAATAGTAATCAGCTACCGCACACTACGCCGTGACTGAGTCAACAAACGCAGCACGAATACTAACTATTACTTATCTGAAATGACGGAGGGCTACGTCAGGTTTTTAAGAAAACCCTTTGCGTAATGAACTTTATATCGTTGTAGAATCAAATGAAGTTTTGAAATGGAATGATTTTGAGGCTTTTCTAGTTTTGCTAAAGGGGTCACTCCCGGTGAAGGGATCGTCGGCCCTTTCCTCGTCGAATGAGGTGCGGGATATATCATATATATCGCTGTGCAAAGCAAAAACTCTTAAAAGCAATCAAAGCCAAACCGAGTGTGTAGCATATGCCAGTTATTGCTAAAGGAGTCACTCCCGGTGAAGGGATCTCGGTCCTTTCCTCATCGAATAAGGTGCAGGGTATATCATATATACCGCTATGCAAAGCAAGAACTGTAGCTACCTGTTTTATTTTAAAATTCGATTCTACAACATCTTAGGTTTCTTATCTTTCATTAATCACATTAATGAAGTCCCATCATATAAATACCTAAACATCACAGATAGATATGACGTACACTTATGCCATCCGCATTCGCCTCAATGTCCCCTCGTGCACCGTTATGTTAGGTAACTAACGACAGAGCAGGGCAGGGCTAGCGCGGGTGTAAAACATAAGTAACGTCTATATAATATATCATATATACTATATACTATATCCATCACAGAGTCACAACACAGATATCGCAGCAGAATAAACATATGAAATATTGGATATACTAGGACGTCCGTGTTTTCAATACGAGCCAGTATAAAACACGGATTCCATGGTCGTGATGAATAGCCAATCCCACACCCCTAGACCCCTACGAGAGCGGCAAGCAACCCTGCCAATTCTAGGGTTAGGAGACCCGGACTCGACTCCTCGAGTTGGTCTCCCACTGGACCCCAGAACCCGGTTACTTGTGCTCCCCTCCTTTGGTCTATCCTAATGCGGAAAAGTAAATAATATACAAAGGGTGACAACTTCCGCTACCTGGAAGTGCCCCAAATAAAAGAATATTACATACAAGTTTTTACATGAATGAAAATGAAAAACACTCATCTCACATAAAAAAAAAAACCCCGGCTATTCAAACACGACGATCCAATATAACATATCCAGCAACACATAACATCACATGTCATCAACGTAAGTAAGTATACATACCCCAATTGTCGTTGACGTATAGCAACGAAACCGGCGATATGAACATACTACACTTACGGTCACAGAAAAGAAAGTGTAAAACTACAACAATTGGAATCCGCAACCTCTTTAGACATCACATGCCTAACAGTTACAAATCCCGCATTTTAGTCTCATTATCGAAAACTCTTTTCAATATCGTATGGGACTAAACTGCTAGATTTATAACATTCATCCAGTTATCTCATAACTGTTTGTGAATTCCAATTATTGTATCCAATTCCGGATAAATAGAATATATCAAACTTTCCGATCGAACATTCGAACACCCAAGTTTTCCCGACACCGATCAACACATGAAATAGGTTCAAAGACATTCACTTCATACCTCAGTACCAACGGTCCAGCCGTAGAAGGGTCAAGCCAATGCCTCACATGTGGCACGCCGTACGGCCCCAAACCCGAAGGTTCAAAGGGCAGTTCAAGACGGTCACATAATCGAGTTAAGGTTTGTTGTCTTCTAGAGGGACCATCGCGTTACTTGCACTACTCAGAACGTCTTTTAACCACAGAAAAATCCAACACTTGGAATTATTCCGGCAGGGGAAAACCTGGTTATTTATATCTGGTCGAACTCTTTAACATATTCTACAGTTATCTGGAAAAACACTTGGACAAAATTTGATATTCCGATCGAATCGTCGATTCCCAATATAACCCCAGAGCACTCAACCCTTAAATCAATTTAAAAATACCCAGAAAACTCACCAGAATTTATCAGGTATTACTGTGCAAAGAAGTGGGGCTGACGTCACTATCTGACCGCGGAACAGCGGCAGAAGCCATGCTTCTGCCGCGTTTCCGCGACTCATTGAACTGTTCATGGGAAACGTTTTACACAGTAATTCTTAGAATTCTTTGGTGAATTTTTTAAGCAATTTTAATATCAAAAATTCCCAGATTTCATGAAATGTCCAGAGAGCTCTTGGGCATCGGGGTTTCGGGTTCGTCCGGACTTCAAACTCCGTCTAGACTTCGCCTAAGGCTCTAGCTAGGCTCTGATACCAGTGAAAGGTTCCTAGGCATCCTATAGAGATCTCACAAGGCATCGAACATGCCAAATTTAAAAATACCGGTGCCGAGAAACCCTAGACTACGGATCGTCGCTAGAATTCTAGGCGAAATATAAATCTAGTTAACAATTTAACTAAAGTTGAGATGCTACAACCTTTGTAGATCCGGATTTCCGCCTCCTTAGCTCCACGTGGTCATGCCCTCGCTGTCCATCATGAATCCTCGACTCGATCATCGGCTTCATCGGGAAAATAAGCGGAATAGGTCGTCGGCTTTGTGTCAAAGACGATCTACGTCGAGGTTGCACAAACTCAAGCTCCGACTTCACAATCTTATGAAACTTGTGAAGTAAACACCCAAAACAACTTGGCAAGAGGTAGAGGGTGAAGAAATAGGAGGTGGGTTCACTTTAGAATTGGATTTATCTCGCTAGATCTCAAGTTGCCATTGTTGTAGCAAGCTTGAAGAAGAAGAAGAAGATGAGCTAGTTATGATAAGTTATCTTAAAAAGAAATAGAAAATCAAATACTTATCATAACTTGAACTAGGGTTAAGTGTAGAGAATTAACCATGGTCACTTGGATGGGTTAGGGTTAAGCATGAAGATAAGGATGGTTAGCAAAGTCAAAACTTCATGAAGCTTCAATATAAAACAAATAAAGCCACCATTCTTATCTTAAACTTATCCAAATAAATGAATAACTAAATAAATGAATAACTAAATATGCAAAACCCTAATTATCATAATAACCATGGTTTAATTCTATTCACTTAACCATATGATCAAGTATCATCAAACATGATACAAAAAGATGCACAAAAGTATATCACATATACAATGTGCAATCCAAGTGAGAAAAATCCGTTTAAAGTGAACCAATACTAGTTAATGCAAAGTAATATATCAAATATATAATTATACATTAAATCATTAAATCAACACTTGATTCAATGATCCGGTCATGTCGCATATAACCGACTAGTATTAAATGTATCGATTTATCGAATAATGATTCGATAACTAGGTCATATCGAATATAACCAATCGAAACATATATCGCGAGAATGAAATGCGGTATCACATACACGCATCATTCTCGGTCCTGCACATATCTCATATGCGCTCCTATTTCATTTCGCTTGAGCCAGGAAACCTCTGTGTAGGACTCTAAAAACTCTTCAATACGCCGGTAGCAGATGATGATCATATCAAGCACCCACAAGCCGCAAGCGGTCTGCTAAACGTAACGGCCACCTGGGTATTGAGCGATCAGAAGATCGACGAGCTAGCCCGCTCACACTCCTGCGAATCTGACCAGTAACACTTACCGTACAGTCCGGTCTCTTCATCAGATATGTCGCAAATCAAGTCTAGGGGTGGTAAACGTCAGACCCCAATAACCCAATAAGTCATGCCGATGTGAGGCTCATAACGGGTCGAGAAACTACTGGTAACACTTACCAGTAAATCTCTGATCAGCCCTAGCCAGGGACTTTCCTGTTACGGCCAATCGAGCACAGCGCAACATCAACCCCCAATACCGGGAGAGACGAAACCCCTCCTATCGCTCATTGCCTCCATGTGACTCGGGACTGTACCCAAAGACCACCGTTTTGCACGCCCTCATGGACGTGGTAAGGTGGAGATCAAAGCACAGTGGGAATCACACAAGACTCCATGACGATCTCGGGTCTACAGACTAACCTGTACAAGTGTCACCTGAGAACTGCCATCTGACGTGAGGTATAATACCATCTGGGAGTTCTCGGCGAGTCCGTCCAGTGTACCCAGTATCCACTGAGCACCCGTATACCATCTCTGATGTCAAACACCAATGGATATGGGATCATCCATCGCCCATCACATGGGTCAAGAAGCATATACGCTAGTCTACTCTGGTATATCGATGCCCCGTCTCGATACACCCACGACTAGGGACCTTGAAGGATGTACTTATGGACTACCATGTCCCCACTAGTATGATCTACATCATAGTCCAGGTAGTCAAGTACAAATCCTAAGGGCTTTACCAACATGTAACTACAAGACAGTATAAAGAGACTAGTGTACATGTTAAGATAAAGAGCAACCAGATAGCATACTATCATGTCGAGCAAGAAAGTCATCTCTATATATGTCCAAGCATCCAATATAATATACATCATCTGTACAATACTGGCCTCTAGGGCATACATACAACTAATAGGAGCAGATGCACCCTATATGATATGGTGTGCTCTATGATGAGTACTACTGAGTTTCCTATTTCCTTTTGGGAGTTATGCACTTGAGAAGCTGCATACCTATTGAATAGGGTTCAAATCAAATCAGTTGCCTACCACTTCATATGTGATATGGAAAGGGTAGAGCCCATCTCTTAAGCTAGTTAAGATTTGGGGTTGTCCGGCCTATGTCTGAAAAGCAAAATACGGACAAACTCGAGGCAAGGTCTGTAATGTAGAACTGGAAAGGTTCCAGCTATACAAACTACAACAGATGATTTGGTACAACCAAAGGATTCGGTAGATACCAACGAACCTCAGCCTCTCCGCCGATCTACTAGGGTTCCTCAACCACCTAAGAGATATTTCGGTTTCTCTATGACAGTGAGAGCGAGGATTGCATCATGAGATGATGACCCAACTAGTTTCGAGCTGGCCATCAGGAGTGGGACTCTGTAAGAATGGCTGGATGCTTAGCGATCTGAGATGGAATCCATGTACACCAGCAAAGTATGGACTTTGGTTGCTATATCTGAAGGGTTAAATCCCCATCAGGAGCAAGTATATCTTGAGAAGATTACTTGGTGTAGATGGAAAAGTTGAGACTTTCAAAGCTAGACTTGTTAAAGGTTTTCGTCATTGACCAGGCATGGATAATGATGAAACCTTTTTCCAGTATCTATGCATAAGTCCATCCAGATTTTACTTGCCACGGCTACATACCATGACTACGATATCTGGTGGTTGGGTGTCATGACAGCTTTTCTAAATGATGTTTTAGAAAAGGCAGTCTATAAGTACACAGCCAGAGGGCCTCGTAGACAGTGGGAGCAGCGGAAACGTGTGCAAGATGCTTTATAGGATAAAGCAGGCATCGCGGAGTTGGAACATCTATTTTGATGGATTAGTCAAAGAATTTGACATCATCAAAATGGTAGATGAACCTTGTATAAACAAAAGGGTAGTAGGGAGTATGGTGACGATCCTCGTAGAGTATGTGGATGACATACTCCTGATAGGGAAGAAGTTTCCTATGCTGCGCTCGATCAATCTCCGCTTATCACAATGATTCTCCATAAAGGATCAAAGTGATACCTCCTAAATCCTGGGTTTGGATCTATGAGATAGATCTAATTGGATGTTAGGATTCTCACTAGTTGTAGTGAGATGGTATCAATCGATCCTGGGGAGAATCACTGGAAGGGTTCCAGGGTGATAAAGACGACTGAATGTCAGTCACAGGCATTGTCTTTACCCTCAGTAAAGGGACGGTATGTTGGAAGAGTTCCAAGCTAGATACCGTGGCATACTAGAAGATAAAGGCAGGATACATCGCTACTTAAGATGCTACCAAAGAGGCTGTCTGGGTGTATATTAGTTCATGAGATGAACTTAGTTCCTCCCATTGTGTGACAATGGAGTTGTGGCTTATGCCATGGAACGTCCGTCCCATCAGTGATCCAGACATATTCTAAGGCAGTGTCACCTGATCATGGAGATGGTTGATCTCCAGGGTGATCGAGGTTTGGAGAGTAGACTCAGAGGACAACACAGCGGATCCACTCACAAAGGCCTGTTCCCAGAGAGAGACTTTTATGGGATGGTTGAGTATGAGATACTACAACCACTGCTATCAGATAGCCCTAGTGCAAGTGGGAGATTGTTAGTTATATGTATGCCCTAGAGGCCATTACTGTACATAGGATGTATATTGTAGTGGATGCTTGGACATATATAGGGAGGACTTTCTTGCTCGACATGATAGTATGCTATCTGGTTGCTCTTTACCTTAAACGTGTACACTGATTGTCTCTCTGATACATGTTGGTAAAGCCCTTAGGATGTGTACTTGACTATCTGGACTATGATGCGGATCATACTAGTGGGGACATGGTAGTCCATAAGTACATCCTTCAAAGTCCCTAGTCGTGGGTGTATCGAAACGGGGCATCGATATACCAGAGTAGACTAGCGTATACCTACTCGACCCATACAGATGGGCGATGGATGATCCCATATCCATTGGTGTTTGACATCAGAGATGATATACGGGTGCTCAGTGGAGACTGGGTACACTGGACGGACTCGCCGAAAACTCCCAGATGGTATTATACCTTACATCAGATGGCAGTTCTCTGGTGACACCGGTACAGAGTAGTCTGTTGACCCGAGATCTTCATAGAGTCTTGTGTGGTTCCCACTGTGCTTTGATTTCCATCTTACCACGTCCAAGAGGGTGTGCAAAACGGTGGTTTTTGGGTACAGTCCCGAGTCACATGGAGGCAATGAGCGATAGGAGGGGATTCGTCTCTCCCGGTATAGGGAGTTCATGTTGCGCTGTGTTCGATTGGCTATAACCGGAAATCCCTGGCCAGGGTTGCTGAGATTTAATGGTAAGTGTTACCAGTAGTTTCTCGAATTGTTATAGACCTCATATCGACACGACTTATCGAGCTATTGGGGTCTGACGTTTACCACCCCTAGGCGAGATATGCGACATATCAGACGATCAGACCGGACTGTACGGTAAGTGTTACTGGTTGGATTCATAGGAGTGTGAGCGGGCTTGCTCGTCGATCTTCTGATCGCTCAATACCCGGGTGGCCGTTACGTTTAGCAGACCGCTTGCGGCTTGTGGGTATTTGATATGATCATCATCTGCTGCCGGCGTATTGACGAGTCTTTAGAGTCCTACACAGAGGTTTCCTGGCTCAAGCGAAACGAAATAGGAGCGCATATGAGATATGTGCGGGACCGAGAATAATGCGTGTATGTGATACCGTATTCCATTCTCACGATGAATGTATCGATTGGTTATATTCGATATAACCTAGATATCGAATCAAGGATTGATTCGATAAGCCGATACATTGGATACTAGTCGGTTATGTGCGACATGACCGGATCATTGAATCAAGTGTTGATTTAATGATTTAATGCATAATTATATATTTGATATATTACTTTGCATTAACTAGTATCGGTTCACTTTAAATGGATTTTCTCACTTGGATGTACAAGTTGTATATGTGATATACTTTTTGTGCAAATGATTGTATCATGTTTGATGATACATGTTTCCTTGGGTTTGTGTAAAGATTAAACCATGGTTGTGTAATGGTTAGGGTTTTTATTTTCTTATTCATTTATTTAATTATTTATTCTTTTTGGAAAATTATTAGCATAATGCAAAATGGTGTCTTTCTTTGGATAGATGTTGAAGCTTCATGAAGCTTTGACCAAGTGACCATTTTGTCTCCATGCTTAACCCTAACCATTCCCACTAACCATGATTTATTCTCTACACTTGACCATGGTTATTATTATGATAAGTATTCATTTACTTTTGTTTTTGGATTAACTTATCATATATTCTATCTTCTTCTTCTTCTTCTTCTTTAAGATAAAGAAGCTTGACTTCATCAATGGTGGATTGATGAAATGAATGAGAAATCCAATTCTAAAGTCTACCCACTTCCTATTTCTTCATCCTCTACCTCTTGCCAAGTAGTAGAGTGTGTTTTATTCACAAGTTTCTTGACTTGGTGAAGTTGGAGCTTGATCTAGCGATGCCTCGACGTAGATCATCTTCGGCACGAAGACGGCGACCTTGCCCGCCCATTTCTCCGATGAAGCCAACGCTAGAGTCCGGGATTTGTTTTGGACAGCGAGGAGACTTCATTGCGGAGCTATGGAGGTGGAGAACCGGATCTACAAAGGTTGTATTTCCGTTCTCTTAGTAAAGGAGTTTACTAGTTGCATCTTTCGCCTAAAATCTAGTTAACGATCCGTATTAGGGTTTCTCGGCACCCCTAAAATTTGAAATTGGCATGGTTGATGCCTTGTGATACCTCATTAGCGTGCCTAGGAATCCTACAAAACCGGCATGGCCAAGAAAATCTTGGATGTCTTTGACGCATTTAGGAGGAGGAAGATTGGAAATGACCTCAATCTTGGCTTTGTCAACCTCTATACCGTTTTGCGAGATGACATATCCTAAAACAATGCCTTCTCATACCATAAAGTGGCACTTCTCCCAATTTAAATTTAGGTTCTTATCCCTACAGCGGGTAAGAACTGCATCATGGTGTAGCAAACACTCGTCGAAGGAGTCACCAAAACTGGAGAAATCATCCATAAAAATCTCCAAAAACTTTTCAACCATGTCTGAAAAGATCCCAATCATACACCGCTGAAATGTAGCGGGTGCATTGCATAGCCCAAAGGGCATGTGACGATAAGCAAATGTACCGAAAGGAAAAGTAAATGTGGTCTTTTCTTGATCCTTTTCGACGATGGGGACATGGTTATAGCCGGAATAGCCATCCAAAAAGCAGTAAAACTCGTGCCCAGCCAATCGTTCTAGCATTTGGTCAATGAAAGGTAAAGGAAAGTGGTTTTTCTTTGTCACGGCATTGAGTTTTCTATAGTCGTTGCAAACTCGCCACCCAGTTTGGGTGCGAGTAGGTATTAACTCATTTGCTTCATTTATTATGACCGTAATGCCCGATTTCTTTGTGTTGGATATAGTGCCCTCAGAGTCAATTATTGGATCACAGGCACGTGATTGCAATGATTGAGGGAGGACCTATGCCGGTAGGACAGTCTTACTCAAGATAATAGTATGCTATCTGGTTTATCTTTAACATCGTGTACTGCTTTAGGTGACCTTGCAGGTCCCTATTGCACGTTGATAGAGCCCTTAGGATTTATGCTTGACGGCCAGCAGTATGATGGCGATCATATACGTGGGAGCTGGGGTCTATAAGCATATCCTTAAAAGGTCCCTAGTCGTGGGAGTTTTCGAGACAGGGCATCGATACTCCAGAGTAGACTAGTGTATACAGTCGAGACCCTGACGAGGGGCGGTGGCCGGTCGCACAAGCCACCGGTGTCAGTTGGTTCACTTAAGATGTATACAGGTGCTCATTGGGTTATGAGTACACCAGACAGGACTCGCCGGGAACATGCTAGTTGGTCTTATATCTAACGTCAGATAGCAGTTGCCTGGTGACATGTGTACAGGTTGGTTCATCGACCTGAGATCGTCATTTGTCTCGTGTGAGTTCCTACTGTACTTTGATTACTACCCGACCACGGCTCAAAGGAGTCATGCAAATAGGTTTTAGTTGGCTACAGTCCTAAGCCACATGGAGGCAGTGAGCGGATCTGCAGGGGTTCGTCTCTCCAGGTATTGGGGGTGAGGTCGCGATGTGTCTAGGAGAGCCATTACACGAAGTCCTTGGCCAAGGCAGGAGATTTACTGGTAGGTATTCCAGTAGTATCTCAGGGTGTTCCGGGCTACACTCCGACACGATTTGTACCACTTTTGGGGGTCTGAGTTTTACCAACCCCTAGGCCCGCCATGCGATGCTCATAGACGAACGGACCGGACTGTACGGATATTGTCACTGACAGGCTCAGTAGGGTGTCAGGATGAGTTCGCTCATCGACGTCCCTTTTGGTCAATACCTGGTAGCCCGTTACGTATGGCTAATACCTCTGATGTGCTAGTGGTTAAATCCGCCGCCAATGTATTGACGAGTCTTTAGAGTCCTCCACAGACAGTTTCTTATGTTTCGGGTGAAACGCTGTAGAGGCCGTATGTATATATGGCAGGGTTCGATCATGTACGTGCGGTATTGCACGGATCATGATCGGACGGATAATACTAGCGGGCTTTGGTTCAAGCCGGATCCTAGTATTGTACAGTGTAGATTTTGTCTCATTGCATTTATATTTGGTCGGAATACAAATGAGGGTATGTATATACAGTCGTGGGGTTTTCCTGTAATTTATTACCGGATTACCTTTTGAAGTTGCCAGTTTGCATTCTGTTTCGGCCATTTTCCTTTGTTCCTTCTTTGGCTGAAAATTGGTGTGGAGGGGGCTATTTGCAAATGTGCAAATTAGCAATGTGGAGAGTGGATTTTGTAAGTTGTTGCTTCATGATGCTTCAACCATCATTTGACATCTTTGTTCATCATTACTTGACTTTTGTGATGAGATGGTTGATGAAGTGGAGACTTGATTGTGATCATTCTTTTTCTCATCATCACTCATTATTCTCTCTTGGATTTTTTTGACCTCCCTTCATGACATCACTCATCTTCTCCGCCTCCATGATTGAGGTCGGCCACTATTGTGAGGAGGGAGAGATTCATTTTTTTTAGTGTGAGGATTTTTGGTTCATTTCATTGCAAAAGAAAAATCCTCAAGATCATTCCTCTTGTTCATTTTTCCTCCACTCCAAAAATTGCAACTTCATTAACCGTTGAGACATAGTGTTTCTACACTTAGTCTACAGCATTCTTGGACACGTCGACTTGCCAACTTCGTGTTCGAATTGTCTCGGTCCAAAGATGGGAGCCCGTAAAATGAATCGGCGATGTGGTGCCCTTTCCGATGAGGAGATGAAGACGGAGATTCCGCGAGGAGATCGGGATGGAGGCCGAAGACCGAAGAACACGGATCGCTCGGTATAGCAGTCTACCCTTTCTCTAGTTCGCTAGTAGTAGGTTAATGGTCCGATCCCGGTTTAAAGTCCGCGGTAGCGCCGGTTTCTGTTCAAAGAAAAGTTTTCATATTCCGCATTTTGGCCTCGTTCAGATGGTCGGGGCACTGCCGTGGTCTAACATGGTATCAGAGCCATGCCATTAACCTAGTCTAGCTTTCTCTAACATGTTTACAAGTTCGATCGAACGGATTTTCCAAAAACAACAATTTCCAAGCATCAGTTTCTGTCGAAATTTTTTGTTGTCAAAAAAATATTTGGTACATTGCAGAAATACGTGCAAGCGATTCTAAGAATTCTGTAGAAATTTGGTCACATGATGTTACTGTCCCACTGCGGAACCGAGGCCAAACCCATGCTCTGGCCGCGGTCCCACCGCCATTTAATCTCTTCTCCGCACCAAATTTCTACAGTGGGTCTTAGACTTGAAAATGGGGTTTTTGGTATATTCTGTTTGGGCCCAGATTTATTTTGAGTGCTACAGTTGTGCTTGGGGCCCACTTCGGGAAATTTAGTCGATCGAAAATTTTAAACATGTTAGTTCACAGTATTTACATTATATCTGTGATCGTGAATGTCACTTGATCGGTAAATCCTGTCTAATTGCTGTAGCCTTTTTAGACGGATTTGCAAACGTGACATTCACGTTGATGTTCTGTGTTATGCTGTGATGTTGCGGATCTGTCGTGGCGGATAGCCTGGATGCAATGGTAGTACAGTTTGGTTATGTATGTACATTTGATATTGCGGGGCGAGCGTCCGACATGTGGACTGCCGTCACTGCCTGTTTGTATATTATACTTTTGGGGCACGACCGGGCTGAGGTCGATGTACCCATTGTATGTATATTTCACTTTCTGTACTAGGATTATCCCACGGTGGGGTGCACGGATAGCCGGGTTCTAGAGGGCAACGGGCCCGCATCTCATGGGTTTGAGACGGAGGGGGCTTTACTTTAGAATTGGCGGGCTATTCGCCGCACTCGTAGGGGGTACAGGTTGACCCAAGGAGGGGTGCCCAAGTTACCGGATTCCGTGAATTGCTGGGTGGTCTATTCATGCTGCTGAAGGGGGCTGCCTCACTTCAGGTTTTGGCGGGTAACTTGCCGCGCCCGTAGGGGTCTAGGATTTCATTGCACAGGCTATTCACACGACTAGGGGAACGTCGGGTTTCAGTAGCGGCTCTATGAAACCCGGGGATCCCAGATATCTGTATTGTTCTGTGATGCTTATTACATTTTTGTGATGTTGCATTTTATCACGCCTTGAGCGAATATTATATATTGATATATATACCAGTAGATGTTGTATATGTTTTGCACCCGCGCTAGTCCAGTTCCCATTCTGTTGTTAGTTAAGTAACCTAACGGGTGATGACGGACCCAGTGGCGAATGCGGATGGCATATACGTACATCGTATTTTCATTTTTTATTGGTGTGATCAATTGATGGGACTGCATTGCTTCGGATCAATGCAAGCTAAACAAATCTATTTTGATGTTGTTGGGACAATTTTCAAAAAGCTATTATTGCAAGGACGTTCTCTTTTGTTTTGCACAGTTGTATTCAGTTATGAATATCCAGCACCTCAGTCGACGAGGCAAGGGCCGAGATCCCTTCACCGGGAGTGACCCCTTAGACAGAAGTTTGCGTCAGGACAATAACTTCACTATAGTCGATTACTTTTGCTTTGCATCGTGGTATTCAGTTGGAATATCCTGCACCTCATTCTACGGGGAAAGAGCCGAGATCCCTTCACCGGGAGTGACCTCTTTAGCAATGGTTTTCGCCACTATATTTTTATAAAAAGCTATGCAGTTCCTTCAACGATATCAAGTTCATTACGTCAAAAGTTTTTCGCCGAAGACTAGACGTAGCCCTCCGTCATTTCTTACAAGCATTAGTTATTATTCGTGCTGCGTTTGTTGACTGTGTCAAGGCGTAGTGTACGGTAGCTAAGTAGTGTTCGTTTGTGGCATATTAATGGGATTGGTTAAGACAGTTGTGCGGCCTTGTTGACTGTTGCGTCACGGCAGCGCCTCGGCCTCGTACTCGAGGCCAAAAGGCGGAATCAAAATTTTTTCCTTACTCGGAAACCGGCGCTACCGCGGACAATGAAAACCCGGATCGTAACCATTAACCTAATGCTAGCAATCAGGAGATAGGGTGAGAAGTATACCGAGTGATCCGAGTCCTCCGGTCTTCTCGTCACCGTCCCGATCTCCCGCGGAAAGTCTTGCCTTCACATCGTCGCTTCCTCGCCGGAAAGGGCACCACAATGCCTGCGTCTTTTACGGGCTCCCGCCTCAATACCGAGGCAACTCGAGCATGAAGCCGGCAACTCGACATGCTCAAGATATACTGTAGAATGTGTAGTGTAGTGTCTCACTTGGGGTTTGTTGCCATTTGAAGATGATGGATGAAAAGAGATAAGAAAAATGGTGCTTGCATTTTTCTAGCATGAATGAGATCAAGAAATGAAACTCTCAAGAATAAGATCTCTTCTTCTTCTTCTCTCTTTCTTTTTCTTCTTCTCTCTTTTTCTAATGAAAAAACTTATATCCAAATGAGAATGGTGGAGGAGGTAATATGAAGCATGAAGGGAGGTGAGTGTAGGAGAAAGCAAGTGGTAACCATATCAAAAGCCATCATAACAAACTCACATCAACTCTAATCAAAGATCAAATCCTTTCTCATCACTTCTAATCTTCATAAAGCATGAAAAGAAGAATGAAAGGAATGGAATCTAAAAAGGTTATCATAATAAATCATCTTACAAATAAAACCTCCACCAAATGTAATTTGCAAAACTGCAAATTACCCCCTCCATCAGAAAAGTCCGGCCGGGAAAGAACAAAGAAAAACCGGCCGGAACGGAATGCAAACTGGCAACTCCAGAAAACTGGTCCCGTAATAAATTACAGGAAAACCCCGATACTGTGCATACACACCCGCATCTGTATTCCGACCGGATACAAATGCAATGAGACAAAATCTACACTGTACTAAACTAGTACCGGCTTAAACCAAAGCCGGCTAGTGAAATCCGTTCGATCCTGATGCGTGCAATACCGCACGTATCTGATCGAACCCTGCCATATAACTATACGGCCACTAGTACAGCCAGTCCGATCCTGATCCGTGCAATACCGCACGTATCTGATCGGACCCTGCCATATCTCCATACGGCCTCTACAGCGTTTCGCCTGAAAGCTTGAGTAACTGTAAGTGTGGTGGACTCTAAAGACTCGTCAATATTATGGTTGTGGATTTAACCACTAGCACGTCAGAGGTATTAGCCAATACGTGACGGGCCACCAGCTATTGACCAAAAGGGACGTCGATGAGCGAACTCATCCTGACACCCTACTGAGCCTGTCAGTGACAATATCCGTACAGTCCGGTCCGTTCGTCTAAGAGCATCGCATGTCGGGCCTAGGGGGTTGGTAAAAGTCAGACCCCCAAAAGCGGTACAAGTCGTGTCGGAGTGTAGCCCAGAACGCCCTGAGATATTACTGGAATACCTACCAGTAAATCTCCTGCCTCGGCCGAGGGCTTTGCGTAATGGCTCTCCTAGACACAGCGCGACCTCACCCCCAATACCGGGAGAGACGAACCCCTGCAGATCCGCTCACTGCCTCCATGTGGCTCGGGACTGTACCCAACTAAAACCTGTTTGCACGACTCCTTTGAGCCGTGGTAGGGTAGTAATCAAAGCACAGTGGGAACTCACACGAGACAAATGACAATCTCAGGTCGATGAACTAACCTGTACACATGTCACCAGGGAACTGCTATCTGACGTCAGGTATAAGACCAACCAGCATGTTCCCGGCGAGTCCTGTCCGGTGTACTCATAACCCAATGAGCACCTGTATACATCTTAGGTGAACCTACTGACACCAGTGGCTTATGAGACCGGCCACCGCCCCTCGTCGGGGTCTCGACTGTATACACTAGTCTACTCTGGAGAATCGATGCCCTGTCTCGAAACTCCTACGACTAGGGACCTTTTAAGGATGTGCTTGTAGACTACCAGCTCCCACGTATATGATCGCCATCATACTGCTGGTCGTCAAGCAAGAATCCTAGGGGCTCTATCAACGTGTAATAGCGACATGTCAGGTCACCTAAAGCAGTACACGATGATAAAGATAAACCAGATAGCATACTATCATCTCGAGTAAGACTGTCCTACCGGGATAGGTCCTCCCTCAATCATTGCAATCACGTGCCTGTGATCCAATAATTGACTCTGAGGGCACTATCTCCAACAATCTCCCACTTGCACTCAAGGCTAATTATTGCGATGTCGCACACTCACAGCCCGTGTGATACCGAACACCCAACTCCTCTACTAGTCAGTCTCACAAAACCCGTTTGCGAAACTATTGCGTTCGAGGAATAGCCTCAGTGAGTGGATCCGCAGGGATGTTTCTTTCTATGTCTCTCTATATCTCATGTTCGCGGAGAAAACCATCTCCCGAAATGAGCAATACCTGTCTTAGAATATGTCTGGATGTCTGATGGGACTTAGCTCATAAGTGAACTCCAAATCCAAACTTCTTAGACCGTATCGTCAACTGAACTTAATCAGTATCCTGCGCCAAGCCTCCCTCAGTATTGCCTTGGACCACCTGTCCAAAATACTGCCCCTCCTCAGAAGGAAAACTAAAACTCTGACAACCTCCTTGTCGTCCATGTCACCTTGGAAGCCTGGAATGATAACTGTCTCCCAAATGAGGCTGTCGTTATCATATCCCTAGAACATCCACTTATGTTCTAAAACTGCTTCCGACTGTTTCTCCAGGATTGGATCAATATCAACTTATTGCATCTAGTGCAAGAACAACATCTGGTGTGGTACTTGACATCTCATGATTGACTCAATTGCCTAAGCAAGTAATCTGCCAATCATGAGTATCCCTCTCCCCTTTAGTCTATAAGACCCCTTTAGAGAGGGTGACTCCATCAACTGCAGGTACACTACCGTGTCAGGAGTCGTCCATTCTAAATACTCATAGAATGCTGTCAAGGTACCCAGATTGGGAAACCACCCAAATCTAGATCTAAAACCATAGATCTAGTAACCAGTATGTCTGATATAATATCCAAGTCCCATGTGGAGAAACCACTGTGTGACGACCAAAGCATAACCGATCGTAGTATAGGAATATCACTTCCTACTACCTTCTCAACAGATCCACCCCCTATTCTGATGACGTCAAACCTATGACTGTCACATCAGAAATAGATGATCTATCTCCGCTAAATCTGCTTTAGTCTATAAATAAACACAAGCCTGATGTCCACCAATGCTTCCGCTGCTCCCACTGACTACGACAACTCTCTGGCAGAGTCATATAGACGTGCACTTCTAAAGCTAGTTTAGAACGACGCTATACTCATCCTACTGCCGGGTCTCGCAGCCTGGAACAACAACAATGGCAAGTGTGGGTAAACAAGAACTTCCCTGTCACCGTCCTTGAGGCTACCGGAGTACCTCTCGGGTGCCTGAAGTTACCCACCTCATCTGCGGAGTGGCCAATGGAATGTCAAATCAGATTGAATCTTTAGGTTCCTTATCAAATCTTCAGTAATCGTTTGTGGTTCTGGAATCACTTCCAGTTCTACCATACTCCCACTACTTTTTCTGAAAAAAACCATTTTTAATAAAACTGTGGCGAGTCAAGAACAATATCACTATTGATCTTCCAGATGGTAGAAAATCAACCCTCGTCATAGCCTGGGTCAACCCACAAACAGCCATTACAGAAACGTGCCTTGAGTTATCCAGAGTCTGGTTTTAATCATAAGCCAGACAACTCCCCGTACCTTAACAACGTTAAGATATGAACTGTTCTATATCCAATATAGAACCAGAGGCACTGATTTAAATGAACCAGATTCAAATCATGCAGCTATCTCCAGTGCATGTCAACTAAATGGAAGGAGGCCGATCAGCGTTACCTAACTTAGGAATGCTTCCAATTATGAGTAACCTGAAAGAGAAGCAAGTTCTCATTACTATCAACTGAATACCATACACAAGTATCTACATCTTCGATCACCTTGAAGAATCCCGATACTTGCTACACCTGGTTCTCTACTCTATTCAAATACCTATAACTCCTCAAAACTTAGACCCTGTGTTTCTACGAAACACATGTTTAAGAATTAGATTAGTTAAAGGTAAACAGAATATAGTATGAGGACCAACCCCTCTGTCCCAATGGACACTGGACAACATACAATACTCTGTATAAGTCCGCTGAGTCTTACAACTCTTTCACTGTGCGTCGTAGGTTGAAAACTGTACTTATGGTTAAGAAGAATTACACCGCTGTTTGATGCTCCTTACCTAACCATCCACTGATATAGGTAAATGTCATCGACATAATATCAAAAAGGTATATCTCACTCTATGAAAATAGACGTACAGATATATCAATTTGAAATTGGTGCACAACAGCGGATATTCAAAACCAAATATTTGCCGACCAGCAAACAACCCAGGTGGCTTCCTCAAATATCACCAATTACAACGAATCCCGATATAAAGAGGATGGTCACCTAATTCCCAATAACTTACTCCCACTCAGCATCTGTAAAACCATACAGATGTGAGAATCCAACCTGGTAAATGCATACCATGGAGCAAGTGTCTAATCGGGAAATCAGTTTTTCTTTTAACAGTACACAGTTGAAACTGAAACATTGAAATGTTTCGTCGGGGTATCCTGGTATTCCTAGTAATGCCTCTTCCATTATCCAGATTCACAACTATAACCGTATAATTCTTTGCCACCTCTCCAAATCCCTTTATATGTCTTTAGTCATTACCTTCTGTACACCCCTTTAAGCCAAATGGTTTTCTTCCTTCCCTACCGTTCGGCACCAGCCTATGGTTTGGAAGAAGACTATCCAAAAAGCATAAAGGGTGTACTGTCCTAATCCTAGGAGCACTCGCAATGCGAGAGAAGGTGAAGATAAAAGACACCTGAATGTACTTTATTCCTATTTCTCCTGAACCAGGATCCATCCCCGAACTGGAACAAGTTCCTTTCGAGTTCGTATATAACCATACGATGGATTATCCAAAAAAAATGGGATCTTCGTAGTGATACGGAGTGTCCTGGAGAAATACAAAGGTGATTTAGGATTGGCGAAGAAATACTTGGTTTGGTCGTGAATAGCAGTCGCAACTTACTTTGCCCTCTTACTAATCCCTTGCTTTGTCTGAACTTAATACCTTCTGTACACCGTTTTAGGCTAACTGGTTTTCTTCATTCCCTACCGGTCGGCACCAGCCTATGGTTTGGAAGAAGACTATCCAATTTGCGTAATAGGTGTACTACTCCTAAACTAAGGAGTACTCGCAACCTGAGAGAAGGTGAAAAGAAAAGACAACTGAATAATCTTATCCGTTTTCTCCAGAACCAGAAAGCATCCTCGAAGTCCTTCGAGTTCGTATATAACCATACGATAGTTTTGTCCAATGGAAGTGGACGTTCGTAGTAATACGGGGTGTCCTGGAGAAAAGGGTAAAAGTAGGAGTGGCAATGAGGTCTGTAACTCTGACAATCCAAAAGCCAGTGTTAAGAAGGTTCGGTCAACTTGGTCACTGAGTCAAAGTCCAGGGTCGGGTCAATGGTCGCTGCCAAAGAGAGAGAGAAAAGAAACACTCAGCGTGCACTCTAACCTAGATCAGAATGGTTATCACTTTATCTAATCTGGAAACCTCCCACTGTATCTCAAATTCTCCTCCAAACCTGAAAGAAGAATTAGTCGGGGTCACCCGAGGAGTAAACTAACTCATCAGTGGGAATCGGGATCCAACTATCACCGCATGATAACGTGACGGAATCCACTCACGTCACCACACTCCAGAAGGTATGCGCATGTCTGGCAAGTTTCAGTTCTTTTAAAACTCCCGATGTTTGTTTTTACCCCTAGGACCCAAGTGACCTTGACAATGCCAACAAATCAAAGAGTCCTAGTCAAGTTCTACCCGTCATTATCTTGATTGCGTTAAACCCACCCGTACGAGTCCTTGACAATGCCAACAAGACCGTACGACTGTCCTAACCAATCCACTTATCCATGTGACAGAAAAGCATTACATAGCTACCGAACACTACGCCACGGCAATGCACGACAAACGCAGCACGAATACTAAGTAATACTAATCTGAAATGACGGAGGGCTACGACTGGTTTTTGGCGAAAAACCTTTAACGTAATGAACTTGATATCGTTGAAGGAACTGGATAACCTTTTAGAAAATATAGTGACGAAAACCTTTACTAAAGAGGTCACTCCCGGTGAAGGGATCTCGGCTCTTTCCCCGTAGAATGAGGTGCAGGATATTCCAAATGAATACCACGATGCAAAGCAAAAGTAATCGGCTATAGTGAAGTTAATGCCCTGACGCAAACTTCTGTCCAAGAGGTCACTCCCGGTGAAGGGATCTCGGCCCTTGCCTCGTCGACTGAGGAGCAGGATATTCCAAATGAATACCACGATGCAAAACAAAAGCGAACGTCCTTGCAATAACAGCTTTTTGAAAAATGTTCCAACAACATCAGATTAGGTTTGTTTATCTTGCATTGATCCGAATCAACGCAGTCCCATCAATTAATCACACCACAAAGAACGAAAATATACTGACGTACGTATATGCCATCCGCATTCGCCACTAGGTCCCGTCATCACCCGTTAGGTTAGCTGACTAACGGCAGAGCGGGGACTGGACTAGCGCGGATGTAAAGCATATACAACATCTACTAATATATATACCAATATATAGTATTTCGCTCAAGGCGTGAATAAAATGCAACATCACAGAAATGTACAGCATCACAGAACAATACAGATATCTGGAAGCCCCGGGTTTCACAGAGCCGCTGCTGAAACCCGACGTTCCCCTGGTCGTGTGGATAGCCTGTGCAATGAAATCCTAGACCCCTACGGGTGCGGCAAGTCACCCGCCAAAACCTGAAGCGAGGCAGCCCCCTTCAGCACCGTGAATGGACCACCCAGCACTTCACGGAATCCGGTAACTTGGGCACCCCTCCTGGGTCAACCTGTACCCCCTACGAGTGCGGCGAATAGCCCGCCAATCCTGGAGTGAAGCCCCCTCCGTCCCAATGCCATGAGATGCGGGCTTGTTGCCCTCCAGAACCCGGCTATCCGTGCACCCCACCGCGGGGCAAACCTAGTACAGAAAGTAAAATATACATACACCGGGTACATCGACCGCAACCAGGTCGTGCCCCAAAAGAATAATACAATAAGGCAGTGACGGCAGTCCACATGTCGGACGCTCGCCCCGCAATATCAAATGTACATAATACAACAAAACTGTACTAACATTGCATCCAGGCTATCCCCCACGACCGATCCGCAACACCACAGCATAAACATAGAACATCAACATGAAAATCACGTTCGCAAATCCGTCTAACCGGGCTATAGCAGTTAGACCGGATTTACCGATCAAGTGATATTCACGGTCGCAGATATAATGTAAATACTGTGAAATAATGTGTTTAAAATTTCCGATTGACCAAAAATTAACAAGTGGGCCCCCAATCAAAACTGTAGCACTCACAGAAAACTTGGGCCCAATTTTAATATTCCAAAACCCCTAATTTCAGCCCATAAGCCCACTGCAAAAAAATAATCACACGACCCCACACTCCTGCGGCGGAAGCGCGGCCAAAAGGGTGTTTTGGCCGCCCTTCCGCGGTCGTACGGAGGAATCGTGTCACCAAATTTTGTCAGTGTTCTTAGAACTCCCTGCACATCATACTGAGACCACCTGAAAAATTTTTAGACTCCAAAAAATTTCGACAGAAACTGATGTGAAGGAAAAATAGGGTTTTTGGAATTTCGGTCGATCGGATAAGCAAAACACATCAAACGAAGCTAGGTAAGGTTAATGGCGTGGCTCTGATACCATGTTGCGCCACGGCAGCGCCTCGGCCTCGTACTCGAGGCCAAAAGGCGGAATCAAAATTTTTTCCTTACTCGGAAACCGGCGCTACCGCGGACAATGAAAACCCGGATCGTAACCATTAACCTAATGCTAGCAATCAGGAGATAGGGTGAGAAGTATACCGAGTGATCCGAGTCCTCCGGTCTTCTCGTCACCGTCCCGATCTCCCGCGGAAAGTCTTGCCTCCACATCGTCGCCTCCTCGCCGGAAAGGGCACCACAATGCCTGCGTCTTTTACGGGCTCCCGCCTCAATACCGAGGCAACTCGAGCATGAAGCCGGCAACTCGACATGCTCAAGATATACTGTAGAATGTGTAGTGTAGTGTCTCACTTGGGGTTTGTTGCCATTTGAAGATGATGGAGGAAAAGAGATAAGAAAAATGGTGCTTGCATTTTTCTAGCATGAATGAGATCAAGAAATGAAACTCTCAAGAATAAGATCTCTTCTTCTTCTTCTCTCTTTCTTTTTCTTCTTCTCTCTTTTTCTAATGAAAAAACTTATATCCAAATGAGAATGGTGGAGGAGGTAATATGAAGCATGAAGGGAGGTGAGTGTAGGAGAAAGCAAGTGGTAACCATATCAAAAGCCATCATAACAAACTCACATCAACTCTAATCAAAGATCAAATCCTTTCTCATCACTTCTAATCTTCATAAAGCATGAAAAGAAGAATGAAAGGAATGGAATCTAAAAAGGTTATCATAATAAATCATCTTACAAATAAAACCTCCACCAAATGTAATTTGCAAAACTGCAAATTACCCCCTCCATCAGAAAAGTCCGGCCGGGAAAGAACAAAGAAAAACCGGCCGGAACGGAATGCAAACTGGCAACTCCAGAAAACTGGTCCCGTAATAAATTACAGGAAAACCCCGATACTGTGCATACACACCCGCATCTGTATTCCGACCGGATACAAATGCAATGAGACAAAATCTACACTGTACTAAACTAGTACCGGCTTAAACCAAAGCCGGCTAGTGAAATCCGTTCGATCCTGATGCGTGCAATACCGCACGTATCTGATCGAACCCTGCCATATAACTATACGGCCACTAGTACAGCCAGTCCGATCCTGATCCGTGCAATACCGCACGTATCTGATCGGACCCTGCCATATCTCCATACGGCCTCTACAGCGTTTCGCCCGAAAGCTTGAGTAACTGTAAGTGTGGTGGACTCTAAAGACTCGTCAATATTATGGTTGTGGATTTAACCACTAGCACGTCAGAGGTATTAGCCAATACGTGACGGGCCACCAGCTATTGACCAAAAGGGACGTCGATGAGCGAACTCATCCTGACACCCTACTGAGCCTGTCAGTGACAATATCCGTACAGTCCGGTCCGTTCGTCTAAGAGCATCGCATGTCGGACCTAGGGGGTTGGTAAAAGTCAGACCCCCAAAAGCGGTACAAGTCGTGTCGGAGTGTAGCCCAGAACGCCCTGAGATATTACTGGAATACCTACCAGTAAATCTCCTGCCTCGGCCGAGGGCTTTGCGTAATGGCTCTCCTAGACACAGCGCGACCTCACCCCCAATACCGGGAGAGACGAACCCCTGCAGATCCGCTCACTGCCTCCATGTGGCTCGGGACTGTACCCAACTAAAACCTGTTTGCACGACTCCTTTGAGCCGTGGTAGGGTAGTAATCAAAGCACAGTGGGAACTCACACGAGACAAATGACAATCTCAGGTCGATGAACTAACCTGTACACATGTCACCAGGGAACTGCTATCTGACGTCAGGTATAAGACCAACCAGCATGTTCCCGGCGAGTCCTGTCCGGTGTACTCATAACCCAATGAGCACCTGTATACATCTTAGGTGAACCTACTGACACCAGTGGCTTGTGAGACCGGCCACCGCCCCTCGTCGGGGTCTCGACTGTATACACTAGTCTACTCTGGAGAATCGATGCCCTGTCTCGAAACTCCTACGACTAGGGACCTTTTAAGGATGTGCTTGTAGACTACCAGCTCCCACGTATATGATCGCCATCATACTGCTGGTCGTCAAGCAAGAATCCTAGGGGCTCTATCAACGTGTAATAGCGACATGTCAGGTCACCTAAAGCAGTACACGATGATAAAGATAAACCAGATAGCATACTATCATCTCGAGTAAGACTGTCCTACCGGGATAGGTCCTCCCTCAATCATTGCAATCACGTGCCTGTGATCCAATAATTGACTCTGAGGGCACTATCTCCAACATTGACTGTGTCAAGGGCTTGTACGGGTGGGTTTAATGCAATCCAGGATAATGACGGGTTGAACTTGACTAGGACTCTTTGATTTGTTGACTGTGTCAAGGTCACTTGGGTCCTAGGGGTAAAAATCACATCGGGAGTTTCTAAAGAAACTGAAACTTGCTAGATATGCGCATACCTTCTGGAGTGTGATAATGTGAGTGGATTCCGTCACGTTGTCATGCGATGATAGTTGGATCCCGATTCCCATTGATGAGTTGGTTTACTCCTCGGGTGATCCCGACTAATTCTTCTTTTAAGTTTGGAGGAGAATTTGACGTTACAGTGGGAGGTTTCCTGATTAGATAAATTGGTAACCATTCTGATCTAGGTTAGAGTGCACGCTGAGTGTTTCTTTTCTCTCTCTCTTTGGCAGCGACCTTGGCCCGACCCTTGACTATGACTCAGTGACCAAAATTAACCGAATCTTCGTAAACACTGGCTTTTGGATTGTCAGAGTTGCATACCTCATTGCCACTCCTACTTTTACCCTTTTCTCCAGAACACCCCATATTATTACGAACATCCACTTCCATTGGATAAAACCATCATATGGTTATATACGAACTTGAAGGAATTTATTTGAGGATGGTTTCCGGTTCTGGAGAAAACGGATAGGAGTATTCAGTTGCCTTTTCCTTTTACCTTCTCTCAGGTTGCGAGTGCTCCTTGGATTAGGACAGCACACCTATTACGCTTATTGGATAGTCTTCTTCCAAACCATAGGCTGGTTCCGAACGGTGGGAATGAAGAAAACCTTTTAGCCTAAAAGGTGTGCAGAAGGTATTAAGTAAAGACAAATAAAGGGATTAGTAAGAGGGCAAAGTAAACTGCGACTCTATTCACGACCAAACTAAGTATTTCTTCGCCAATCCTACATCACCTTTGTATTTCTCCAGAACACTCCGTATCACTATGAAGATCCACAGTTCATTGGATACTCCATCGTATGGTTATATACGAACTCGAAAGGAACTTGTTCCAGTTCGGGGATGGATTCTGGTTCAGGAGAAATAGGAATAAGGTTTTATTCAGTTGTCTTTTATCCTCACCTTCTCTCGCATTGCTAGTGCTCCTAGGATTAGGATGGTGCACCCATTATGCTTATTGGATAGTCTTCTTCCAAACCATAGGCTGGTACCGAACTATAGGGAAGGAAGAAAACCATTTAGCCTAAGAGGATGTACAGAAGGTAATGACTAAAGACATATGAAGGGATTTGGAGAGATGGCAAAGAAATGTACGGTTACAGTTGTGAATCTGAATAATGGTAGAGGCATTACTAGGAATACCCGGATACCCCTACAAAACATTTCAATGTTTCAGTTTCACTGTGTACTGTTAAAAGAAAACTGATTTCCCAATTAGCCCTTGCTCCAGGATATGTATTTACCAGGTATGATTCTCACATCTGTATGGTTTTACAGAAGATGAGTGGGAGTAAGTTATTGGGAATTAGGTGATCATCCTCATTATATCGGAATTCGTTGTAATTGGTGATATTTGAGGAAATCACCTGGGTTGTTTGCCAGACGGCAAGTATTTGGTTTTGAATATCTGTTGTAATGCACCAATTTCAAATTGATATATCTGTACGTCTATTTTTTATAGAATGAGATATAACTTTTTGAAATTATGTCCATGACATTTACCTATATCAGTGGATGATTAGGTAAGGAGCATTAAACAGCGGTGTAATTCTTCTTAACCATAAGTACAGTTTTCAACCTACGACGCACAGGGTTTGAGTTATTAGACTCAGGGGACTTATACAGAGTACTGTATGTTTTCCAGTGTCCATGAGGACAGAGGGGTTGGTACTCGTACTATATTCTGTTTACTTATGACTTCTCTAGTTCTTAGACACGTGTTTCGTAGAAATACAAGATCTAAGTTTTGAGAAGTTATAGGTATATGAATAAAGTAGAGAACCAGGTATTGCAAGTATCAGGATTCTTCAAGGTGATCGAAGATGTAGATACTTGTGTATGGTATTCAGTTGATAGTAATGATTAAGAAAACTTTTTTCTCTTTCAAGTTATTTATATCTGGATGCATTCCTAAGTTGAGTAATACTGATCGGCCTTCTTCCATTTAGTTGACATGCACTGGAGACAGTTGCATGATTTGAATCTTGTTCCAATTAAATCAGTGCCTCTGTTTCTATGTTGGATATAGAATGGTTCATATCTTAACGATGTTAAGGTACGGGGAGTTGTCCGTCTTATGCTTAAAACCAGACTCTGGATAACTCAAGGCACATTTCTGTAATGTCTGTTTGTGGGTTGACCCAGGCTATGACGAGGGTTGACTTTCTACCATCTGGAAGATCAATAGTGATATTGTTCTTGACTCGCCACAGTTTTAACAAAATTGGATTTTTTCAGAAAACAGCAGTGGGAGTATGGTAGAACTGGAAGTGATTCCAGAATCGCAAACGATTATTGAAAATTTGATAAGAACCTAAAGATTCAATCTGGTTTGACATTCCATTGGCCACTCCGCAGATATGGTGGGTAACCTCAGGCACCCGAGAGGTACTCCGGTAGCCTCAAGGACGGTGACAGGGAGGTTCTTGTTCACCCAGATTTGACACTACTGTTGTTCCAGGCTATGAGACCCGGCAGGAGGATGAGTATAGCGTCATTCTAAACTAGCTTTAGAAGTGCACGTGTATATTATTCTGCCGGAGGGTTGTCGTAGTCAGTGGGAGCAGCGGAAGCATGGTGGACAAGTGGCTTATGTCTATTTATAGACTAAAGCAGATATGGCGGAGATAGATCATCTATTTCTGATGTGACAGTCATAGGTTTGACTTCATCAGAATAGGGGATGGATCTGTTAAGAAGGTAGTAGGGTGTGATGTCCTGGTATTTGGATGACATACACAGAGTAGGAAGTGATATTCCTATACTACGATCGGTTATACTTTGGTCGTCACACAATGGTTTCTCCACATAGGAGTTGGATATTATATCAGACATTCTGGTTACTAGATCTATGGTTTTAGATCTAGATTTGGGTAGTTTCCCAACCTGGGTACTTAGACAGCATTCTATAGGTGTTTTAGAATGGACGACTCCTGACACGGTAGTGTACCTACAGGTGATGGAATCACCCTCTCTAAAGGTGTCTTACAGACTAAAGGGGAGAGGGATGTGCATGATTGGCAGATCACTTGCTTAGGCAATTGAGTCAATCATGAGATGTCAAGTACCACACCAGATGTTGTTTTTGCAGTAGATGCAATAAGTTGATATTAATCCAGTCCTGGAGAAACAATCGGAAGCAGTTTTAGAACATAGTTGGATGTTCTAGGGATATGATAACTGCAGCCTCATTCGGGAGACAGTATGATTCCAAGCTTCCAAGGTGACCTGGATGACAAAGTGACTTTCAGAGTTATAGTTTTCCCTCTGACAAGGCGTAGTGTTTTGGACAGGTGATCCAAGCGGACACTGAGGGAGGCATTACGTAGGATACTGATTAAGTTCAGTTGACGATACAGTCTAAGAAGTTTGGATTTGGAGTTCATTTATGAGCTAGATCCCTTCAGATATCCAGACATATTCTAAGACAGGTATTGCTCATTTCGGGAGATGGCTTTCTCCTCAAACTTGAAATAAAGAGAGACATAGAAATAAACATCAGGGAGGATCCACTAGCTGAGGCTATTTCTCGAACGCAATAGTTTCGCAAACGAGCTTTGTGAGACTGATTAGTAGCGGAGTTGGGTGTTCGGTATCCCACGGGCTGTGAGTATGCGGCATCGCAATAATTAGCCATGAGTGCAAGTGGGAAATTGTTGGATATAGTGCCCTCAGAGTCAATTATTAGATCACAGGCACGTGATTGCAATGATTGAGGGAGGACCTATGCCGGTAGGACAGTCTTACTCAAGATAATAGTATGCTATCTGGTTTATCTTTATTATCATGTACTACTTTAGGTGACCTTGTAGTTTACTATTGCGCGTTGATAGAGCCCTTAGGATTCATGTTTGAAGGCCAGCAGTATGATGGTAATCATATACGTAGGAGCTGGGGTCTATAAGCACATCTTTAAAAGGTCCCTAGTCGTGGGAGTTTTCGAGACAGGGCATCGATACTCCAGAGTAGACTAGTGTATACAGTCGAGACCCCGACGAAGGACGGTGGCCGGTCTCAAAAGCCACTGGTGTCAATTGGTTCACCTAAGATGTATACAGGTGCTCATTGGGTTATGAGTACACCGGACAGGACTCGCCGGGGAACATGCTAGTTGGTCTTATACCTGACGTCAGATAGCAGTTCCCTAGTGACATGTGTACAGGTTAGTTCATCGACCTGAGATCGTCATTTGTCTAGTTTGAGTTCCCACTGTACATTGATTACTACCCTACCACGGCTCAAAGGAGTCGTGCAAACAGGTTTTAGTTGGATACAGTCCCGAGCCACATGGAGGCAGTAAGCGGATCTGCAGGGGTTCGTCTCTCCCGGTATTGGGGGTGAGGTCGCGCTGTGTCTAGGAGAGCCATTACACGAAGTCCTTAGCCAAGACAGAAGATTTACTGGTAGGTATTCCAGTAGTAACTCAGGGTGTTCTGGGCTACACTCCGACACGACTTGTACCGCTTTTGGGGGTCTGACTTTTACCAACCCCCTAGGCCCGCCATGCGATGCTCATAGACGAACAGACCGGACTGTACGGATATTGTCACTGACAGGCTCAGTAAGGTGTTAGGATGAGTTCGCTCATCGATGTCCCTTTTGGTCCATACCTAGTAGCCCGTTACGTATGGCTAATACCTCTGACGTGCTAGTGGTTAAATCCACAGCCAAAATATTGACGAGTCTTTAGTGTCCCCCACAGACAGTTTCTCAAGTTTTGGGCGAAACGCTGTAGAGGCCGTATGGATATATGGCAGGGTTCGATCATGTACGTGCGGTATTGCACGGATCATGATCGGACGGACAATACTAGCGGGCTTTGGTTTAAGCTGGATCCTAGTATTGTACAGTGTAGATTTTGTCTCATTGCATTTGTATTCGGTCGGAATAAAAATGCGGGTATGTATATACAGTCGCGGGGTTTTCCTGTAATTTATTACCGGATTACCTTTTGAAATTGCCAGTTTGCATTCCGTTTCGGCCATTTTCCTTTGTTCCTTCTTTGGCTGAAAATTTGTGTGGAGGGGGCTATTTGCAAATGTGCAAATTAGCAATGTGGAGGGTGGTTTTTGTAAGTTATTGCTTCATTGACTTCTTCATTCATCATTACTTGACTTTTGTGATGAGATGGTTGATGAAGTGGAGACTTGATTGTGATCATTCTTTTTCTCATCATCACTCATTATTCTCTCTTGGATTTTTTTGACATCCCTTCATGACATCACTCATCTTCTCCTCCTCCATGATTGAGGCCGGCCACTATTGTGAAAAGGGAGAGATTCATTTTTTTGGTGTGAGGATTTTTGGTTTATTTCATTGCAAAAGAAAAATCCTCAAGCTCATTCCTCCTGTTCATTTTTCCTCCACTCCAAAAATGGCAACTTCATTAACCGTTGAGACATAGTGTTTCTACACTTAGTCTACAGCATTCTTGGACACGTCGTCTTGCCAACTTCGTGTCCGAGTTGTCTCGGTCCAGAGATGGGAGCCCGTAAAAAGAATCGACGATGTGGTGCCCTTTCCGACTAGATGAAGACCGGAGATTCCGCGAGGATATCGGGATGGAGGCCGAAGACCGAAAGACACGGATCGCTCGGTATAGCATTCTACCCTTTCTCTAGTTCGCTAGTAGTAGGTTAATGGTCCGATCCGGGTTTAAAGTCCGCGGTAGCGCCAGTTTCTGTTCAAAGAAAAGTTTTCATATTCCGCATTTTGGTCTCGTTCAGACGGCCGGGGCGCTGCCGTGGTCTAACACTTTGGCACAACATGAATGGGGCTAACCCACTGGCTATCCGAGATAGGATAAATGATACCAGTATCAAGACATTTAACAATCTCCTTCTTGACGGCCTCTTTCATTATGAGGTTGAGACGTCTTTGTGGATCCCTCACTGGCTTCGCATCATCCATCAAGTGTATATGATGTTCAACTATGAGGGGACTAATCCCCTTGATGTTCGCCATAGACCAGCCAAAAGCTTGCCGATTATTTTGTAAGACCATTAAAAGGGCCTTCTCTTGCTCGAGAGCTAGAGAGGCCGATATGACAACGGGAAGGGTCTCATTCTCACCTAGGTAAGCATATTTGAGGTGCGACGGCAAAAGCTTTAGTTGGAGTTTAGGAGGTGAAACAATTGAAGGTAATATAGGTGAAACTGTTTCAAACTCGAAGGATTCCATCTACGGTTCAAATCGAGTGTACACAACCAAGTCAGATGGTTCAACTAACTCATCCGAAAAAACAAAAGACTCCAACTCGGGTGATGAGTCTTCAAAATCATCCAAAAAGGTGAAATACTCATAATCGTTGTTCGGCGTGATAGCTGTGTCAGATTCTAGGAGGAATGCACTAGAGGCGTCAACACTGCTGTGATCGAACAGAAATTGTTTGAGCTCACTGTCCTCCTCCGTGATCTCATGGATCGAGCAAACATCAAGTACACTAGCATTAGGCTCGGAAGGTTGATTCCCCAACTTAAAAATGTTGAGTTCAACTGTCATATTTCCAAAAGATAGGTTCATTGAACCATTACGACAATTGATCACCGCATTGGAGGCCGCTAGGAATGGTCGACCAAGTATCACCGGAATTTGACTCCGGGGGTTAGCTAAAGGTTATGTATCCATGACAATAAAGTCAACGGGAAAAATGAAATCCCCTACTTTAATTAACACAACCTCTAACTCTCCCCAAGGATGGGTGATGGATCGTTCGGCCATTTGGAGAGTACAATGAGTGGTATTAAGCTCTCCAACGCCTAACTGCTCGTACACTGAATAGGGTAGCCAATTGACACTAGCACCAAGATCTAATAGTGCTCTATTGATGTTCTTGTCCCCAATTGTTATCGAGATAGTAGGACAGTCGGGGTCATTGTGTTTTTGGGGTAAAGATTGGACAAGCGCAACACTAACGGCACTAGCCACGAAAACTTTCTTTGGTACTTGTGACTTCCTCTTCTTGGTGCATAAGTCCTTTAAGATTTTCGCGTAAGAAGGAACTTGTTGGATTGCATCCAAGAGAGGTATATTTATGCTAACCTGTTTGAACAACTCTACAATCTTCTCCATTTGTAGAGTTGGTTTATTGGATCTCAACCTGTTTGGAAAAGGAACATTTTGAAGATTTGTCGAGTCCAATTTTGGTGGATCAGATTATGGAGTTGGAATGGATCCCCGTGTAGATGTGTTCATGATGTGAGAGTTGGGTCCGTTCGAAGTAGAAGAAGTAGAGCCTTGTGAAGAATGAAAATAGACTCTAACGAAGAAGATGAAGATGTAGAAGAAGAAGGTGAAGAAGAACCACCGGCAGGGGTGTCATTATTAATACCCACATTATTATGCAACACTTTTCCGGATCTCAACGTGGTTACAGCATTTACGTTATGATTTTGCTGTTCATATGCAACATGTGCGTGATCGGGATTTGGCAGTGGTTGAGATGGAAGATTTCCCTTTTCTCGCTCGCTCAACGTAGCATTGAGTTGTGCAATTTGTGCCTCAATAGATATGATATTTTGATCGTGTGAAGCACCGTTTTGCACTAAAGATTGAATGGAAGTCTCCAACCTTGCTGCGGATTGTATAGATTGCTTTAGGAACGCATCTAGACTTCTTTCTAGCGAGACAACCTTATCATTATTTGGTTGAACAAAATTGTTTTGAGGGTAAGAGTTGTTGGGCACAAAATTTTTCATTTGGTTTTGGTAAGGTTGTGGATGGAGAGGTTACTGGTATTGAGTTTGTGGAGGTGCTTGTTGTTGTGGAGGAGGAGGCCTTTGAAAGTTGTTGTTTCCTTAGAATTGCTGATTTTGATTCCAAGCAAAATTTGGGTGACTCCTCCACCCTTGATTATAAGTCGAAGAGTATGGATCATTTCTTTATCGTTGCTGAAAGGCAGCATTGACGTGATCTTGTCCTTGAGCAGGTGGATTGTAAGGACACTCTTCGGTAAGATGTGATGGATCCGAACAACAAGCACAAACAGTTCGTGGGGGTAAAGCAGGGGCAGGAGAAAGCGATGAGATTTTGGTTTCAATTGCTTCTAGCTTTTTCGTAAGTGCGGTCATTTCGGCCTTCATAACAATCGACATATCTAATTGATGTATGCCTGCCCTAAACTGACCAATTGAAGAAGATGAGGTGGTCTTGGTGCTTTCCCACTGAAGTGTTTGTTCAGCAAGATCATCGAGAAACTGACACGCTTCCTCACTAGATTTGGTTAGAAAGCGACCTTGACAAATGGTTTCTAGCAACTGCTTCGTTGCTGGGTTCAATCCCTCGTATAATGTTTGGCAAAGTTGCCAATTTTCGATCCCATGGTGAAGGCATTGAACAAGTAGGTCTTTGAATCTTTCAAAACACTTCCAAAAGGGTTCGGAAGGAAGCTGGGAAAATTGTATAATCTCATTGCGAATTCTCGCGGTCTTGTGATGAGGATAAATTTTTTTAAGAAAAGCTTTAACAAACTCTTCCCAATTCTTAATTGAATGTGATGTCGTGCTGTATAACCACTTATAGGCCAAGTCACATAAGGTGAAAGGAATGACCCTTAGTCTTATAGCATCATCTGATAATTGGGTTGTTTTCATCATTGCGCAAACGTTTTGGAATTTGTTTATGAAGATATAGGGATCTTCGGATTCCAGTCCGTGAAATTTTGGCAACATATTGATGAAGTGGGGTTTGATCTCAAAATTGTCCCCATTTGCTGGTGGGAGTTAAAGACAAGTAGGTAAGGCGGTGCGGATTGGGTAGAAAAGATCCTGGAGTGCGATTCGTTGGGGCGCTTCAATAGGCGAGTGTTGCGGGTTATTCGCACCTAACGGAGGTGGAATCAGTCCCATGGGTAAGATGTTGTTAGGATTATATCCCGACATCCCTTCGGAGGAAGAAAGTAAAGGTGAAGGTAAGGATGTGGAAGGAATTTCGACTTCGGAGTCGAAAGCTTCATCGGTCGGTACCAACGAGACACGGATTAATCGGGCGCTAGTGTCCCTAGTCCAACCGGACATACACTAAAGAGGTAGTGTAGTCAAAAAGGTGAAAAACAGAATGTGGAGGTAAGAAAACGTTAATGAGAAGAAAATGGGTGTAAGTGGGGTGCACGGATTTCTTAGCGACAAGTTGCAAGTTTTTATAAAAGTTTTTCCCTTTTTTATGTGGAGCTTTTTGCAAAAAAGATTTTCGATAAAGAGCTTAGACACACGTTCAATCAACCACAAATACACAATCAGGCCTAGATCTAGGGTCACCTAGGTCATCTAGACAACTCCTAACTGTTCTAAAGGGCAAGAAGTAGGACCTAAAACCGCCTCTTCACCGCCAATTGTGGCCAGGTAAGTGCCAGGTAAGTGGGAGGCTCTCCACTACGTAAGTAGTGGACCTAATTAAGTAACCACTTGCCTTAGACACACATGCCTAGACACCACAAAGTCAGGTTAGGATCAACGGTCGATGCCTACAAGTATTCCTCTGTCCTATTGAGCGCGAAGTTCTTAGGGCTGAGTCTAGTCTTTTTTAATTAATTGATGGTCAATGCAATATGCCTTATGTGATTTCTGGGGTCTTGGAAAAGGTGATGAAATCCCCACCCAATCTGAATTGGTTTCAATCCCCTTAAATTCCGATTAAATATGCAAAACAGTAAACAACCACTTGCAAACAATTTTTTGTTTTTATTTTTAGCGCGGCGCAAAGAATCCTTCACAAGATCGATTATTGGAAGGGGGAGAGATTTTTTTAGCGCAAAGAATCCTGCAGGCAAATTTACAGAGGAAATATTGGGATTTGCAGAGGAGGAGAGAGAAAACAAACAGAGATTTTTCCAGGTGCTGAATCGACCAAGGCGCGGCGGTTCCGCGGCCACAGGTAGGCTTCGGCGGCGGTTCAGCAGTCGGATTGGTGGTTCGGTTCCCAAGACTTTTTCTGCTCCTCTGTTGTTGTAATCCTCTGTTGTTCAGATCTTCAGTTTTCTGTTTCGCTCTCTGGATTTTTCCAGATCCGAACTCGTTCGTTGATCCTGCAAAAATTCACACGAAACACCCTTCAAACAATAAAAAGATGATAAAATTTTTATATTTTTTTAATTTTTCAGTTTTTTATGATTTTTATATTGTATATTAACCCGAAATTGCAAAAAAGGAAATACTACGCCATCGCTGGCAACAGCGCCATTTGATTTTAAAGATTTTTTAGATCAAAAATATTTGTTACTGCAATCAAGAACGGCGTCGCTTGGTAGCTAGCCGGTGAATACGGGTCGGTCTACAGGGATGTTGTGTATTTCCTAATTGTTCTAACGAGTTAATTCCAAATGGTGTTTGGATCTTTATCACTAAAAACTAAATTGACTTAGACTAGGATTAGCAATCTTGCCAGGGTTAGGTTTAGGTAAAGTTTGGAAAATTAAGATTTCCCACCGCTTTCAATGCCCTAATTTAGATCTCTTAGGTGTTATGGTAATTATTAATAAAGGGGATTAAGACGATCGGGAAGAAACGATGTTTTTTCTCTAGGTCCTTGTCCGTCCTTTCTTAATCCTTACACTAAGCTTCATGAAAAACAAGCACAACCGGTCTTTTATACTACGGTATCACCGTTACCTTGGGGGCAGGGTGCTGTAGGGAGCGGTATGTGTATGTATGCATGGAGTTCTAATTATTAATATGTGATGAGCAAGAAAGGGGTGAGAGATTTGCATCCCTCAAACCCTTCCCTATTCCTAACCCTAACAAGCGAGGAACTACTCGCTCATTAGGGGATCTATGAAAGACATGATTTTTATGAGTTTTTAATTTAATAGATTAATTATCTAACTACTGCAGATAAAAAAAAAGTTCTAATCTAAATTAAATTAGGGCAGAGAATAAATTAAACTAGGGCAGAAAGAAGAATTAGGAACTAAGGCAAAAAATAAAGAAACTACTTACAAAATTGATGCTCTCAAAACTTGAGAGAAATCTGAATTTTATTAAATGAAAAGAGGCATGACCAAATACAAGTTTTAGGGCTTCTATTTATAGAGCATAGAAAACCCTAGGGTTACAATCGACGCACATGTGCTTTTACAAATATACCCCTAGGAAGACTAGTCAACACGCCGCCAGCTCTATGGAAAATTTTTCACCGACACGGGTAATACACGGCCGCGGAACCACGGCCATAGGCCAGGTTTGGCCGCGGTTCCGCAGCCAAGTGGAGGGCTTATGGGCTCGGTTTTCTGGTCTTCTGTCTTGTTGACTTTCTCTTCTTGTTTCTTCAGTTGGTTCTTCAGAATGCCTTCTAGTTATCTTCCAGATCTCCACAGTGAATAACTGTAGTGGACTTTTACCGTTGCTTCGTGACGAAGTCTTGAACCTTGCGCTGCCTTTGTTCCTTGTGAAATTGTCCATTGATCTTCGTTTAGTCTTCAAATTGTAGGCATGATCAAGATCTTTCCATTTGTTGGTCTTAGTCTCACTTTTGTATTGTCTTTTGATCGTTTTCACTGTTTTTGTTCCGAGAACATGTCACCTGCAACTATATAGCAGACATGGGTCAAAAGCACCTGTTTAGTTGTAAAATGACTAAGAATGGGGAATATAATAATGCAAAATTATGATATGAACATCTCCCACTGGACTCTAGAACCTGATTGTTTATGCTCCCCGCCTTGGGTCTATCCAAATGCGGAAAAGTAAATAATATACAACAGTGGTGGCATCATCCTCAACCCGGAAGTGCCCCAATAAAAGAATATTACATACAGATTTTACATAATTTAATAAAAACCCATATCTCACATAAAACCCCCGACTATTCTTTCACGACGATCCAATGAATCATATCAACAGCAACACATAACATCTTATGTCATCAACGTAAGTAAATATACGTATCCCGAAACTCGTTGACATGTAGCAACCGGATCGGGATACCCCACATATTACACTTACGGTCGCAAAAAAGAAAACAGAAAACTACAATAATTAGAATCCGCAATATCCTTAGCCATCATAAACCCGGAATATATCATATTCCAGATTTCATGCCTAACTTATAAAACTTGCATTTTAGTCTCAAATTGAAAACTCTTTTCAATTAGTTGTCAGATAATTCAACAAGATTCCCGACTTAGTGATCGCGTACAATACGCAATTGCGACGGAGTTTGGATCCGAATCAAAACTTCGTGGCAATCGATCAATTGAGACTAAATGGCTAGGTTTATAACATACTAACTAGTTTTCATAAAACTAATTAATCCAGATTCTAATAATTGTATCACACACATCACAAAGCTTGTAAAGTAACCACGATATTAGAATTCCGCATGCAAATAGCAAACTAAACCAATTTTTTCAACACATGAAAAATCCAGTGAGCTAAAATTCCAAAACCGATCATTTTAAGCCAATCCGGGAGTCGAAACGAACTCGAAACCCGCCCGAATCTTTGCGGGGGCGAAGATTCCAAAATTAACTATCGAATGGGGCCTAAAAGGGGTACCCTACCCCCGAGGCCACCACGAGGTTGCCAGGGAGTGAGGCAAACCCGAAACTGCCTAAGGTGGGGCAGTTTCGGGTCCCCACCGCCAAGACCACCTTATGGTGGTCTTGGGGAGTGGGCCCAGCCTTTCGGTCCACCCCAGGGTGTCCTCGGGGTGTACACATTCTACCCCGCGGCTTCTTGGTTCAAACCGTGAGCCTGTGGGGTGTGCAAACAACTTAAAACATCATTTTTGAAAATGTTTTTATCGGAAGTTTTTGCGCGACAAAAATGACGGATTTCTAACGTCGCTACAAATTACCATAATGTTCTAGCTTGGCACTGATACCATGAAAGTCTACCTTAACACCACCATGAGGTTCTAGAGGTGTCAAGCATGCCACCTTTTATTTTTTATTAGGAGCTAAGTTAGACTAACAAGATCATTATTAGATTTTTAGGGTTTGCCTTTGTGATGTGATTAAAACCAAAAGAAGAAAAGAGTATACAACCTTTGTAGTTCGAGTCCTTCTCTTCAAAACCTCCGGGTTGAATTCCACGCGACTCTACTAGGCTCCTCTTTGATTTGAGCGAACCTCCTTCGTGATCTTCGCGCCAAAGACGATCCATCCGAAGTCCACAAGCTCAAGCTAACACTTCACTAATCTCATTAGTGAAGGCAACACTCCATATCAAATTGCTAATCTAATGTGTGATGGTGAAGTAGGGGTTTAATTTACTCACTAGTTTGTGTTCAAGCTTCATGGTTCACATCACATATGAGCATTGAAGCTTGAACCATGAGATTGAGGAAGAAGAAGAAGCTAAAGAGCAACCATGGGAGAAAAGCAAGCAAAATGGCTAAGTGTTGGGAATGCGCCAAAAATGAAAGGCAACTCTTGACCCCCACTCATTCAAGCATGGAATTTTGCAATATAAAATTGCAACCATGCTTGAATAGTTAGTCAAGATGAATAAACTATGAATAAAGCCCATGCTTGCAACCATGCTCTCATTTTCACCTCTTTTCTATTTTTCTCAAAAATAGAAATCATGCCATGCTTCATTATTATTATTATATATATATATATATCATATATATTAATATATAATATGAAGAATAATTAGTGAGCTAATGATATTAGTTAAGATATAATCATATCACATATAATATATATCACATTATTAAATCAACACTTGATTTAATAATCCCGTTATATCACATATGACCGACTAATATCATATATCTATATATCACATTATCAAATCAACACATGATTTGACAATCTGGTTATATCATATATAACCGAACCGGTAACAGATAACTGCCAGATTACAATACGGTATCACATACACGAATTTAATCAGGCCCACACACATACCACATATGTGTCCTACTTCGTTTCTCTTGAACCAAGAAACTTCTATGCGGGACTCTAAAGACTCGTCAATACGTCAGCAGTAGGTGATGATCACATTAGTCACCCACAACCCATCAGCGATACTAGCTGGACGTAACAGCTACCCGGGTACTGAGCGATATGAAGATCAACAAGCGAGTTCGTCCATACTCTCCATGAAGCCTATCAGTAACACTCCCGTATAGTCCGGTCTCTTCATCTGATATGTCGTATATTATGTCTAGGGGTGGTAAACATCAGTCCCCAGTAATGTGATAAGTCATGCCGATGTCTGGCCTATAACAGTTTGAGAAACTACTGATAACACTTATCAGTAAATCTCGGCAGCAGCCCTGGCCAGGGACTTCCAGTTATAGCCAATCGAGCATAGTACAACATCAACCCCAATACCGGGAGAGACGAAACCCCTCCTATCGCTCATTGCTTCCATGCGACTCGGGACTGTACCCAAAATCCACCTGTTTGTACGTCTCCTTTGAGCGTTGTATGGAGGAAATCAAAGCATAGTGGGAGCCGCACAAGACTGTATGACGATCTTGGGTCTACAGACTAACCTGTACCAATGTCACCAGAGGACTGCTATCTGATGATAGGTATACTACCACATAGGAGTCCTCAGCGAGTCCTGTTCAGTGTACCCAGTCTCCACTGAGCACCCATATACCATCTTTGATTTCAAACACCAATAGATGTGGGATCATCCATCACCCATCATATGGGTCAAGAACCGTATACGCTAGTCTACTCTGGAATATCGATGCCCTAGTCTCGATATTCCCTCGACTAGGAACTTATTAAAGGATGTACTTTTGGACCACCCTGGCCCCACTAGTATGATCTCATCATAGTCCTGGTAGTCAAGTACATATCCTCAGGGCTTTATCAACATGTAAGAGACAGACAGTATAAATACCAGTCTACATATTAAGATAAAGGTAACCTGATAGCATACTATCTTGTCGAGCAAGAAAGTCCTCTATATATATGTCCAAGCATCCACTATATCATCAATAATGACCTCTAGGGCATACATATTACAAACAGATAACAACCTATACTAATTTGCTATTATAATATAGGTTGATGAAGTTGGGATTTTTCTCATTAAAATTCTTTTCTTTTATTTTCTTTTCCAACCTAGAAAAATATCTAGAGAGAAAAATGAAGAGAGTGAACTTGGAAATATTAGAATGAAGCTTGGTGATGAGATAAGATTGAGATAGAGATAAGTATGGATGAATAAAAAAATTGAAAAGAATGAGTCATGGTTCCTAGGGCTTTTGAGAACATTATAGAAGCCATGACTTATCTCTTCATTTGTTTTTATTTATATATTTATCAATATCTTTATTTTCTTTCTCCAATGCGATTCTTATATTGCCATGTTTTTTGTATCATCAACCAATGTACATTATATATATATATATAAAGAAAAGAATTAAAATGAATAATATATTAGTTAATTATTAAATCAATACTTGATTCAATAATCCGGTCACATCATATATAACTTGACTAATATCAAAAACGCTAGATTAGAATACGGTATCATATACTCGTATTTAATCAAGCTCCCGCACATATCTCGATATGTGCCCTACTTCGTTTCGCTTGAGCTTGGAAACTTCTATGTGAGACTCCTAAGACTCGTCAATACGCTAGCAGTAGGTAATGATCATATCAGATACCCACAAGCCGTCAGCGGTACTAGCGGGATGTAACAGCTACTCAGGTATTGAACGAATAGAAAATCAATAAGCAAACTTGTTCAAAATCCCGTAGAGCCTATAAGAAACACTTACCGTACAGTCCGATCTCTTCGTCTGATATGTCGTATATTGAGTCCCGGGGGTGGAATCGTCAGACCCCAATAACTCGATAAGTTATGCCGATGTGTGGCCTATAACCAATCGAGAAACTACTGATAACACTTATCAGTAAATCTCATCAGCCATGGCTAGGGACTTGCAGTTATAATTAATCGTTCATAGCACAACATCGACTCCCAATAACGGGAGAGACAAAACCCGTCCTATCACTCACTGCCTCCATGTGACTCGGGACTGTACCAAAAAACAACCTGTTCGCAGGACTCAGTAGAGCCTTGGTAGGGTGGAAATCTGTAGCATTTGGAAAATTATAAATATTAATTTATAATTTAAAATATGAGTATAATGAGTTTACAAAAATGATATCGCGTAAGAATTTTGTTATCGGATTTATACCGCAAAAATGTAATTATTTCGGTAAAAATGAAGAAAAAGGTGTGATGTCATAAAAATGATATTTAAATTATTTTAATATGATATGAAATTTTATTAAAAGGTTATGCTATTTAATTATTATACTAAGTGTTTTATTTCTATTAAAATCAAGATTTTAGATTTTTGTAACATGGAGGTATTTTTTTAGAAATGGTTTGTTTTATTTTTATGAGGGTTGGTATATGTAAGAGTTAGTTTAAACCCACACAACCTCCACACCACACACGCCCTCTCCTCCCTCCAGCTCCACCTTATACATTTACACCTCCTCCTTTCTCTACACTAAGTCTTGACACATCCACCTTTATCTTATTATTGGGACCTCACCCGCGCGCGAACGCGTATGTTTTGGAAATGGAATCATTTTAAGGAAATAGCTGCGAATGCAAGCTCGGTCTCGTTTTAAAATATATAAACCGCAAGTGCACGACGCGTTGTAGCGAGCCGGCAAGTGCGGGTCGATCTGCAGGGAATTATGTATTAGGTTTTGTTGCTTAAGGTTCAACAAATAATGAATTGGTTGGTTTGTCACAAAAATATAAAGCACGAAAACAAAGAAAACAAGTTAAGAAAGAAATGGCCGTGGTTTTGGCTCGGATGGTCGAATCATGACGATTCCTTCGACGCTCCCTTACTTATGAGTTGTCCGTCCTCGTGTCAATCCCGAAGTGAAGCATGACTTGTCAATGCGGTCGCAAAGCATAAATCATCAAGTTCTCGGATCTCGACTCAAAACACAAAACGAGTCCGTATTGTTCACTTACCGTTTGTATGTCCAAGCTTGAGGTATCAACACTAAACACAAGGGTTAGCAAGCATACATCATGTAACGCCTTAGATTTCGGTTAGTGTTCGTTTAGACGTTAATGCGGGTTTACTGTAAAAAGTTTACCATTTCGGGTTCCTCACATTTTATAACATTTAATTAATAATTTATTATTATTTGTTATAAGCTTGCACGCACGTGTGCATGTAAATGCGAGGATTTGTTTGTGCTAATTTTGTTCTTAGCAACCATGACACTTAACCCTAATCTAATCTCTTTGCTTTAATCCTAGTTAATCCAATCCTTAACCCTAATTCCTAGATCTTTTGTGAGATGAGAGAAAGATATTTTGTTTGAGTGATAAGGTGTATGGGAATGCATTAATGGTTAATTAATGCATTGGATACACTCACTCTCTTTTCTCTCCTACACTCACCTCCCTCTCTCTTTAACCTCACACTCTCTCTCATTTCTCTATCTCTTTTCATTTCCTCATCTCACTCTCTCTCTCAACTGAACACTCTCCCATTTCCAACACAAATCCATCACAAATCACCAAAATCGTCACAAAATCACATCTTTTTCCATCACTTGCCTCTTGGATGCCTTGGTGTGCACAAAGCTAGGATCTCTGTGTTCTTTTGATTAGGTATTGATTCTTTTCTGTTGTTTAAGTTATTTTTTGTGCAGCTTAGCTTTAAAGTTGTTGTTTTTATCGCGTATCGTATCGTTTCGGGTAAATATCGTATTTTTAGTGTCGTTTTATGGTCCCGAATGATCTGCTGTTAAACTAAAGGTGTGTTGCAAAAATTGACGGGACAATAGCCTATTATAGAGACTTAGAACCTACCCACAAAATACGAGCCCATTTCCACATACTACGGCCGCAGATTTATTAGAACTGGTCGCAATTTGCGGCCAGAGTAGGGACCTGGGTGTTGGTTTTTGGTGCAGGGGGTCTCTGGTGTTATGTGTAGGCTCATGGTACTTGCAATTTTTACAATTGGTTAGCACAGAAAAATCTGGGATCATTTGCCTATTTCTAGTGTTTCGTTTCGTGCGATACGTTATCCGATACGGTGCGTGTTCTGTGTTACTGTTTGTCTGAGTTGGTTTCGTAGTGTAGCTATACGCGTTAGCTACAATACGAATCCTTTAGTGTACGTTTGTGTGTCGTGTTGGTCCGTGTAGATTGGTTGTATTTTAGGTTATTATCGATATATATTTTCTTTATCGTATCTTGTTGCAGGTTCGCAAGCGGGGACTTCGGACGCTGCTACAAAAGGAAAACAGGTGGTATACTTCACCTAGCCAGGAGCGTTGGTGAGTAGATTTAACATCTACAGGGGAATCGCCCGCATGGCGTTATGCGTCAGGGCTAGAGATTTTATTACTTGTCGCATATTCTACATTATTGTTAGAATTGCGCATTTACCTTATTACTTAGATGTAGTTGTGCCTGGACTAGTAGTAGTAGGACACTGCACATATTATTGACGATTCATGTTGCACGAGCACTGATTATATGCTACACACACCGTCAATAATTGCCATTTCACACATAACCCACTTATAGATATAATATTGCTTGGTTAGGGACATTGAGACTTTGATTCATATTTCTTTACGCATTGACTTATAGCATACCTGTATACCTACATGCTTACACATATGTTCTGACATACTTACATGTTAGTTACCTGTATACCTATAGAGTATTGTACCATTAGTGATAGGTACATGCACACTTTACGTCATAGCTACAGGTATACCTTGCACATACTATTCTTATACCCAGGAGGTATACTACATCATTACTTATAGGTAGATACATATATCTTGCTATACCTTTATGTTGCACACATATATCTGGTTATAGCTACATGTTTACCTTTACTTGATGTTATTTTGGAATTGGTGAGATTAGGAACCGCATGATATTATATTAACTTGTTACAGTTAATTGCTGCTTTTCATCTATATGCTCGCATTTCAGATTTATGATGCGTATACTTTATTCATGGATTTTCGCATTGAGATATGGATTTTTCATGAAGTTTTCTGGTTTTGGGAACCGTGGTAGTTCATGAAATTTTGCATTATTTGAAAAACCCGATTTCCCTTGATATGATATTTCCGCAGCCACCATGAGATTTGTCGTTTACGATGTGTATACCCTACGCGAGGAAATGAAGGGTCCGTGTGCGGGTACATGGTGGGGCCCGGAGGTACCCCGAAGCAAGAACGATGTCGTGGTGTCAGGCGATGAGGCTTAGGGGAACCATACTTTCCGGTGACAGGACCAATGACTCAGCGGCTATCATGTGGATACCGACGGAAGTCATGTACGTATCAATACGTCGAGAGGCGAGGGTCAGAGCTAGGCACTCGAGCTTTCGGGATAGCGTATGATACGTACCTTTCAGGGGGCCAGTCATGAAGACAGCACCTGATGGATCAGCATTTCTGTGTCGATACTTGGCACATTGGTTTCATGATATTTCTAATTACTTTGTATATATAACAGGGGATTTAACCGCTGTTATATATACCCTTACACCAATATTAGTGGAATGGGACGCTAATATATGTGTATTGACCTCATCATATTTATTTATGCAAATATAATTAGGATGTTAGAGTGTTACTTGAGATCTGGTACTTGGGATATAGGAGATTCATTTGAGATTGGATATTGGATATATTCGGGGGGACTCACTTGATTTTGTACATTCGGGATATAGGAGATCTATTCGATATTGTACATTGAGGAGATATGAGACTTATATGATATGAGAGCCCAACTTGGGGGGCTGATTTGAGGAATTGGGATATTGAATGTCTTGATGGATTGTGATCCTACCACGATATCAGGATTCCATGGAAATGACATACTTCTTTCCATACTCCACATTTATTGTTTATGCACTGCTTCATGCATTAGTAGTACCTGTTAGTGTACCTTTCATGATTGTTGCATATTTATATCCTCGTATCATTATTACATGATTATTGCATACTGTTGTCATATCTTTACTGTTATATATATTGGTTGTACCTTCTAGTGTACTTTCCATTATTCTGCATTCTTATGACCTGTTATTGCTATTAATTTCATATCTTAGATTCGTGTTGTACGTGCATACTCGCGATTACCTGCATATGTTATTTACTATTCACGAGTTGGCAACTCACCCCCGTTGTGCCACAGGTGTTGCAGGTGTTCCTCAGAGTAGTCGAGACAGGCTATTCATCTATCATCTTTTGCTACAGATACCGCATCGGCTCACAATGTGCCGTTTTACTTAGGTGGGTTTTGGTGGTTATCTGTATTTTGTATTGTATACTCGTTGTATTTTGTACTCACCATCTACTGTTACTTGATGACTTAGAGACTCGGTGAGGACGATATTGTATATTATTGTGGATTTGATGTCTTTTATACAGTTTCCTTTTTATTGTCTCTTATTTCTTCGCTACGGCATCGTATATTTGTTGTGGTGGTTGTTTTCCACCTTTGGACGTGTATTTTTTTCCCGTTTGGGGATGCTTTACTTTATATTTATGTTGTACCTATTTTGGGGCAAGCTTTTACAAAGGAGGTGCTGCCAAAATTTTAAAGGAAATAATGTCTGAATTTTAAAGAATTTGGGTTGTGATTTCAAAGACTTTTAAACAATGTTTCTTATCTTTTCTTGTCTTTTACTGGTTTAGATTTCTGGATTTTGGCTTTCTTTTACTGTGTTACGCCTATAGACGTTGCGTAGTATTAGGGCCGTCACGTGCCAATTTCGGGTTGTGACAAAGTTGGTATCAGAGCGCTAGGTTTTACCTTACGGAGTGTAGGATGACCTTGATATGATGGAGTAGGTAGCTTAAGCAGAGTAACGTAGTCTGTGTATGTCTGCAGCATACTCACGATGCAGTACTCCACCTAGAGTGACCTAAGTACAAATTGCTTGAAATTCCTTCCTTGTGACTCGATTTCCGTGTTCTTATTGAATCCTTTTTCCCTTTATAGCCTTGTCGCCGATGACTATGGGGACTCAGAGTGATGCAGCGAGGGCCGAGGTCAGAGTAGGTTCGGGTGAGACGAGCACTGACCAGGATGGCACGCTAGTTGCATAGGTGCAGACGGTTTCGCCTTCGACAGACAGTATCGTTAGGCTTGTGGCAGAGATGCAGGACATGCGCCAGGCAATGAGTTCATTGATTGAGGTTGTTCGAGCGCAGCGACAGGTGGTTGTCACCCCTGTTAACCAGTTGTTCCTTGCGATCAGCATGCAGCAGTCCGTCACCTACATAGCACCAGTGGATGCAGCCCCAGTTTACAAGACACGTCTTCCAGAGACTCGGAGAGTTCCGGAACAGTGGAGGACTCGTACCGGTGTACCATCCCAGAGACAGAGGACTAGTCGTCGAGACAGATTTCGTGACCGTCGCGGGAGTAGCAGAGGCTCAGGATGTGGACAGTCGTTCTGCTCTCATCCCCAGGAGGGTCAGCAGTTGCCGCGTGGATGTTTCTGGTGCGGAAGCCTTCATCACCTTATCAGGAATTGTTCCTTAGCACCGCATCAGATGCGTACTCAGAGAGGTCTTAGTCGCGAAGGGTAGCTCAGAGGGGTCTGGTTGGCAGAGGAAGATTTCAACCAGTTGCGGGTAGAGGGCAGACACGAGAGTCTTCCTCTACTCATCGGGACGCGCGGGCGTCCAATGCAGAGTTTTCAGGTATCCTTAATTCGTATGTTCTTTTGATGTTTTTTTACACCTTGTACCGTGGTTGGGTAGATTAGTCGTAGTTTGTTGTTTTAACGTCTGCCAGCGATTCTTTTGTTGCGCGACACGTATTCAGTTGTGTGCCAATCGGGTAGGAGATTCATCCGTCACAGGATCCTTCTAGAGATGTTGGATTTGACGTTCTCCTGGGCACGGACTGGTTAGTTATGTGCTAGGCGTCTGTGGACAACCGTGGGAAAATAGTAAAGGTGTTGTTTTTCCTGCCAAGTCATTTCTTATTGTGCGGGTAGATAGTTGTGCCACTTCTCACAGCTCGAATTCCGCCTTTTTCGCTAGTCGGATTTTGAGGATAGGATGTAGTGGATTCTTGGCGTTCATTCGTGGTACTGGAGCCACAGTTGGCTCGTTGGACCTGGTTTGTTTCGTGCGAGAGTTATCCGACGTTGTTCCAGATGAGCCGGCGAAGCTTAGGGAGCTTAAGGATCAGCTGCAGAGTTGTTTGTTGGGGGGCTTGGGCTTCTGAATGTTTTGCATTAGGGAGCTCCTATTTCTGTTCGTCAGGGAGGAAGACGACAGTTTAGGTTGTGTATTGATGGATCGTTAATTGAACCGGCTTACGGTGTGGATAGGTATCCTTTACCTCGCATTGACGATTTCTTCGATCAGATCCAGAGTGCGAGACATTTTCTAAGTTTGTTCGGGATCAGGTCATCATTGTTGCGGGTTCGGAGTGATGACATTCCGAAGACTGCCTTGTGCGTGCTACAGGCTTTGTGTGTTTTGGTGGTGTCGTCGGACTCACCAATGCCCTAGCGGCATTCGTAGACATGATGAACCAGATTTCTTCATGCCATTTCTCGACCAGTTATTGTTGTGTATTTGACGACATTCTGGTGTATTCTTTGTGTCTTGAGGAACAGGAGTAGCACTTGAGGATTTGTTTTGCAAACATTGGGAGAGCCCCAGCTGTTTGCTAGATTCTCGACGTGTTCCTTCAGGCTTGTTTGTGTTGACTCCTAGGTCTTGTAGTTACGGGAGATGGTTTTTCGTATGGCCCTGAGGAAGATCGAGGCCGTACAGGTTAGTCCCAGGCTTGTGTTCGGACGGAAGTCCGCTGATTTTTGGGCTTAGCAGGTTTTTACCGCCGTTTCGTGCAGGATTGCTAGTGTAGTGCTGCACCGTTGACTGGACTGACCTGAAAGGAGGTTTCTTTTCTTTGGTCTGAGGATTGCGTGCAGAGTTTTTCAGAAGTTGGTGATTCGGTTAACAACTGCACCAGTTCTTTCTTTCTTTTTGGTTCGGGCGACTCTGTTGTTGTAACTGGGATGTTTCGTGAGTGGGACTCGATTGTGTACTGAGGGGACACTATAGAGTTATCGCTTTTTGCTTCCCTACATTTGGAGGAAGTACGAGAAGGATGTTCCACTCACAATCTGGAGATAGCCACGGTGGTCTTGCGTTGGAGATTTAGAGACGCTACTTGTTCGAGAGTCGTGTCAGATTTTCACGGACCACCAGAGCTTAATGTACATTTTCCTGCAGCGAGTTTTGATTGTTGAGACAGCGTCGTTGGAGGGAACGTTTGGAGGATTGTGTTTGTGAGATCCTTTTTTCCCTTGGCAAGGCGGTTGTGATAGCTGATGCTGGAGTCGTAGGCCCGGGATTAGTTTGTTCCAGTTGTGTGAAGTCAGAGACAGTCTTCTGCAGATTTTCAGTTCTTGTGCGATCGTGGAGTACAGCTTTGGTTCGCCTCTACTGTGGGAACAGCTTGCTCATGTCCGCTCCCGACCACTTCTCCTTAATCGCTTTCGGGAGGCACTACCTACCGACGCTCCTTCGTTAGAGATACTTGACCATACTCGGCTGGGTAATGATTCGGAGTCCTTTATTTGTGACCAAGATGTGCTATGTTTAGGGACACGTTTGAGTGTATCGGTTGCTGATGGGCAGAGACGCAAAATCCTAGAACAGGCACATCAGTCAGCTTCGGTGTTCGTTCGAGTTCCACCAGCATTTGACGTGACTTGTGAGATAGTTACGGATGGATAGGAATGAAGAGTGAAGTTTTAGATTTCGTTTCACGGTGTCTGTCTTGTGGTGTGCTTCGGTTGAGCATCTGAGATCGGATGGAGAGTTGCAACCTTAAACCGTTCCGAAGTAGGAATTGGAGCAGATCTCCACGAATTTCGTTATGGTGTCTATCCAGGTTTAGTAAGGGTGTGACTTCATTCGGATTCTTGTTGTCTGGTTTTACTCGGTTTGCTCAGTTGTTCTTTGTTAAGTTGTGCGTTGCACGGAGTTCCTTCATGGGTCGTATCCAATGAAGGCACCCTGTTCACTTGCCGCCTTGGGCAGGAACTTCAGGAAGCCTTGGGTACTTGTAGAGCTTTAGCTCCGCTTTTCCATCTGCAGTATGATGGTTTTGTGAGAGCGGGCTATACCGACTATGGAGGATATGCTTGTGCGTGCGTTTTAGTTGTTGTCGGCAGTTGGGGATCGTCACTCGCCACTGTTAGGGTTCTCCTTCGATAGCTATTATCAGGAGTCACTCCAATTGGCAACCCTTAGGTTTAGGGGTTATGTCGTGTCGATCACCAATCTGTTTTTGTAACTTTGCGTTGTTGGATTTTTGGACCCCAGCTAGTCTAGAAACTTCGGAGATGATCCAGTTGTTTTAGGTCAGGATGAAATTAGTCCATTGCGGACAGTGGTCTTATGTCGGCCGTGTTGGTCGCAGACTTGAGTTCGCAGTGGGAGATCATGTATTCCTACGGATTTTTCCCGATAAATGACATGTTGAGTTTTGGGAAGCCTATCCAAGAATTGTAGGTTCCTTTTAAGATCCTATAGGCGAGTTAGTTTCGTTGCCTTTAATTTGACACTTCCGCCCAGATTATTGAGTATTCACCCCGTATTCCTTGTGTTGATACTTCGCAATTTCCTTCATCACCTTTCTCACATGATTCAGCACCAGACCATTTAGCTTTGACGCGTTCTTTTCGTTCACTGGCAACCATTGGTGTAAATGGCTCGGCAGGTGGAGAAACTTTGGTCAAGGGTCTTGCTATCTGTGGAGGGTTTTCTTGGATGTAGCCGTATAGTGAGGTGATCGCTTAGGAGGCTGCGAGCGAGAATTGGGAGTTTTGTACTCTTCTCTTTAAAGGTACGCTTAGTGAGAATTTTAAATTCGGGGACGAATTTTTTTTATAAGAGGGCAGATTGTAACGCCTTAGATTTCGGTTATTGTTCATTTAAACGTTAATGCGGGTTTACTGTAAAAAGTTTACCATTCCGGGTTCCTCACATTTTATAACATTTAATTAATAATTTATTATTATTTGTTATAAGCTTGCACGCACGTGTGCACGTAAATGCGAGGATTTGTTTGTGCTAATTTTGTTCTTAGCAACCATGACACAAATCCTAATCTAATCTCTTTGCTTTAATCCTAGTTAATCCAATCCTTAACCCTAATCCCTAGATCTTTTGTGAGATGAGAGAAAGATATTTTGTTTGAGTGATGAGGTGTATGGGAATGCATTAATGGTTAATTAATGCATTGGATACACTCACTCTCTTTTCTCTCCTACACTCACCTCCCTCTCTCTTTAACCTCACACTCTCTCTCATTTCTCTATCTCTTTTCATTTCCTCATCTCACACTCTCTCTCTCAACTGAACACTCTCCCATTTCCAACACAAATCCATCACAAATCACCAAAATCATCACAAAATCACATCTTTTTCCATCACTTGCCTCTTGGATTCCTTGGTGTGCACAATGTAGGGTTCCTAGGCACACTAATGGGGTCTCACAAGGCATCAACCATGCCAAATTCAAATTTTACATGCGCCGAGAAACCCTAATACGGATCGTTAACTAGAATTTTAGGCGAAACATGCAACTAGTTAACAACTTTACTAAGAAGTAAACGGAAATACAACCTTTGTAGATCCGGTCCTCCACCTCCATAGCTCTATGATGAAGTCTCCTTGCTGTCCAAATCAAATCCCGGGCTCTAGCGTCGGCTTCATCGGAGAAATAGGCGGGCTTGGTCATCGGCTTCGATGCCGAAGATGATCTACGTCGAGGCAACACTAGATCAAGCTCCAACTTCACCAAGCCATGAAACTTGTGAAGAAAACACCCTATACTACTTGGCAAGTGGTAGAGGATGAAGAAATAGGAAGTGGGTTCACATTAGAATTGGATTTCTCACTCTTTTCATCAATTCACCATTGACGGTTGCAAGCTTTTTCTTCTTGAAGAAGAAGAAGATGATGATGATAATATGATAAGTCTCTTGAAAAAAGAAAATAATATGAATACTTATCATATTGCAACCATGGTTATGTGTAGAGAACTAACTAGAGTTTAGATGAATGGTTAGGGTTAGGAGAAGAAGACAAAATGGTCACTTGGTCAAAACTTCATGAAGCTTCCACAAGCTTCAAGTTTGAAAGCAACCATTTTGTTTTTCTTTTTTTCCTTTTTTCCTTTTTTAACCAAAAATGAAAAGATAAATAAATGAGTGAAATGAAACCCTAACCATTCACTAAACATGGTTTAAGTCTTTACACAAATCCAAGCTAGCATGCATCATCAAACATGATACAAACTAGTGCGCAAAACTATATCACATATACAACCTGTGCAATTCAAGTGAGAATATCCATTTAATGTGAACCAATACTAGTTAATGCTAAGTAATATATCAAATATATAATTATACATTAAATCATTAAATCAACACTTGATTTAATGATCCGGTCATATCGCATATAACCGACTAGTATCAAGTGTATCAATGTATCGAATCAACACTTGATTCGGTAACCCGGCTATATCACATAACCTGCCAATGATACAAATCGCGAGAATAGAATACGGTATCACATACACGCATTATTCTCGGCCCCGCGCATATCTCATATGCGCTCCTATTTCGTTTCGCTTGAGCCAGGAAACCTCTGTGTAGGACTCTAAAGACTCGTCAATACGCCGGCAGCAGGTGATGATCATATCAAACACCCACAAGCCGCAAGCGGTCTGCTAAATGTAACGGCCACCCGGGTATTGAGCGATCAGAAGATCGACAAGCAAGCCCGTTCACACTCCTGTGAATCCAACCAGTAACACTTACCGTACAGTCCGGTCTGATCGTCTGATATGTCGCATATCTTGCCTAGGGGTGGTAAACGTCAGACCCCAATAGCTCGATAAGTCGTGTCGATATGAGGTCTATAACAGTTCGAGAAACTACTGGTAACACTTACCAGTAAATCTCAGCAACCCTGGCCAGGGATTTCCGGTTATAGCCAATCGAACACAGCGCAACATCAACTCCCTATACCGGGAGAGACGAATCCCCTCCTATCGCTCATTGACTCAATGTGATTCGGGACTGTACCCAAAAACCACCGTTTTGGACGCCCTCTTGGACGTGGTAAGGTGGAAATCAAAGCACAGTGGGAATCACACAAGACTCTATGACGATCTCGGGTCAACAGACTACTCTGTACCAGTGTCACCAGAGAACTGCCATCTGACGTGAGGTATAATACCATTTGGGAGTTCTCGGCGAGTCCGTCCAGTGTACCCAGTCTCCACTGAGCACCCGTATATCATCTCTGATGTCAAACACCAATGGATATGGGATCATCCATCGCCCATCTGTATGGGTCGAGAAGGTATACGCTAGTCTACTCTGGTGTATCGATACCCCGTCTCGATACACCCACGACTAGGGACCTTGAAGGATGTACTTATGGACTACCATGTCCCCACTAGTATGACCTGCATCATAGTCCAGGTAGTCAAGTAGACATCCTTAGGGCTTTACCAACATGTATCAGAGAGACATTCAGTATACACGTTAAGGTAAATAGTAACCAGATAGCATACTATCATGTCGAGCAAGAAAGTCCTCCCTATATATGTCCCAGCATCCACTATAATGTACATCCTATGTACAGTAATGGCCTCTAGGGCATACATATAACTAACAATCTCCCACTTGCACTAGGGCCATCTGTAGCAGTGGTTGCAGTATCTCATACTCAACCATCCCATAAAAGTCTCTCTCTGGGAAAAGGCCTTTGTGAGTGGATCCGCCGTGTTGTCCTCTGAGTCTACTCTCCTAACCTTGATCCCTTGGAGATCAACCATCTCCCTGATCAGGTGACACTGCCTTAGTATATGTCTGGATCACTGATGGGACCGGCGTTCCTTGGCATAAGCCATAACTCTATTGTCTCACAATGGTTGGAATGTAGTTCATCTCATGAACCAATATACATCCAGACTGCCTCTTTGGTAGCATATAAAGTAGCGATGTATCGAGCCTTTATCGTCTAGTATGCCACGGTATCTAGCTTGGAACTCTTCCAACATACCGTCCCTTTACTGAGGGTAAAGACAATGCCTGCGACTGATTTTCAGTCGTCCTTATCATCCTGGAACACTTCCAGTGATTCTCCCAGGATCGATTGATACCATCTCACTACAACTAGTGAGTATCCTAACATCCATTTAGATCTATCTCATAGATCCAAAACCCAGGATTTAGTAGGTATCACTTTGATCCTATGTGGAGAATCATTGTGATAAGCGGAGATTGATCGAGCGTAGCATAGGAAACTCCTTCCCTATCAAGAGTATGTTATCCACGTACTCTACGAGGATCGTCACAATACTCCCTACTACCTTTTGTTTATACAAGGTTCATCTACCATTTTGATGATATCAAACTCTTTGACTAATCCATCAAAACAGATGTTCCAACTCCGCGATGCTTGCTTTATCACATAAAATATCTTGCACACGTTTCCGCTGCTCCCACTGTCTACGAGGCACTCTGGCTGTGTACTTATAGACGCTCTTTTTTTGAAACATCATTTAAGAAAAGCAGTCATGACACCCAACCGCCAGATATCGTAGTCATGGTATGAAGCCGTGGCAAGTAGGATCTGAATGGACTTAAGCAAAGTTCCTTAGAAAAGGTTTCATCATTATCCACGCCTGGTCGATGACGAAAAACTTTAACAAGTCTAGCTTTGAAAGTCTCAACTTTTTCATGTACACCAAGTAATCTTCTCAAGATATACTTGCTTCTGATGGGGATTTAACCCTTCAGATAAAGCAACCAAAGTCCATACTTTGTTGGTGTATAAGGATTCCATCTCAGATCGCAAAGCATCCAGCCATTCTTACAGAGTCGCACTCCTGATGGCCTGCTCGAAACTAGTTGGGTCATCATCTCATGATGTAATCCTCGCTCCCACTGTTATCGAGAAACCAAGGTATCTCTCAGGCGGATGAGGAACCCTACCAGATCGGCGGAGAGGCTGAGGTTCGTCGGAAACTATTGAATCCTTTGGTTCTGTCAAATCATCAGCTGCAGTTTTGTATAGCTGGAACCTTTCCAGTTCTACAGAACTGACCTTGCATCGATCTTGTCCGGATTTTGCTTTAGACATAGGCCGGACAATCCTAAACCTTAACTTACTTAAGAGATAGGCTCTTCCCATACCATATCTTATATGGAGTGGTAGGCACGGATTTGAATCGAACCCTATTCAATAGGTATGCAACTTCATAAGTGCATAACTCCCAAAAAGGAAATAGGAAACTCAGTAGTACTCATCATAGAGCGCACCATATCATATAGGGTGTGATTGCTCCGCCCCGATATACCATCATGCTATGGTGTACACGGAGGAGTAATGCTGAGAGAGAATCTCATTCTCCTTTAGAATAATCCAGGAATTCTATGCACAAGTATTCTCCTCCCTGATCTCATCATAGGATATAATACTTATATCCGTATTTTGGTTCTCTACTTCTAACTTATATTCTGTGAATATCTCAAAAGGTTCGGACTTGTGTTTCAACAGGAACATAACGGAGATTGTCACATCAGACTCAGTAGGAGTTCGGATGGGTTTCCTCATCGGCCTTCTTATCGACATCTACCTGGGGACCCTTACGTACAGCTAGTGCCGCTTGCGGTCTGTGGTTAAACCCACTGCCAGCGTAGTAGTCGAGTCTCTAGAGTCCCACACAGAGAGTTTCCCTACTCCAGGCGAAACGATATAGAGGTCGTATGGTTTTACGACAAGGGTCCGGACGCATACGTGTGTTTACGCACATACGACTTTCGGACAGTTTTTACCAGTCGGCTTTGGTTTAAGCCAGTTACTGGTATCCGGTTATTGGATTTATACAGTCTAAAGTTTTTCCGTATTTTTGCGGAAAGGAGGGGCTTTCTCGTAATTGCGCGAGAAGCTTCTAGAAGATGGTGACTAAGGAGGTTTAGGTGGCATATACATTGAATGAGATTAGTGAGTCATATGGATGATTCATCCATGTCATTAATGCTTCATAATTGCTTAATGACTCATGGAGATGAATCACCACAAGATATTTATCAAGCATGGTTGTAAAATGATTTCTTTTCTTTTCTTGATAAAAAGAAATGCTTGATATATATTATGATAACTCATTATTCTCACTTCATTATTATCTTCACCTTCTCTCTCCTCAAGCTCTCCCTCTTCAAACCCTAATCCTCCCCTCTCATGTGTTGAGTACAAGGATTAGTTAGACTTATTAAACCATAACCCTCATTCTATTTCACCTAGCTTCTTTGATTAGCACTTAAAGAAGTTTAGTTGCCTCAAGTTTAGAGGCTAAGCTTGGAGTAAAGCTCTCGGGTGGATCGTCTACTACTTGGAGAAGGCCGAGGAGGAGGTGGAGTTCGTAAAGACGAAGGACACGGTTCTTTAGGTATAATCCCTTTACATAGTAGTTGTTAACAACTATGTTTGATGTTAGTTATCGTTTAGCTTCGATTCATGCGGTTAGTCGATTTTTAGCATAAGAACAAGATCGTTTTTTCATATTTCCGCCTCCCCGCAAGTCGTGGGGTGTTGTACATCGACTTACATCCTCAACCTAGAAGTGCCCCAATAAAAGAATATTACATACAAGCTTTTATATGAATGAAAATGAAAAACTCTCATCTCACATAAAAAAAACCCAGCTATTCAAAACATGACGATCCAATATAACATATCACATCAACATATAACATCACATGTCATCAACGTAAGTAAATATGCGTATCCCAATTATCGTTAACGTATAGCAACGAAACCGGCGATACACCACATATTACACTTACGGTCGCAGAAAAGTAAGTGAAAAACTACAACAATTGGAATCCGCAACCACCTTAGACATCATAAACCCAATGTATCACATACTTTGGATTTCATATCCAACCAAATGAATTTCTTAGACATCAAATGCCTAACAATTATAAAGCCCGCATTTTTGTCTCGATATTGAAAATACTTTCCAATAACCAGTCGGGTAATTCAACAAGATTCCCGATAACCAGATCGAATGCTCGTCGTAAACTTTAGTAGACGGCCGCACCCCTGATGTCGTCGACGAAGTGCACTATGGCGGAAAACCGAGGCCGCGAGCATCCGAATGGATGCTTTTGGCGACGGGGTTCTCCTACAGTCACTTGGTCAGGGCTTTAGGACGTGGCTATCAAGTAAGGTTACCCAGCGAGTATCCACGTACACTACGTAATTGTGAAGGACTTTTGATCCACATCAAAATTCCGTGGCAACCGATCAAATGAGACTAAATTGCTAGATTTACAAAATTTAAACTACTTATCTCATAACTAATTATGTGGATTCCAAATATCGTATCACAATCACAGATAGCTAGACGATGTTAAACTTTTCAATAGAATAAACAAACATCCAAAATTTCCCAAAGAGCTCAACACTTGAGCGGAGTTCAAAAAGTACCCAGAACATGCCACAGCTCCTATGAACCATCCGTAGAAAGGCCGACCCATGCCTCACTCATGTCGCTACGGAACTGCCGCAAACCCTAGGGTAAGACCGTGGTTCCGTGATCCAAAAAGTCGAGTTTGGGTATCGTTCTCCTAGAGGGTACATAGAATCGCTTGCATGATTTTCTGAAGATTTTGAACTTGGAATAAATCCAACTCTTGGAAAATTTTCAGCGAAGGAAAGTATGGGTTATTGATATCCGTTCAAACCTTTTAACGTCGTCTAAATATCCCCATTTTGATGTTAGAATTACGATTACGAAACACTCCGACATTGCCTTTCCAGAAAGTTAACATCACATGTAAATTTAGCAAAAACAAGCAACACCTGAAACACCAAAACCCAGAGACTGGAACACCTTAAAAATTTGAAGCCCAAACTCCCTAAAAGACCCAGTGAGCTCGGTTTTAGAGCCTATGGGGCCGGCCAAAATCAGTCCAAATTGCTTCAAATTTCTATAGTGTTCATGTTATATCACATACAACATTCTGTAGTTGCTAAAAAAATTTTTTAGAGGCCATTTAAAATTCGACAGAAACTAGGAATGTGTATCGGGTGTTTCGGTTTCGTAATCAAACAAACATCGTTTAAATATCTTGCTTGGCTCTGATACCACTGCAGGGTTCCCTAAGGCGGAAGCAAGGTTCCGGGAGGTATCGTCCATGCCGTTTTCAAATTTTTGCCGTACTAAAGAACCCCAACCCTAGAATCTTAACTAGAGATTTAGACGAACTACAATGTAAAAAACTTTACATCTAAGTGATTGAGGAATACAACCTTTGTAGACTGGTCCTTCACTTCTAAAGCTCCGTGTAATAGTCCTTTCGCTCCAAGTAGTGAACACCCGAACTCTAGTAAGGGTTCACATGAAGAAATGAATAAGCTTGCTCGAAGTCTTCGAGGCCGAAGATGATCTACATCGAGGAGACTCAAGCTCATGCTACCTCTTCAATAATGGAAGATTAATGAAGCAAACACCCTAAACTAAATGGCTAATATAGTAGAGGATGATGAACTAGGAAATGGGATCACTTTAGGTTTAATTTTCTCACAATATTTTCTCACTTAGAAAAAGCTAGCAAGCTTTTTCTCAATGAAGAAGAAGATGAATTGATCAAGAGAATGAACTCATAAGGTAAGAATAGCATCCATGGGTGAGTTAGTGTCATACACTAACTCATGTAGAGAATAAACCATAGCTAATCAATAATGGTTAGGTTAAGAAATATCTACAAGTAAAATAAAATTAGTGGACTTGGTCAATGGTTCCACGAGCTTCTAGAAGCTTCAACCATGTGACTTTATTCCATCTAATTTTGATTAACTTTAAATAAATAAAACCATCACATTATTAAGCATGGTGTAAGTCTCATACACCCACATCACATGTGGCATCAAGCATGACACAATAGTTGTACATAATATATATTACATATATACTATATCCACACAAGTGAGAAAAAGAAATGTTTAAGTGAGCTAATATTAGTTAATGTAAATTAATATATCACATATATAATTATACATTAAATTATCAAATCAACACTTGATTTAATAATCCGGTTATATCATATACAACCGACAAATATCAAATGTAATAATTTATCGAATCAACACTTGATCCGATAACCCGACTATATCACATATAACCGACCGATATCACAAATCGCGAGAATAGAATGCGGTATCACATACGCGCATTAATCTCGGTCCCGGACATATCACATATGTGCTCCTATTTCGTTTCGCATGAACCAGGAAACCTCTGTGTAGGACTTTAAAGACTCGTCAATACGCCGGCAGTAGGTGATGATCATATCAAACACCACAAGCCGCAAGCGGTCTGCTAAACATAACGGCCACCTAGGTGTTGAGCGATCAGAAGATCAACAAGCAATCTTCCTCATACTCCTGCGAATCCAATCAGTAACACTACCATGCAGTCCGGTTTCTTCATCAGATATGTCGCATATCTAGGCTTGGTGGGTGGTAAATGTCAGTTCCCAATAGCCTGATAAGTCATGCTGATGTGAGGCTCATAACGGTTCGAGAAACTCTGGTACCACCCACCAGTAGATCTCAGCAACCCTGGCTACGAATTTTCTGTTATGGCCAATCAAGCATAGCACAACATCAACCCCCAATACCGGGAGAGACGAAATCCCCTCCTATCGCTCATTGCCTCCATGTGACTCGGGACTGTACCCAAAAACCACCGTTTTGCACGATCTCTTGAACGTGGTAAGGTGGAAATCAAAGCACAGTGGGAATCACACAAGACTCTATGACGATCTTGGGTCGATAGACTAAACTGTACTAGTGTCACCAGAGAACTGCTATCTGACGATAGGTATAATACCATCTAGGAGTTCTCGGCGAGTCCGTTCAGTGTACCCAGTCTCCACTGAGCACCCATATACCTTCTCTAATGTCAATCACAAATGAATGTGGGATCATCCATCGCCCATCATATGGGTCAAGAAGCGCATACACTAGTCTAATCTGGAGTATCGATGCCCTATCTTGATACTCTCATGACTAGGAATATTTGAAGGATGTACTTACCGATTACCCTGTCCCCACTAGTAAGATATGCATCATAATCCTGGTAGTCAAGTACTCATCCTAAGGAATTTATCAACATGCAATAGAGAGACAATAAGTGTACATGTTAAGATAAAGAGCAACCTGATAGCACACTATCATGTCGAGCAAGAAAGTCCTCCTTATATATGTCCAAGCATCCACTACAATATACATCACATGTACAGTAATGGCCTCTACGGCATACATCTAACTAACAATCTCCCACTTGCACTAAGGCCATTTGTTGCAGTATCTCATACTCAACATCCTATAGAAGTCTCTCTAGGGAAAGGACTTGGTGAGTGGATCCGCTGTGTTACTCTTCGGGTGAACTCTCGTAACCTTGATCCTTTGGAGATCAACCATCTCCCTGATCAGGTGATACCGTCCTCAGAATATGTTTGGATCGCTGATGGGACCGGTGTTCCTAGGCAAAAGCCAGAACTTCATTGTTTTCACAATAACAGTTATTGGACGCTCAATGGTAGGATCCATGTTCATCTCATGAACAAGAAATGCCCAGACAGCCACTTTGGTAGCATCATTGGTAGCGATGTATTCATCCTTTATCGTCTAGTATGCCACGGTATCTAGCTTGGAACTCTTCCAACATACCGACCCTCCACTGAGGGTAAAGACAATGCCTGTGACTGACTCTCAGTCGTCCTTATCACTCTGGAAGCTCGAACCAAGAACATTCATTTAGTGCTTCTCAAGTACTTAAGAATGTCCTCCGCAGCTATCCAGTGATTCTCCCAAGATCCGATTGATTCCTGATCACTACACCTAGTGAGTTAGCTACATCTGGTCTGGTACATAACATCGCATACATGATAGAGCCTACCACCGAAGCATAGGGCATCCCTTGCACGCAAGCTCTCTCTAAAACAGTCTTTTGTAGATTTGCAGTTGTTGTGCGACCGTTGAGTACAGCTTAAGTTCGCTTCTACTGAGGGGAAAACTTGCTCATGTTCGCGCCCGTCCACTTCTACTTAATCGTTTTCGTGAGGCACAGCCCGCCGATGCCCATTTTTCTGAAATTTTTGAGCATGTTCTGCAGGGTAAAGATTCGGAGTTCTTGATTTATGACCAGGGTGTGCTACGTTTAGGGACTCATTAGTGTGTACCTGATACTGATGGGTAGAGACGCGAGATCCTAGAGCAGGCACATCAATCAGCTTTTAGAGTTCACCCAAGTGCCACCAAGATGTAACGTGACTTGAGAGTTAGTTACGGGTGGGTAGGGATGAAGAGTGAAGTTTCGGATTTCGTTTTGAAGTGCTTGGCTTGTCAGCGAGCTAAGGTTGAGAATTTGAGGCCGGCAGGAGAGTTTCAACTTTTAACCGTTCCAGAGTGGGAATGGGAGAAGATCTCCATGAATTTCGTTGTGGGTCTACCCAGGTCTAGTCGAGGGTATGACTCCATTCGGACGATTGTTGTCTGGTTATGCTCAGTCTGCTCAGTTGTTCTTCGATAAGTTGTGTGTTTGTACGGAGTTCCTTCATGTGTTGTATCCAACAGAGGCACCCAGTTCGCTAGCCGTCTTTGGCAGAAGCTTCAGGAAGCCTTGGGTACTGGTTGAGCTTTAACTCCGCTTTCCATCCGTATGCCGATGGTCAGACAGAGCGGACTATACAGACTCTGGATGATATGCTTGTGCGTGCGTACTAATTTGTTTGTTGGCTGTGGGATTGTCACTTGCCATTGATGGTGTTCTCCTACGATAACAGTTATCAAGAGACATTTCAAATGGCAATTTTCAGGCCTTGTGTGGTAGGTTATGTCGATCGCCAGTCTATTTTACCGATTCCGTGAGAGCAGGATTTTTGGACCCCAGCTAGTACAGAGACTTCGGAGAAGATCCTGTTGATTCAGGTCAGGATGAGAGTAGCCCAGTGCAGACAGAAGTCTTATGCTAACCGTCGTTGTCGCAGGCATGAGTTCACGGTGGGAGATCATGTATTTCTATGGATTTTTCCGATAAAATGGCGTGTTTAGTTTTGGGAAAGCTTAGTCCTAGATTGTAGGTCCTTTTGAGATCCTTGAAGCGAGTTAGTTCCGTTGCCTATCGTTGGCACTTCCGCCCAGATTTCTGAGTATTCACCCCGTATTCCTTGTGTTGATACTTCACAAATACCTTCAGGACCCATCTCACATGATTTAGCACCAGACCATTTGGGACGTGATTTTTCATTCACCAGCAGCCGATAGTGATCGTGGATCGGCAGGTGGAGAAACTTCGGTCAAGGTTTTGCCATCTGTGGAGGTTTTCTTTAGCGTAGCCCTTCTAGTGAGGAGATCACTTGGAAGGCCGCAAGTGAGATGTGGAAATTTGGCACTCGTCTCTTTGAAGGTACGCTTAGTAAGAATTTTAATTCGTGGAAGAATTTCTATAAGGGGGGAGATTGTAACACTTTAGAATGCGATTAGTGTTAATTATGCGATATTGCAGGTTTTTGGTAAAAAGGTTTACCAAAATAGCTTTCTCGCATTTTAGTTAGATTAATTAATATTTTATTGTTAGTTGTTTTGGGTCACACACACTTGTGCATGTTAATATGGAGGGGGTTGTTAGTGTTAACCTTGCTTAGTGGGCATAACACTTTAATCTAATCCATGCCTTAAGTTAATCCTTGCCTTGTTTAACCTTAAGCTTAACCTCTAGATATCTGTAAGAGATATTTTCTTGTGTTTTGGATTGAGGGGAGGTGGCAAGGTGACCCATGGGAGGGGTCATTGCTTGTATTAATGAAGGAGAGGGAGAGAGTATGTGTAAGGGTGCACATACCCAACACTCACCCTCTCATCTCTATCTCACCTCACACACTCTCTTTCACCCTCATTCTCTCTCTCTCACTCTATCTCTTTCTCATTATTCTTCATCTCCTCTTCACTCTCAACAGAAATCCTTCACTATCCTTCACTAAACCTTGCTAAACCTTCACAAAACTTCATTAAATCTCACCCAAATCACTTCTAATGACTTGTTTTGCCTCTAGGATCCCTTGGATCTTGGAAAGCTTGGATCTTTGAGCTTGTGTGGTTAGGTAATGATCTCTATCTGTTAAGTAGGTATTTTTAATGTTGTGTAGCTTATTAGTTTCAGTTTAGAACACGTAAAGTTTCTTTTTAGTGCAAATTGTTGGATATAGTGCCCCCAAAGTCAATTATTGGATTGCAGGTACGTGATTTCAATGATTGAGGAGGACCTATACCAGTAGTACAGTCTTACTCAAGATGATAATATGCAATCTGGTATGCGTTTATCAGTCGTGTACAGGTTCAGGTGACTGATCACTATTACACGTTGATAGAGCCCTTAGGATCTTACTTGACAACCTACAGTATGATGGCGATTATATACGTGAGAGTTAGGTGGTCTATAAGCGTATCCTTAATTGTGGTCCCTAGTCGTGGGAGTTTCGAGACAGGGCATCGATACTCCGGAGTAGACTAGTGTATACAGTCGAGACCCCTACGAGGGGTGGTGGCCGGTCTCACAAGCCACTGGTGTCAGTTGGATCACCTAAGATGTATACAGGTGCTCATTGGGTTATGAGTACACCGGACAGGACTCGCCGGGAACCTGCTAGTTGGTATTATACCTATCGTCAGATAGCAGTTCCCTGGTGACATGTGTACAGGTTAGTTCATCGACCTGAGGTAGTCATTTGTCTCGTGTGAGTTCCCACTGTGCTTTGATTTCTACCCTACCACAGCTCAAAGGAGTTGTGCAAACAGGTATTTTTTGGTACAGTCCCGAGCCACATGGAGGCAAGTGAGCGGATCGACAGGGGATTCGTCTCTCCCGGTATTGGGGGTGAAATTGTGCTGTGTCTAGAAAAGCCATTGCACCATGTCCTGGCCAAGGCAGGTGAGAATTACTGGTTGGTACTCCGGTAGTTTCTTAGGGTGTTCAGGGTTTGTCTCCGACACGACATATATCGCTATTGGGGGTCTGACGTTACCAGCCCCCTAGGCCGGATATGCGATACTCATAGACGAACGGACCGGACTGTATGTATATTGTCACTGTTAGGCTCAGTAGGGTTTCAGGATGAGTTCGCTCATCGGCTTCCCTTGAGGTCAGTACATGGGCAGCCGTTACGCACAGCTAGTGCCGCTGACGGCTTGTGGTTAAACCCACTGCCAGGGTACTGACGAGTCATTAGAGTCCCCCACAGATAGTTTCCTAAGTTCGGGCGAAACGTTGTAGAGGCCGTATGGTTTTATGGCAGGGTTCGGAAAATGCACGTGCGTTTACGCACGTGTCATATTTCGGGCAGATAATACTGGTGGGCTTTGGTTTAAGCCGGATCCATGTATTATACTTTGTAGATATAATATCTTTGTCTCAGTTGCATTTGTATTCGGTCGTAATACAAATGCGGGTATGTTTATACAGTTACGGGGTTATCCTGAAATTCGTTTCGGGATCGCTTTTAGAAGTTGCCAGTTTTCTTTCACTCGTCTTAAACATTCGGTTTAATACGGATTTATCTTTTCTTGAGATTAGTCATGAGTGTGGAAGGTTCTAGAAGCTTCTTGTTTTGGTGACTAGGTTCATGAATCATTCATTTGCATTAATTGAATGGATGACTAGGTTAATGACTCATCTGGTTGCATTTAATGTTATGCAAGGTGTCATTAGTGATTCATTCTTTCGTTTAATGAAGTGATAAGGATTCATGCTTATGGTCACCCCCTATCTTGTTCCTACACTCACCTCCCCTCTTCTATAGATAGCAGCCGGCCAAATCATTTGGGGGCTAAGGAAAAAAGTGATTGATTTTGGGAAAAAGATTATGATAGCTTTACTTCATGTAATTTCATATAGCTCATTTTTTCATCACCCGATTCCAAAAAGGAAACTTTATTAATTCGTTCATGGTTTTGGACGAAGTGAGACAAAGTGTTCTACTCATTCTCTACATCAATCTTGGTCATCTCTTTTAGCAAACTTGATGACCGAGTTACCTCGGTATAGAGGCGAGAGCCCGCTTAAAGATCCGTAGTTGTGGTGCCACCTCGACGAGGAGCCTGGAGATCGGAACAGCCGCAACGGAGCGTGGGATGATGGTTAAAGAACGAAGGACTCGGATCGTTCGGTATAACATTTCTATCCACTTTGTAGTTTGTTAGTTTAGCGTTAATGGCAGATCCGGGTTATAGTATGCGATAGCGCCAGTTATAAAAGTTTTTGTTCCGCCTTTGGCGTCAGATTGACGGCTGGGGCGCTACCGTAGACTTACATGGTATCGGAGCCACGCCATTAAGCTTTACTAACTTGTGCTAACGCGTTTAAAATATCGATCGAACGGAATTTCAAAAACTACAATTTTTCTGTACAAAGTTTTTGTCGATTTAAAATCTGGTCTAAAAATTTTTTTTAGCATCACAGAAAAATGTGCAGGCTTTTTGAAGCAAACTGGTGAAATTTGGTCACATGATCCCATAGTACGGCAGCGGATCCGCGGCCCAAACAAGGGTTTGGCCACGGATCCGCCGCGCTTTTGTGAGAACAGTGTGCCAAATTTCTACAGTGTGTTCTACATGGTAAATTGTGGTTTTTGGAATATTTCTTTTGGGCCCATATTTTGTTACTGTACAACAGATGTTCGTGGGGGCCCACTTCGGGAAGTTTTGTCGATCGAAATTTTAAACTTGTTAGTATGCAGTACTTACATTATATCTCCGACCGTGAATGTCATTCGAGCGGTAAACCGCGTCTAATTGCTATAGTCCTTTTAGACGGATTTGGGAATGTGACATTAGCGTTGATATTCTGTGTTGTGCTGTGATGTTGCGGATTTGTCGTGGTCGACAGCAGTGTGCAATGGTAGTGCAGTTTGGATTTGTTTGTACATTTGATATTGCGGGGCGAGCGTCCAACATGTGGACTTCTGTCACTGCCTGTTTGTATAATATTCTTTTGGGGCACGACCGGGCTGAGGTCGATGTACCCGTTGTACATATTTTTCATTTCTGTACTAGGTTTTACCCTGCGATGGAGTGCACGGAGAGCCGGGTTCTGGAGGGCAACGGGTTCGTATCTCATGGCTTTGAGAGACAGAGGGGCCTCACTCTAGAATTGGCAGACTATTCGCCGCACTCGTAGGGGGTACAAGACCCAAGGAGGGGTGCTCAAGTTACCGGATTCCGTGAAGTGAAGGGTGGTCCATTCACTTTGCTGTAGGGGGCTGCCTCGCTTCAGGTTTTGGCGGGTAACTTACCGCACCCGTAGGGGTCTAGGTTTCATTGCACAGGCTATCCACATGACCAGGGAAACGTCAGGTTTCAGCAGCGGCTCTGTGAAATCTGGGGATCCCAGATTTTCTGTATTGTTCTGTGATGCTTATTACTTTTCTGTAATGTTGCATATTATCACGCCTGGAGAGATTATTGTATATTGGTATATATACTAGTAGATGTTGTATATGTTTTACACCCGTGCTAGTCCAGTCCCCGCTCTGTCGTTAGTTAAGTAACCTAACGGGTGATGACGGGACCCAGTGATGAATGCGGATGGCATATACGTACATTTTATTTTCGTTCTTCTCTGGTGTGATTAATTGATGGGACTGCATTGATTTTGATCAATGCAAAGGACAACAAACCTGTTTGGATGTTGTTGGAATAGTTTTAAAAAGTGTTATTACAAAGACGTTTCTTTTTGTTTTGCACAGAGGTATTCGGTTGGAATATCCTGCACCTCATTCGACGAGGCAAGGGCCGATATCCCTTCACCGGGAGTGACCCCTTGGGCAGAAGATTGCGTCAGGGTAATAACTTCACTATAGTCGATTACAAGTTGCTTTGCATCGCGGTATTCAGTTGGAATATCCTGCACCTCATTCCACGAGGAAAGAACCAAGATCCCTTCACCGGGAGTGACCTCTTTAGCAAAGGTTTTCGTCACTATATTTTTATAAAAAGCTATCAGGTTCTTTCAACGAGATCAAGTTCATTACGTTAAAGGTTTTTCACCAAAAACCAGCCGTAGCCCTCCGTCATTTCTTATGGATGGTCAGTAGTATTCAAGCTATGTTGGTTGACTTTCGTCAAGGCATAGTGTTCGGTAGCTGCTGCGGTATTCATTTGTTGCATAGATAGATGAGTTGGTTTGGGACAGTCGTATTACCTTGTTGGCTTTCGTCAAGGGTATGTACGGGTGGGTTCGAATTGACAAGATAATGATGGGTAGAACTTGACATGCGACTTATGATTTGTTGGCTTTCGTCAAGGTCATAAGAACATGGGGTAAAAATCATGTCGAGAGTTTCTAAAGAAACTAAAACTTGCCAGGCATGCGCATACCTTCTGGAGTGTGATAACGTGAGTGGATTCCATCACGTTATCATGCGATGAGAGTTGGATTCCGATTCCCACTGATGAGTTGGTTTACTCTTCTGGTGATCCCGATTGATTCTTTTTTCAGGTTTGGAGGAGAATTTGACAGTACAGTGGGAGGTTTCCTGATTAGATAAAGTTATAACCATTCTGATCTAGGTTAGATTGCACGCAGAGTGTTTCTTTTCTCTCTCTCTTTGGCAGCGACCTTTGACTGACCCTAGACTATGACTCGTGACCAAGTTGACCGAACCTTCTTAAAATACTGGCTTTTGGATTGTCTAAGTTGCATAAGTCATTGCCACTTCTTCTTTTACCCTTTGCATTTCTCAGAACACCCGTATTACTACGGACATCCACTTCCATTGGATAGATCCATCGTATGGTTATATACGAACTCGAAGGGACTTCTTCGAGGATGGATCCAGGTTCAGGAGAAATAGAATTGGTTTATTCAGTTGTCTTTTATTATCACCTTCTCTCAGATTGCGAGGGCTCCTTAGTTTAGGAGAGTACACCTATTACGCTTATTGGATAATCTTCTTCCAAACCATAGGCAGGTGTCGAAAGGTAGTGAATGAAGAAAACCAATTAGCCTAAGTAGGGTGTACAGAAGGTAATAACTAAAGACAAAATAAAGGGATTAGAAAGAGGGCAAAATAAGTTGCGACTGTTATCATTCACGACCAAACAACGTACTTCATCACCACCCCTATTTCACCTTTGCTAGAATAAGGTATTATTCAGTTGTTTTTTATCATCACCTTCTCTCAAGTTGCGAGTACTCCTTGGTTTAGGAGGGTACACCTGTTATGCTTAATGGATAGTCTTCTTCCAAACCATAGGCTGGTGCCGAACGGTAGGGAAGGAAGAAAACCATTTAGCCTAACGATGGTGTACAGAAGGAAATGAATAAAGACAAATAAAGGGATTTGGAGAGATGGCAAAGAAATATACGGTTATAGTCAAGATTTGGATTATGGAAGAGGCATTACTAGGAATACCAGGATACCCCTACGAAACATTTTCATGTTTCAGTGCATTGTTAAAGGAAAACTGATTTCCCGATTAGATACTTACTCCAGGGTATGTATTTACCAGGTTTCATTCTCATATCTGTATGGTTTTACAGATGATGAGTGGGAGTAAGTTATTAGGAATAAGGTGATCATCCTCATTATATCGGAATTCGTTGCAATTGGTGATATTTGAGGACATCGCCTGAGTTTTTGCCAGACGGCATGTATTTGGTTTTTGAGTATCCGTTGTTGTGCACCAATTTCAAAATGATATATCTGTACGTTTAATTTTATAAAGTGAGATATAAATTTTTGAAATTATGTCCGTGACATTTACCTATATCAGTTGACGATTGGGTAAGGAGCACTGAACAACGGAGTAGTTCTTAAACCATAAGTACGGTTTTCAACCTACGATGCACAGATTCTGAGCTATTCAACTCAGGGGACTTATACAGAGTATTGTATGTTGTCCAGTGTCCATCAGGACAAAGGGGTTGGTCCTCGTACTATGTTCTGTTTACTTGTGACTTCTCTAGTCTTTAGACAAGTGTTTCGTAGAAATACAATGTCTAAGTTTTGCGAAGTTATGGGTAAGGAATAAAGTAGAGAACCAGATGTCGCAAGATTCTTCAAAGAGATCGAAGATGTAGATACTTGTGATTGGTATTCAAGTAATGGTTTTGAGAAACTTGTTTTTCTTTCAGGTTACTCATAATTGGATGGATTCTTAAGTTGAGAAATGCTGATTAGCCTCTATCCATTAAGTTGATATGCACTGGAGACAGCTGCATGATTAGAATCTGGTTCCAATTAAATATGTGCCAAAGTTTCTATATTGGATATAGAATGGTTCATATCTTAACGATGTTAAGATACGGGGAGTTGTCCGGCTTATGCTTAAAACCAGACTCTGGATAACTCAAGGCACGTTTCTGTAATGGCAGTTTGTGGGTTGGCTCGGGCTATGTCGAGGGTTGACTTTCTCCCATCTGGAAGATCAATAGTGATATTGTTCTTGACTCGCCACAGTTTTAATAAAATGGATTTTTTCAGAAAACAGTAGTGGGAGTATGGTAGAACTGGAAGTGATTCCAGAACAGCAAACGATTACGGAAAATTTAATAGGACCTACAGATTCAATCGGGTTTGACATTCCAATAGCCACTCCGCAGATATGGTGGGTAACCTCAGACACCAGAGAGGTACTTCAGTAGCCTCAAGGACGGTGACAGGGAGGTTCTTGTTTACCCAAACTTGACACTACTGTTGTTCCAGACTATGAGACCCGGCAGGAGGTTAAGTATAGCGTCGTTCTAAACTAGCTTTAGAGGTGCACGCATATATTATTCTGCCAGAGGGTTGTTGTGGTCTGTGTGAGCAGCGGAAGCATAGTGGGCAAGTAGCTTATGTTTATTTATAGACTTGAGCAGTTATAGCGGAGATAGATCATCTAATTTTGATATAACAGTCATGGCTTTGACTTCATCAGAATAGTGGATGGATCTGTTAAGAAGGTAGTAGGGTGTGATGTCCTGGTATTTGGTGACATACACAGAGTAGGAAGTAAAATTCCTATACTAGGATCGGTTGTACTGTGTTCGTCACACAGTTGTTTCTCCACAAAGGATATGGATCTAATATCTGACATTCTGGTTACTAGATCTATGGTTTTAGATCTAGATTTGGGTAGTTTCCCAATCTGGGTACTTTGACAGTATTTTAATAGTTTTTAGAATAGATGACTCATGGCATGGTGGTGTACCTGCAGGTGATGGAGTCACCCTCTCTAAAGGTGTCTTACAGACTAAAGGGGCGAGGGATGTGCATGATTGGCATATCACTTGCTTAGGCAATTGACTCAATCATGAGATGTCAAGTACCACACCAGATGCAATAAGTGCATCTAGATGCAATAAGTTTGTATTAATCCAATCCTGGAGAAATATAAGGAAGCAGTTTTAGAACATAAGTGCATGTTCTATGGATTTGATGACGGCAGCCTCCTTTAGAGATGGTTATCATTCCAGGCTTCAAAGGTGACATGGATGACAGAGTGATTTTCATAGTTATAGTTTTCCCTCTGACGAAGGGGGCAGTATTATGGACAGGTGGTCCAAGAGGATACTGTAGGAGACATGGTGCAGGATACTGATTAGGTTCAGTTATCGATACAGTCTAAGAAGTTTAGATTTGGTCTTCATTTATGAACGAGGTCCCATCAGATATCCAGACATATTCTAAGACAGGTATTACTCAATTCGGAAGATGGCTTTCTCCGCGAACTTGAGATTAAGAGAGACTTAGAAAGGAACACCGGGGCGGATCCACTGGCTGAGGCTATTTCTCGAACACAATAGTTTTACAAACGGGCTTTGTGAAACTGATTAATAAAGGAGTTGGGTGTTGGTTTCATACGGGCTGTGAGTATGCGACATCGCAATAATTAGCCTTAAGTGTAAGTGGGAGATTGTTGGATATAGTGCCCTCAAAGTCAATTATTGGATCACAGGTACGTGATTGCAATGATTGAGGAGGACCAATACCAGTAGTACAGTCTTACTCGAGATGATAGTATGTTATCTGGTTTGCCTTTATCAGTCGTGTACAGGTTCAGGTGACTGATCACTATTACACGTTGATAGAGCCCTTAGGATCTTGCTTGACTACCAACAGTATGATGGCGATCATATACGTGAGAGTTGGGTGGTCTATAAGCATATCCTTAATTATGGTCCCTAGTCATGGGAGTTTCGAGACAGGGCATCGATACTCCGGAGTACACTAGTGTATACAGTCGAGACCCCGAAGAGGGTCGGTGACCGATCTCACAAGCCAATGGTGTCAGTTGGATCACCTAAGATGTATATAGGTGCTCATTGGGTTATGAGTACACCGGACAAGACTCGCCGAAAACCTGCTAGTTGGTATTATACCTATCGTCAAATAGCAGTTCCCTGGTGATATGTGTATAGGTTAGTCCATCGACCTGAGGTCGTCATTTGTCTCGTGTGAGTTTCCACTATGCTTTGATTTCTACCCTACCACGGCTCATAGGAGTCGTGCAAACAGGAATTTTTTGGGTACAGTCCCGAGCTACATGGATGCAAGTGAGCGGATCAGCTGGGGATTCGTCTCTCCCGGTATTGGGGGTGAGATCGTGCTGTGTCTAGGAAAGCCATTACACCAAGTCCTTGGCCAAGGCAGGTGGTAATTACTGGTAGGTACTCCGGTAGTTTCTCAGGGTGTTCAGGGTTTGTCTCCGACACGACTTATACCGCTATTGGGGGTCTGACGTTACCAGACCCCTAGGCCGGATATGCGATACTCATAGACGAACGGACTGGACTGTATGTATATTGTCACTGTTAGGCTCAGTAGGGTTTCAGGATGAGTTCGCTCATCGGCTTCCTTTGAGGTCAGTACATGGGCAGCCGTTACCCACAGGGAGTGCCGCTGACGGCTTGTGGTTAAACCCACTGCCAGGGTAGTGACGAGTCATTAGAGTCCCCCACAGATAGTTTCCTAAGTTCGGGCGAAACGTTGTTGAGGCCGTATGGTTTTATTGCAGGGTTCGGAAAATGCACGTGCGTTTACGCGCGTGTCATATTTCGGGCAGATAATACTGGTGGGCTTTGGTTTAAGCCGGATCCATGTATTATACTTTGTAGATATAATATCTTTGTCTCAGTTGCATTTGTATTCGGTCGTAATACAAATGCGGGTATGTTTATACAGTTACGGGGTTATCCTGAAATTCATTTCGGGATCGCTTTTGGAAGTTGCCAGTTTCTATCACCCGTCTTAAACATTCGGTTTAATACGGATTTATCTTTTCTTGATATGAGTCATGAGTGTGGAAGGTTCTAGAAGCTTCTTGTTTTGGTTACTAGGTTCATGAATCATTCATTTGCATTAATTGAATGGATGACTAGGTTAATGACTCATTTGGTTGCATTTAATGTTATGCAAGGTGTCATTAGTGATTCATTCTTTCCTTTAATGAAGTGATAAGGATTCATGCTTATGGTCACCCCCTCTCTTGTTCCTACACTCACCTCCCTCCTTCTATAGATAGTGGCCGGCCAAATCATTTAGGGGCTAAGGAAAAAAGTGATTGATTTTAGGAAAAAGATTATGATAGCTTTACTTCATGTAATTTCATATAGCTCATTTTTCCATCACCCGATTCCAAAAAGGCAACTTCATTAACCGTTCGTCCATGGTTTTGGACGAAGTGAGACAAAGTGTTCTATTCATTCTCTACATCAATCTTGGTCATCTCTTTTAGCAAACTTGATGACCGAGTTGCCTCGGTATAGAGGCGGGAGCCCGTTTAAAGATCCGTAGATGTGGTGCAACCTCGACGAGGAGCCAGGAGATCGGAGCAGTCGCAACAGAGCGTGGGATGATGGTTAAAGAACGAAGGACTCGGATCGTTCGGTATAACATTTCTACCCACTTTGTAGTTTGTTAGTTTAGCGTTAATGGCAGATCCGGGTTATAGTATGAGATAGCGCCGGTTATAAAAGTTTTTGTTCCGCATTTGGCGTCAGATTGACGGCTGGGACACTACCGTAGACTTACACACATATCGTATTTTGGTTTAGTTTTTGGTCTCGGATGAATCTGCTATCAAACCAGGTGTTTGTTGGAAAAGTTTCCCATCACAGTGACCTAGTGTATTGACCTAAAACCCACCATAAAAACCTGAGATAATTCCCTCGACAGTAAGCCGCAATTTTATTGCTTCTGGCCGCAATTTGCGGCCAGACTGGGGAGTTTGGGTTTGAGTTTTGTTCCAGGGGTCTCTGGGGTTGTATGTGGTCTTGTGGCACTTGCAACTTTCACCAATTGTTTGTGTAGCAAAATCTGGGATCATTTTTCTTGTTTTCTAGTGTTTCGACTACGCGCGTTACGTTATCTGACACGGTACGTGTACCTTGTGTAGCTGTTGCTCTTGGGTTGGTTTCGTAGTGTCGCTATGCACGTTAGCCAGTAGACGAACACTTGAGAGTTTGTTTGGAGTTGGTGCGTCGGTCAAACGTAGTGGATACGTATTATTGGTCGATTGCTAATGTGAACTTGTTATATTGTTATATGATTTTAGGGTCGCAGGCGGGGACTTCGAACGTTGCGAAGAAGGGAAAGTGAGTTGTTGGCTTTACTTAGCCCAAGATCATCTGTGAGTAGATTTAACATCTACAGTGGAATCATGTAGGGTTCCTAGGCACACCCATGAGGTTTCACAACAGATCAAACATGGCCAATTCAAAATTTTTTATGTGTGCTGAGAAACCCTATTACGGATCGTTGACTAGAGGTAAGGCGAAAGAATGCAAGTAAACAATTTAACTAAAAAGGAAAGTGACTACAACCTTTGTAGATCTGGTCCTCCACTTCCTTAGCTCCGTGATGACGTCCCTCCACTGCGATCATCAGATCCCGGACTCTAGCGATGGTTTCAACGAAGAAATGATCGGGCTAGGTCGTCGACTTCGATGCCGAAGATGATCTACGTCGAGGCAACTCAAGATCAAGCTCCAACTTCACCAAGTCATGAAACTTGTGAAGAAAACACCCTATACTACATGGCAAGTGGTAGAGGATGAAGAAATAGGAAGTAGGTTCACTTTAGAATTGGATTTCTCACTCTTTTTCTCAAGGCACCATTGATGCTAGAATGGTTTCTTCTTCTTGAAGAAGAAGAAGAAGAAGAAAAAGAATATGATAAGAATTATCAATAAAAGAAAATAAAGTGATTCTTATCATTTTAGCAACCATGGTTTAGTGTAGAGAATAAACTATAGTTTAGTTGAATGGTTAAGTTAAGGGATAAAGACAAAATGGTAGAATTTCAAAGATGCATTGAAGCTTCAAGAAGCTTCAAGCAAAGAACGAAAAGAAAACCACCATTTTATCCAATCCAAAAATGAATGAATAAATAAATAAATAAATAAAACAAACCCTAACCATTAACCTAATCATAGTTTAAAGCACACACACACACCCAAGTTTGCATGTATCATCAAACATGATACAAACTAGTGCACAATACTATATCATATATACAATGTGCACATCAAGTGAGAAAATCCATCTTTAAGTGAACAAATACTTGTTAATGTAAAGTAATATATCAAATATATAACTATACATCAAATCATTAAATCAACACTTGATTTAATGATCCGGTCATATCGCATATGACCGACTAATATCCAATGTATCGACTTAACGAATCAATCCTCGATTCGATAATTAGGTTATATCGCATACAACCAATCGATACATTCATCGTGAGAATAGAATACGGTATCACATACACGCATTATTCTTGGTCCCGCACATATCTCATATGCGCTCCTATTTCGTTTCGCCTGAGCCAGGAAACCTCTGTGTAGGACTCTAAAGACTCGTCAATACGCCGGCAGCAGGTGATGATCATATCAAACACCCACAAGCCGCAAGCGGTCTGCTAAACATAACGGCCACCCGGGTATTGAGCGATCAGAAGATCGACGAGCAAGCCCGCTCACACTCCTGTGAATCCAACCAGTAACACTTACCGTACAGTCCGGTCTGCTTGTCTGATATGTCGCATATCTCGCCTAGGGGTGGTTAACGTTAGACCCCAATAGCTTGATAAGTTATGCCGACGTGAGGTTCATAATAATCGTGAAACTACTGATAACTCTTACTAGTATATCACAGCAACCCTGGCCAGGGATTTCCAGTTATGGCCAGTCGAGCATAGCGCAACATCAACCCCCAATACCGGGAGAGACGAATCCCCTCCTATCGCTCATTGCCTCCTGTGAATCGGGACTGTACCCAAAAAACCACCTGTTTGCACGACTCAGTAGAGTCGTGGTAGGGTGGAAATCAAAGCACAGAGGGAGACACACAAGACTCTATGACGATCTCGGGTCAACAGACTAAGCTGTACCAGTGTCACCAGAGAACTGCCATCTGACGTAAGGTATAATACCATCTGGGAGTTCTCGGCGAGTCCGTTCAGTGTACCCAGTCTCCACTGAGCACCCGCATACCATCTCTGATGTCAAACACCAATGGATATGGGATCATCCATCGCCGATCACATGGGTCGAGAAGATATACGCTAGTCTACTCTGGAATATCGATGCCCCGTCTCGATATTCCCACGACTAGGAACATTGAAGGATGTACTCATGGACTACCCAGGCCCCACTAGTATGATCTACATCATAGTCCCGGAAGTCGAGTACACATCCTAAGGGCTTTATCAACATGTAATAGAGAGACAGCATGTATACATATTAAGATAAAGAGCAACCAGATAGCGTACTATCATGTCGAGCAAGTAAGTCCTACCTATAAATGTCCCAGCATCCACTACAATATACATCCAATGTACAGTAATGGCCTCTAGGGCATACATATAACTAACAATCTCCCACTTGCACTAGGGCCATCTGTAGCAGTGGTTGCAGTATCACATACTCAACCATCCACTATAAGTCTCTCTCTGGGAAAAAGCCTTTGTGAGTGGATCCGCCGTGTTGTCCTCTGAGTCTACTCTCCTAACCTCGATCACCTTGGAGATCAACTATCTCCATGATCAGGTGATGCTGTCTCAAAATATGTCTGGGTCACTAATGGGATCGGGGTTCCTTGGTCAAAACCACACTTCCATTGTCACACAATAGTAGGAACCTAGTTCATCTCATGAACCAATATACACCCAAACTGCCTCTTTGGTAGTATCTTTAATAGCGATGTTACTAGCATTTATCGTCTAGTCTGCCACGGTATCTAGCTTGGAACTCTTCCAACATACCGTCCCTCCATAGAGGGTAAAGACATTGCCTGCGACTGACATTCAGTGGTCCTTATCACCCTGGAACCTTTCCAGTGATTCTCTCCAGGATCAACTGATACCATCTCACTATAGCTAGTGAGAATCCTAACATCCATTTAGATCTATCTCATAGATCCAAAACCCAGGATTTAGGAGGTATCACTTTGATCCAATATGGAGAATCCTTGTGATAAGCGGAGATTGACCGAGCGTAGCATAGGAAACTCCTTTCCTATCAAGAGTATGTCATCCACGTACTCTACGAGGATCATTACCATACTCCATACTACCTTTTTGTACATACAAGGTTCATCTACCATTTTGATGAAGTCAAACTCTTTGACTACCACATCAAAACAGATGTTCCAACTCCGCAATGCCTGCTTTATCTTGTAAAGCAACTTGCACACGTTTCCGCTGCTCCCACTATTTACGAAGCCCTCTGGTTGTGTACTTATAGACGTTCTCTTCTAAATCAGTATTTAGAAAAGCAGTCATGACACCCAACCACCCGATATTGTAGTCATGGTATGCAGCAATGTTAAGTAGGATCCGGATGGACTTAAGCATAGCCACTGGAAAAGGTTTCATCATTATCCACGCCTGGTCGATGACGAAAACCTTTAACAAGTCTAGCTTTGAAAGTCTCAACTTTTCCTTCTACACCAAGTAATCTTCTCAAGATATACTTGCTCCTGATGGGGATTTAACCCTTCAGATATAGCAACCAAAGTCCATACTTTGTTGGTGTACATGGATTCCATCTTAGATCGCTAAGTATCCAGCCATTCTTACAGAGTCCCACTCCTGATGGCCAGTCCGAAACTAGTTGGGTCATCATCTCATGATGCAATCCTCGCTCCCACTGTCATCGAGAAACCGAAGTATCTCTCAGGCGGATGAGGAACCCTGCTAGTTCGGCGGAGAGGCTGAGGTTCGTCGGGGACTATTGAATCCTTTGGTTCCGTCAAATCATCAGCTGCAGTTTGTATAGCTGGAACCTTTCGAGTTCTACAGAACCGACCTTGCCTCGATCTTGTCCGGATTTTGCTTTTGACATAGGTCGGACAATCCCAAATCTTAACTTACTTAAGAGAAAGGCTCTTCCCATACCATATCTTATATGGAATGGTAGGCACTGATTTGATTCGAACCTAATTCAATAGGTATGTAGCTTCTTAAGCGCATAACCTCCAAAAGGAAACAGGTAACTCAGCAGTATTCATCATAGAGCGCACCCTATCATATAGGGTGTGATTGCTCCGCCCCGATACACCGTTGTGATGCGGTGTATTCAGAGGAGTAACACTGAGAGAGAATCTCATTCTCCTTTAGAATAATCCAGGAATTCTATGCATAAGTATTCTCCTCCCTGATCTTATCATAGGACATAATACTTATACCCGTATTTTGGTTCTCTACTTCTAACTTATATTCTGTGAATATCTCAAAAACTTCGGACTTATGTTTCAACAGGAACATATGTCTGAATCTTGAGAGATTATCAGAGAATGTAATGAAATACAAAGAACCGGTCTTGGCATGTGTAGACAGGGGATCTTACATACATCACTATGTATCAATCCCAAGAGTTTACTAACTCTTTCTCTGTTTCCAATAAACAGAGCTATGGTCATCTAATCTTTGTGACATGACTAACAAGTTTCATAAGATGTAAATTCAAACTAATTTAAATATGCATCTAAATGTAACTTCAACCAGTCGGGTCGCATTGATATGACCTAGTCTACAATGCCTCAAGAAGGATTCGTTCATTTCTGAACTCTTCCTCTTGTGTGTGTTCCGTATACTAGGAACTGTAATTTGATTTAGAACGTCAATGCTTTTAGATAACGTGCCTGAATCGATCAACTTTTGATATAGTAAATGTTCAAAACATTATCCAACAATACAAAATTTTATCATTTCTTTACTTCTAAAGAGACTGATATGATTTTGTATATCAGGTCCGGTATCTAATAGCATTTGTTCAGAATCAATGTATTTGTAATACAGGGTGATAGTGACCAACAGACTTGGCTGCAATACTTGCCCCATTTTCTGTCTCATGAAACTTATCACCCGTTCTCAGTTCTCTACCTATCTGTAGCCCTATCTAACAGATTACATATCTGGGATCCTGATCCGGTATCAAATACCCAGGACGCAGAGGATACTGAGAAACAGTTCTTTGTAATGAACGCACCCGAAGGAGATGCATCTTATGCACTTTCTTCGTTTGGGCGGCATGGGAATCCTGGTATTCCCCTATTTCCTGCTCGGTCTTATAACAATTATAAGTTGGAGCGGGACCAACGTTCCCCAGCTCAGTATAACAAGCGGGTTCGGTCAATACATACATATTATTATCTTGATTAAGGCGTGATATGGTCGCTACCTGGAGAGAGAGAGAAGAAAACACTCTGCGTGTGCTCTTGCAAGATTAGATTGGTTATATATTTTATCTAATCAGGATGGCTCCCAATGTTTTTTATCAAATCTTCCTTCAAACCTTAAAAGGAAAGACTAGCCGGGATTAATTACACTCTACAAGTTCGCCAATCTTTCAGCCAGGCCAGTGTCGGTACTTTGAGGGAGGTTCCCCGTGCTTTTGCACGGACCTAATTACAGCAAACCTCGTTTTCCCAGAGGCGTAACCCCCTTGACACCTTTCTAGACACCTACTCGATCGGCTAATTGTAAAGTGCAAAACTCTCCAAGGAGTAACAATTACTCGCAGTGGGTATCGGGATCCAACTATCATATAGAAGGTATGCAATCTCATTGCAAATTTCAACACTTGCAACTCCCGATAAAGGTTTTTACCCCTAGCACTTATGACCTTAACTATGGTCAACAAATCATAAGCACTAGTCAAGTTCTACCCGTCATTTCGTGATTAATTAGACCCACCCACATGACCCTTAACTAAGGTCAACAAAGTCACGTGACTGTCCTAACTAATCGCATCATATGCGGTGTAGGAAGACATCACTTAGCTACCGTACACTGTGCCTTAACTAAGGTCAACAAACACAGCATGAATATTAAGTACTCTACTTCCTAAAATGACGGAGGGTTGCGGATGGTTTTTAAGAAAACCTTTAACGCTTTGAACTTGATCTCGTTGCGGAATCAAATGGTTTTTAAATGGAATGTTTTTGAGGCTTTTCTAGTTTTGCTAAAGGGGTCACTCCCGGTGAAGGGATCGTCGGCCCTTTCCTCATCGAATAAGGTGCAGGATATATCATATATACCGCTGTGCAAAGCAAAAACTATAGAAGCAATCAAAACACAAACCGAGGGTTCTAGCATCTGCCAGTTATTGCTAAAGGAGTCACTCCCGGTGAAGGGATCTTGGTCCTTTCCTTATCGAATATGGTGCAGGATGTTCTACAAGGAACACCGCGATGCAAAGCAAGAACTGTAGCTACCTGTTTATTTTTGAAATTCGATTCCACAACATCTTTTAGGTTTATTTTCTTTCGTTGATCTCATTAATGAATGTCCCATCATTTAAATCCACCTAAACATCACAGATAAATATAACGTACGCTTATGCCATCCGCATTCGCCACGATGCCTCGCCTGCACCGTTAGGTTAGGTAACTAACGCCAGAGCGAGGCAGGGCTAGCGCGGGTGTAAAACATAAGCAACGTCTATATAATATATCATATATCCAATATACCATATCTATCTGAACAAATCACATGATCACATCACAGATAACGCAGCAGAAAATATCATATGAAATATTGGATATACTAGGACGTCCGTGTTTTTAATACGAGCCAGTATAAAACACGGATTCCACGGTCGTGATGAATAGCCAATTCCACACCCCTAGACCCCTACGAGAGCGGCAAGAAACCCTACCAATTCTAGGGTTAGGAGACCCGGGCTTGACTCCTCGAGATGGTCTCCCACTGGACCCTAGAACCCGGTTACTTGTGCTCCCCTCCTTGGGTCTATTGATTGGTATAGATTCTGCGTGTTCAAGTTTAGTTAATTACCGCAATCAAAACGGTTTCGCTTGTAGCTAGCCGGTTGAGTACGGGTCGTCCGCAGGGAGATGGGAATCTTTTTCTATGTGCTTTAACAAGTTAAGTCCGAAAGTCCAGATTTGTTTGTGATTATCTAAGTGTTAAAATGATATGTAAAGAGAGCTTGTTAGGGTTAGGATTAGGTTAGTTTGAGTTAGGAGTCGCTCACTTCTTTCGTTGCCACTCTTAATATCGATGTTACGGTAATCGGCAACAACGGGGATTAGCACGACTAGGAAGGAACTTGCGAGTATAAGCTAGGCTTTCCAACGCTTAAGTTCATCCTTTTGGTGCTTGTCCGTCCGTTCTTGGCTCTTAGCCATAACCGCCGGTTAATTCAACCACAACCGGTCTCACTACGGAATCACCGCTATCATGTAGGATAGGGTGCCGTAGGGAGCGGATTGTGGTTTAATTAACGGGAGTTGATTTAAGATGTTGGGCAAGGAAAGAGTGAGAGATATTTCCTTCTCTCAAACTTCCCTTATCCTACCCTAACAAGTATGGAAACTACTCACACATCATAATGAAAAGAAAATAAAACAAAGAGGAAGATACAAAGAAAGGGATTAGAAGATAACAACTAGCTATTTGCGACCTCACCTTGGCAAGGATCAAGCGTAAGCATCATGGTTGTTTTAAGGATAATGAAAAAGAGAAAGAAAGAAACAACAATAAATAACAACAACTACTTAACAAATGAAAATTACAACCAATAATAAGAGAACAAGACAAGTATAATAACAAAAAGAACTTCTTTATTCATCATTCTTCACTCACAAAAGCTCACTACAAGTTTTTCAATGGAGAAGAGATGAGAAGAGGAAGAAGAAACAAGTATTCTAAACCTAGAAAAATACAAGATTATCCCCCTTTGGCTTCACAAGGTTCTGGGCTATTTATAGGCAGGGAACTAGAAATCTTGGGCAAAATTCTGCCTCTACATGAAAAGACCAAAATAACCCTGAAGTTTCGTCAACTGAGGATACCGTACGGCCGCGGTTCCGCAGCCTAAGCATGCTAATGCCGCGGAACCGCGGCGCGTTAGAGGAGTTGGATCCTCGTATTTTTTGTGCTTCTTAGTGTTGATGTTTGGATCAATTTGGTACACTTTTTTTCTCAGAATCTCTCCACAAGTTGTCCAGAATTTCAGCAAGTCAAAAGGTGATTGGATATGGATCTTTTTGTCATGATTTTCTCGAGCTCCGCGTAGATTTCTTGGATCTTGTGTTGCCATAGAGCCTTATGCATGAAAATGACATCGATTTGCCATTTTGTCTCTTAAACTGGTGTGTGGCAACAGACGGATAAAGAGCGGAGATCCGTGTTTTATCTGTGATTGGCAGGAACCCGGATTTTGTCGTGTTTTTCCATGAATTTCACCGTTTTAGAGCCGAGAACCTGTATCCTGCAATTGACTAGCAAACACGGCTCAAGAGTACCTACCGATATGCAGTGTGATAAAAATTGGGCGGTGTGAAAATGCAAAAAATCTGATATGAACAAATACCCCCAAACTTATCATTTGCTCATCCGGAGCAAAGCCAATTTATTGACAAAAAATTTCCTAACCTCACTTTCGCAGGGAACGCGATTGCACTGAGCATGTGCTACAAGCCGTTAAACCTCTAGGTGTCCCTAGTAGGAGGAGTGTTGTCTCCTGAGGGTTTTCAGCGAATACTACCCACAAAATCCGGTCAAGTTGGTTTTGTAAAATAACTAAGATTCAAACCCTAAAGTTTTGTTTCAGAAAATAACAATTCTATTATCCTAAGTCTAGACTATCGAACCTTTATTTTTCACAGCTCGCTTCTTATTTAACTACAGATTTTATATGTCCTTACGTGCAGTACAAATAGGGTTGTTAAGTTTCCAGAAGGATCGATTTACGTCATCATGTCACACAATAAAGCCCAGATAAATTTTTTGAAAGGATCACATAAGTTTTATAAAGAGTTAACCAATTTCAAGTTTCGTTTTTCAGTAAAGTTTCAACTTTAGAATTTCTATCTTTCTTAACAGGAAACTATGTCTTATTTTTCACTCCACCTTTTTCTTGTTTTCATTTCATACACACCTCTGTGAACGTGCAATAGTCTTTATCATGGAAAAAAACCTTCATATCTCCGTTAAATTTTTTTTTTTATAAAAGCCTGTCTTTTATCAAGATTACTCTCACACAAAGAACCGTTAGGAATTTTAACTCGGAGAGAACACTTGCTTGACTTTGTTTTAAACTGGACTTTCTAGGCTTCTTAGCGAGCTTTGGGCCAATGCACCCAAACCAGTTGGTTTTAGGGCATTAGGTGTAGAAACACCCCAGCGGACTTAATTACTCAAGTTACCTAGGTCCAAAAACAAAAGACGGTTTGGCGTGAAAATCATGATCATTTAATACGAACGGAGATATAACCGGCAGTTCAATTATTAATTTTTTTTTTGGATAAAAGACGTGTTTAGTGGGTTCGGTGTGTAATCATTCCAATCAAGTTTCAGATGGGTTATTTTTCAGACTTAGTTCCAATTAAGGCATCAATAACATTCCTTTATATTCACTTACTTCATAAACTATTCTTGATATTACTTATTTCAGAACAAACCTATTTGATCCTCAGAAAGTCATTGATCCATTTAAAAGTTTTTTTGACATAAAAGACTTGTCATCTACTTCCTAAAAACTCACGACACGTGTAGTGTGATGTAAAGACGTATATCGGCTATAGTTAGCTTCAAAGGAGAGTTATCTTTCAGGTTTTCAAAATCTAAAGATAAGATTTAGTTATTTTTATTTTATCAAACAAAACCGTCGAAATGTTGAATCAGAGTTCTCCCACTAGCTAACTTGACAAAAAGTTTTTATGTTTTTAGGAATTTTTCAGATTTTTATGGATTTTATGGATTTTAATATGCAGATGCAAAGTATACATATGAATGCGAAGGTAAGAAATGCGTACCGAGCGTACCCCCAAACTTAAACTGGATAGTGTCCTCACTGTCATTGCATGAAGAGATCATTTGCAGGGTCAAAATTGTCGGTTAGCTATACACACATTTTTTTTTTTGGTTTTTTTTTTTAAAAAAAAAAAGAAAAAGAATATCCACAAAAATGTACAAAATGGTATATACATACCTCCAAACTTATTTGGAACAGTGTCCACTGTTCTTAGCTGGATAACTGAAGTTTAGAGGTAGGCAGAGGAAGATTATGCAGGGTAAACCGGCTCCTGTAAGACCAGGAGCTCCTCTGTTGGTTCGGCGCTAAGGTACAGTTTTAGTCGGTGTCCGTTCACTTTGAAAAATGAACCGTCCTTTGGATTCTCAAAATCCACAGCGCCATGCGGATACACATTCCGCACAAAATACGGCCCTTTCCAGCGAGATCTGAGCTTTCCTGGATGGAAGTGCAGTCGGGTGTCGTAAAGCAGTACCTGCTGACTAGGTACGAAGGTTTTGCGCAAAAGGTGTTTATCGTGAAACACCTTCGTTCAGTTCTTAACGACAACCGCGTTATCGTAAGCCTCATCCCTAAGCTCGCTTAATTCGTTCAACTGCAGCTTCCGATGGCTGCCCGCATCTTCGAGAGACAGATTCAGCTCCTTTATCGCCCAAAATGCGCGATGCTCTATTTCGACAGGTAGGTGGCAAGCTTTTCCGTACACAAGCCGATAGGGAGACATGCCAAGATCGGTCTTATAAGCGGTTCGAAATGCCCAAAGGGCATCAGTGAGTTTCAGCGACCAATCCTTACGGTTCTTGGAAACCGTCTTCCCCCGAATCTGCTTGATTTGCCGATTTGAAACTTCGGCCCGCCCGCAGGTTTGGGGGTGGTAGGGCGTAGAGAGCTTATGATTAATGGAATATTTCCGCATCAAGGTCTCGAAAGTTTTGTTGCAGAAATGACTTCCATTGTCGCTAATGATCGCTCGGGGGTGCCCAAAACGGGAGAAAATGTTTTCTTTAAGAAACCTAACGACAACCTTATTGTCGTTAGTCCGGCTGGGCACAGCCTCGACCCATTTAGAGACGTAATCAACAGCGAGAAGGATGTACAAGTTCCCGAAAGAGCTGGGAAACGGCCCCATGAAATCTATCCCCCAAACATCGAAAATCTCCACAACCAAGATCGGTTGGAGCGGCATCTCGTTCCTCCGGGATATCCGGTCCAAGTGTTGGCACCGGGAGCAAGTCTTGCAATAGTCATGAGCGTCTTTAAAGAGTTGTGGCCAGTAGAAACCACAATGCAAGATCTTCTCAGCTGTCTTTCTGAGGCCAAAATGCCCGCCACACGCTTGATCGTGGCAAAATGACAGCACACTCTTGAATTCCTCGTCAGGGACACACCGACGAATAATCTGGTCGGGACAGTACTTGAACAAATAGGGTTCGTCCCAGTAAAAGTGTTTTACTTGGGATAAGAAGCGAAGTCTGTCCTGACTTGACCATTCAGTCGGTAGTAATCCTGTGGCCAAATAGTTCACAATATCTGCGAACCAGGGTTCGCAAGATACTGTTAAGAGCTGTTCATCCGGGAAAACGTCATTGATCGGAATTGGAAGCGAAGGCGAAGAAGGAAGTCGTGAGAGATGGTCGGCAACTACGTTTTCACATCCTCGTTTATCCTTAATGACAAGGTCAAACTCTTGAAGCAAGAGGATCCAACGTATTAGCCGAGATTTTGCATCTTTCTTCGCAAAAAGATGGCGCAGAGCAGAATGGTCTGTGTAGACAATGACTGGAGAGCCGATGAGGTAAGGCCTGAACTTCTCTAAAGCAAATACAACAGCTAAGAATTCCTTCTCAGTTGTTGTATAATTGAGTTGGGCGTCATTCAGGGTTCGGCTCGCATAATAGATTACGTGCGGCATCTTGTTTATGTGTTGTCCAAGGACAGCACCAATGGCAAAGTCGGATGCATCACACATAATCTCAAATGGGTGCGTCCAGTCAGGTGAAGATAGAACGGGAGCAGAAGTGAGTGAGCTTTTCAATGACTCAAATGCAGTCACACAGCTCGAGTTGAAGTCGAATGGCATGTCCTTGGCCAGCAAAAGAGTCAAGGGCCTAGCAATCTTGCTAAAGTCCTTGATGAACCGTCTATAGAAACCGGCATGGCCAAGGAAGGCTCGGATGTCTCGGACGCATCTGGGAGGAGGTAGATTGGAAATGACCTCAATCTTTGCTTTGTCAACCTCTATGCCATTTTGCGAGATGATATGTCCTAAGACAATACCTTCGCGCACCATGAAGTGGCACTTCTCCCAATTCAAAGTGAGGTTCTTGTCCTTACATCGGGTAAGGACAGCGTCAAGATGCAGCAAACACTCGTTGAAGGAATCGCCGATGATGGAGAAATCATCCATGAAGATCTCCAGAAATTTTTCCACCATGTCTGAGAAGATTCCCATCATACACCGCTGGAAGGTAGCGGGCGCATTGCATAACCCAAAGGGCATGCGACGATATGCAAACGTGCCGAAAGGACAAGTGAAAGTGGTCTTGTCCTGGTCTTTTTCGGCGATGGGAATCTGATTATAGCCGAAGTAGCCATCAAGAAATCAGTAGTACTCGTGTCCGGCTAATCGTTCAAGCATCTGGTCAATGAAAGGTAGCGAAAAGTGGTCTTTCCGCGTTGCGGCGTTGAGTTTTCTGTAATCAATGCATACTCGCCACCCAGTTTGGGTGCGAGTAGGGATTAACTCGTTCGCCTCGTTGGTTATGACCGTTATACCTGATTTCTTGGGGACAACGTGAATGGGGCTAACCCACTAGCTATCAGAGATAGGGTAAATGATACCACTATCTAGACATTTTACGATCTCCTTCTTCACAGCCTCTTTCATGACTGGATTGAGACGTCTTTGTGGATCCCGGGCTGGTTTGGCATCATCCATCAGATGAATGTGATGTTCAACGATCAGGGGACTAATCCCCTTGATGTCCGCCATGGACCAGCCAAAAGCTTGCCTATTGCTGTGCAATACCGCGAGAAGGGCTTTCTCTTGCTCTGGAGCTAGAGAAGCCGAGATGATGACAGGGAGGGTCTCGCTCTCACCTAAGTAAGCGTACTTAAGGTGAGACGGCAAAGGCTTGAGTTCGAGCGTTGGAGGTGAAACGATTGAAGGCAAGATTGGTGCAAAGGTCTCGAACTCAAAAGATTCCAGCAAAGGTTCAAAACGAGTGTAAGCGACCGAGTTGGATGGTTCAGGTAACTCATCCGGAAATTCGAAGGATTGAAACTCGGGTTGTGAGCGGCTAAGATCGTTCGAGAACGTGAAACACTCGTAGTCGTTGTCGGGCGCAGAAACAGCAGCGGGTTCGAAGAGGAACGCACTAGTGGCGTCAAGATTATCGTGATCAAACAGAAACTCCTCGAATTCACATTCTTCTGGGGTGATCTCCTGGATCGAGCAGACGTCCAGTATATGAGCATTAGTTTCGGCGTGCTGATTCCCCAACCTAAAAATGTTGAGTTCAATCATCATGTTTCCAAAAGAGATGTTCATTGAACCATTGCGAAAATTGATCACAGCATTTGAGGTTGCAAGGAATGGGCGACCGAGTATCACCGGAATTTGATTCCGGGGGTTAGCTACAGGCTGTGTGTCTAATACAATGAAGTCAACGGGGAATATGAAGTCCCTGACTTTGATTAACACATCCTCTAGCTCACCCCTAGGATGGGTGATCGATCGGTCGGCCATTTGGAGAGTGCAGTACGTGGGTTTCAGCTCTCCTATGCCTAATTGCTCGTATACTGAGTACGGAAGCAGGTTAACACTGGCACCAAGATCTAATAGTACGTGGTTGATGTTCTTATCCCCAATGGTAATAGAAATCGTAGGACAGCCAGGGTCCTTCCGTTTTTGTGGTAAAGATTGGGTAAGGGAATCACTCACAGCACTAACCAAGAAAACTTTCTTGGGTACCTGAGACTTCCTCTTTTTCGTGCACAATTCCTTTAAGATTTTCGCGTAGGATGGGACTTGTTGGACGGCATCTAAAAGAGGAATGTTAATGTTAACCTGCTTAAATAACTCCAGAATCTTCTCCATTTGAGGATTTTGTTTATTAGACCTCAACCGATTTGTAAATGGGACGTTTTTAAAATGGGTTGAGTCTAATGATTGTGGAGGAGATTGTGGAGTTGGAACGGATCCCAGAACAGGTGTTTTCGTGGAGTGAGAAGCGGGTCCATTCAGAGCAGAAGAAGAAGAAGAAGGAGAGCCTTTTGAAGAATGGAGAATAGGCTCAGAAGACGAAGAAGCAGGAGAAGAAGAAGAAGAAGAAGCGGCCGGGGTGTCATCGTTGATCCGTGTGCCAATGTTGTTTTGCAGCATCCTTCCCGATCTCAATGTGGTCACGGCACTCGCATTATGGTTCTGTTGTTCAAGAGCAACATGTACATTCTGTGGGTGACCGGGATTTGGAAGTGGCTGGGATGGGAGCCTCCCCTTCTCTCGCTCGCTTAAGGCCGCATTCAGCTGTGCAATCTGGGCCTCGATGGTTTTGATGCTTTGCCCGTGTGTGGCAGTGTGTTGCACTAAGGACTGAATGGAAGACTGGATGTTGGCAGTGGATTGTGTCGATTGTTTGACGAACGCCTCCAGACTTCGTTCGAGCGAGGAAACCTTATCGTTGTTTGACGGAACAAAGTTGTTTTGGGGAAAAGAATTGTTGGGTGCAAAGTTGTTCGTCTGATTTTGAAAAGGTTGGGGCGGGAAGGCTGCTGAAATTGATGTTGAGTTTGTTGTTGCGCTTGTTGTTGCGGCGGAGGAGGCCTTTGGAAATTGTTGCCTTGGAATTGATTCTGATTCTGATTCCAGGCGAAATTTGGGTGGTTCCTCCAACCGGGATTGTAGGTGGAAGAGTATGGATCTTTCCTCGGTCTTTGCTGGAATGCAGCATTAACCTGATCCTGTCCTTGTGATGGTGGATTGTAAGGACACTCTTCGGTTAAGTGAGAAGGATCGGAACAACAAGCGCAAATGGTATGAAGGGGAAGAACAGGGGCAGGAGAAGGAGAAGAAAATTTGCTCTCTATCGCTTCAAGCTTTCTCGTTATTGCAGCCATTTCAGCTTTCATCACAATAGAGACGTCAAGTTGGTGAATTCCTACCCTAGACTGACCGGTAGAAGTGGAGGTAGAAGAAGAAGAAGTCGGTCTGGTGCTCTCCCATTGTAGCGTTTGCTCCGCGTCGTCAAAGAATTGCAACGTTTCCTCGTCAGATTTCGATAGGAAGTGGCCCTGACAGATGGTTTCCAACAACTGCTTCGTTGCTGGGTTCAGGCCTTCGTATAAGGTTTGGCAAAGTTGCCATTTCTCTATACCGTGGTGAGGACACTGAACAAGAAGGTCTTTGTACCGGTCAAAGCACTTCCAGAAGGGTTCAGAAGGAAGCTGAGAGAATTGGTTGATTTCATTGCGAATCCTTGCGGTTTTATGATTCGGATAAAATTTCTTTAGAAACGCTTTTACAAACTCGTCCCAACTGGTTATGGAGTGGGAAGCGGTGCTATACAGCCATTTTTCAGCAAGATCGCATAAAGTGAACGGAATGACCCGTAAACGTATAGCATCGTCCGACAGTTGGGTAGTTTTCATCATGGCACAAACATTTTGAAATTTATTGATGAAGATATAGGCATCTTCAGATTCAAGCCTATGAAATCGTGGAAGCATGTTGATGAAGTGGGGCTTAATTTCAAAATTATCCCTATTGGCCGGTGGAAGAGAAAGGCAGGTGGGAAGTGCAGAACGGGTGGGATAGAAACGATCCTGGAGCGCGATTCGCTGCGGCGCTACAACAGGCGGTGGTGGTGGGTTATTGGTCTCCGTAGGAGGTGGAGCCAATCCAGGGGTAGTCAAAGATATGTTCGGATTAAATCCTGACATCGCGGAAGAAGAGGTTGGTGATGGTGAAGGTGAAGATGTATGAACAGAATTCCGGTCAACGTCGGAGTTGGCCGGCAAAGGTAAAGGTGAAAGAGGAGTGGACGGAGTTTCGACGTCTGAGTCGATCGCGTAGTCGGTAGCGACTAACGTAACGCGGACTAGACGGGCGCTAGTGTCCCGAGTCCAAGCGGACATACACTAAACGAGTTTAGTGTAGTCAAAGCGGAGAAGGTGAGGGTAAGAAAATGTCAATGGAGAAAGGCGATGGGTGGTGGGTGAAAAATGGATTTTGGCGACAATGGGCAAGTTTTTATAAAAGTTTTTGATTTTTTTCCTTTTTTTAATTTTATTTTTAGAAAGAGCTTTACATAAATATGTACGGACTTACGGCTTTAAGTAATCACAAACAAGATATGCACAATCACACCCAGATCTAGGGTCACCTAGGTCTGCTAGACAGCTCCTAACTGTTCCAGAGGGCTAGAAATAGGACCTCAAACCGCCTCTTCTCCGTCTAATGCGGCCAGATAAGTGCCAGGTAAGTGGGAGGTTGTCCAACGCTTTCGCAAAGTTCCTTAATTAAATAACCACTTGCCTTCGTCACACTTGCCTAGGCACCACAAAAGTCAGATAGGATAAACGGCCGATGCCTGTAACTAGTCCTCTGTCCTATTGAGCGCGAAGTCCTTAGGGCTGAGTCTAGTATTTTTTAATTTAACAATGGTCAATGCATATGCTTTTTGTGATTTCTGGGGTCCTAAGAAGGGTGATGAAATCCCCACCCAATCTGAATTGGTTTCAAGCCCCTTAAGTCCGTATTAATGAATGCAAAGCGGTAACAAATCAACTGCAAACAATTTTTATTTTTAGCGCGGCGCAAAGAATCCTGCACAAAAACAGTTTATTGGAAGGGGGAAGAGAGTTTGCGCAAAGAATGCTGCAGAAAACACAGTTTATTGGAGTCCAGAGGAGTGGGAGAGAGAAGAGAGGAGCTCACAGAAAGTTTGGCAGCCCTAAGGCACCAAATGGCCGCGGTTCCGCGACCTAAGCCTCCTTATACCGCTGTTCCGCGGCGGTTTGTTGGAGTTGGGCTGCGGAAATTTTTGGGTGTGCTCTTTTGGGTGTCCTCTGCTTGTCTAGATGTGCTGAATTTTGACTTTCTTACTGTATCTGCTCCAGATTTTTACAGTAGACCGTTTGCTTCGTTTTGATCCGTCGCGGTGTAGCCGCGAAATGTGGGTCCATCTTCCCACGTCTTTGGCACTGAACTCGAACTTCGTATATCCCACGTCTATGGCACTGCGCTCGAACTTCGTATTATCCTGCACACTTGCACAAAAACTAATCAAAAATAACAAAATGATTTTTTTACAATGTATATTTTTTTTGTTTTGGTTATATTTATATTCACAAGTTAACCCGAAATTACACAAAGAAATAAACTACCGTCTCTCCGACAACGGCGCCATTTGATTGGTATAGATTCTGCGTGTTCAAATTTAGTTAATTACCGCAATCAAAACGGTTTCGCTTGTAGCTAGCCGGTTGAGTACGGGTCGTCCGCAGGGAGATGAGAATCTTTTTCTATGTGCTTTAACGAGTTTAGTCCGAAAGTCCAGATTTGTTTGTGATTATCTAAGTGTTAAAATGATATGTAAAGAGAGCTTGTTAGGGTTAGGATTAGGTTAGTTTGAGTTAGGAGTCGCTCACTTCTTTCGTTGCCACTCTTAATATCGGTGTTACGGTAATCGGCAACAACGGGGATTAGCACGACTAGGAAGGAACTTGCGAGTATAAGCTAGGCTTTCCAACGCTTAAGTTCATCCTTTTGGTGCTTGTCCGTCCGTTCTTGGCTCTTAGCCATAACCTCCGGTTAATTCAACCACAACCGGTCTCACTACGGAATCACCGCTATCATGTAGGATAGGGTGCCGTAGGGAGCGGATTGTGGTTTAATTAACGGGAGTTGATTTAAGATGTTGGGTAAGGAAAGAGTGAGAGAGATTTCCTTCTCTCAAACTTCCCTTATCCTACCCTAACAAGTATGGAAACTACTCACACATCATAATGAAAAGAAAATAAAACAAAGAGGAAATAGAAAGAAAGAGATTAGAAGATAACAACTAGCTATTTGCGACCTCACCTTGGCAAGGATCAAGCGTAAGCATCATGGTTGTTTTAAGGATAAAGAAAAAGAGAAAGAAAGAAACAACAATAAATAACAACAACTACTTAACAAATGAAAATTACAAGCAATAATAAGAGAACAAGACAAGTATAATAACAAAAGGAACTTGTTTATTCATCATTCTTCACTCACAAAAGCTCACTACAAGTTTTTCAATGGAGAAGAGATGAGAAGAGGAAGAAGAAACAAGTATTCTAAACTTTGAAAAATACAAGATTATCCCCCTTTGGCTTCACAAGGTTCTGGGCTATTTATATGCAGGGAACTGGAAATCTAAGGCAAAATTCTGCCTCTACATGAAAAGACCAAAATAACCCTGAAGTTTCGTCAACTGAGGATACCGTACGGCCGCGGTTCCGCGGCCTAAGCATGCTAATGCCGCGGAACCGCGGCGCTTTAGAGGAGTTGGATCCTCGTATTTTTTGTGCTTCTTAGTGTTTATGTTTGGATCCGTTTGGTACACTTTTTTTCTCAGAATCTCTCTACAAGTTGTCCAGAATTTCAGCAAGTCAAAAGGTGATTGGATATGGATCTTTTTGTCATGATTTTCTCGAGCTCCGCGTAGATTTCTTGGATCTTGTGTTGCCATAGAGCCTTGTGCATGAAAATGACATCGATTTGCTATTTTGTCTCTTAAACTGGTGTGTGGCAACAGACGGATAAAGAGCGGAGATCCGTGTTTTATCTGTGAATGGCAGGAACCCGGATTTTGTCGTGTTTTTCCATGAATTTCACCGTTTTAGAGCCGAGAACCTGTATCCTGCAATTGACTAGCAAACACGGCTCAAGAGTACCTACCGATATGCAGTGTGATAAAAATTGGGCGGTATGAAAATGCAAAAAATCTGATATGAACATCTATCCTAATGCGGAAAAGTAAATAATATACAAAAGGTGACATCTTCCGCAACCTGAAAGTGCCCCAATAAAAGAATATTACATACAAGTTTATACATGAATGAAAATGAAAAACACTCATCTCACATAAAAACCCCGGCTATTCAAACATGACGATCCAATATAACATATCCAGCAACACACAACATCACATGTCATCAACGTAAGTAAACATCCGTATCCCAATTGTCGTTGACATATAGCAACGAAACCGGCGATATCACATATTACACTTACGGTCAAAGAAAAGAAAATGTAAAACTACAACAGTTGGAATCCGCAAACTCTTTAGACATCGCATGCCTAATCAAATGAAATACTTAGACATCGCATGCCTAACAATTATAAACCCCGCATTTTAGTCTCATTATCGAAAACACTTTTCAATATCAAGTCGGGCAATTCAACAAGATTCCCGACATTTTGATCGAATGCTCGTCGCAAACTTTAGTAGACGGCCGCACCCCCGATACCGTCGACGAAGTGCACCAAGGAGGAACACCGCTGTCGCGAGCACCCGAACGGATGCTTTTTGGCGACAGGGTTCTCCTACAGTCACTTGGTCGAGGCTAAGGGGTGTAGCTGTCTATTAAGTTTATCTGCCGAGTATCCGCGTACGCTACGTGATTGCGACGGACTTTTGATCACATCAAAATTCCGTGGCAACCGATCAAGTGAGACTAAAGTACTATGTTTATAACATCCAAATCAGTTATCTCATAACTACTTATGGATTCCAAATATTGTATCACATTACGGATAAATAGAAAATATTAAACATTCCGATCGAACAATCGAACACCCAAGTTTTCCCAAAACAGCTCAACACATGAATTAAGTTCAAAAACATCCATTTCATGCCTCAGTACCAACGGTCCAGCCGTAGAAGGGTCAAGCCAATGCCACACATATGGCACGTCGTACTGCCCCAAACCCTAAGGTTCAAAGGGCAGTTCAAGACGGTCACATAATCGAGTTAAGGTTTGTTGTCTTCTAGAGGGACCATCACGTTACTTGCACTACTTAGAACGTCATTAAACTACGGGAAAATCCAACAATTGGAAATTTCCCGGCAGGGGAAAAAGTGGGTATTTATATCCGGTCGAACTTTTTAACATGTTCTAAAAATACCCGGAAAAGCACATAGACAAAGTTTGATAATCCGATCAAATCTACGAACTCCCAATACAACCCAGAATACTCAACTCTTGAGTAGAATTTAAAAATTACCAGAAAATACAGCACCAAAAGATAGGAATTACTGTGCAAAATTTAATGGAAGAAGCGACTGTACGGCCGCGGAACCGCCGCTAGAGCCAGGCTCCTGCCGCGGTTCCGCGGCGGTTTAGTTGAGTTAGGTGCTCGTTTTGCACAGTATTTCTTAGAAAGGCCTGCTGATTTTTCTGCATATTTTTAATTTGGAAAAAACCCAGTTTTGAAAAAATGTACAGAGAAGGGTCTTAGATTAGGGTTTCGGGTTCGATCGGACTTCTAACATCGTCTACGCATCGCCTAAGGCTCTAGCTAGGCTCTGATACTACTGTAGGGTTCCTAGGCACACCCATGAAGTTTCACAACAGATCAAACATGGCCAATTCAAAATTTTCTATGTGCCGAGAAACCCTATTACGGATCGTTGACTAGAGGTAAGGCGAAAGAATGCAAGTAAACAACTTTAACTAAAAAGAAAAGTGACTACAACCTTTGTAGATCCGGTCCTCCACTTCCTTAGCTCCGTGATGACATCCCTCCACTGCGATCATCGGATCCCAGACTTTAGCGATGGTTTCGACGAAGAAATGATCGGGCTAGGTCGTCGACTTCGATGCCGAAGATGATCTACGTCGAGGCAACTCAAGATCAAGCTCCACCTTCACCAAGTCATGAAACTTGTGAAGAAAACACCCTATACTATATGGCAAGTGGTAGAGGATGAAGAAATAGGAAGTGGGTTCACTTTAGAATTGGATTTCTCACTCTTTTTCTCAAGGCACCATTGATGTTAGAATAGTTTCTTCTTCTTGAAGAAGAAGAAGAAGAAGAAAAAGAATATGATTAGAATTATCAATAAAAGAAAATAAAGTGATTCTCATCATTTTAGCAACCATGGTTTAGTGTAGAGAATAAACTATAGTTTAGTTGAATGGTTAGGTTAAGGGATAAAGACAAAATGGTAGACTTTCAAAGATGCTTTGAAGCTTCAAGAAGCTTCAAGCAAAGAAAGAAAAGAAAACCACAATTTTATCCTTTCCAAAAATGAATAAATAAATAAATAAAACAAACCCTAACCATTAACCTAATCATAGTTTAATGCGCACACACACACCCAAGTTTGCATGTATCATCAAACATGATACAAACTATTGCACAATATTATATCATATATACAATGTGCACATCAAGTGAGAAAATCCATCTTTAAGTGAACAAATACTAGTTAATGTAAAGTAATATATCAAATATATAACTATACATCAAATCATTAAATCAACACTTGATTTAATGATTCGGTCATATCGCATATGACCGACTAATATCCAATGTATCGACTTATCGAATCAATCCTCGATTCGATAACTAGGTTATATCGCATTTAACCAATCGATACATTCATCGCGAGAATAGAATACGGTATCACATACACGCATTATTCTTGGTCCCGCACATATCTCATTTGCGCTCGTATTTCGTTTCGCCTGAGCCAGGAAACCTCGGTGTATGACTCTAAAGACTCGTCAATACACCGGCAGCAGGTGATGATCATATCAAACACCCACAAGCCGCAAGCGGTCTGCTAAACGTAACGGCCACCCGGGTATTGAGCGATCAAAAGATCGACGAGCAAGCCCGCTCACACTCCTGTGAATCTAACCAGTAACACTTACCGTACAGTCCGATCTGTTCGTCTGATATGTCGCATATCTCGCCTAGGGGTGGTAAACGTTAGACCCCAATAGCTTGATAAGTCATGCCGACGTAAGGTCCATAACAATCATGAAACTACTGATAACTCTTACCAGTATATCACAGCAACCCTGGCCAGGGATTTCCAGTTATGGCCAGTTGAGCATAGCGCAACATCAACCCCCAATACCGGGAGAGACGAATCCCCTCCTATCGCTCATTGCCTCCATGTGAATCAGGACTGTACCCATAAAACCACCTGTTTGCACGACTCAGTAGAGCCGTGGTAGGGTGGAAATCAAAGCACAGTAGGAGACACACAAGACTCTATAATGATCTCAGGTCAACAGACTAAGCTGTACCAGTGTCACCAGAGAACTGCCATCTGACGTAAGGTATAATACCATCTGGGAGTTCTCGGCGAGTCCGTTCAGTGTACCCAGTCTCCACTGAGCACCCGCATACCATCTCTGATGTCAAACACCAATGGATATGGGATCATCCATCGCCCATCACATGGGTCGAGAAGATATACGCTAGTCTACTCTGGAATATCGATGCCCCGTCTCGATATTCCCACTACTAGGAACATTGAAGGATGTACTCATGGACTACCTAGGCCCCACCAGTATGATCTACATCATAGTCCTGGAAGTCGAGTACACATCCTAAGGGCTTTATCAACATGTAATAGAGAGACAGCATGTATACATGTAAGGATAAAGAGCAACCAGATAGCGTACTATCATGTCGAGCAAGAAAGTCCTACCTATATATGTCCCAGCATCCAGTACAATATACATCCAATGTACAGTAATGGCCTATAGGGCATACATATAACTAACAAATCGCTAGCATGGCGTTATGCGTCTGGGCTAGATTAAATGATATGATTCTTGATTATAAGTATTGCACATATAGAGATTGTAAATGAACTTTATTGCATATCATTACTTGTTGTTCTTGGACTTGTACCCATTGGACAATGAACTATTATTGGCGGTTTATGTTGCACGAGCACTAATTGTATGCTACACACATTCCGTCGATAATCGCCCTGACACGCACAACCCATATACATATGTGATATTGTATTGGTTAGGGACATTGAGACATGATCCTTATTTCCATTGTGTATAACAAAGATAGCATACACCTATACATACGTGATATTGTATCGGTTATGGACATTGAAATATGGATTCTGATTCCCATTGTGGATATGAGATATAGCATACCAGTATACCTACATGCTTACATATATGGCTTTCTATGCCTACATGATTACACATATACCTAGAGGGTATTACATCATTATTGATAGGTCTAGACACATATCTTGATATAGCTACACATATAGCTAGAGGGTATTACATCATTATTGACATGTGTAGACACATATGAGCTACAGCTACATGTACATCATGCATACATACTTACATGTACACCCACATACCTGGATACAGCTACATGTACATCAAGCATACATACTTACATGTACACCCACATACCTGGCTACAGCTACATGTACATCATGCATACATACTTACATGTACACCACTTACCTTGCTAGAGCTACATATACCCCTATGTGGTATTGTATTGTCATCGACATGGAGACATTGATTCTTATGCTATTGCGCATATGAAATGAATCATATATACATGCTTACATATAGATACACATATCTTGCTATACCGACATCGTTACATATACCTTGCTATAGCCACATGTTCACCTTTATATGATGTTGCTTGGATTTTGGAGAATTGGGAACCGCATGATATATTTAATAATTTGATGCATTTAAATAGCGGTTTTTCCTTTATATGTTCATATTACTGTTTCATGTTGCATATATTATATTTCATAGATTTACGCATTTAAGATATGGATTTCATATGATGTTTTCTGGATTTGAGGACCGTGGTATTTCATGAAATTATGCATTGTTTGAAAACCCGGTTTCTCTTGATATGATATTTCGATGCGTCCACCATGAGATTTCTCGGTTCTGAGACTTGTGTTAGATATCCCATGCGAGGAGTGGATGAGGCCGTGTGCGGGTACATGGTGGACCGGGTATGGTTCCCCGGGGCAAGAAGATCGCAGATGATAGTGATGAGCCTGGCAGGTGGGCTAGTACCTACCGGTGATAGTATTTAGACTCAGCGGTTATTGTGGGGATACCGACCGGAGAGATGTACGGACATGACATCAGGGCCAGTCGTGGTGACGGCGCCTGACAGATGAGTATTTACGTGTCGATGCTTGACACTAGTTTTCATGATGTTTTCGAGTGTCGATGTTGGACACTCAGGTTCTATGATTTTTATGTGTCGTTGAGGGACACACACACAAAGGCATAGTTTTCATGATGTTTTCGGGTGTCGATGTTGGACACTTAGGTTCCATGAGACTTACAGTATATGAGGGCCGATCTGAGAATACGGTGCCTTTGGTATTGGGATTTGGAGTGTCGTTGATGGACACTAGCTTCTCCATGATGAGGATTCCGTGTTGATGATATGTTTTATCCCATACTCAGCATTTATTTGATATGCATTGCTTTATGTATTAGTAGTACCTGATAGAGTATCTTTCATGAATGTTGCATATACATATTGCCATTTATTGCTATCAGCTTGCATGTGATAGATTATCACAGTACATACATACCTGCGATTACATGCATATGTTATTTACTATTCACGAGTTTGCAACTCACCCCCGTTGTGCCACAGTGTTTGCAGGTGTCCCTCAGAGTGGTAGCGGCATGGCTTCTTCTTATCGTATCATCTTTTGCATTGGATACCGCTACGGCTGACTGTGAGCAGTCTTGCTATAGGTGGGTTTTGCGGTTGTCCGATGATGCTCATTTGTATATTCGTTGTATCTAGTACTCTCCATCTACTACTTCATGTATTGACTTAGAGACGAGTTGTGAGGACGATATTATATATTATTTTGTGACTTAGATATCTTTTATGCTGTTGTCACTTTATATCGTCTTTTTCTTCGCTACGGCGTCGTATATCTGTTGTGGTGGTTTTTTCCGCCTTTGGGCATGGATTTTCTCCCGTTGGGGATGCTTTACTTATATTTTATATTGTACCCTTTTCGGGGCTTGTTCTACAAAGGAGGTGCTGCCATATTTTAAAGAAGTAAATTTGGACATTAAAGAATTTTGATTGAGATTCCAAAAGTTTTTAACAATGTTCTTATCGCTTACTACATTTGATGGTTTAAATTGCTGGGTTTTCGGCTTACTTAAATTGCGTTACACCTGTAGACGTTACGTGGTTTAAGGGCCGTCACGTGCCAAATTTCGGGTCATAACAAACTTGGTATCAGAGCGTTAGGTTTTAACTTTCGGAGTGTAGGATGACCTTTGTATGATGGAGTAGGTAGCTTAAGTAGAGTGACGTAGTGTGTGTATGTCCGCTGCATACTTACGACACGGTACTCCGCCTAAGTGACCTAAGTACTAATCGCTTGAAATTCCTTCCATGATTATACATATCCTTGTGATTCGATTTCCGTTTTCTTATCGAATCCTGTTTCCATTTCTAGCCTTTGTGCCACCTATGACTATGAGGGCTCAGAGAGAGGCAGCGAGAGCCGAGATCAGAGTTGACTCGTTTAGGACGAGGACTGAACAGGACGGTACGCTCGCTGTACAGGAGCAGATTGATCTGCCTTCGATAGATCGTATCGCTAGGCTTGAGGCAGAGATGCAGGATTTACGCCAGATGATGGGATCATTGGTTGAGGCCAGTCGAGCGCAGCGACATGTGGTTGCCATCCCTGTTACCCAGTTATTCCTTGCTATCAGCACACAGTATTATGCCACGTATACAGCAGCAGTGGACGCAGCCCTACTAGATGAGGAGTGTCTTCCCGAGACTTTGGAAGTTTCGGAACTGAGGAGGGCTCGTACATGTGTATCAGCCCCGAGACAAAGGCTTAGTCGCCGTGACAGATTTCGTTTACGTCGCGGGAGTAGCAGAGGCTTGGGACGAAGACAGTTGTTTAGCTCTTATTCCCAGGAGGGTCATCAGTTATCGTATGGATGTTTTCGGTGCGGGAGTTTCCATCACCTCGTCAGGAATTGTACCGTGGTTCGCCATAGAAGGACAGCAGTACCATATGATACCTTACCACCTTCACCCCAGGGAGCGTTGCCCCTTGCGCCTGCTGTCGCACCGCGTCAGACTTATGTTCAAAGAGGTCGTGGTCGCGGAGGGTTCGTTCAGAGAGTACAGGATGGTCGAGGAGGAGGACAGCCAGTTGCGGGTAGAAGGCAGGCACGAGTGTTTGCTTCTACTCATCGGGACGCGCAGGTATCCAATGCAGAGTTTTCAGGTATTCTTATTCGTATGTTCTTTTGATGTATGTTTGTTTAATTCGGGATCTATGCACTCGTTTGTTCTACACACTTCGTGCCGAGGTTGGGCCGAGAGTCGTGTATGCTGGATCAACCGTTTGTTGTGTTTACTCATGTCAGCGATTCATTTGTTGCGCGACACGTGTTTCGGTCATATGCCAATTGGATAGGAGATAGAGATTCGTCCGTCGAGTTGATCCTTCTAGAGATGTTGGACTTTAACGTTCTCCTGGGAATGGACTGGTTAGCTACGTGCTATGCGTCTGTGGACTGCCGCGAGAAGACAGTCAGGTTTTTTTTCCCGGCGAGTCAGTTCTTGTTGTGCAGGGGGACTGTGGTGCCACCCCTCACTGCTTGATTTCAGCCTTTTTCGCTAGTTGGCTTTTGAGGAGAGGATGTGGAGGATTCTTGGCTTTCATTCGTGATATCGGAGCCACAATGGACTCATTGGACCGGGTTCCTATTGTGCGAGAGTTTCCGACGTTGTTCCAGATGAGCCGGCAGAGCTTAGGGAGCTTAAGGATCAGCTGCAGAGTTGCTAGATAGGGGGGCGTGTCCGTCGAAGTGTTTCTCTTTGGGGAGCTCCTACTCTGTTCGTCAAGAAGAAGGACGACAGTTTGAGGTTGTGTATTGATTGATCGTCAATTTAACCGAGTTACGGTGCGGATTAGGCATCCTTTACTTTGCATTGACGATTTCTTTGATCAGCTCCAGGGTACGAGACATTTTTTCTAAATTTGATTTGGGATCAGTTCATCATTAGTTGCGGGTTCGGAGTGATGACTTTCCGAAGACTGCTTTTATGCACGCTACGGGTTTTATGAGATTTTGGTGGTGTCATTGGACTCACCAATGCCCCAGCTGCATTTATGGATGTGATAAACCAGATTCTTCAGGCCGTTCCTCGACCAGTGTATTGTTGTGTTATTTATGACATTATGGTCTATTCCAAGAGTCGTGAGGAACATGAGCAGCACTTGAGGATTGCTTTGCAGACATTGGGAGAGCACCGGCTGTTTGCTAAATTCTCGAAGTGTTCCTAAAGGCTTGATAGTGTTGACTTCCTAGGTCATGTGGTTACAGGAGACGGTATTCGTATGGACCCGAGGAAGATCGAGGCCGTACAGCTTTGGCCCAGACTTGTATTAGTGACAGATGTCCGTAGCTTTTGGGCATAGCCGGTTTTTACCGCCGTTTCGTGCAGGATTTCTTGAGTATCGCTGCACCGTGGACCGTACCGACCAGGAAAGGGGTTCCTTTTCTTTAGACCGAGGCATGCGTGGTGAGTTTTCATCAGTTGAAGACTCGGTTGACGACTGCACCAATTCTCTCTTTACTTTCTGGATCGGGCGACTTTGTCGTTTATTGGTATGTTTCGCGAGTGGGGCTCGGTTGTGTACAGATGTAGCATGATAGAGTTATCGCTTATGCTTCCCGACCGTTGGAAGAAGTACGAGAAGGATTTATCCCACTCATGATCTGGAGATGGCCGCGGTGGTCTTGCACTGAAGATATGGAGACACTACTTGTATGGAGAGTCGTGTCAGATTTTCACAGACCACTAGAGCTTAATCTTCCTGCAGCGGGATCTGAGTTTGAGACAGTGCCGTTGGGTGGAGCTTGTGAATGATTGTGATTGTGAGATCCTTTATTTGCCCGGGTCAAGGCGATTGTGGTAGCAGATGCTTCCAGCCATAGGCCCGGGGTTAGCTTGTTCCAGTTGAGCGCAGTTTAGAGACAGTCTTTTGCAGATTTGCAGATCTTGTGCGACCGTTAAGTACAGCATAAGTTCGCCTCTACTGAGGGGACAGCTTGCTCATGTCCGCGCCCGTCCACTTCTACTTAATCGTTTCCGTGAGGCACAGTCCGCCGATGCCCATTTGTCTGAAATTTTTGAGCATGTTCGGCAGGGTAAAGATTCAGAGTTCTTGATTTATGACCAGGGTGTGCTACGTTTAGGGACTTGTTAGTATGTACCTGATACTGATGGGTAGAGATTCGAGATCCTAGAGCAGGCACATCAGTCAGCTTTTAGTGTTCATCCAAGTGCCACCAAGATGTAACGTGACTTGAGAGTTAGTTACGGGAGGGCAGGGATGAAGAGTGAAGTTTCGGATTTCGTTTTGATGTGCTTGGATTGTGAGCGAGCTAAGGTTGAGGATTTGAGGCCAGTAGGAGAGTTGCAACTTTTAACCGTTCCAGAGTGGGAATGGGAGCAGATCTCCATGAATTTCGTTGTGGGTCTACCCAGGTCTAGTCGGGGATATGACTCCATTCGGATGATTGTTGTCTGGTTATGCTCAGTTTGCTCAATTGTTCTTCGATAAGTTGTGCGTTTGCACGGAGTTCCTTCATGTGTTGTATCCAATAGAGCCACCCAGTTCGCTAGCCATCTTTGGCAGAAGCTTCAGGAAGCCTTGGGTATTGGTTGAGCTTTAGCTCCGCTTTCCATCCGTAGGCCGATGGTCAGACAGAACGGACTATACAGACTCTGGAGGATATTCTTGTGAGTGCGTACTAATTTGTTTGTTGGCTGTGGGATCGTCACTTTTCATTGATGGAGTTCTCCTACGATAACAGTTATCAGGAGACATTTCAAATGGCAACATTCAGGCCTTGTGTGGTAGGTTGTGTCGATCGCTAGTCTGTTTTACCGAATCTGCGAGAGCAGGATTTTTGGACCTCATCTAGTCCAGAGAGTTTGGAGAAGATCCAGTTGATTCAGGTCAGGATGAGAGCAGCCCAGTGCAGACAGAAGTCTTATGCCTACCGTCGTTGTCGCAGACTTGAGTTCGTGGTGGGAGATCTTGTATTCCTACGTATTTTTCCAATAAAATGGCATGTTGAGTTTTAGGAAAGCTTAGTCCCAGATTGTAGGTCCTTTTGAGATCCTTGGAGCGAGTTAGTTCCGTTGCCTATCGTTGGCACTTCCGCCCAAATTTCTGAGTAGTCACCCCGTATTCCTTGTGTTGATACTTCGCATATACCTTCAGGACCCATCTCACATGATTTAGCACCAGACCATTTGGGATGCGATTTTTCGTTCACCAGCAGCCGATAGTGATAGTGGATCAGCAGGTGGAGAAACTTCGGTCAAGGTCTTGCCATCTTTGGAGGTTTTCTTTGGCGTAGCCCGTCTAGTGAGAAGATCACTTGGGAGTCTGCGAGTGAGAAGTGGAAGTTTGGCACTCAACTCTTTGAAGATACGCTTAGTAAAAATTTTAATTTAGAGACGAATTTCTATAAGGGGGATTGTAACACCTTAGAATGCGATTAGTGTTAATTATGCGATATTGCGCGTTTTTGGTAAAAAGGTTTACCACAATAGGTTTCTCTCATTTTAGTTAGATTAATAAATATTTTATTGTTATTTGTTTTGGGTCACACACACTTGCGCATGTTAACATGGAGGGGGTTGTTAGTGTTTACCTTGCTTAGTGGACATAACACTTTAATCTAATCCATGCTTTAAGTTAATCCTTGCCTTGTTTAACCTTAACCTTAACCTCTAGATATTTGTGAGAGATGTTTTCTTGTGTTTTGGATTGAGGGGAGGTGGCAAGGTGACTCATGGGAGGAGTCATTGTTAGTTATATGTATGCCCTGGAGGCCATTACTGTATATATGATGTATATTGTAGTGGATACTTGGACATATATAAGGAGGACTTTCTTTCTCGACATGATAGTATGCTATCTGGTTACACTTTATCTTAACATGTGCTCTGATTGTCTCTATGTTACATGTTGATGAAGCCCTTAGAATGAGTACTTGACTACCAGGACTATGATGCTGATCATACTAGTGGGGACAGAGTAGTCGCCAAGTACATCCTTCAAAAGTTCCTAGTCGTAGGTGTATCGAGACAGGGCATCGATATACTAGAGTAGACTAGCGTATGCGCTTCTTGACCCATATGATGGGCGATGGATGATCCCATATCCATTGGTGTTTGACATCAAAGAAGGTATACGGGTGCTCAGTGGACACTGGGTACACTGGACGGACTCGCCGAGAACTCCCAGATGGTATTGTACCTCACGTCAGATGGCAGTTCTCTGGTGACACTGGTACAGGTTAGTCTGTAGACCCGAGATCGTCATAGAGTCTTGTGTGATTCCCACTGTGCTTTGATTTACATCATACCACGTCCAAGAAGGCATGCAAAAAGGTGGCTTTTGGGTACAGTCCCGAATCACATGGAGGCAATGAGCGATAGGAGGGGTTTCGTCTCTCCCGGTATAGGGAGTTGATGTTACGTTGTGTTCGATTGGCTATAACTGGAAATCTCTAGCTAGGGTTGCTGAGATTTATTGGTAAGTGTTATCAGTAGTTTCTTGAACTGTTATAGATCTCATATCGGCACGACTTATCAAGCTGTTGGGTCTGACGTTTACCACCCCTCGGTGAGATATGCGACATATCAGACGAAGAGATCGGACTGTACGGGAGTGTTACTGATTGGATTCGCAGGAGAATGTACAGGCTTGCTTTTTGATCTTCTGATCGCTCAATACCTGGGTGGCTGTTACGTTTAGCTGACCGCTTGCAGCTTGTGGGTGTTTGATACGATCATCACCTACTGCCGGCGTATTGACGATTCTTTAGAGTCCTACACAGAGGTTTCCTGGCTCAGGCGAAACGGAGTAGGAGCACATATGTGATATGTGCGGGACCGAGAATAATACGTGTATGCGATACCGTATTAGATTCTCGCGATATGAGATATCAGCCGGTTATATGTGATATAGCCGGGTCATCGGATCAAGTGTTGATTCGATGAACTGATACAGATTATATTAGTCAGTTATTTATGAAATAGCCGGATTATCAGATCAAGTGTTGATTCGATAATTTAATATACAATTATATATTTGATATATTAAATTACATTAACTAACATAAGCTCACTTGAAGATTCTTTTTCTCACTCGGGTAATACATTGATATATATGTGATATATGTTAATTGTATTATTTTATTTTGTTACAATAAATATTGTATATGTGATATATCATATTGTTACATGTTATGGTTATAAATGCAACATGTTTTGTGGAGTTTAATTGTGGTTAGGGTTTGGATTAGGGTTAAGCTTTCATGAAACTTCTTGAAGCTTTGACTTTGACCTTGATATTTTGCATAGATATTTCTTTAACCTAACCCAACCCTTTAACCATAGTTGTTTCTCTACATGGGTTACGTCTTCATACTTAACCCATGGTTGCATTTCTAACCATGGACTTGAGTTTCATTATTCATCACAAAAGGTTTTGGATATTCTTCTTCTTCTTCTTTGAAGAAAAGCTTTCTAGCTTTTTCTTTGGTGATGAAAATGAGTGAGATTAAGAAAACAAATTAGAGCTAAATTCGTACTTCATCATCCTAATCTATTTTAGCAACTTAGATTAGGGTGTTTGCTTTGATAATACTTGATTAGTGAAGCAAAAGCTTGGGCTTGAGTTTCTTCAAGGTAGATCAACTTTGTTATCGAAGATCGGAAGCAAGCATGCATCTTTCTCTTCGTGAAGACTCTCTAGAGTCTGGGAACTTGATGATCGCAGCGAAGGGACCTTAACACGGAGCATATGAAGTGAAGGACTGGACTACAATGGTTGTAATCCCAAACTCTTAGAAGTAAAGTTGTTTACTTGCTATTTGTTTCACCTAAGCTCTAGTAAAGATCTTGGTTGGGGTTGTTCGGCACGTCTAAATTCTAAATCGGGCATGGTTGATGCCTTATAGAACCTTGTGAGAGTGCCTAGTAACTCTACAGTGGTATCAGAGCCAAGCTAAAGCTTTAGGCGAAGTCTAGACGAAGTTTAAAGTCCGATCGAACTCCGAATACCCGATAAAACCTAGTTTCTAGAAATTTTTTAAAAATGTTGATTTTTTCGTATTAAAAATACTCAGAAAAATAAGCAGGAAATTCTAAGAATTAATGTGAAGTACGACACCCTGACTCCTCCATGTGACCGCGGAACCGCGGCCAAACCATGGGTTTGGCGGCGGTTTCACGGCCAACTTACGGAGTTAGGAGTTAAAACTTCTAGGTTATATTCTTGGGTATTTTTTATTGCTTCTGGGAATTTTTAATTCTACTCAAGTGTTGAGTTTTCTGGGATGTATTGGGAACTCGTTGATTCGATTGGAAAGTTTAACTTCGTTTAAGTATTTCCGGGTAATTTTAGAACGTGTTAAAAAGTTCGAACGGATATCAATAACTCACTTATTCCCCTGCCGGAAAATTTCCAAGTGTTGGATTTTTCCGTAGTTTAAAAACGTTCTAAGTCGTGCAAGTAACGCAGTGGACCCTCTAGAAGAACACAAACCTTAACTCGATTATGTGACCATCTGAACTGCCTCTAAACCTTAGGGTTTGGGGCAGTACGGCGTTGCCACATGTGAGGCGTTGGTTTGACCCTTCTACGGCTGGACCATTGGTACTATGGCATGTGATGGATGCTTTTAAACTAATTTCAAGTGTTGAGAACTATTTGGGAAATCTGGGGTGTTTGTTTATTCGATCGGAAAGTTTAACATTGTCTGTTTATCTGGAATGTGATATAATATTTGGAATCCATAAGTAGTTATGAGATAACTAATTTGAATGTTATAAATCTAGCAGTTCAGTCTCAGTAAATCAGTTGCCACATGATTTTGATGCAATCAAAAGTCCGTCTCAATCACGTAGCATACGCGGATACTCGCCGGGTAAACATAATAGACAACCACACCCCATAGCCCCGACCAAATGACTGTAGGAGAACCCCGTCGCCAAAAGCATCCGTTCGGGTACTCGCGGCAGCGGTGTTCCGCCTTAGTGCACTTCGTCGACGGCATCCGGGGGTATGACCGTCTAATAAAGTTTGCGACGAGCATTCGGTCAGGATGTCGGGAATCTTGTTGAATTGCCCGACTAGATATTGAAAAGTGCTTTCGAGATCGAGACTAAAATGCGGGGTTTATAATTGTTGGGCATGCGATGTCTAAGGAATTCATGTGGTTAGGCATGCGATGTCTAAGGAGGTTGCGAATTCCAACTGTTGTTGTTTTACACTTTCTTTTCTGTGATCGTAAGTGTAATATGTGGTGTATCGACGGTTTCGTTGCTATACATCAACGACAATAGGGATACGCATATTTACTTACGTTGATGAAATGTGATATTATGTGTTGCTGTGATATGTTATATCGGATCGTCGTTTTTGAATACCCGGGGTGTTTTTGTGAAATGATAGTTTTTCTTTCTCATTCATGTAAAATTCAATTGTATGTAATATTCTTTTATTAGGGCACTTCCGGGCTGAGGATGATGTCACCATTGTATATTATTTACTTTTCCGCATTAGGTAGACCCAAGATGGGGAACACAAGTAACCGGGTTCTAGGGTCCAGTGGGAGAACATCTCGAGGAGTCGAGACCGGGTCTCCTAACCCTAGAATTGGCAGTGTTACTTGCCGCTCTCGTAGGGGTCTAGGGATGTGGGTTTGGCTATTCATTGCGACCGTCGAATCCGTGTTTTATGCAGGCTCATATTAAAACACGGACGTCCTAGTATATCCAATATTTCATATATGTTTTTCTGCTGCAATGTTCTGTGATGAGATCATATTACTGCCTGAGACGAATGTTTATATTATATATATGAGGTATATGTTATATTGGAGATTTCGTTTCAAATGTGATGCTTGTGAAGCATAATTAAAATGGGACATCATTAATGAGATTAATGAAACTAAAAGAAACCTAAAGATTTAGTAGAAACTTGTTTAAAAACTGGTAGCTCTAGTTCTTGTTTTGCATAGTGGTGTTCCTTGTAGAAAATCCAGCACCTTATTTGATAAGGAAAGAGCCAAGATCCTTTCACCGGGAGTGACCTTTTTAGCGAAACTAGCAGATACTGCACACTCGGTTTGTCTTTTGATTGCTTCTATAGCTTTTGCTTTGCATAGTGGTATTTACGAAATATCCCGCACCTTATTCGATAAGGAAAGAGCCGAGATCCCTTCACCGGGAGTGACCTCTTTAGCAAAACTACTAAAAGCCTCAAAAACACTCCTTTTCAAAATTACTCGATTCTACAATGATATCAAGTTCATTACGTAAAAGGTTTTCTTAAAAACATGTCGTAGCCCTCCATCATTTCAGATAAGTATTTCATAGTATTCGTGCTACGCTTGTTGGCCTGCGTCAAGGCGTAGTGTGCGGTATCTATTTATGCTTATCTGCTAAAGCATATGATGCGATTGAGTTAGGGTATTCATGCGACTTTGTTGGCCTGCGTCAAGGGTCGTGCGGATGGGTTTAATTCAATCGGAAAATGTACGGGTTGAACTTGACAAGCGGACTATGGTTTGTTGGCCTGTGTCAAGGTCATAGGACGCTAGGGGTAAAATATTATTGGGAATTTCAAGTGTTGAAATTTGCAATGAGATTGCATACCTTCTATGAGATAGTTGGATCCCGATACCCACTGTGAGTAAGAGTTACTCCTGGGAGAGTTTTACACATTATAATTAGCCGATCAAGTAGGCGTCTAGAAAGGTGTTAATGGGGTTACGCCCCTGCGAAACCGAGGTTTACTTTAATTAGGTCCGTGCGAAAGCACGGGAAACCTCCCTTAAAGTACCGGTACTGGAATGGCTGAAAGATTGGCGAACTTGTAGGGTGTAACTAATCCCGGCCAGTCTTTCCTTTTAGGGTTTGAAGGAAGATTTGACTAAAACAGTAGGAGACATCCTGATTAAATATATTAATAACCAATCTAAATCTTGCAAGAGCATGCGCTGATTGTTTTCTTTTCTCTCTCTCCAGTTAGCGACCATGTCACGCCTTAATCAAGATAATAATACGGATGTATTGACCGAACCTACTTGTTATACTGAGCTGCGAAACGTTGGTCCCGCTCCAACTTATAATTGTTATAAGACAGAGCAGGAAATTGGGGATTACCAGAATTCCCGTGCCGCCCAAACGAAGAAAGTGCATGCTGATGCATATTTTTCGGGTGTGTTCATTACAGAGAACTGTTTCTCAGTATCCTTTACGTCCTGGGTATGAGATACCGGATCAGGATCCCACAGTATGTAATTTGTTACATGGGCTACAGATAGGTAGAGGACTGAGAACGGATGATATGTTTCAAGAGTTGGAAACGATGCAAGTGTTGCAGCCAAGTTTGTTGGCAGTTATCACCCTGTATTACCAGAATACATTGATTCTGAACGAATGTTATTAGATACCGAACCCGATATACAATATCATATCAGTCTCTTTATTAGTAAAGAAGCATATAATTTTGTATTGTTGGATAATGTTTTGAACATTTCCCATATCAAGAGTTGATCGGTTCAGGCACGTTATCTAAAAGCATAGACGTTTTAAATCAAACCACAGTTCTTAGTATACAGAACACACACACAAGAGGAAGAGTTCAAAAATGAACGAATCCTTCTTGAGGTATTGTAGAATAGGTCATATCAATGTGACCCGATGAGCTGAAGTTACATTTAGATGCATATTTAAATTAGTTTGAATTTACATCTTGTGAAACTTGCCGGTCATGTCACAAAGATAAGATGACCATAGCTCTGTTTATTGGAAACAGAGAAAGTGTTAGTGAACTCTTGGGATTGATACATGCTGATGTATGAAGGTCCCCAGTCTACAGATGCCAGTACTGGTTCTTTGTACTACATTACATTCACTGATAGTCTCTCAAGATTCGCACATGTGCTCCTGTTGAAATACAAGTCTGAAGCTTTTGAGAAATTCAATGAATATGAGTTAGAAGTAGAGAACCAAAACGGGTATAAGTATTTTGTCCTTTGATGTGATCAGGGAGGAGAATACTTGAGCACGGGATTCCTGGACTATTCTAAAGGAGAATGAGATTCTCTCTCAGCATTACTCCTCCGTATACACCACAGCACGTCGGTGTATCGGGACGGAGCAATCACACCCTATGTGATAAGGTGTGCTCTATGATGAGTACTACTGAGTTACCTATTTCCTTTTGGGGGTTATGCACTTATGAAGATGCATACCTATTGAATATGGTTCCAATCAAATGAGATGCCTACCACTTCATATATGATATGGAAGGTGAAGAGCCCATATCTTAAGTAAGTTATGATTTGGGGTTGTCCGGCCTATGTCTAAAAGCATAATCCAGACAAGCTCGAGGAAAGGTCAGTTCTGTGGAAGTTTGTTGGATATCCCAAGCATTCGCAAGGGAATATCTTCTACCAAACTGGGGAACAAAGGGTGTTTTTGTTTCTCAGCATGCCACCTTTGTGAAAGGGAATTTTTTGTGAAGAAATTAGTGGTCATAAGGTAGAACTGGAAAGAGTTCCAGCTATACAAAACTGCAGCTGATGATTTGGTAAAACCAAAGGATTCAATAGTAACCAACGAACCTCAGCCTCTCCGCCGTTCTAGTAGGGTTCCTCACCCAGCTGAGAGATACTTCGGTTTTCTCTATGACAGTAGGAGCGAGGCTTGAATCATGAGATGATGACCCAACTAGTTTCGAGCAGGCCATCAGGAGTGGGACTCTGTAAGAATGGCTGGATGCTTAGCGATCTGAGATGGAATCCTTATACACCAACAAAGTATGGACTTTGGTTGATTTATCTGAAGGGTTAAATCCCCATCAGGAGCAAGTATATCTTGAGAAGGTTACTTGGTGTACATGGAAAAGTTGAGACTTTCAAAACCATGCTTAAGTCTATCCAGATCCTACTTGCCAATGCTACATACCATAACTACGATTTCTGGCGGTTGAGTGTTATGACAGCTTTTCTAAATGATGATTTAGAAGAGAGCGTCTATATGTACACAGCAAGAGGGCTTCGTAGATAGTGGGAGCAGCGGAAACGTGTGCAAGATGTTTTATGAGATAAATCAGGCATCGCGGAGTTGGAACGTCTGTTTTGATGTGGTAGTGTTCACACCATAATATTGTATTATTATATTCCCCATTCTTATTCTTTTTATAAATAAACGGGTGCTTTTGACGCATGTCTGCTACATGTTACAGGTTGCAGGTTCTTGGACAGAAAACAGTGAAAAAGACAAAAGACGATGTAAAAAGGGACTTTTGACCAACAAATAGAAGGATCTTGATCAAGCCGACATGAAAGATAAAGTTCACAAAGTACAAGGCAGCGCAAGGTCTAAGATGTCAGTGAACGGTTAAAAGTCTAATACAAGTATTCACTGGAATATCTGGAAGAAACCTGGAAGCCTATTTGAGAAAATTACCAAAGAAACAAGAAGCCCAAAAAGCCCAGAGCCATATGAAGAAAACTCTAGCAGTGATCTCACTATTGGGCCGCGGAACCGCGGCCCAAAGCCAACCCAGGCCGCGGTTCCGCGGTAGTATGGAGCCTGTATGGAATAAATTTTTTACTATAATTCTTTATGTCTTTCTAGGGCTATTTTTGTAATTATAAACATGCGGATCAAATGTAACCCTAGGGTTTCCTATTCTCTATAAATAGGAACTCTACAGATTGTAATTCTTTATACCTCCTTTTAATAATAAATTCCAGAATTTTTTTATGGAGAGCATCGGTGCCTCTCTTCAATGCATCTATTCAGATCTGACAACCCTGCGTAAATGTTTGGAGAGATCCATCTGTAAACTAAGTAGATTTGTTTATTTTCTTGCCCTAGATAATTTCAATTCATGCCCTAGATTAAATTTATTTTCTTTCTCTAGTATAGATTTTATTTATCTGCCCTAGTTATAACTTTCAATTAATTGCCCTAGGTAGAATAATTAGGTTTTTAGTAATAATCAATCCGAACACCCTTCGGAATTAACTCGTTAGCGCGATTAGGAAATCACAAAATCCCTGTGGACCGACCCGTACTCACCGGCTAGCTGCAAAGCGACGCCGTTCTTGATTGCGGTTACAAATATTTTTGATCTATCTTTTAGAAAGCGCAAGCACGCTAAATCATTTTAATCAAATGGCGCCATTGCCGAGGATGGCGTAGAATTTTCTTTTCGCGATTTCGGGTTAATCAAAATTTAAAAAAATCATACAAATCTGAAAAATCACAAAAAATATAAAAATATATCATCTGTTATTTTTGGAAGGGATACTTTGTTGTTTGAATTTTGCAGGATATACGAAAATCGGATCTGGAAATCTACAGAGCTCAAAACAGGAAAAAATATATCGGAACAACAGAAGATCATAACAACCGAGAAACAGAAGAAATTTGGAGGACCGAGTCTACAAGTTAACTGCGGTGATCTGGTCCACAAAAAAAAAAGCTGAACTGACCAAAGCGCGGCGGAACCGCCGCGCCAGCCCCCTTTTGGCCGCGGAACCGCCGCGGTCCGGTCGAATCAGGGCTAAAAAAAAAGGGGGCAGAAGTGCGATAAAAAAAAACTGTTCCGCCACTGCAAATTTCTGTGAGTTTTCTCTCTCTCCTCCTCTGCAAATCTTGATATATCTTCTGTAAATTTGCCTGCAGGATTTCTTTGCGCTCAAAAATATATTCCCTTCCATATAACAGTCTTATGCAGGATTTTTAGGCCCCGCTTGAAATAAAATAGATTGCAAGTAATATTTTGCTGTTGCATATCTTTTCTATAAAATATTTTGCTGTTGCATATCTTTTCTCTAAAATCTTTTTGCAACAAAATTTTTCCAAATAAAGAGAAAGAAAAAATCAATGAAAAATGAAAATAAAAAGGACAAATATTTTATAGAACTTGCAAAATTTTTTAGCCCCAAATAAATCCTTGCATCACAATAAACTTTCCTTCTTTCCCCCTTTCTTCTAACATGGATACTCCACACAATAAATCATTAGCCGAACTTTGGTATCCCAAACCTAATTTTGCGTCGTACGTTAATTTGTTCGGTCAATTTAAAAACGATCCTTCCTTGCCAAAAATTTCGTTGAAAGATCAAATAGAGGCGTCTATGAGAAATAGTTTCACTTTTCAACCCACTTCGTGTCAACCGAGTCAACCTTTACAACCTACATATGTTGATACCACTTCTTCAAGTCCTTCTGTCACTCCTAGGCCTATGTCCATTGCTGAGCATATTGCTCAATCTCGCAGTCGATCTTTCACCCCTCTCCACTCATCTAGTTTTAGGGATCCGTACGATTATTCACCTTCTTATCCATATGTTGACCCTACCCCTGTCTTACCACCCACTTCGTACCAGTCCTACCCGACTTTCCCACCTTCACTAGACACTGTTTCGACACAGCCATTAGGGAGTTTCACATATCCAACCAATTTTGAATCTTTTACTGAAACCCCCTCACCACCTAAGTCTAGTTTGGAAGAGTCGTTGGAAGCGTACATTGCAGCAACGAATAAAATGACTAGGAATGTGGAAGCGTCTTTAGCCGCCCTTATGCAACCTACCGAACCGGTAGCTAGTGTCCCGCTAGCTCCAAATTTTTCAATATATGAGACGGCAGTTGAACAGAGTGAGAATGAGAGAGGATTTCCAAATCAAACCTACCCTTACCCAATTGAAGCCCACAACTCCAGTTTTCCATCGAATGTCCTAAATGATTCACAAGTTCAAAATAAAAACGAGTTGTGCGATTTTGTAGTGTTTGATTTGCCAAATTGTGAGGAGCCCCTTTCGAGTGAAACCGCACCTAATTCTTTCGATCTTTACACATCCACTCTAGAACCTAAATCGATACATATCCATGCTGATGAGGTGTCTAAAGAAATTGATTTTCACTTGATTGAGGATATAGACGCCGGGAATATTTCGGATGATGAACCTGTCGATTTACTTGAAATTTTATGTTCAAATCATCATCCTGAGTTATTAAATGTTTCTCCCGAATCTCATATGCGTTTAGATTTTGATGATAATGGCATGGATGAGTTGAATATTGAGGATAGTATTGAGGAGAGTCTTGAGGATAATATTGAGGTTGAATCATTTTTGTTTGATATGTCTGATTTTTCAATTCATCCTCCTGAACCTTTGACTGCTATATCACCCTCCCTCCTTCCCATCGTTCCGACCCCGCTTGAAGACTGTGAGCTTGAAACTTTTTCCTTTGAATCTGACACAAGTTTCACAGACGATAACACCTACGAGTGTTTCACTTTTTCGGACGATGTTGATGACTCACCGCCCGAGTTTGAGTCCTTTACATTTTCAGATGAGCCATCAGACTCGGTTGATTATAGTAGTTTCGAACCATTAATGGAATCTTTCAAGTTCGAAACAGTTTACTACGGTGAGAAAGATACCATCCCTAATTCACTCCCTTTCGTCTTTCCCATTGTTCCGACCGAACAAATGACCGTTACGCTTTCATCTCCTATACCAAGTTCGGCGTACCCATGTTTTCTTGCGAATCTTGAGGGATTTGACCCCATTTCCCGACGGGTTGATAGGTTAGCGCAATCGCTTATAACATATCGGTCATCACATATTGCGCTAATTTATTCACTCAACTTACACCCTCAAGATCGTACTCCACTTCCTTCTTCTTTTCGCCATTCTTCTCCCCCACCGAGACCATATTCTACCATTCTTCTTTCCACACGGTCTCGCGTGCTTCTCATTTTCTTGCACCAACTATACCATTTCCACGATAAGATTTTTGAATGGTTGGTGCTAACTTTTGGCTTGTGCAAGGCCAAGCTTAAGTTTGGGGGAATCTTTGTATATATGTATATATTTTTTGTTTTCTTTTCTATAAAAAAGTAAAAAAAAATTCAAAACATTAAAAATATTAAAAAAAAATTATAAATAAATAAACAGGGGAGTATCGGTATTTTGACCCTCTTGGTTTAGCATGACAGTGAGGACACTGTCAAGTTCAAGTTTGGGGGTATGCTCGGTACGTCTTCTTCCTTCGCATTCATTTGTACATATTTTTGCATTTGCATACTTATTTGAAAACCCATAAAAAATTGAAAAATTTCAAAAATTATAAAAATATTTGTATTCAATTTTGGCTAATTGACTTGAGTTTGACGAATAGGTTAACTGGCTAGGAACAACTAGATCTTAGATTTAGTAAATTAAAAACCCTAAAAATAACCTTCCTTAAAGTTTAGCGGTAGAAAGTATATGTTTTGTAGTTTATTTAGAAATAGACAAATTTTGAGCTCACTTCTTGGGCTAAGTCGAAACTAAGAAAAAGTATTGATATTCTTATTAGAGTATAAGTTTGAAAAATAGTTCCTAGCTTAAGTCTAGATTCTGAAAATATATACCCTACAAGTTGCACAATCACGCACCTTGAAACTTGGAATAGTAGAAGAGACCTTGAAATGCTCTTGTCTAAAGTCCTTAGTACGAAGAAAATAAAAGGAAAAAAAAGTGAATAAAGAAAAAAAAATGGACACTGGTTTTTGTGATTACTTAAGGCTGTAAAAAATAGAAAAATATTTAGCAAGGGTGCTTCATCACCTAGTGCCTTAGACCAACTGGTTTGGGAGTCACTGCTAAAGCCTTGGGTGTTGCAAAACTTGGAAGTACGCTTTAAAGTGCTAACGTATCTTATAATCGGTTGTTGGTACCTTAAGAAGTATTAACGGTCGCATGAATGATATGTAAGCAAATTTCATTTAAAAATTCACCAATTAAGAAGTGCTTTGGACAACGGACGAGAGTATGATTGCTTGATTTGAATTTCCAAGTGTAGGGGTGACTTATACACACACGTGGGGATATATGATTGGAATTTAGATAAGAGAGACGAATGAAGATTAGAACTTGTATCTTTAGTAGAGTTGATAGAAATTCCTAAGTGGAGATGGAACCCTAGAAGGAAAACTTAAGAAATGCCGAAAGCTAAGTAGGTCTACATAACATATATAATCTTATGTTAAATAATGAGGAAGTGTGAAGAATATGGGTGGATAATTTGCGAGTCAAAAGGTAATAGAATTCCTTGTTAGAAAACCTAATTGGAAAACAAAAGTCAATGGGCCGAGTTGATAGGATTTTGTGGGTGTAATCCGCTGAAAACCCTCAGGAGACAACACTCCTCCTACTAGGGACACCTAGAGGTTTAACGGCTTGTTGCACGTGCTCAGTGCAATCGCGTTTCCCAGCGAAAGTGTGGTTAGGATTTTAGTGAATAAAAAAATAAGTTTGCTCGAGGACGAGCAAAAGATAAGTTTGGGGGTATTTGTTCACACCATAATATTGTATTATTATATTCCCCATTCTTATTCTTTTTATAAATAAATGGGTGCTTTTGACGCATGTCTGCTACATGTTACAGGTTACAGGTTCTTGGACAGAAAACAGTGAAAAAGACAAAAGACGATGTAAAAAGGGACTTTTGACCAACAAATAGAAGGATCTTGATCAAGCCGACATGAAAGATAAAGTTCACAAAGTACAAGGCAGTGCAAGGTCTAAGATGTCAGTGAACGGTTAAAAGTCTAATACAAGTATTCACTGGAATATCTGGAAGAAACCTGGAAGCCTATTTGAGAAAATTACCAAAGAAACAAGAAGCCCAAAAAGCCCAGAGCCATATGAAGAAAACTCAAGCAGTGATCTCACTATTGGGCCGCGGAACCGCGGCCCAAAGCCTACCAAGGCCGCGGTTCCGCGGTAGTATGGAGCCTGTATGGAATAAAAATTTTACTATAATTCTTTATGTCTTTCTAGGGCTATTTTTGTAATTATAAACATGCGGATCAAATGTAACCCTAGGGTTTCCTATTCTCTATAAATAGGAACTCTACAGATTGTAATTCTTTATGCCTCCTTTTAATAATAAATTCCAGAATTTTTTTATGGAGAGCATCGGTGCCTCTCTTCAATGCATCTATTCAGATCTGACAACCCTGCGTAAATGTTTGGAGAGATCCATCTGTAAACTAAGTAGATTTGTTTATTTTCTTGCCTTAGATAATTTCAATTCATGCCCTAGATTAAATTTATTTTCTTTCTCTAGTATAGATTTTATTTATCTGCCCTAGTTATAACTTTCAATTAATTGTCCTAGGTAGAATAATTAGGTTTTTAGTAATAATCAATCCGAACACCCTTCGGAATTAACTCGTTAGCGCGATTAGGAAATCACAAAATCCCTGTGGACCAACCCGTACTCACCGGCTAGCTGCAAAGCGACGCCGTTCTTGATTGCGGTTACAAATATTTTTGATCTATCTTTTAGAAAGCGCAAGCACGCTAAATCATTTCAATCAGGTAGTCAAAGAGTTTGACTTCATCAAAATAGTATATGAACCTTGTATATACAAAAAGGTAGTAAGAAGTATGGTGGTGATCCTCGTAGAGTACGTGGATGACATACTCTTGATAGGAAAGGAGTTTCCTATGCTACGCTCGGTCAATCTCCTCTTATCACAAAGATTCTCTATAGGATCAAGGTGATACCTCCTAAATCCTGGGTTATGGATCTATGAGATAGATCTAATTGGATGTTAGGATTCTCACTAGTTGTAGTGAGATGGTATCAATCGATCCTGGGGAGAATCACTGGAAAGGTTCCAGGGTGATAAGGACGACTGAATGTCAGTCCCAGGCATTGTCTTTACCCTAAGTGGAAGGGCGGTATGTTGGAAGAGTTCCAAGCTAGATACCGTGACTTACTAGACGATTAAAGGCAAGATACATCGTTACCAAGGATGCTACCAAAGAGGCAGTCTGGATATATATAAGTTCATAAGATGAACTTCGTTCCTACCATTGTGTGACAATGGAGTTATGGCTTATGCCTAGGAACCCCCGTCCCATCAGAAATCCAGATATAATTCTTAGGCTGTATCACCTGATCATGGATATGGTTGATCTCCAGGTAGATCGAGGTTAGGAGAGTAGACACAGAGGACAACAGAGCGGATCCACTCACAAAGGCATATTTCCCAGTAGAGACTTTTATGGGATGGTTGAGTATGAGATACTTCAACCACAACTGATTGTTGGGTATGCGATACCACAACTGATGGCCCTAGTGCAAGTGGGAGATTGTTAGTTATATGTATGCCCTAGAGGCCATTACTGTACATCGATATATATTGTAGTGGATGCTTGGACATATATAGGGAGGACTTCTTTCTCGACATGATAGTATGCTATCTGGTTACACTTTATCTTAACATGTGCTCTGATTGTCTCTATGTTATATGTTGATAAAGCCCTTAGGATGAGTACTTGACTACCAGGACTATGATGCGGATCATACTAGTAGGGACAAAGTAGTCACCAAGTACATCCTTCAAAAGTTCCTAGTCGTAGGTGTATCGAGACAGGGCATCGATATACCAGAGCAGACTTGCGTATGCGCTTCTTGACCCATATGATGGGCGATGGATGATCCCATATCCATTGGTGTTTGACATTAGAGAAGGTATACGGGTGCTCAGTGGACACTGGGTATATTGGACGGACTCGTCGAGAACTCCCAGATGGTATTATACCTCACGTCATATGGTAGTTCTCTGGTGACACTGGTACAGGTTAGTCTGTAGACCCGAGATCGTCATAGAGTCTTGTGTGATTCCAACTGTGCTTTGATTTCCATCATACCACGTCCAAGAGGGCGTGCAAAAAGGTGACTTTTGGGTACAGTCCCGAATCACATGGAGGCAATGAGCGATAGGATGGGTTTCGTCTCTCCCGGTATAGGGAGTTGATGTTGCGCTGTGTTCGATTGGCTATAACTGGAAATCCCTGGCCAGGGTTGCTGAGATTTACTAGTAAGTGTTATCATTAGTTTCTCGAACTGTTATAGACCTCGTATCGACACGACTTATCAAGCTACTGGGGTCTGACGTTTACCACCCCTAGGCGAGATATGCGAAGAGACCGGACTGTACGGGAGTGTTACTGATTGGATTCGCAGGAAAATGTACAGGCTTGCTTGTTGATCTTCTGATCGCTCAATACCTAGGTGGCTGTTATGTTTAGCTGACCGCTTGCAGCTTGTGGGTGTTTGATATGATCATCACCTACTGCCGGCGTATTGACGATTTTTTAGAGTCCTACACAGAGGTTTCCTGGCTCAGGCGAAACAGAGTAGGAGCACATATGTGACATGTGCGGGACCGAGAATAATACGTATATGCGATACCGTATTAGATTCTCGCGATATGAGATATCGGCCGGGTATATGTGATATAGCCGGGTCATCGGATCAAGTGTTGATTCGATGAACTGATACAGATTATATTAGTCGGTTATTTGTGAAATAGCCGGATTATTGGATCAAGTGTTGATTCGATAATTTAATGTATAATTATATATTTGATATATTAAATTACATTAACTAATATAAGCTCACTTAATGATTCTTTTTCTCACTCAGGTAATACATTGATATATATGTGATATATGTTAATTGTATTATTTTATTTTGTTACAATAAATATTGTATATGTGATATATAATATTGTAACATGTTATGGTTATAAATGTAACATGTTTTGTGGAGTTTAATTATGGTTAGGGTTTGGATTAGGGTTAAGCTTTCATGAAGCTTCTTGAAGCTTTGACTTTGACCTTGATATTTTGCATAGATATTTCCTTAACCCAACCCGACCTTTTAACCATAGTTGTTTCTCTACATGGGTTAAGTCTTCATACTTAACCCATGGTTGCATTTCTAACCATAGACTTGAGTTTCATTATTCATCACAAAAGGTTTTGGATATTCTTCTTCTTCTTCCTTGAAGAAAATCTGTCTAGCTTTTTCTTTGGTGATGAAAATGAGTGAGATTAAAAAAACAAATGAGAGCTGAATTCATACTTCATCATCCTAATCTATTCTAGCCACTTAGATTAGGGTGTCTGCTTTGCTAATACTTGATTAGTGAAGCAAAAGCTTGGGCTTGAGTTTCTTCAAGGTAGATCATCTTTGTTATCGAAGATCGGAAGCAAGCACGCATCTTTCTCTTCGTGGAGCCTCTCTAGAGTCCGGGAACTTGATGATCGCATCGAAGGGACCTCAACACGGAGCTTATGAAGCGAAGGACCGGACTAAAAAGGTTGTAATCCTAAACTCTTAGAAGTAAAGTTGTTTACTTGCTATTTGTTTCACCTAATCTCTAGTAAAGATCTTGGTTAGGGTTGTTCGACACGTCTAAATTCTAAATCGGGCATGGTTGATGCCTTGTAGAACCTTGTGAGAGTGCCTAGTAACCCTACAATCATTGCTTGCAATAATGAAAGAGAGGGAGAGAGTAAGTGTAAGGGTGCACTTACCTTACACTCACCCTCTTATCTCTATCTTACCTCACACACTCTCTTTCACTCTCATTCTCTCTCACTCTATTTCTTTCTCATTATTCTTCATCTCCTCTTCACTCTCAGCTGAAACCCTTCACCATCCTTCACTAAACCTTGCTAAGCCTTCATAAAACTTCATTAAATCTCACCCAAATCACTTCTCATGTCTTGTTTTGCCTCTAGGATCTCTTGGCTAGGATCTTTGAGCTTGCGTGGTTAGGTAATGATCTCTATCTCTTAACTAGGTGTTTTTAATGTTGTGTAGCTTATTAGTTTCAGTTTAGAACACGTAAAGTTTCGTTTTAGTGCATATATCATTTTTGGTTTAGTTTTGAGTCTCGGATGAATCTGCTATCAAACCAGGTGTTTGTTGGAAAAGTTCCCATCACAGTGACCTAGTGTAGTAACCTAAAACCCACTATAAAAACCTAAGAAATTCCCTCAACAGCAGGCCACAATTTTATTGCTTCTGGCCGCAATTTGCGGCCAGACTGGGGAGTTTGGGTTTGAGTTTTGTTCTAGGAGTCTCTGGGGTTGTATGTGGTCTCGTGGCACTTGCAACTTTCACCAATTGTTTGTGTAGGAAAATCTGGGATCACTTTGCTTGTTTTCTAGTGTTTCGACTATGCGCGTTACGTTATCCGACACGGTACGTGTACCTTGTGTAGCTGTTGCTCTTGGGTTGGTTTTGTAGTGTCGCTACGCACATTAGCCACTAGACAAATACTTGAGAATTTGTTTGGAGTTGGTGCGTCGGTCAAACGTAGATGATACGTATTATTGGTCGATTGCTAATGTGAACTTGTTATATTGTTATATGATCTTAGGGTCATAGGCGGGGACTTCGGACGCTACGAAGAAGGGAAAGCGAGTGGTTGGCTTTACTTAGCCCAAGATTATCTTTGAGTAGATTTAACATCTACAGGGTAATCGACCGCATGGCGTTATGCGTCTGGGCTAGATTAAATGATATGATTCTTGATTATAAGTATTGCACATATAGAGATTGTAAATGAACTTTATTACATATCATTACTTTTTGTGCTTGGACTTTTACCCATTGGACACTTCATTATTATTGATGGTTCATGTTGCACGAGCACTAATTGTATGCTACACACACTCCGTCGATAATTGCCATGACACGCACAACCCATATACATATGTGATATTATATTGGTTAGTGATATTGAGACATGATCCTTATTTCCATTATATATAACAAAGATAGCATACACCTATACATACGTGATATTGTATCGGTTAGGGACATTGAAATATGGATTCTGATTTCCATTGCGCATATGAGATATAGCATACCTATATACCTACATGCTTACATATATGCCTTGCTATGCCTACATGATTACACATATACCTAGAGGGTATTACATCATTATTTACAGGTATAGAAACATATCTTGATATAGCTACACATATACCTAGATGGTATTACATCATTATTGACAGGTGTAGACACATATGAGCTATAGCTACATGTACATCATGCATACATACTTACATGTACACCCACATACCTGGCTACAGATATATGTACATCATGCATACATACTTACATGTACACCCACATACCTGGCTATAGCTACATGTACATCATGCATATATACTTACAAGTACACCCACTTACCTTGCTAGAGCTACATATACCCCTATGTGGTATTATATTGTCATCGACATGGAGACATTGATACTTATGCTATTGCGCATATGAAATGCATCATACATACATGCTTACATATAAATACACATATCTTGCTATACCGACATAGTTACAAATACCTTGCTATAGCCACATGTTCACCTTTATATGATGTTGCTTGGATTTTGGAGAATTAGGAACCGCATGATATATTTAATAACTTGATGCATTTAAATAGAGGTTTTTCCTTTATATGCTCATATTACTGTTTCATGTTACATATATTATATTTCATGGATTTACGCATTTGAGATATGGATTTCATATGATGTTTTCTGGATTTGAGGGCCGTGGTATTTCATGAAATTATGCATTATTTGAAAAACCCGGTTTCTCTTGATATGATATTTCAATTCATCCATCATGAGATTTCTCGGTTCTGAGACTTGTGTTAGATATCCCATGCAAGGAGTGGACGAGGCCGTATGCGGGTACATGGTGGACCCGGTATGGTTCCCCGGGGCAAGAAAATCGCAGATGATGGCGATGAGCCTAGCAGGCGGGCTAATATCTATCGATGATAGTATTTGGACTCGGCAGTTATCGTAGGGATACCGACTGGAGAGATGTACGGACATGACATCAGGGCCAGTCGTGGTGAAGGTGCCTGACAGATGAGTATTTACGTGTCGATGCTGGACACTAGTTTTCATGATATTTTTGAGTGTCGATGTTGGACACTCAGATTCCATGATTTTGATGTGTCCTTGAGGGACACATACACACATACACACACACACAAACAGGCATAGTTTTCATGATGTTTTCGGGTGTCGATGTTGGACACTCAGGTTCCATGAGACTTACAGGATATAAGGGCCGATCTGAGGATGCGGTGCCTTTGGTATTGGATTTGGAGTGTCATTGAAGGACACTAGCTTCTCCATGATGAGGATTCCGTGTTGATGATATGTTTTATCCCATTCTCAACATTTATTTGATATGCATTGCTTCATGTATTAGTAGTACCAGATAGAGTACCTTTCATGACTGTTGCATATACATATTGCCATTTATTGCTATCAACTTGCATGTGATAGATTATCGCAGTACGTGCATATCTGCGATTACCTGCATATGTTTTTTACTATTCCCGAGTTTGCAACTAACCCCTGTTGTGCCACAGTGTTTGCAGGTGTCCCTCAGAGTGGTAGCGACATGGCTTCTTCTTATCGTATCATCTTTTGCAGTGGATACCGCAACGGCTGACTGTGAGCAGTCTTGCTATAGGTGGGTTTTGTGGTCATCCGATGATGCTTATTTGTATATTCGTTGTATCTAGTACTCTCTATCTACTACTTCATGTATTGACTTAGTGACGAGTTGTGAGGACGATATTGTATATTATTTTGTGACTTGGATATCTTTTATGCTGTTGTCACTTTATATCGTCTTTTTCTTCGCTACGGCGTCGTATATCTGTTGTTGTGGTTGTTTCCGTCTTTGGGCGTGGATTTGCTCCCGTTGGGGATGCTTTACTTATATTTTATATTGTACCCTTTTCGGGGCTTGTTTTAGAAAGGAGGTGCTGCCAAATTTTAAAGAAGTAAATTTGGACTTTAAAGAATTTTGATTGAGATTCCAAAAGTTTTTAACAATGTTCTTATCACTTACTACTTTTGATGGTTTAGATAGCTGGGTTTTCGGCTTACTTAAATTGCATTACGCTTGTAGACGTTACGTGGTTTAAGGGTCGTCACATGCCAAATTTCGGGTTGTGACACTTTGACTGCCATATCAAAATAGATGATCCATTCGCGATGCGCGCATTGATCCTGATTGACTTAAGCATAGCTTTGAAAGTCTCAACTTTTCCATCTACACCAAGAATATTCTCAAGATCCATTTGCTCCCAATGGGCTTTACCCCTTCAGGTGCAACATTCAAAGTCATACTTTATTGGTGTACATGGATTCCATCTTTGATCGCATAGCGTCCAGCCATTTCACAGAGTCTCCACTCGTGATGGCCTGCTTGAACCTAATTGGGCCATCATCTACCATGATCCAATCCTCGTTCCCACTGTCACTGAGAAGACCGTAGTATCTCTCAACTGGATGAGGAACCCTACCAGATTTGCTGAGAGGCTGAGGTTCGTTGGAGACTATTGAATCATTTGGTTTTACTAAATCATCAGCAGTTAGTTTGTCTAGCTGGAACTGCTTCCAGTTCTACCTCATTACCACAAATTTCTTCACAAGAAATTCCTTTTCTAAAAAGGCGGCATGCTGAGAAACAAAACACCTTTTGCTCCTCAGTTAGGTAGAAGATATGCCATCGCAAATGTTTGGGATATCCTGACAAACTTATACAAAACTGACCTTGCCTCGATTTTTTCCGGATTTTGCTTTTCAACATAGGCCGGACAACCCCATATCTTAACTCGTTTAAGACATGTGTTGGGTTACCCTTGCACCTAGTCTAGGGTTTGGTAGCATCACTCATGCCATTTTTAAAAATAGAGAGGTGCAAAGCTAACTAACCATGAATCTTGCTAGAATTTCTAGGGTAACAAAAATGTATCACATACAAAGAAGTAAAGAGATAGGGATTACAACCTTTGTAGTCCGTTCCTTCGCTTCATAAGCTCCGTGTTGAGGTCCCTTCACTGCGATCAACATGAACTCCGACTCTCGAGTGGCTCCATGAGGTAAATGAGACACCTTGCTTGTAGCCTTCATGATCTAAGATGATCTACCTTGAAGAATCTCTAACCCAAGCTTACACTTCACTAAACAACTTATTAGAGAAGTGAACACCCTAATCTAAGTGGCTAGAATAGATGAGGATGATGAAGTAGGAATTTTGCTCTCTTTTGTTTTCAATATCTCACTTTTATTCACCACTTTTGAAAAAGCTAGTGAAGCTTTTCTACAAGGAAGAAGAAGCAAGAAGAAGAGCTAATCCTTTTATGATGAATAATGAATTATTGTTGTGGTTACAAATCCAACCATGAGTTAAGAATGAAGGAGTTAACTCTTGTAGAGAATAAACTAAAGGTTAAAGTTTGGGTTGGGTTAACAAATATCTTCACAACAAAACAAAGAATGAAGATAAAGTGAAACATTCATGAAGCTTCATGAAAGCATCATCCATTCTTAACCCTAATCCAAACCCTAATTATATTTAAACTCTACAAAACATGTTGTATTTGTAACCCTAACATATTACAATAATATATATCACATATATAATATAATTTGTAACAAAAGAAAATAATACAATTAACATATATCGCATATACATCAATGTATTATCCCGTAAGAAAATGAATCAATAAAGTGAGCTTATATTAGTTAACATAATGTAATATATCACATATATAATTATACATTAAATTATCGAATCAACACTTGATCCGATAATCCGGCTATATTGCATATAACCGACTAATATAATATGTACCAATTCATCGAATCAACACCTGATCCGATGACCCGGCTATATCACATATACCCGGCCGATATCACATATCGCGAGAATAGAATATGGTATCTCATATCGTATTATTCTTGGTCCGGCACATATCACATATGTGCTCCTACTCCGTTTTTCCTGAGCCAGGAAACCTCTGTGTAGGATTCTAAAGAATCGTCAATACGCCGGCAGTAGGTGATGATCATATCAAACACCCACAAGCTGCAAGCGGTTAGCTAAACGTAATAGCCACCCAGGTATTAAGCGATCAGAAGATCAATAAGCAAGCCTGTACATTCTCCTGTGAATCCAATCAGTAACACTACCGTACAGTCCGGCCTCTTTGTCTGATATGTCGCATATCCAGTCTACGGTGGTAAACGTCAGACCCCAATAACCGATAAGTCGTGTCGATGTGAGGCTCATAACAGGTCGAGAAACTACTGATAACTCTTACCAGTAGCACTCCATATCAGCCCTGGCCAGGGACTTCCAGTTATAGCCAATCGAACACAGCACAACATCAACTCCCTATACCAGGAGAGACGAAACCCCTCCTATCGCTCATTGCCTCCATGTGATTCGGGACTGTACCCAAAAGCCACTGTTTTGCACGCCCTCTTGGACGTAGTAAGGTGGAAATCAAAGCACAGTAGGAATCACACAAGACTCTATGACGATCTCGGGTCTACAGACTAACCTGTACCAGTGTTACCAGAGAACTGCTTGTTAGTTATATATATGCCCTAGAGGCCATTGTTGTACATATGATGTATATTATAGTGGATGCTTGGATATACATAGAGAGGACTTTCTTGCTCGATATGATAGTATGCTATCTGGTTTCACTTTATCTTAACATGCTAACAAATACTGTTTTGGGATCACGTGTTGATAAAGCCCTTAGGATATGTACTCGACTACTCGGACTATGATACAGATCATACTGGTGGGGCCAGGGTAGTCTACGAGTACATCCTATAACTGTTTCTAGTTGAGAGTGTATCGAGATAGGGCATCGATACTCCAGAGTAGACTAGCGTATACGCATCTTGACCCATATGATGGGCGATGGATGATCCCATATCCATTGGTGTTGGACATTAAAGATAGTGTACGGTGCTCAGTGGAGACTGGGTACACTGAACGAACTCGCCGAAAACTCCTGGATTGTATTATACCTATCGTCAGATAGCAGTTCTCCGATAACACTGGTACAGGTTAGTCTCTAGACCCATGATAGTCATAGAGTCTTGTGTGATTCCCACTGTGCTTTGATTTCCACCTTACCACGTCTAGAAGGGCATGCAAAACAGTGTCTTTTGTGTTTAGTCCCGAATCACATAGAGGCAATGAGCGATAGGAAGGGTTTCGTGGAGTTGATGTTGTGCTGTGTTCGATTGGCTATAACTGGAAGTCCCTGGCCAGGGCTGATATGGAGATTTACTGGTAAGTGTTATCAGTAGTTTCTCGACCCGTTATGAGCCTTACATCGACACGACTTATCAGTTACTGGGGTCTGACGTTTACCACCCCAAGATTAGATATGCAACATATCAGACAAAGAGATCGGACTATACGGGAGTGTTACTGATTAGATTTGCAGGAGAATGTATATGCTTGCTTGTTGATCTTCTTATTGCTCAATACACGGGTGGCTGTTACATTTAGCTGACCGCTTGCAGCTTATGGGTGTTTGATATGATCATCACCTACTGCCGGCGTATTGACGATTCTTTAGAGTCCTACACAGAGGTTTCCTGGCTCAGGAAAAAAGAAGTAGGAGCACATATGTGATATGTGCGGGACCGAGAATAATATGATATGAGATACCGTATTCTGTTCTCGCGATATGAGATATCGGCCGGGTATATGCGATATAGTCAGGTTATCGGATCAAGTGTTGATTCGATGAATAGGTACCTGTTATATTAGTCGGTTATATGCAATATAGCCGGATTGTCGGATCAAGAGTTGATTCGATAATTTAATATATAATTATATATGTGATATATTACATTACGTTAACTAATATAAGCTCGCTTTCTTGATTCATTTTCTCACTGGATAATACGTTGATGTATATGCAATATATGTTAATTGTATTATTTTCTTTTGTTACAAAATATATTGTATATGTGATATATAATATTGTAACAAGTTAGGGTTACAAATGCAACATGGTTGTTAAGTTTAAACAAAGTTTGGGATTGGATTTGGGTTAGCTTTTGGGTTTGCTTTTTCATTAAGCTTCATAAAGCTTTCCTTTTGTCATTTTGCTTTGATATTTTGTGTAGATATTTGTTAACCCAACCCAAACCCTTAACTCTAGCTTATTGTCTACATGAGTTAAAGCCTCCATTCTTAACTCTTGGTTGCAATTGTAACCATAACAACAATTTCATTATTCTTCATAAAATCTTTCTTCTTCTTCTTCTTCCTGCATGAAAAAGCTTTCTAGCTTTTTGTGTTGTGATGATTTAAAGTGAGAAATTGAAAACAAAAGTGAGAGAAATTCCTACTTCATCATCCTCATCTATTCTAGCCACTTAGATTAGGGTGTTCACTTCACTAATACTTGATTAGAGAAGTGAAAGCTTGATCTTGAGATTCTTCAAGGTAGATCATCTTCGAAAAGGAAGTCTTCAAGCAAACATGGATCATTCGACTTGTGGAGACTCTCTTGAGTCCGAGAGATCATGGATCACGGCGAAGGGACTACTACTCGGAGCTTATGAAGCGAAGGAATGGACTACAAAGGTTGTAATCCCTCTCTCTTAGATGTAAAGTTGTTTACATGCAAAGTTAACCTTAATTCTCTAGTTAAGATCTTCGTTAAGGTTTGTTTAGCACCCCAAAAATTTTAAAGTAGCATGATTGATGCTTGCCAAAACCTTCTCAAGGTGCTATGCTAACCCTACAGTGGTATCAGAGATAAGCTAGAGCTTCAGGAGTTGTCTAGACGAAATTAGAAGTCCGATCGAACCTTGAAACCCCGAAACGACCCCTTTTCTGGAAATTTTTTCAAAAGTTTAAATTTTTCATATTAAAAATACTCAGAAAATCATGCAGGGAATTTTATGGACCCACCTGAAGAACGAGTCCCTAGCTCGCTACAGTGACCACGTAACCGTGGCCAAAACCTGGTTTTGGCGGCAGTTCCACGGCGCCACTGTGGAGGCTTGGGACGGGCACTTCAGCGACAGTCCGTGGGTGATAGGGCATGCTTCTGGGAATTTTTATATTCTGCTCAAGTGTTGAGCTCACTGGGGTATTTTGGGAATTCGTTGAATCGATCGAATTGTATAACTTCGCCTAGATATCTGTGTTGTGGAATTCATTAAGTTAGGCATGAAATCGGTAATATGTGATATTTCGGGCTTACGATGTCTAAAGAGATTGCGGATTCCAAATATTATAGTTTTACATTTTCTTTACTGTAATCGTAAGTGTAATATGTGGTATATCTCCGTTTTCGTCACTATAGATCGACGACAATTGTGATAGGCATATTTACTTACGTTGATGACATGTGTTGTTATGTGTTGCTGTGATATGTTATATTGGATCGTCGTGTTTTGAATAGCTGGTTTTTTTTATGTGAGATGAGAGTTTTCTTTCTCATTCATGTAAAATTCTTTTGTATGTAATATTCTTTTATTGGGGCACTTCCGGGTTGAGGATGATGTGACCGTTGTATATTATTTACTTTTCCGTATTAGGATAGACCCAAGACGGAGAGCATAAGTAATCTGGTTCTAGGGTCCAGTGGGAGGCCATCTCGAGGAGTCGAGACCGGGTCTCTTAACCCTAGAATTGGCAGTATTGCTTGCCGCTCTCGTAGGGGTCTAGGTATGTAGATTTGGCTATTCATCGCGACCGTGGAATCCGTGTTTTATACAGGCTCGAAATAAAACATGGACGTCCTAGTATATCCAATATTTCATATGTTAACTTCTGCTGCAATGTTCTGTGATGAGATCATATTACCGTCTGAGACGAATGCTTATACTATATGTATTTGTTGATATATAAATATTACTGCTTTTGTTTCTTCTGTGATGCTTAGAAAGCATAAATGATGGGTTTTATTAATGAGATTAATAAAAGAAAAGAAACCTAAAAGATGTTGTAGAATCAAATTTTCAAAATGGGTAGCTACAGTTTTTGCTCTGCATAGCGGTTTTCCTTGTAGAATATCCAGCACCTTATTCGATAAGGAAAGAGCCGAGATCTTTTCACCGGGAGTGACCTCTTTAGCAAAACTGGCAAATACTACAAACTCACGGTTTAGTTTTTGATTGCTTCTATAGTTCTTTCTTTGCACAGCGGTATTTATAAAATATCATGCACCTTATTCGATGAGGAAAGAGCCGAGATCCCTTTACCGGGAGTGACCTCTTTAGCAAAACTAGAAAAGCCTCAAAAACATTCTTTTTCAAAATCACTTGTTTCTACAATGATATCAAGTTCATTACGCTTATGGTTTTCTAAAAAACCTGTGTAGCCCTCCGTCATTTCAGATAAGTAATATTTAGTATTTGTGCTACGTTTGTTGACTTAGTCGAGGCGTAGTGTACGGTAGCTAAATACTGTTTATCTGCTAAAGCATGAGATGCGACTGGATTAGGGTAGTCGTACAACCTTGTTGACTTAGTCAAGGGTCGTACGGGTGGGTTTAATTCAATCGAGAAATGTACGGGTTGAGCTTGACTTGTGATTTATGGTTTGTTGACTTAGTCAAGGTCATAGATCGCTAGGGGTAAAATAATTATCGGGAATTTCAAGCGTTGAAATTTGCAATGAGATTGCATACCTTCTATGAGATAGATGGATCCCGATAACCACTGCGAGTAAGAGTTACTACTGGGAGAGTTTTACACATGACAATTAGCCGATCAAGTAGGTGTCTGGAAAGGTGTTAACGGGGTTATGCCTATGGGAAAACGAGGTTTTTTCTAATTAGGTCCGTGCGAAAGCACGGGGAACCTCCCTCAAAGTACCTACACCGATCTAGCTGAAAGATTGACGAACTTGTAAGGTATAATTAATCCCAGCTAATCTTAGCTTTTAGGGTTTGAAGGAAGATTTGATTAAAATAGTGGGAGCTATCCTGATTAGATAAGATAATAACCAATATAATCTTGCAAGAGCGCACGCTAAAGTGTTTTCTTCTCTCTCTCTCCAGGTAGCGACCATGTCAGGCCTTAATCAAGATAATAATATGGATGTATTGACTGAACCCGCATGTTATACTGAGCAAGAGAACGTTAGTTCCGTTCTTTCTTATAATTGTTATAAGACTGAACAGGAAATAGGGGAATACCAGAATTCACACGCCGCCCAAATGAAGAATAACTATATTGATGTATCTTCTTCGGATGTGTTGGTTACCGAGAACTGTTTCCCAGTTCACTCTACGTCGTGGGCATTAGATACCAGATCAGGATCCCACATATGCAATATATTGCATGGGCTAAAGAAAGGTAGAGAACTGGGAATGGATGATCATTCCGTAAGAGTAGGGAATGGTGCAAATGTTGCAGCCAAAGCAGTAGGCGAATATCAACTTGTATTACTAAGTGGTAATACATTGATTCTAAACGAATGCTATTACATACCGAGCATGATATGCAACATTATATCAGTTTCTTTATTAAGTAAAGAATGATATAATTTTGTAGTACATGATAATATTATGAACATCTTCCTGAATCAAAAGTTGATTGGATCAGGCTCGTTAAATAATGGCATATACATTCTAAATCAAAACACAGTTCTTAATATACAGAACACACACAAAAGGAAAAGTTCAAAAATGAACGAATCCTTCTTGTGACATTGTAGACTTGGTCATATCAATGCGACACGACTTGCTAAGTTACATAAAGATGGTTATTTAAATACGTTCGAATTATCATCTTATGAAACTTTCCACTCATGTCTCAAAGGCAAAATGACCAAAACTCCGTTTAGTGGACACAGAGAAAGAGTTACAGAACTCTTGGGATTGATACATAGTGATGTATGTGGTCCCATGTCTACACATGCTAAGAATAGTTCCTCATACTTCATCACATTCACTGACGATCTCTCAAGATACGGACATGTGTTCCTGTTGAAACACAAGTCTGAAGCTTTTGAGAAATTCAAAGAATATAAACACGAAGTAGAGAACCAAACGGGTAAAAGTATTAAAATCCTTCGATCTGATTGAGGAGGAGAATACTTGAGCAATGAGTTCCTCGATTATCTAAAAGAGAATCGGATTCTCTCTCAGCTTACTCCACCTTATACACCACAGACAACGGTATATCAGAGCGGAGGAATCGCACCCTATTAGATATGGTGCGCTCTATGATGAGCACTGTTGAGTTGCCTATTTCCTTTTAGGGGTAAGCGCTTGAGACAGCCATATACCTATTGAATCTAGTTCCATCTAAATCTGTACCCACCACACCATATGAGATATGGAGTGGGAAGAGACCATATTTTAAACGAGTTAAGATATGGGGTTGTCCAGCCTATGTCAAAAGGAAAAATCCGGACAAGCTCGAGGCACGATCAGTTCTTTGCAAGTTTGTGGGATATACAAAGAATTCTCAAGGATATTTTTTCTACCACGCTGAGGAACAAAAGGTCTTTGTTGCTCAAGATGCCTCCTTTTTAGAAAAGGAATTTCTTGTAAAAGAAATTAGTGGCAAAGAGGTAGAGTTGGAAGAAGTTCCAATAACACAAATTGCAACTGAAGATTTAGTGGAACCAGAAGATTCAGTAGTTCCCGATGAACTTCAGCCGCTTTGCCGATCTAGTAGGGTTCCTCATCCACCTGAGAGATACTACGGTTTTCTCATTGATGGTGGGAGCGAGGATTGCATCATGGAAGATGATGACCCTACTAGCTTTGAGCAGGCCATCACGAGTGGTGACTCTGTGAAATGGCTGGATGCAATGCGATCTGAGATGGAATCCATGTACACCAACAATGTATGGACTTTTGAAATTGCTTCTGAAGGGGTAAAACCCATTGGGAGCAAATGGATTTTTAAGAAGAAACTTGGTGTAGATGGAAAAGTTGAGAATTTCAAACCTAGACTTGTTGCAAAGGGTTTTCGTCAACAACCAGGTGTGGATTATAACGAAACCTTTTCTCCAGTGGCTATGCTTAAGTCCATCCGGATCTTACTTGCCATTGCCGCATACCATGACTACGAAATCTGGAAAATGGATGTTAATACCGCCTTTTTAAATGGTGATTTGGAAGAGTGCGTGTACATGACTCAGCCAGAGGGCTTTGTAGACAGCAGGAGCAGCGGAAAAGTGTGCAAGCTGCTTAAATCCATCTATGGGTTAAAGCAGGCATCGCGGAGTTGGAACATCTGTTTTGATGTGGTAGTCAAAGAGTTTGACTTCATCAAAAACATAGATGAACCTTGTATATACAAGAAGGTGGCAGAGAGTAAGGTTGTCTTCCTCATATTGTACGTGGATGACATACTCTTGATATGAAATGATGTTCCTATGCTACACTCGGTCAAGCTCTTCTTATTACAATGATTCTCAATGAAAGATCTAGGTGATGCCTCCTGCATTTTGGGAATAAAGATCTATAGAGATAGATCTAAAAGGATACTGGGGTTGTCCCAATCCAGGTACATTGACACCATACTAAAGAGGTTTAGTATGGAAGAATCCAAGCGTGGGAACTAACCTATAATCTCTGGACTCACTCTCTCTAAAGAGATGTCTCCTAAGACTGATTTGGAAAGAGCTCGCATGCAAGAGATACCCTATGCTTCGGCAGTAGGCTCTATCATGTATGCGATGCTATGTACCAGACCCGATGTAGCATACTCACTAAGTGTAGTGAGTAAGTATCAAGCAGATCCTGGAGAGAATCACTAGACAGCTGTGAAGAACATTCTCAAGTACTTGATAAGGACTAAAGAGATGTTCTTGGTGTATGGTAATGGAGAACTCCAGGTGGAGTCCCATACCGATTCGAGCTTCCAGAGTGATAAGGAAGACTCTAAGTCGCACTCGGTTTTTGTCTTTACCCTTAATGGAGAGACGGTGTGTTGGAAGAGTTCCAAACAGGAAACCGTGGCAGACTCGACGATGGAGGCTGAATACATCGCTGCCAATGATGCTGCCAAAGAGGCTGTCTGGGTAAAGAAGTTCATCACTGAACTTGGTGTGGTTCCGTCCATTAAGCATCCTATACCTCTGTATTGTAATAACAATGGAGCCGTGGCTTTAGCCAAGGAACCCAGGTCCCATCAGAAGTCCAGATATATTCTGAGGTGGTATCACCTAATCCGGGAGATAGTTGATCGCCGGGAGATCGAGGTTAGGAGAGTTGATACGAAGGACAACACTGCGGATATACTCACAAAGGCCATTCCTCAGATACAATTTGAGAGACTCTTCGGGATGTTGGGTATGAGATACTACAACAGCCGGCCTTAGTGCAAGTGGGAGATTGTTAGTTATATATATGACCTAGAGGCCATTGTTGTACATATGATGTATATTATAGTGGATGCTTGGATATATATAGAGAGGACTTTCTTACTCGATATGATAGTATGCTATCTGGTTTCACTTTATCTTAACATGTTAACAAATACTGTTTTGTGATCACGTGTTGATAAAGCCCTTAGGATATGTACTCGACTACTAGGACAATGATACAGATCATACTAGTGGGGCCAGGGTAGTCTATGAGTACATCATATAACTGTTCCTAGTCGAGGGTGTATAGAGACAGGGCATCGATACTCCAGAGTAGACTAGCGTATACGCATCTTGACCCTTATGATGGGCGATGGATGATCCCATATCCATTGGTGTTGGACATCAAAGATGGTGTACGGGTGCTCAGTGGAGACTGGGTACACGGAACGGACTCGCCGAGAACTCCTGGATGGTATTATACCTATCTTCAGATAGCCGTTCTCTGGTGACACTGGTACAGGTTAGTCTGTAGACCCGAGATCGTCATAGAGTCTTGTGTGATTCCCACTGTGCTTTAATTTCCACCTTACCACGTCCAGAAGGGCGTGAAAAACGGTGGCTTTTGGGTACAGTCCCGAATCACATGGAGGCAATGAGCGATAGGAGGGGTTTCGTTTCTCCCGGTATTGGGAGTTGATGTTGTGCTGTGTTCGATTGGCTATAACTGGAAGTCCCTAGCCAGAGCTGATATGGAGATTTAGTGGTAAGTGTTATCAGTAGTTTCTCGACCCGTTATGAGCGTTACATCGACACGACTTATCGGTTACTGGGGTCTGACGTTTACCACCCTTAGACTAGATATGCAACATATCAGACGAAGAGATCGGACAATACGGGAGTGTTACTGATTGGATTTGCAGGAGAATGTACAGGATTGCTTGTTGATCTTCTTATTGCTCAATACACGGGTGGCTGTTACGTTTAGCTGACTGCTTGCAGCTTGTTGGTGTTTGATATGATCATCACTGTAACGTCTTCAAAATAATAAAATATGATTTTTGGGAAATTTTATAATTTAATATTATTTTAATGAATATTTTAATATTCTGGTATAATTAAATACAGATAAATAGGGAAAAATTATGGAAAATTCTAAAATAAGGTATTTTAAGGAATTGCCTCGTTTTCTGTGCATGCCCCCATTTCCTCTAGTTTTGACCCTGAGTATGTCTAGTTTTGACTGATTCCATCTAGGGTGAAATCTGGGTTGATTTTCCTATGTTGGTGTATAATTTGGGACTAGTTTTAGCATGGATTTTGGTATTTGGTGATTCATTCCTGTCGGGTGGCGTTTGGACGTCAACGACAAGTGGATTTTGATTGTGTTTACATGCGAGTCGATAGGTTTTTACCTATGCGGGTAGCGTGTGCTATTTTGGTTTCCGATGTGATTTTCATGTGCTTTAGCATTGTGATATACTTGTAGGTACCCCGCGTGATGTTGAGGCAAAGGAGGTGAAGATAGCGACATCGGCTTTGGCACACGAGAAGCAAGGTGAGTAGATCTATATCTACGGGGAGAAGTCGGGTGGATGGCGTATAGCACCCCCGCAGTCCGTGGTGGTGTATACGGATGCGTATACACACCAACAATTATTATATGTTATTTAGGATTAATAACGATGCTTAGGATGGATATTGGTGTGTTGGATTACTTTTGTGTTGCGAACCCTAGTGTAGTGTTACACACACAAACACACATACATACTTGCATACATTCCTATTGATATGTGCTCATGGGATTCTTTATAGTTATGTGTTCACATGGGTATGGGACTATGTGTTCACATACGGACTGAGGATGATACTTGGGATTGAGCTGAGTCGATGAGATTTGATTTGAGGCCGTGAGATCGGTGATATAGCAGGGTTCGTATCTTAGATACGACATGACGTTGTAGCGGGTCCTTGACGTAGTGTTTCACACACGTCCATGCATACGTAGGCGGTATCAGTATGGTACTAGACGTAGATCAGTACCCCGATCATGATATTTGATAAAGAGGATACCAGGTGAATAGTATGATGAATGTGATATTGACCCGTACCCAGATTGGGATGCCGTACGACAGATTTACGTACGAGCTATATTGATGATTGATCCGCACTCTTGACTTGGGATGCCTGATTATAGATATGGTATCGGATATGATATTATTGAGGCGGGATCACCGACTATACATATACAGGTATGTATATGTATCGACTCAGATGATAGGCGGTTTCCTTACCTGTAGTTCAGCTTGTTAGTTCAGCCGTATAGTTTAGTGTAGTTGTTAGATTAGATTAGACTTCTTACCTATTTCAAAAACTAACGAATCGTGGGCATTTTTAAAGACAGCTCAAGGGAATCTACGGATATTTCAAAAACGACGTATCTTTTCATAAAAACACCGTAGCCCCTATTTTCAAAACCCCACGATTCGTGTTATTTCAAAAGGCACAATTTGTAGGACTTATATTAGATTATTGCAGATTAGTTATCGTTGTGTCTAGTATTCAGCTCCCGCACATTATTGTTGTTCGCTCTGCCTCACATATTTATTTTGCTGCATATTCCATTATTGATATCGTGCTGTTAGGACACCAGCACCATTACCGATGATGCGTATGTACCACATACACCTACTTGCCGGCTAACACACATTTTCATCGGTAATTGCCATGTCACGTACACTTTAGAGAATATAATTGCTTGACTTAGATTGTTAGCTAGTAGTGTTGACATGATATTAGTGTACTTCCCTTATATGTCATATTAGACATTGTAGTTATTACCTACCACTTCATGCATACTGTTATTCAGTGGTTCATGCCTAGTTCATTATCATTGACATATGCACTTATGATGATTTCTTGAGATTTATGATAATTCTGGATTTCGGGGAAAGCCGCAAAATTTACAACTTATGATCTTTTAAAATATAAAATGTTGCGGTTTTCTAGTGATGTAAAGTGTTGTCCACCATGAGTTTAGTGTGGTTTTGGAGATCCGTGTCGAGGAGTGGAGGAACCGTCACGTGTACATGGTGGGCCCGGTATGGTACCCCGGGGCAAGAGGAATGTGGTGTTGACGTTGAGCCTAGCTGGGGAGCACTACCTACCGGTGATACTACCCGACGCGTCGGATATCCGGAGGATACTGTCGTGGTCTTGAGATGGATGGTAGGGGCCGGTCTGGACTGACGGGGCCCTAGATATTGAGATTGAGACATTGATATTTCGAGACAGTGAGATTTGTGTTTTGTGTCGATGCTAGACACTGTTGATGCTGATTTCATTTATGATACCTCAGTTTAAAAATACGAAGGAAATCTCACTAATTCATGAAAACAATTTCTTCATTTACATGTATTCTGTTTCATGCGTTCATACCTCATTCATATGATATATTGCTACCTGAGGCACTGACACGGGCACATGAAATTATACTCGGGTTAGATATTACCCTAGCCATTGTTATAGGCTGCCTGTTATACTTATATTTGAGGATATATTATGATCATTGACCTAGGTTGCGTTATTTATGCGATTTCTGTGCGTAGATGTTTTTCTATTCACGAGTTGGCAACTCACCCCCGTTGTGCCCCAGTTTCTTGCAGGTTTGCCGTACAGGTTTCATTACGGCTTGCGGGCTCAGTTTCATTCGGGTGACTTGCTAGTAGGTGGGTTTTTCTTGTATCGTACCCATCATATTACCTTGTATGATATTATTCAGTTGTATCTAGAAAATTCCATCAACCAAACATGTATCTATTGAGATAGAGACCAGTGTTGTTTATTCTTTCGACCTTAGAGTCGCTCGTTATATTTCTGGTGGTTTTGAGTTCCCTTTTGAGTTTTTGATCCTCGCCGTTGGCGTTGTATATTATATTGCTTGTGTGGTTGTGACCGTCGATTGACGAAGAACTAGCTCCCGCTTGGGGATGCCTTTTATTGATTTCGTATACTATTCATGTTGTATCCCGTTTGGGAGCCAGTATTTACAAAGGAGACTCTGCCGAAATTTTCAGTAAATTTTTGATGTTTTAGAAACCCGCATAATTCGGCTTATGCTATTAAAACTACTTGATTTAAATTGGTTTTTCCTACTCTCTACTACTTTTTTTGGTTTGGATTTCTGGGTTTTCGGTTTACTTAGATTACGTACGCCTCGAAACGTTCGTAGTTTAAGTGCCAGTCATGTTCCGTACTTTCAGGTCATGACAAAGTTGGTATCAGAGCCAGGTTTTAACCTTCGGAGCGTAGGATGACCCTTGGTTCATGGAATAGGTGACTAAAGTAGAGTGACGTACCGTTGGTATGTTCCGCGGCATATTTACGACACGCCACTCCACTTATGAAGCCTTAGGATGTACATTTCCTTGTTCAGTATTATATTCCTTCCTGATCTAGCCTCATCGGTACCAGTTTGGTTTTGCTGATACGGTTACCGGCAGGGAGAGCTACGGCTAGAGTTGCGGTCAGCACAAGCTCGTCACGAAAGAGGACTGACCAGGACGAAATTCCGGCGACACACGATTGCAGAGATGTGTCTTTTTACTGTGTTTCCGCGCCGCGAGCGTTTGGCGGATCGCCTTTATGAGGTTACTCGGATGTGCTGATCGACACTAGAGGATTGAGCCACTGACAGAGGCCAGCCAGATTTTGATGACTGTTGGTGTGTTGCTTACTCCTGATGATTGAGGCACTGTTCAGCGTGCAGACGAGCGAGCCAGTTGTTGCTGCGAGCGACGAGATATCGCCCCATATGTTGGAACTATGGCGGGGCGAGTTGTACGAATAGATGATAGAAGGTCGCTAGTCACCCGATGATGAATGACTAGGACAGGTGGTTCGTTCGCTTACCCCGACGCGAGGTCATCAGATAGATTGATTCCAGCTAGAGACGACTTCACGCGGAGACGTTGGGAGTCGACAGAGACGATCGAATGTCAGAAACCTATTATTCCAAGTTTAAAGTATTCGGAAAGACATGCAGGCAATTCTATGGTCCCTCTAGAAGAATGAAACCCTAACTCGACTTAATGACCGTGTGAAAGTCTTTGAACCTTCGGGTTTGCGGCAGTTCTACGGCGCCATTAGTGAGGCTTGGGTTTGCCCTTCTACGGCTGGACCACCGATGCTGTGGTATGTACTCGATACTATTAAACTGTGCCCAAGATGTTGAGCTCTTGGGGGATTATGAGGTTTTGACGACTCGATCGGATGGCTTGACTTAATTCGTATGCTAGGTGGTGAGATGCATTTCTTGGGAGACTCCCGATACGAGGATAGCCGTTGGAGCTCAGTCCATGCAGCCGCGACGAGATGAGTCTAAAGCAGACGACATTAGAGAAAAGTGGAGTAAGAGGTTCGCACCAGATTTCGACGAGATGACGGTCCACTCCGCTGACATCAGAGATGCGATATGCACGCTGAGGATGTGTTCGGCTAGATATCTTCTACTTAGTGATGAAGATACTGAGTTCGTGATTTCGATTCCGTGTTAGAGACTTCGGGTGGACCGTAGCCGAGGACATTGCAGTGTGCAGATAAAGACGCGACGTCGAATGGTCGATGATACAGACAAGCGGGACAAGAAGTTCGTGCGAGAGGCAGACGAGCTGTTACTACACCCCGTTAAGATTAAAGGCCGGACATGCATACAGAGGCGCAGAGATGCGACCAGCTTCCGAGGAGATGTTGTACTAAGGACGCAGAGGTCCAGAGAGCGAGAAAAGATTACGCCAGAGTACCAGCCTCCTTACAGTTTGGCTTAGGCAAGATCAGAAGAGACCTTGAGTAGGATTCCTTCCAGTACACTGCTGCAATAAGAGTTGCACCCAGGATCGGATGTGTGATATGCATTCAGAGGACCCGAGGTCGGTGCCAGAGATGTGCTGCTTTACGAGCGGTCGTGAGGATTGACCGAGAGATGACCAGGGAAGTGCAAGAACGGAATCGTTCCTGTCAGCACACCTGACCGGGCCGATGAGCCGATGGATTGCGAGTTGGTAATCTACAGGAAAGATCAGGAACCAGAGGCAGAGGACGCCAGCCGCGAGCAAGAGGCAAGTAGATATCTTGCGCCGCTAGCATCGGATGTACCGGTACCTTCTCGACCCTGAAGGAGGGTATACCGACGACGGTAATTATGATTTGTGATTTTGTGATTTGATTATCACGTATCCGTTGCTTTGGATTTCGGTATTTTGGGCGATCTATTCGCATGATTTAGTATTGATGACTGAGTTTCATGATATTTGATTTTGTGCACCATGGTTGCACCTACTGGGTATTTATACCTTGTACATAGTTATTACTCTTGAGCTGTTGATTGCGATTTCATGCCTATTTTATGCTGGTGATTTGATTTACGCTTCCAGCAGAGTTTCATGTAATTTTAGTGTTTTGATTTTGCACTCGGTATAGCTTATATGTACTTGTAGTGCATCGATATGTGTTTTGTGCCCGCAGCTGCACACGTTTATGATTTTCTTCATATCTGGATACACTTTGTGTTGCTGCTTACGTATTTGAGTTATTGCTTGGTATTTGTGCATGGGATGCACCAGTTCTATACTTCGTGCATTTGTCGCACCAGTTTTATGTTTCTTGCGTTTATCGCATCAGATTTATATTTCGTGCCTTTGTTGCACCGGATTTATATTTTGTGCATTACGATTGCACCTGACTTCGATTTGATGCCTTTCGGTATGTCGATTTTGATTGTGATATTGATGTGGATTCTTGCACTCCGTGCTTTTGACTAGACTTACGCATATTCGACGTTGCTATTGGATTTTGTAATTCCGTGCATATTGAGTGCGTAGGGTCTAGATTTTCATTCGTGCATGATGGACGCACCGATTTGGATTTTCGCGCATGTTGGGCGCATGTTTTGAGATACGATTTTGGGCACACCAGATGCACTAAATCGAAATTTTTCGTGCATGTCAGATGCACCTGTTTTGGCTGTCAGGCACACATGTTGCCTATGACAGATGCTTCGTGCACACCCGTTGCACCTAGATGTTGTTTTGTGCACATGTTTAGCGCATATATGGATTTTGATTTCCGTGCGCGTCAGACGCACAGGGTGGTGTTATGTGCATTTTTGGAATTTATTCCTTTTGGAGCAGTACATTTTTATGATGTGGGATATTTGCTTTCATACTGAGCTGGACTAGTCAGTGGACAGTGCCTGGATATATTTTGCATGCATCGATAGTTATCGAAGGGATTTCCGAAAAGCGAGCTATAGTCTCAGTATATACCTACGTGTCCGATATGACACAAAACGTTTTAAAAACAAGGAAACCCTTCTGATTATTTTCAAAATGGTGGAACGTGCTTATTAAACAAAGGATATATATACACATATATAGTTATTTTCTTATGAGAAACGTCCGCCACTGTGCAGTGTTACGCGCATCGCACAGCGACTTAAAAAGATTTGGCATACAGTTGCACCAGCTAATTACATGTATAGATTGGGTGTCTACATGTATAGTCTTGGTCCATATCATATTGATTTTGTATTGGATTTGACATTGTGTCGTTACCATGACTCCGATGATTGCGGATGCTTGATGGAGTGTTGCTTTTGAGTTATCTGCTCAGTACTCATGCGCATGCATTGCGCTATGATGTTTTATGTATAGATGATTTTGGAGCCCCGATGACTTGGAATTTGTATTGAAATATTTTAGTATTTGGGGGTTTAAATTTAAATTCGGGGACCGAATTTCTTTAAGGGGGGTAGATTGTAACGTCTTCAAAATAATAAAATATGATTTTTGGGAAATTTTATAATTTAATATTATTTTAATGAATATTTTAATATTCTGGTATAATTAAATACAGATAAATAGGGAAAAATTATGGAAAATTCTAAAATAAGGTATTTTAAGGAATTGCCTCGTTTTCTGTGCATGCCCCCATTTCCTCTAGTTTTGACCCTGAGTATGTCTAGTTTTGACTGATTCCATCTAGGGTGAAATCTGGGTTGATTTTCCTATGTTGGTGTATAATTTGGGACTTGTTTTAGCATGGATTTTGGTATTTGGTGATTCATTCCTTTCGGGTGGCGGTTGGACGTCAACGACAAGTGGATTTTGATTGTGTTTACATGCGAGTCGATAGGTTTTTACCTATGCGGGTAGCGTGTGCTATTTTGGTTTCCGATGTGATTTTCATGTGCTTTAGCATTGTGATATACTTGTAGGTACCCCGCGTGATGTTGAGGCAAAGGAGGTGAAGATAGCGACATCGGCTTTGGCACACGAGAAGCAAGGTGAGTAGATCTATATCTACGGGGAGAAGTCGGGTGGATGGCGTATAGCACCCCCGCAGTCCGTGGTGGTGTATACGGATGCGTATACACACCAACAATTATTATATGTTATTTAGGATTAATAACGATGCTTAGGATGGATATTGGTGTGTTGGATTACTTTTGTGTTGCGAACCCTAGGGTAGTGTTACACACACATACACACATACATACTTGCATACATTCCTATTGATATGTGCTCATGGGATTCTTTAGAGTTATGTGTTCACATGGGTATGGGACTATGTGTTCACATACGGACTGAGGATGATACTTGGGATTGAGCTGAGTCGATGAGATTTGATTTGAGGCCGTGAGATCGGTGATATAGCAGGGTTCGTATCTTAGATACGACATGACGTTGTAGCGGGTCCTTGACGTAGTGTTTCACACACGTCCATGCATACGTAGGCGGTATCAGTATGGTACTAGACGTAGATCAGTACCCCGATCATGATATTTGATAAAGAGGATACCAGGTGAATAGTATGATGAATGTGATATTGACCCGTACCCAGATTGGGATGTCGTACGACGGATTTACGTATGAGCTATATTGATGATTGATCCGCACTCTTGACTTGGGATGCCTGATTATAGATATGGTATCGGATATGATATTATTGAGGCGGGATCACCGACTATACATATACAGGTATGTATATGTATCGACTCAGATGATAGGCGGTTTCCTTACCTGTAGTTCAGCTTGTTAGTTCAGCCGTATAGTTTAGTGTAGTTGTTAGATTAGATTAGACTTCTTACCTATTTCAAAAACTAACGAATCGTGGGCATTTTTAAAGACAGCTCAAGGGAATCTACGGATATTTCAAAAACGACGTATCTTTTCATAAAAACACCGTAGCCCCTATTTTCAAAACCCCACGATTCGTGTTATTTCAAAAGGCACCATTTGTAGGACTTATATTAGATTATTGCAGATTAGTTATCGTTGTGTCTAGTATTCAGCTCCCGCACATTATTGTTGTTCGCTCTGCCTCGCATATTTATTTTGCTGCATATTCCATTATTGATATCATGCTGTTAGGACACCAGCACCATTACCGATGATGCGTATGTACCACGTACACCTACTTGCCGGCTCACACACATTTTCATCGGTAATTGCCATGTCACATACACTTTAGAGAATATAATTGCTTGACTTAGATTGTTAGCTAGTAGTGTTGACATGATATTAGTGTACTTCCCTTATATGTCATATTAGACATTGTAGTTATTACCTACCACTTCATGCATACTGTTATTCAGTGGTTTATGCCTAGTTCATTATCATTGACATATGCACTTATGATGATTTCTTGAGATTTATGATATTTCTGGATTTCGGGGAAAGCCGCAAAATTTACAACTTATGATCTTTTAAAATATAAAATGTTGCGGTTTTCTAGTGATGTAAAGTGTCGTCCACCATGAGTTTGCTGTGGTTTTGGAGATCCGTGTCGAGGAGTGGAGGAACCGTCACGGGTACATGGTGGGCCCGGTATGTTACCCCGGGGCAAGAGGAATGTGGTGTTGACGTTGAGCCTGGCTGGGGAGCACTACCTACCGGTGATATTACCCGACGCGTCGGATATCCGGAGGATACCGTCGTGGTCTTGAGATGGATGGTAGGGGCCGGTCTGGACTGACGGCGCCCTAGATATTGAGATTGAGACATTGATATTTCGAGACAGTGAGATTTATGTTTTGTGTCGATGCTAGACACTGTTGATGCTGATTTCATTTATGATACCTCAGTTTAAAAATACGAAGGAAATCTCACTAATTCATGAAAACAATTTCTTCATTTACATGTATTCTGTTTCATGCATTCATACCTCATTCATATGATATATTGCTACCTGAGGCACTGACACGGGCACATGAAATTATACTCGGGTTAGATATTACCCTAGCCATTGTTATAGGCTGCCTGTTATACTTATATTTAAGGATATATTATGATCATTGACCTAGGTTGCGTTATTTATGCGATTTCTATGCGTAGATGTTTTTCTATTCACGAGTTGGCAACTCACCCCCGTTGTGCCCCAGTTTCTTGCAGGTTTGCCGTACAGGTTTCATTACGGCTTGCGGGCTCAGTTTCATTCGGGTGACTTGCTAGTAGGTGGGTTTTTCTTGTATCGTACCCATCATATTACCTTGTATGATATTATTCAGTTGTATCGAGTAAATTCCATCAACCAAACATGTATCTATTGAGATAGATACCAGTGTTGTTTATTCTTTCGACCTTAGAGTCGCTCGTTATATTTCTGGTGGTTTTGAGTTCCCTTTTGAGTTTTTGATCCTCGCCGTTGGCGTTGTATATTATATTGCTTGTGTGGTTGTGACCGTCGATTGACGAAGAGCTAGCTCCCGCTTGGGGATGCCTTTTATTGATTTCGTATACTATTCATGTTGTATCCCGTTTGGGAGCCAGTATTTACAAAGGAGACTCTGCCGAAATTTTCAATAAATTTTTGATGTTTTAGAAACCCGCATAATTCGGCTTATGCTATTAAAACTACTTGATTTAAATTGGTTTTTCCTACTCTCTACTACTTTTCTTGGTTTGGATTTCTGGGTTTTCGGTTTACTTAGATTACGTACGCCTCGAGACGTTCGTAGTTTAAGTGCCAGTCATGTTCCGTACTTTCGGGTCGTGACAATCACCTACTGCCGGCGTATTGACGATTCTTTAGAGTCCTACACAGAGGTTTCCTGGCTCAGGCAAAAAGAAGTAGGAGCACATATGTGATATGTTTGGGACCGAGAATAATACGATATGATATACTGTATTCTATTCTCACGATATGAGATATCGGCCGGGTATATGCGATATAGCCGGGTCATCGGATCAAGTGTTGATGCGATGAATAGGTACCTGTTATATTAGTCGGTTATATTAGTCGATGCTAGACACTGTTGATGCTGATTTCATTTATGATACCTCAGTTTAAAAATACGAAGGAAATCTCACTAATTCATGAAAACAATTTCTTCATTTACATGTATTCTGTTTCATGCATTCATACCTCATTCATATGATATATTGCTACCTGAGGCACTGACACGGGCACATGAAATTATACTCGGGTTAGATATTACCCTAGCCATTGTTATAGGCTGCCTGTTATACTTATATTTGAGGATATATTATGATCATTGACCTAGGTTGCGTTATTTATGCGATTTCTATGCGTAGATGTTTTTCTATTCACGAGTTGGCAACTCACCCCCGTTGTGCCCCAGTTTCTTGCAGGTTTGCCGTACAGGTTTCATTACGGCTTGCGGGCTCAGTTTCATTCGGGTGACTTGCTAGTAGGTGGGTTTTTCTTGTATCGTACCCATCATATTACCTTGTATGATATTATTCAGTTGTATCGAGTAAATTCCATCAACCAAACATGTATCTATTGAGATAGATACCAGTGTTGTTTATTCTTTCGACCTTAGAGTCGCTCGTTATATTTCTGGTGGTTTTGAGTTCCCTTTTGAGTTTTTGATCCTCGCCGTTGGCGTTGTATATTATATTGCTTGTGTGGTTGTGACCGTCGATTGACGAAGAGCTAGCTCCCGCTTGGGGATGCCTTTTATTGATTTCGTATACTATTCATGTTGTATCCCGTTTGGGAGCCAGTATTTACAAAGGAGACTCTGCCGAAATTTTCAGTAAATTTTTGATGTTTTAGAAACCCGCATAATTCGGCTTATGCTATTAAAACTACTTGATTTAAATTGGTTTTTCCTACTCTCTACTACTTTTCTTGGTTTGGATTTCTGGGTTTTCGGTTTACTTAGATTACGTACGCCTCGAGACGTTCGTAGTTTAAGTGCCAGTCATGTTCCGTACTTTCGGGTCGTGACAATCACCTACTGCCGGCGTATTGACGATTCTTTAGAGTCCTACACAGAGGTTTCCTGGCTCAGGCAAAAAGAAGTAGGAGCACATATGTGATATGTTTGGGACCGAGAATAATACGATATGATATACTGTATTCTATTATCACGATATGAGATATCGGCCGGGTATATGCGATATAGCCGGGTCATTGGATCAAGTGTTGATGCGATGAATAGGTACCTGTTATATTAGTCGGTTATATGCAATATAGACGGATTGTCGGATTAAGAGTTGATTCGATAATTTAATGTATATTATAGATGTGATATATTACATTACGTTAACTAATATAAGCTCGCTTTATTGATTCATTTTCTTACTGGATAATACATTGATGTGTATGCAATATATGTTAATTGTATTATTTTCTTTTGTTACAAAATATATTGTATATGTGATATATAATATTGTAACAAGTTAGGGTTACAAATGCAACATGGTTGTTAAGTTTAAACAAAGTTAGGGTTTGGATTTGGGTTAGTTTTTGGGTTAGCTTTTTCATGAAGCTTCATGAAGCTTTCCTTTTGTCATTTTGCTTTGATATTTTTTGTAGATATTTGTTAACCCAACCCAAACCCTTAACTCTAGTTTATTCTCAACATGAGTTAATGCCTTAATTCTTAACTCATGGTTGCAATTGTAACCATAACAACAATTTCATTATTCATCACAAAAACTTCTTCTTCTTCCTCCTCCTTGAAAAAGCTTTCTAGCTTTTTGTGTTGTGATGATTTAAAGTGAGAAATTGAAAACAAAAGAGAGCAAAATTCCTACTGTTAGTGTATATGCCCTAGAAGCCATTACTGTATGATACTAGTTTGTATATTACTTAATGGAAGCTTGGGATATTCACAGTTGTATAGACAATCTTGCTCAAAATGGTAGTATGCTACTTGGCTTGTTTCTACTTTAATGTGTACATGTGTTTATTTTAGTATATCACTTATACACGTTAGTTGAGCCCTTAGGATCTTTGCTTGATTACCAGCGTTGTGATGGCAGTCACACTCGTGGGGGCTGGGTAATCCACAAGCACATCCTTATACAGGTCCTTAGTCGTAGGATTATCGAGATAGGGCATCGATACTCCGGAGTAGACTAGCGTATGCGCTTCTCATCCCAGTAGGGGAGAAAGTCTGTCCCACAGCCGTCAGTACGTCGTTCTTGAGATAGTATGCGGGTGCTCGTTAGGTTACGGGTACACTGGACAGGACTCGTCGGGAACTGATTGGTTGGTACTATACCTATCGTCAGTTATCAGTTCCCAGGTGACATGAGTACAGCTTAGTCCTCTGACTTGACACTGTCACTTCGCCTTGAGTGTGTTCCCACTGTACTTTGATTACTATCCTACCACGGCTCAAAGGAGTCGTGCAAACAGGTAGTAGTTGGGTGCAGTCCCGAAGCACTTGGAGGCAGTGACGGTTAGACAGGATTCGTCTCTCCCGGTATTGGGAGTTGATATCGCGCTATATCATGGAGAGCCACTACACATAGTCGTCCCTGGCCAGGGCAAGCGAGATATACTGGTTGGTTTCCAGTGTTATCTCAGGGTGTTTTGGGCTACACTCCGACACAACTTGTACCGCTATTAGGGGACTGACGTTTACCGCCCCCTAGGCCCGCCATGCGATATTCTCAGACGAACAGACCGGACTGTACGGAGATTGTCGCATTCAGGCTCAGTAGGAGTTCAGATGGGTTTCACCTCGCCAGTCTTCTTATCGGCATCTACTTGGGGGCCGTTACGTACAGTTAGTGACGCTTGCGGTCTGTGGTTAAACCCGCTGCCAGCGTAGTGTCGAGTCTTTAGAGTCCCACACAGAGAGCTATTCGCCTTTAGGCAAAAGAGTAGAGGTCGCATGGTTTTGCGACAGGGTTCGGTCATTTCCGTGCACTTATGCACGTTTAGTGTCCAGGCAGTTATCACTAGCGGGCTTTCGTTTAAGCCAGATCCTGGTGTAAGTTTTGGGATTGGTTTTATCTCGGTTGTATTCGTGTTCCTCGGAACGCGGATGCGGGTGTGTATGCACGGTTGACAAAGACAAAGGCAGAGGATTCTCATTAGGGTTGTTGACTGTTGACTTTTGCTAAACCCTAATGAGAATTAGAAATATGATTAACAATAATATTAATTAAGTATTATTGTGACATGGTTGGGTTGAAAGGTTGACTTTGTTGACTTGTTGACTTTGTTGACTGGTTGACTAGGTTGGACTTGTTGACCACCATCATGACAATGGCTATCATTTCATAGCATTGACCTTTGCTTGCTTATTTGTTCACACATTGCATTTAATGCATGAAATGATATTGCCATTTGATATGATAACAACCATCACATAATACTCAATTATTATTATGTGTTATGATAATTTTAGATTATGAGAGCAAGGGTGAGAAAAGTCTTGGTCATTCTTTCAATTGCTTTCTCTCTTATGAAAGCTCTCTCATCCTCAAGCTCTCCCTCTTCCTCTTGCTCTCTCTCTAGTTCAAGGCAAAAACCTCTCATGTGTTGAGAATCATTTGCCTTGGAGATAAAAACCCAAAACACTTCTTTACTCATCCTAGTACACAAAGTCTTGCAAGCCAAGTGTCCTAGTTTCCTCTAGTTTGAGGTTGAAGCCATAGGTAGAAGCTTTCGGGTGGATCCATCTTCGGCGCAAGGAGACGATGAGGTGAGGCCGTTCCGACCACCACAAGGAGTCAAAAAGAAGGAGTTCAAGTTAAGGTATAACCCCCTAACCGAGTAGGTAAAACTCCTAGTTAGGTTGTTAGATAGTTGTTTAACAAAGATCCGTATTTTGAGTCCATGTTACCCCCTAAGAAAAAATCGTTTTTCACCATTTCCGCAACCCCAAAGAACCGGGGACGGGTAACATGGACTTACAGTGGTATCAGAGCCTAGTTAAACACTATCTAACATGTTAGCAAAGTAACTAGAAGTTCGATCGGAGAAAAAGTCACGAAACACGCCCGAAATATCAAGTTTCTGCCGATTCTGTTTTCTGTTCAAAAAATAATTAATCTTACACTAAAAATCGGCTCAGGCTTTTTAAAACCCATACAAGAAAATTGGTCCACCGACTCGGTCAAAGAGCCGCGGAACCGTGGCAGGAGCATGCTCCAGCCGCGGATTCGCGGCCGAGTTGACTCGGCCGTGGCACAATTTTGCTGCAGTGTTTTTCTTGGGGTGTTTTGGGATTTTTACAATATGATTTTTCTGCCCAGATTTTCCAGAAAGCAAAATTTGTTTTTGGGGTTTAAAAATCCGTATTTTGATCGAACTTCTAAAGACTTAAGCTAACGGTTATATCTGTGATGTGATATATGTATTGAACGTCATCTAATTGCTATACGTCGATTAGTAGGGGTTATAGATATCTGTGATCTGTAATATTGATGGTATGTGTATATGAATTCGTTGGATTGTCGCGGATGAATAGCCGGGGGTTGTGAGATGAGAGTTTTCTTTATCTTTCAATTCATGTAATTTGTAATTGATGTAATATTATTTATATGGCCGCACAACCGGGATGAGGTTGTAGCCGTCATTGTATAATTTCTTTTACTGTTTTTACTCCTAGGATAGACCCATGGAGGGGGTGCACAAACTACCAGGTACTTCGAAGTGCCGAGTGGCCTACTCACGTTGTTGAGGGAGGTTGCTTCACTTCGGGTATTTGGCGGGTAGTTTGCCGCACCTGTAGGGGTCTAGGGTGGGGTATTGGCTATTCACCGCGACCGTGTAATCCGCTTTTCGTTACAGGCTCGTACGGCATGCGGATTCCTAGTATATCCAATGTGTTCATCTGTGATCTGGAATGGCTATCTTTGCATGTGACCAATGTATTTATCTATATATGATATCTATTTAGGCGTTGCTTATGTTTTGCATCCGCGCTAGTTCAGCCCCCGCTCTGTCATTAGTTAAGTAACCTAACGGGTAATAACGGGGCCCCGTGGCGAATGCGGATGGCATAAGCGTACGTCATATTTTCGTTGTTTTCTGCAATGGTAGGATTAAATGATGGGACACATTAAATTAATGCAAAAAAATAAACCAAAGTAGAGTCGTTGGAACACTTTCAAAACCACCCGGTTTCTTTTCAAAAACAACTTTTAAACGCGGAGCTTAAGACACTCCTTTTAAAAGCTATCTCGTTCCATCGATTATATCAAGTTCACTACGTTCACGGTTTCGCCAAAACCATTCGTAGGCCTCCGTCATTTCACATGGATAGTAAATAGTATTCAAGCTATGTTTGTTGGCCAAAGTCAAGGCATAGTGATTGGTAGCTATTGGGTATTCATGTGCAGCATAGATAGATGCGTTGATTTAGGACAGTCGTACTGCCTTGTTGGCCAAAGTCAAGGGTAGGTACGGGTGGGTTCAAATTAACCTGGAGAATGACGGGTAGAACTTGACATGTGACTTATGATTTGTTGGCCAAAGTCAAGGTCATAAGAGCATGGGAAAAAATCCACATCGGGAGTTTCAAAAGAACCTGAAACTTGCTAGCGCTGCATACCATTTGGAGTGTGATGATTCTGGAGGATTCCTTCAGTTTTCTCACGCGATGATATTTGGATCCCGATCCTACTGTGAGTATATGCTACTCCTCGAGAAATTTCTCACTTAAAGATCAATGCTATAAACCAAGTAGGTGTCTAGAAAGGTGTTAGCGGGGCTACGCCCCCAGGGAAAAGAGGTTATTTAATTAAGGAACTTCGTGAAAGCGTTGGAAAACCTCCCTCGAAGTACCGACAGTGGCCTGGCTGAACGGTTAAGCAAGTATTGTACTGTGAGATTGATCCCGACTAATTCTACCTTTATGGTTTGAGGAGGGATTCGAGAGACAGTGGGAGCCATCCTGTTTAGACAAACTAAAAACCACTCAAAACTTGCAAGAGCATCATGCTGAGTGTTTCTTCTCTCTCTCCTAATTGCATCGACCAATCGTCATGACCGGACTTAAGTTACTTCTAGATAAAAACATACTGACAGGACCAAACTACAAAGATTGGCTCAGGAATGTCAAAATGGCAATCACTTATGACAAGCTCGGGTATCTTCTTACCACCAAAGCTCTCCCGTCCCAGGTCCCACCTCCAGCGTCGCAGATAAGGAAATCCGTAAGACTTGGGAGATCGATTGCGAGAAGGCCAAGTGCCTCGTGCTTGCCTCTATGGACAATGAACATCAGAGGAGGCATGAGAATATGGACCTCGAATCCATATTTCTCCATACAAAAGAACTTTATGGAGAGCAATCTCGTATCGCCAGATACGAAGTCTCGAAAAAGCTGTTTTCGGCGAGATTGGCCGTCGGATCATCGGTAGCGGAACGCGTGCTTAAGATGATTGGCTTCATTGAGGAGCTCGCGGACCTTAGGACCACGTTAGAGAACGAGCTCTACACGGACTTGATTCTCCAGTCCCTTCCTTCCACTTACGCCCAGTTTATCCTGAACATCAACTTGCAAGAAAAATAAGTTGAACTTTGAGAACTCCTCAACAAGCTGAGGAGTGCAGAGGGCACCTTATATGTCACGCCCCGAAAGTACGGAACATGACCGGCACTTAAACTACGAACGTCTCGAGGGTACGTAATCTAAGTGAGCCGAAAACCCAGAAATCCAAACCAAGAAAAGTAGTAGAGTGAAGGAAAACCGATTTAAAACAAGTAGTTTTAATAGCATGTCACGCCCCGAAAGTACGGAACATGACCGGCACTTAAACTACGAACGTCTCGAAGGTACGTAATCTAAGTGAGCCGAAAACCCAAAAATCCAAACCAAGAAAAGTAGTAGAGTGAAGGAAAGCCGATTTAAAACAAGTAGTTTTAATAGCATAAGCCGAATTATGCGGTTTTTAAAACAAACATCAAATATTTGCCGAAAATTTCGGCAAAGTCTCCTTTGTAAATACTGGCCCCCAAACGGGATACAACATGAATAGTATACGAAATCAATAAAAAGGAATCCCCAAGCGGGAGCTAGCTCTTCGTCAATCGACGGTCACAACCACACAAGCAAAAAAAATATACAACGCCAAGGGCGAGGATCAAAATTCAAAAGGAAACTCAAAACCACAAGAAAACCACAGAAATATAACGCGCGACTCTAAGGTCGAAAGAATAACATCACTGGTCTCTATCTCAAAATAAATATATGTTTGGTTGATGGAACTTCTAGATACAACAGAATAATAATCTACAAGATATATAATGGGGGTACGATACAAGTAAACCCACCTTCTAGCAAATCACCCGAAGGAAACTATGCCCGCAAGCCGTAATGAAACCTGTACGGCAAACCTGCAAGAAACTGGGGCACAACGGGGGTGAGTTGCCAGCACGTGAATAGAAAGACATCTACGCACAGAAATCGCATAAATAACGCAACCTAGGTCAATGATCATAAAATATCCTCAAATATGAATAACATGCAGCCTATAACAATGGCTAGGGTATAATCTAACCCGAGTGTGATCTCATGTGCCCATGTCAGTGCCTCAGGTCGCAATATATCATATGAATGAGGTATGAATGCATGCAAACAGAATACATGTAAATGAAGAAACTGTTTTCATAAATTAGTGAGATTTCCTTTGTATTTTTTAAAATGAGGTATCATAAATGAAATCAGCATCAACAGTGTCTATCATCGACACAAAACATAAATCTCAATGTCTCAAAATCTCAGGCTCCGGCTATCCGGACTGGCCTGTATCATCAAATCTCAGCACCTCACTATCTCGAAATCTCAATGTCTCAATCTCAATATCTAGGGCGCCGTCATTCCAGACCGGCCCCTACCATCCATCTCAAGACCACGACGGTATCCTCCGGATATCCGACGCGTCGGGTAAAATCACCGGTAGGTAGTCTTCCCCTGCCAGCCTCATCGTCATCACCACGAGCTTCTTGCCCCGGGGTACCTCACCGGGTCCACCATGTACCCGAGACGGTTCATCCAATTTCTTGAATCGGGTCTCGAAATCCATCAGCAAACTCATGGTGGACGACTCATACATCATGGGAAAAACCGCGCTTTTCATTTAAAAAGAGAATGAAGAAGTTTGTATATGTTTTGCGGTTTTCCCCAAATCCAGAAAATCTCATAGAAATCCAAATCCAAAAGCTCAATAGCACGTAAAAAGTGAATATATGCATGAGAATCCATGAATGCGGCATAACAATGAATAACAGTATGCATGAAGTAGCAGGTAATAACTACAATGCCTAAACTAACATATAAGGCAAGTACACTAATATCATGTCTAAACTATTAGCTAACAGGCTATGTCAAGCAATAATATTTTCTAAGGTGTGCGTGACATGGAAATTACCGATGAAGATGTGTGTGAGCCGGCAAGTAATTGTACGTGGTACATACGCATCATCGGTAATGGTGCTGGTGTCCTAACCACAAGATATCAACAGTAGAATATGAAGCATAATATAAGCATGTGATGCGAAGCGAACAACAATAATGAGCGGGAGCTGAATACTAGACGCAACGATAACTAATCTGCATTAACCAAATATAAGTCCTACAATGGTGCCTTTTGAAATAAAACGAATCGTGGGGTTTTGAAAATACGGGATACGGTGTTTTTAAGAAAAGATACGTTTTTTTGAAATATCAGTAGAATCCCTTGACTTGTCTTTTAAAATACGCATGATTTGTAAGCTTTGAAATATGTAGGAACCGAATCTAATCTAACGACTAACTAAACTAAAGGGCTAAGCTACAAGCTAGACTACAGGTAAGGAAACCGCCTAATATCTGAGTCGATACATATACATACCTGTATATATATTAGTCGGTGATCCCGCCTCAATAATATCATATCCGATACCATATCTATAATCAGACATCCCAAGTCAAGAGTGCGGATCAATCATCAAGATATAGCTCGTACGTAAATCCGTCGTACGGCATCCCCAAATCTGGGTACGGGTCAATATCATATTCCTCACACTATTCCTCTGGTATCCTCTTTATCCATGATCATAGTCTAGGGTACTGACCTATGTCTAGTACAATACTAATATCCTCAATATACTCATGATCTGACTACTGATCGACAATCTCGTACAAACCGATATCGTCAGCACATATCATCATCAAGGGGTATACATCGCCCGATATGGCCTAATATCAATATCCTAGCATATCATGCCTCATATCACGATCACATGTCGACCATTTTATTTATAACACTATTCACCCGTATCGCCGCCCCAAGATCCTCTATAACACCAGGACGTACCTCAAGTACGAATCCTGCCATATCACCGATATCACAACCTCAACACAAATCTCATCGACTCATCTCAATCCCAAGTATCATCCTCAAATCCGTATGTGAACACATAGTCCCATACCCATGTGAACATATAACTATATATATTCCCTTAAACACAAATGGAAGAAGAATGTATGCAAGTATGGGTGGGTGTGTGCATTTACGGTGCGACCACTACTCTAGGGTTTCGCGATACTAAACCATCCATATTTATCATCAATAAACTCAAACAAAATATAATCAATAAATGTGTGTATACGTATTCGTATACATCTCCACGACTGCGGGGGTGCTATACGCCATCCACCCGACTTCTCCCCGTAGATATAAATCTACTCACCTGGTCCTCTCTCGCCGGTGCCGACATCGCCAGGCGATTGCTTGTCGTCTCGAAGTCCACATGGGGTACCTACATATCATAACGCACCATATCGCATTAAAATCCAACTCATGACCAAAACGACGCATGAATCCCACATAGGTCAAAACCTATGGTTGCTTTCACAAATCGACCCAAAAACCCTCGATGTCGGCGTACAAACGCCAAACCATCGAGAAAACTCCCAACACACTCATTTGTACAATTACAAGCACTAATTATAATATAAAATATCTTAAAATTCACAAAAACCCCAATTTCACTTAAAAAGTCATTTTTTCCGAAAATCTAGCAAGCACAAATCACCGTTTTAGTACAAAACTCGATGTATAAACGAATCTAGCGGCCACAATATTCACTAAATATCTTAAATAAGTCATAAAAACAACTCCCATAATTTAATCTCGTTAAATTCCAAAAACCCTAAAATTCTAGTTTACAAAATACCTAAATTTTAACAATTTTATAGCAAAATGCACAAACCACAATTTAGGTTGGATTTCCATGAACTAAAGTGTTAAACTACACTTAATAATGTTAATGAAGTAATGAAAAACCTAATTAGATTTTTAATCCCATATTTTAATTAAATTTCTAAAACCTAGTTAGCAATATAGCTTAATTATAACAATATCAACCTAACCATTTGCAAACTAACAATTAGGTTGGATTTTACAATTCCACAAGATGATAATCTACACTTGATTATCCTAATAGTGATGGTTAAACTCAAATTAGCTTCAAACCATATTCTTGAATTTTCCAATCATGCAATTTGAACCCATATAAAACCTAATTAACACTTAATTAAGCTAACACAAGCATTAATCAACAATTCAACAAAAAGGTCAAGATTTTTATACCTCACAACTCATTGATCCAACTTGAAATCTAGCCCCTCAAATTGCCATCTTGTTCCCTAGATCCATACTAGAATGGTCAAGTAAAAATGGGTAGGGATTAGATTTTGATTTTGTGGAATTTTTGAAGCATTTTGGATGATTTTTTGATGGAATTTTGAAGAGAAAAGAGAAGAAGAAATGAGAGGGCTGTTGTTGCTGCAGGTTTCAGCCAAGGGGAAGAGGGAATGGGTGAGGGAGGAGAGAGAGTGAGGTGGAGAAAGTAACATCTAGTCAAAGTCCACTTTTGTTTCTTTCATTTTCTATTCTTTCCTTTTCTTTTCTTTTGAAAAAAGAGGTGATTGGAGAGAGTGGGAGGGGGAGGGCTGTCATGGTGGGGCCGGCCACATGGGGAGAGGGAGAGAGGCTGAGGTGTGGGTGTGTGGGTTAGGAAAAAAGATAAATGTATTACCCCAATTCCCATTAACACTAATTTCACCGAAAAAGCCTTTTTTTTCTTCGATATTTTTCTAAACCGTTTTGGCAAACCATTTCATTTCAAAAACCATATGATAAATTTTTATTTAATGTGTTATGTTGCACAAAATTTGTTTCAACTCATTTCAATTTGTAATTTTCCCTAATTAAATGTATTAGTGACGGCTTAAATAATATTAAAATAATTAATTTCGGAAAAATTTTTAGAAAATTTGAAATTTCACCAGTGGCTCAATAAACACTAATTAATAGCAATTACATAGATAGAATATGTATATTTAATTTTATAATAAAGATATTTGTATTTTGACTTTTTACAGAAAATCCCCTTATTTTGCCGATTTTCCGAAATTTCACCGAAACGATTTTCAAAATGTTACAATCTTTCCCCCTTAAAGAAATTCGGTCCCCGAATTTAAATTAAAACTCCCCCCAGATACTAAAACATCTAAGCAAAACCATCAAGTCGTCGGGGCTCCGAAATCATAAATACATAAAACAATTCGTAGCGCAACGCATGCGCATGAAAAATGAGCATATAACTCAAATCAAAACTCCGTCAAGCATCCCGCAATCATCGGAGTCATGGGGAAGACATCAATGCCAAATCCAAAGCAAAACCAATATGATATAACTCGAAACTATACATGTAAATATCAAATCTATACATGCAAATATCAAAAGGAAATGCATGCCAAATCTTTTAACTCGCTGTGCAATGCGCATAACACTGCACAGTGGCGGACGTCTATCATAAAATAATAACTATATACATATATACCTTTGTTTGAAACATACGTTCCGCCATTTTAGGAAACAATTTAAATGTGTTTCCTTATTTTAAACATTTCGTGTCATATCAGACACGTAGGTAAATACTGAGACAATAGCTCGTTTTTTGGAAATCCCTTCAATAACTATCAATGAATGCAAATATATTCAGGTACTGTCCTCTGACTAGTCCTGCTCAGTATGAAAACACATAGCAAATATCATAAAAACATACTTCTCTATAAGAAATCACTCCCAAAATATGCATACGAATACTACGTGTGTCTGGTGCGCATGGAAATCAAAATCCATATATGTGCCAACATGTGCACAGAAACAAGATCTAAGTGCATCGGGTGTGCACGAAACATCTGTCATAGACAACGTGGGTGCCTGACAGCAAAATCAGGTGCATCTGACATGCATGAAGAATCTCGATTTAGTGCATCTGGTGTGCACCAAAATTGCACCTCAAAACATGCGCCCAACATGCGCGAAAATCCAAATCAGGTGCATCCATCGTGCACAAAATCATGAAATCCAATATCAAGGGCCGAATATGTGCGAAATCCAATCCAGTGCACAAGGTGTACAAAACAAATATCAAACATCACAATCGAAATCGAAGTCCAATGCATCTAAATGCACAAAATGCGTATCACTGCACTGCAAGCATATGTGAATCATACCCAGTGCAAAAACCAAAATCAAGTATGGCGGAATAGTTCCGCTCAAGCACATCCTCCAAGAATCTCTGGCCAACTGTCGTGGTCACTCATAGCATGTCTCATCGACGAACCTGAGCTCTGTCCTGCCGGTGTGCGTAACATGACCACTCCTGGGTCCAAGTCTTCTTGTAATTCATTCCAGAAAGGTCATGTCGAGATCTTTCCCAAATCTCGTCTCTGCCGAACTGTCCGGAAGTCATCGTCCCTTACTAGATCTATTCTCGTTCCGGAAGGGCTGCATACTCATCGCGACTCCTTCTGGAAGGTATATCCAGTACTCTGCCTCGGCATGCGCATTGCATCTCTGATGTCGGCGGAGGGGAATGTCATCATATCCAGATCTTCTACGAACCTCTTCCTCCATTTTTCTCTAATATCGACCGCTTCGGACTCGTCTCGTCGTGGCTGCATGGACTGAGCTCCAACGGCTATCCTCGTATCGGGAGTCTCCCAAGAAATGCAACTCACCACCTAGCATCCGAATTAAGTCAAACCATCAAATCGATTGTCAAAACCTCATAATCCCCCAAGGGCTCAACATCTTGGGCACAGTTTAATAGTATCGACTACATACCACAGCATCGGTGGTCCAGCCGTAGAAGGGCAAGCCAAAGCCTCACTAATGGCGTCGTGGAACTGCCGCAAACCCGAAGGTTCAAAGGCTTTCACACGGTCATTAAGTCGAGTTAGGGTTTCATTCTTCTAGACGGTCCATAGAATTGCCTGCATGTCTTTCCGACTACTTTAAACTTGGAATAATAGGTTTCTGACATTCGATCGTCTCTGTCGACTCTCAACGTCTCCACGTGAAATCGTCTCTAGCTGGAATCAATCTATCTGATGACCTCGCATCGGGGTAGGCGAACGATCCACATTTCCTAGTCATTCATCCTCGATGACTAGCGACCTTCTATCATCTCTTAGTACAACTCGTTCTACACTAACTCCAGCATCTGGGGCAATATCTCGTCGTTCGCAGCAATAACTGGCTCGCTCGTCTGCACGTTGAACAGTGCCTCGACCATCATGAATAAGCAATACACCAACGGTCATCAAAATCTGGCTGGCCTCTGTCAGTGGCCCAATCCTCAGATATTGATCGGCACGTCCGAGAAATCTCATAAAGGCGATCCGCCAAACGCTTGTGGCATAGAAACACAGTAAAAAGACACATCTCCGCAATCGTGTGTCGCCGGAATTTCGCCCTGGTCAGTCCTCGTTAGTGACGAGCTCGTGCTGACCGCAACTCTAGCTGTAGCTCTCCTTGCCCGTAATCATGCCATAACTGGTACTGATGAGGCTAGATCGGAATGAATATAATACTGAGTAAAGAAATGTACATCCTAAGGCTTCTTAAGTGGAGTAGCGTATCATAAATATGCCGCGGAACATACCTACGGTACGTCACTCTACTTTAGTCACCTATTCCATCAACCAAGGGTCATCCTACACTCCGAAGGTAAAACCTAACGCTCTGATACCAACTTTGTCACGCCCCGAAAGTACGGAACATGACCGGCACTTAAACTACGAACGTCTCGAGGGTACGTAATCTAAGTGAGCCAAAAACCCAGAAATCCAAACTAAGAAAAGTAGTAGAGTGAAGGAAAACCGATTTAAAACAAGTAGTTTTAATAGCATAAGCCGAATTATGCGGTTTTTAAAAAAGACATCAAATATTTCCCGAAAATTTCGGCAGAGTCTCCTTTCTAAATACTGGCCCCCAAACGGGAAACAACATGAATAGTATACGAAATAAATAAAAAGGCATCCCCAAGCGGGAGCTAGCTCTTCGTCAATCGACGGTCACAACCACACAAGCAAAAAAAAAATATACACCGCCAAGGGCGAGGATCAAAATTCAAAAGGAAACTCAAAACCACAAGAAAACCACAAAAATATAACGCGCGACTCTAAGGTCGAAAGAATAATATCACTGGTCTCTATCTCAAAATAAATACATGTTTGGTTGATGGAACTTCTAGATACAACAGAATAATAATATACAAGATATATAATGGGGGTACGATATAAGTAAACCCACCTACTAGCAAATCACCCGAAGGAAACTATGCCCGCAAGCCGTAATGAAACCTGTACGGCAAACCTGCAAGAAACTGGGGCACAACGGGGGTGAGTTGCCAACTCGTGAATAGAAAAACATCTACGCACAGAAATAGCATAAATAACGCAACCTAGGTCAATGATCATAATATATCCTCAAATATGAATAACATGCAGCCTATAACAACGGCTAGGGTAATATCTAACACGAGTGTGATCTCATATGCCCGTGTCAGTGCCTTAGGTAGCAATATATCATATGAATGAGGTATGAATGCATGAAAACAGAATACATGTAAATGAAGAAACTGTTTTCATAAATTAGTGAGATTTCCTTTGTATTTTTAAAATGAGGTATCATAAATGAAATCAGCATCAACAGTGTCTAGCATCGACACAAAACATAAATCTCAATGTCTCAAAATCTCAGGCTCCGGCTATCCGGACTGGCCTGTATCATCAAATCTCAGTACCTCACTATCTCGAAATCTCAATGTCTCAATCTCAATATCTAGGGCGCCGTCAGTCCAGACCGGCCCCTACCATCCATCTCAAGACCACGACGGTATCCTCCGGATATCCGATGCGTCGGGTAAAATCACCGGTAGGTAGTCTTCCCTTGCCAGGCTCATCGTCATCACCACGAGCTTCTTGCCCCGTGGTACCTCACCGGGTCCACTATGTACCCGAAACGGTTCATCCAACTCCTTGAATCGGGTCTCGAAATCCATCAGCAAACTCATGGTGGACGACTCATACATCATGGGAAAAACCGCGCTTTTCATTTAAAAAGAGAAAGAAGAAGTTTGTATGTGTTTTGCAGTTTTCCCCAAATCCAGAAAATCTCATAGAAATCCGAATCCAAAACCTCAATAGCACGTAAAAAGTGAATATATGCATGAGAATCCATGAATGCGGCATAACAATGAATAACAGTATGCATGAAGTAGCAGGTAATAACTACAATGTCTAAACTAACATATAAGGCAAGTACACTAATATCATGTCTAAACTATTAGCTAACAGGCTATGTCAAGCAATAATATTTTCTAAGGTGTGCGTGACATGGCAATTACCGATGAAGATGTGTGTGAGCCGGCAAATAAGTGTACGTGGTACATACGCATCATCGGTAATGGTACTGGTGTCCTAACCACAAGATATCAACAGTAGAATATGAAGCATAATATAAGCATGTGATGCGGAGCGAACAACAATAATGAGCGGGAGCTGAATACTAGACGCAACGATAACTAATCTGAATTAACCTAATATAAGTCCTACAATGGTGCCTTTTGAAATAACACGAATCGTGGGGTTTTGAAAATAGGGGCTACGGTGTTTTTAAGAAAAGATACGTTTTTTTGAAATATCCGTAGAATCTCTTAACTTGTCTTTTAAAATACGCACGATTCGTAAGCTTTGAAATATGTAGGAACCGAATCGAATCTAACGACTAACTAAACTAAAGGGCTAAGCTACAAGCTAGACTACAGGTAAGGAAACCGCCTAACATCTGAGTTGATACAAATACATACCTGTATATATATTAGTCGGTGATCCCGCCTCAATAATATCATATCCGATACCATATCTATAATCAGACATCCCAAGTCAAGAGTGCGGATCGATCATCAAGAAATAGCTCGTACGTAAATCCGTCGTACGGCATCCCCAAATCTGGGTACGGGTCAATATCATATTCCTCACACTATTCCTCTGGTATCCTCTTTATCCAAGATCATAGTCTAGGGTACTGACCTATGTCTAGTACAATACTAATATCCTCAATATACTCATGATCTGACTACTGATCGACAATCTCGTACAAACCGATATCGTCAGCACATATCATCATCAAGGGGTATACATCGCCCGATATGGCCTAATATCAATATCCTAGCATATCATGCCTCATATCACGATCACATGTCGACCATTTTATTTATAACACTATTCACCCGTATCGCCGCCCCAAGATCCGCTATAACACCAGGACGTACCTCAAGTACGAATCCTGCCATATCACCGATATCACAACCTCAACACAAATCTCATCGACTCATCTCAATCCCAAGTATCATCCTCAAATCCGTATGTGAACACATAGTCCCATACCCATGTGAACATATAACTATATATATTCCCGTAAACACAAATGGAAGAAGAATGTATGCAAGTATGGGTGGGTGTGTGCATTTACGGTGCGACCACTACTCTAGGGTTTCGTGATACTAAACCATCCATATTTATCATCAATAAACTCAAACAAAATATAATCAATAAATGTGTGTATACGTATTCGTATACATCTCCACGACTGCGGGGGTGCTATACGCCATCAACCCGACTTCTCCCCGTAGATATAAATCTACTCACCTGCTCCTCTCTCGCCGGTGCCGACATCGCCAGGCGATTGCTTGTCGTCTCAAAGTCCACATGGGGTACCTACATATCATAACGCACCATATCGCATTAAAATCCAACTCATGACCAAAACGACGCATGAATCCCACATAGGTCAAAACCTATGGTTGCTTTCACAAATCGACCCAAAAACCCTCGATGTCGGCGTACAAACGCCAAACCATCGAGAAAACTCCCAACACACTCATTTGTACAATTACAAGCACTAATTATAATATAAAATATCTTCAAATTCACAAAAACCCCAATTTCACTTAAAAAGTCATTTTTTCCGAAAATCTAGCAAGCACAAATCACCGTTTTAGTACAAAACTCGATGTATAAACGAATCTAGCGGCCACAATATTCACTAAATATCTTAAATAAGTCATAAAAACAACTCCCATAATTTAATCTCGTTAAATTCCAAAAACCCTAAAATTCTAGTTTACAAAATACCTAAATTTTAACAATTTTATAGCAAAATGCACAAACCACAATTTAGGTTGGATTTCCATGAACTAAAGTGTTAAACTACACTTAATAATGTTAATGAAGTAATGAAAAACCTAATTAGATTTTTAATCCCATATTTTAATTAAATTTCTAAAACCTAGTTAGCAATATAGCTTAATTATAACAATATCAACCTAACCATTTGCAAACTAACAATTAGGTTGGGTTTTACAATTCCACAAGATGATAATCTACACTTGATTATCCTAATAGTGATGGTTAAACTCAAATTAGCTTCAAACCATATTCTTGAATTTTCCAATAATGCAATTTGAACCCATATAAAACCTAATTAACACTTAATTAAGCTAACACAAGCATTAATCAACAATTCAACAAAAAGGTCAAGATTTTTATACCTCACAACTCATTGATCCAACTTGAAATCTAGCCCCTCAAATTGCCATCTTGTTCCCTAGATCCATACTAGAATGGTCAAGTAAAAATGGGTAGGGATTAGATTTTGATTTTGTGGAATTTTTGAAGCATTTTGGATGATTTTTTGATGGAATTTTGAAGAGAAAAGAGAAGAAGAAATGAGAGGGCTGTTGTTGCTGCAGGTTTCAGCCAAGGGGAAGAGGGAATGGGTGAGGGAGGAGAGAGAGTGAGGTGGAGAAAGTAACATCTAGTCAAAGTCCACTTTTGTTTCTTTCATTTTCTATTCTTTCCTTTTCTTTTCTTTTGAAAAAAGAGGTGATTGGAGAGAGGGAGAGGGGGAGGGCTGTCATGGTGGGGCCGGCCACATGGGAAGAGGGAGAGAGGGTGATGTGTGGGTGTGTGGGTTAGGGAAAAAGATAAATGTATTACCCCAATTCCCATTAACACTAATTTCACCGAAAAAAGCCTTTTTTTCTTCGATATTTTTCTAAACCGTTTTGGCAAACCATTTCTTTTCAAAAACCATATGATAAATTTTTATTTAATGTGTTATGATGCACAAAATTTATTTTAACTCATTTCAATTTGTAATTTTCCCTAATTAAATGTATCAGTGACGGCTTAAATAATATTAAAATAATTAATTTCGGAAAAATTTTCAGAAAATTTGAAATTTCACCAGTGGCTCAATAAACACCAATTAATAGCAATTACATAGGTAGAATATGTATATTTAATTTTATAATAAAGATATTTGTATTTTGACTTTTTACAGAAAACCCCCTTATTTTGCCGATTTTCCGAAATTTCACCGAAACGATTTTCAAAACGTTACACTATAGAAAGGTAGGGAAACATCCACTTTGTTTGTAGGAGGATCTTCCTCTTCTAGGTCCAAGGCGAAGCGAAGGGAAAGAAGAAGAAAAACCCCACCAAACCAAGGGGCGGTGTTAGTAAGGTGGATACGAAAGGAAAGGCAAAAGCAACAAAGGTAGCGGGGAAGCTTGTGGGGAAAAGGGAATGCTTTTATTGTCATAAGAGTGGACACTGGAAGAAAGATTGCAGGGCTTGGAAGGCCAGAAACCAGGATCTAAAGCAAGTTGCGGCATCGGCTTCAGGTGTGTATGTTATTGAAAACTGTCTATGTCACGACCCAAAGTTTGGCCCGTGACCGCCACTTAACCACGTAACGTCTACAGGCGTAACGTGACTAAGTGAACCGAAAACCCAGAAATCAAACCAGTAAAAGTATAGAGTGTTATAAGTTAAAATGAAAGCACTTACTAACATGTTAAGGAATCTAAGTAAACAATCACCAAGATAGCAATATACGACGCCGTAGCGAAGATCAAGATCCACAAGTGGGAACATCACAGAGAGAATATACTGCAAGTACAGCCGGCTCACAACGAGCTCGACACCAGAATACAAATAATATACATCATCGTCCTCACACTGTCTCTAAATCAAATACATACATGGTAGATGGAGAATACTAGATACAACAATGTACATAACTGAAAGACAAACAGATACCGCACAAACCCACCTATCAGCAAAAGAGCTAGTACACCAACTAGGGGGGTATATGTGTCAAAAGATGCAAGCGCAGCCTGCGGCAACGACTCCGAAGGGCAACCTGCAAACACTGTGGCACAACGGGGGTGAGTTGCCAACTCGTGAATAGAGATAACATATAAAGGTAATCGCGAGCATGCATGTACTGCGCCACTTTATCATATGCCAACAGATGATATCAAAATGTGATAAGCAGTATGTGCAATAATCATACAAGTGCTCTATCAGGTAATGTAACTACAGGATGAGGTACAATAATAAATGCTGAGCATGGGCAATAATAATATCTACACGGAATGTCAACGTGGAATATATGATCGGTGTCCATCAATGCACCCAGATCCCCCAAACAGCTCAGGCGCCGGCACTCTCATCGGCCCTCAAATCCTGTACATCTCTGAGAATCCTGAGTGCCTAACATCGGCACCCAAATATCATAAATACTCGTGTCCAGCATCGACACGCAAAACCTCATCCATCGGGCCCCGTCAGTCCGGGTCAGCCCACGGGCACCGTCTGCGGTATCGGCCCTCGGTCCCGGCAGTACGGATCACCCAGCATCCATCTATAGACTCTGATCAGTACCCTCCGGATAACTGTCAGGTCCAACCAATCACCGGTAGGTAGTAGTCCCTCTGCCAGGCTCACCGTCTACTACACAGTGAAACCGTTCTCGCCCCGGGGTACCATACCGGGTCCACCATGTACCCGTAATCGGCCTCAACCAGCTCCTCGATTCGGGTTCACATATATCACTCTAGCACCGAGGAAACACATGGTGGACGCACCGAAATATCATATCAAGGGAACCGGGTTTTTAAATGATCACATCTTTGAAATAGCCACGGTTCCCAAATCCAGAAATCACACATAATCTAAATCAATATGCAAGTCAATGATCCGATATAATATGTGCATCAAATATGAATATCATGTCAAGTCACATATAGATGAGCTACAATATAATGATCCGATGTGATATATGCATCAAGTATGAATATCAAGTCATGTCACATATAAATGAGCTACAATATAATGATCCGATGTAAATTCTACAGTGTGGGTGTCATGGCAGTTACTAACGGTGTGTGTGTAACATGCAGGATAGTGCTCGTGCAACATGGACCGTTAGTAATGGTGCGGTGTTCTATCAATTCTAGTCTATAACCATATAGCAGGGAATGAAGTATGCACTAAATAGTAGCCTTGAACAGTCAATGTATGTGAATATAACTATAAGGTCCTATCAGCCCTGACGTAGAACGCCATGCGGGCGATATCCCCGTAGATGTTATATCTACTCACCGAAGTCTCTTGCTAGGTATAGCCAACAACTTATTTCCCCTTCTGCGCGGCGTCCACCGTACTCGCCTGCGAACCTAGAATTACACAATACATCATACATAAGCTTGAAGTCATACAAACACGACATTAAAGCCGAACTAGTAACTCGTGTCGTGAACCAAGCGCACGTGTGCGCGATACGCTAAAACGTGTGACTACGCGCCTGAAGTCACTCCGACGCGTCGCGATACGCAGAAACCCAAAACCCACAAACACGTATCACGCATGTCGCGAAGACTAAAAATACGGGAAAATAGGTATTCTACTCCCGATTTTGATACAAGAAATATATTGCAAAACTATATATGCCAAAATAACCCACATAGCAGGAGATACCAACACCCCAAACCCCAACCCAAAAATCCCCCATCTGGCCGCAATTTGCGGCCAGAATGATTATTTCGGCGGCCTGGGTAGGGAATTGGGCTCCCAGGTTTGGTGTGTGCACTCTATACCCCTCGTACATGCTACAGTAATATCTAGTTTCACTCTGAAATATCTCGGGTAGCAGCAGATCCTACATGGCCTTATTTCTAGTTAAAATCCACACTTTTGCACTAAAATGGAACTTTTAGGGTATTTTTGTGCAAACTGAAACAAACCTGGCCTAAAATAGTTCTAATAACACCTAATAGAGCTAACACAACTAACAAAACCATAATCTAACATGTGAATCACAAATATCCTTTAATATCACCAGAAATGCACAAAAATGAGATTTTTACTAAAGAATACTACAAGTTATGGAAAAAGAGGTTAAGACATGAGTTTATACCTTCTAAGAACCTTGTAAAACACCAAAAGTCTCAGTTTTTCCCTCAAATGTGTAGATTTGCTTCAAACAGCTCAAAAAGTTCACTTTTCCTAAGGTTTTGTGAAAGAAATGAGTTGATATGTATAGGGTTTTGTGTATGGATCAAAGGGGAATGAAAAGAGAAGGGAATATGGAGAAAAAATGGGGGGTTTTGCTGCTGGAATTGCTGCTGGATTTCAGAATGAGGGAAAGAGAGAGAAGAGAGAAGAAAAGGGGTCAAAAAGTCAAAGTTTCATACCTAACACCATGCTCATTTGTTTATTGGATTTGAATTATAAAATGGGGTTTTGTTTAGATTAAAATGGGGGGGAAAATAACAACCATGCAATACAAGAAAATGGTTAACGTGCTACCAAAAACCCTAAGTCTAAAAAATGGCTAAGTGTGCAAGTGTGCACTAACACAAGAAAATTCCCAATATGCTAACACTACTAAATATAACTAATAATCCTATAAACACATATATAATAACACTTACGATCACTAATTATCACGAAAGACATTCTACGGAAATTCAAAGTGTTACAATCTACCCCCCTTAAAGAAATTCGGTCCCCAAATTTAAAATTCTAACTATACGCACCTTCAAAAAGATGGGGATACCTCTTCCTCATCTCGCTCTCGGTCTCCCAAGTGACTTCCTCACCGCTCTGGCCAGGCCAAAGTACCTTGACGGACGGTATCTCTTTCGACCTCAATTTCTTCACTTGTCGATCCAAGATCATCACCGGCTGCTCTGCATAGGAAAGGTCGCGCTCAAGCTGGATCGTCGGGTGCTGAATCGCATGCGAAGGATCATGAAGATATCTGCGGAGCATCGAAACGTGAAATACGGGGTGCACGTCTGGAAAACTGGGCGGAAGGGCTAATCGATACGCAACCGCACCAACACGCTCGAGGATCTCGAAGGGGCCCACATATCTAGGACTAAGCTTCCCCTTCTTCCCAAATCTCATCACGCCTTTCATTGGGGAGACCCTCAAGAAAACATGATCACCAACAGAAAACTCAAGTCTGCGCCGACGACGGTCCGCATAAGACCTCTGCCTACTCTGGGCTGCTCTCATCCTATCGTGAATCAACTGGATCTTCGCGGTCGTCTCCTCCACAATCTACGGCCCTAAGATACTGCTCTCACTGAGCTCCGTCCAACAGGTGGGCGATCTGCATCTCCTCCCATAAAGAGCCTCAAACGGTGCCATCTGAATGGTCTCCTGGTAGCTGTTGTAGTAGGAGAACTCTACTAGGGGCAAATGATAATCCCAGCTACCTCCGAAGTCTAAAACGCATGCTCTGAGCATGTCCTCGAGTGTCTGAATAGTCCGCTCTGACTGTCCGTCGGTCTGCGGATGGAATGCTGTGCTGAAACTCAAACGAGTGCCCAAAGCCTCCTAAAGCCTCTGCCATAGTCGGCTGGTAAACTGGGTGCCTCTATCGGACACGATACATGTCGGAACTCCGTGCAGTCGTATAATCTCATCATTGTAAATCTGGGCGTACCGAGCAAACCCGAAAGTCGTCTTCACCGGTAGGAAGTGAGCCGCTTTCGTCAAATGATCCACGATCACCCAGATGGAGTCATACCCTCGACTAGTCCTTGGTAGACCCATAATGAATTCCATAGATATCTATTCCCATTTCCACTCCGGAATGGGTAACGGCTGTAGCTCTCCCGCGGGCCTCTGGTGCTCAGCCTTGACTAGCTGACAAGTCAGGCATCTCGACACAAAATCTGCAATGTCCCTCTTCATACCGTCCCACCAGTAAACATCTCTCATATCGTGGTACATTTTGGTGGAACCGGGATGAACACTATATACCGACCGATGTGCCTCGTCAAGAATCTCGCGCCGTAATCCCTCAGCATCTGGTATGCACAGTCTAGCTCCAAATCGTAGTATCCCCTGATCATCGATCACGAACTCGGAAAATCTGCCATGTCCCATCTGTGTCCTGATCTTTGAACAGCGGTCATCACTGTGCTGTGCCTCATGTATACGGTCAAGCAACTGTGGGCGTGCACGAACATGCGCAATCTGTCCTCCGATCGACGTAAACTCGAACTGTACCCGGCTGTCGCATAAGATCTGCCAATCCGCCGACGACTGCCTCTGCACTGCGCTCAAACAGGATAGACTACCCCCGGGCCTCCTGCTCAAAGCATCCGCCACTACATTCGCCCTACCCGGGTGATACAAGATCTCACAATCGTAGTCCTTCACCAACTCCATCCATCGGCGCTGTCTAAGGTTCAGGTCCCGCTGCTGAAAAATATACTTTAAGCTCTTGTGGTCAGTGAATATCTGGCACGACTCTCCATACAGATAATGTCGCCAGATCTTGAGTGCAAAGACCACCGCAGCCATCTCCAGCTCATGAGTGGGGTAATTCTGTTCATGTTTCTTTAATTGCCGCGAAGCATACGCGATCACCCTGTCATGCTGCATCAAAACGCACCCCAGCCCCACTCGTGAAGCATCGCAGTAGACCACAAATCCGCCTGATCCTGAAGGCAGTGATAGCACTGGTGTCGTAGTCAGTAGAGCCCGTAGCTGCTGGAAACTGTGCTCACACTCCTCTGTCCAATCGAAGCGAACTCCCTTCCGGGTCAACCCGGTCAAAGGTGTAGCAATGCGAGAGAAGTCCTGCACAAATCGCCTGTAATAGCCTGCCAGCCATAGAAAGCTGCGAACCTCCGTCACTGACGTGGGTCTAGGCCAACTCCGAACTGCCTCGATCTTCCTCGGGTCGATACATATACCATCTGGTGTAATCACGTGCTCCAAGAAGTCTACGCTGTCTAGCCAGAAAGCACACTTTGAAAATTTGGCGAAAAGCTGATGCTCCCTCAAGGTCTGCAGTGTAATCCGCAGGTGCTGCTCGTGCTCCTCTCTACTCCGAGAATACAACAAGATATCGTCAATGAACACTATGATGAACAGATCAAGATACGGCCGGAAAATACGGTTCATCAACTCCATAAATGCTGCTGGCGCGTTGGTGAGTCCGAACGACATCACCAAAAACTCATAATGGCCGTAACGTGTGCGGAAAGCTGTCCTGGGAATGTCCTCCTGTCGAACCCGCAGCTGATGGTAGCCTTATCGCAAATCGATCCTCGAAAAGTATCCTGCCCCCTGAAGCTGGTCGAACAAATCGTCGATGCGTGGCAAAGGATATCTGTTCCGCACTGTCACCCTGTTCAACTGGCGGTAGTCGATACACAAACGCATACTGCCGTTCTTCTTCTTGACGAACAGGACTGGAGCACCCCAAGGAGAAACACTGGGTCGAATAAGTCCCTTATCCAGCAAGTCCTGCAACTGGCCCTTCAATTATCGAAGTTCCGCCGGGGCCATTCGATAAGGCAGTACAGAAATAGGCCCCGCGCCAGGAACCAAATCAATACAGAAGGAAATATCACGCTCGGGCGGTAGCCCAGGAAGCTCGTCCGGGAACACATCAGGGAACTCGCTAACAACCGGAACCTGATCCATCGGAACCTCTGTAGCTCTAGTATCGCAAACATAGGCGAGAAATCCCTGACATCCCTTCCGCAAAAGCTGTCCAGCGCGAAAAGAAGAAATCACACTGTGAGGGGTGGCACCACGGTCCCCCATCACAACAACAACCGACTCGCCGGGAAAATAAAATTGAACTGTCTTCTCGCGGCAGTCAACAGAAGTATAGCACGTGGCTAACTAATCCATGCCCAAAAGAACGTCGAAGTCTAACATCTCAAGAAGGATCAAATCGACCGGCAACTCTCTCTCGCCAATACGGACGGTATAGGATCGGTACACGTGCCTAGAAACAAACGACTCTCCCACAGGAGTAGTCACAACAAGCGGCTGGTCAAGCAAACCGGACTCTCTACCCAAACTCGGCACAAAGTGTGTGGATACATACGAGTGCGTGGTTCCAGGATCGAATAACACGTGTGCATCAACCAAACATACAGAATGGATACCTGAGACCACCGCATTGGACGCCTGCGCGTCCTGATGCGTCAAAGCAAAAAATCATGCCTGTCCTCCACCTGCAACTAACTGTCCCCTGCCGGCCGCTGGCTGCCCTCTGCCTCGGTCACCTCGTCCTTTATGAACAAATCCTCCGCGACCACGACCTCTCAGTGCATGCGTCTGACGCGGAGTAACAGTAGGTACTATCGGCATTGCCGTCTGGGGTGGTGAAGGTGGTAATGTAACATGCGGTGCTGCCGCCTCACTCCGGGGTACCTCCGGACAATCTCGCACATGATGATAAGAACTCCCGCAACGGTAACATCCCGATGACGGTCGCTGACCCTCCTAGGGAAAGGAGCTAAATAATCGGCCTCGTCTCAAATCTCTGCCACCTGCAAGGTGCCTGTCACGACGCCGGAAGGGCCGTCTCTGCACTGACGTATCTGCACGAACTCTCTTCGGCTCTGGGACTGCCGAAGTCTCAGCAAGGCGCTCCTCAACTAATAATGCTGCATCAACTGCTGCTGCGTATGTCTCGTAATGCTGCGCACTGATAGCAAGGAATAGTGGTGTAAGCAAGCCTCGGACAAATCTCTTGACTCACAACTCCTCAGTAGCCACTAGATACGGAGCATAAACTGATAGCTCGTTGAACAGCACATCGTACTCTGCCACTGACATCTCTGGCGTCTGGCGTAAGGACTCGAACCTGCGTGCTCTAGCATCTCTGACACTCAGGGGAAGAAAGCGGGCAAGGAATACCGCCACGAACTCTGTCCAGGTCATAGGAGGAAGACCTGCTACTCTACCCTTCTCGACTGATTCGCACCATTTCTGTGCAAGACCTTCCAGGCGAAAGCTCGCGAACTGAACCCATCTCGCATCTGCGCATCTAAGTGAACGACATATCCGCGCCATCCTATCAATGAAAGACTGTGGGTCCTCAGCGACATCGGTGCCTGTGAAGACTGGAGGCTTCAGCCTCATAAACTCTGACAGCGATACTGTAATAACCTCTGTAGTCGCAGGTGCAACTGCCTAAACTGTGGGTACCATCGCAGTCTCTGCAATGGGTGGAACTACCTCTGGTCGCTGCGCTCGAAGTGTCTCAACTAGAGATCCCATCATCTGGCGCATCTCCTGCATACTGGATCCCATAGTCTGGCGTATCTCCTGCACACCAGCCCCTAACATAGCAATCTGATCTGTCACGGCAGGAACAGCCTGCTCGGGCACAACCGGTGTACTACCCGGATCTGTCCTCGTCTCCGACGAGTCAACTCGAATATCGGCCCTCGCGGCCTCTCTCTGCGCCCTCGTAGTCTTTGGCGGCATAATGGCTGAAAGGAACAATAGGATTCGATAAGGATACGGAAATCGAATCGCAAGAATATACCTACTCAAGAAGGAATTTAAATCAACAAGTCCTAAGGTCGTGTAGGCGGAGTACCGTGTCGTGAGTATGCCGCGGAACATACACACGCTACGCTACCCTGCTGCAGCTACCTACTCCATCATACCAGGGTCGTCCTACACTCTGAAAGGTAAAACCTACACTCTGATACCAACTTTGTCACGACCGAAAGTTTGACCCGTGACCGGCACTTAACCACGTAACGTCTACAGGCGTAACGCGACTAAGTGAACCGAAAACCCAGAAATCAAACCAGTAAAAGTATAGAGTGTTATAAGTTAAAATGAAAGTACATACTAACATGTTAAGGAATCTGAGTAAACAATCACCAAGATAGCAATATACGACGCCGTATCGAAGATCAAGATCCACAAGTGGGAACATCACAGAGAGAATATACTGCAAGTACAGCCGGCTCACAACGAGCTCGACACCAGAATACAAATAATATACATCATCGTCCTCACACTGTCTCTAAGTCAAATACATACATGGTAGATGGAGAATACTAGATACAACAATGTACATAATTGAAATATAAACAGATACCGCACAAACCCACCTATCAGCAAAAGAGCTAGTACACCAACTATGGGGGTATCTGTGTCAAAAGATGCAAGCGCAGCCTGCCGCAACTACTCCAAAGGGCAACCTGCAAACACTGTGGCACAACGGGGGTGAGTTGCCAACTCGTGAATAGAGATAATATATAAAGGTAATCGCGAGCATGCACGTACTGCGCCACTCTATCATATGCCAACAGATGATATCAAAATGTGATAAGCAGTATGTGCAATAATCATACAAGTGCTCTATCAGGTAATGTAACTACAGGATGAGGTACAATAATAAATGCTGAGCATGGGCAATAATAATATCTACACGGAATGTCAACGTGGAATATATGATCGGTGTCCATCAATGCACCCAGATCCCCCAAACAGCTCAGGCGCCGGCACTCTCATCGGCCCTCAAATCCTGTACATCTCTGAGAATCCCGAGTGCCCAACATCGGCACCCAAATATCATAAATACTCGTGTCCAGTATCGACACGCAAAACCTCATCCATCGGGCCCGTCAGTCCGGGTCAGCCTACGGGCTCCGTCTGCGGTATCTGCCCTCGGCCCCGGCAGTACGGATCACCCCGCATCCATCAATAGACTCTGATCAGTACCCTCCGGATAACTGTCAGGTCCAACCAATCACTGGTAGGTAGTAGTCCCTCTGCTAGGCTCACCGTCTACTACACAGCGAAACCGTTCTCGCCCCGGGGTACCATACCGGGTCCACCATGTACCTGTAATCGGCCTCAACCAGCTCCTCGATTCGGGTTCACATATATCACTCTAGCACCGAGGAAACACATGGTGGACGCACCGAAATATCATATCAAGGGAACCGGGTTTTTAAATGATCACATATTTGAAATAGCCACGGTTCCCAAATCCAGAAATCACACGTAATCTAAATCATTATGCAAGTCAATGATCCGATATGATATGTGCATCAAATATGAATATCATGTCAAGTCATAAATAGATGAGCTACAATATAATGATCCGATTTGATATATGCATCAAGTATGAATATCAAGTCATGTCACATATAGATGAGCTGCAATATAATGATCTGATGTAAATTCTACAGTGTGGGTGTCATGGCAGTTACTAACGGTGTGTGTGTAACATGCAGGATAGTGCTCGTGCAACATGGACCGTTAGTAATGGTGCGGTGTTCTATCAATTCTAGTCTATAACCATATTGCAGGGAATGCAGTATGCACTAAATAGTTGCCATGAACAGTAAATGTATGTGAATATAACTATAAGGTCCTATCAGCCCTGACGTAGAACGCCATGCGGGCGATATCCCCGTAGATGTTAAATCTACTCACCGAAGTCTCTCGCTTGGTATAGCCAACAACTTATTTCCCCTTCTGCGCGGCGTCCACCGTACTCGCCTGCGAACCTAGAATTACACAATACATCATACATAAGCTTGAACTCACACAAACACGACATTAAAGCCGAACTAGTAACTCGTGTCGTGAACCAAGCGCGCGTGTGCGCGATACGCTAAAACGTGTGACTACGCGCCTGAAGTCACTCCGACGCGTCGCGATACGCAGAAACCCAAAACCCACAAACACGTATCACGCATGTCGCGAAGACTAAAAATACGGGAAAATAGGTATTCTACTCCAGATTTTGATACAAGAAATATATTGCAAAACTATATATGCCAAAATAACCCACATAGCAGCAGATACCAACACCCCAAACCCCAACCCAAAACTCCCCCATCTGGCCGCAATTTGCGGCCAGAATGATTATTTCGGCGGCCTGGGTAGGGAATTGGGCTCTCAGGTTTGGTGTGTGCACTCTATACCCCTCGTACATGCTACAGTAATATCTAGTTTCACTCTGAAATATCTCGGGTAGCAGCAGATCCTACAGGGCCTTATTTCTAGTTAAAATCTACACTTTTGCACTAAAATGGAACTTTTAGGGTATTTTTGTGCAAACTGAAACAAACCTGGCCTAAAATAGTTCTAATAACACCTAATAGAGCTAACACAACTAACAAAACCCTAATCTAACATGTGAATCACAAATATCCTTTAATATCACCAAAAATGCACAAAAATGAGATTTTTACTAAAGAATACTACAAGTTATGGAAAAAGAGGTTAAGACATGAGTTTATACCTTCTAAGAACCTTGTAAAACACCAAAAGTCTCAGCTTTTCCCTCAAATATGCAGATTTGCTTCAAACACCTCAAAAAGTTCACTTTTCCTAAGGTTTTGTGAAGGAAATGAGTTGATATGTATAGGGTTTTGTGTATGGATCAAAGGGGAATGAAAAGAGAAGAGAATATGGAGAAAAAATGGGGGTTTTTGCTGCTGGAATTGGTGTTGGATTTCAGAATGAGGGAAAGAGAGAGAAGAGAGAAGAAAAGGGGTCAAAAAGTCAAAGTTTCATACCTAACACCATGCTCATTTGTTTATTGGATTTGAATTATAAAATGGGGTTTTGTTTAGATTAAAATGGTGGGGAAAATAACAACCATGCAACACAAGAAAATGGTTAACATGCTACCAAAAACCCTAAGTCTCAAAAATGGCTAAGTGTGCAAGTGTGCACTAACACAAGAAAATTCCCAATATGGTAACACTACTAAATATAACTAATAATTCTATAAACACATATATAATAACACATACGATCACTAATTATCACGAAAGACATTCTATGGAAATTCAAAGTGTTACAGTGTATCAATAAATTCTACTTCCTGGGTATTGGATACCGGATCAGGATCTCAAATCTGTAATTCTTTGCAGGCACTGAGAAAGCGTAGGGTTTTGAAGGCAGGTGATATGACCCTCAGAGTTGCAAACGGAGCTTGCATGGATTCTGAGTCCGTGGGGGACTATCACCTGGGATTGTCAGATGGACACGTTTTGGTTTTGCGTAATTGTTATTTTATACCCAATGCAACTTGTAATATCATTTCTGTATCTTTATTATCTAAAGAAGGTTATGAATTTGCATTTGTAAGCAATGTTGTAAATATTCACCTTAATCAAGTTTTGATTGGGTCAGGTACATTAAGCAATGGTATATACGTATTAAACCAACCATAGATTTTCAATGTCCAGAATACACACAAAAGAAAGTCTCCGGAAACAAATCAGGCTTTCTTATGGCATTGTAGACTGGGTCACATCAATGAGAGAAGGTTGACGAAGTTACATACAGAAAGATATTTGGATCCGTTCGAATATCAATCATATGCAACTTGTCAATCCTGTCTCAAAGGAAAGATGACAAAGACTCCGTTCACTGGACATGGAGTAAGAGCGAGCGAGCTCTTGGGACTCGTACACAGCGACATGTGCAGTCCAATGTCTACACATACGCGAAGCGGTTATTCTTACTTCATTACTTTTACGGATGACTTTTCAAGGTACAGATATGTCTTCTTAATGAAACATAAATCCGAACCCTTTGGAAAATTCCAGGAATAGAAGAATGAAGTAGAAAAACAAACCGGCAAAAGTATCAAGACACTGAGATCTGATCGAGGTGGTGAATACTTGAGTGCCGAGTTCCTGGATTACCTAAAAGAGAATAGAATTCTCTCTCAGCTTACTCCTCCATACACTCCGCAACACAACGGTGTATCGGAAAGACGGAACCGGACCCTATTGGATATGGTACGTTCCATGATGAGTAACGCTGAGTTACTGCGATCATTCTGGGGATATGCACTAGAATCAGCTGCATACCTTTTGAACTGAGTTCCAACTAAGACTGTGCCTACCACACCATATCAGATGTGGTGTGGGATGAAACCCTATCTTAAGCACATTAAGACATGGGGATGTCCAGCTTTTGTCAAAAAGCAGCATGCGGACAAACTCGAGGCACGCTCAGTACAGTGCAAGTTTGTGGGATATCTAAAGAACTCCAAGGGATATTTCTTCTATTGCGAAGAGGAACAAAAGGTTTTTGTTTCCCGTCATGCCCACTTCTTGGAAACTGAGTTTTTGGAAAATCAGATAAGTGGGAGTGCAATAGAACTGGAAGAAATTCCAGAACCACGAGCTACTACTGAAAGCGTAGTAGAACCAGAGGGTTCGAAAGAACAGGACATTCCTGCACCGCTCCGCAGGAGCAGTAGGCAGTCTCATCCGCCCGAGAGATACTACGGTTTTCTCATAGACGGGGATAGAGAGGATTGCATCATTGATAGTGATGAGCCGACTAGCTTCCAGCAGGCCATTCAGAGTATTGACTCGGTAAAATGGCTGGATGCAATGCGGTCCGAAATGGAGTCTATGTACACAACCAAAGTATGGACATTGGACGTTGCTCCAGATGGGGTAAAACCCGTAGGATGCAAGTGGATCTTCAAAAGGAAGATTGGTGTAGATGGACAGGTTGAGACCTATAAGGCTAGACTTGTTGCAAAGGGTTTTCGTCAAAGACCTGCTTTGGACTATGACGAAACTTTTTTCTCCGGTGGCTATACTGAAATCCATTCGGATCCTTCTTGCCATTGCTGCCTTCCACGATTATGAGATTTGGCAGATGGACGTAAAGACCGCTTTTCTAAATGGAAATTTAGAGGAGTGTGTCTATATGGACCAGCCAGAGGGTTTCATTCAGAGTGGGAGCAGCGGAAAAGTGTGCAAGTTGCTTAAGTCTATCTATGGACTAAAGCAGGCATCACGGAGTTGGAACATCTGTTTTGATGAGACGGTCAAAGAATTTGGCTTTGTCAAAAATCCAGATGAACCATGTATCTATAGTAGATTTGTAGCAAGAACTGTCGTATTCCTCGTTTTATACGTGGATGCCATTCTATTAATAGGAAATGACATTCCTATGCTACAATCTGTCAAAAGGTTCTTGTCACACAGGTTCTCCATGAAAGACCTGGGTGATACCTCTTACATTCTGGGGATCCGGATCTATCGTGACAGATCCAAGAGGATATTAGGACTTTCACAGTCCAGGTACATCGACACCATGCTGAAAAGATTCAGTATGGAAGATTCCAAGCGCAGTAATCTACCGGCTTGTCACGGGATCACCCTCTCTAAAGAGATGTCTCCCAAGACTGATTTGGAAAAGGATCGCATGTCTATTATACCCTAAGCTTCTACGGTAGGCTCTATAATATATGCGATGTTGTGTACCAGACCAGATGTAGCTTATGCACTGAGTGTGGTAAGCCGGTATCAGTCAAATCCAGGGGAGAAGCACTGGATAGCGGTAAAGAACATTCTCAAGTACCTGAGAAGGACTAAGGAGATGTTCTTGGTGTATGGAGGAAAAGACCTCCAGATCGAGGCCTTTGCTGACTCCAGCTTCCAAAGTGACAAGGATGATTCCAAGTCCATGTCGGGTTATGTCTTTACAATAAATGGAGGGGCGGTGTGTTGGAAAAGTTCCAAACAGGAAACCGTTACTGACTCGACGATGGAAGCGGAATATATCGCTGCTGCGGATGCCGCAAAATAAGCCGTCTAGATGAGGAAGTTCTTAACGGAACTTGAGGTGGTTCCATCCATTGTTGATCCAATACCTCTGTATTGTGACAACAACGGGGCTATAGCTTTAGCGAAGGAACCCAGGTCCCATCAGAAGTCCAGACACATCTTGAGGCGGTATCACCTGATCAGGGAGATCGTGGGTCGCCAGGAGATTGAGGTTCGAAGAGTTGCTACGGAAGATAACACTGCTGATCCACTCACGAAGACCTTACCCCAGACTCAGTTCGAGCGGATGATCGAGATGATAGGTCTTCGATACGCCAGTACATGGCCTTAGTGCAAATGGGAGATTGTTAGTGTATATGCCCTAGAGGCCATTACTGTATCATACTAGTTTGTATATTACTTAATGGAAGCTTGGGATATTCACAGTTGTATAGACAATCTTGCTCAAAATGCTAGTATGCTACTTGGTTTGTTTCTACTTTAATGTGTACATGTGTTTATTTTAGTATATCACCTATACACATTAGTGGAGCCCTTAGGATCTTTGCTTGATTACCAGCCTTGTGATGGCAGTCACACTCGTGGGGGCTGGGTAATCCACAAGCACATCCTTATACAGGTCCCTAGTCGTAGGACTATCGAGACATAGCGTCGATACTCTGGAGTAGACTAGCGTATGCGCTTCTCATCCCAGCAGGGGAGACGGTCTGTCCCACAGCCGTCAGTACGTCGTACTTGAGATAGTATGTGGGTGCTCGTTAGGTTACGGGTACACTGGACAGGACTCATCGGGAAAAGATTGGTTGGTACTATACCTATCGTCAGCTATCAGTTCCCAGGTGATATGAATACAGCTTAGTCCGCTGACTTGACACTGTCACTTCGCCTCGAGTGTGTTCCTACTGTACTTTGATTACTACCCTACCACGGCTCAAAAGAGTCGTGCAAACAGGTAGTAGTTGGGTGTAGTCCCGAAGCACTTGGAGGCAGTGACGGTTAGACAGGATTCGTCTCTCCCGGTATTGGGAGTTGATATCGCGCTGTGTCATGGAGAGCCATTACACAAAGTCGTCCCTGGCCAGGGCAAGCGAGATATACTGGTAGGTTTCCAGTGTTATCTCAGTGTGTTTTGGGCTACACTCCGACACGACTTGTACCGCTATTAGGGGAATGACGTTTACCGCCCCCTAAGCCCGCCATACGATATTCTCAGACGAACAGACCGGACTGTACGGAGATTGTCACAATGAGGCTCAGTAGGAGTTCAGATGGGTTTCACCTCGTCAGTCTTCTTATCGGCATCTACCTGGGGGCCGTTACGCACAGCTAGTGCCGCTTGCGGTCTGTGGTTAAACCCACTGCCAGCGTAATGTCGAGTCTTTAGTGTCCCACACAGAGAGCTATTCGCCTTTAGGCAAAAGAGTAGAGGTCGCATGGTTTTGCGACAGGGTTCGGTCACATCCGTGCACTTGTGCATGTCTAGTGTCCGGGCAGTTATCACTAGCGGGCTTTCATTTAAGCCAGATCCTAGTGTACGTTTTGGGATTGGTTTTATCTCGGTTGAATTCGTGTTCCTCGGAACGCGGATGCGGGTGTGTATGCACGGTTGACAGAGACAGAGGCAGATGATTCTCATTAGGGTTGTTGACTGTTGACTTTTGCTAAAACCTAATGAGAATTAGAAATATGATTAACAATAATATTAATTAAGTATTATTGTGACATGGTTGGGTTGAAAGGTTGACTTTGTTGACTTGTTGACTTTTTTGACCGGTTGACTAGGTTGGACTTGTTGACCACCATCATGACAATGGCTATCACTTCATGGCATTGACCTTTGCTTGCTTATTTGTTCACACATTGCATTTAATGCATGAAATGATATTACCATTTAATATGATAACAACCATCACATAATACTCAATTATTATTATGTGTTATGATGATTTTGGATTATGAGAGCAAGGGTGAGAAAAGTCTTGCTCATTCTTTCATTTGCTTTCTCTCTCATGAAAGCTCTCTCATCCTCAAGCTCTCCCTCTTCCTCTTGCTCTCTCTCTAGTTCAGGGCAAAAACCTCTCATCTGTTGAGAATCATTTGCCTTGGAGATAAAAACCCAAAACACTTCTCTACTCATCCTAGTACACAAAGTCTTGCAAGCCAAGTGTCCTAGTTTCCTCTAGTTTGAGGTTGAAACCATAGGTAGAAGCTTTTTGGTGGATCCATCTTCGGCGCAAGGAGACGACGAGGTGAAGCCGTTCCGACCACCACAAGGAGTCGAAAAGAAGGAGTTCAAGTTAAGGTATAACCCCCTAACCGAGTAGGTAAAACTCCTAGTTAGGTTGTTAGATAGTTGTTTAACAAAGATCCGTATTTTGAGTCTATGTTACCCCCTAAGAAAAAATCGTTTTTCACCATTTCCGCAACCCCAAAGAACCGGGGACGGGTAACATGGACTTACACCTACTTCATCATCCTCATCTATTCTAGCCACATAGATTAGGGTGTTCACTTCACTAATACTTGATTAGAGAAGTGAAAGCTTGATCTTGAGATTCTTCAAGGTCGACCGTCTTCGAAAAGGATGAGATCAAGCAAGCATGGATCATTTGACTTGTGGAGCCTCTCTTGAGTCCGGGAGATCTTGGATCGCGGCGAAGGGACTACTACTGTCACGACCCGAAAGTACGGAACGTGACCGGCACTTAGATTACGAAGTGTCTAGAGGCGCAACGTAACCCAAGTAAGCCGAAGCCCAGAAATCTAAACCATAAAAGAAGAAGAAGTAAAGGAAAACATGTAGAAAACAAGTTTAAAAGCAACATCCAACTTTCTCAAAAATTTCGGCGGAGTCTCCTTTGTGAAAACTGGCCCTAAACGGGTATAAACAAGAATAATATATATATAAACAATAAAAAAAAAGCATTCCCAAACGGGAGCTAGCTCTACGCCAAAAGGCGGAAACAACCACACCAATGCACAATAGTATACAACGCCAAAGGTTGAGCCTCAAAACTTAAAAGAAAACAAATCCACCAGATACCATAATAATACAAGCGCGACTCTAAGATCGAAATAAATAACTGGTCCAGTAAACTATCAAGTAATACAAGTTTGGTTGATGGAGCTTACTAGATACAAATGAAATAATAAAAAGTACAACGGCGGTCTAGATACAAATGAACCAACCTACCATGCAAATCACCCTGAATGAAATGATCTGCCAGCAAGCTGCTAGGGAAACCTGTACATCGAACCTGTAATAAAATTTGGCACAACGGGGGTGAGTTTCCAACTCGTGAGTAGAAGATATCTGCGAAAGGAAATCGAATGCACGACGCTATCCTAGGTCATAATAATACACTCTATATCACCAGTCATCTAGTAATGGCAGGGTAAAAAACTACGTGTAAGTGCAAATGCTCCGTGCTCGTGTCCATGCCTCAAATAATAATATGTCATGTGAATGAGTATGCATGCATCATGAATGTAAAATAACCAATCCTGAAATCTGGATATATCTGTATAAGAAATCTTTAGCTTTTATCATGGTAAAATTTGTATAGAAATCTGAAATATCAACAATGAAATCCATGGAAATCCGTGTCAAGCATCGACACAAAACATGTAAATCTCAAGTCTCAATACCTCATAATCTCAATATCTCATAGTCTCAATATCTCGGGCTCCGTCAGTCCGGATCGGCCCATATCATCAAATCTCACGACAACGGTCGGTATCCTCCGGATATCCGCCGCGCTAGACATCACCGGTAGGTAGTCCTCCCCTGCCAGGCTCATCGTCTACAACTCGATCTTCTTGCCCCGGGGTACCATCCGAGCACACCATGTATCCGAGACGGTTCATCCACTCCTCGAATCGGGTCTCGAAATCCAACAGAAAACATGAAATCTCATGGTGGACGACACATACATCACGAGAAAACCGCAACTTATATTTTAAAAAGAGAGGAGGAGAGAGAGATGTTTTTATATATATATTATTACGGTTTTCCCCAAAATCCAGAAATCTTATAGAAATCCAAAATCCCAAAATCATGAGTAAGTATATGATAAATGTCGGCATAAGCCCCACAATACTGCATGATAACATGGAAATGTGAATGCATGAAATGTCTAAATAATAAATGCCATGTCTAGACTAACACCAGAGAGTAATCACAATATTATATCAATCTAGCTGTTAGCTTATTCTATCAATAAAAGATAGTATGCTCTAAAGTGTACGTGACATAACAATTACCGATGATGATGTGTGTGAGCTGGCAAATAAGTGTGCGTGGAATATGCGCATCATCGGTAATGGTGCTGGTGTCCTAACAGGCAGAGTTTTATACTGATTATAGAAACATATGTATGAGCATGCACCATGATGATTACGGTCTAAATATACAAGTATAACAACAACTATATGACTCGAGCCTAAACTAGTGTCCATCTAACCTCCTAAGGAACTAAACCTAAGAAACTAGTCGATAAGAAACAAGAGTCCACCTAAGCTCTGAGTCCATATCTCTAATAGTCGGCGATCCAGCCTCAATAGCGTCACGTACGTAGTACGACTTTCTCAAATCAAGAGTGCGGATCAATCATCACATCTATGCCCTGTACGGTAAAATCGATCATACGGCATCCCAATATCGGGGTACGGGTCAAGTATCACCTACGTGTCTCATCATTCGTATAATATCATCATCAAATCATGTCATGATCAAGGTACTGTACTGTAATCGCATACATCAATCATATATCATTTCCAGCATAAATATACATCTTTAATTTAACCTCAGAAATATCATGTCACATGTATCATATCGTGATTAAGTCACACCTATATGATATCGTAATCAAGTCACACATATATCATATTGTAATTTCAGACACAGGTTACAGTCCGGGTTCTATTTTAGAGTCCCATATACCTCAATATCATCACTGCCCATTATTATTTATTTATACCTATTCATTATCTCATTTTCTAATGATCTGCTAACATCATAACACGAGCGTATAGCCAAGAATCACGGCATCAAGCCCAGTTATATTGTTTCATCCTCGTGTATCATATCACATCCTTGTATCATATATACGTGTTGTGTGTGTGTATATATATATATACCTACACCTAGTCCTATATATATACACACATACACGTATACACCACGTCGAGTTTCTGTATGTGCGTGTGTGTGTATCTACCTAAAACCTACGAATCTCCTCCAAGATATTTATCCTCGGGTAAGGTCTTTCTAAATCAATCTAGTCTAACCTAAGGTCATTACTAAGGTCCTACTCACCAAAATTCTAAGGTCACTTCTGGCTTCCTAATGACAATAAGTACTTTTCATATTCTACGTTTGCGGGGGTGCTAAACACCATCCACCCGACTTCCCCCCGTAGATATACATCTACTCACCTGGTCCTTGTCTGCCGAAAACGATGTCACCTTCCTCTTCTTCCTCGTCCGAAGTCCACGTGAGGGGTACCTATATGCAAACACATATAATATCATAAACTGAATCATGGACAAAACCAAAACGACGCACGAAACGCGCATAGGTTAAAACCTATGACCCGCTCATGCAAAAGATCCAAATATTGCTCGATATCGGCGTACAAACACCGATTGATCGAGATAAAACACCAACAAACAACTCATAGTTTTAAAACTCATTACTTATAATATAAAACATGATTTAATTTATCGAAACCCTAAAATCGATCAAATCGTCCGATTACGTAAAACCCGAAAACGCCGATTTACCGTTTTACTTCAAAACTTGATGTTTAAATGAAACTAATGGTCATAATGCTCATTAAATAACATAACAAGATTATAGAAACAATTACCATATTTTTATTACACTAATTTGTATTAAATTGAAATTCTACTTTACAATTTAATCAATTTTAACACTTTGCAAGCAAAATTTCACAATATCACAACTAAACTTGATTTGCATGAATTAACGTATTAAACTACAATTCATGATGATAATAATATAATGAAACCACAAATTAGATTTTAAATCTCATTTATTTAAGAATTTCTAAAATCTAGTTAACAAAATAGTATTTTTCTCACAATTTCTCAATTATCGTTAAAAACTAGTAACCAAATTAAGTCTTTCATTCCACTAACAAGTTAATATCCTCATTAAAACCACAATATAGTGTTACAAACATTAATTGGAATTTTATCTCACCAATATATACAATATATAGAAATCTAGTTTGCAAAATTGTTTAATTTAAACAATTTTGGATAAACAATTTACAATATGTCAACCATGCTTGATTTTCCATTTTTAAAAATGTTAAACTAGTTATTATAACCCTAATTAATTAATAAAACCATAACTTGATTTTATAAACCCTAACTTAAATTTTAAACTTGTAAATAGAATTAATTAGGAAAATCTAAATATGCTAGATTAAACATTTAATAACAATAAATCATAAGAATAAAATTTATACCTCCACAACATGAAATCCAAACATGAAAATATGCCTCCAAAATAATGGTTTCCAACTCCAAATTCCATGCTAAATAGGTCAAAGGAAAATGGTAGAGGTTGAATGTTGATTTTTGAGGTTTATTTTTGGATTTTTTGATGAATTTTGATGATTTTTAATGCAAAAATGATGTGGGGAAAATTTTGGGGCTGCCCATGGTGGTGAGGCTGGCCATGAGGTGAGGAAAAGAGAGGAGAGTGAGAAAAGGTGAAGAAAAGTGTAGAACGTTTCACAAAAATATCATTCCATTAAGTCTTTTCATGATTAAATAAAATATTCTTTATTTTCCTAACTCCATTTAACCTAGAATGGTCTAGAACCATGGAAAATTTTGAAAATAAATTTTGCGTGAAACACACTTGATTTCAATATGTAATGGTTCACTTTTGCTAATTAAACCCATTCAAATTTGTAATTTACACTAATTTAGTGTATAAATAAAGCTTATGTTAATATTTAAAATAATTAATTTAGGAAAAATATTTAATTAAACTAAAAATTTATAAGTGACTAAATAAACACCATTTACTAGTAATTACATAATTAAAATAGGTATTTTTAAATTTATAATGAAAAATAATTACGGTTTTGTTTTACGAAAAATACGTTTTACTTTACCGAAAATCATAAAATTCACTTAAAGAATTTTATTTATTTATTTATTTATTTTAAAACGTTACAATCTTCCCCCCTTTAAGAAATTCGGTCCCCGGATTTAAATTGAAACTCCCCCCAATTATTAAAACATTCAGCCAAAATTCTCAAACCGTCGGGGCTCCGAAATCATCAATACATAACTAAAATCAACTCTGTCAAGCATATCGCAATCATCGTAGTTATAGCGAAAATAAAATATCAAAACCCAATACGAAAACCAGCATAATATATATCAAAACTATAGCTTATATATCGTGCGCATCGTAGTAAAATCGTCCAAACATCTGGATAAAGAAGCATGCAAGAACCCCCTTTTGAAAATCGTCGTGTGATGCACGTGTCACGGCATAAGTAGCGGACGTTTATTTTAAAAAAAATAACTATAAATAAATATCTTTTATTTAACATACTCATCCCGTCTGGTTACTGAATCAAATAGTAATGATTATAAAAATATACTGCTCAAACTGTAATCAATCCCAATCACATCATAAGAATATCATGTGCGTCCGGTGCGCACTAAAATTGAAACCAAATATAGATGCCACGAATACACACAAAAACAAAACTGAGTGCGACAGGTGTGCACCAAAAACATCTGTCAAGTGCAACGGGCATGCACAACTCTAATATCAGGTGCATCTAATCTGCACAAAACCCCGATTTAGTGCATCTGGTGTGCACAAAATCGCATCAAGTGCGCCAAGTGTGCGTAAGAATCTCAATCAGGTGCACATTGTGCACGAAAACATACGCCGAATATCAAAAGCAAAATCACAGTACGAAAATGCATGAAAACTAGGTCGAAGCGTATGTCAAAATCATGTGTAACCCATATGCACAAAATCAAATCAAAATCTCAAAATGTATAAAACCAGATCGAGTGTACTGGGTATGTACAAAACAACATCTATACAACCGATATACGAAATACGCATATAATATAATGAATGCACACATAAGAAATACCAATCATAGAACAAAATCCTAAAATTACCAAAATCTAATCAACGGAAATATGAAATTCAAATCACCAAATCACAATCGTAAACACTATCGTCAATGTACGCCTCTTTCCTCTGATGTCGACTGCTTTGAACACGTCTCTTCGTAGCTGTGCTGACTGCGCTACCAATGACAATACTCGTATCTAGAGTCTCCCACGTAATCTATCCCTTCAGCTGATATCCGGACTATATTAAACTTTTCGATCGATTCATCAAAATCCCATAATTCCCCGAGAGCTCAACACTCAAGTACAGTTTAAAAATATCCAGTACATACCCCAGCATCTGCGGACCAGCCGTAGAAGGGCAAACCCAAACCTCACTAATGGCACCATGGAACTGCCGTAAACCCTAAGGTTCAAAGGCGTTCTCATGGTCATTATGTCGAGTTAGGGTTTCATTCTTCTAGAGGGTCCATAGAAATACCTGCATGTTCTTCCGAATAACTTAAACTTGGGAAAATGGGTTAATGACAATCGTTCGAATCCTTTAACTTCGTCTGGACGGCATGTGAATCCCCTTCGTCCGCATGCTAAACAATGTTTCAATCCTCAAGAATAAACGATACCTTAATGGTTATCGCATTTGAGCCACAGCTCCCTCTGCCTGTGCGACCGTGATGACAGATACCACCATCCGATATCGACGAAGGTAGATCAAAGAAACGAATGAAATACGGTGCAAAGAAATGTACATCCTAAGGCTACTTAAGAAGAGTGGCATATCGTAAGTATGCCGCGGATCATACCCACGGTACGTCACTCTACCTAAGTCGCCTACTCCATCAACCAAGGGTCACCCTAGACATATACAAAGGTTAAACATAGCGCTCTGATACCAACTTTGTCACGACCCGAAAGTACGGAACGTGACCGGCACTTTGATTACGAAGCGTCTAGAGGCGCAATGTAACCCAAGTAAGCCGATGCCCAGAAATCTAAACCATAAAAGAAGAATAAGTAAAGGAAAACATGTAGAAAACAAGTTTAAAAGCAACATCCAATTTTCTCAAAAATTTCGGCAGAGTCTCCTTTGTAAAAACTGGCCCCAAACGGGTACAAACAAGAATAATATATATACAAACAATAAAAAACCCATCCCCAAACGGGAGCTAGCTCTACGCCAAAAGGCGAAAACAACCACACCAATGCACAATAGTATACAACGCCAAAGGGCGAGGCTCAAAACTTAAAAGAAAACAAATCCACCAGATACCATAATAATACAAGCGTGACTGTAAGGTTGAAATAAATAACTGGTCCAGTAAACTATCAAGTAATACAAGTTTGGATGATGGAGCTTACTAGATACAAATGAAATAATAAAAAGTACAACGGTGGTCCAGATACAAATGAACCAACCTACAGTGCAAATCACCCTGAATGAAATGATGTGCCAGCAAGCTGCCAGGGAAACCTATACATCGAACCTGTAATAAAATTTGGCACAACGGGGGTGAGTTGCCAACTCGTGAGTAGAAAATATCTGCGAAAAGAAATCGAATGCACGGCGCTATCCTAGGTCATAATAATACACTACTATATCACCAGTCATCTAGTAATGGCAGGGTAATAAACTACAGGTAAGTGCAAATGCTCCGTGCTCGTGTCAGTGCATCAAATAGTAATATGTCATGTGAATGAGTATGCATGCATCATGAATGTAAAATAACCAATCCTGAAATCTGGATATATCTGTATAAGAAATATTTAGCTTTTATCATGGTAAAATTTGTATAGAAATCTGAAATATCAACGATGAAATCTATGGAAATCCGTGTCAAGCATCGACACAAAACATGTAAATCTCAAGTCTCAATACCTCATAATCTCAATATCTCATAGTCTCAATATCTCGGGCTCCGTCAGTCCGGATTGGCCTATATCGTTAAATCTCACGACAACGTTCGGTATCCTCCGGATATCCGCCACGCCAGACATCACCGGTAGGTAGTCCTCCCCTGCCAGGCTCATCATCTACAACTCGATCTTCTTTCCTCGGGGGACCATACCGGGCCCACCATGTACCCGAGACGGTTCATCAACTCCTCGAATCGGGTCTCGAAATCCAACAGAAAACATGAAATCTCATCGTGGACGACACATACATCACGAGAAAACCGCAACTTATATTTTAAAAAGAGAGGAGGAGAGAGAGAAGTTTATATATATATATTATTGCGGTTTTCCCAAAAATCCAGAAATCTCATAGAAATCCAAAATCCCAAAATCATGAGTAAGTAAATGATAAATGTCGGCATAAGCCCCACAATACTGCATGATAACCTGGAAATGTGAATGCATGAAATGTCTAAATAATAAATGCCATGTCTTGACTAACACCAAAGAGTAATCACAATATTATATCAATCTAGCTGTTAGCTGATTCTATCAATAAAAGATAATATGTTCTGAAGTGTACGTGACATAGCAATTACCGATGATGATGTGTGTGAGCTAGCAAATAAGTGTGCGTGGAATATGCGCATCATCGGTAATGGTGCCGGTGTCCTAAATGGTAGAGTTTTATACTGATTATAGAAACATATATATGAACATGCACCATGATGATTACGGTCTGAATATAAAGACGGATGTGTATTAACCACTCATTTGATATACAAGTATAACAACAACTATATGACTCGAGTCTAAACTAGTGTCCATCTAACCTCCTAAGGAACTAAACCTAAGAAACTAGTCGAAAAGAAACAAGAGTCCACCTAAGGCCTGAGTCCATATCTCTAATAGTCGGCGATCCAGCCTCAATAGCGTCACGTACGTAGTATGGCTTCCTCAAATCAAGAGTGCGGATCAATCATCACATCTATGCCCGGTACGGTAAAATCCATCGTACGGCATCCCAATATCGGGGTACGGGTCAAGTATCACCTACGTGTCTCATCATTCGTATAATATCATCATCAAATCATGTCATAATCAAGGTATTGTACTGTAATCGCATACATCAATCATATATCATTGCCAGCATAAATATACATCGTTAATTTATCCTCAGAAATATCATGTCACATGTATCATATCGTGATTAAGTCACACCTATATGATATCGTAATCAAGTCACACATATATCATATTGTAATTTCAGGCACAGGTTACAGTCCGAGTTCTATTTTAGAGTCCCATGTACCTCAATATCATCACCACCCATTATTATTTATGTATACCTATTCATTATCTCATTTTCTAATGATCCGTTAACATCATAACACGACTGTATAGCCAGGAATCACGGCATCAAGCCCAGTTATATTGTTTCATCCCCGTGTATCATATTGTTAGTGTATATGCCCTAGAAGCCATTACTGTATCATACTAGTTTGTATATTACTTAATGGAAGCTTGGGATATTCACCTTGTATATACAATCTTGCTCAAAATAGTAGTATGCTACTTGGTTTGTTTCTACTTCAATGTGTACATGTGTTTATTTTTGTATATCGCCTATACACATTAGTGGAGCCCTTAGGATCTTTGCTTGATTACCAGCGATGTGATGGCCGTCACACTAGTGGGGCTGGGTAATCTATAAGCACATCCTTATGCAGGTCCCTGGTCGCAGGACTATCGAGACAGGGCATCGATACTCCGGAGTAGACCAGCGCATGCGCTTCTCATCCCAGTGTGGGAGACGGTCTGTCCCACAGCCGTCAGTACGTCGTACTTGAGATAGTATGCGGGTGCTCGTTAGGTTACGGGTACACTGGACAGGACTCGTCGGGAACTGACTAGTTGGTATTATGCCTATCGTCAGTTATCAGTTCCCAGGTGACATGAGTATAGCTTAGTCCGCTGACTTGACACTGTCACTTCGCCTCGAGTGTGTTCCCACTGTACTTTGATCACTACCCTACCACGGCTCAAAGGAGTCGTGCAAACAGGTGGTGGTTGGGTGCAGTCCCGAAGCACTTGGAGGCAGTAACGGTTAGACAGGATTCGTCTCTCCCGGTATTGGGGGTTGACATCGCGCTGTGTCTAGGAGAGCCATTACACGAGTAGTCCCTGGCCAGGGCAAACGAGATATACTGGTAGGTTTTCAGTGTTATCTCAGGGTGTTTTGGGCTTCACTCCGGCACGACTTGTACCGCTATTGGGGGACTGACGTTTACCGCCCCCTAGGCCCGCCATGCGATGTATCAGACGAACAGACCGGACTGTACGAAGAATATCACATTCAGGCTCAGTAGGAGTTCAGATGGGTTTCGCCTCGTCGGTCTTCTTGTCGGCACTACCTGGGGACCGTTACGCACAGCTAGTGCCGCTTGCGGTCTGTGGTTAAACCCACTGCCAGCGTAGTGTCGAGTCTTTAGAGTCCCACACAGAAAGCTTTTCGCCTTTAGGCAAAAGAGTAGAGGTCGCATGGTATTGCGACAGGTCGCATGGTTTTGCGACAGGGTTCGGTCACATCTGTGCACTTGTGCACGTACAGTGTCCGGACAGTTTACACTAGCGGGCTTTGGTTTAAGCCAGATCCTAGTGTACCTTTTGGGATTGGATTTATCCAGTGTGCATTCGTGTTCCTCGGAACGCGGATGCGGGTGTGTATGCACAGTTGACAGGGAGGCAGAGGCAGCGGATTCTCATTAGGGTTGTTGACAGTTGACCGTTGACTATTTGACTTTTTGCTCAACCCTAATGAGAATATGATATGTGATTAACTATTATATTAATTAAGTATTATGGTGACATGGTTGTTGACTTTTGTTGATTTTGTTGACTTGTTGACTTTTGTTGACTTGTTGACTTTGTTGACCGGTTGACTAGGCTTGACTAGTTGACTATCATGATAATCATAGCCATCATTTCATGGCAAAGACTTTTACTTGCTTGCTTATTTGTGTAAAATGAGTGCATGAAATGATATGGTTATGCTTGCTTCAACCATCACATAAGACTTTTTTGGTATGATGAGTTATCATGACTTTGGATTATGAGAGGGTGAGAGACTAAAGACTTGCTCATTCTTTCTTGCTCACTCTCTCTCTTGTTCTTGAGCTCTCTTGTTTTTGCTCTCACCCTCAACCTCTTGCTCCCTCTCTTGACTCTATGGTTCTCTTGTCTCATGAGTTGAGAATCAAGAACAATAGATAAAATCCCATACAAACTCTTCTCTACTCACTCTAGTTCACAAGGTTTAGCAAACCGAGTGAACTAGTTTCTTCAAAGTTCGAAGAAGGAGCCAAAGGTTGGAGCTTTCAGGTGGATCTATCTTCGGCGTACGGAGACGACGGGAAGAAGCCAATCCTGACCACCATCGGAGCATGAAGACGAAGGAGTTCAAGACAAGCAAGGTATAACCCCCTAACCGAGTAGCTAGAAACTCGTAGTTAGGTTGTTAGCTAGATGTTTAACCAAGATCCGGGTTATAGGTCCATGTTACCACTTCTATAAAAATCGTTTTTTACCAAATTCCGCATTCCCGAAAGTACCGGGAGAGGTAGCATGGACTTACAGTGGTATCAAAGCGACTAGTTAAACTCTATCTAACATGTTAGCAAGTAACTAGAAGATCGATCAAAGAAAAAGTCCCGAAAACGAACCCCGAAATTCGAACTTTCTGTCGATTTTTATACTGTTCAAAAGTTGATTATTTTCACACCTAAAATCGGCTCAGGGTTTTTAAAAGCCACTGTAGAAAAATCACCAAGAGTTCCCACTAAACGACCGCGGAAACGCGGCAATAGCTTGCTATTGCCGCGGTTCCGCGGCCTCCTTGGCCCCTCTCTGGTGTTTCTTTGCTACAGTGTGCTTGCAGGGGTATTTTGGGATTTTTGGAATATATGTTTTCTGCCCAGATTTTCCAGAACGAAAATTTTATTTTTGGGGTCCCGAAAATCCGTATTTTTGATCGAACTTCTAAAAGACTTAAGCTAACGGGTTTTTCTGTAATGTGATATTTGTATTGAACGTCTACTAATCGCTATATGTCGATTAGTGGGGGTTATACAAATCTGTGATCTGTAATGTTGCTGGAATGTGTATATGAATATGTTGGATTGTCGCGGGTGAATAGCCGGGGGTTGTGAGACGAGAGTTTTCTTTTCTTTCAATTCATGTAAATTTGTAAATTGATGTAACAATTATTTGTATGGCCGCACAACCGGGTCGGGGTTGTAGCCGTCATTGTATAATTTCTTTTTACTGTTTTTGCTCCTAGGATAGACCCATGGAGGGGGTGCACAAACTACCGGGTATGCCGAAGTGTCGAGTGGCCTACTCATGGAGATGAGGGAGGTTGCTACGCTTCGGGTACTTGGCGGGTAGTTTGCCGCACCCGTAGGGGTCTTGGGTGGGGTATTGGCTATTCACCGCGGCCGTGTAATTTGTCTTTCGTTACAGGCTCGTACGAATTACAGATTCATAGTATATCCAATGTATTCATCTGTGATCTGAAATGTTTATCATTGCAGTATATCTATATATGATATTATTTAGGCGTTGCTTATGTTTTACAGACGCGCTAGCCCAGCCCCCGCTCTGTCGTTAGTTAAGTAACCTAACGGGTAATGACGGGGCCCAGTGGCGAATGCGAATGGCATAAGCGTACGTCATATTTTGGTTGTTTTCTGCAATGGTAGGATTAAATGATGGGACACATTAAAAGAACTAATGCAAGAATATCACGCATTAAAAGAACTAATGCAAGATAATAAACCAAGTTAAAGTCGTTGGAACACTTTCGAAAAACCACTCGGTTCTTTTCAAAACCAACTTTTAAATGTGAAGCTTGAGCCACTCCTTTTAAAAGCTATCTCGTTCCATCGACTATATCAAGTTCACTACGTTCACGGTTTTGCCAAAACCATTCGTAGCCCTCCGTCGTTTCATATGAATAGTCAATAGTATTCAAACTGTGTTTGTTGGCCAAAGTCAAGGCATAGTGATTGGTAGCTGTTGGGTATTCATGTGCAGCATAGATAGATGCGTTGGTTTGGAACAGTCGCACCGCCTTGTTGGCCAAAGTCAAGGGTAGGTGCGGGTGGATTCAAATTAACCTGGAGAACGACGGGTAGAACTTGACATGTGACTTATGATTTCTTGGCCAAAGTCAAGGTCATAAGAGAATGGGGCAAAAATCCACATCGGGAGTTTCATAAGCACTGAAACTTACTAGATTTGCATACTATTTGGAGTGTGATGATTCTGGTAGGATTCCTTCAGTTTCGTCACGCAATGATATTTGGATCCCGATCCTACTGTGAGTATATGCTACTCCTCGGGAAATTTCTCACTAATCGATCAATGCTATAAACCTAGTAGGTGCCTAGAAAGGTGTTAGCGGGGCTACGCCCCCAGGGAAAAGAGGTTCTTTAATTAAGGAACTTCGCGAAAGCGTTGGAAAACCTCCCTCGAAGTACCGACACCGGCCTGGCTGAACGGTTAAGCAAGTATTGTGCGGTGGGATTGATCCCGACTAATTCTTCCTTTATGGTTTGAGGAGGGATTCGAGAAACAGTGGGAGCCATCCTGTTTAGACAAACTAAAAACCACTCTAAACTTGCAAGAGCATCATGCTGAGTGTTTCTTCTTCTCTCTCCTAATTGCAGCGACCAATCAACATGACTGGACTTAAGTTACTTCTAGATAAAAACAAACTGACAGGGCCAAACTACAAAGATTGGCTCAGGAATGTCAAGATAGCAATCACTTACGACAAGCTGGGGTATCTTCTTACCACCAAAGCTCCCCCTGTCCCTGGTCCCACTTCCAGCATCGTGGATAAGGAAATCCGCAAGACTTGGGAGATTGATAGCGCGAAGGCCAAGTGCCTCGTACTTGCCTCGATGGACAACGAACATCAGAGGAGGCACGAGAATATGGACCTTGAATCCATATTTCTCCATACAAAAGAACTGTATGGAGAGCAATCTCGTATCGCAAGATACGAAGCGTCGAAAAAGTTATTTTCGGCAAAGATGGCCGTCGGATCATCAGTAGCCGAGCACGTGCTAAAGATGATCGGCTACATTGAGGAGCTCGCGGACCTGGGGACCACATTGGAGAGTGAGCTCTATACGGATATAGTTCTCTAGTCCCTTCTTTCCACTTACGCCCAGTTTATACTGAACTTCAACTTACAAGAAAAAAAGGTTAAACTTTCAGAGCTCCTCAACATGCTGAGGAGCGCAGAGGGCACCCTACAGAAAGGTAGGGAAACATCCACTTTGTTTGTAGGAGGATCATCTTCTTCTAGGTCCAAGGCGAAAGCCAAGGGAAAGAAGAAGAAAGCCCCCGCCAAACCAAGGGGCGGTGTTAGTAAAGTGGATACGAAGGGAAAAGCTAAAGCAACAAAGATAGCGGGGAAGCTTGTGGATAAGGAAGAATGCTTCTATTGTCATAAGAAAGGACACTGGAAGAATGATTGCAGGGCCTGGAAGGCCAGAACACAGGAATTGAAGCAGGTTGCAGCTTCAGCTTCAGGTGTGTATGTTATTGAAAACTGTCTTTCAATAAACTCTACTTCCTGGGTATTGGATACGGGATCAGGATCTCATATCTGTAATTCTTTGCAGGCGTTGAGAAACCGTAGGGTTTTGAAGGCAGGTGACATGACCCTCAGAGTTGCGAACGGAGCTAGCATGGATGCTAAAGCCGTGGGGGACTATCACTTGGGAATGTCAGATGGACATGTTTTGGTTTTGCGTAATTGCTTTTTTGTACCCAACGCAACTTGTAATATCATTTCTGTATCTTTAGTTTCTAAAGAAGGTTATGAATTTGCGTTTGTAAGTAATGTTGTAAACATTCACCTTAATCAAGTTCTGATTGGGTCAGGTACATTGAGTAATGGTATATACGTATTGAACCAACCACAGATTTTCAATGTCCAGAATACACACAAAAGAAAGTCTCCAGAAATAAATCAGACTTTCTTGTGGCATTGTAGACTGGGTCACATCAATGAGAGAAGGTTGACTAAGTTACATACAGAAGGATATTTGAATGCGTTCAAATATCAATCATATGCCACTTGTCAATCTTGTCTCAAAGGAAAGATGACAAAGACTCCGTTTACTGGACATGGAGTAAGAGCGAGCGAGCTCTTGGGACTCGTACACAGTGACGTGTGCGGTCCAATGTCTACACATGCGCGAAGCGGTTATTCTTACTTCATTACTTTTACGGATGACTTCTCAAGGTACGGTTATGTCTTCTTAATGAAACATAAGTCCGAAGCCTTTGGAAAATTCCAGGAGTATAAGAATGAAGTAGAAAAACAGACCGGCAAAAGTATCAAGATTCTAAGATCGGATCGAGGTGAGAATACTTGAGTGCCGAGTTCCTGGACTATTTAAAAGAGAACGGAATTCTCTCTCAGCTTACTCCTCCATACACTCCGCAACATAACGGTGTATCGGAGAGACGGAACCGCACCCTATTGGATATGGTGCGATCCATGATGGGTAACGCTGAGTTACCGCGATCATTCTGGGGATATGCGCTAGAATCAGCCGCATATCTTTTGAACCGAGTTCCTACTAAGACTGTGCCTACTACGCCATATGAGATGTGGTGTGGGAAGAGACCCTATCTTAAGAACATTAAGACATGGGGATGTCCAGCTTTTGTCAAAAAGCAGCATGCGGACAAGCTCGAGGCACGCTCAGTACAGTGCAAGTTTGTGGGATATCCAAAGAATTCCAAAGGATATTCTTCTACTGTGAAGAGGAACAAAAAGTTCTTGTTTCTCGTCATGCCTACTTCTTGAAAACTGAGTTTTTGGAAAACCAGATAAGTGGGAGCGCAGTAGAACTGGAAGAAATTCCAGAGCCACGGACTATTACTGAAAGTTTAGTGGAACCAGAAGGTTCGGAAGAACAGGACATTCCTACGCCGCTCCGCAGAAGTAGTAGGCAGACTCATCCGCCCGAGAGATACTACGGTTTTCTCATAGACGGGGATAGAGAGGATTGCATCATAGATTATGATGAGCCTACTAGCTTCCAGCAGGCCGTTTAGAGTGTTGACTCAGTGAAATGGCTGGATGCAATGCGGACCGAAATGGAGTCCATGTACACCAACAAGGTATGGACGTTGGACATTGCTCCAGACGGGGTAAAACCCGTAGGATGCAAGTGGATCTTCAAAAGGAAGATTGGTGTAGATGGACAGGTTGAGACCTATAAAGCTAGGCTGGTAGCAAAGGGTTTTCGTCAAAGACCTGGCTTGGACTATGACGAAACCTTTTCTCCAGTAGCCATGCTGAAATCCATTCGGATCCTTCTTGCCATTGCTGCCTTCCACGATTATGAGATCTGGAAAATGGACGTAAAGACAGCTTTTCTAAATGGAAATTTAGAGGAGTGTGTCTATATGGACCAGCCAGAGGGTTTCATTCAGAGTGGGAGCAGCGGAAAGGTGTGCAAGTTGCTTAATTCCATCTACGGACTAAAGCAGGCATCGCGGAGTTGGAATATCTGCTTTGATGAGACCGTCAAAGAATTTGGCTTTATCAAAAATCCAGATGAACCATGCATCTATAGTAGATTTGTAGCGAGAACTGTAGTATTCCTCGTTTTATACGTGGATGACATTCTCTTAATAGGAAATGACATTCCTATGCTACAATCTGTCAAGGGGTTCTTGTCGTACAGGTTCTCCATGAAAGACCTGGGTGATGCCTCATACATCCTGGGGATCCGGATCCATCGTGATAGATCCAAGAGGATATTAGGACTTTCACAGTCCAGGTACATCGACACCATACTGAAAAGATTCAGTATGGAAGATTCCAAGCGCGGTAACCTACCGGCTTGTCACGGGATCACCCTCTCTAAAGAGATGTCTCCCAAGACTGATTTGGAGAGGGATCGCATGTCTATTATACCCTACGCTTCTGCGGTAGGCTCTATAATGTATGCGATGTTGTGTACCAGACCGGATGTAGCTTATGCACTGAGTGTGGTAAGCCGGTATCAGTCAAACCCTGGGGAGAAACACTGGATAGCAGTAAAGAACATTCTCAAGTACCTGAGAAGGACTAAGGAGATGTTCTTGGTGTATGGCGGAAAAGACCTCCAGATCGAGGCCTTTGCTGACTCCAGCTTCCAGAGTGACAAGGATGATTCCAAGTCCATGTCAGGTTTTGTCTTTACCCTCAATGGAGGGGCGGTGTGTTGGAAGAGTTCCAAACAAGAAACCGTTGCGGACTCGACGATGGAAGCGAAATACATCGCTGCATCTGATGCCGCAAAAGAAGCTGTCTGGATGAGGAAGTCTTGAAAGAACTTCAGGTGGTTCCGTCCATTGTTGATCCAATACCTCTGTATTGTGACAACAACGGGGCTATAGCTTTAGCGAAGGAACCCAGGTCCCTCAGAGATCCAGACACATCATGAGGCGGTATCACCTGATCAGGGAGATCGTAGATCGCCAGGAGATCGAGGTTCGGAGAGTCGCTTCAGAAGATAACACTGCAGATCCATTCACCAAGGCCCTGCCCCAGACTCAGTTCGAGCGGCTGATCGAGATGATAGGTCTTCGATACGCCAGTACATGGCCTTAGTGCAAGTGGGAGATTGTTAGTGTATATGCCCTAGAGGCCATTACTGTATCATACTAGTTTGTATATTACTTAATGGAAGCTTGGGATATTCACCTTGTATATACAATCTTGCTCAAAATAGTAGTATGCTACTTGGTTTGTTTCTACTTCAATGTGTACATGTGTTTATTTTTGTATATCGCCTATACACATTAGTGGAGCCCTTAGGATCTTTGCTTGATTACCAGCGATGTGATGGCCGTCACACTAGTGGGGCTGGGTAATCTATAAGCACATCCTTATGCAGGTCCCTGGTCGCAGGACTATCGAGACAGGGCATCGATACTCCGGAGTAGACCAGCGCATGCGCTTCTCATCCCAGTGTGGGAGACGGTCTGTCCCACAGCCGTCAGTACGTCGTACTTGAGATAGTATGCGGGTGCTCGTTAGGTTACGGGTACACTGGACAGGACTCGTCGGGAACTGACTAGTTGGTATTATGCCTATCGTCAGTTATCAGTTCCCAGGTGACATGAGTACAGCTTAGTCCGCTGACTTGACACTGTCACTTCGCCTCGAGTGTGTTCCCACTGTACTTTGATCACTACCCTACCACGGCTCAAAGGAGTCGTGCAAATAGGTGGTGGTTGGGTGCAGTCCCGAAGCACTTGGAGGCAGTGACGGTTAGACAGGATTCGTCTCTCCCGGTATTGGGGGTTGACATCGCGCTGTGTCTAGGAAAGCCATTACACGAGTAGTCCCTGGCCAGGGCAAACGAGATATACTGGTAGGTTTCCAGTGTTATCTCAGGGTGTTTTGGGCTTCGCTCTGGCACGACTTGTACCGCTATTGGGGGACTGACGTTTACCGCCCCCTAGGCCCGCCATGCGATGTATCAGACGAACAGACCGGACTGTACGAAGAATGTCACATTCAGGCTCAGTAGGAGTTCAGATGGGTTTCGCCTCGTCGGTCTTCTTGTCGGCACTACCTGGGGACCGTTACGCACAGCTAGTGCCGCTTGCGGTCTGTGGTTAAACCCACTGCCAGCGTAGTGTCGAGTCTTTAGAGTCCCACACAGAAAGCTTTTCGCCTTTAGGCAAAAGAGTAGAGGTCGCATGGTATTGCGACAGGTCGCATGGTTTTGCGACAGGGTTCGGTCACATCCGTGCACTTGTGCACGTACAGTGTCCGGACAGTTTACACTAGCGGGCTTTGGTTTAAGCCAGATCCTAGTATACCTTTTGGGATTGGATTTATCCAGTGTGCATTCGTGTTCCTCGGAACGCGTATGCGGGTGTGTATGCACAGTTGACAGGGAGGCAGAGGCAGCGGATTCTCATTAGGGTTGTTGACAGTTGACCGTTGACTATTTGACTTTTTGCTCAACCCTAATGAGAATATGATATGTGATTAACTATTATATTAATTAAGTATTATGGTGACATGGTTGTTGACTTTTGTTGACTTGTTGACTTTTGTTGACTTGTTGACTTTGTTGACCGGTTGACTAGGCTTGACTAGTTGACCATCATGATAACCATAGCCATCATTTCATGGCAAAGACTTTTACTTGCTTGCTCATTTGTGTAAAATGAGTGCATGAAATGATATGGTTATGGTTGCTTCAACCATCACATAAGACTTTTTTGGTATGATGAGTTATCATGACTTTGGATTATGAGAGCGTGAGAGACAAAAGACTTGCTCATTCTTTCTTGCTCACTCTCTCTCTTGTTCTTGAGCTCTCTTGTTTTTGCTCTCACCCTCAACCTCTTGCTCCCTCTCTTGACTCTATGGTTCTCTTGTCTCATGAGTTGAGAATCAAGAACCATAGATAAAATCCCATACAAACTCTTCTCTACTCACTTTAGTTCACAAGGTTTAGCAAACCGAGTGAACTAGTTTCTTCAAAGTTCGAAGAAGGAGCCAAAGGTTGGAGTTTTCAGGTGGATCTATCTTCGGCGTTCGGAGACGACGGGAAGAAGCCAATCCGGACCACCATCGGAGCTTGAAGACGAAGAAGTTCAAGACAAGCAAGGTATAACCCCTTAACCGTGTAGCTAGAAACTCGTAGTTAGGTTGTTAGCTAGATATTTAACCAAGATCCGGGTTATAGGTCCATGTTACCACTTCTATAAAAATCGTTTTTTACCAAATTCCGCATTCCCGAAAGTACTGGGAGAGGTAGCATGGACTTACACATATCACATCCTTGTATCACATATACGTGTTGTGTGTGTGTGTGTGTGTGTATATATACCCACACCTAGTCCTATATATATATATACACATACACGTATACACCACGTCGAGTTTCTGTGTGTGCGTGTGTGTGTATCTACCTGAAACCTACGAATCTCCTCCAGGATATTTATCCTCGGGTAAGGTCTTTCTAAATCAATCAAGTCCAACCTAAGGACATTACTAAGGTCCTACTCACCGAAATTCTAAGGTCACGTCTGGCTTTCTAATGACAATAAGTACTATTTCTATTCTACGGTTGCGGGGGTGCTAAACGCCATCCACCCGACTTCCCTCCGTAGATATACATCTACTCACCTGGTCCTTGTCTGCCGAAAACGATGTCGCCCTCCTCTTACTCCTCGTTCGAAGTCCACGTGAGGGGTACCTATATGCAAACACATATAATATCATAAACTGAATCACGGACAAAACCAAAACGACGCACGAAACGCGCATAGGTTAAAACCTATGACCCGCTCATGCAAAAGATCCAAATATTGCTCGATATCGGCATACAAACACCGATTGATCGAGATAAAACACCAACAAACAACTCATAGTTTTAAAACTCGTTACTTATAATATAAAACATGATTTAGTTCATCGAAACCCTAAAATCGATCAAATCGTCCGATTTCGTAAAACCCGAAAATGCCGATTTATCGTTTTACTTCAAAACTTGATGTTTAAATGAATCTAATGGTCATAATGCTCATTAAATAACATAACTAGATTATAGAAACCATTACCATATTTTTATTACACTAATTTGTATTAAATTGAAATTCTAGTTTGCAATTTAATCAATTTTAACACTTTGCAAGCAAAATTTCACAATATCACAACTAAACTTGATTTGCATGAATTAACGTATTAAACTAAAATTCATGATGATAATAACATAATGAAACCATAAATTAGATTTTAAATCTCATTTATTTAAGAATTTCTAAAATCTAGTTAGCAAAATAGTATTTTTCTCACAATTTCTCAATTATCAATAAAAACTAGTAACCAAATTAAGTCTTTCATTCCACTAACAAGTTAATATCCTTATTAAAACCACAATCTAGTGTTACAAACATTAGCTGGAATTTTATCTCACCAATATATACAATATATAGAAATCTAGTTTGCAAAATTGTTTAATTGGATAAACAATTTACAATATATCAACCATGCATGATTTTCCATTTCTAAAAATGTTAAACTTGTTATTATAACCCTAATTAATTAATAAAACCATAACATGATTTTATAAACCCTAACTTAAATTTTAAACTTGCAAATAGAATTAATTAGGAAAATCTAAATATGCTAGATTAAACATTTAATAACAATAAATCATAAGAATAAAATTTATACCTCCACAACCTGAAATCCAAACATGAAAATATGCCTCCAAAATAATGGTTTCCAACTCCAAATTCCATGCTAAATAGGTCAAAGGAAAATGGTAGAGTTTGAATGTTGATTTTTGAGGTTTATTTTTGGAATTTTTGATGAATTTTGATGATTTTTAATGCAAAAATGATGGGGGGAAAATTTTGTGGCTGCCCATGGTGGTGAGGCCGACCATGAGGTGAGGAAAGGAGTGGAGAGTGAGAAAAGGTGAAGAAAAGTGTAGAAGGTTTCACAAAAATATTATTCCATTAAGTCTTTTCATAATTTAATAAAAAATTCTTTATTTTCCTAACTCCATTTAACCTAGAATGGTCTAGAACCATGGAAAATTTTGAAAATAAATTTTGCATGAAACACACTTGATTCCAATATGTAATGGTTCACTTTTGCTAATTAAACCCATTCAAATTTGTAATTTACACTAATTTAGTGTATAAATAAAGCTTATGTTAATATTTAAAATAATTAATTTAGGAAAAATATTTAATTAAACTAAATATTTATAAGTGACTAAATAAACACCATTTATTAGTAATTACATAATTAAAATAGCTATTTTTAAATTTATAATGAAAAATAATTACGGTTTAGTTTTACGAAATATACGTTTTACTTTACCGAAAATCATAAAATTCATTTAAAGAATTTTATTTATTTTAAAACTTTACAACTACTCGGAGCTTATGAAGCAAAGGAACGGACTACAAAGGTTGTAATCCCTCTCTCTTTGATGTAAAGTTGTTTACATGCAAAGTTAACCCTAATTCTCTAGTTAAGATCTTGGTTAGGGTTTGTTTAGCACCCCAAAAATTTTAAAGTAGTATGATTGATGCTTGCCAAAACCTTATCAAGGTGCTATGCTAACCATACACTGCTATCTGACGATAGGTATAATACGATCTAGGAGTTCTCGGCGTGTCTGTTCAGTGTACCCAGTTTCCACCGAGCACCCGTACACCATCTTTGATGTCAAATACCAATGGATATGGGATCATCCATCTCCCATCATATGGGTCAAGATGCGTATACGCTAGTCTACTCTGGTGTATCGATGCCCTGTCTCGATACACCCTCGACAAGGAAAAGTTATAGGATGTACTCTTAGACTACCCTGACCCCACTAGTATGATCTGCATCATAGTCCTGTTTGTTATAGTGCCCTCAAAGTCAATTATTGGATCGCAGGTACGTGATTGCAATGATTGAGGCAGGACCTATACCGATATGACAGTCTTGCTTGAGATGATAGTATGCTATCTGCTTTGTCTTTATCATCGTATACATACTTTAGTTCGCTATTGCATGTTGGTAGAGCCCATAGGATTCTTGCTTGACTGCCAGCAGTATGATGGCGATCATATACGTGGGAGCTGAGATCTGTAAGCACATCCTTAATGTGTCCCTAGTCGTGGGAATTTCGAGACAGGGCATCGATACTCTAGAGTAGACTAGTGTATACAGTCGAGATCCCGACGAGGGGCGGTAGCCGGTCTCACAAGCCATTGGTGTCAATTGGTTCACCTAAGATGTATACAGGTGCTCATTGGGTTATGAGTACACCGGACAGGACTTGCCAGGAACATGCTAGTTGGTATTGTACATATAGTCAGATAGCAGTTCCCTGGTGACATGTGTACAGGTTAGTTTGTCGACCTGAGATCGTCATTTGTCTCGTGTGAGTTCCCATTGTGCTTTGATTTCTACCCTACCACTCTCAAAGGAGACGTGCAAACAGGTATTTTTTGGGTACAGTCCCGAGCCACATAGAGGTAGTGAGCGGATCGTTAGGGATTCGTCTCTCCCGGTATTGGGGGATGAGATCGCGCTGTGTCTAGGAGAGCCATTACACAAAGCCCTCGGCCGCGGCAGGAGATTTACTGGTAGGTACTCCAGTAGTATCTCATCTGTTCCAATTCCAGCTATCAAGGAGACGAGACACTTTGATACGACTTATACCGCTATTGGGGGTCTGACGTTACCAGCCCCTAGGCCGATATGCGATACTCATAGACGAACGGACCGGACTGTATGTATATTGTCACTGTTAGGCTCAGTAGGGTTTCTGGAGGAGTTCGCTCGTCAGCTTCCCTTCCAATCAATACATAGGCAACCGTTACGTACAGCTTGTACCTCTGGCGTGCTAGTGGTTATACCCAGTGCCGGTGTGTTGATGAGTCATTAGAGTCCCCCAAAGACAGTTTCCCAAGTTCGGGCGAAACGTTGTAGAGGCCGTATGGTTTTATGGAAGGGTTTGGAAAATGCACGTGCATTTACGCACGTGTCATATTTCGGGCAGATAATACTGGTAGGTTTTGGATTAAGCCGGATCCAAGTATTATACTGTGTAGATATAATATCTTTGTCTCAGTTGCATTTGTATTCGGTCGTAATACAAATACGGGTATGTTTATACTGATACGGGGTTATCCTGAAATTCATTTCAGGATCACTTTTGGAAGTTGTCAGTTTCCAGTTTTCTATCACCCGTATTTGACATTCGGTTAAAGACGGATTTATCTTTTCTTGATGAGTGTGGAAGGTTCTAGAAGATTCTAGATGGTGACTAGGATGATGAGGTGTTATGTGACTCATTAGTGCATTTAATGATTCATTTAATGATAGCATGACTAGGTTAGATGATTCATTAGTTCATTAATGTTTTGTGCTAGGTGTTTAAATGACTCATCCTCTTCTTTATGGTTATGGTCACCCCCTCCTCTCTCCTACAATCACCTCCCTCCCTCTTCAAATATGGCCGGTCCCTCCTTGGAAATGATGATGGTTGTTGATTAAAAGTTTATGTAATTTGGTTCATGAAATTTCATAGCTCTTTTTTCATTTCATATCATTCAAAAGGCAACTTCATTAACCGTTCGTCCGTGACTTTGGACGAAGTGAGACAAAGTGTTCTACTCATTCTCTACATCAATCTTGATCATCTCTTTTCGCAAACTTGATGATCGAGTTGTCTCGGTTCAGAGGTGGGAGCCCGTTTAAAGATCCGTCGAAGTGGTGCCACCTGGACGAGAAGACTGGAGATTCAGGAGATCGGAGCAGCCGCAACAAAGCATGGGATGATGGTTGAAGACTGAAGGACTCGGATCGTTCGGTATAACATTTCTACCCACTTTGTAGTTTGTTAGTTTAGTTTTAATGGCAGATCCGGGTTACAGTACGCGATAGCGGTAGTTGTAAAAGTTTTTGTTCCGCATTTGGCGTCTGTTAGACGGTCGGGGCACTACCGTGGACTTACAGTAGTATCAGAGCTTGGCCATTAAGCTTTACTAACATGTGCTAACACGTTTAAAACATCGATCGGACCGAATTTCAAAAATCGAAATTTTTTTGTTCAATGTTTCTGTCGATTTTAAATCTGGTTTAAAATTATTTTGCATATCACAAAAAATTGTGCAGGGTTTTTTAAGACTTCTTGGAAAATTTGGGCACGTGATCCCACAGTACCACCGCGGATCCGCGGTCAAAGCTAGGGTTTGACCGCGGAACCGCGGCCAGTATGTGGGAACAGTGGGCCATATTTTTCCAGTAAGCTTTTCAAGGGAAATTGTGGTTTTTGGTACTGTTCTTTTGGGCCCAGATTTTATTACTGTACAGCAGATGTACGTGGGCCCACTTCGGGAAGTTTTGTCGATCAAAATTTTAAACTTGTTAGTATGCAGTATTTACATTATATCTCCAACCGTGAATGTCATTCGAGCGGTAAATTGCGTCTAATTGCTATAGTCTTTTTAGACGGATTTACGAACGTGACATTCGCGTTGATGTTCTATGTTGTGCTGTGATGTTGCGGATATGTCGTGGTGGATAGCAGTGTGCAATGGTAGTGCTGTTTGGATTTATCTGTACATTTGATATTGCAGGGCGAGCGTCCAACATGTGGACTGCCGTCACTGCCTGTTTGTATAATATTCTTTTGGGGCACGGCCGGGCTGAGGTCGATGTACCCGTTGTATATATTTTCTTTTTTGTACTAGAATTACCCCGCGATGGAGTGCACGGATAGCCGGGTTGTGGAGGGCAACGGGTCCGTATCTCATGGCTTTGAGAGGCAGAGGGGCCTCACTCTAGAATTGGCAAACTGTTCGCAGCACTCGTAGGAGGTACAGGTTGACCCAAGGAGGGGTGCTCGAGTTACCGGATTCTGTGAAGTGCCGGGTGGTCCATTCACTATGCAGTAGGGGGCTGCCTCGCTTCAGGTTTTGGAGGGTAACTTGCCGCGCTCGTAGGGGTCTAGGTTTCATTGCACAGGCTATCCACACGACCAGGGGAACGTCGGGTTTCAGTAGCGGCTCTGTGAAACCCGGGGATCCCAGATTATCTGTATTGTTCTGTGATGCTTATTACTTTTCTGTAATGTTGCATATTATCACGCCTGGAGCGATTAATGTATATTGGTATATATACTATTAGATGTTGTATGTGTTTTACACCCGCGCTAGTCCAGTCCCCGCTCTGTCGTTAGTTAAGTAACCTAACAGGTGATGACGGGACCCAGTGGCGAATGCGGATGGCATTTACGTACATTTTATTTTCGTTCTTTTCTGGTGTGTTTAATTGATGGGAATGCATTGATTCTTATCAATACAAGGATAAAACAAACCCATATTTGATGTTGTTGGAACAAATTTTAAAAGTGTTATTACAAAGACGTTTCCTTTTGTTTTGCATAGTGATATTCAGTTGGAATATCCTGCACCTCATTCGACGAGGCAAGGGCTGATATCCCTTCACCGGGAGAGACCCCTTGGGCAGAAGTTTGCGTCAGGGTAATAACTTCATTATAGTCGATTACAAGTTGTTTTGCATCATGATATTTAGTTTAGAATATCCCGCACCTCATTCCACGAGGAAAGAGCCGAGCTCCCTTCACCTGGAGAGACCTCTGTAGCAAAGGTTTTTCGTCACTATATTTTTATAAGAAGCTATCCGGTTCCTTCAACAAGATCAAGTTCATTACGTTAAAGGTTTTTCGCCAAAAACCAGCCGTAGCCCTCCGTCATTTCTTATGGATGGTCATTAGTATTCAAGCTATGTTTGTTGTCCTTCGTCAAGGCATAGTGCTTGGTAGCTGCTGGGGTATTCATTTATTGCATAGATAGATGCGTTGGTTTGGGACAGTCGTAGCCTTGTTGGCCTTCGTCAAGGGCTTGTACGGGTAGGTTCAAATTGACCTGGACAATGACGGTAGAACTTGACATGTGACTTATGATTTATTAGCTTTCGTCAAGGTCATAAGAGCATGAGGTAAAAATCATATCGGGAGTTTCTAAAGAAACTGAAACTTGCCAGGCATGCGCATACCTTCTGGAGTGTGATAACTTGAGTGGCTTCTATCAAGTTATCATGCGATGATAGTTGGATCCCGATTCCCACTGATGAGTTGGTTTACTCCTCGGGTGATCCCGACTAATTCTTCTTTCAGGCTTGGAGGAGAATTTGACGTTACAGTGGGAGGTTTCCTGATTAGATAAAGTGATAACCATTCTGATCTAGGTTAGAGTGCACGCTGAGTGTTTCTTTTCTCTCTCTCTTTTTAGCAGCGACCATGGCCCGACCCTTGACTATGACTCAGTGACCAAGTTGACCGAAGCTTCTTAAAATACTGGCTTTTGGATTGTCTAAAGTTGCATAAGTCATTGCCGCTCCTTTTACCCTTTGTATTTCTCAGAACACCCCGTATTACTACGGACATCCACTTCCATTGGATAGATCCATCGTATGGTTATATACGAACTCGGAGAGACTTCTTCGAGGATGGATCCAGGTTCAGGAGAAATAGAATTGGTTTATTCAGTTGTATTTTATTATCACTTTCTCTCAGGTTGCGAGGACTCTTTAGTTTAGGAGAGTACACCTATTACGCTTATTAGATAGTCTTATTCCAAACCATAGGCAGGTGCCGAAAGGTAAGGAATGAAGAAAACCAATTAGCCTAAGTAGGGTGTACAGAAGGAAATAACTAAAGACAAAATAAAAGGATTAGAAAGAGGGCAAAGTAAATTGCGACTGCTATCATTCACGACCAAACCGCGTACTTCATCGCCACTCCTATTTCACCTTTGCTTTTTCCCAGTTCGGGAGAAATAGAATAAGGTATTATTCAGTCGTCTTTTATCATCACCTTCTCTCAAGTTGCAAGTACTCCTAGGTTAAGGAGGGTACACCTATTATGCTTATTGGATAGTCTTCTTCCAAACCATAGGCTGGTGCCGAACGGTAGGGAAGGAAGAAAACCACTTAGCCTAACAATGGTGTACATAAGGTAATGAATAAAGACAAATAAAGGGATTAGGGGAAGATGGAAAAGAAATATACGGTTAAAGTCAAGAATTGGATTATGGAAGAGGCATTACTAGGAATACCAGGATACCCCTACGAAACATTTTCATATTTCAGTGCATTGTTATAGAAAAACTGATTTCCCGATTAGATACTTACTCCAGGGTATGTATTTACCAGGTATGATTTTCATATCTTTATGGTTTTACAGATGATGAGTAGGAGTAAGTTATTGGGAATTAGGAGATCATCCTCATTATATTGGAATTCGTTGTAATTGGTGATATTTGAGGAAATCGTCTGGGTACAATTTTCAACCTACGATGCACAGGTTTTGAGTTATTCAACTCAACGGACTTATACATAGTATTGTATGTTGTCCAGTGTCCGTCAGGACAAAGGGGAAGGTCCTCATACTATGTTCTGTTTACTTGTGACTTCTCTAGTTTTTAGACAAGTGTTTCGTAGAAATACAATGTCTAAGTTTTGAAAAGTTGTAGGTATAAGAATAAAGTAGAGAACCAGGTATCACAAGTATCGGGATTCTTCAAAGAGATCGAAGATGTAGATTCTTGTGATTGGTATTCAGTTGATAGTAATGGTCTTGAGAAACTTGTTTCTCTTTCGGGTTACTCATAATTGGATGTATTCCTAAGTTGAGTAATGCTGATTAGCCTCTCTCCATTAAGTTGATATGCACTAGAGACAGTTGCATGGTTTGAATCTGGTTCCAGTTAAATTAGTGCCTCTATTTCTATATTGTATATAGAATGGTTCATATCTTAACGATGTTAAGATACGGGGAGTTGTCCGGCTTATGCTTAAAACCAGACACTGGATAACTCAAGGCACATTTCTGTAATGGCAGTTTGTGGGTTGACCCGGGCTATGTCGAGGGTTGATTTTCTACCATCTGGAAGATCAATAGTGATATTGTTCTTGACTCGCCACAGTTTTAGTAAAATGGATTTTTTCAAAAAAACTGTAGTGGGAGTATGGTAGAACTGGAAGTGATTCCAGAACCGCAGACGATTACGGAAAATTTAATAGGACCTATATATTCAATCAGGTTTGACATTCCAATAGCCACTCCGCAGATATGGTGGGTAACCTCAGACACCCGAGAGGTACTCCGGTAGCCTCAAGGACGGTGATAGGGAGGTTCTTGTTTACCCAAACTTGACACTACTGTTGTTCCAGGCTATGAGACCCGGCAGGAGGTTAAGTATAGAGTCGTTCTAAATTAGCTTTAGAAGTGAACGTATATATTATTCTGCCAGAGGGTTGTCGTAATCAGTGGGAGCAGCGGAAGCATAGTGGGCAAGTTGCTTATGTCTATTTATAGACTAGAGCAGATATAGCGGAGATAGATCATCTAATTTTGATGTGATAGTCATAGTTTTGACTTCATCAGAATAAGGGATGGATCTGTTGAGAAGGTAGTAGGGTGTGATGTCCTGGTATTTGGATGACATACACAGAGTAGGAAGTAAAATTCCTATACCACGATCAGCTGTATTTTGGTCGTCACACAGTTGTTTCTTCACAAGGGATATGGATATAATATCTGACATTCTGGTTATTAGATCTATGGTTTTAGATCTAAATTTGGGTAGTTTCCCAATGTGTGTACTTTGACAGTATTCTAATAGTATTTTAGAATAGTTGACTCCTGGCATGGTGGTGTACCAGCAAGTGATGGAGTCACCCTCTCTAAAGGTGTCTTATAGACTAAAGGAGAGATGGATGTGCATGATTGGAAGATCACTTGCTTAGGCAATTGAGTCAATCGTGAGATGTCAAGTACCATACCAGATATTGTTTTTGCGCTAGATGCGATAAGTTTATATTAATCCAATCCTGAAGAAACATAAGGAAAAAGTTTTAGAACATAAGTGCATGTTCTACGGATTTGATGACGGCAGCCTCCTTCGGGAGACGGTTATCATTCCAGGCTTCAAAGGTGACATGGATGACAGAGTGAGTGTCAAAGTTATAGCTTTTCCCTCTGAAAAGGGACAGTATTATGGACAGGTGGTCCAAGAGGATACTGTGGGAGGCATGGTGCTGGATACTGATTAGGTTCAGTTATCACTATAGTCTAAGAAATTTGGATTTGGAGTTCATTTATGAACTAGGCCCCATCAGTTATCCAGACATATTCTAAGACAGGTATTACTCGATTCGGGAGATGGTTTTCTCCCCGAACTTGAGATTAAGAGAGACAAAGAAAGATACATCAGGGCGGATCCACTCACTAAGGCTATTTCTCGAACACAAAAGTTTTACAAACTAGCTTTGTGAAACTGATTAGTAGAGGAGTTGGGTGTTCGGTATCACACGGGCTGTGAGTATGCGACATCGCAATAATTATCCTTAAGTGCAAGTGGGAGATTGTTGGATATAGTGCCCTCAAAGTTAATTATTGGATCGCAGGTACGTGATTGCAATGATTGAGGAAGGACCTATACCGATATGACAGTCTTGCTCGAGATGATAGTATGCTATCTGGTTTGTCTTTATCAACGTATACATGCTTTAGTTCGCTATTGCATGTTGATAGAGCCCATAGGATTCTTGATTGACTGCCAGCAGTATGATGGCAATCATATACGTGGGAGCTGTGGTCTGTAAGCACATCCTTAATGTGTCCCTAGTCGTGGGAGTTTCGAGACAGGGCATCGATACTCCAGAGTAGACTAGTGTATACAGTCGAGACCCCGACGACGGGCGGTGGCCGGTCTCACAAGCCATTGGTGTCAGTTGGTTCACCTAAGATGTATACAGGTGTTCATTGGGTTATGAGTACACCAGACAGGACTCGCCGGGAACATGCTAGTTGGTATTATACATATCGTCAGATAGCAGTTCCCTGGTGACATGTGTACAGGTTAGTTTGTCGACCTGAGATCGTCATTTGTCTCGTGTGAGTTCCCACTGTGCTTTGATTTCTACCCTACCACGCTCAAAGGAGACGTGCAAACAGGTATTTTTTGGGTACAGTCCCGAGCCACATAGAGGCAGTGAACGGATCTTCGGGGATTCGTCTCTCCCGGTATTGGGGGGTGAGATCGCGCTGTGTCTAGGAGAGCCATTACACAAAGCCCTCGGCCGAGGCAGGAGATTTACTGGTAGGTACTCTAGTAGTATCAGGGTGTTCTGGGTTACTCTCTGACACGACTTATACGCTGTTGGGGGTCTGACGTTACCAGCCCCTTAGGCCGATATGCGATACTCATAGACGAACGGACCAGACTGTATGTATATTGTCACTGTTAGGCTCAGTAGGGTTTCTGGATGAGTTCGCTCGTCAGCTTCCCTTCCAATCAATATATACGCAACCGTTACGAACAGCTTGTACCTCTGGCGTGCTAGTGGTTATACACAGTGCCAGTGTGTTGATGAGTCATTAGAGTCCCCAACAGACAGTTTCATAAGTTCGGACGGAACGTTGTAGAGACCGTATGGTTTTATGGCAGGGTTCGGAAAATGCACGTGCGTTTACGCACGTGTCATATTTCGGGCAGATAATACTTGTAGGCTTTGGTTTAAGCCGGATCCGAGTATTATACTGTGTAAATATAATATCTTTGTCTCAGTTGCATTTGTATTCGGTCGTAATACAAATGCGGGTATGTTTATACTGATACGAGGTTATCCTGAAATTCGTTTCAGGATCACTTTTAGAAGTTGCCAGTTTCCAGTTTTCTATCACCCGTATTTGACATTCGGTTAAAGATGGGTTTATCTTTTCTTGATGAGTGTGGAAGGTTCTAGAATATTCTAGATGGTGACTAGGATGATGAGGTGTTATGTGACTCATTAGTGCATTTAATGATTCATTTAATGATAGCATGACTAGGTTAGATGATTCATTAGTTCATTAATGTTTTGTGCTAGGTGTTTAAATAACTCATCCTCTTCTTTATGGTTATGGTCACCCCCTCCTCTTTTCTACACTCACCTCCCTCCCTCTTCAAATATGGCCGGCCCCTCTTTGGAAATGATGATGGTTGTTGATTAAAAGTTTATGTGATTTGGTTCATGAAATTTCATAGCTCATTTCTCATTTCATATAATCCAAAAGGCAACTTCTTTAACCGTTCGTCCGTGACTTTGAACGAAGTGAGACAAAGTGTTCTACTCATTCTCTACATCAATCTTGATCATCTCTTTTAGCAAACTTGATGATCGAGTTGCTTCGGTTCAGAGACGGGAGCCCGTTTAAAGATCCGTCGACGTGGTGCTACCTGGACGAGAAGACCGGAGATTCAGGAGATCGGACCAGCCGCAACAAAGCGTGGGATGATGGTTGAAAACCAAAGGATTCGGATCGTTCGGTATAACATTTCTACCCACTTTGTAGTTTCTTAGTTTAGGTTTAATGGAAGATCCGGGTTACAGTACGCGATAGCGCCAGTTGTAAAACTTTTTGTTCCGCATTTTGCGTCTGTTAGACGGCCGGGACGCTACCGTGGACTTACAGTCCTAGTAGTCGAGTACATATCCTAAAGGCTTTATCAACATGTGAGAGTAAGACAGTAAACTAATACAAGTCAACATGTTAAGACAAAGTGAAACCAAATAGCATACTATCATGTCGAGCAAGAAAGTCCTCTCTATATATATCCAAGCATCCACTTTAATATACATCATATGTACAACAATGGCCTCTAGGGCATATATACAACTAACAATCTTCCACTTGCACTAAGGCCAGCTGTTGTAGTATCTCATACCCAACATCCCGAAGAGTCTCTCAAATTGTATCTGGGGAATGGCCTTCATGAGTGGATCAGCAGTGTTGTCCTTCGTGTCAACTCTCCTGACCTCGATCTCGCTGCGATCAACTATCTCCTGGATCAGGTGATACCGCCTAAGAATATGTCTGGACTTCTGATAGGACCTGGGTTCCTTGGCCAAAGCCACAGCTCCATTGTTATTACAATACAAAGGTATTGGATGCTTAAAGGACGGAACCACACCAAGTTCAGTGATGAACTTCTTCATCCAGGCAGCCTCTTTGGCAGCATCGTTGGCAGCGATGTATTCAGCCTTCATCGTTGAGTCCTCCACGGTTTCTTGCTTGGAACTCTTCCAACAAACCGCCCCTCCATTTAGGGTAAAGACAAATCCCGAGAGCGACTTAGAGTCGTCCATATCACTCTTGAAGCTCGAATCGGTAAAGGGCTCCACCTGGAGTTCTCCGTTACCATACACCAAGAACATCTCTTCAGTCCTTCTTAAGTACTTGAGAATGTTCTTCACATGTCACGACCCGAGTATTTCGACTCGTGACCGGCACTTAACCACGGTACGTCTACAGGCGTAACGTGACTAAGTAAGCCGAACCCAGAAATCAAAACCATAAAAAAATAGTGAGTGTTGAAAACATTTAGTTGAAGCATTTAGAAAACCTTAAATAATTCAATAAGTTCCTTTAAAGTTTCTTAATCATTTAAATAATTTTGGCAGCATTTCCTTTGTAAAAGTAGCCCCGAGACCGGGTACAAAACAGGATATAAATGAAATGAAATGTAAATGAAAAGAAACATCCCTAAACGGGAGCAATCACGCCCAACGACGGAAACCAACATCACAAGCGTAATATACAACGCCGTAGCGAAGAATAAGCAATAAGTAAACATCACAGAAAATAACTGCATATAAAACAGCCGGCTCCCACGAGCTCGACACTAGAATACAAAATATACATCATCGTCCTCACACAATATCTAAGTCCAGTACATAAATGGTAGATGGAGAGTACTAGATACAAAAAGGGATACAATAAAAGTAATCAGATACCACAACCCACCTAAATGCAAAATAGCTCTCACTGCAACTGTAGTGGTATCTGTAGCCAAAAGATGCAAAAGACAGCCTGCCGCGACTATGCTGAGGGCAACCTGCAAATACTGTGGCACAACGGGGGTGAGTTGCCAACTCATGAATAGAGATAACATATAAAGGTAATCGCGAGCATGCACGTACTGCGCTATTCTAACAATGCCAGCAGATGATATCAATGCGTGATAAGCAGTATGTGCAATAACCATGCAGATGCTCTATCAAGTAAAATAACTACAGGATGAGATATATGGTAATCAATGCTGAGCATGGGATAAAAAACATCTACACGGACTATCAACGTGGAAAACAATCGGTGCCCACAACTGCACCCAAATCCCAAATAACCCAGGCGCCGGCACACCCATCGGCCCTCAAATCCTGTAAACCTCTGAGAAATCACGAGTGCCCAACATCGGCACCCAAAACCTCATAAAATACTCGTGTCCAGCATCGACACGCAAAACCTCAAATATCGGGCTCCGTCAGTCCGGATCAGCCCACGGGCTCGTCTGCGGTATCGGCCCTCGGCCCCGTCAGTACGGATCATCCCGCATCCATCTCACGACTCTGGTCGGTATCCTCCGGATAACCGCCAGGTCCAACCAATCATCTGTAGCTACTCGCCACCCTGCCAGGCTCATCGTCTACTCCACGAAAAACATTTCTCGCCCCAGGGAGCCATACCGGGTCCACCACGAACCCGCAAACGGATCATCCATCTCCTCGAATCGGGTTTCAAGCACACGTCTCAGCACCGAGAAAACGCGTGGTGGACGCACCAAAATATCATATCACGAGGTACCGGATTTTTCAAAATAGTTCATCTTTTCATAAATAATTCCACGGTCCTCAAAACCAGAAATCACATGAAAATCCAACACCAAGAAGTAAATCCAATGCGAGGTGCAATGTAAATCAATCTATGGTATAGGTATAGGAGAAAACCGCTTTTAAAATTCGTTTCCGTTTTTAAAGATGTCATGCGGCTCACAATATCCATGAAAGTCATATCGAATCACATATGAAATGAACTACAGCAATATAATCATGGCAGTTCTACAGTGAGTGTGTCATGGTAATTACTAACGGTGTGTGTGTAGCATGCAATTTAGTGCCCGTGCAACATAAACCGTTAGTAATAGTGCGGTGTTCTATCAGTTCTAAGCATATAAATATGTAGCAGGGAATGCAATATGCGATGACAGTCCATGGGGTAAATGCAACATATAATAATAAGATCCTATCAGCCCTGACGCATAACGCCATGCGGGCGATATCCCCGTAGATGTGAAATCTACTCCCCGAAGTCTCACGCTAAGTGTAGCCGACGACTTGCTTGCCCTTCTTCGCAGCGTCCGTCTCACTGGCCTGCGAACCTAGAATCACATAACATATATCACACATAAGCTCAATTTCACAAAACGTGATATTACGATACAATTAGAAACCCATGTCGTAAACTAATCGCGCGTGTGCGCGATACGCTAAAACGTGTGATCACGCACCTGAAACTACCCTGACGCGTCGCGATACGCAGAAACCCCAAACTCACGCACGTATCACGCGTGTCGCGAAGGTTTAGAAAATACGAGAAATAGGTATTTAGTCCCAGATTTTTATACAGAACATAACTTACAAAAATATATATATCACCAAACTCCACATAGCAGAAGACACCCAATGGACCAAACCCCAAGCCAAACCCTACCCATCTGGCCGCAAATTGCGGCCAGAATGAAATAATTGGCGGCCAAAAGAAGGAATTAGGGGGTCGGGTTCTATCTAAGGTATCAGCACCTCACTACTATACTGCAGTATCCTCAATTTCATCCTGAACCCATCGGGTCAATAGCAGTTTCCAGAAAACTCAGTTTTGCACAAATACGACGAATTTGCATCAATTAGGGAACTGGTGGTATTTTAGTGCAATTTGGGGTTAAGCTAAGTTAATATGGCCTCAACAAACCTCTAATAACTTATTGAAACCAAATCACACCACAATAGCTCAAAGTTCCCACTAAACACCTCATATCGCACTAAAACGCATTAAAAACCACTAACCGAAGCAAAACTACTCAAACCACGCAAACTACGGAGCAAGTTTAGGGAATATACCTCACACTTGACCTTAGGGAGCTAGAGGAAGAGGAATAAGTGAAGGGAAGGGGCTGTGGTTGCTGCTGTGAGGCTGTTGCTACTGCTCTCTGCTGCTGCTGTTGCTTCTGGCTTCTGCTGTTGCTTCTGGTTTCAGTTGTTGCTGTTGCTGTTGTGTTTGCTGCTGCTACTGCTGTTGTGTTGAAGAGGTGAGTGTGTGTGTGTGTGTGAGAGAGAGAGTGAGGTTGAGAGAAAGGAAACAAAACAATTGAGAGGAAAATCATCACCCAATGTCAACCCTTCTCTCTCTCCTCATTAATGGCAAGCATGGGCTAAGCAATGATGCACACTCCCTCTCTCTCACAAGTCAACACCCTAAGAAAAATTCAAATAAAAGCAACTATTGATTAACTAATTAAACTCAATTAAAAACCCATAAGACTTAATCCTCAAGATTAACCCAACATGGTCACTAATCCTGGTAATAACTCATTTTAAAAACCCTAGTTTACATGCACATGTGTGTGCAAGCCTAGGAAAATTTTAGAAAAATATTTATTAAATTAGGAAAAATTGAAACACAATTTGGTAACTTTTTATTAAAAACCCAGTATTTAAATATAAATTGCCACTAAACACATCCTAAGGTGTTACAATCTCTCCCCCTTAAAGAAATTCGTCCCCTAATTTCAAAATCGAACTACACGTACCTTTGAAAAGATGGGGGTACGTCTTCATCATCTTGCTTTCGGTCTCCCAAGTGACCTCCTCATGGTTCTGACCACGCTAAAGTACCTTAACTGATGGGATGTCCTTCGATCTTAATTTCTTCAGTTGTCGATCCAAGATCATCACCGACTGCTCTGCATAGGAAAGGTCGCGCTCAAGCTGGATCGTCGGGTGCTGAATCGCATGCGAAGGATCATGAAGATATCTACGGAGCATCGAAACGTGAAATACGGGGTGCACATTTGGAAAACTGAGCGGAAGGGCTAATCGGTATGCTACTGCACCAACACGCTCGAGGATCTCGAAGGGACCCACATACCTGGGACTGAGCTTCCCCGTATTCCCAAACCTCATCACACCTTTCATAGGGGAGACCCTCGAGAAAACATGATCACCAACAGAAAACTCAAGCCTGCGCAGCCGACGGTCCGCATAAGATCTCTGCCTACTCTGCGCTGCTCTCATCCTATCGCGAATCAACTGGATCTTCGCGGTCGTCTCCTCAACAATCTGTAGCCCTAAGATACTGTTCTCACTGAGCTCTGTCCAACAGGCGGGCAATCTGCATCTCCTCACATAAAGAGCCTCAAACGGTGCCATCTGAATGGTCTCCTGGTAGCTGTTATTGTAGGAGAACTCTACTAAGGGTAAGTGATGATCCCAGCTACCTCCGAAATCTAATACACACGCTCTGAGCATGTCCTCGAGAGTCTGAATAGTCCGCTCTGACTGTCCGTCGGTCTGCGGATGAAATGCTGTGCTGAAACTCAAGCGAGTGACCAAAGCCTCCTGAAGCCCCTCCATAATCGGCTGGTAAACTAGGTGCCTCTGTCGGACACAATACATCTCGGGACTCCATGTAGTCGCACAACCTCGTCGATATAGATCTGGGCATACTGAGTAAATCCAAAAGTCGTCTTCACTGGTAGGAAGTGAGCCGCCTTCGTCAAACGATCCACGATCACCCAGATGGAGTCATACCCTCGACTAGTCCTGGGTAGACCCACAACGAAATCCATCGAAATCTGCTCCCATTTCCACTCCGGAATGGGTAACGGTTGTAGCTCTCCCGCGGGCCTCTGGTGCTCAGCCTTGACTTGCTGACAAGTCAGGCATCTCGACACAAAATCTGCGATGTCCCTCTTCATTCCGTCCCACCAATAAACATCTCTCATATCATGATACATCTTGGTGGAACCGGGATGGACACTGTACACCGATCGATGTGCCTCCTCAAGAATCTCGCGTTGCAGTCCCTCAGCATCTGCTACGTACAGTCTAACTCCAAATCGTAGTACCCCGTGATCATCGATCACGAACTCGAAAAATCTGCCCTGTCCAATCTGTGCCATGATCTCTGAACATCGGTCATCACTGCGCTGTGCCTCATGTATGCGGCCAAGTAACTGTGGGCGTGCACGAACATGCGCGATCTGTCCTCCGATCGGCGTGAACTCGAACTGTACTCAGCTGTCGCATAATATCTGACAATCTGCCGACGACTGTCCCTGTACTGCGCTCAAATAAGACAGTCTACCCCCGGGCCCCCTGCACAAAGCATCCGCCACCACATTTGCCTTGCCCGGGTGATACAAGATCTCGCATTCGTAATCCTTCACTAACTCCATCCATCGGCGCTGTCTAAGGTTCAGGTCCCGCTGCTGAAATATATACTTTAGACTCTTATGATCAGTGAATATCTGGCACGACTCGCCGTACAGGTAATGTCGCCAGATCTTAAGTGCAAAGACCACTGCAGCCATCTCCAAGTCGTGAGTGGGGTAGTTTTGTTCATGTTTCTTCAATTGTCGCGAAGCATACGCGATCACCCTGTCGTGCTGCATCAAAACGCACCCGAGCCCCACTCGAGAGGCATCACAATAGACCACAAACCCGCCTGAGCCTGAAGGTAATGATAACACCGGTGCCGTCGTCAGCCGAGTCCGCAACTGCTCAAACCTGTGCTCGCACTCCTCCATCCAATCGAAAGGGACTCCTTTCCGGGTCAACCCGGTCAAAGGGGTAGCAATACTGGAGAAGTCCTGCACAAATCGCCTGTAGTAACCGGCCAACCCCAAAAAGCTGCGAATCTCCGTAACCGATGTGGGTCTGGGCCAACGCTGAACGGCCTCGATCTTCCTCGGGTCTACACATATACCGTCTCGTGAAATCACATGCCCCAAGAAGTCTACGCTGTCCAGCCAAAAAGCACACTTGGAGAATTTCGCATAAAGCTGGTGCTCCCTCAAAGTCTGCAGTGTAATCCGCAGGTGCTGCTCGTGCTCCTCACTATTCCGGGAATACACCAAGATATCATCAATGAACACGATAATGAACAGATCCAAATATGGCCGGAAAATACGATTCATCAAGTCCATGAATGCTGCTGGCGCGTTAGTGAGTCCGAACGACATCATCAAAAACTAATAATGGCCGTAGCGCGTACGGAAAGGTGTCCTGGGAATGTCCTCCTGTCTAACCCGCAGCTGATGATAGCCCGATCGTAAATCGATCCTCGAAAAGTACCCTGCCCCCTGAAGCTGGTCGAACAAATCGTCGATGCGCGGCAAAGGATACCTGTTCCGCACTGTCACCCTGTTCAGCTGGCGGTAGTCGATACACAGACGCAAACTGCCGTCCTTCTTCTTAACGAATAGGACTGGAGCACCCCAAGGAGAAACACTGGGTCGAATAAGTCCCTTGTCCAGCAAATCTTGCAACTGACCCTTCAACTCTCTAAGTTCCGCCGGGGCCATCCGATAAGGCGGTATGGAAATAAGCCCCGTGCCAGGAACCAAATCAATACAGAAAGAAATGTCGCGCTCGGGCGGTAGCCCAGGAAGCTCGTCAGGGAACACATCAGGGAACTCGCTAACAGTCGGAACCTGATCCAATGGAACCTGCGTAGCACTAGCATCGCAAACATAGGCGAGAAATCCCTGACATCCCTTCCTCAAAAGCTGTCCAGCGCGAAAAGAAGAAATCACACTGTGAGGGGCGGCACCACGGTCCCCCAACACAACAAAAACCGACTCACCGGGAAAACAAAATCTAACTGTCTTCTCACGGCAGTCCACAGAAGCATAGCACGTGGCTAACCAATCCATGCCCAAAAGAACGTCGAAATCCAACATCTCAAGAAGGATCAAGTCGACAGGCAACTCCCTCTCGCCAATACAGACGGTACAGGATCGGAACACGTGCCTAGCAACAAACGACTCTCCCACAGGAGTGGTCACAACAAGCGGCTGATCGAGCAAACCGGACTCTCTACCCAAACTCGGCACGAAGTGTGTGGATACGTACGAGTGCGTGGATCCGGGATCGAACAAAACGTGTGCATCAACTGAACATACTGGAAGGATACCTGAAACCACTGCATTAGACGCCTGCGCGTCCTGATGCTTCAAAGCAAAAACCCGCGCCTGTCCACTACCTGCGACTGACTGCCCTCTGCCTCGGTCATCTCGCCCTCTCTGAGCAACTCCTCCACGTCCACGACCTCTCTGTGTATGAGTCTGGCGCAGAGCAACGGTAGGTACAACAGGCAACGCCCTCTGGGGTGGTGAAGGTGGTAAGGTAACATGCGGTGCTGCCGCCTCCTTCCGGTGTATCTCAGGACAATCTCTAACGAGGTGAAGCAGACTGCCGCACCTAAAGCAACCCCGCGGCGACTGCTGACTCTCCTGGGGATACGAACTAAACATCTGGCCTCGTCCCGAATCTCTGCTACTCCTCGTACCAGAACGATACCTGTCGCGGCGTCTGAATGACTGCCTCCGTGCGGAAATACTGGTACGAACTCTCTTCGGCTCTGGAACTACCGAAGTCTCAGCAAGGTGCTCCTCGACTACTAGGGCTGCGTCTACAGCTGCTGCATAGGTCTCGTAGTGCTGCGCGCTGATCGCGAGGAACAGTGGCGTAAGCAAGCCTCGAACAAATCTCCTGACTCGCAACTCTTCGGTAGCCACTAAATATGGGGCATAGACTGCTAGCTCTGTAAACAGCACGTCATACTCTGCCACTGTCATCCCTGGCGTCTGGCGCAAGGACTCAAATCTGCGTGCTCGAGCATCCCTAACACTCTGGGGAAGGAAACGGGCTAGAAATATGGTCATGAACTCCGTCCAGGTCATAGGAGGAAGACCTGCTGCTCTGCCCTTCTCAACTGAATCACACCACTTCTGCGCAAGACCTTCCAGTCGAAAACTCGCGAACTCAACCCATCTCGCATCCGCGCATCTGAGGGAACGGCATATCCGGGCTATCCTGTCGATGAAAGACTGTGGGTCCTCGGCTGTATCGGTGCCTGTGAAGACCGGAGGCTTCAGCCTCATGAACTCTAACAGCGATACTGTAATAACCTCCGCGGCTGTAGGGGCAACTGGCTGTGCGGTAGGTACCATCGCGGTCTCTGGAACGGGTGGAGCTACCTCTGGTCGCTGCGCTCGAAGCGTCTCAACTAGCGATCCTATCATCTGTCGGATCTCCTGCATGCTAGATCCTACTGTTTGGCGCATCTCCTGTATACCAGCCCCTAGCGTGGCGATCTAATCTGTCACGGCAGGAACAGCCTGCTCGGGCACAACCGGTGTACTGCCCGGATCAGTCCTCGTCTCGGACGAGTCAACTCGAATCTCGGCCCTCGCGGCCGCTCTCTGCGCCCTCGTAGTCTTTGGCGGCATAATGGCTGAAAGGAAATTAGGATTCGATAAGAATACGGGAATCGAATCACAAGAATATAAGAAGGGATTAAATCAATAAGTCCTAAGGTCGCTTAGGCGGAGTACCGTGTCGTGAGCATGCCGCGGAACATACACACGCTACGCTACCCTGCTGCAGCTACCTACTCCATCATACCAGGGTCATCCTACACTCCGAAGGTAAAACCTACGCTCTGATACCAACTTTGTCACGACCCGAGTATTTCGACTCGTGACCGGCACTTAACCACGGTACGTCTACAGGCGTAACGCGACTAAGTAAGCCGAACCCAGAAATCAAAACCATAAAAAAATAGTGAGTGTTGAAAAAATTTAGTTGAAGCATTTAGAAAACCTTAAATAATTCAATAAGTTCCTTTAAAGTTTCTTAATCATTTAAATAATTTCGGCAGCGTTTCCTTTGTAAAAGTAGCCCCGAGACCGGGTACAAAACAGGATATAAATGAAATGAAATGTAAATGAAAAGAAACATCCCCAAACGGGAGCAATCACGCCCAACGGCGGAAACCAACATCACAAGCGTAATATACGACGCCGTAGCGAAGAATAAGCAATAAGTAAACATCACAGAAAATAACTGCATATAAAACAGCCGGCTCCCACGAGCTCGACACTAGAATACAAAATATACATCATCGTCCTCACACAATATCTAAGTCCAGTACATAAATGGTAGATGGAGAGTACTAGATACAAAAAGGGATACAATAAAAGTAATCAGATACCACAACCCACCTAAATGCAAAACAGCTCTCACTGCAACTGTAGTGGTATCTGTAGCCAAAAGATGCAAAAGACAGCCTGCCACGACTATGCTGAGGGCAACCTGCAAATACTGTGGCACAACGGGGGTGAGTTGCCAACTCGTGAATAGATATAACATATAAAGGTAATCGTGAGCATGCACGTACTGCGCTATTCTAACAATGCCAGCAGATGATATCAATGCGTGATAAGCAGTATGTGCAATAACCATGCAGATACTCTATCAGGTAAAATAACTACAGGATGTGATATATGGTAATCAATGCTGAGCATGGAATAAACAACATCTACACGGAATATCAACGTGGAAACTAATCGGTGCCCACAACTGCACCCAAATCCCAAATAACCCAGGCGCCGGCACACCCATCGGCCCTCAAATCCTGTAAACCTCTGAGAAATCACGAGTGCCCAACATCGGCACCCAAAACCTCATAAAATACTCGTGTCCAGCCTCGACACGCAAAACCTCAAATATCGGGCTCCGTCAGTCCGGATCAGCCCACGGGCTCGTCTGCGGTATCGGCCCTCGGCCACGGCTGTACGGATCATCCCGCATCCATCTCTCGACTCTGGTCGGTATCCTCCGGATAACCGCCAGGTCCAACCAATCACCGGTAGGTACTTGCCACCCTGCCAGGCTTATCGTATACTCCACGAAAAACATTTCTCGTCCCGGGGAACCATACCGGGTCCACCACGAACCCGCAAACGGATCATCCATCTCCTCGAATCGGGTTTCAAGCACACGTCTCAGCACCGAGAAAACGCGTGGTGGACGCACCAAAATATCATATCACGAGTTACCGGGTTTTTCAAAATAGTGCATCTTTTCTTAAATAATTCCACGGTCCTCAAAACCAGAAATCACATGAAAATCCAACACCAAGAAGTAAATCCAATGCGAGGTGCAATGTAAATCAATCTATGGTATAGGTATAGGGGAAAACCGCTTTTAAAATTCGTTTCCGTTTTTAAAGAAATCATGCGGCTCCGAATATCCATGAAAGTCATATCGAATCACATATGAAATGAATTACAGCAATATAATCATGGCAGTTCTACAGTGAGTGTGTCATGGCAATTACTAACGGTGTGTGTGTAGCATGCAATTTAGTGCCCGTGCAACATAAACCGTTAGTAATAATGCGGTGTTCTATCAGTTCTAAGCATATAAATATGTAGCAGGGAATGCAATATGCGATGACAGTCCATCGGGTAAATGCAACATATAATAATAAGATCCTATCAGCCCTGACGCATAACGCCATGCGGGCGATATCCCCGTAGATGTGAAATCTACTCACCGAAGTCTCGCGCTAAGTGTAGCCGACGACTTGCTTGCCCTTCTTCGCAGCGTCCGTCTCACTGGCCTGCGAACCTAGAATCACATAACATATATCACACATAAGCTCAATTTCACAAAACGTGATATTACGATACAATTAGAAACCCGTGTCGTAAACCAATCGCTCGTGTGCGCGATACGCTAAAACGTGTGATCACGCGCCTGAAACTACCCTGACGCGTCGCGATACGCAGAAACCCCAAACACACGCACGTATCACGCGTGTCGCGAAGGTTTAGAAAATACGAGAAATAGGTATTTAGTCCCAGATTTTTATACAGAACATAACTTACAAAAATATATATATCACCAAACTCCACATAGCAGAAGACACCCAATGGACCAAACCCCAACCCAAACCCTACCCATCTGGCCGCAAATTGCGGCCAGAATGAAATAATTGGCGGCCAAAAGAAGGAATTAGGGGGTCGGGTTCTATCTAGGGTATCAGCATCTCACTACTATACTGCAGTATCCTCAATTTCATCCTGAACCCATCGGGTCAATAGCAGTTTCCAGAAAACTCAGTTTTGCACAAATACGACGAATTTGCATCAATTAGGGAACTGTTGGTATTTTAGTGCAATTGGGGGTTAAGCTAAGTTAATATGGCCTCAACAAACCTCTAATAACTTACTGAAACCAAATCACACCACAATAGCTCAAAGTTCCCACTAAACACCTCATATCGCACTAAAACGCATTAAAAACCACTAACCGAAGCAAAACTACTCAAACCACGCAAACTACGGAGCAAGTTTAGGGAATATACCTCACACTTGACCCTAGGGAGCTAGAGGAAGAGGAATAAGTGAAGGGAAAGGGCTGTGGTTGCTGCTGTGAGGCTGTTGCTACTGCTCTCTGCTGCTGCTGTTGCTTCTGGCTTCTTCTGCTGCTTCTGGCTTCAGTTGCTGCTGTTGCTGTTGTGTTTGCTGCTGCTGCTGCTGTTGTGTTGAAGAGGTGAGTGTGTGTGTGTGTGAGAGAGAGTGAGGTTAAGAGAAAGGAAACAAAACAATTGAGAGGAAAATCTTCACCCAATGTCAACCCTTCTCTCTCTCTCTCCTCATTAATGGCAAGCATGGGCTAAGCCATGATGCACACTCCCTCTCTCTCACAAGTCAACACCCTAAGAAAAATTCAAATAAAAGTAACTATTGATTAACTAATTAAACTCAATTAAAAACCCATAAGACTTAATCCTCAAGATTAACCCACCATGGTCACTAATCATGGTAATAACTCATTTTAAAAACCCTAGTTTACATGCACATGTGTGTGCAAGCCTAGAAAAATTTTAGAAAAATATTTATTAAATTAGGAAAAATATTTTAAACACAATTTGGTAACTTTTTATTAAAAACCCAGTATTTAAATATAAATTGCCACTAAACACATCCTAAGGTGTTACATCACAGCTATCCAATGATTCTCTCCTGGATCAGCTTGATACCTACTCACTACACTTAGTGAGTATGCTACATCGGGTCTGGTACATAGCATCGCGTACATGATAGAGCCTACTGTCGAAGCATAGGGTATCCCTTGCAAGTGAGCTCTCTCCAAATCAGTCTTGGGAGACATCTCTTTGGAGAGAGTGAGTCCAGAGATCGTGGGTTGGTTACCACGCTTGGATTCTTCCATACTAAACCACTTTAGTATGGTGTCAATGTATCTGGATTGCGACAATCCCAGTATCTGTTTAGATCTATCTCTATAGATCTTAATTCCCAAAATGCAGGAGGCATCACCTAGATCTTTCATTAAGAATCTATGTGATAAGAAGAGCTTGACCGAGTGCAGCATAGGAACATCATTTCCTATCAAGAGTATGTCATCCACGTACAATACGAGGAAGACAACCTTACTCTCTGCAACCTTCTTGTAAATATAAGGTTCATCTACATTCTTGATGAAATCAAACTTTTTGACTACAACATCAAAACAGATGTTCCAACTCCGCAATGCCTGCTTTAACCCATAGATGGATTTAAGCAGCTTGCACACCTTTCCGCTGCTCTCACTATCTACGAAGCCCTCTGGCTGAGTCATGTACACGTACTCCTCTAAATCACCATTTAGAAAGGCGGTCTTAATATCCATTTGCAAGATTTCATAGTCATGGTATGCAGCAATAGAAAGTAAGATCTGGATGGATTTAAACATAGCCACTGGAGAAAAGGTTTCGTCATAATCCACACCTGGTCGTTGACGAAAACCCTTTGCAACAAGTCTAGCTTTGAAAGTATCCACCTTTCCATCTACACCAAGATTCTTCTTAAAGATCCATTTGCTTTCAATGGGTTTTACCCCATCAGGAGCAACTTCCAAAGTCTATACTTTTTTGATGTACATGGATTCCATCTCAGATCGCATTGCATACAGCCATTTCATAGAGTCGCCACTCGTGATGGCCTGCTCGAAGCTAGTCGGGTCATCATCTTCCATGATGTAATCCTCGCTTCCACCGTCAACGAGAAAACCGTAGTATCTCTCAGGTGGATGAGGAACTCTACTAGATCGATGGAGAGGCTGGGGTTTGTCGGGAACTACTGAATCATCTGGTTCCACTAAATCTTCAGTTATAGTTTATGGTGCTGGAACTTCTTCCAGCTCTACCTCATTGCAACTAATTTCTTTTGCAAGAAATTCCTTCTCTCAAAAGGTGGCTGTTGAGCAACAAACTCCTTTTGCCTCACCGTGGTAGAAAAAGTATCCATAAGAGTTCTTTGGATATCACACAAACTTGCAGAGAACTGATCGTGCCTCGAGTTTGTCTGGATTTTGCCTTTTGACATAAGCCGGACAACCCCATATCTTAACTCGTTTAAGATATGGTCTCTTCCCACTCCATATCTCATATGGTGTGGTAGGTACAGATTTAGATGGAACTTGATTCAATAGGTATGCTGCTGTCTCAAGCGCATAACCCCAAAAGGAAATAGGTAACTCAGCAGTGCTCATCAAAGAGCGCACCATATCTAATAGGGTGCGATTCCTCCGCTCCGATACACCGTTGTGCTGTGGTGTATAGGGAGGAGTAAGCTGAAAGAGAATCCCATTCTCTTTTAGATAGTTCAAAAAATCATTGCTCAAGTATTCTCCTCCTCGATCAGATCGAAGGATCTTAATACTTTTACACGTTTAGTTCTCCACTTCGTTCTTAAATTATCTGAATTTCTCAAAGGCTTCAGACTTGTGTTTCAACAGGAACACATGTTTGTATCTTGAGAGATCGTCAGTGAATGTAATGAAGTAGGAAGAACCGTTCCTGGCATGTGTAGACATAGGACCACATACATCACTATGTATCAGTCCCAGGAGTTCTGTAACTCTTTCTCCGTGTCCACTAAACGGAGTTTTGGTCATCTTGCCTTTGAGACATGACTGGCAAGTATCATAAGATGAAAATTCAAATGGATTCAAATATCCATCCTTATGTAACTTAGCCAACCGTGTCGCATTGATATGACCTAGTCTACAATGCCACAAGAAGGATTCATTCATTTCTGAACTTTTCCTCTTGTATGTGTTTTGTACATTCAGGACTGTAGTTTGATTTAGAACGTATATGCCATTATTTAATGAGCCTGATCCAATCAACTTTTGATTCAGGAAGATGTTCATAACATTATCCTGTACTACAAAATTATATCCCTCTTTACTCAATAAAGAAACTGATATAAAATTGCAAATCAGGGTCGGAATGTAATAGCATTCGTTTAGAATCAATGTATTACCGTTTGGCAATACAAGGTGATATTTGCCAACTGCTTTGGCCGCAACATTTCCACCATTCCCTACTTTTACGGAATGATCACCCTCTCCTAGTTCCCTACCTTTACGTAGCCCATGTAACATATTACATATATGGGATCCTCATCCGTTATCTAATACCGAGGACGTAGAGTGAACTGAGAAACAGTTCTCGATAACAAACACACCCGAAGAAGATGCATCAACATGCTTATTCTTCGTCTGGGCGGCGTGAGAATCCAGATATTCTCCTATTCCCTGCTCTGTCTTATAACTATTATAAGTTGGAGCAGGACCAAAGTTCCCCTGCTCAGTATAAAAAGCGGGTTTAGTCAATAAATCTATATTATTATCTTGATTAAGGCCTGACAGGGTCACTACCTGGAGAGAGAGAAGAAAACACTTTAGCGTATGCTCTTGCAAGATTAGATTGGTTATTATCTTATCTAATCAGGATGGCTCCCACTGCTTTTTATCAAATCTTCCTTAAAACACTAAAAAGTAAGACTAGCCGGGATTAATTACACTTTACAAGTTCGCCAATCTTTCGGCCAGGCTAGTGTTGGTACTTTGAGAGAGGTTCCCCGTGCTTTCGCACAGACCTAATTAGAATAATCTCGTTTTCCCAGAGGCATAACTATTAGTTATATGTATTCCTTAGAGGCCATTACTATACATACGATGTATATTGTAGTGGATGCTAGGACATATATAGGGAAGACTTTCTTGTTCGACATGATAGTACGCTATCTGGTTGCTCTTTATCTTAACATGTACTCTGATTGTCTCTATGTTACATGTTGATAAAGCCCTTAGGATGAGTACTTGACTACCAGGACTATGATGCAGATCATACTAGTGGGGACAGTGTAGTCGCCAAGTACATCCTTCAAATGTTCCTAGTCGTGGGAGTACCGAGACAGGGCATCGATACTCCTGAGTAGACTAGCATATACGCATCTTGACCCATATGATGGGCGATGGATGATCCCATATCCATCGGTGTTTGACATCAATGATGGTGTACGGGTACTCAGTGGAGACTGGGTACACTGGATGGACTCGCCGAGAACTCCCAGATGGTATTATACCTCACGTCAGATGGCAGTTCTCTGGTGACACTGGTACAGAGTAGTCTGTAGACCCGAGATCATCATAGAGTCTTGTGTGATTCCCACTGTACTTTGATTTCCATCATACCATGTCCAAAAGGGCGTGCAAAAAGGTGGCTTTTGGGTACAGTCCCGAATCACATGGAGGCAATGAGCGATAGGAGGGGATTCGTCTCTCCCGGTATAGGGAGTTGATGTTGCACTGTGTTCGATTGGTTATAACTGGAAATCCCTGGCCAGGGTTGCTGAGATTTATTGGTAAGTGTTATCAGTAGTTTCTCGAACTGTTATAGACCTCATATAGACACGACTTATCAAGCTATTGGGTCTGACGTTTACCATCCCTAGGCGAGATATGCGACATATCAGACGAAGAGACCGGACTGTACGGGAGTGTTACTGACTGGATTCACAGGAGAATGTATAGGCTTGCTTGTTGATCTTCTGATCGCTCAATACCGGGGTGGATGTTACGTTTAGCTGACCGCTTGCAGCTTGAGGGTGTTTGATATGATCATCACTTACTGCCGGCGTATTGGCGATTCTTTAGAGTCCTAAACAGAGGTTTCTTGACTCAGGCAAAACGGATTTGGAGCACATATATGATATGTGCGGGACCGAGAACAATACGTGTATGTGATACCGTATTAGATTCTCATGATATGAGATATCGGCCGGGTATATGTGATATAGCCGGGTCATCGGATCAAGTGTTGATTCGATGAACTAATACATATTATATTAGTCGGTTATTTGTGAAATAACCGGATTATCGGATCAAGTGTTGATTTGACAGTTTAATGTATAATTATATATTAGATATATTAAATTACATTAACTAATATTAGCTCACTTATTGATTCATTTTCTCACTCGGGTAATACATTGATATATATGCGATATATGTTAACTGTATTATTTTCTTTTGTTACAAAATATATTATATATATGATATGTAATATTGTAACATGTTATAATTACTAATGCAACATGATTAATGGAGATTAAATAAGGTTAGGGTTTGATTTGGGTTAGCTCATTCTCGAAGCTTCTAGAAGTTTTTCTTTTTGTCATAAGCTAAGATATTTTGTTGATATTTTGCAACCCAAACCACACCCTCAACCCTAGTTAACTCTCTACAAAGGTTAGCTCATTTTTTATTAGCAACCAGTTCAGACCATAATATTGCATTTATCATTCCCCTATTCTTATCCTTTTTATAAATAAACAGGTACTCTTGGCGTACGTTTGTTGCATATTACAGGATACAGGTTTCTGGAGCAAATACAGTGAAAAAGACACAAAACAGCAGAAAAAGGGACTTTTGACTAACAAGCAGACGAATCTTACTCAAGCCGAAACGAAGAACAATGCAAGGTCCAAAAATGTCAAGTGAACGGTCAAAAGATACGAACAAGTTTTCACTGAAGATCTGGAGGAAATTAAGAAGCCCAACAGATAAAAGAAATATAGAAACAGAAGCCCAAATAGCCAAGGAAAAGCCCAGAAAAATAACAAAGCCCAACTCCTCCCTTTGGCCGCGGAACCGCGGCCAAACCCAGCATTGAGCCGCGGATCCGCGGCCATACAAGGCCCGTGTCGGTGCAGTTTTTCTGTACTGTTGCGACGTTGTGGGTGTTGGGATTTTTCGTGGGCAAATATGTAATTGCGCATGCGCGAGAGTCTGTAACCCTAGGTTTCCTATTTTCCTATAAATTGTAATTTGAGATCTGAAAAATGTATGCCTCTTTTCAATAAATAAAATTCAGAATTTCTGGAAGTGACATTCAGATATGTTCTTTATCGCTTGGAGGGAGCCATCACCATTAGTAAGTGTTTTTCTTTTATTCTTTTAATGTTATTTCATCCCCTAATGAGCGAGCAGTCTCCTCGCTTGTTAGGGTTAGCCTTAAGGAAAGGGTTGAGAGATGAAATCTCTCACCCCTTTCAATGCCATATTAAACTAACCCATTAAGAACTCCATGCATGCGCGCACAACCGCTCCCTGCGGCACCCTACCCCTCGAGGTAACGGTGAACCGCAGTATAAAGGGCCGGTTGCGCGCGTTTTCCATGGGGGTTAGGGTAATTAACGATAAAGGAAGGATACGAATCTAGAGGAAGAAAACATCTTCCCAAAAGAGTCGTATCCACTTTATCGATAATTACTATAACACCTAATGGATCTAAAATACGGCATTGAAAGCGGTGAGGAAACATCAATCTCCAAAACTTCCTCTAAGCCTAACCCTAGCAAGAATTTAAATTAGATTAATTAAGTTTTAGATCTAGATTTTTATAAAACCAGAACGACAAATAGAATCAACTCGTTAAGACACACTAAAGGAATTTACCCGTCTCTGTGGATCGACCCGTACTCACCGGCTAGCTGCGAAGCGATGCCGTTTCTGATTGCGGTAAACTTACAGTTTTTGACATCAATCAAATGGCGCCGTAGCCGGGGACGGCGTAATTTTTCTTTTTTGTGAATTTTCGGGTTGATATAAATTTTAAAAATTATAAAAATCTGAAAACATAAAAAATAAAAAAAAATTATCAAATTTGATCTGTTTGAAGGGTGTATCTTTTGAATCTTGCAGGAACAGCGAAGAATTGAAGATCTGGAAATTTACAGAGGGCAAAACAAAAATTACATAAGAACACAGAGGAATTGAATGTACAGAACAACAGAATTTTTTCCAGAGGCTGAACCCACCCACCGACCGCGTTTCCGCCGCATTGGTAGCCTCCCGCCGCGGTTCCGCGCTCATTTGGCCACGTCAGCACCTCAAATTTTGTGAGTTTGATCCTCCTCCTCCCCTCTGTAATCTACAATATATCCACTGTAAAAATTTTCTGCAGGGTTCTTTGCGCTAAAAAAAATTCTTCTACCCCCTTCTAAATAACAGATTTGCTGCAGGTTTCTTTGCGCCGCGCTAAAAATTTTGATTGCAAGTGAAATTTTATCTGTTCTGGATAATTTAACCGGACTCTAAGGGGCTATTTGACCAAACTCAGATTGGGTGGGAATTTCATCACCCTTCCCAGGACCCCAGAAAACACCTAAGCATTTTTGCATCGACCACAATTAAATAAAAAAAGACTAGACTCAGACCTAAGGACATCGAGCTCAATAGGAAAAGGACTAGGGTAGGCATCAGCCGTTTATCCAAACCGACATTGCGATGTCTAGGCTAGTGGTTATTAATTAGGCCCACTGTAGTGGTGGTTCCTTCCCACTTACCTGGCCGTATTTGTCCGTGAAGAGGCGGTTTGAGGTCTATTTCTAGCCCTAGTTAGGAGCTGTCTAGTAGACCTAGGCAACCCTAGATCTAGGTCTGATTGTGCATGTGTGGTTGACACATTGGTGTCAAGAGTCCCATTTTCTAAAATCTTCTTGCAAAACTCTCCAATAAAAAAATTAAAGAAAAATCATTTAAAAAAAAAAAACTTGCAAAAATTTTGTCGCTAAGAAATCCTTGCATTCTTCTATCATGGGTACACCACATCATAAATCTCTTGCCGAATTTTGGTATCCCGAACCTAACTTCGCGTCGTTCGTCAATTGTTTCGGTCAATTTAAAAACGATCCCTCCTTGCCAAAAATTTCGTTGAAAGATCAAATAGAGGCGTCTAGGAGAAATAGTTTGACTTTTCAACCCACTTCGTGTCAACCGAGTCAACCTTTACAACCTGCATATGTTGATACCACTTCTTCAAGTCCTTATGTCACTCCTAGGCCGATGTCCATTGCTGAGCATATTGCTCAATCTCGCAGTCGATCTTTCACCCCTCTCCACTCATCTAGTTTTAGGGATCCGCACGATTATTCACCTTCTTATCCATATGTTGACCCTACTCCTGTCTTGTTAGTGTATATGCCCTAGAGGCCATTACTGTATCATACTAGTTTGTATATTACTTAATGGATGCTTGGGATATTCACCTTGTATATACAATCTTGCTCAAAATAGTAGTATGCTACTTGGTTTGTCTCTACTTCAATGTGTACTTGTGTTTATTTTACTATATCACTTATACGCATTAGTGGAGCCCTTAGGATCTTTGCTTGATTACCAGCGTTGTGATGGCAGTCACACTAGTGGGGGCTGGGTAATCTATAAGCACATCCTTATACAGGTCCCTAGTCGCAGGACTATCGAGACAGGGCATCGATACTCCGGAGTAGACTAGCGTATGCGCTTCTCATCCCAGTGTGGGAGATGGTCTGTCCCACAGCCATCAGTACGTCGTACTGGAGATAGTATACGGGTGCTCGTTGGGTTACGAGTACACTGGACAGGACTCGTCGGGAACTGATAGGTTGGTATTATACCTATCGTCAGTCATCAGTTCCCAGGTGACATGAGTACAGCTTAGTCCGCTGACTTGACACTGGCACTTCGCCTCAGGTGTGTTCCCACTGCACTTTGATCACTACCCTACCACGGCTCAAAGGAGTCGTGCAAACAGGTGGTGGTTGGGTGCAGTCCCGAAGCACTTGGAGGCAGTGACGGTTAGACAGGATTCGTCTCTCCCGGTATTGGGGGTTGACATCGCGCTGTGTCTAGGAGAGCCATTACACGAGTAGTCCCTGGCCAGGGCAAACGAGATATACTGGTAGGTTTCCAGTGTTATCTCAGGGTGTTTTGGGCTTCGCTCCGGCACGACTTGTACCGCTATTGGAGGACTGACGTTTACCGCCCCCTAGGCCCGCCATGCGATGTATCAGACGAACAGACCGGACTGTACGGAGACTGTCACATTCAGACTCAGTAGGAGTACCGATGGGGTTTCACCTCGTCAGCCTTCTTGTCGACATCTACCTGGGGACCGTTACGCACAGCTAGTGCCGCTTGCGGTCTGTGGTTAAACCCACTGCCAGCGTAGTGTCGAGTCTTTAGAGTCCCACACAGAGGGTATTCGCCTCTGGGCAAAACAGAGTAGAGGTCGCATGGTTTTGCGACAGGGTTCGTTCTCATCCGCGCACTTGTGCACGTTTGGAGTCCGGACGGGTATTACCAGTGGGCTCTGGTTTGAGCCGGATACTGGTATAGTATTTGGGGTTGCTTTTATCTCTTTGTATTCGTGTTCGTCGGAACAAGAATACAGGTGTGTATGCACAGTTCTTTTTGAGGAGGAGGAAGATGATTTTTCATTAGGGTTTCGGAACGGGTGCGTACGCACAGTTGACAGTTGTATTTTTCCAAACCCTAATGGATCTGTGTTATATCATTTAATAATATATAATAAAATGAAATTGTGTCATGGTTAGTTTTTGTTGACTTGTTGACCATGGTTGACTTGTTGACCATGGTTGAACATTTGACTACCATCATTACAAATGCAAGATGCTTTTTCATTCTTGCTTTTTCATTTAATGTTTGTAATGATATTAGTCATTCCTAAACTTTCCATCAAACCTTTTTCATTTTGATTATTGTTATTATTTGATTATTCTTTTTCTTTTGTTATGGTTGCAAAAAGGAAAAGAGAAGCTCATTCTATCTTTTTTCACTCTCTCTCTTCACTTCATCTTCTTCTTCCTCTAGTCAAGAGAAACCTTCTCATGAGTTGAGAATCCTTCTCTTGAAAAACAAAAGCAAACCCTAGACACTCTCTACTCACTCTAGGATCAAGGGTCTAGCAAGCCGGCGATTCTAGTTCACTCCAAGTACGAGAAAGAGCCCAAAGGTCGAGCCTTCGAGGTGGATCCATCTTCGACGGAAGAAGGCGACAAAGGAGAACCATCAACCTCTACAAAGTTTGAAGACGAAGGAGTTCAAGTCTAGGTATAACCATCTCCATCCGAGTAGCTAACTCTCTTTAGCTAAGTTTGCTAGTTTTAGTTTAGGTAACGATCCCGACCATAGTTTAGTCCATGTTGCCTCTTGCGTTAAAATTTTGATTTTATACCGTTTCCGTCTCCCCGTAAGAACCGGGGGTCGCAACGTGGACTTATAGTGGTATCAGAGCCTAACTAAACTTAAACTAGCTAGGTAGTAAAGTGTAACGAAGTTCGGAACCGAAAAAAATCACAAAACCGGAAAACTACAAAAACTGAGTTTCTGTTGAAATTTTTTCTGGTCAAAATGAAAAACTTTATACTCCTAAATTCGTCTCAGGGTTTTGTTAGAACACCCATGAAAAACGATTCACCAATTCGTCTAAACCGCCGCGCTTCCGCCGCGTGACCCTTCTTGGCCGCCGCGGAAGCGCCGCGGTTTGTTGTCTTTAGTGCGTCGTTTTTCGTGCAGTGTGTGTCTGTGTTGGTTTTGGGATTTTTGAGATATATTATATGTGCCCAGATTTTACAGAGAAGAAATTTCCTTTTGGGGTCCTATAATTCCGTATTTTTCCGAACTTCATTGCACTTTGACTATGATGGTTATATCTGTGATGTTTGCATGTATTGAACGTCGGCTAATCGCTATAAGTCGATTAGTCGGGGTTATACATGATCTGTAATGTGCTGGAATGTGTATATAAATATGTTGGATTGTCGCGGGTGAATAGCCGGGGGTTGTGAGACGAGAGTTTACTTTTCTTGCAATTCATGTAAATTTGTAAATTGATGTAATAATTATTTGTTTGGCCGCACAACCGGGTCGGGGTTGTAGCCGTCATTGTATAATTTCTTTTTACTGTTTTTGCTCCTAGGATAGACCCGTGGAGGGGTGCACAAACTACCGGGTATGCCGAAGTGTCGAGTGGCCTACTCATGGAGATGAGGGAGGTTGCTACGCTTCGGGTACTTGGCGGGTAGTTTGCCGTACCCGTAGGGGTCTTGGGTGGGGTATTGGCTATTCACCGCGACCGTGTTATCTGTTTTTGTTACAGGCTCGTACAAATTACAGATTACTAGTATATCCAATGTATTTATCTGTGATCTGAAATGTTTATCATTGCAGTATATCTATATAAGATATTATTTAGGCGTTGCTTATGTTTTACAGACGCGCTAGCCCAGCCCCCGCTCTGTCGTTAGTTAAGTAACCTAACGGGTAATGACGGGGCCCAGTGGCGAATGCGAATGGCATAAGCGTACGTCATATTTTGGTTGTTTTCTGCAATGGTAGGATTAAATGATGGGACGCATTAAAAGTACTAATGCAAGAATATCACGCATTAAAAGAACTAATGCAAGATAATAAACCAAGTTAAAGTCGTTGGAACACTTTCGAAAAACCACTCGGTTCTTTTCAAAAATAACTTTTAAATGCGGAGCTTGAGCCACTCCTTCTAAAAGCTATCTCGTTCCATCGATTAAATCAAGTTCACTACGTTCACGGTTTCGCCAAAACCATTCGTAGCCCTCCGTCGCTTCGCATGAATAGGCAATAGTATTCAAGCTATGTATTTTGGCCAAAGTCAAGGCATAGTGATTGGTAGCTATTGGGTGTTCATGTGTAGCATAGATAGATGCGTTGGTTTGGGACAGTCGTGCTGCCATTTTGGCCAAAGTCAAGGGTAGGTACGGATGGATCCAAATTAACCTGGATAGTGACGGGCAGAACTTGACATGTGACTTATGATATTTTGGCCAAAGTCAAGGTCATAAGAGCATGGGGCAAAAATCCACATCGGGAGTTTCATAAGTACTGAAACTTGCTAGATTTGCATACCATTTGGAGTGTGGTGATTCTGGTAGGATTCCTTCAGTTTCGTCACGCGATGATATTTGGATCCCGATCCTACTGTGAGTATATGCTACTCCTCGGGAAATTTCTCACTGAACGATCAATGCTATAAACCTAGTAGGTGCCTAGAAAGGTGTTAGCGGGGTTACGCCCCCAGGGAAAAGAGGTTATTTAATTAAGGAACTTCGCGAAAGCGTTGGAAAACCTCCCTCGAAGTACCGACACTGGCCTGGCTGAACGGTTAAGCAAGTATTGTACGGTGGGATTGATCCCGACTAATTCTTCCTTTATGGTTTGAGGAGGGATTCGAGAAACAGTGGGAGCCATCCTGTTTAGACAAACTAAAAACCACTCTAAACTTGCAAGAGCATCATGCTGAGTGTTTCTTCTTCTCTCTCCTAATTGCAGCGACCAATCAACATGACTGGACTTAAGTTACTCCTAGATAAAAACAAGCTGACAGGGCCAAACTACAAAGATTGGCTCAGGAATGTCAAGATAGCAATCACTTATGACAAGCTGGGGTATCTTCTTACCACCAAAGCTCCCCCTGTCCCTGGTCCAACTTCTAGTGTCGCGGATAAGGAAATCCGCAAGACTTGGGAGATTGATAGCGCGAAGGCCAAATGCCTCCTGCTTGCCTCGATGGACAACGAACATCAGAGGAGGCATGAGAATATGGACATGGAGTCCATATTGCTCCATACAAAAGAACTGTATGGAGAGCAATCACGTATCGCAAGATACGAAGCGTCGAAAAAGTTATTCTCGACAAGAATGGCCGTCGGATCATCAGTAGCCGAGCATGTGCTAAAGATGATCGGCTACATTGAGCAGCTCGCTGACCTAGGGATCACATTGGAGAGTGAGCTATATACGGATATAGTTCTCCAGTCCCTTCCTTCCACTTACGCCCAGTTTATAATGAACTTCAACCTACAAGAAAAGGAGGTTGAACTTTCAGAGCTCCTCAACCTGCTGAGGAGCGCAGAGGGCACCCTACAGAAAGGTAGGGAAACATCCACTTTGTTTGTAGGAGGATCATCTTCTTCTAGGTCCAAGGCGAAAGCCAAGGGAAAGAAGAAGAAGGCCCCCGCCAAACCAAGGGGCGGTGTTGGTAAAGTGGATACGAAGGGAAAAGGTAAAGCAACAAAGATAATGGGGAAGCTTGTGGATAAGGAAGAATGCTTCTTTTGTCATAAGAAAGGACACTGGAAGAATGATTGCAGGGCCTGGAAGGCCAGAACACAGGAATTGAAGCAGGTTGCAGCTTCAGCTTCAGGTGTGTATGTTATTGAAAACTGTCTTTCAATAAACTCTACTTCCTGGGTATTGGATACGGGATCAGGATCTCATATCTGTAATTCTTTGCAGGCGTTGAGAAACCGTAGGGTTTTGAAGGCAGGTGACATGACCCTCAGAGTTGCGAACGGAGCTAGCATGGATGCTAAAGCCGTGGGGGACTATCACTTGGGAATGTCAGATGGACATGTTTTGGTTTTGCGTAATTGCTTTTTTGTACCCAACGCAACTTGTAATATCATTTCTGTATCTTTAGTTTCTAAAGAAGGTTATGAATTTGCGTTTGTAAGTAATGTTGTAAACATTCACCTTAATCAAGTATTGATTGGGTCAGGTACTCTGAGTAATGGTATATACGTGTTAAACCAAACACAGATTTTTAATGTCCAGAATACACACAAAAGAAAGTCTCCAGAAATAAATCAGACTTTCTTATGGCATTGTAGATTGGGTCACATCAATGAGAGAAGGTTGACGAAGTTACATACAGAAGGGTATTTGAATGCGTTCGAATATCAGTCGTATGCCACTTGTCAATCCTGTCTCAAGGGAAAGATGACAAAGACTCCGTTTACTGGACATGGAGTAAGAGCGAGCGAGCTCTTGGGACTCGTACACAGTGACGTGTGCGGTCCAATGTCTACACATGCCCGAAGCGGACATTCTTACTTCATTACTTTTACGGATGACTTCTCAAGGTACGGTTATGTCTTCTTAATGAAACATAAGTCCGAGGCCTTTGGAAAATTCCAGGAGTATAAGAATGAAGTAGAGAAACAGACCGGCAAAAGTATTAAGATTCTAAGATCGGATCGAGGTGGAGAATACTTAAGTGCCGAGTTCCTGGACTATTTAAAAGAGAACGGAATTCTCTCTCAGCTTACTCCTCCTTACACCCCGCAACACAACGGTGTATCGGAGAGACGGAACCGCACCCTATTGGATATGGTGCGGTCCATGATGAGTAACGCTGAGTTGCCGCGATCATTCTGGGGATATGCGCTAGAATCAGCCGCATACCTTTTGAACCGAGTTCCCACTAAGACTGTGCCTACTACGCCATTTGAGATGTGGTGTGGGAAGAGACCCCATCTTAATCACATTAAGATATGGGGAAGTCCAGCTTTTGTCAAAAAGCAGCATGCGGACAAGCTCGAGGCACGCTCAGTACTGTGCAAGTTTGTGGGATATCCAAAGAATTCCAAGGGATATTTCTTCTACTGTGAAGAGGAACAAAAAGTTCTTGTCTCTCGTCATGCCCACTTTCTAGAACACCAGTTCATAGAAAAGGAAATAAGTGGGAGCGCAGTAGAACTGGAAGAAATTCCAGAACCACGGACTATTACTGAAAGTTTAGTGGAACCAGAGGGTTCGGAAGAACAGGACATTCCTACGCCGCTCCGCAGGAGTAGTAGGCAGTCTCATCCGCCCGAGAGATACTACGGTTTTCTCGTAGACGGGGATAGAGAGGATTGCATCATAGATTATGATGAGCCTACTAGCTTCCAGCAGGCCGTTCAGAGCGTTGACTCAGTGAAATGGCTGGATGCAATGCGGACCGAAATGGAGTCCATGTACACCAACAAGGTATGGACGTTGGACATTGCTCCAGACGGGGTAAAACCCGTAGGATGCAAGTGGATCTTCAAAAGGAAGATTGGTGTAGATGGACAGGTTGAGACCTATAAAGCTAGGCTAGTAGCAAAGGGTTTTCGTCAAAGACCTGGCTTGGACTACGACGAAACCTTTTCTCCAGTAGCCATGCTGAAATCCATTCGGATCCTTCTTGCCATTGCTGCCTTCCACGATTATGAGATCTGGCAAATGGACGTAAAGACAGCTTTTCTAAATGGAAATTTAGAGGAGTGTGTCTATATGGACCAGCCAGAGGGTTTCATTCAGAGTGGGAGCAGCGGAAAGGTGTGCAAGTTGCTTAAGTCCATCTATGGACTAAAGCAGGCATCGCGGAGTTGGAACATCTGTTTTGATGAGACGGTCAAGGAATTTGGCTTTATCAAAAATCCAGATGAACCATGCATCTATAGTAGATTTGTAGCGAGAACTGTAGTATTCCTCGTTTTATACGTGGATGACATTCTCTTAATAGGAAATGACATTCCTATGCTACAATCTGTCAAGGGGTTCTTGTCACAAAGGTTCTCCATGAAAGACCTGGGTGATGCCTCATACATCCTGGGGATCCGGATCCATCGTGATAGATCCAAGAGGATATTGGGACTTTCTCAGTCCAGGTACATCGACACCATAGTGAAAAGATTCGCTATGGAAGATTCCAAGCGCGGTAACCTACCGGCTTGTCACGGGATCACCCTCTCTAAAGAGATGTCTCCCAAGACTGATTTGGAGAGGGATCGCATGTCTGTTATACCCTACGCTTCTGCGGTAGGCTCTATAATGTATGCGATGTTGTGTACCAGACCGGATGTAGCTTATGCACTGAGCGTGGTAAGCCGGTATCAGTCTAACCCTGGGGAGAAACACTGGATAGCAGTAAAGAACATTCTCAAGTACCTGAGAAGGACTAAGGAGATTTTCTTGGTGTACGGCGGAAAAGACCTCCAGATCGAGGCCTTTGCTGACTCCAGCTTCCAGAGTGACAAGGATGATTCCAAGTCCATGTCGGGTTTTGTCTTTACCCTCAATGGAGGGGCGGTGTGTTGGAAGAGTTCCAAACAGGAAACCGTTGCAGACTCGACGATGGAAGCGGAATACATCGCTGCATCTGATGCCGCAAAAGAAGCTGTCTGGATGAGGAAGTTCTTGAAAGAACTTCAGGTGGTTCCGTCCATTGTTGACCCAATACCTCTGTATTGCGACAACAACGGGGCTATAGCTTTAGCGAAGGAACCCAGGTCCCATCAGAGATCCAGGCACATCTTGAGGCGGTATCACCTGATCAGGGAGATCGTGGATCGCAAGGAGATCGATGTTCGGAGAGTCGCTTCAGAAGACAACACTGCAGATCCATTCACCAAGGCCTTGCCCCAGACTCAGTTCGAGCGGCTGATCGAGATGATAGGTCTTCGATACGCCAGTACATGGCCTTAGTGCAAGTGGGAGATTGTTAGTGTATATGCCCTAGAGGCCATTACTGTATCATACTAGTTTGTATATTACTTAATGGATGCTTGGGATATTCACCTTGTATATACAATCTTGCTCAAAATAGTAGTATGCTACTTGGTTTGTCTCTACTTCAATGTGTACTTGTGTTTATTTTACTATATCACTTATACGCATTAGTGGAGCCCTTAGGATCTTTGCTTGATTACCAGCGTTGTGATGGCAGTCACACTAGTGGGGGCTGGGTAATCTATAAGCACATCCTTATACAGGTCCCTAGTCGCAGGACTATCGAGACAGGGCATCGATACTCCGGAGTAGACTAGCGTATGCGCTTCTCATCCCAGTGTGGGAGATGGTCTGTCCCACAGCCATCAGTACGTCGTACTGGAGATAGTATACGGGTGCTCGTTGGGTTACGAGTACACTGGACAGGACTCGTCGGGAACTGATAGGTTGGTATTATACCTATCGTCAGTCATCAGTTCCCAGGTGACATGAGTACAGCTTAGTCCGCTGACTTGACACTGGCACTTCGCCTCAGGTGTGTTCCCACTGCACTTTGATCACTACCCTACCACGGCTCAAAGGAGTCGTGCAAACAGGTGGTGGTTGGGTGCAGTCCCGAAGCACTTGGAGGCAGTGACGGTTAGACAGGATTCGTCTCTCCCGGTATTGGGGGTTGACATCGCGCTGTGTCTAGGAGAGCCATTACACGAGTAGTCCCTGGCCAGGGCAAACGAGATATACTGGTAGGTTTCCAGTGTTATCTCAGGGTGTTTTGGGCTTCGCTCCGGCACGACTTGTACCGCTATTGGGGGACTGACGTTTACCGCCCCCTAGGCCCGCCATGCGATGTATCAGACGAACAGACCGGACTGTACGGAGACTGTCACATTCAGACTCAGTAGGAGTACCGATGGGGTTTCACCTCGTCAGCCTTCTTGTCGACATCTACCTGGGGACCGTTACGCACAGCTAGTGCCGCTTGCGGTCTGTGGTTAAACCCACTGCCAGCGTAGTGTCGAGTCTTTAGAGTCCCACACAGAGGGTATTCGCCTCTGGGCAAAACAGAGTAGAGGTCGCATGGTTTTGCGACAGGGTTCGTTCTCATCCGCGCACTTGTGCACGTTTGGAGTCCGGACGGGTATTACCAGTGGGCTCTGGTTTGAGCCGGATACTGGTATAGTATTTGGGGTTGCTTTTATCTCTTTGTATTCGTGTTCGTCGGAACAAGAATACAGGTGTGTATGCACAGTTCTTTTTGAGGAGGAGGAAGATGATTTTTCATTAGGGTTTCGGAACGGGTGCGTACGCACAGTTGACAGTTGTATTTTTCCAAACCCTAATGGATCTGTGTTATATCATTTAATAATATATAATAAAATGAAATTGTGTCATGGTTAGTTTTTGTTGACTTGTTGACCATGGTTGACTTGTTGACCATGGTTGAACATTTGACTACCATCATTACAAATGCAAGATGCTTTTTCATTCTTGCTTTTTCATTTAATGTTTGTAATGATATTAGTCATTCCTAAACTTTCCATCAAACCTTTTTCATTTTGATTATTGTTATTATTTGATTATTCTTTTTCTTTTGTTATGGTTGCAAAAAGGAAAAGAGAAGCTCATTCTATCTTTTTTCACTCTCTCTCTTCACTTCATCTTCTTCTTCCTCTAGTCAAGAGAAACCTTCTCATGAGTTGAGAATCCTTCTCTTGAAAAACAAAAGCAAACCCTAGACACTCTCTACTCACTCTAGGATCAAGGGTCTAGCAAGCCGGCGATTCTAGTTCACTCCAAGTACGAGAAAGAGCCCAAAGGTCGAGCCTTCGAGGTGGATCCATCTTCGACGGAAGAAGGCGACAAAGGAGAACCATCAACCTCTACAAAGTTTGAAGACGAAGGAGTTCAAGTCTAGGTATAACCATCTCCATCCGAGTAGCTAACTCTCTTTAGCTAAGTTTGCTAGTTTTAGTTTAGGTAACGATCCCGACCATAGTTTAGTCCATGTTGCCTCTTGCGTTAAAATTTTGATTTTATACCGTTTCCGTCTCCCCGTAAGAACCGGGGGTCGCAACGTGGACTTACATGTCTTACCACCCACTTCCTACCAGTCATACCCGACCTTCCCACCTTCACTAGACACTGTTTCGACACAGCCATTAGGGAGTTTCACATATCCAACCAATTTTGAATCTTTAACTGAAACCCCCTCACCTCCTAAGTCTAGTTTGGAAGAGTCGTTGGAAGCATATATTGCTGTAACAAATAAAATAATGAGGAATGTGGAAGCATCCATGGCCGCCCTTATGCAACCTAGTGAACCGGTAGCTAGTGTCCCGCTAGCTCCGAATTTTTCAATGTATAAGGCGGCAGTTGGACAGAGTGAGAATGAGAGAGGATTTTCAAATCAAACCTACCCTTACCCAATTGAAACCCACAAATCCTGTTTTCCATCGATTGTTCCAAATGATTCACCAGTTGAAAATAGAAATGAGTTGTGCGATTTTGTAGTGTTTGATTTGCCAAATTATGAGGAACCCCTTTCGAGTGAAACCGCACCTAATCCTTTCGATCTTTACACCTCCACTCTAGAACCTACATTGATAAATATCCATGCTGTGGATGAAGTGTCTAAAGAAATGGATTTTCACTTGATTGAGGATATAGACGCCGGGAATATTTCAGATGATGAACCTGTCGATTTAATTGAAATTTTATGTTCAAATCATCATCCTGAGTTATTAAATGTTTCTCCCGAATTTCATATGCGTCTAGATTTTGATGATAATGGCATGGATGAATTAAACATTGAGGATAGTACTGAGGAGAGTCTTGAGGATAATATCGAGGTTGAACCATTTTTATTTGATGTGTCGGATTTTCCAACTCAGCCTCCTGAACCTTTGAATGTTATACCACCCTCTCTCCTTCCTATTGTTCCGACCGAACAAATGACCGTTACGCTTTCATCTCCTATACCAAGTTCGGCGTACCCATGTTTTCTTGCGAATCTTGAGGGATTTGACCCCATTGCATGACGAGTTGGTAGGTTAGCGCAATCGCTTTTAACACATCGGTCATCACAAATTGCGCTAATTTATTCACTCAATTTACACCCTCAAGATCGCACTCCACCTCTTTCTTCTTTCCGTCTTTCTTCTCCCCCACCGAGACCATATTCTACCATTCTTCTTTCCACACGGTCTCGCGTGCTTTTCATCTCTTTTCTTTCCATCCCATTCTTGCACCAACTCTACCATTACCATGATAAGATCTTTGAATGGTTGGTGCTAACCTTTGGCTTGTGTAAGGCCAAGCTTAAGTTTGGGGGAAACCTTTGTATATATGTATATATCCTTTTGTTTTCTTTAAAAAAAAAAAAATTCAAAACATTAAAAAATTATAAATAAATAAACAGGAGAGTATCGGTATTTTGACCCTCTTGGTTTAGAATGACAGTGAGGACACTGTCAAGTTCAAGTTTGGGGGTATGCTCGGTACGTCTTCTTCCTTCGCATTCATTTGTACATATTTTTGCATTTGCATACTTATTTGAAAACCCATAAAAATTTGAAAAATTTCAAAAATTATAAAAATTATTGTATTCAATTTTGGCTAATTGACTTGAGTTTGACAATTAAGTTAACTATTTAGGAACAACTAGATCTTAGACTTAGTAAATTAAAAACCCTAAAAATAACATTCCTTAAAGTTTAACGGTAGAAAGTATATGCCTTGTAGTTTATTTAGAAATAGGCAAATTTTGGGTTCACTTCTTAGGCTAAGTCGAAACAAGGGAAGAGTATTGATGTTCTAATTAAAGTATAAGTTTGAAAGATAGTTCCTAGCTTAAGTCTAGATTCTGAAAACGTATACCCTACAAATTGCACATTCACGCACCTTGAAACTTGGAATAGTAGAAGAGACCTTGAAATGCTCTTATCTAAAGTCCTTAGTGCGAGAAAAATAAAAGAAAAAGTGTGAATAAAGAATAAAAAAATGGACACTGGTTTTTGTGATTACCTAAGGCTGTAAAAATAGAAAAATATTTAGCGAGGGTGCCTTATCACCTAGTGCCTTAGACCAACTGGTTTGGGAGTCACTGCTAAAGCCTTGGGTGTTGCAAAGACTAGGAAGTACGCTTTAAAGTGCAAACGCATTTTGTAATCGGTCGTTGGTACCTCAAGAAGTATTTGTAGGGTTCCTAGGCACTCTTGTGAAGGTTCTAAAGGCATCAAACATGCCCGGATAAAATTTTAGACGTGCCGAACAACCCAAAGCCGGGATCTTTGCTAGATTATTAGGGTTTAACATGCAATATGATAACTTTTATCTAAGTGTAAGGGATTACAACCTTTGTAGTCCGCTCCTTCACTTCACAAGCTCCGAGTAGAAGTCCCTTTGCCGCGATCCACGATCTCCCAGACTCATGAGAGGCTCCACGACTCGAACGATCCATTCTAGCTTGTCGTATTCCAAATCTCCGATGATCTACCCTGAAGTTGCTTCGACTCAAGCTTTCTCACTCAAAAGAGAAGAACACCCTAATCCCATGGGCTAGATGAGATGAGGATGAGAGAGTAGTGATTTTGCTTTCTTTTTAAATCATTTTCTCATATTTTATCATCACTTAAGGATTTTCAAGAGAGCTTCTTCAAGAGAGAAGAAGAAGAAGATGATAATGGAAAAAGAATAATGATCATCTCAAAATCCTTTTGTGATGAATAGAAATATAACATATGATTGATATATCTAACCATGGTCAAGGATGAATGGATGAGAATGAGTAGAGAAACAACTAGGTTTAGGGTTTGGTTAGGTTAAGAATGTGTCATCACAAATATCTTAACCAAGACAAAAGAATAAAGCTTCTAGAATGTGCATGAAGCTACTAACCCTAATCAAACCCTAACCTCATTTAATCATCCTTAAACATGTTTAATAATAAATCATATCATGTCACAATAATATATATCACATATATATTATATATTTGCAACAAAAGAAAATAATACAATTAACATATATCGCATATATATCAATGTATCATCCACTGAGAAAATGAAATAATAAAGCGAGCCAATATTAGATAATGTAATACAATATATCATATATATATTATTATACATTAAATCATCGAATCAACACATGATTCGACGATCCGGCTATATCGAATATTACCGACTAATATATCATGTACCGATTTATCGAATCAACACTTGATCCGATGTCTCGGTTCATTTCCATATATCGCGAGAATATAATACGGTATCCCATATCGCATTATTCACGCTCCTGCGCATATCACATATGCGCCACTACTCCGTTTCTCCTGAGCCAAGAAACCTCTGTGTAGGACTCTAAAGAATCGTCAATACGCCGGTAGCAGGTGATGATCATATCAAACACCCACAAGCTGCAAGCGGTCAGCTAAACGTAACAGCCACCCAGGTATTGAGCGATTAGAAGATCAACAAGCTAGCCTGTGCGTTCTCCTGTGAATCCAACCAGTAACACTCCCGTACAGTCCGGTCTGTTCGTCTGATATGTCGCATATCAAGTCTAGGGGTGGTATACGTCAGACCCCAGTAACCGATAAGTCGTGTCGATGTATGGCTCATAACGGGTCGAGAAACTACTAGTAACACTTACCAGTAAATCTCCATATCAGCCCTGGCCAGGGACTTCCAGTTATAGCCAATCGAACACAGCACAACATCAACTCCCTATACCGGGAGAGACGAATCCCCTCCTATCGCTCATTGCCTCCATGTGATTCGGGACTGTACCCAAAAGCCACCGTTTTGCACGCCCTCTTGGACATGGTAAGGTGGAAATCAAAGCACAGTGGGAATCACACAAGACTCTATGACGATCTCGGGTCTACAGACTACCCAGTACCAGTGTCACCGGAGAACTGCCATCTGACGTGTGGTATAACACCATCTGGGAGTTCTCGGCGAGTCCGTCCAGTGTACCCAGTCTCCACTGAGCACCCGTACACCATCTCTGATGTCTAACACCGATGGATATGGGATCATCCATCGCCCATCACATGGGTCAAGATGCGTATACGCTAGTCTACTCTGGCGTATCGATGCCCTGTCTCGATATACCCTCGACTAGGAACAGTTATAGGATGTACTCATCGACTACCGCGGCCCCACTAGTATGATCTCATCATAGTCCGGGTAGTCGAGTACAGATCCTAAAGGCTTTATCAACATGTGAGAGTAAAACAGTAAACCAATACAAGTCAACATGTTAAGATAAAGTGAAACCAAATAGCATACTATCAAGCAAGAAAGTCATCTCTATATAACCAAGCATCCATTATAATATACATCATATGTACAACAATGGCCTCTAGGGCATATACATAACTAACAGTATTAACGGTCGCATGAAGGATGTGTAAGCAAATTTCATTTAAATTCACCAACTAATTAGTATTTTGGACAACGGACAAGGGCATGATTGCTTGATTTGAATCTCCAAGTGTAGGGGTGATCTATACACACACGTAGGGGTATGTGATTGGAATCTAGATAAGAGAAAGGAATGAAGAATAGAACTTGTATTTTTAATAGAGTTGATAGAAATTCCTAAGTGGAGATGAAACCCTAGAAGGAAGACTTAAGAGATGCCGAAAGCTAAGTAGGTCTACATAACATATATAATCTTAAGTTAAATAAAGCGGAAGGTGAAGAATGTGGGTGGATAATTTGCGAGTCAAAAGATAATAGAATTCCTTGTTAGAAAACTTAATTGGAGAACAAAAGTCAATGGGCCGAGTTGATAGGATTTTGTGGGTGTAATCCGCTGAAAACCCTCAGGAGACAACACTCCTCCTACTAGGGACACCTAGAGGTTTAACGGCTTGTTGCACGTGCTCAGTGCAATCGCGTTTCCCTGCGAAAGTGCGGTTAGGAGTTTAGTGAATAAAATAATAAGTTTGCTCGAGGACGAGCAAAAGGTAAGTTTGGGGGTATTTGTTCAGACCATAATATTGCATTTATCATTCCCCTATTCTTATCCTTTTTATAAATAAATAGGTACTCTTGACGCACGTTTGTTGCATATTACAGGATACAGGTTTCTGGAGCAAATACTGTGAAAAAGACACAAAACAGCAGAAAAAGGGACTTTTGACCAACAAGCAGACGGATCTTACTCAAGCCGAGACGAAGAACAATGCAAGGTCCAAAAATGTCAAGTGAACGGTCAAAAGATACGAACAAGTTTTCACTGAAGATCTGGAGAAAATTAAGAAGCCCAACAGATAAAAGAAATATAGAAACAGAAGCCCAAATAGCCAAGGAAAAGCCCAGAAAAATAATAAAGCCCAACTCCTCCCTTTGGCCACGGAACCGCGGCCAAACCCAGCATTGAGCCGCGGATCCGCGGCCATACAAGGCCCGTGTCGGTGCAGTTTTTCTGTACTGTTGCGACGTTGTGGGTGTTGGGATTTTTCGTGGGCAAATATGTAATTGCGCATGCGCGAGAGTCTGTAACCCTAGGTTTCCTATTTTCCTATAAATTGTAATTTGAGATCTGAAAAATGTATGCCTCTTTTCAATAAATAAAATTCAGAATTTCTGGAAGTGACATTCAGATCTGTTCTTTATCGCTTGGAGGGAGCCATCACCATTAGTAAGTGTTTTTCTTTTATTCTTTTAATGTTATTTCATCCCCTAATGAGCGAGTAGTCTCCTCGCTTGTTAGGGTTAGCCTTAGGGAAAGGGTTGAGAGATGAAATCTCTCACCCCTTTCAATTCCATATTAAACTAACCCATTAAGAACTCCATGCATGCGCGCACAACCGCTCCCTGCGGCACCCTACCCATCGAGGTAACGGTGAACCGCAGTATAAAGGGCCGGTTGCGCGCGTTTTCCATGGGGGTTAGGGTAATTAACGATAAAGGAAGGATACGAATCTAGAGGAAGAAAACATCTTCCCAAAAGAGTCGTATCCACTTTATCGATAATTACTATAACACCTAATGGATCTAAAATACGGCATTGAAAGCGGTGAGGAAACATCAATCTCCAAAACTTCCTCTAAGCTTAACCCTAGCAAGAATTTAAATTAGATTAATTAAGTTTTAGATCTAGATTTTTATAAAACCAAAACGACAAATAGAATCAACTCGTTAAGACACACTAAAGGAATTTACCCGTCTCTGTGGATCGACCCGTACTCACCGGCTAGCTGCGAAGCGACGCCGTTTCTGATTGCGGTAAACTTACAGTTTTTGACATCAATCACAACCATGGTTTCATAAGTAATAATCAACACAATTCATTATTCATCACAAAGTAAATTGATTCTTCTTCTTCTTCCTTGAAAGCTTTCTAGCTTTTTGCTTAGTGATGAAAATGAGTGAGTCAATGAAAATAAATGAGAGCTAAAATCCTACTTCATCATCCTAATCTATCCTAGCCATTTAGATTAGGGTGTTCACTCCATTTATGAGTGAAAGCTTGTGTTAAAGAAACTTCAAGGTAGATCATCTTTGTTATCGAAGATCGGAAACAAGCTTGCATCTTTCTCTTCGTGGAGCCTCTCTAGAGTCCGGGAACTCGATGATCGCAACGAAGGGACCTCAACACGGAGCTTATGAAATGAAGGACCGGACTACAAAGGTTTTAATCCTAAACTATTAGATGTTAAAGTGTTTAACATGCTTTGTTTTGCCTAATCTCTGGTTTAAAGATCTTGGTTAGGGTTGTTCGGCACGTCTAAATTTAAAATCGGACATAGTTGATGCCTTATAGACCCTTATGAGAGTGCCTAGTAACCCTACAGTGGTATCAGAGCCAAGCTAGAGCTTTAAGCGAAGTCTAGAAAAAGTTTAAAGTCTGATCGAACTCCGAATAACCGTAAAACCCTAGTTTCTGGAAATTTTTCAAAAATATTGATTTTTTCATATTAAAAATGCTCAGAAAAATCAGCAGGGTATTTTAGGAATTACTGTGAAATACGTGCCTTCAATACCATTAAAGCGCCGCGGAACCGCGGCCGTACCATGGCTTGCGCGGCGGTTCCGCGGTATCACGACTGGCAGGGTACGGAACGTGACCGGCACTTATGTTACGAAACGTCTCAAGGCGTCCGTAAAATAAGTAAGCCAAAGTCTAGAAACAAAACCTGATTAAGAGATAGAGTGAAGGAAAAACCAATTTATTTAAAGCACTTTATTCCATTAAATCACATCAAGTCTTTTTAAAAACAACTTTCCCTTTTCCAAAAATTCCGGCAGAATCTCCTTTGTAAAACAAGCCCCCAAACGGGTACAAATGGGAGTATAAATGAATAACATGAAATATGGCATCCCCAAGCGGGAGCTAGCTCTTCGCCTTAAGGCGGTCACAAATCCCACTCAATGTAAAATAACGATGTGCATAAGTAAGCATGAAAAGCACAAGTAAACTAACATGTCGACTCAAGTGAGCACGACCTCACATATAACATAAAATCCACAAGTCTCACAGTCTCGTCTCTAGGTCAATATACCATAATCCAAATAACTGGTACAGCTGAAATAGTAGATGGAGTACTCTAGATTCAATGAATATATAAGGTGGTACAAAATGATAACATAACCCACCTATGAGCAAAATCCTCGAGTCCAGGCAAAAACGGCAAAAGAGGCTAATGTGTCCGCCGCTACAGTACTGACGGAGCGGACCTGCAGAAAAGCTGTGGCACAACAGGGGTGAGTTGCCAGCTCATGAGTAATAAATAACATCTACAAAGGCTATCGCATGCATGCACACAAGTGTCGTAGCATCTCTAAAACAGATATGGCAGGATGTACTAGCAGGTATGTATGCAACATGAGTGTACTAGCAGGTATGTATCCCCAAAAAATGTACTAGCTGGTATGCATGCCACATAAATCAACTCATGATCTTAACATGTAAGTATAAGAATCATTCTTTCATTATTTTTGAAAAACATCAGCATAATACCCATAGAATCAACAAAAAATCTGTATCCAGCAACGACACCTCAAAACTGTCTCAAATCTCATATATCCATATCATAGTATCTCTGGCCTCAGCCGTCCGGCTGACCCATCTCAATATCAATATCTCGTCATCTCACGGCCACGGTCGGTATCCTCTGGATATCCGCCGTGCCAAATGAAGTCACCGGTAGGTAATCCATCCTCTGCCAGGCTCAACGCCATCTCCTGTGATCTTCTTGCCCCGGGGTACCTTACCGGGCCCACCATGTACCCGAGAGGGTTCATCCACCTCCTCGAAACGGGTCTCGAAAACCACAGCAAACTCATGGTGGATGACACTTTTCATCACTAGAAAACCGCAACTTTTCATATTTTAAAAGATAATAAGTTTGCAAATCTTGCGGCTTTCCCCCGAAATCCAGAAATATCATAAAATCTCAAGAAACCATCATGGGTGCATATGTCAATGATAGTGAATGCATATGGTATTAATGTTCAAGTTGCAATATATGATTAATAACTAGGCATGAACAAATGATATAGTGATGTATATGCACATGAATAGCAATGCTACAATTTTATTTTAAAGATTAATTGCAATAGCACTGGTCTGAGCATCAATTATTAACATGTTTCAGATTATAAGTTATCTAGTGTCGTGACATGGCAATTACCAGTGTGTGTGTATACATGAATAGTGCTCATGCTACATATAAAATCTTGGTAATGGTGCATGTGTCCTATAGAATGAGTTCGCACATGTATGACAGTATAGAGCATGAATGTAGAAGATAACATACAAGTGTTCTATTTCTAATTAATGACATTGTTAGGTATCCTTTTAAGTTACTAAAACCATCGGGCGAATTGCGCCATCCAAGCGATGGTCCCCCGTAGATGTTACATCTACTCACCCGTGATCCCGCGCTAGGTGTGTCCGACCCTTGCTTTCCTTTCTTCGTGGCGCTCGAAGTCTCCGCCGGCGAACCTAGAATTTACAAAAATCATACACATAAGGCAAATCCTGCAAAAATGCGATATATCGCTAAAAAGGATAACGCGTGCGTGAAACTAAACGCGCGTGCACTCGATGCGTTGCGACATGCGTAACTCACCGGAACCCACTCCGACACACTGTGTCGCGCAGCGCGCCACAGAACCACGCGGATCACGCGAGTGTCGCACAAGTTTAAAAACGTCGATAACTGGTTTTAGGCTCCAGATTTTGACTCTGGTTCCAACACAAAAAGTTGCAGATACCAACACCTTAAGCTACCCAACAGACACCTACAGGCAAAACCCCAGCACCCCAGCCCCTACTCTGGCGCAATTTGCGGCCAGATGGAATAAACCGGCGGCCATGAATGGGAGGTGGATCCCAATGCTTTGTGTGTGTGTATCTGACATGGTCACTGTGCTACAGTCTCCTCAATTTTATTCTTAAAGGCTCGGGTCAACTGTAGATTTTAAAGAGGTTAAAAAGTCGACAAAATCGCTAAGTTACACCAAGTCGAACAAATCTGGTATTTTTATCAAATCTGGGACCAATCTATGGCTAACTGGTCTCAACAGCATCTAATTAGGCTATACCAACAATCCAAACCATCACTTTGCCAAAACTCACTTAAATTACCCAAAACTAGCACTAAAACATATAATAAACACTAAACTAAACTAGATAACCATAACTTAGCAAGATCAGAGTTGAGTTAAGGGGTTAAACCTCTAGAGATCCTAGATGAAGGAGAAGAGAAGAAGAAGAAGAAGGTGTTGTTGCTGCTGAAGTGTTGCTGCTGTGCTGCTGCTACTGCTCCAAGTGCTGTTGCTGGTGTTGCTTCAGCTGCTGATGCTGAAGCTGTTTGCTACTGCAATGCTTGTAGGGTTCCTAGGCACACTAGTGAAGGTTCATATAGCATCAAACATGCGTGAATAAAATTTTACATGTGCCGAACAACCCAAAGACAGGATCTTTGTTAGATAATTAGGGTTAAGCAGACAAGATTACATCTTTTAAGCTAAGTGTGAGGGATTACAAACTTTGAAGTCCGCTCCTTCGATTTATAAGCTCCGAGTAGAAGTCCCTTCGCCGCGATCCACGATCTCCCGGACTCAAGAGAGGCTCCATGACTCGAACGATCCATGCTAGCTTGAAGTGTTCCAAATCTCCGATGATCTACGTCGAAGTATCAATAACTCAAGCTTTCTCACTCTAAAGAGATGAACACACTAATCTCATGGGCTAGATGAGATGAGGATGAGAGAGTAGTATTTATGCTTTCTTTTTAAATCATTTTCTCATAATTTATCATCACAAAATGAATTTCTAGTGAGCTCAAAATCAAGAGAGAAGAAGATGATAATTGAAATGATAATTCCTTTTGTGATGAATAGAAATAAAAGTATATGATTGATGTATCAACCATGGTCAAGGATGAGTGGCTAATAGTTTGTAGAGAATAAACTAGACTTAGGGTTTGGTTGGGTTAGTAATGAGTCATCAACAAATATCTTAACCATGACAAAAGAAAAAGCTTCTAGAAAGTGCAAGAAGCAACTAACCCTAATCAAACCCTAACCTCATTTTATCATCCTTAAACATGTTTAATAATAAATCATATCATGTCACAATAATATATATCACATATATATTATATATTTGCAACAAAAGAAAATAATACAATTAACATATATCGCATATATATCAATGTATCATCCAGTGAGAAAATGAAATAATAAAGAGAGCCAATATTAGATAATGTAATACAATATATCATATATATTATTATACATTAAATCATCAAATCAACACTTGATTCAATGATCCGGCTATATCGAATATTACCGACTAATATATCATATACCGATTCATCGAATCAACACTTGATCCGGTGTCTCGGTTCATATCTAAATATCGCGAGAATATAATACGGTATCTCATATCGCATTATCCTCAGTCATGCACATATCACATATGTGCCTCTACTCCGTTTCGCCTGAGCCAAGAAACCTCTATGTAGGACTCTAAAGAATCGTCAATACGCCGGTAGCAGGTGATGATCATATCAAACACCTACAAGCTGCAAGCGGTCAGCTAAACGTAACAGCCACCCAGGTATTGAGCGATCAGAAGATCAACAAGCTAGCCTGTGCGTTCTCCTGTGAATCCAATCAGTAACACTCCCGTACAGTCCGGTCTGTCCGTCTGATATGTTGCATTCCAAGTCTAGGGGTGGTATACGTCAGACCCCAGTAACCGATAAGTCGTGTCGATGTGTGGCTCATAACGGGTCGAGAAACTACTAGTAACACTTACCAGTAATTCTCTATATCAGCCCTGGCCAGGGACTTCTAGTTATAGCCAATCGAACACAGCACAACATCAACTCGCTATACCGGGAGAAACGAATCCCCTCCTATCGCTCATTACCTCCATATGATTCGGGACTGTACCCAAAAGCCACCGTTTTGCACGCCCTCTTGGACGTGGTACGGTGGAAATCAAAGCACAGTGGGAATCACACAAGACTCTATGACGATCTCGGGTCTACAGACTACCCTGTACAAGTGTCACCGGAGAACTGCCATCTGACGTGTGGTATATGACCATCTGGGAGTTCTCGGCGAGTCCGTCCAGTGTACCCAGTCTCCACTGAGCACCCGTACACCATCTCTGATGTCAAACACCGATGGATATAGGATCATCCATCGCCCATCATATGGGTCAAGATGCGTATACGTTAGTCTACTCTGGTGTATCGATGCCCTGTCTCGATATACCCTCGACTAGGAACAGTTATAGGATGTACTCATCGACCACCATGGCCCCACTAGTATGATCTCATCATAGTCCCTGTAGTTGAGTACAGATCCTAAGGGCTTTATCAACATGTGAGAGAAAAACAGTAAACCAATACAAGTCAACATGTTAAGATAAAGTGAAACCAAATAGCATACTATCATGACGAGCAAGAAAGTCATCTCTATATATATCCAAGAATCCATTATAATATACATCATATGTACAACAATGGCCTCTAGGGCATATACATAACTAACAATCTCCCACTTGCACTAAGGCCAGCTGCTGTAGTATCTCATACCTAGCATCCTGAATAATCTCTCAAACTGTATCTAGGGAATTGCCTTCGTGAATGGATCCGCAGTGTTGTCCTTCGTATCTACTCTCCTGACCTCGATCTCCCAGCGATCAACTATCTCCCTGATCAGGTGATACCGCCTCAGAATATGTCTGGACTTCTGATGGGATCTGGGTTCCTTGGACAAAGCCACAGCTCCATTGTTATCGCAATACAGAGGTATTGGATGCTCAATGGATGGAACCACACCAAGTTCACTAATGAACTTCTTTATCCAGACAGCCTCCTTGGCAGCATCGTTGGCAGCGATGTATTCAGCCTTCATCATCGAGTCTGCAACGATATCCTGTTTGGAACTCTTCCAACATACCGCCCCTCCATTGAGGGTAAAGACAAATCCCGAGTGCGACTTAGAGTTGTCCTTATCACTTTGGAAGCTGGAATAGGTAAAGGACACCACCTGGAGTTCTCCCTTACCATACACCAAGAACATCTCTTTAGTCGTTCGCAAGTACTTGAGAATGTTCTTCACAGCTGTCCAATGACTCTCTCCAGGATCTGCTTGATACCGACTCACTACACTTAGTGAGTATGCTACATCGGGTCTGGTACATAGCATTGCATACATGATAGAGCCTACTGTCGAAGCATAGGGTATCCCTTGCATGCGAGCTCTCTCCAAATCAGTCTTGGGAGACATCTCTTTGGAGAGAGTGAGTCCAGAGATCGTGGGTTGGTTCCCACGCTTGGATTCTTCCATACTAAACCTCTTTGGTATGGTGTCAATGTACCTGGATTGGGACAATCCCTGTATCCGTTTAGATCTATCTCTATAGATCATGATTCCCAATATGCAGGAGGCATCACCTAGATCTTTCATTGAAAATCTCTGTGATAAGAAGAGCTTAACTGATTGCAGCATAGGAATATCATTTCCTATCAAGAGTATGTCATCCACGTACAATACAAGGAAGACAACCTTACCCTCTGCTACCTTCTTATAGATACATGGTTCATCTATATTTTTGATGAAGTCAAACTCTTTGACTACAACATCAAAACAGATGTTCCAACTCCGCGATGCTTGCTTTAACCCATAAATGAATTTAAGCAGCTTGCACACCTTTCCGCTGCTCCCACTATCTACGAAGCCCTCTGGCTGAGTCATGTACACGCTCTCTTCTAAATCACCGTTAAGAAAGGCGGTCTTAACATCCATTTGCCAGATTTCTTAGTCATGGTATGCAGCAATGGCAAGTAAGATCCGGATGGACTTAAGCATAGCCACTGGAGAAAAGGTTTCGTCATAATCCACGCCTGGTCGTTGACGAAAACCCTTTGCTACAAGCCTAGCTTTGAAAGTCTCAACTTTTCCGTCTACACCAAATTTCTTTTTAAAAATCCACTTGCTCCCAATGGGTTTTACCCCATCAGGAGCATTTTCCAAAATCCATACTTTATTGGTGTACATGGATTCCATCTCAGAACGCATTGCATCCAGCCATTTCACAGAGTCACCACTCGTGATGGCCTGCTCGAAACTAGTCGGTTCATCATCATCCATGATACAATCCTCGCTTCAACCATCAATGAGAAAACCATAGTATCTCTCAGGTGGATGAGAAACCCTATTAAATCGGCGGAGTGGCTGGGGATCGTCGGGTACTACTGAATCCTCTGGTTCAACCAAGTCTTCTGTTATAGTTTGTGTTGCTGGAACCTCTTCCAGTTCGACCTCAATGCTACTATTCTGTTTCATAAGAAAACCTTTTTCTAAGAAAGTGGCATGTCGAGAAACAAACACCTTTTGTTCCTCGGTGTGGTAGAAGATATACCCTTGTGAGTTTTTGGGATATCCTACAACTTTACATAAGACAGATCTTGCCTCGAGTTTGTCCGGATTTTTCCTTTTGACATAGGCCGGACAACCCCATATCTTAATGTAATTAAGATGTGGTCTCTTCCCTTTCCATATCTCATATGGAGTGGTAGGCACAGATTTGATAGGAACTCTATTCAATAGGTCTATGGCTGTCTCAAGCGCATACCCCCAAAAGGAAATAGGTAACTCAGCTGTACTCATCATCGAGCGCACCATATCTAATAGGGTGCGATTCCTCCGCTCCGATACACCGTTGTGCTGTGGTGTATAAAGAGGAGTAAGCTGAGAGAGAATCCCATTCCCTTTTAGATAATCTAAAAACTCACCGCTTAAGTATTCACCTCCTCGATCAGATCGAAGAATCTTAATACTTTTGCCCGTTTGGTTCTCTACTTCGTGCTTATATTCTCTGAATTTCTCAAAAGCTTCAGACTTGTGTTTCATCAGAAACACATGTTCGTATCTAGAGAGATCGTCAGTGAATGTAATGAAGTAGGAAGAACCGTTCCTGGCTTGCGTAGACATGGGACTGCATACATCACTATGTACCAGTCCTAAGAGTTCAGTAACTCTTTCTCCGTGTCCACTAAACGGAGCTTTGGTCATTTTTCCTTTGAGACATGAATGACAAGTATCATAAGATGATAATTCGAACGGATTCAAATAACCATCCTTATGTAACTTAGCCAGTCGTGTCGCATTGATATGGCCAAGTCTACAATGCCACAAGTAGGATTCGTTCATATCTGAACTTTTCATCTTGTGTGTGTTTTGTATATTCAAGACTGTATTCTGATTTAGAATGAATATGCCATTAAGTAACGAGCCTGATGCAATCAACTTTTGATCTAGGAATATGTTCATAACATTATCCTTTACTACAAAATTATATCCTTCTTTACTTAATAAAGAAACTAATATAATGTTGCACATCATGTTCGGTATATAATAGCACTCATTTAGAATCAGTGTATCACCACTTGGTAATACTAGGTGATATTCGCCAACTGCTTTGGCTCCAACATTTGCACCGTTCCCTACTTGAACGGAATGATCACCTTTTCCCAGTTCTCTACCTTTACGTAGCCCATGTAACTGTTTACATATGTGGGATCCTGATCCGGTATCTAATACCCAGGACATAGGGTGAACTGAGAAACAGTTCTCAATAACTGATACACCCGAAGAAGATGCATCAACATGCATGTTCTTTTGGGCGGCTTGAGAATCCAGATATTCTCCTGTTTCTTGTTCAGTCTTATAACTCTTATAAGAAAGAACGGGTCCAACGTTCCCTTGCTCAGTACAATAATCGGGTTCAGTCAATACATCCATATTATTATCTTGATTATGGCCTGACATGGTCGCTACCTGGAGAGAGAGAGAAGAAAACACTTTAGCGTATACTCTTGCAAGATTAGATTGGTCATTATCTTATCTAATCAGGATGTTTTTATCAAATCTACCTTCAAACCTAAAAAGGTAAGATTAGCCGGGATTAATTACACCCTACAATTTCATCAATCTTTCAGCCAGATCAGTGTCGGTACTTTGAGGGAGGTTCCTCGTGCTTTCGCACGGACCTAATTAAAGTAAACCTCGTTTTCCCAGAGGCGTAACCCCGTTAACACTTTTCTAGACACCTACTTGATCGGCTAATTGTCCTATGTAAAACTCTCCCAGGAGTAACTTTTACTCACAGTGGGTATCGGGATCCAACTATCTCATAGGAGGTATGCAATCTCATTGCAAATTTCAACACTTGAAATTCCCGATAATATTTTGCCCCTAACGTTCTATGACCTTGACGAAAGCCAACAAACCATAGTCCGCTAGTCAAGTTCAACCCGAACATTTCGTGATTGAATTAAACCTACCCGTACGACCCTTGACGCATTCCAAACAACGCCGTACGAATACCCTAATCCAATCGCATCTCATGCTGCAGATAAGTAATAATCAGCTACCGTACACTACGCCTTGACGCATGCCAAACTACCGTAGCACGAATACTAAATATTACTTATCTGAAATGACGGAGGGCTACGCAGGTTTTTCTGAAAACCTATTGCGTAATGAACTTGATATCGTCGTAGAATCAAGTGAAGTTTTGAAATGGAGTGTTTTTGAGGCTTTTCTTAGTTTCGCTAAAGGGGTCACTCCCGGTGAAGGGATCGTCGGCCCTTTCCTCATCGAATAAGGTCCAGGATATATCATATATACCGCTGTGCAAAGCAAAACACTAAAAGCATTCAAAAGACAAACCGCGTTTTGTAGCATCTGCCAGTTTCGCTAAAGAGGTCACTCCCGGTGAAGGGATCTCGGCTCTTTCCCCATCGAATAAGGTGCAGGGTATATCATATATACCACTATGCAAAGCAAAACTGTAGCTACCCTTTTTATAAAGTTTTGATTCTACAATATCTTTAGGTTTCTTTTCTTTTTATTAATCTCATTAATAAAATCCCATCAGCTTATGCTTCCTAAGCATCACAGAAGAAACGAAAGCAGTAATATTTATATATCAGCATATATATATAGTATAAGCATTCGTCTCAGGCAGTAAAATGATCTCATCACAGAACATTGCAGCAGAAGAACATATATAAAATATTGGATATACTAGGACGTCCGTGTTTTCAATACGAGCCTGTATAAAACACGGATTCCACGGTCGCGACGAATAGCCAAACCCACATCCCAAGACCCCTATGAGAGCGGCAAGTAACACTGCCAATTCTAGGGTTAGGAGACCCGGTCTCGACTCCTCGAGATGGCCTCCCACTGGACCCTAGAACCCGGTTACTTGTGCTCCCCTCCTTGGGTCTACCTAATGCGGAAAAGTAAATAATATACAAGGGTGACATCAACCTCAACCTGAAAGTGCCCCAAATAAAAGAATATTACATTACAAATGAATTTTACATGAATGAAAATAAAAACCCTCATCTCACATAAAATCCCCGGCTATTCAGAACGCGACGATCCAATATAACATATCACAGCAACACATAATATCACATATCATCAACGTAAGTAAATATGCGCATCCCAATTGTCGTTGACATATAGCAACGAAACCGGCGATATCACATATTACACTTACGGTCACAGAAAAGAAAGTGTAAAACTACAACATTTGAAATCCACAATCACTTTAGACATCGTAAATCCGAAATATCACATACTTCGCATTTCATGCCTAACTCTATGAATTCCACATATTGTATCACATTCCAGATAAATAGACAGTATTAAACTTTTCGAACAGATAATCAAATACCCAAAATTTCCTAAAGTGCTCAACTCTTGAGCTGAGTTCAAATAATCCCAGAATATGTCACAGTACCAGTGATCCAGCCGTAGAAGAGTCAAGCCAACGCCTCACATGTGGCACGCCGTATTGCCCCAAACCCGAAGGTTCAAAAGGCAGTTCAAGACGGTCACATAATTGAGTTAAGGTTTGTTGTCTTCTAGAGGGTCCACCGCTTAACTTGTACAATTTCTCCGAAAGATTTAAACCCGATAAAAATTCAACACTTGAAAGTTTGCCGTGCCAGGAAGAAGTGAGTTAATGATATCTGTTCAAACAGTTTAACAGTTTCTAAATATCCGGAAAAATAACGAATTTAAATTTTCCGATCGAATCTACGATTACAAAATAAACCCCAGATTAAACAACACTTGAATCACTTTTAAAAATACCCAGAAGCATCAACAAGCACCTACGGATATTACCATGAAGCCACGTGTCACAATCCCATAAATCGGCCGCGGAACCGCCGCGGGAAGCAGGTTCCCGCCGCGGTTTCGCCGCGGTTTAGTGGAGTTGTGTTCCCGTGTTTCATGGAAATTCTTAGAATTCCCTGTTGATTTTTTTAGGCATTTTTAATTCAGAAAAATCCCAGATTTTGAAAAATTTCCAGAGAGGGGGTTATTTTCGTCGGTTCGGGTTCGATCGGAGTTTTAACTTCGTAAACATGTCGCCTAATGCTCTAACTAGGCTCTGATACCACTGTAGGGTTTCTAGGCACACTAGTGAAGGTTCATATAGCATCAAACATGCGTGAATAAAATTTTACATGTGCCGAACAACCCAAAGGCAGGATCTTTGCTAGATAATTAGGGTTAAGCATACAAGATTACATCTTTTAAGCTAAGTGTGAGGGATTACAACCTTTGTAGTCCGCTCCTTCACTTCAAAAGCTCCGAGTAGAAGTCCCTTCGCCGCGATCCACGATCTCTCGGACTCAAGAGAGGCTCCACGACTCAAACGATCCATGCTAGCTTGAAGTGTTCCAAATCTCCGATGATCTACGTCGAAGTATCAATAACTCAAGCTTTCTCACTCTAAAGAGATGAACACACTAATCTCATGGGCTAGATGAGATGAGTATGAGAGAGTAGTATTTATGCTTTCTTTTTAAATCATTTTCTCATAATTTATCATCACAAAATGAATTTCTAGTAAGCTCAAAATCAAAAGAGAAGAAGATGATAATTGAAATGATAATTCCTTTTGTGATGAATAGAAATAAAAGTATATGATTGATGTATCAACCATGGTCAAGGATGAGTGGCTAATAGTTTGTAGAGAATAAACTAGAGTTAGGGTTTGGTTAGGTTAGCAATGAGTAATCAACAAATATCTTAACCATGACAAAAGAAAAAGCTTCTAGAAAGTGCAAGAAGCAACTAACCCTAATCAAACCCTAATCTCATTTAATCATCCATAAACATGTTTAATAATAAATCATATCATGTCACAATAATATATATCACATATATATTATATATTTGCAACAAAAGAAAATAATACAATTAACATATATCGCATATATATCAATGTATCATCTAGTGAGAAAATGAAATAATAAAGCGAGCCAATATTAGATAATGTAATACAATATATCATATATATTATTATACATTAAATCATCAAATCAACACTTGATTCAATGATCCGGCTATATCGAATATTACCGACTAATATATCATGTACCGATTCATCGAATTAACACTTGATCCGATGTCCCGGTTCATATCTAAATATCGCGAGAATATAATACGGTATCTTATATCGCATTATCCTCAGTCCTGCACATATCACATATATGCCTTTACTCCGTTTCACCTGAGCCAAGAAACTTCTGTGTAGGACTCTAAAGAATCGTCAATACGCCGGTAGCAGGTGATGATCATATCAAACACCCACAAGCTGCAAGCGGTCAGCTAAACTTAACAGCCACCCAGGTATTGAGCGATCAGAAGATCAACAAGCTACCCTGTGCGTTCTCCTGTGAATCCAATCAGTAACACTCCCGTACAGTCCGGTCTGTTCGTCTGATATGTTGCATATCAAGTCTAGGGGTGGTGTACGTCAGACCCCAGTAACCGATAAGTCGTGTCGATGTGTGGCTCATAACGGGTCGAGAAACTACTGGTAACACTTACCAGTAAATCTCTATATCAGCCCTGGCCAGGGACTTCCAGTTATAGCCAATCGAACACATCACAACATCAACTCACTATACCGAGAGAGACGAATCCCCTCCTATCGCTCATTTCCTCCATATGATTCGGGACTGTACCCAAAAGCCACCGTTTTGCACGCCCTCTTGGACGTGGTAAGGTGGAAATCAAAGCACAGTGGGAATCACACAAGACTCTATGACGATCTCGGGTCTACAGACTACCCTGTACCAGTGTCACCGGAGAACTACCATCTGACGTGTGGTATATCACTATCTGGGAGTTCTCGGCGAGTCCGTCCAGTGTACCCAGTCTCCACTGAGCACCCATACACCATCTCTGATGTCAAACACCGATGGATATGGGATAATCCATCGCCCATCATATGGGTCAAGATGCGTATACGCTAGTCTACTCTGGTGTATCGATGCCCTGTCTCGATATACCCTCGACTAGGAACAGTTATAGGATGTACTCATCGACCACCATGGCCCCACTAGTATGATCTCATCATAGTCCCAGTAGTCGAGTACAGATCCTAAGGGATTTATCAACATGTGAGAGAAAAACAGTAAACCAATACAAGTCAACATGTTAAGATAAAGTGAAACCAAATAGCATACTATCATGACGAGCAAGAAAGTCATCTCTATATATATCCAAGCATCCATTATAATATACATCATATGTACAACAATGGCCTCTAGGGCATATACATAACTAACAATGCTGTTGTTTTTTTTGTTTTGCTTGTGTTGCTGCAGCAGCAGCTACTGTTGCATTGTGGTTGTTTTTGTAGCTGAAGTTGTTATGTGGCCGATGTGTGGTGTGGTGCTTGTGTTAGGGGTTATGTAGCTTGTTGCAGCTGATGTTGGGGATGGTGTGGCTGTTGTTAATGATGGTGCTGCTGCTGATGCAGCCACTGCTGTTGTATTGGTGATGTGTGTGAGTGAGAAGGATGTGAGTGAGAAAGAGTTTGAAAGATAAGTAAAAAGTTTTGAAATGAAAGGGAGTGTGACACAACCCTAGAGCCACCTCTCTCTCTCTTTCTCACATTAAATGCTTGCATGCACCTCCACCATAACCTCTCTCTCTCACCACAAGTCAACCCCAACCCTAATCACCTTTAAACAAAACCAAAACCCTTAATTAAAAACTAATTAACTTAACCAAGTAGGTTAGACCACCATGGTTGTCTAAACATGGTTAACCCACATGCATATTTAAACTTAGTAACCCTAGACTTAACCCACATAACATGCACAAGTGTGTGCAATCAAGATAAAATTCTAATAAAATATCCATAAAACCAGATAAATTATCAGAAACCCGTTTTGGTAAACTTTTTACCAAAAACCCCACATTACGACATACTTACTACTAAACACAAACTCAGGTGTTACATTCTTCCCCCCTTAAAAAAATTCGTCCCCGAATTTAAAATATATAACTACGCGTACCTTCAAAAAGATGAGGGAATTTCTTCCGCATCTCTCCCTTGGTCTCCCAAGTGATCTCCTCACCATTCGGTCTGCGCCAAAGAACCTTCACAGACGGCAGGACCTTCGATCAAAGTTTCTTCACCTGCCGATCCAATATCTCTACTGGCTGCACGGTGAACGAAAGGTCGCGCTCAAGCTGAACGGTCTGATGCTGAACCGTGTGGGAAGGGTCATGAAGATATCTGCGTAGCATCGACACGTGGAAGACGGGGTAAACATCTGAGAAGCTGGGTGGAAGAGCCAAACGATATGCAACTGCGCCAACACGCTCGAGAATCTCGAAGGGACCCACGAATCTGGGGCTAAGACTTCCCTTTCGCCCAAATCTCATCACGCCCTTCATCGGAGAGACCCTCAGAAAAACATGATCGCCAACTGCGAACTCTAATCTGCGACGGCGCCTGTCTGCATACGATTTCTGCCTGCTCTGAGCAGCTCTCATCCGATCTCTAATCAACTGTACTTTCTCGGTCGTCTCCTGCACGATCTGCGGCCCCAAAATACTGCTCTCGCTCAGCTCGGTCAAACAGATGGGCGATCTGCACCTCCTCCCATACAAAACCTCGAAACGTGCTATCTGAATAGTGTCCTTGAAGCTGTTGTTGTAGGAGAACTCCACTAAAGGTAAATGACGATCCCAGCTACCACCAAAGTCCAAAACGCACGCTCTGAGCATGTCCTCGAGAGTCTGAATAGTCCACTCTGACTGGCTGTCGGTCTGCGGATGAAATGCTGTGCTGAAACTCAAACGGGTGCCCAATGCCTCCTGAAGTCTCTGCCATAGTCGGCTGGTAAACTGGGTGCCTCGATCTGACACGAAACAAGTCTGTACACCATGCAACCGCACGATCTCGTCGATGTACATCTGGGCATACTGAGCGAAACTGAAAGTGGTCTTCACTGGCAGGAAGTGAGCCGCTTTCGTCAATCGATCCACGATCACCCAAATGGAGTCGTACCCTCGACTCTTCCTGGGTAGACCCACAACGAAGTCCATCGAAATCTGCTCCCATTTCCACTCCGGGATGGGCAAAGGCTGCAACTCTCCTGGTGGCCTTTGGTGCTCGGCCTTGACTTGCTGACAAGTCAGGCATCTCGATACGAAGTATGTGACATCCCTCTTCATCCCGTCCCACCAATAGACATCTCTCAAATCACGGTACATCTTGGTGGAACCCGGATGAATGCTGTATGTCGATTATGCGCCTCTTCAAGAATCTCACGCCGCAGTCCCTCAGAATCTGGTACGTACAGTCGAGTCCCAAATCGCAGTACTCCCTGATCATCGATCACGAACTCGGAATCTCTGCCCTACCTAATCTGCCCCATGATCTCTGAAAGACGGTCATCGCAGGGCTGTGCCTCTCGAATACGGTCAAGTAACTGCGGACGTGCACGAACATGCGCAAGCTGTCCCCCCGTCGAAGTGAACTCGAACTCAAATCGACTGTCGTATAAAATCTGCCAATCTGCTGACGACTGCCTCTGCACTGCGCGCAAACAAGATAGGCTACCCCCAGGCCTCCTACTCAAAGCATCCGCTACTACATTAGCCTTGCCCGGGTGGTACAAGATCTCGCAATCGTAGTCTTTCACCAGCTCCATTCAACGACGCTGTCTTAGATTCAGGTCTCGCTGCTGAAATATATACTTTAAGCTCTTGTGATCAGTGAATATCTGGCACGATTCGCCGTATAGGTAGTGTCGCCGGATCTTTAGTGCAAAGACCACTGCAGTCATCTCCAAATCGTGAGTGGGGTAGTTCTATCCATGCTTCTTCAACTGCTGAGAAGCATACGCGATCACCCTGTCATGCTGCATCAATACGCACCCTAGCCCCACTCGTAAAGCGTCACAATAGACCACAAATCCGCCCGATCCTGAAGGCAAAGATAATACCGGCGCCGTAGTCAAACACGTCCGTAGCTGCTGAAAACTGTGTTCGCACTCCTCCGTCCAAACGAAAGGAACTCCCTTCCGGGTCAATCCAGTCAAAGGTGCAGCAATACGGGAGAAATCCTGAACGAATCGCCTATAGTAGCCAGCCAGGCCTAGGAAACTGCGGATCTCCGTAACTGATGTCGGTCTGGGCCACTGCTGAATGGCCTCGATTTTCTTCGGGTCCACACATATGCCATCTCTCGTAATCACGTGACCCAAGAAACCAACGCTGTCCAACCAGAATGCACACTTAGAAAATTTTGCGAAAAGATGGTGCTCCCTCAGAGTCTGCAAAGTAATCCGCAAATGATGCTCGTACTCCTCTCAGCTCCGGGAATACACCAAAATATCATCAATTAACACTATGATGAACAAGTCGAGATACGGCCTGAATGTACGGTTCATCAAATCCATGAACTCTGCTGGGGCGTTGGTGAGTCCGAACGACATCACCAAAAACTCATAGTGGCCATAGCGTGTGCGGAAAGCTGTCTTCGGTATATCCTCATGTCGAACTCGCAGCTGATGGTATCCTGATTGCAAGTCGATCCTCGAAAAATATCCTGTCCTCTGAAGCTGGTCAAACAAATCATCAATGCGTGGCAAGGGATATCTATTCCGCACGGTAACTTTGTTCAGCTGGCGGTAGTCGATACACAAGCGCAAACTTCCGTCCTTCTTCTTAACAAACAGGACCGGAGCACCCCATGGAGAAACGCTAGGTCGAATAAGTCCCTTATCTAACAAATCTTGCAGCTGAACCTTCAACTCTCTAAGCTCCATCGGGGCTATCTGATAAAGCGGTATAGAAATAGTCCCTGAGCCGGGAATCAAATCAATACAGAACTCAACGTCGCGCTCAGGCGGTAGCCCAGGCAGCTCATCAGGGAAAACATCGGGGAACTCACATACAATCGGAACCTGGTCTAATGGAACATCTGTAGCTCTAGTATCGCAAACATAGGCTAGAAATCCCCGACATCCCTTCCTCAACAGCTGTCCAGCACCAAAGGAAGAAATCAATATGTGAGGGACGGCACCACGGTCCCCCTGCACAACAAAAGCCGGCTCGCTGGGAAAACAGAATCTAACTGTCTTCTCACGGCAGTCCACAGACGCATAGCACGTGGCCAACCAATCCATGCCCAAAAGAACGTCGAAGTCCAACATCTCAAGAAGGATCAAGTCGACATGCAGCTCTCTCGCCAATACGGACAATGCAGGATCGGAACACATGCCTAGTAACAAACGACTCTCCCACAGGAGTAGTCACAAAAAGCGGCTGATCAAGCAAACCGGACTCTCTACCCAAACTCGGCACGAAGTGTGTGGAAACATATGAGTGCGTGGAAACGGGATCAAACAACACGTGTGCGTCAACAGAACATACTGATAGGGTACCTGTCACAACGGCATTGGATGCCTGTGCATCCTTCGGTGTCAAAGCAAACACTCGGGCCTGTCCTCCACCAATAGCCGGCTGACCTCGGCCTCGGCCTCTACCTTCTCGTCCTCTCTGGATAGGACCGCCGCGTCCACGGCCTTTGGGTGCACCTAACTGGCGTGGAGCATCGCCTGTGGCAGGAAGTAGAGCTCTCTGAGGAGGGGGTGGTGATGGTAGTAGGGTCACATGTGGAACTGTCGCCGCTCCCTGTCATCTCGTCGGGAAATCCCTGATACGATAGTGTGGACTCCTGCACCCATAACATCCTGGCGACGGCTATTGTCCCTGTGGATACGAACCATACAACTGACCTCGTCCAGCCCCTCTGCCGGCCCTATCTCTCGGAAAGAATCTGGCATGCTGCCTCTGATCTGGCATGCCGGTACGAATCCTCTTCGGCCCAGAAATGGTCGAAGTCGCTGAAATACGTGCCTCCATCCGTAACGCCGTATCCATGACAGCTGAAAAAGTGTCGAAGTGCTGGGCACCAATGGCAAGAAATAGCTGGGCATCAAGTCCCTGCACGAACTTCTTCACCCTCTTTTCTTCGGTATCAACCAAATACGGAGCTTATCTGGATAACTGCGTGAACTGGACGTCATACTCAGACACCGTCATCCCTGGAGTCTTGATCAAGGCCTCAAAACTACGAGCTCTCGCGTCACGAATGCTCTCCGGAAGGAAGCGAGCTAGAAAGACTGCTGTAAACTCGGCCCAAGTCATAGGCGGTAGACCTGCAGCTCGACCTCTCAAAACCGACTCCCACCATGTCTGCGCGAGGCCCTCTAGACGGAAACTCGCAAGGTCCACCCATCGATCGTCAAAACATCTCAGCGAACAACAAATCCTGGCTAAACTGTCAAGGAATGTCTGCGGATCCTCTGCTGCATCGGTGCCCGTGAAGACCGGAGGTCTCAGCCTCATGATATCCTGTAGTGATACTAGGATAGCCATGGTAGTAGTAGCAACCGTCTGGGCAGCAGGTATCATGGTAGTCTGTGATGTGGTCGGTACGTCCTCCGGCCTCGGTGCATGAGTGGCCGCTACTAAGGATCCCACCATCTATCGCAACTCCTGCATACCTCCCATCATTTGTCGTAGCTCCTCCATACCAGACTCAAACCTATCCATATGGCCTGGGGAAGGCGGATCAGTCTATCCCTGCGGCGTAGGCATACCACCCTGCTCGGTCCTCATCTCGGACAAGCCTGCTCGGATCTCATCTCGGGCGGCAGCCCTCTGCGCTCTCGTAACCCTCTGCGGCATAGTGACTGGTACAGGAAACAGGACAATAAGGACGGTGCAATAGAATCATAGGATACACGGAATTGAAGAAGGAATTTCAAGCAAGTATATCCTAAAGTCACCTAGGCGGAGTACCGTATCGCGTGTATGCCGCGGACATACGCAAGCTACGCTACCCTGCTTAAGTCACTTACTCCATCTACTAAGGGTCATCCTATACTCAGAAAGGTAAAACCTATCGCTTTGATACCAACTTTGTCACGACCCGCAGGGTACGGAACGTGACTGGCACTTAAGTTACGAAACGTCTCAAGGCGTCCGTAAAATAAGTAAGCCAAAGCCCAGAAACAAAACCTGATTAAGAGATAGAGTGAAGGAAAAACCAATTTATTTAAAGCACTTTATTCCATTAAATCACATCAAGTCTTTTTAAAAACAACTTTCCATTTTCCCAAAATTCCGGCAGAATCTCCTTTGTAAAACAAGCCCCCAAATGGGTACAAACGGGAGTATAAATGAATAACATGAAATATGGCATCCCCAAGCAGGAGCTAGCTTTTCGCCTCAAGGCGGTCACAAATCCCACGCAATGTAAAATAACGATGTGCATAAGTAAGCATGAAAAGCACAAGTAAACTATCATGTCGACTAAAGTGAGCTGGACCCCACATATAACATAAAATCCACAAGTCTCACAAGCTCGTCTCTATGTCAATATACAATAATCCAAATAACTGGTACAGCTGAAATAGCTGATGGAGTACTCTAAATACAATGATTATATAAGGTGGTACAAAATGATAACATAACCTACCTATGGGCAAAAGCCTCGAGTCCAGGTGAAAAGGGCAAAAGAGGCTAATGTGTCCGCCGCTACAGTACTGACAGAGCAGACCTGCAGAAAAGCTGTGGCACAACGGGGGTGAGTTGCCAGCTCGTGAGTAATAAATAACACCTATAAAGGCTATCGCATGGATGCACACAAGTGTCCTAGCATCTCTAAAACAGATATAGCAGGATGTACTAGCAGGTATGTATGCAACATGAGTGTACAAGCAGGTATGTATGCCACATGAATGTACTAGCAGGTATGTATGCCACATAAATCAACTCATGATCTTAACATGTAAGTATAAGAATCATGATCTTAACATGTAAGTATAAGAATCATTCTTTCATTATTTTTGAAAAACATCAGCATAATACCCATAGAATCAACAAAAAATCTGTGTCCAGCAACGACACCTCAAAACTGTCTCAAATCTCATATATCCATGTCATGGTATCTCTGGCCTCAGCCGTCCGGCTGACCCATCTCAATATCAATATCTCGTCATCTCGCGGCCACGGTCAGTATCCTCTGGATATCCACCATTCCAAATGAAGTCACCGGTAGTTAATCCATCCCCTGCCAGGCTCAACGCCATCTCCTGCGATCTTCTTGTCCCGGGGTACCTTACCGGGCCCACCATGTACCTGAGACGGTTCATCCACCTCCTCGAAACGGGTCTCGAAAACCACAGCAAACTCATGATGGACGACAGTTTTCATTACTAGAAAACAACAACTTTTCATATTTTAAAAGATAATAAGTTTGCTAATCTTGCGGTTTTCCCCCGAAATCCAGAAATATCATAAAATCTCAAGAAACCATCATGGGTGCATATGTCAATGATAGTGAATGCATATGGTATCAATATTCAAGTTGCAATGTATGATTAATAACTAGGCATGAACAAATGATATAGTGATGTATATGCACATGAATAGCAATGCTACAATTTTATTTTAAAGATTTATTGCAATAGCACAGGTCTTAGCATCATTTATTAACATGTTTCAGATTATAAGTTATCTAGTGTCGTGAAATGGCAATTACCAGGGTGTGTGTGCACACATGAATAGCGCTTGTGCTACATATAAAATCCTGGTAATGGTGCATGTGTCCTATAGAATGAGTTCGCACATGTATGACAGTATAGAGCATGAATGTAGCAGATAACATACAAGTGTTCTATTTCTAATTACTGACATTGCTAGGTATCCTTTTAAGTTACTAAAACCATTGGGCGACTTGCGCCATCCAAGCGATGGTCCCCCGTAGATGTTACATCTACTCACCCGTGATCTCGCGCTAGGTGTGTCCGACCACTTGCTTTCTTTTCTCCACGGCGCTCGAAGTCTCCGCCGGCGAACCTAGAATTTACAAAAATCATACACATAAGGCAAATCCTGCAAAAATGTGATATATCGCTAAAAAGTATAACGCGTGCGTGAAACTAAACGCTCGTGCACTCGATGCGTCCCGACACGCGTAACTCACCAGAACCCACTCCGACATGCTGTGTTGTGCAGCGCGCCACAGAACCACGTGGATCACGCACGTGTCGCACAAGTTTAAAAATGTCGATACCTGGTTTTAGGCTCTAGATTTTGACTCTGGTCCCAACACAAAAAGTTGCATATACCAACACCTTAAGTTACCCAACAGACACCTACAGGCAAAACCCCAGCACCCTAGCTCCTACTCTGGCCGTAATTTGCGGCCAGATGGAATAAACCGGCGGCCAAGAATAGGAGGTGGGTCCCCGTGGTTTGTGTGTGTATGTCTGACATGGTCACTGTGCTACAGTCTCCTCAATTTTAATCTGAAAGGCTCGGGTCAACAGCAGATTTTAAAGAGGTTAAAAGGTCGACAAAATCACTATGTTACACCAAGTCGAACAAATCTGGTATTTTTGTGAAATCTGGAACCAATCTATGGGTAACTGGTCTCAACAGCATCTAATTAGGCTATACCAACAATCCAAACCATCACATTGCCAAAACTCACCTAAATTACCCAAAACTAGAACTAAAACATATAATAAACACTAAACTAAACTAGATAACCATAACTTAGCAAGATAGGAGTTGAGTTAAGGGGTTAAACCTCTAGAGATCCTAGATGAAGGAGAAGAGAAGAAGAAGAAGAAGGTGTTGCTGCTGCAGAAGTGCTGCTACCGTGCTACAGCTACTGCTCCAAGTGTTGTTGCTGGTATTGCTTCAGCTGCTGATACTGAAGCTGTTTGGTACTGCAATGCTGTTGTTTTTTTTGTTTTGCTTATGTTTTATTGTAACAAAATTCTTGTTGTGTAAATCAAATCAAATGATCCCCGATAACAGTTTCATTTGATTGAATGAAATTCTTGATGTGTAGTAATTGAGAAATTGTAAAGAAATCACAACCGAAAATTATTTGACCGCAATCAACTACGGTGTCGGATGTAGATTGTTAGTGAGTGCGGATCGTCCACAGGGACAGTGTAATTGTTGTCTTTTGAATTAGATGAGTCGAAACTTTGAAGAAAAGAAAACAAAACAATTCATGATTTATATTTGAAGTTCAAGAATTAGAAAATCTAGATCTAATAACAAGAAAAAGATAGAATCAAGAATTGATAGTTTGTTGATTTTTCCAAACCAAATATCAAGAATCGAAATGAGGCTCGTAGGAATCGATCGGATCTATAGATGTGATGTAATCTTACAATGACGTACTCTTATCCTTCGATGAATTGATACTAGATCGATGATGATCGATCAAGAATTAGGGATTTCTTACGAAACTAAGGTTTCATCTTATCCCTTGTTCTTTTGTCGATATCAATCACATTCTAGCCTCTAGTAAATTCAAGAAACGGTCGTAGATCCCTAATTTCGAGCGATCATAATCAAGAAAGCATCGCAACGTAACTAGGTCATCGATTCTTGAACTTGCTAGGGTTTACAAAGCTCGTAGGACTCAAGAATCGTATTAAGATTTGTTACATCATCATTCTATTGATCGTCTCGACTCCTCGACGAGCGGAGTTTTACTCAAACATCACAACAAGAACCACAATCACAAATTGAGATCTAATCATGATACAAGAATTAAAAGAAAGCAAGATTAAAGAATTTCACCTTTTATTTATATCAACAATTTCATTACATTCGCTCAAGAACTACAAGAGGAAGAACTCGATCATCGATTTGGCTTCGCTCGTCTCTTTGAGTCGCGGATCGGCTTGGATCACTTGCCCGATTGAAGATCGGCTCGGCTCCTAAAAGGTTGAAGGCTTCTTGCTTGATTGGTACTCAAGATCTTGAATTTGGAATGGAATTAGGGTTAGGGTTTCGCACAAGCCTTGTCACTAGACTTGTGGAAGAAGATGAAGAATTAGAATGATGAGAGAAGACTAACTAATGATTCATGAACCCCCTCATCCCTTAGATCTAGGTTCCTATTTATAGCCATCAAAACCCTACATCTAGGATTTGAATTTTAAGTTTCCCTCCAAAGGTTTGTTAGCAAAATTTGAATTTCCCTCCAAAAGTTTGTTGAGGAGAAGCTTCTAGATGTGATTAGTTAGGAGGGAGCTTCTAGAAATAGTTTGTTAGGAGCTTAATTAAGATTCGCCTTGCTTAATGATCTTTGCTGATCTGGCAGTAGCTTCGAGGTCCTTCTGGAATTTGAGGCATCTTAAATGAATGTGGGCCCTTAAAGAGGAGTTATGCACCAAAAATGGGATGATGATGTGGCGAAAGCGCCGCGGTTCCGCGGCATAAGCTGGCTCCCGCCGCGGTTCCGCGGCGCTTTAGAGGCTTCATGGCTTGAAACTTTTGGGCTTCTCTGGTATTGACATATGGGCCCTTTTGTGATATGTTTAATTGTGTTTTGCCCTCTAGATTGCTACCAGAACTCAAGACTTGGAGTTGGTGTATTTTTGATCAGCTTCTTTTGGATTTAATCCTGTAATTTCCTGCACAAATCTCGAAACAAGTGTTGCGCAATACAGGGATGATGCGATGCCATGATAAACACACAATTTCCTCAGAAATGTAGGTTTTAGAGTTTAACACATGCAATCTGATATTTCAGGACTGTTTTGCTAATATATGAAATATGAATGCTGATCACTTCTAAATGAGTGCAAATGTTAGGAAAATTGCCGTGTTAAAAATACATTATTTTCGACTGATCAAATTCCCCCAAACTTAATTTCGATCGTCTCGAGCGAATGTTATATTAAAAAGAGAAGGAGAAAATAAAGAAAGAGAAAAACTAACTGGCACACTTTCGTAGGCAACACGATTGCACTGAGCGCTTGCAACAAGCCTTCAAACCTCTAGGTGTCCCTAGTAGGAGGAGTGTTGTCTCCTGAGGGTTTTTAGCGGATTGCACCCACAAAGTCCAATAATAAAAGAAAGATCATGAACATCACATTTAAAGAAAAGAATTGTAAAAGAAAGACTTTGAAAATTACGGTTTCCAACTAAACTAGCTTTTCGGTTGTCATGAGCCCTATATTAATGGCCATGAAAAGATGTTAGAAATCACGTCCTCCCTCAATAAACATCGTCTTATTCTTCATTCCTATCTTTCTTCCAAACATCGATCATATCACCCTGCGTGTGTGTAAAGGTCATCCCTACACCCGGAGAATTCAATTCAAGCTATCATACTCTTGCCCATCAGCCTCAGTACTTTTTAATTAATGAATATTTAGATGAGATTGCTCACACGCTTTCATGTGACCGTTAATACTTCTTGAGGTACTAACCGACCGATTACTCCTGTGCTTGCTTACTTGGTGTATTTTCCTCATCTTGCACCACCTCAGGCTTAGCAGTGACTCCCAGACCAGTTGGCCTTAGGGCACTAGGTGAAGAGGCACCCTCGCTATATTTTTTATTGCCCTCGGTGATAACAAAACCAGTGTCCATTTTTCTCACCAATTTATATTTTCTTCATTCACTTTTTTTTATTTCCTTCATACATCGGCTTTAAGACAAGAGCATTTCAAGGTATCCTCTACTATCCCGGGCTTTAAGACGTGTGTAAGTGCGAATAGCAGGGTATCAACGTTCAAAATGCTTGGCTTTCTAGAATAGAAACTATTTTTCAGACTTATTTTTATCCTCAGATTAGTGACTTCCTCCATCTTACTAACCCTTGGGACAACGGCTCATAACTACTTATTACTAGTTCGTAGAAGAAAACTTCTAATTTTCTTAGTTTTCTTAAATTTTTCTAATCTCATGGATGTAATTTGTCACTATCTAATCTTTTATTATCTTATTTATGTACAAAAATATTTTTATAGTTTTGAAAATTTTTAAATTTTTTATAGGTTTTCGAAAAAATGTTTTGTGGTTATGCAAATGATATGCAAATGATGCGAAAATAAGCACAAACCTCCCCCAAACTTGTTTTCAACTGTGTCCTCGCTGTTGCCATCAGCTAAATCTCGAAAAAAACCTGTAAGCTTAGGACGAATTTATTAGTGGGGGCAAAATATTTAAGTGAAGAACCTCCCCCAAACTTATTTTTGGCTCATCATTTTGTAAAAAATTTCTTTTCAAGAGACAGAAAAAAATGTCCCCCCCCCAAACTTGAGTTATGCAATGTTAAGCTTTGAAAATCATATGAGGGTGTCAAAAATCAGTGGTCGATGCCAACCTTTGCAAAGACCAAATGTTAACATCAACCATTCAAAATTTTTATCAATGCAGTGCTCGGGTTGGTGGAAGAAGAAGTGGGGAAAAGGTAAGTGGTGGAAGAGTGTGTGTGTGCGTCTTATTTTGGAGAGACGATGCAGTGAATGTGATGGATTACTCGCATTCTTTTTACAGTCCATATGAAGGGGTGGAGGTTCAATTTCATTGATTTGGACATGATTCATCTCAACACCCGTGATTTTCAGAAATGCGAGTTCATCAGCGAAGATCTCCTCAAAAGTTTCATCTATACCCCGAAGAATAATGTCATCACAAGGTGCGGGGTGATCTTCAGACTCTAAAAGCAGTTCATAATTAGTGTTAATTGTTAACCCGGACAACTCGGTGGAAGAGTCCGTTTATGTATGATACATAGCTGGGTCAAACAATAACGTATGAAAAGAGTCAAGATCAGTATAAAGAGGATTCTCAAATTCGCTGCTGTCGACATCCATTAAGGCGACAGAACAGACCTGAGCAGCAGGTTCGGAGGGTACACTTCCCAACTTGTAAATGATCAGCTCTATTGACCTTTTCCCGAAGGATAGGGTCATAGAGCCATTACGACAGTTGATTATTGCATTGGAAATGGCCAAAAAGGGCCGATCTAAAATCACCGGAATTTGATTCCGTGGGTTCGCTACAGGCTGTGTATCAAGTACAATAAAGTCCACAGGGAATATGAATTCCCCGATTTTTATTAACACATCCTCCAGTTCACCCCTAGGTTTGGTGATTGATCGGTCAGCCATCTGGAGAGTTATGTTCGAAGGCTTCAACTCTCCGATCCCTAGTTGCTCATAGACTGAGTATGGAAGCAGGTTAACACTAGCGCCAAGGTCTAGTAGAGCACGGTTGATGTGTTTTTCCCCGATAGAAATGGAAATAGTAGGATATCCAGGATCCTTACGTTTCCTCGGTAATTGTTGGGGGAAAGCTGTTAGTGTATATGCCCTAGAGGCCATTACTTTATCATACTAGCTTGTATATTACTTAATGGAAGCTTGGGATATTCACCTTTTATATACAATCTTGCTCAAAATAGTAGTATCCTACTTGGTTTGCTTCTACTTCAATGTGTACATGTGTTTATTTTAGTATATCGCCTATACACATTAGTGGAGCCCTCAGGATCTTTTCTTGATTACCAGCGTTGTGATGGCAGTCACACTAGTGGGGCTGGGTGATCTATAAGCACATCCTTATGCAGGTCCCTAGTCGCAGGACTATCGAGACAGGGCATCGATACTCCGGAGTAGACTAGCGCATGCGCTTTTCATCCCAGAGTGGGAGATGGTCTGTCCCACAGCCATCATTACGTCGTACTGGAGATAGTATGCGGGTGCTCGTTGGGTTATGAGTACACTGGACAGGACTCGTCGGGAACTGACCGGTTGGTATTATACCTATCGTCAGTTATCAGTTCCCAGGTGACATGAGTACAGCTTAGTCCGCTGACTTGACACTGTCACTTCGCCTCGAGTGTGTTCCCATTGTACTTTGATTACTACCCTACCACGGCTCAAAGGAGTCGTGTAAACAGGTAGTAGTTGGGTGCAGTCCCGAAGCACTTGGAGGCAGTGACGGTTAGATAGGATTCATCTCTCCCGGTATTGGGGGTTGACATCGCGCTGTGTCTAGGAGAGCCATTACACGAGTAGTCCCTGGCCAGGGTAAGCGGGATATACTGGTAGGCTTCCAGTGTTATCTCAGGGTGTATTGGGATTCACTCCAACACGACTTGTACCGCTATTAGGGGACTGACGTTTACTGCCCCCCTAGGCCCGCTATGCGATGTATCAGACGAACAGACCAGACTGTACGGAGATTGTCACATTCAGGCTCAGTAGGAGTTCAGATGGGTTTCACCTCGTCAGTCTTCTTGTCGGCATCTACCTGGGGACCGTTACGCACAGCTAGTGCCGCTTGCGGTCTGTGGTTAAACCCACTGCCAGCGTAGTGTCGAGTCTTTAGAGTCCCACGCAGAAAGCTATTCGCCTTTAGGCAAAAGAGTAGAGGTCGCATGGTTTTGCGACAGGTCGCATGGTTTTGCGACAGGGTCCGGTCACATCCGTGCACTGGTGCACGTACAGTGTTCGGACAGTTAACACTAGCGGGCTTTGGTTTAAGCCGGATCCTAGTGTACGTTTTGGGATTGATTTTATCTCGTTTGTATTCGTGTTCCTCGGAACGCGGATGCTGGTGTGTATGCACAGTTGACAGAGAGACAGAGGTAGAGTATTCTCATTGGGGCTGTTGACAGTTGACTGTTGACCATTGACTTTTGCTTAACCCTAATAAGAATAAGATATATGATTAACATTAATATTAATTAAGTATTATAGTGACATGGTTGTTGAGGGGTTGACTTTGTTGACTTGTTGACTTTGTTGACCGGTTGACTAGGTTGGACTAGTTGACCATCATGATGACAATGGCTATCATTTCATGCAAAGACTTTTGCTTGCTTGTTCTATTATGCAATATGAGTGCATAAAATGATATAGCCATTTTGACTTAAACCATTTACACAATACTTGATTACTATTTTTGTGATGATGGCTTTTGGATTATGAGAGGTGAGAATGAGATGAGTATGGTTCATTCTATCATTTGCTTTCTCTCTCTTGAGCTCTCTCATTCTCAAGCTCTCCCTCTTCCTCTTGCTCTTTCTACCTCAAGGCAGACCATTCTCATGTGTTGAGACTCATTGCCTTAGAGATAAAAAGACACCAAAACATTCCTCTACTCATTCTAGTTCACAAGTCCTAGCAAGCCAAGTGATCTAGTTTTTTCAAAGTTCGAAGAAGAAGCCAAAGGTAGAAGCTTTCGGGTGGATCCATCTTCGGCGCAAGGAGACGATGAGGTGAGGCCGATCCGTACACCGGAAGGAGTCGAAGACGAAGGAGTTCAAGAAAGGTATAGCCCCCTAACCGAGTAGGTAAACTCTAGTTAGGATGTTAGTTAGATGTTTAACAAAGATCCGGTTTTGAGTCCATGTTACCGCCTCTAGAAAATTGTTTTTCACCAAATTCCGCATGCCCGAAAGTACCGGGAAAGGTAGCATGGACTTACAAAAGCCGTGTCTACAGTCTTTGCCATGAAAATTTTCTTGGGCACTTGAGTCTTCCTCTTCCTAGTGCACAAGTTCTTAAGAGTTTTCGCATAGGACGGAACTTGTTGGATGGCATCTAGGAGAGGGATGTTGATGTTAACTTGCTTGAACATGTCCATAACCTTCTCCATATGTGGACTCGATGTGTTAGCCCTTAACCGATTAGGATAAGGTGCTTTAGCAATAAGCGCTGGGTCCATCATAGGAGAAAGAAGTGTGTGTGGACCCGATCCCAAAATTGAAGTGGGGATCGTTTGTGGAGGAGTAGAAGAGGTGGGCTGAGGTGGCGAGCCTAGAGGGAAATGGAGAATAGGCTCGCGAGAAGGCTATGGGGTAGAAGAACAAGAAGCAGAAGCAGAAGCGTGTGTGTGAGGAAAGGTCTCAGCCGGGGTATCATCGATAGATTTTTCAGTGTCATCAAACTCTTCCCCAACGTAATTGTCAAGCATTCTTCCAGATCTCAACGTGATTGCATCCACATGATGTGAATAGCCAGGATTGGGTAAGGGTTGATCTGGAAGTTTCCCTCTCTCTCTTGCACTAATTTCAGCTTTTAAACGTGCAATTTCTTCTTCCATCTATTTAATAGTCTCGCTTTGGGACGCAGAGTTTCTCTTTATGTCATCGACGGAAGTTTTTATTGTCAAAAGCAAGTTCATGAATGAAGAGGATTCATCTGAACCGATCAACTGCAACAGATTGGACGGTGCAGGTGTGTTGACCGGATTTTGGATGTTTTGTGCGTGAAAGGGGTGCTGACTCAATTGTGGTTGCTGTTGTGGTGGAGGGACCCTTCGGAAATTGTTTTGGGTTGGAACCGTGTTTTGAGATTGTGATTGGTTCCAAGCAAAGTTCGGGTGATTCCTCCAACCCTGATTATGTGTGGAAGAAATTGGGTCGTTTCTAGATCCTTGTTGGTAAGCAGAACTGATATGCTCGTGACCTTGAAACGGAGAATTTCGTGGACATTCTTCCGTGAGATGTGATGGATCAGAACAGCATCCACATACAGTTTTGGAGAGTGACATTTGGTTTAGCACGGCAGCTAAAAATTTGTTTTCCATAGTCTCTAGTTTCTTTTGCATAGCTGAAATTTCAGCTCTAACTCCTATGGAAACTTCCGATTGGTTATTTCCAGCCCTAGATGATTGACTCACACCCTCCCACTGTAAAGATCTTTCAGCGAAATCTTCTAAAAATTTCCAGGCTTCCCCATCATCTTTGGTCATGAAATTTCCTTGACACATTAATTCAAGGGTCTGTCTTGTGTTAGGATTAATGCCCTCATAAATGATTCGGCACAGATCCCATCTGGGGATGCCGTGATGTGGACATTGAACTAGCAGATCCTTAAAGCGTTCAAGAAATTGTGAAAATGTTTCATTTGGAAGCTGGGTGAATTGATTGATTTCGCTATGGATTCGAGCTGTTTTGTGATGTGGGTAAAATTTCTTAAGGAATGCTTTAACGAATTCGTCCCAATTTGAAATGGAATGTGCGGTAGTGTTATATAGCCACTTCTCAGCTAAATCGCACAAAGTGAGTGGGAGAAGACGAAGACGCATAGCATCCACAGACAACTGTGAAGTCCCCATCATTGCGCATACATTTTAAAATTTCGTGATAAACACGTATGCGTCCTCAGACTCGAGACCGTGAAATTTTGGTAGAAGGTTGATGTATTGGGGTTTAATCTGAAAATTTTCCCCGTTGGCTGGTGGAATGGAAAGACAGGTGGAAAGGGGGCATCGTGTTGGATAGCACCTCTCTTGGAGAGAGATGCGAGGTGGATTCTGTGCACCAACGGACGGCGGCAGAGTAGTGGTAAAGAAGTTCGATGGAGACGGATCCATCGATGTGGGTGTGATGGTGGTGGGTGAAAGAAAGGTAAATAGAGAAATACCGACTTCGGAGTCGATCGAAGGGACGCAGACAAGTCGGGCACTAGAATCCCGTGTCCAGCCTATCTTGCACTAAAAAGGGGTTAGTACAAGTGGCAGCATGATTTATAATTAGGGGAAATGAAGTGAATGCGGTGTTTGTTTTGAAAAATGATACGGATTTTGAAAAGATGATGCGATCACAACAAATGCAACAAGCAAAACCCTAAATCTAGGGGTCACCTAGGTCAAATCTCTAGACCGCTCCTAACTGCCAAAAGACAAGTCGCAGGATAAATCCTCCACTGCCTCTTTGTCACTCCTGTGGCCAGGTAAGTGGGAGGTTCTCCACTACGTAAGTAGTGGGCCTAATTAAGTAACCACTAGCCTTCGACACACTTGCCTTAGACACCACAAAAGAAACGCGGATAAGCAATGAATTACCCACGGCCTTCTTCTGTCCTAAGTGAGCGCGACGGTCCTTAGAGTCATCTCTAGATTTCTTTTAATTAATGAGGGTAAATTCGGATGCAGGTTTGTGATTTTTAGGGCTTAGGAAGGGTAATGAACTCCCGACCTAATATGGATTTGGCCGTGCCCCTTAATATCCGTATTAATATGCAAACAACCACAAAATCAAAAACACGCACAATTTAATTATGCTTTTGCGGCGCTGCGATTATTTGCATAGAAACCTGTGCAAAATGTTATTTGGAGCAGATTTAGGAGAAGATAACAAAGGTAGAAACTCACAGAGAAAAATTGGCACAGTGAAGAGCTAGGAAAGCCGCGGAACCGCCGCAGGGACGGGATGTTTGCCGCGGAATCGCGGTGATGTAGTGGGATCACTGCACAAAAAATTCACAGAAGGTCCCTCTTCACTCCTTGAGCTCTCTGGAATATTCACAAAAATTTTATCCAAGCTCCAATGATTCCAGATTTCCTCGCAATCAAATCACAACACACGTATTAGGGTTTGTGCGAGTTTAGATCTAAAAATTATAATGGAATAAAATTTTCAACTCAAATTTCAAAATACGAACAATTAGCGCACTATCCCCGGCAGCGGCGCCATTTGATTGTAACAAAATTCTTGTTGTGTAAATCAAATCAAATGATCCCTGATAACGGTTTCATTTGATTGAATGAAATTCTTGATGTGTAGTAATTGAGAAATTATAAAGAAATCACAACCAAAAATTATTTGACCGCAATCAACTACGGTGTCGGATGTAGATTGTTAGTGAGTGCGGATCGTCCACAGGGACAGTGTAATTGTTCGTCTTTTGAATTAGATGAGTCAAAACTTTAAAGAAAAGAAAACAAAACAATTCATGATTTATATTTGAAGTTCAAGAATTATAAAATCTAGATCTAATAACAAGAAAAAGATAGAATCAAGAATTGATAGTTTGTTGATTTTTCCAAACCAAATATCAAGAATCGAAATGAGGCTCGTAGGAGTCGATCGGATCTATAGATGTGATGTAATCTTACAATGACGTATTCTTATCCTTCGATGAATTGATACTAGATCGATGATGATCGATCAAGAATTAGGGATTTCTTATGAAACTAGGGTTTCATCTTATCCCTTGTTCTTTTGTCGATATCATTCACATTCTAGTCTCTAGTAAATTCAAGAAACTGTAAGTCGATGTACAACACCCCAATATTTGTGGGGAGGCGGAATTTTCAAAAACGAACTTGTTTAGTGAACAAACATCGACTAACCGCTTGAATCGAAGCTAAACGATAACTAACTTAAAACATAGAGTTTCTATGCTACTATGTTTAGGGATTATACCTAACGAATCGTGTCCTTCGTCTTTGTGAACTCCTCCTCCTCCTCGGCCTTCTCGAAGTAGTAGACGATCCACCCGAGAGCTTTACTCCAAGCTTAGCCTCTAAACTTGAGGCAACTAACTTTCTTTAAGTGCTAATCAAAGAAGCTAGGTGATATAGAGTGAGGGTTATGGTTTAATTAGTCTAACTAATCCTTGTACTCAACACATGAGAGGGGAGGATTAGGGTTTGAAGAGGGAGAGCTTGAGGAGAGAGAAGGTGAAGATAATAGTGAAGTGAGAAGAATGAGTTATCATAATATATATCAAGCATTTCTTTTTATCAAGAAAAGAAAAGAAATTATTTTACAACCATGCTTGATAAATATCTTGTGGTGATTCATCTCCATGAGTCATTAAGCAATTATGAAGCATTAATGACATGGATGAATCATCCATATGACTCACTAATCTCATTCAATGTATATGCCACCTAAACCTCCTTAGTCACCATCTTCTAGAAGCTTCTCGCGCAATTACGAGAACGCCCCTCCTTTCCGCAAAAATACGGAAAAACTTTAGACTGTATAAATCCAATAACCGGATACCAGTAACTGGCTTAAACCAAAGCCGACTGGTAAAAACTGTCCGAAAGTCGTACGTGCGTAAACACACGTATGCGTCCGAACCCTTGTCGTAAAACCATACGACCTCTATATCGTTTCGCCTGGAGTAGGGAAACTCTCTTTGTGGGACTCTAGAGACTCGACTACTACACTGGCAGTGGGTTTAACCACAGACCGCAAGCGGCACTAGCTGTACGTAACGGTCCCCAGGTAGATGTCGATAAGAAGGCCGATGAGGGAACCCATCCGAACTCCTACTGAGTCTGATGTGACAATCTCCATACAGTCCGGTCCGTTCGTCCAAGACTATCGCATATCGGGCCTAGGGGCGGCAAGCGTCAGTCCCCTAATAGCGGTATAAGTCATGTCGGAGGGAAGCCCATTACACCCTGAGAAACTACTGGAACCTACCAGCAAATCTCGCTTGCCCTAGCTAGGGACTTTGCGTAATGGCTCTCTGACACAGCGTGATATCAACTCCCAATACCGGGAGAGACGAATCCTGTCTAACCGCCACTGCCTCCAAGTGCTCGGGACTGCACCCAACTGCTACCTGTTTGCACGACTCCTTTGAGCCGTGGTAGGGTAGCAATCTAAGAACAGTGGGACACACTCGAGGCGAAGTAGCAGTGTCAAGTCTGCGGACTATGCTGTACTTATGTCACCTGGGAACTGTTCACTGACGACTGGTATAAAACAAACCAACAGTTCCCTATGAGTCCTGTCCGGTGTACCCGTAACCTAACGAGCACCTGTATACTATCTCCAGTACGACGTACTGACGGCTGTGGGACAGACCATCTCCCCAACTGGGATGAGAAGCGTACACACTAGTCTACTCTGGAGTATCGATGCTCTGTCTCGATAATCCAACGACCAGGGACCTGAATAAGGATGTGCTTGTATACTACCCAGCCCCCACTAGTGTGACTGCCATCACAACGCTGGTAGTCAAGCAAGATCCTAAGAGCTCTATCAATACGTATACTCACATATTAAGATAGAAAAACCAAGTAGCATACTACCATGTTTAGCAAGACTGTTATATACATGTGAATATCCCAAGCTTCCATTAAGTAATATACAAACTAGTATGATACAGTAATGGCCTTCTAGGGAATAAACACTAACAATCTCCCACTTGCACTAGGGCCATGTACTGGCATATCGAAGACCAATGATCTCGAGTAGCCTCTCGAACTGAATCTGAGGTAGGGCCTTCGTGAATGGATCAGTAATGTTCTCTTCAGAAGCAACTCTCCGAACCTCGATCTCCTGACGATCAATGATCTCCCTGATCAGGTGATACCGCCTTAAGATGTGTCTGGACTTCTGATGGGACCTTGGTTCCTTCGCTAAAGCTATAGCTCCGTTCTTGTCGCAATACAGAGGTATTGGATCAACTATGGTAGGAACCACCTGAAGTTCTGTTAGGAACTTCTTCATCCAGACTGCCTCTTTTGCGGCATCGCAAGCAGCTATATACTCCGCTTCCATCGTTGAGTCAGCAACAGTGTCCTGCTTGGAGCTCTTCCAGCACACCGCCCCTCCATTAAGGGTAAAGACATAATCCGACATGGACTTGGAATCGTCCTTATCACTCTGGAAGCCGGAATCAGCAAAGGCCTCCAACCTGAGGTCTTTTCTGCCGTAAACCAAGAACATCTCCTTAGTCCTTCTTAGGTACTTGAGAATGTTCTTTACTGCTATCCAGTGCTTCTCCCCTGGGTCTGACTGATACCGGCTTACCACGCTCAGTGCGTAAGCTACATCTGGTCTGGTGCACAACATCGCATACATTATAGAGCCTACCGCAGATGCGTAGGGTATAATAGACATGCGTTCCCTTTCCAAATCAGTCTTGGGAGACATCTCTTTGGAGAGGGTGATTCCGTGACAAGGCGGTAGATTACCGCGCTTAGAATCTTCCATACTGAATCTTTTCAGTACAGTGTCGATATACCTGGACTGCGAAAGTCCCAACATCCTCTTGGATCTATCACGATAGATCCGGATCCCCAGAATGTAAGAGGCATCACCCAGGTCTTTCATGGAGAACCTGTGTGACAAGAATCCTCTGACAGATTGTAGCATAGGAATGCCATTTCCTATCAATAGAATGTCATCCACGTACAAGACGAGGAATACGACACTTCTGGCTACAACTTTACTATATATACACGGTCCATCTGGATTTTTGATAAAGTCATATTCTTTGACTGTCTCATCAAAACAGATGTTCCAACTCCGCGATGCCTGCTTTAGTCCATAAATGGACTTAAGCAGCTTGCATACTTTCCCGCTGCTCCCACTCTGATTGAAACCCTCTGGCTGATCCATATAGACGCACTCTTCTAAATTTCCATTCAGAAAAGCCGTCTTTACGTCCATCTGCCAGATTTCATAATCATGGAAGGCAGCAATAGCAAGAAGGACCCGAATGGATTTGAGCATAGCCACTGGAGAAAAGGTTTCGTCATAGTCCAAACCAGGTCTTTGACGAAAACCCTTTGCAACAAGTCTAGCCTTATAGGTTTCTACCTGTCCATCTACACCAATCTTTTTCTTGAAGATCCATTTGCATCCTATGGGTTTTACCCCATCTGGAGCAAAGTCCAAAGTCCATACTTTGTTGGTGTACATGGACTCCATTTCGGTCCGCATTGCATCTAGCCATCGTACCGAGTCGCCGCTCTGGATGGCCTGCTGGAAGTCAGTAGGTTCATCATCATCTATGATGCAATCCTCTCTATCCCCATCTATGAGAAAACCGTAGTATCTCTCAGGCGGATGAGACGGCCTACTACTCCTGCGGAGGGGTGCGGGAATGTCCTGTTCTTCTTGAACTATCGGTTCTACCAAATTTTCAGTAGCAGTTTGTGGTTCTGGAATTTCATCCAGTTCTATTTCGCTCCCACTTATTTCCTTTTCTAGAAACTGATATTCTAGAAAATGGGCATTACGAGAAACAAACACCTTTTGTTCCTCTGCGTAATAGAATAGATACCCCTTGGAGTTCTTTGGATATCCCACAAACAGACACTTTATTGATCGTGCCTCGAGCTTGTCCATATGCTGCTTTTTAACAAAAGCTGGACATCCCCATATTTTCAGATACTAAAGATAGGGTTTCTTCCCACTCCACATCTGGTATTGGCGTGGTAGGCACAGTCTTGGTAGGAACCATGTTCAAAAGATATGCCGCTGATCCTAGCGCATAACCCCAGAAAGATCGCGGTAACTCAGCATTACTCATCATGGATCGTACCATATCCAATAGGGTTCGATTCCGTCTCTCTGATACACCATTATGCTGTGGAGTGTATGGAGGAGTAAGCTGAGAGAGAATTCCTTTCTCTTTTAGGTAACCTAGGAACTCGGCACTTAAGTATTCTCCACCTCGATCAGATCTCGGTGTCTTAATACTTTTGCCGGTTTGGTTTTCTACTTCATTCTTATACTCATGGAATTTCTCAAAAGCCTCGGATTTATGTTTCATCAGATAAATGAATCCGTACCTTGAGTAATCATCCGTGAAAGTAATGAAATAGGAAAAACCACCTCTTGCATGTGTAGACATTGGACCGCATACATCGCTGTGTATGAGTCCTAAGAGCTCGCTCGCTCTTACTCCTTGTCCAGTAAATGGATTCTTTGTCATCTTTCCTTTGAGACAAGATTGACAAGTGTCATAAGTTTGATATTCGAACGAGTCCAAATATCCTTCTCTATGCAACTTAGTCAACCTTCTCTCATTGAAGTGACCCAGTCTACAATGCCATAAGAAAGCTTTATTTAAATCTGGAGACTTTCTTTTTAGTGTGTTCTGGACGTTGAAAATTTGGAGTTGGTTTAAAACATATATACCGTTATTTAGTGTACCGGACCCAATCAAACCATGATTAAGGTGGATGTTAACAACATCTCTTACAAACGTGAAATCATAACCTTTATTTGATAACATGGAAACTGATATGATATTACACGTTAAGCTTGGTACAAAATAACAGTTATGTAAAACCAAAATGTGTCCACTTGTCAATCCTAGGTGATAATACCCGACGGACGCAGCTCCCACGCTAGCTCCGTTAGCAACCTTTAGGGTCATATCACCTTCCTTCAGCACTCTACGGTTTCTCAGTGCCTGCAATGAATTGCAAATATGAGATCCTGATCCGGTATCCAATACCCAGGAAGTAGAGTTGATCGACAGACAATTCTCAATTACAAACACACCTGAAGTCGAAGCCACAGCTTGCTTCGGTTCCTGGTTCTTGGCGTTCCACGCCTTGCAATCCTTCTTCCAGTGCCCTTTCCTGTGACAATGGAAGCACTCATCCTGGCCAACTACCAGTACCGCAAACTTTTTCTTTCCCTTCCCTCCCACCTTACTAACACCTCCTCTAGGTCTGGGGACGGCCTTCTTCTTCCTTCCTTTGGCCCTAGCCTTGGACCCGGAAGAAGATGCACCGCCAACAAACATAGCGGGTGTTTCCCTTGCCTTCTGCAAGGTGCCCTCTGCACTCCTTAACATGTTCAGGAGTTCCGGAAGTTCAACTTCTTTTCTTTGAAGGTTGAAGTTCAGGATAAACTGGGCGTAGGTGGGAGGAAGGGACTGGAGAATAAGGTCTGTATAGAGCTCATTATCCAAAGTCGTCCCAAGGTCTGCGAGCTCTTCAATATAGCCGATCATCTTTAGGACATGTTCTCCTACTGATGACCCGACAGCCAACCTCGCTCGAAACAAGTTCTTAGAGGTCTCGTATCTTGCTATACGAGATTGCTCTCCATAAAGTTCCTTTGTATGGAGAAATATGCCATCAAGGCCTATATCCTCGTGCCTCCTCTGATGTTCATTGTTCATTGAGGCAAGCACGATGCACTTGGCTTTCACGCAATCTAAATCCCAGGTTTTGCGGATTTCCTTATCCGCATTGCTGGATTTGGGACCAGGGACAGCAGGTGCCGTAGCGGTGAGGACGTACCCCAGTTTGTCATAGGTCAAAGCCATTTTGACATTCCGCAGCCAATCTTTATAGTTTGGCCCTGTCAGTATATTTTTCTCTAAAAGTAGCTTAAGTCCAGTCATTTTCAGGGTCGCTGCAATTAGGAGAGAGAGAAGAAAACTCTTTAGCATGATGCTCTTGCAAGTTTAGAGTGGTTTTTTATTTATCTAAACTGGATGGCTCCCACTGTTTCTCGAATCCTTCCTCAAACCATAAAAGAAGAATTAGCCAGGACTATTCTCACCGTACAATACTTGCATAACCGTTCAGCCAGGCCAGTGTCGATACTTCGAGGGAGGTTTTCCAACGCTTTCGCGAAGTTCCTTAATTAAATAACCTCTTTTCTCTGGGGGCGTAACCCCGCTGACACTTTTTCTGGACACCTACTTGGTTTATAGAATTGATCGTTAAGTGACGAATATCCTGATAAGTAGCATATACTCACAGTAGGATCGGGATCCAAACATCATCGTATGATAATGTTGAAGGAATCCTACCAACATTCATCAAACTCCAAATGGTATGCATATCTTTGCAAATTTCAGTTTCTTTAGAAATTCCCGATATATATTTTTGCCCCATGCTCTTATGACCTTGGCGTTGGTCAAAATATCATAAGTCACATGTCAAGTTCTACCCATCATTATCTTGTTAATTTGAACCCATCCGTACATATCCTTGACGTTGGCCAAAATGATCATACGACTGTCCCAAACTAACTCATCTATCTATGCAACAAATGAATACCCAGCAGCTACCAAACACTATGCCTTGGCGTTGGTCAAAATACATAGCTTGAATACTACTGAATACCCAGATGAAATGACGGAGGGCTACGAATGGTTTTGGCGAAACCGTGAACGTAGTGAACTTGATATAACCGAAGGAACCTGATAGCTTTTTAAAAGGAGTGGTTAAAGCTCCGCATTTAAAAAATATCTGTTTTTAAAATTAACCGAGTGGTTTCTTTTAAATTGTTCCAACGATTAAACTTTTGGTTTATTTTCTTTGCATTATAAATAATGCGTCCCATCATTAACCTATCATTGCAGAAAACAACGAAAATACAACGTCCTCTTATGCCATCCGCATTCGCCACGGGGTCCCGTCATCACCCGTTAGGTTACTTAACTAACGACAGAGCGGGGGCAGGGCTAGCGCGGGTGTAAAACAAAAGTGACGTCTAAATAGCTATCAAATATAGATATTGTACATTCGTCAGACGCAATAATAGGCATTCCAGATCACAGATGAACTTTATTGGATTTGCAAGTAATCCGTGTTTGTTTTGAGCCTGCAACAAAAGACGGATTACACAGTTGTGATGAATAGCCATTACCCCACCCAAGACCCCAATGGGTACGGCAAACTACCCGCCCGGCAGTTTTTGCACCCCACCTTGGGTCTGTCCTAGGAGCAAAAACAGTAAAATGAAATAATACAACGGTGGCTACAACCGCAACCTGGATGTGCCACGCAAAATAATATTACAACAAATTACATTTACATCAAATGAATTAAATAATAACCCATCGCATAACCCCGGCTAATCATCACAACAGTCCAACACAGTTCATATCCACAAACAGTAAAAACCATTACAGAAATGTGCAACCCCCTGCCAACAGACATACTAGCAGTTAGGGGAGGTTTACGAACACATTATACAAACACAGATATAATCTAACAAGCAAATACTGTATAATTTCGATCGATTAAACACTTTTAATTTTGCTCCAATACTTCTCTGTAAACCTGAAACCTGAGCAAAAATAAAATATTCCAGAAAATACCAAACATCACAGAGAAGCAACACAGAAAATTTGGGTTCCTGAATCGCCAACTCGGTGGCGGAAGTGCGGCGGATCGGTGCGATCCGCCGCGGTTCCGCGGCGCTTTAGACGATTCAGGGGCCCAAATTTCTTGGGTGTTCTTCTACTGTCCTTTTAAGCTTTCTGAATCTCCCTGAAAAATTTTAGGACTTCATTTAAAATTCGACAGAAACTTGTGATTTCGGAGTTTTCCGGTTTCGTTTTTTCCGTTCGAAATTCATACAAATTTGCAAGTAAGTTATTTATTGTTTAGCGAGGCTCTGATACCACTGTAAGTCGATGTACAACACCCTAATACTTGTGGGGAGGCGGAATTTTCAAAAACCAACTTGTTTAGTGAACAAACATCGACTAACCGCTTGAATCGAAGCTAAACGATAACTAACTTAAAACATAGAGTTTCTATGCTACTATGTTTAGGGATTATACCTAACGAATCGTGTCCTTCGTCTTTGTGAACTCCTCCTCCTCCTCGGCCTTCTCGAAGTAGTAGACGATCCACCCGAGAGCTTTACTCCAAGCTTAGCCTCTAAACTTGAGGCAACTAACCTTCTTTAAGTGCTAATCAAAGAAGCTAGGTGATATAGAGTGAGGGTTATGGTTTAATTAGTCTAACTAATCCTTGTACTCAACACATGAGAGGGGAGGATTAGGGTTTGAAGAGGGAGAGCTTGAGGAGAGAGAAGGTGAAGATAATAGTGAAGTGAGAAGAATGAGTTATCATAATATATATCAAGCATTTCTTTTTATCAAGAAAAGAAAAGAAATTATTTTACAACCATGCTTGATAAATATCTTGTGGTGATTCATCTCCATGAGTCATTAAGCAATTATGAAGCATTAATGACATGGATGAATCATCCATATGACTCACTAATCTCATTCAATGTATATGCCACCAAAACCTCCTTAGTCACCATCTTCTAGAAGCTTCTCACGCAATTACGCGAACGCCCCTCCTTTCCGCAAAAATACGGAAAAACTTTAGACTGTATAAATCCAATAACCGGATACCAGTAACTGGCTTAAACCAAAGCCGACTGGTAAAAACTGTCCGAAAGTCGTACGTGCGTAAACACATGTATGCGTCCGAACCCTTGTCGTAAAACCATACGACCTCTATATCGTTTCGCCTGGAGTAGGGAAACTCTCTGTGTGGGACTCTAGAGACTCGACTACTACGCTGGCAGTGGGTTTAACCACAGACCGCAAGCGGCACTAGCTGTACGTAACGGTCCCCAGATAGATGTCGATAAGAAGGCCAATGAGGGAACCCATCCGAACTCCTACTGAGTCTGATGTGATAATCTCCATACAGTCCGGTCCGTTCGTCCAAGACTATCGCATATCGGGCCTAGGGGGAGGCAAGCGTCAGTCCCCTAATAGCGGTATAAATCATGTTGGAGGGAAGCCCATTACACCCTAAGAAACTACTGGAACCTACCAGCAAATCTCGCTTGCCCTGGCCAGGGACTTTGCGAAATGGCTCTCTGACACAGCGCGATATCAACTCCCAATACCGGGAGAGACGAATCCTGTCTAACCGCCACTGCCTCTAAGTGCTCGGGACTGCACCCAACTGCTACCTGTTTGCACGACTCCTTTGAGCCGTGGTAGGGTAGCAATCTAAGAACAGTGGGACACACTCGAGGCGAAGTAGCAGTGTCAAGTCTGCGGACTATGCTGTACTCATGTCACCTGGGAACTGTTCACTGACGACTGGTATAAAACCAACCAACAGTTCCCTGTGAGTCCTGTCCGGTGTACCCGTAACCTAACGAGCACCTGTATACTATCTCCAGTACGACGTACTGACGGCTGTGGGACAGACCATCTCCCCAACTGGGATGAGAAGCGTACACACTAGTCTACTCCGGAGTATCGATGCTTTGTCTCGATAATCCAACGACCAGGGACCTGAATAAGGATGTGCTTGTAGACTACCCAGCCCCCACTAGTGTGACTGCCATTACAACGCTGGTAGTCAAGCAAGATCCTAAGAGCTCTATCAATATGTATACTCACATATTAAGATAGAAAAACCAAGTAGCATACTACCATGTTTAGCAAGACTGTTATATACATGTGAATATCCCAAGCTTCCATTAAGTAATATACAAACTAGTATGATACAGTAATGGCCTTCTAGGGCATAAACACTAACAGAAACGATCGTAGATCCCTAATTTCGAGCGATCACAATCAAGAAAGCATCGCAACGAAACTAGGTCATCGATTCTTGAACTTGCTAGGGTTTACAAAGCTCGTAGGACTCAAGAATCGTATTAAGATTTGTTACATCATCATTCTATTGATCGTCTCGACTCCTCGACGAGCGGAGTTTTACTCAAACATCACAACAAGAACCACAATCACAATTTGAGATCTAATCATGATACAAGAATTAAAAGAAAGCAAGATTAAAGAATTTCACCTTTTATTTATATCAACAATTTCATTACATTCGCTCAAGAACTACAAGAGGAAGAACTCGATCGTCGATTTGGCTTCGCTCGTCTCCTTGAGTCGCGGATCGGCTTGGATCACTTGCCCGATTGAAGACCGGCTCGGCTCCTAAAAGGTTGAAGGCTTCTTGCTTGATTGGTACTCAAGATCTTGAATTTGGAGTGGAATTAGGGTTAGGGTTTCGCACAAGCCTTGTCACTAGACTTGTGGAAGAAGATGAAGAATTAGAATGATGAGAGAAGACTAACTAATGATTCATGAACCCCCTCATCCCTTAGATCTAGGTTCCTATTTATAGCCATCAAAACCCTAGATCTAGGATTTGAATTTTAAGTTTCCCTCCAAAAGTTTGTTAGCAAGATTTGAATTTCCCTCCAAAAGTTTGTTGAGGAGAAGCTTCTAGATGTGATTAGTTAGGAAGGAGCTTCTAGAAATAGTTTGTTAGGAGCTTAATTAAGATTAGCCTTGCTTAATGATCTTTGCTGATCTGGCAGTAGCTTCAAGGTCCTTCTGGAATTTGAGGCATCTTAAATGAATGTGGGCCATGAGAGAGGAGTTATGCACCAAAAATGGGATGATGATGTGGCGAAAGCGCCGCGGTTCCGCGGCATAAGCTGGCTCCCGCCGTGGTTCCACGGCGCTTTAGAGGCTTCATGGCTTGAAACTTTTGGGCTTCTCTGGTATTGACATATGGGCCCTTTTGTGATATGTTTAATTGTGTTTTGCCCTCTAGATTGCTACAAGAACTCAAGACTTGGAGTTGGTGTATTTTTGATCAGCTTCTTTTGGCTTTAATCCTGTAATTTCGTGCACAAATCTCGAAACAAGTGTTGCGCAATACAGGGATGATGCGATGCCATGATAAACACACAATTTCCTTAGAAATGTTGGTTTTAGAGTCTAACACATGCAATCTGATATTTCAGGACAGTTTTGCTTATATGTGAAATATGAATGCCGAACACTTCTAAATGAGTGCAAATGTTAGGAAAATTGCCGTGTTAAAAATACATTATTTTCGACTGATCAGTGTTGCTTTAGCGGCCGCTACTGTTGCATTGTGGTTGTTTTTGTAGCTGAAGTTGTTATGTGGCCGGTGTGTGTTGTGGTGCTTGTGTTAGGGGTTATGTAGCTTGTTGTAGCTGATGTTGGGGCTGGTGTGGCTGTTGTTAATGATGGTGCTGCTGTTGATGCAGCCACTGCTGTTGTATTGGTGATGTGTGTGAGTGAGAAGGATGTGAGTGAGAAAGAGTTTGAAAGATAAGTAAAAAGTTTTGAAATGAAAGGGAGTGTGACACAACCCTAGAGCCACCTCTCTCTCTCACATTAAATGCTTGCATGCACCTCCACCATAACCTCTCTCTCTCACCACAAGTCAACCCCAACCCTAATCACCCTTAAACAAAAGCAAAACCCTTAATTAAAAACTAATTAACTTAACCAAGTGGGTTAGACCACTATGGTTATCTAAATATGGTTAACCCACATGCACATCTAAACTTGGTAACCCTAGACTTAACCAACATAACATGCACAAGTATGTGCAGTCAAAATAAAATTCTAATAAAATATCTATAAAACCAGATAAATTATCAGAAACCCGTTTTGGTAAACTTTTTACCAAAAACCCCGCATTACGACACACTTACTACTAAACACAAACTCAGGTGTTACACGCAACCAAACAGTAGAATCATGGTTTGCGTTTTGCGCAGTAATATCCGTTGGTGTTACCTACTGCTTCTGGGAATTTTTAATCTTTACTCAAGTGTTGAGTTTTCTGTGTTGTATTGGGAACCGGTTGATTCGATCGGAAAGTATAACTTCGTTTAGTTTGTCCGGGTAATTTTTAGAACGTGTTAAAAAGTTCGAACGGATATTAATAACTCACTTTTTCCCATGCTGGAAAATTTCCAAGCGTTGGATTTTTCCGTAGTTTAAGAACGTTCTAAGTCGTGCAAGTAACGCGGTGGATCCTCTAGAAGAACACAAACCTTAACTTGATTATGTGACCGTCTTGAACTGCCTCTAAACCTTAGGATTTGGGGCAGTATGGCGTTGCCACATGTGAGGCGTTGGCTTGACCCTTCTACAGCTGGACCATTGGTACTGTGGCAAGTGATGGATGTTTTAAAACTAATTTCAAGTGTTGAGAACTATTTGGGAAATCTTGGGTGTTTGTTTATTCGATCGGAAAGTTTAACATTGTCTATTTATCTGGAATGTGATACAATATTTGGAATCCATAAGTAGTTATGTGATAACTAATTTGAATGTTATAGATCTAGCAGTTCAGTCTCAGATGATCGGTTGCCACGGAATTTTGATGTGATCAAATGTCCTTCGCAATCACATAGCGTACGTAGATACTCGCCGGGTAAACTTAATAGACAGCCATGCCCCCTAGCGCCGACCAAGTGACTGTAGGAGAACCCCGTCACCAAAAGCATCCGTTCGGGTGCTCGCGGCAGCAGTGTTCCGCCTTAGTGCACTTCGTCGACGGCATCAGGGGTGCGTCCGTCTACTAAAGTTTGCAACGAGCATTCGATCAGGATGTCGGGAATCTTGTTGAATTGCCCGACTTCATATTGAAAAGAGTTTTCGATAATGAGACTAAAATGCAGGGTTTATAATTCTTAGGCATGCGATGTCTAAGGAATTCATTTGGTTAGGCATGCGATATCTAAGGAGGTTGCGGATTCCAAATGTTGTAGTTTTACACTTTCTTTTCTGCGACCGTAAGTGTAATATGTGGTGTATCGCCGGTTTCGTTGCTATACATCAACGACAATTGGGATACGCATATTTACTTATGCTGATGATATGAGATATTATGTGTTGCTGTGATATGTTATATTGGATCGTCGTGTTCTTAATAGCCGGGGGGTTTATGTGAGATGAGAGTTTTTCTTTTTCATTCATGTAAAATTCATTTGTATGTAATATTCTTTTATTGGGGCACTTCCAGGCTGAGGATGATGTCACCATTGAATGTTATTTACTTTTCCGCATTAGGTAGACCCATGGCGGAGAGCACAAGTAACCGGGTTCTAGGGTCTAGTGGGAGGCCATCTCAAGGAGTCGAGACCGGGTCTCCTAACCCTAGAATTGGCAGTGTTGCTTGCCGCTCTCGTAGGGGTCTAGGGATGTGGGTTTGGCTATTCATCACGACCGTGGAATCCGTGTTTTATACAGGCTCGTATTAAAACACGGACCTCTTAGTATATCCAATATTTCATATATGTTCTTTTGCTGCAATATTCTGTGATGAGATCATATTACTGCCTGAGATGAATGTTTATATTATATATATGAGATATATGTTATATTGCAGATTTCGTTTCAAATGTGATGCTTGTGAAGCATAATAAAATGGGACTTCATTAATGAGATTAATTAAATAAAAGAAACCTAAAAATGTTGTAAAAACTTGTTTAAAAACTGGTAGCTCTAGTTCTTGCTTTGCATAGCGGTGTTCCTTGTAGAACATCCAGCACCTTATTCGATAAGGAAAGAGCCGAGATCCCTTCACCGGGAGTGACCTCTTTAGAGAAACTGGCAGATACTACAAACTCGGTTTGTATTTTGATTGCTTCTATAGTTCTTGCTTTGCATAGTGGTATTTCCAAAATATCCTGCACCTCATTCGATGAGGAAAGAGCCGAGATCCCTTCACCAGTAGTGACCTCTTTAGCAAAAATAGTAGAGGCCTAAAAAACACTGCATTTAAAATCACTCGATTCTACAACGATATCTAGTTCATTACGCAAAGGGTTTTCTTAAAACCTGTCGTAGCCCTCCGTCATTTCAGATAAGTACTAGTTAGTATTCATGCTACGTTTGTTGACCATGTTAAGGCGTAGTGTGCGGTAGCTGATTAGTGCTTATCTGTATAATTATATGATGCGATTGGATTAGGGTAGTGGTGCGACTTTGTTGACCATGTTAAGGGTCGTGCGGGTGGGTTTAACTCAATCGGGAAATGACGGGTTGAATTTGACTAGCACTTATGATTTGTTGACCATATTAAGGTCATATAGCGGCTAGGGGTAAAATATTATTGGGAATTTCAAGTGTTGAAATTTGCAATGAGATTGCATACCTTCTATAAGATAGTTGGATCCCGATACCCGCTGCGAGTAAAAGTTACTCTTGGGAGAGTTTTACACATTACAATTAGCTGATCAAGTAGGTGTCTAGAAAGGTGCGGGGTTACGCCTCTGGGAAAACGAGATTTACTTTAATTAGGTCCGTGCGAAAGCACGGGGAACCTCCCTCAAAGCACCGGCACTAGCCTGACTGAAAAATTGGCAAACTTGTAGCATGTAATTAATCCCGGCTAATCTTTCCTTTTAGGGTTTGAAGGAAGATTTGACTAAAACAGTGGGAGCCATCCTGATTAGATAAATTGATAACCAATCTAATCTTGTAAAGCCCACGCTGAGTGTTTTCTTCTCTCTCTTTCCAGGTGGCGACCATATCACGCCTTAATCAAGATAAAAAAAAATACGGATATATTGACCGAACCCGCTTGTTATATTGCGCTATGGAACGTTGGTCCCGCTCCAACTTATAAATGTTATAAGACAGAGCATGAAATTTTGGATTACCAGAATTCACGTGCCTCCCAAACGAAGAAAGTATATGTTGATGCATCTTCTTCGGGTGTGTTCATTACACAGAACTGTTTCTCATTATCCTTTACGTCCTGGGTATGTGATACCGGATCAGGATCGCACATATGTAATATGTTACATGGGCTACAGATAGGTAGAGAACTGAGAACGGGTGATAAGTTTCATGAGATAGAAACGGTGCAAGTGTTGGAGCCAAGTCTGTTGGTAGTTATCACCCTGTATTAGCAAATACATTGATTCTGAACGAATGTTATTAGATACCGAACCTGATATACAACATCAAATCAGTCTCTTTATTAGTAAAGAAGGATATAATTTTGTATTGTTGGAAAATGTTTTGAACATTTACTATATTAAGAGTTGATCGGATCAGGCACATTATCTAAAAGCGTAGACGTTCTAAATCAAACCACAGTTCTTAACGTACAGAACACACACAAGAGGAAGAATTCAGAAATGAACGAATCCTTCTTGAGGCATTGGAGACTAGGTCATATCAATGCGACCCGACTAGCTGAAGTTACATATAGATGCATATTTAAATTAGTTTGAATTTACATCTTGTGAAACTTGCCAGTCATGTCACAAAGATAAGATGACCACAGCTCTGTTTATTGGAAACAGAGAAAGAGTTAGTGAACTCTTGGGATTGATACATGATGATGTATTTAAGGTCCCATGTCTACACATGCCAGGACCGGTTCTTTGTACTTTTTTATATTCACTGATCGTCTCTCAAGATTCGCATATATGTTCCTGTTGAAACACAAGTCTGAACCTTTTGAGAAATTCAATGAATATGAGTTAGAAGTAGAGAACCAAAACGGGTAAAAGTATTATGTCATTTGATGAGATCAAGGAGGAGAATACTTGAGCACGGGATTCCTGGACTATTCTAAAGGTAAATGAGATTCTCTCTCAGCATTACTCCTCTGTATACACCATAGCACGATGGTATATCGGGGCGGAGCAATTACCCCTAATGTGATATGGTGTTCTCTATGATGAGTACTACTGAGTTCCTATTTCCTTTTGGGAGTTATGCACTTGAGAAGCTGCATACATATTGAATAGGGTTCTAATCAAATCAGTTGCCTACCACTTCATATGTGATATGGAATGGGAAGAGCCCATATCTTAAGTAAGTTAAGATTTGGGGTTGTCCGGCCTATGTCTGAAAGCATAATCCAGACAAGCTAAAGGTAATGTCAGTTCTGTGGAAGTTTGTTAGATATCCCAAGCATTCGCAAGGGAATATCTTCTACCTAACCGAGGAACAAAAGATGTTTTGTTTCTCAACATGCCACCTTTGTGAAACGGAATTTCTTGTGAAGAAATTAGTGGTCATGAGGTAGAACTGGAAAGAGTTCCAGCTATACAAACTGCAGCTGATGATTTGGTAGAACCAAAGGATTCACTAGTTTCTAACGAACCTCAGCCTCTCCGCCGATCTAGTAGGGTTCTTTACCCACCTGAGAGATACTTCGGTTTTTTCTATGACAGTAGGAGCAAGGATTGCATCATGAGATGATGACCCAACTAGTTTCGAACAAGACATCAGGAGTTGGACTCTGTAAGAATGGCTGGATGCTAAGCGATCTGAGATGGAATCCTTATACACCAACAAAGTATGGACTTTGGTTGCTTTATTGAAGGGTTAAATCCCTATCAGAAGCAAGTATATCTTGAGAAGATTACTTGGTGTACATGGAAAAGTTGAGACTTTCAAAGCTAAGACTTATTGCAACAGGTTTTTATCATCGACCAAGTGTGGATAATGATGAAACCTTTTCTAGTGTCTATGCTTAAGTCCATCTAGATCCTATTTGCCACTGCTACATACCATAACTACGATATCTGGTGGTTGGGTGTCATGACTTCTGTTCTAAATGATGATTTAGAAGAAGGCGTTTGTAAGTACACAGCCAGAGGGCTTCGTCGATAGTGGGAGCAGCAGAAACGTGTGCAAGTTGCTTTATAGGATAAAGCAGGCATCGCAGAGTTGGAACGTCTGTTTTGATGTAGTAGTCAAAGAGTTTGACTTCATCAAAATGGTAGATGAACCTTGTATATACAAAAATATAGTAGGGAGTATGGTGATGATCCTCGTAAAGTACGTGGATGACATACTCTTGATAGGGAAGGAGTCTCCTATGCTACGCTCGGTCAATCTCCACTTATCACAAGGATTCTCCATATAGGATCAAAGTGATACCTCCTAAATCCTGGGTTTTGGATCTATGAGATAGATCTAATTGGATGTTAGGATTCTCACTAGGTGTAGTGAGATGGTATCAATCGATCCTGGGGAGAATCACTGGAAAGGTTCCAGGGTGATAAGGACGACTGAATGTCAGTCGCAGGCATTGTCTTTACCCTAAATGGAGGGACGATATGTTGGAAGAGTTCCAAGCTAGATACCATGACTTACTAGACGATTAAAGGCAAGATACATCGTTACCAAGGATGCTACCAAAGAGGCAGTCTGGATATATATAAGTTCATGAGATGAACTTCGTTCCTACCATTGTGTGACAATGGAGTTGTGGCTTTTGCCAAGGAACCCCCCGTCCCATCAGAAATCCAGATATAATTCTTAAGCAATATCACCTGATCATGGAGATGGTTGATCTCCAGGGAGATCGAGGTTAGGAGAGTAGACACAGAGGACAACAACGCGAATCCACTCACAAAGGCCTTTTTCCCAGTAGAGACTTTTATGGGATGGTTGAGTATGAGATACTTCAACCACAGCTAATTGTTGGGTATATGATACCACAACAGATGGCCCTAGTGTAAGTGGGAGATTGCTAGTTATATGTATGCCCTAGAGGCCATTACTATACATACGATGTATATTGTAGCGGATGCTAGGACATATATAGGGAAGACTTTCTTGCTCGACATGATAGTACGCTATCTGGTTGCTCTTTATCCTAACATGTACTCCGATTGTCTCTATGTTACATGTTGATAAAGACCTTAGGATTAGTACTTGACTACCATGACTATGATACGGATCATACTAGTGGGGACAGTGTAGTCGCTAAGTACATCCTTCAAATGTTCCTAGTCGTGGGAGTATCGAGACTGGGCATCGATACTCCTGAGTAGACTAGCGTATACGCATCTTGACCCATATGATGGGCAATGGATGATCCCATATCCATCGGTGTTTGACATCAAGGATGGTGTACGGGTGCTCAGTGGAGACTGGGTACACTGGACGGACTCGCCGAGAACTCCCAGATTGTATTATACCTCACGTCAGATGGCAGTTCTCTGGTGACACTGGTACAGAGTAGTCTGTCGACCCGAGATCGTCATAGAGTCTTGTGTGATTCCCACTGTGCTTTGATTTCCATCATACCATGTCCAAGAGGGCGTGCAAAAAGGTGGATTTTGGGTATAGTCCCGATTCACATGGAGGCAATGAGCGATAGGAGGGGATTCGTCTTTCCCGGTATAGGGAGTTGATGTTGCGCTGTGTTCGATTGGCTATAACTGGAAATCCCTGGCCAGGATTTCTTAGATTTAATGGTAAGTGTTATCATTAGTTTCTCGAACTGTTATAGACCTCATATCAACACGACTTATCAAGCTACTGGGTCTGACGTTTACCACCCCTACGCGAGATATGCGACAAATCAGACGAAGAGACCGGACTGTACGGGAGTGTTACTGACTGGATTCACAGGAGAATGTACAGGCTTACTTGTTGATCTTCTGATCGCTCAATACCTGGGTGGCTGTTACGTTTAGCTGACCGCTTACAGCTTGTGGGTGTTTGATATGATCAACACCTACTGCCGGCGTATTGACGATTCTTCAGAGTCCTACAAAGAGGTTTCTTGACTCAGGCAAAATGGAGTAGGAGCACATATATGATATGTGCGGTACCGAGAACAATACGTGTATGTGATACCGTATTAGATTCTCACGATATGAGATATCGGCCGGGTATATGTGATATAGCCGGGTCATCGGATCAAGTGTTGATTCGATGAACTGATACAGATTATATTAGTCGGTTATTTGTGAAATAGCCGGATTATCGGATCAAGTGTTGATTTGATAGTTTAATGTATAATTATATATTTGATATATTAAATTACATTAACTAATATTAGCTCACTTATTGATTCATTTTCTTACTCGGGTAATACATTGATATATATGCGATATATGTTAACTGTATTATTTTCTTTTGTTACAAAATATATTATATATGTGATATATAATATTGTAACATGTTATAATTACTAATTTAACATGATTAGTGGAGATTAAACAACGTTAGGGTTTGATTTGGGTTAGCTCATTCTTGAAGCTTCTAGAAGCTTTTCTTTTTGTCATGAGCTAAGATATTTTGTTGATATTTTGTAACCCAAATAACACCCTCAACCCTAGTTAACACTCTACAAAGGTTAGCTCATTTTATATTAGCAACCATGGTTGCATAAGTAATAATCGACACAATTCATTATTCATTAGAAAGTAAATTGATTCTTCTTCTTCTTCCTTGAAAGCTTTCTAGCTTTTTGCTTAGTGATGAAAATGAGTGAGTTAATGAAAATAAATGAGAGCTAAAATCCTACTTCATCATCCTAATCTATCCTAGCCATTTAGATTAGGGTGTTCACTTGATTTGTGAGTGAGATCTTGTGTTAAAGAAACTTCAAGGTAGATCATCTTTGTTATCGAAGATCAGAAGCAGGCTTGCATCTTTCTCTTCGTGGAGCCTCTCTAGAGTCCGGGAACTCGATGATCGCAGCGAAGGGACCTCAACATGGAGCTTATGAAATGAAGGACAGGACTACAAAGGTTGTAATCCCAAACTCTTAGATGTTAAAGTGTTTAACATGCTTTGTTTCGCCTAATCTCTAGTTTAAAGATCTTGGTTAGGGTTGTTCGGCACGTCTAAATTTAAAATCAGGCATGGTTGATATCTTATAGACCCTTGTGAGAGTGCCTAGTAACCCTACAATAACCCCGTTAACACCATTCTAGTCACCTACTTGATCGGCTAATTGTCCTGTGTAAAATTCTCTCAGGAGTAACTCTTACTAGCAGTGGGTATCAGGATCCATCTATCTCATAGAAGGTATGCAATCTCATTGCAAATTTCAACACTTGAAATTCCCGCCCCTAGCGATCTATGACCTTGACATGGTCAACAAACCATAAATCGCAAGTCAAGTTCAACCTGTCATTTCCTGATTAAATTAAACCCACCCGCATGACTCTTGACAAGGTCAACAAGACCGTACGACTACCCTAATCCAGTCACATCTCATGTTTTAGCAGATAAATACTAATTAGCTACCGTACACTACGCCTTGACAAGGTCAACAATCACAGCACGAATACTAAGTAGGACTTATCTGAAATGACGGAGGGCTATGCAAGTTTTTCAGAAAACCTATTGCGTAATGAACTTGATATCGTTGTAGAAGCAAGTGATTTTGAAAAGGAGTGTTTTTTAGGCTTTTCTAGTTTCGCTAAAGAGGTCACTCCCGGTGAAGGGATCTCGGCTCTTTCTTTATCGAATAAGATGCAGGATATTTCACAAATACCGCGGTGCAAAGCAAGAACTATATAACCAATCAAAAACTAAATCGTGAGTTTGTAGCATCTGCCAGTTTTGCTAAAGAGGTCACTCCCGGTGAAGGGATCTCGGCTCTTTCCTCATCGAATAGGGTGCAGGGTATATCGCATATACCACGGTGCAAAGCAAAAACTGTAGCTACCCTTTTTGAAAATTTGATTCTACAACATCTTTTAGGTTTCTTTTCATTTATTAATCTCATTAATAAATCCCATCATTTATGCTTCCTAAGCATCACAGAAGAAACGAAAATACAACGTACGCTTATGCCATCCGCGTTCGCCACAATGTTCCGTTATGCACCGTCAGGTTACTTAACTAACGGCATACCGGGACGGGACTAGCGCGAGTGCAAAACATAAGCAACGTTTATTATATATCATATATACAATAATAAAGCATTCGTCTCACGCATATAATATGATCACATCACAGTATATAAGCAGCAGAAGAAACATATGAAATATTGGATGTACTTGGAGGTCCGTGTTTTATTTCGAGCCTGTATAAAACTCGGATTCCATGGTCGCGATGAATAGAAAAACCCACATCCCTAGACTCCTATGAGAGCGGCAAGTTACACTGCCAATTCTAGGGTTAGGAGACCCGGTCTCGACTCTTCGAGATGGCCTCCCACTGGACCCTAGAACCCGGTTACTTGTGCTCCCCTCCTTGGGTCTATCCTAATGCGGAAAAGTAAATAATATACAATGGTGACATCAACCTCAACCCAGAAGTGCCGAAATAAAAGAATATTACATACAAATGAATTTTACATGAATGAAAATAAAAACCCTCATCTCACATAAAACCCCCGGCTATTCAAAACACGACGATCCAATATAACATATCACAGCAACACATAATATCTCATATCATCAACGTAAGCAAGTATGCGTATCCCGATTATCGTTGATGTATAGCAAAGAAGCCCGCAATACCCCACATACTATGCTTATGGTCGCAGAAAAGAAAAGTGAGAAACTACAACATTTGGGATCCATAATCTCCTTAGACATCGTAAACCCGAAATATCACATATTACGGATTTCATGCCTAACTATATGAATTCCACATATTGTATCGCAATCACAGAATATCAAGACGATGTTTAATGTTTCAATCGAATCAGCATACACTCACAAATTACCCCTGTGAGCTCAACACTTGAGCAAAGTCAAAACACTCAAAAACCGTGCCACAGTGTCTATGGTCCAGCCGTAGAAGGAGTTAACCAACGCCTCACCTATGACACCATGGAACTTCGGCAAACCGGAAGGTTCGAACGCGGTTCCGTAGGCATAGAATCGAGTTAAGGTTATTATAGTCTTCTAGGGGGTCCTTAGGGTTACTTGCACGATTTTACGAGTACAATCAACTTTGGAAAATTACAACGCTTGGAAATTTCAGCGGGGTACAAAATTTAGTGTGCGAAGTTCGATCGAACTGCTAAAAATAGTCAAGGTTACCAATACAGTGTTAAATTATATGACTACGAAGCACTACGAATTATCCCCAGGTCAAACAGATCATCACATGAAAATTGGGCTAAATAAACAATACTAGGAAACCCAAATTGAACACAAAAGAGCACAGGAGGAATACGGGGCCAGAGAAGTCCCCAGGGCCGGCCTGGCCAGAATTTTAAGCTTGGGGCTCGGCCAAAATCCGAGCCACACCCCCCCCCCCCCCCCCGCCCCCCCGTGTATTTCACCCAAGTTCTTAGAATTGTCCAAATATCATGCTGCAGTCGTTTGAAAAAATTTTAAAGGACTTTTTGAAAATTTCCAGAGAGAAAAAATGAGTTTCTAAATACTGTATTTCAGAGTGGATTTCGTTTTCGTAATTGTTATAACACCGTATCTAGAATTCTAGTTTGGCTCTGATACCACTGTTGGGTTACCTATGCACCTAGTCTAGGGTTTGGTAGCATCACTCATGCCATTTTTAGAAATAGAGAGGTGCAAATCTAACTAACCATGAATCGTGCTAGAATTTCTAGGGTAACAAAAATTTATCACATACAAAAAAGTAAAGAGATAGGGATTACAACCTTTGTAGTCCTTCGTGTTGAGGTTCCTTCGCTGCGATCAACATGAACTCCGACACTCGAGTGGCTCCATGAGGTAAATGAGATACCTTGCTTGCAGTCTTCATGATCTAAGATGATCTACATTGAAGAATCTCTAACCCAAACTTACACTTCACTAAACAACTTATTAGAGAAGTGAACACCCTAATCTAAGTGGCTAGAATAGATGAGGATGATGAAGTAGGAATTTTGCTCTCTTTTGTTTTCAATATCTCACTTTTATTCACCACTTTTGAAGAAGCTAGTAAAGCTTTTCTACAAGGAAGAAGAAGCAAGAAGAAGAGCTAATCCTTTTGTGATGAATAATGAATTATTGTTGTGGTTAAAAATCCAACCATGAGTTAAGAATGTAGGAGTTAACCCTTGTAGAAAATAAACTAAAGGTTAAGGTTTGGGTTGGGTTAACAAATATCTTCACAACAAAACAAAGAATGAAGACAAAGTCAAACATTCATGAAGCTTCATGAAAGCATCATCTATTCTTAACCCTAATCCAAACCCTAATTATATTTAAACTCTACAAAACATGTTCTATTTGCAACCCTAACATGTTACAATAATATATATCACATATATAATATAATTTGTAACAAAAGAAAATAATACAATTAACATATATGCATATACATCAATGTATTATCCCGTGAGAAAATGTATCAATAAAGCGAGCTTATATTAGTTAACGTAATGTAATATATCACATATATAATTATACATTAAATTATCGAATCAACACTTGATCCGATAATCCGGCTATATTTCATATAACCGACTAATATAACATGTACCAATTCATCGAATCAACACTTGATCCGATGACCCAGCTATATCACATATACCCGGCCGATATCACATATCGGGAGAATATAATACGGTATCTCATATCGTATTATTCTTGGTCCCGCACATCTCACATATATGCTCCTACTCCGTTTTGCCTGAGCCAGAAAACCTCTGTGTACGACTCTAAAGAATCGTCAATACACCGGCAGTAGGTGATGATTATATCAAACACCCACAAGCTGCAAGTGGTCAGCTAAACGTAACATCCACCCAGGTATTGAGCGATCAGAAGATCAATAAGCAAGCCTGTACATTCACCTGTGAATCCAATCAGTAACACAACCGTACAGTCCGGTCTCTTCGTCTGATATGTCGCATATCCAGTCTAGGGGTGGTAAACGTCAGACACCAGTAACCGAAAAGTCGTATCGATGTGAGGCTCATAACAGGTCTAGAAACTACTGATAACTCTTACCAGTAGCACTCCATATCAGCCCTGGCCAGGGACTTCCAGTTATAGCCAATCGAACACAGCACAACAACAACTCCCTATACCGGGAGAGACGAAACCCCTCCTATCGCTCATTGCCTCCATGTGACTCGGGACTGTACCCAAAAGCCACCGTTTTGCATGCCCTCTTGGACGTGGTAAGGTGGAAATCAAAGCACAGTGGGAATCACACAAGACACTATGACAATCTCGGGTATACAGACTAACCTGTACCAGTGTCACTGGAGAACTGCTATCTGACGATAGGTATAATACCATCTAGTAGTTCTCGGCAAGTCCGTTCTGTGTACCCAGTCTCCACCGAGCACCCGTACACCATCTTTGATGTCAAACACCAATGGATATGGGATCATCCATCGCCCATCATATGGGTCAAGATGCGTATAAGCTAGTTTACTCTGGTGTATCGATGCCCTGTCTCGATACACCCTCAACTCGGAACAGTTATAGGATGTACTCTTAGACTACCCTGGCCCCACTACTATAATCTGCATCATAGTCTAAGTAGTCGAGTACATATCCGAAGGGCTTTATCAACATGTGAGAGTAAGATAGTAAACTAATACAAGTCAACATGTAAAGATAAAGTGAAACCAAATAGCATACTATCATGTCGAGCAAGAAAGTCCTCTGTATATATATCCAAGCATCCTCTTTAATATACATCATATGTACAACAATGGTCTCTAGGGCATATATACAACTAACAACATGGTCTCTTCCCATTCCATATCTTATATGTAGTGGTAGGAACTGTTTTGGTTCGAACCCCATTCAATAGGTATGCATCTTCTCAAGTGCATAATACTCAAAATAAAACAGGTAACTCGGCAGTACTCATTATAGAGCACACCATATCTCATAGGGTGCGATACCTCCGCCCCGAGATACCATTGTGCTGTGGTGTACTCGAAGGAGTAAGCTGAGAGAGAATCACATTCTCCTTTTAGAAACTCCAGGAACTCCATGCGCAAGTATTCTCCTCCTTGATCTCATCGTAGGACTTTAATACTTCTACCCGCCTGGTTCTTAACTTCAAGCTTATATTTGTCGAATTTTTCAGAAGCTTCAGACTTGTGTTTCATCTGGAACACATGTCCGAATCTTGAGAGATCGTCGATCAATGTAATGAAGTATAAAGAACCAACCTTGGCATTTGTAGACATAGGACCGGATACATCATTATGTATCTGTCCCAAGAGTTCAGTAACTCTTTCTCTATTTCCAGTAAACGGACTATTGGTCATTTTACCTTTGAGACAAGACTGGAAAGTATCATAAGATGAAAATTCAAACAGTTTCTCACATTCATCCTTATGTAACTTAGCTGGTCATGTCGCATCGATATGAGCTAGTCTACAATACCACAAGAAGGATTCGTTCTTTTCTGAACTACTTCTCTTATGTGTGTTCTATATACTTTGAATTGTAGTTTGATTTAGAACGTATATGCTATTATATAACGTGCCTAACCTAATAAACTCTTGATTAAGGAAAATGTTCATAACATAATCTTCCAATACAAAATTATATCCTTCTTTAACTTAATGAAAAATCTGATGTAATGTTGTTTATCAGGTTTGGTATATAATAACATTCGTTCAGAATCAATGTATTTACTATTTGATAATACAAGGTGATATCTGCCAACTGACTTGGCTGCAACAATTGCACTATTCTCTAACACTTAGAGACATATCACCCAATCTCAGTTCTCAACCTTTCTGTAGCCCATGTAACAGATTACATATGTGGGATCCTGATGCGGTATCTCATACTTAGGACGTAGAGGATACTGAGAAACAGTTCTTGGTAATAAACATACCCGATGAATATGCATCAACATGCTTATTCCTCGATTGGGTGGCATAGGAATCTGGATATTCCCCTATTCCCTGCTCGGACTTATAACAATTATAAGATAGAGCGGAACCAACGTTCTACTATAATAAACAGGTTTGGTCAATGCATCCATATTATTATCTTGATTAATACGTGACATGGTCGCTACCAGGAGAGAGAGAGAGCAGAAAATACTCTGCATGCGCTTTTGCAAGATCAGATTGGTTATTATTTTATCTAATCAAGATGGCTCCCACTGTTTTTATCAAATCTTCCTTCAAACCCTAAAAGGTAAGATTATCCGGGATTAATTACAACCTACAAGTTCGCCAATCTTTCGGCCAGGCCAGTGTCGGTACTTTGAGGGAGGTTCCCCGTGCTTTCGCACGAACCTAATTAAAATAAACCTCATTTTCCTAGGGGCGTAACCCCGTTAACACCTTTCTAGACACCTACTTGATCGGCTAATTGTAATGTGCAAACTCTCCCAGGAGTAACTCTTACTCGCAGTGGGTATCGGGATCCAACTATCTTATAGAAGGTATGCAATCTCATTGCAAATTTCAACACTTGAAATTCTCGATAATATTTTGCCCCTAGTAACTTATGACCTTGGCTAAGGTCAAAAAATCATAAGCGCTAGCCAAGTTCAATCCGTTGTTTCTTGATTGGATTAAACCCACCCATACGACCCTTGGATAAGGTCAACAAAGCGGTACAACTACCTTAACTCAATCGCATCATATGCTTGCAGATAATCACTAATTAGCTACTGCACGCTACGCCTTGGCTAAGGTCAACAAACACAGCACAGATACTAAGAATTGCTTATCTGAAATGACGGAGGGCTACGATAGGTTTTTAAGAAAACCTTTTGTGTAATGAACTTGATATCGTTGTAGAATCGAGTGATTTTGAAAAGGAGTGTTTTTGAGGCTTTTACTAGTTTTGCTAAAGAGGTCACTCCCGGTGAAGGGATCTCGGCTCTTTCCTTATCGAATAAGGTGCTGGATATTCTACAAATACCACTATGCAAAGCATAAAACTATAGAAGCAATCGAAAAACAAACTGAGTGGGTTGTAGCATCTGCCAGTTCCGCTAATGAGGTCACTCCCGGTGAAGGGATCTCGGCTCTTTCCTTATCGAATAAGTTGCTGGATGTTCTACAAGGAATACCGCTATGCAAAACAAGAACTAGAGCTACCAGTTTTTAAAACAAGATTCTGCAACATCTTTAGGTTTCATTTTCTTTCATTAATCTCATTAATGAAGTCCCGTCAATTATGCTTCCTAAGCATCACAGAAGAAACTAAGGCAGCAATATTAATTATATATCATATATATAATATAAGCATTCTTCTCAGAATATTAAGTGATCACATCATAGTATATCAGCAGCAGAAGAACACATATGAAATATTGGATATACTAGAAATTCCATGTTTTAAATTAAGCCCGTAAAAAACACGGATTCCACGGTCCCGATGAATAGCCAAACCCACATCCCATGACCCCTACGAGAGCGGCAAGCAACCTTACCAATTCTAGAGTTAGGATACCCGGTCTCGACTCCTCGAGATGGTCTCCCACTGGACCCTAGAACCTGATTACTTATGCTCTCCTCCTTAGGCCTATCCTAATGAGGAAAAGTAAATAATATATATCAATGGTGACATCATCCTCAACTCGAAAGTGCCCCAATAAAAGAATATCACATACAAGCTTTTACATGAATGAAAATGAAAGACTCTTATCTCACGTAAAAAAACCCGGCTATTGAAAACACGACGATCCAATATAACATATCACAGCAACACATAATATCACATGTCATCAACGTAAGTAAATATGCGTATCTCAATTGTCGTTGACGTATAGCAACGAAACCGGCGATACACCACATATTACACTTACGGTCGTAGAAAAGAAAGTGAAAAACTACAACAATTGGAATCCGCAACCACCTTAGACATCATAAACCCAATGTATCACATACTTTGCATTTCATGCCCAACCAAATGAATTCCTTAGACATCACATGACTAAAAATTATAAACCACGCATTTTAGTCTCGATATTGAAAACACTTTCCAATAACCAGTCGGGTAATTCAACAAGATTCCCGATAACCAGATCGAATTCTCGTCGGAAACTTCAGTAGACGGCCGCACCCCCGATGCCATCGACGAAGTGCATTAAGACGGAACACCGCGGCCGTGAGCACACGAACGGATGCTTTTGGTGACGGAGTTCTCATACAGTCACTTGTTTGGGGCTTTGGGGCGTGGCTATCTAGTAAGGTTACCCGGCAAGTATTCGCGTATACTACGTAATTGCAACGGAATTTTGATCCACATCAAAATTCCGTGGCAATCGATCAAATGAGACCAAAATGCTAGATTTACAAAATTCAAACTAGTTATCTCATAACTAATTATGTGGATTCCAAATATTGTGTCACAATCATAGATAGCTAGACGATGTTAAACTTTTCGATCGAATAAACAAACACCCAAAATTTCCCAAAGAGCTCAACACTTGAGCGGAGTTCAAAAATTACCCAGAACATGCTACAGCTCCTATGAACCATCCGTAGAAGGGCCGACTCGTGCCTCACTCATGTCGTCATGGAACTACAGCAAAACCTAGGGTAAGACCGCGGTTCCGCGATCCAAAATTCGAGTTTGGGTATCGTTCTTCTAGAGGGTCTACAGAATCACTTGCATAATTTTCTGAAGATTTTGAACTTGGAAAAAATCCAACTCTTGGAAAATTTCCAGCGAGAGAAAATATGGGTTATTGATATCCGTTCAAACTTTTTAACGTCGTCTTAATAACCCGAATAGATATTAGAATTACGATTACGAAACACTCCGAATTGCTTTTGTAGAAAGTTAACATCATATGTAAATTTAGCAAAAACAAGCAAAACCTGAAACACCAAAACCTAGAGACTGGAACACACTAAAAATTTGAAGTCCAAACTCCCTAAAAGACCCGGTGAGCTCGGTTTTAGAGCCTATGTGGCCGTCCAAATTCAGTTCAAATTGCTTCAAATTTCTATGGTGTTCATGTTATATCACATACAACATTATGCAGTTGCAAAAAAAATTTTTTAGACGCCATTTAAAATTTGACAGAAACTAGGAATGTGTATCGGGTGTTTCGGAGTTGTTTCGGTTTCGTAATCTAACAAACATCGTTTAAATCTCTAGCTTGGCTCTGATACCACTGCAGGGTTCCCTATGGTGGCAGCAAGATTTCGGGAGGTATCGTCCATGCCGTTTTCAAATTTTTGCCGTACTAAAGGACCCTAACCCTAGAATCTTAACTAGAGATTTAGATGAACTACAATGTAAACAACTTTACATCTAAGTGAATGATGAATACAACCTTTGTAGACCGGTCCTTCACTTCCGTGTAGCAGTCCCTTCGCTCGAAGTAGTGAACACCCGAACTCTAGTAAGGGTTCACATGAAGAAATGAACAAGATTGCTCGAAATCTTCAAGGCCGAAGATGATCTACGTCGAGGAGACTCAAGCTCATGATACCTCTTCACTAATTGTAGATTAGTGAAGCAAACACCCTAAACTAAATGGATAATATAGTAGATGATGATGAAGTAGGAAATGGGCTCACTTTAGATTTAATTTTTTCACAATATTTTCTCACTTAGAAAAAGCTAGCAAGATTTTTCTCAATGAAGAAGAAGATGGAGTGATCAAGGGAATGAACTCATGAGGTAAGAATAGCAACCATGGGTGAGTTAGTGTCATACACTAACTCATGTAGAGAATAAACCATAACTAATCAATAATGGTTAGGTCAATAAATATCTACAGTAAAACAAAATTAGTGGACTTGGTCAATGGTTCCACAAGCTTCCACAAGCTTCAACCATGTGACTTTATTCCATCTAATTTTGATTAACTTTAAATAAATAAAACCATCACATTATTAAGTATGGTGTAAGTCTCATACACCAATGTCACATGTGGCATCAAGCATGACACAATAGTTGTACATTAATATATATCACATATATACTATATGCACACAAGTGAGAAAAAGAAATGTTTAAGTGAGCTAATATTAGTTAATGTAAATTAATATATCACATATATAATTATACATTAAATTATCAAATCGACGCTTGATTTAATAATCCGGCTATATCACATACAACTGACTAATATCAAATGTAATAACTTATCGAATCAACACTTGATCCGATAACCCGGCTATATCACATATAACCGACCGATATCACAAATCGCGAGAATAGAATGCGGTATCACATATGCGCATTAATCTCGGTCCCGCACATATCACATATGTGCTCCTACTTCATTTCGCATGAACTAGGAAACCTCTGTGTCGGACTCTAAAGACTCGTCAATATGCCGGCAATAGGTGATGATCATATCAAACACGCACAAGCGCATGTGGTCTGCTAAACGTAACGGCCACCCGGGTATTGTGCGATTAGAAGATCAACAAGAAAGCCTGCTCATACTTCTGCGAATCCAATCAGTAACACTACCATACAGTCCGTCTCTTCGTAAAATATGTCGCAAATCTAGGCCTGGGGGTGGTAAAGACCCCAATAGCCTGATAAGTCATGATGATGTGAGGCTCATAACGGTTCGAGAAACTACTGGTACCACCTACCAGTAGATCTCAGCAACCCTGGCCAGGGATTTTTTGTTATGGCCAATCAAACATAGCGCAACATCAACCCCCAATACCGGGAGAGAAGAAATCCCCTCCTATCGCTCATTGCCTCTATATGACTCGGGACTGTACACAAAAACCACCATTTTGCATGATCTCTTGAATGTGGTAAGGAGGAAATCAAAGTACAGTGGGAATCACACAAGACTCTATGACGATCTCGGGTCGACAGACTAATCTGTACCAGTGTCACTAGAGAACTGCTATCTGACGATAGGTATAATATCATTTAGGAGTTCTCGGTTAGTCCATTCAGTGTACCCAGTCTCCACTGAGCACCCATATACCTTCTCTGATGTCAAACACCAATGGATGTGGGATCATCCATCGCCCATCATATGGGTTAAGAAGCGCATACGCTAGTCAACTCTGGAGTATCGATGATCTGTCTCGATACTCCTATGACTAGGAACATTTGAATGATGTAATTACCGACTACCCTGTCCCTACTAGTATGATCTGTATCATAATCCTGGTAGTCAAGTACTCATCCTAAGGGCTTTATCAACATGCAATAGAGAGACAATAAGTGTACATGTTAAGATAAAGAGCAACCAGATAGCACACTATCATGTCGAGCAAGAAAGTCCTCCCTATATATGTCCAATCATCTACTACAATATACATCACATGTACAGTAATGGCCTTTAGGGTATACATATAACTAACATGTATATGATATCGTAATCTAATCTCGCGATATCTTGTATTGTTCGTTTATATGTGATATAGCCGGGTTATCGAATCAAGTATTGATTCGGTAAGTTGATACCAATAATATTAGTCGGTTATATATGATATAGCCGGATTATTAAATCAAGTGTTGGTTTAATAATTTAATGTATAATTATATATTTGATATATTAATTTATATTAACTAATATTATCTCACTTAAGCATTTCTTTTTCTTACTTATGTACACTTAATATATATGCGATATATATTATTGTGTCATGCTTGTTGCTATATGCAACATGGGTGTATGAGAATCACACGATGCTTAAGATAATGATGGGTTTTTATTTATTTGAGTAATTCAAAATTAAGTGGAAAATTGTCATGGATGGAAGCTTGGAGAAGCTCATGATAACCATTGACTTAGTCCACTAGTTTTGCTTTACTTGAGATATTTATTAACCCAACCATTATCTTAAACCATGGTTATGTCTCTACATGAGTTAATATATGATATTTTCTCACCCATGGTTGCCATACACTCTCTCCTCCATTATTCACTTCATCATCTTCTTCATCTCCTGAAGCCTCTCTAGGTTTTCAAGAGGTGATGAAAATTAGTGAGAAAAATTAATCTAAAGTGAGAAAATTCCTGCTTCTTCAACCTACACTAGACTAGCCATTTAGTATAGGTTGTTTGCTTCACTAATCCCAAATTAGTGAAAAAGGCATCTTGTGTTAGAATCTCCTCAACGTAGATCATTTTCGGTCTCGAAGACTTCAAGCAAGCTTGTTCATTTCACCTTATGGAGCCTTAGTAGAGTCCGGGAGATCACTACTTGGAGCGAATGGTCTACTACATGGAGCTTTAGAAGTGAAGGACCGCTCTACAAAGGTTGTATTCCTTATTCACTTATGTAATGTTTGATTACATGTTTCCTTTACCCCTAATCCTCTAGTTAGATCCAAGGCTAGGGTTCTTTAGCACTATAGAATTTTTATACTTGCATGCTTGATGCATTGGAAACCTAGTGGGGGTGCTAAGGAACTCCAACAACATCGTTGGAAGCGATTTATTCAGCCTCCATCGTCGAGTCTGCCACAGTTTCTTGCTTGGAACTCTTCCAACAAACCGCCCCTCTATTGAGGGTAAAGAAGAAACCCAAGACCGACTTAGAGTCATCCTTATCACTCTGGAAGCTCGAATCGGTAAAGGACTCCATTTAGAGTTCACCATTACCATACACCAAGAACATCTCTTTAGTCCTTCTCAAGTATTTGAGAATGTTCTTCACAGAAATCCAGTGTTTCTCTCCAGGATCTTCTTGATACCTACTCACTACACCTAGTGAGTATGCTATATCGGGCCTGGTACATAGCATCGCATACATGATAGACCCAACCGCCGAAGCATAGGGTATCTCTTGCATGCGAGCTCTCTCCAAATCAGTCTTGGGGGACATCTCTTTAGAGAGAGTGATTCCGGAGATCGTGGGTAAATTCCCACACTTGGAATTTTCCATACTAAATCTTTTTAGTATAGTGTCAATGTACCTGCACTGGGACAATCCCAACATCCACTTAGATCTATCTCTATAGAACTTAATTCCCAAGATGTAGGAGGCATCACCTAGATCTTTCATTGAGAATCGTTGTGATAAGAAGAGTTTGACCGAGTGCAGTATAGGAACATCATTTCCTATCAAAAGTATGTCATCCACGTACAATACGAGGAAGACGACCTTACTTTTTGCAATCTTCTTGTATACACAAGGTTCATCTACGTTTTTGACGAAGTCAAACTCTTTGACCGAGACATCAAAATAGATGTTCAAACTCCGCGATGTCTGATTTAACCCGTAAATTGATTTAAGCAGCTTGCACACCTTTCCGCTGCTCCCACTATCCACGAAGCCCTCTGGCAGAGTCATGGACACGCTCTCTTATAAATCACCATTTAGAAAGGCGGTCTTAACATTCATCTGCTTGGTTTCGTAGTCATGGTATGTAGCGATGACAAGTAGGATCCGGATGGACTTAAGCATAACCACTGGAGAAAAGGTTTCGTCATAATCCACACCTGGTCGTTGATGAAAACCTTTTGCTACAAGTCTAGCTTTGAAAGTCTCAACTTTCCATCTATACCAACTTTTTCTTGAAGATCCACTTGCTCCCGATGGGTTTTACCCCTTCAAGAGCATCTTACAAAGTCCATACTTTGTTGGTGTACATGGATTCCATCTCAGATCGCATTGCATCCATCCATTTCACAGAGTCTCCACTCATGATGGCCTACTCGAAGCTAGTTGGGTCATCATCTTCCATGATGCAATCCTCGCTCCCACCATCAATGAGAAAACCGTAGTATCTCTAAGGTGGGTGAGGAGCCCTACTAGATCGGCGGAGAGGCTGAGGTTCGTTGGGTACTACTGAATCCTCTGGTTCGACCAAATCTTCTGTTGCAGTTTGTGCTGCCGAAATTTCTTCCAGTTCTACCTCTTTGCTACTAATTTCTTTTACAAGAAATTCCTTTTCTAAAAAGGTGGCGTATTGAGAAACAAACACCTTTTGTTCCTCAGCGTGGTAGAAAATATATCCTTTTGAATTCTTTGGATATCCCACAAACTTGCAAAGCACTGATCGTGCTTCGAGATTTCCTGGATTACGTCTTTTGACATAGGCCGGACAACCCCATATCTTAACTCGTTTAAGATACGGTCCCTTCCCACTCCATATCTCATATGGGGTGGTAGACACTGATTTGGTTGAAACTTGATTCAATAGGTATGCAGCTATCTCAATCGCATAACCCTAAAAGGAAATAGGTAACTCAGCGTTACTCATCATAGAGCGCATCATATCTAATAGGGTGCAGTTTCTGCGCTCTGATACACCGTTGTGTTGTGGTGTATTCGGAGGAGTAAGCTGAGAGAAAATCCCATTCTCTTTTAGATAGTCCAGGAAATCAATGCTCAAGTATTCTCCTCCCCGATCAGATCGAAGGATTTTAATACTTTTACCCGTGTGGTTCTCAACTTCATGCTTATATTCTCTAAATTTCTCAAAATCTTCAGACTTTTGTTTCAACAGAAACATATGTCCGAATCTTGAAAGATCGTCTGTGAATATAATGAAGTACGAGGAACCATCCCTGGCATGTGTAGACATGCGACCGTATACATCACTATGTATTAGTCCCAAGAGTTCCGTAGCTCTTTCTCCGTGTCCAGTAAACAGAGTTTTGGTCATTTTGCCTTTGAGACATGTCAGGCAGGTTTAATAAGATGAAAATTCAAACGAATTCAAATATCCATCCTTATGTAACTTAGCTAGTCGTGTCGCATTGATATGACCAAGTCTACAATGCCACAATAGGACTCGTTCATTTCTGAACTTTTCCTCTTGTGTGTGCTCTGTAGAACCGTGGTTTGATTTTGAACGTATATGACATTACATAGCGTGCCTGATCCAATCAACTTTTGATTCAAGAAGATGTTCATAACATTATCATGTAATACAAAATTATATCCTTCTTTACTTAATAAAGAAATTGATATAATATTGCATATCAGGTTCGGTATGTAATAACATTCGTTCAGAATCAATGTATTACTATTTGGTAATATAAAGTGACATTCGCCAACTGCTTTGGCTGCAACATTTGCACCATTCCATACTCTTACAGAATGATCACCTATTCCCAGTTCTCTACCTTTCTTCAGCCCATATAAGATATTACATATGTGGAATCCCGATCCGGTATCTAATACCCAGGACGTAGAGTGTACTGAGAAACGGTTCTCGGTAATGAACACACCCAAAGAAGATGCATCAACATGCTTATTCTTCATTTGGGTGGCGTGAGAATCTTGATATTCCCATGTTTCCTGCTTAGTCTTAGAACAATTATAAGAAAGAATGGAACCAACGTTCCCCAGCTTAGTGTAATAAGCAGGTTCGGTCAATACATTAATATTATTATCTTGATTAAGGCGTGACATGGTCTCTACCTGGAGAGAGAGAGAAGAAAACACTTAGCGTATGCTCTTACAAGATTAGATTGGTTATTATCTTATCTAATCAGGATGGCTCCCTCTGTTTTCATCAAATCTTCCTTCAAACCCTAAAAGGTAAGACTAGCCGGGATTAATTACACACAATAAGTTCGCCAATATTTCGGCCAGGCCAGTGTCGGTACTTTGAGGGAGGTTCCCCGTACTTTCGCACGGACCTAATTAAAGTAAATCTCGTTTTCCCAGGGGCATAACCCCGTTAACACCTTTCTAGACACCTACTTGATCGGCTAAATTGTAATGTGCAAAACTCTCCCAGGAGTAACTTTTACCCGCAGTGGGTATCGGGATCCAACTATCTCATAGAAGGTATGCAATCTCATTGCAAAATTTCAACACTTGAAATTCCCGATAATGATTTTCCCCTAGCAGCTTATGACCTTAACATAGTCAATGTAACACTTTGAAAATTCGTTTAGCTTAAATTTATGTTAATTAGTGATACTTGTGTTTTATTAGTTAATATCTAAATTATTATTCACTTAAAGTATTTATTTTACTTATTTACTAATTACCAAGCTAATTTCTTAAAAACATGCACACACATATAGTGTGAACCCTAGGTTTAGCAATGTGCATGGTCATGCCTTAAACAACCATGACAAGTTAATTCCTTTTTAAAAAAGTAAAAAAATAAATAAATGTAACATGTTATTCTTTCTTTATCTCATGGGTTTTAGAATTCTCATATAAAAGAAAATGAATAAGAAAAAGAAAATGATGTAAGGGAGGCATTTAATGCTAGCATGGCTTACTTCTCTCTCTCTCTTCACTTTAGAACACTTTTTCCCTCTCTCAACTCAGCAGCCCTCTTCCATCTCCTTTCTTCCATCTTCATTTTCCATGGTTTCCTCTCTCTACCACACAAAAATCCTTCACACCATCACAAAATCAAATCTAAACATCAAAAATCGAACCTTTTCATGGTTCTTGAAGCAAGTTTTCCATTTGGGAGGCAAGAAATCTCAAGTTGAATCAATTCCATCTCCTCTTGAGGTATAAAGCTTAACTTAAGTATTTCTTTGCTAAACTTTTGGTTTATTATGCTTAATTTAGTGTTTAAGTGGTAATTAGTGCTAACATTGAAATTTAAGTGAAGAATAGGATAAGTTAGGGTTTGTATGGCATAATTTGGATAATTAAGAATAGTTAGTGTCTAATAATCCAAATCATTCTACAAGTTGACACTAAAATACCCTAATGTCACAAATTAGTGTTGTAATATGGTTTTTAATCTAGTTTTAAGAAACAGAGAATCCGCTATTACCGTGGTGTTTTTTAAAACAAACAAACATATACAGTAGACTATACTTTATGTTAGGAGTGTAGTGTAGAAATCCGGACCCGTTTCACCTTACTTGATCCGGTGAGAACCCCAATTTTTCCGATGTGGCCGGCCCATTTTTGGAATTAGACGTTGAAATTTTGCAGGTAGTTGTCTGTAGGTATTTTATGAGATTTGGTCTTTCTTGTTTTTCTTGTTTCTGCTCCAAATAAAATCTGGGACCAATTATCTATATTTGGTGTGCTGTGTCTTGCGTGATACGTACGATGCGAGTCGTGACCTGGTGTGTCTGGGATAACAGCCAGATCGGGATGGTTTTAAGTGATGTTATACACGTCTTATGCACCAAGTGCACACGTATTCTTACTCGCGGCGCTAATTCTTTCGTATCGTTGTCTTCGCGTTTTATCGAATGCTTAGCTTTCTATATTGATATTATACGATTCTAGGATCGGTTGAGGAGACGTCGGACGCGGCAAGTAAAGGGAAGGTTGTGATTAGATGTGACACCTTAGAATATGATTAGTGGTTAATGAAGTGAAAATATGGTTTTTGGTAAAAAGTTTACCAAAATGGTTTTTAAATATTTTATAAAAACTAATGAATATTTTATTAGAATTTAATTTGGGCTTCCATACACATGTGCATGTTAACCTAGGGCTAATTTGGGGTTAAACCATACTTAGTAGCCATGGTGTGTTAACACATTTCATTAGATAAAACATGTAATTTATTAAGTATTTTAGTTTCAAAAAAAAATTGATTTTCCTTTGGGTTGACTTGTGCAGGAAGGAAGAGAGAGAGAGGGGAGGATTGATGAGGGTTAAGCAAGTTAGTGTTTATGCCCTAGAGGCCATTATTGTATCATACTAGCTTGTATATTACTTAATGGAAGCTTAGGATATTCACAGTTGTATTGACAGTCTTGCTAAAAATGGTAGTATGCTACTTGGTTTATGTCTACTTTAATATGTGCATATGTTTCTTGTAACGTATTGCTTACACCTATTAGTAGAGCTCTTAGGATCTTTGCTTGATTACCAGCGTTGTGATGGCAGTCACACTAGTGGGGGCTGGGTATTCTATAAGCAACATCCTATACAGGTCCCTAGTCGTAGGATTATCGAGACAGGGCATCGATACTCCGGAGTAGACTAGTGTGTACGCTTCTCATCCCAGTTGGGAAGATGGTCTGTCCCACAGCCATCAGTACGTCGTACTGGAGATAGTATATAGGTGCTCATTAGGTTGCAGGTACACCGGACAGGACTCGCCGGGAACTGCAGGTTGGATTTATACCCATCGTCAGATAGCAGTTCCCAGGTGACATGAGTACAGCTTAGTCCGTCGACTTGATACTACTACTTCGCCTCGGGTGTGTTCCCACTGTACTTAGATTACTACCCTACCACGGCTCAAAGGAGTCGTGCAAACAGGTAGTAGATGGGTGCAGTCCCGAAGCACTTGGAGACAGTGGCGGTTAGACAGGATTCATCTCTCCCGGTATTGGGAATTGATATCGCGCTGTGTATGGAGAGCCATTACGCAAAGTCCCTGTCCAGGGCAAGCGAGATTTACTGGTGGCTTCCAGTAGTTTTTCAAGATGTAATGGGCTGCACTCCGACACGACTTATACCGCTATTAGGGGTCTGACGTTTACCGCCCCCTAGGCCTAATATGCGATAGTCCTAGACGAACAGACCGGACTGTACGGAGATTGTCACATCAGGCTCAGTAGGAGTTCGGATGGGTTTCCTCATCGGCCTTCTTATCGACATCTACCTGGGGACCGTTACGTACAGCTAGTGCCGCTTGCGGTCTGTGGTTAAACCCACTGCCACCGTAGTGTCGAGTCTTTAGAGTCCCACACAGAGAGTTTCCATGCTTCGGGCGAAACGATATAGAGGTCGTATGGTTTTACGACTGGGTTCGGACGCATACGTGTTTTTATGCACGTACGATGTTTGGAAAGTTTTTACTAGTCGGCTTTGTTTTAAGCCAGATTCTAGTATCGGATTATTGGATTTATACAGTCTAAAGTTTTTCCGTGTTTTCACGGATAGGAGGGGCGTTCTCGTAATTTGTCGGGAAGCTTCTAGAAGGATGATGAGTTGGAGGCTAAGGTGGCATTTGCATTAATTGGATTAATGAGTCATGGTGTGATTCATACATTGAGTTAATGATTTATTTATGATTTATATGACTCATGTGATGAATCACTAAGTGTATTAATGAAATATGATGATATATCATTATTTGTTATTCATTTAATTATATGATATGTTTCATATATACACAAATGATATCGTTTATCCAAAAGGATTCTCATTCTCACTTTCTCTCTCCTCAAGCTCTCTCTCTTCAAACCCTAACCCTAACCTCTCATGTGTTGAGATCAAGGGTTAGAAAGACTTGTTAATCCCTAATCCTACTCTATATCCCCTAGGTTGCTTAGATTAGCACTTTGAGTAACCTATTTACCTCAAGATAGAGGTCAAGCTTGGAGTAGCAGCTCTCGGGTGGATCGTCTTTGACTCGAGGAGGCCGTTGAGGTGCTGACGTTCCAAAGAGCCTACGAGGTGTGGAGGACAGCAATGAAGACCCGAAGGACAAGTAACGTGAGGTATAACTTCGAATCCGAGTAGTTAAACCTTTCGTAGTATGCTAGTAATGGTTTAGACACGATCCGTGTGCTCAAGTCTGTTTTACGAAGCTTTGATAATTGTTTTTCATATATTCCGCCTCCCCGCAAGCTCGTAGGGTGCGTGACATGGACTTACAGTGGTATCAGAGCCAACTAAACCGTTACTAGCTTGTTAGCAAGTAATTAGAACTTCGATCGTCGGAAAAACGCGAAAACAAAACCATGGACCTTTCAAGTTTCTGTCAATTTTAAACGTGTAAAAAAAATTATTTGATGTGCCTGAAAATTAACAGCAGGGGATTATAAGAATTCTGGGAAAATACGAGGACCTAACTCGGTAAGACGGCCGCGGATCCACGGCCGAATGGTGCTTTGGGCCGCGGATCCGCCGCAGAGTCAACTCCGAGTTGACTCGGATTTGCGCAGTAATTCATATTTTGTGGTGTTTTGTCTTCCAGTATATTCTGTTTCTGCCCAGATTACTTCTGTGCTGGCTTGCATTTGGGATAGACACGGAAAAAGTTTGTCGATCGATATTCTAAGATATTTGCTAATCAGGTTTTTATCTGTAATGTTTAATGTGTTTGTAAACCTCCTCTAACAGCTAGTATGTCGGTTGGCAGGGGGTTGCACATTTCTATATTGATTTTACTGTTTGTGTATATGAACTTGATTGGATCGTTGTGATGATTAGCCGGGGTTTGAGTTGGGTTTTATATTCATTCATTCGATATAAATTGTAATATGATGTAATATTCTTTTGCAGGGCACATCCAGGTTGCGGTTGCAGCCACCGTTGTATTATTTCATTTACTGTTTTTTGCTCCTAGGATAGACCTAAGGTGGGGTACACAAACTACCGGGTATGTTGAAGTGTTTAGTGGCCTACTCACGTTGTTAAGGGAGACCGCTTCACTTCGGGTACTTGGCGGGTAGTTTGCCGTACCCGTAGGGTTCTAGGGTGGGGTAATGGCTATTCATCACAACTGTGTAATCCGTCTTTTGTTGCAGGCTCAAAGAAAACGCGGACTGCTTGTATATCCAATAATGTTCATCTGTGATCTGGAATGCCTATTATTGCGTCTGACGAATGTACAATATCTATATATGATAGCTATTTAGACGTCACTTATGTTTTACATCCACGCTAGCCCAGCCCCCGCTCTGTCATTAGTTAAGTAACCTAACGGGTGATGACGGGACCCAGTGGAGAATGCGGATGGCATAAGAGGACATTGTATTTTCGTTGTTTTCTGTAATGATAGGTTAAATGATGGGACACATTATTATAATGCAAAGAAAACAAACCAAAGTTTAATCGTTGGAACAAATTTAAAAGAAACCACTCGGTTATTTTAAAAAACCAGAATTTTTAATTGCGGAGCTTTAACCACTCCTTTTAAAAAGCTTTCAGGTTCCTTCGATTATATCAAGTTCACTACGTTCACGGTTTCGCCAAAACCAGTCGTAGCCCTCCATCATTTCTTATGGATGGGCAGTAGTATTCAAGCTATGTTTGTTTGGCCCTTAGTCAAGACATAGTGATTGGTAGCTGCTGGGGTATTCATTTGTTGCATAGATAGATGAGTTGGTTTGGGACAGTCGTATTACTTTGGTTGGCCCTTAGTCAAGAGTATATACAGGTGGGTTCAAATTAACAAGATAATGATGGGTAGAACTTGACATGTGACTTATGATTTGTTGGCCCTTAGTCAAGGTCATAAGAACATGGGGCAAAAATCCACATCGGGAGTTTCTAAAGAAACTAAAACTTGCTAGTGTTGCATACCATTTGGAGTTTGATGAATGTTGGTAGGATTCCTTCAACATTATCACACGATGATATTTGGATGTCGATCCTACTGTGAGTATATGCCACTTATCAGGAAATTCGTCACTTAACGATCAATGCTATAAACCAAGTAGGTGTCGAGAAAGGTGTCAGAGGGGCTACGCCCTAAGAGAAAAGAGGTTATTTAATTAAGAAACTTCGCGAAAGCGTTGGAAAACCTCCCTCGAAGTACCGACACCGGCCTGGCTGAACGGTTAAGCAAGTATTATACGGTGAGATCAGTCCTGGATAATTCTTCTTTTATAGTTTGAGGAAGGATTCGAGAAACAGTGGGAGCCATCCAGTTTAGATAAACTAAAAACCAATCTAAACTTGCAAGAACATCATGCTAAAGTGTTTTCTTCTCTCTCTCTCATTGCAGCGACCTTGTGACCATGACTAGGTTACATCTAGATAACAATTTGACTGAATCTGACTTATATGACTGGCAAAGGTCTGTCCAGATGTCCATTGCCTATGACAAGCTGGACCACCCTATTACTACTCAAGATCCCGCCGTCCCAGGTCCAGTTTCCACCGTCGCGGATATGGATATCCGTCAGACAAGGGAAAAGGATAAAGCGAAAGCCAAGTGTCTCGTGTTGGCTTCAGTTGATGGTGTATACCAGAAGCAGCACGAGAAGATGGACTCAGTTTTCATCTTTCTCCATAACGAAGATTTATATAGAGAGCAATCTCATATCGCAAGATATGAGACCTCGAACGAATTAATTCAAGCGAGGTTGGATGTAGGGTCATCTGTAGGGGACGACGTCCTTACGATGACTAGCTATATTGATGAGCCCAAGGACCTGGAGACCATGTTAGGAAACAAGTCATATGTTGACTTATTTCCACAGTCCCTACCCTCTACTTACACCCTGAAAGAAACCAGGGAGACACAAGCTCTGCTTAATGAGGGACCTTCTTCTTCTACATCCAAGGCAAAAGCAAAGGGTGAAAAGAAGAAGACCTCTACAAAGCCGATATACGGTGTCAGTAAAGTAGGAGGAAAGGGAAGAGCAAAAGTTTCGGGACTTGGTGTAGCTAAAAAGGGATGTTCCTATTGTTATGCGATTGGGCATTGGCAGAAGGATTGCAGGGCTTTGGAAGCCAGTAGCCACGATACGAAGCATGTTATTGCTTCGGCCTCAAGTGTGTTTGTAATTGAGAACTGTTTGTCAATTAACTCTACTTCCTGGGTACTAGATACCGGAGCAGGATCTCATATCTGTAATTCATTACATGCTTTGAGAAACCGTAGAGTTATAAGGGTAGGTGATTTGTCTCTCAGAGTTGCAAACGGAATGAGTGTGGACGCTGAATCCGTGGGAGAATATCGCCTAGGTTTGACAAGTGGGCAAATATTGATTTTACGTAACTGTTTGTATGTACCTAGTTTGACTTGTAATATCATATCAGTATCCTCACTTTCGAGAGAGAGATATGACTTTACATTCGTAAGCGATGTAGTTCACATCCATCTAAATCAAGTTCTGATTGGGTCCGGTACATTAGATGACGGTATATACGTATTGAATCAATCTCAGGTTTTCAATGTCCAGAACACACTTAAAAAAAGTCTCCAGAAATAAATCAAGCTTTCTTATGGCATTGTAGACTAGGTCATATCAATGAAACACGGTTGACGAAATTATATAGAGAAGGATATTTGAATCCATTCGAATATCAATCTTATACTACTTGTGAATCTTGTCTCATGGGAAAGATGACAAAGACTCCGTTTACTGGACATGGAGTAAGAGCGAGTGAGCTCTTAGGACTCGTACACAGTGACGTGTGCGGTCCAATGTCTATACATGCGCGAGGTGGTTATTCCTACTTCATTACTTTTATGGATGATTTCTCTAGGTATGGATATATCTTCTTAATGAAGCATAAATCCGAGGCCTTTGAGAAATTCCGAGAATACAAGAATGAAGTGGAAAAACAAACAGGCAAAAGTATCAAAACACTGAGATCTGATCGAGGTGGTGAATACTTAAGTGCCGAGTTCCTGGGTTACTTAAAAGAGAACGGAATTCTCTCTCAGCTTACTCCTCCATACACACCACAATAAAATGGTGTATCGGAAAGAAGGAATCGAACCCTATTGGATATGGTTCGTTCCATGATGAGTAAGGCTGAGTTACCGCGATCTTTCTGGGGTTATGCACTAGAATCAGCTGCATAACTTTTGAACCAGGTTCCAACCAAGACTGTGTCTACCACACCATATCAGATGTGGAGTGGGAAGAAACCCTGTCTTAAACACTTTAGGACATGAGGATGTCCAGCTTTTGTAAAAAAGCAGCATCCGGACAAGCCCGAGGCACGCTCAGTACAGTGTAAGTTTGTGGAATATCCAAAGAACTCTAAGGGGTATTATTTCTATTACGTAGAGGAACAAAAGGTTTTTGTTTCTCGTCATGCCCACTTCTTAGAAACCGAATTTTTAGAAAATCAGAAGAGTGGGAGCTTAGTAGAACTGGAAGAAATTCCAGAACAACAAGCTGTTACTGAAAGTATGCTAGAACCAGAAGTTTTAGAAGAAAGGGACATACCAGCGCCTATCCGCAGAAGTAGTAGGTAGTCTCATCCGCCCGAGAGATACTACGGTTTTCTCATAGACGAGGATCGAGAAGATTGCATCATTGATAATGATGACCCTACTAGCTTCCAGCAAGCCATTCAGAGCGGCGACTTGGTAAAATGGCTGGATGCAATGCGGACCGAAATGGAGTCTATGTACACTAACAAAGTATGGACTTTGGACATTGCTCCAGATGGGGTAAAACCCGTAGGATGCAAATTGATCTTCAGAAAGAAGATTGGTGTGGATGGACAGGTTGAAACCTATAAGGCTAGACTTGTTGCAAAGGGTTTCCGTCAAAGACCTGGTCTGGACTATGACGAAACATTTTCTCCAGTGGCTATGCTCAAATCCATTCGGGTCCTTCTTTCTATTGCTGCCTTCCACGATTATGAGATCTGGAAGATGGACGTAAAGACGGCCTTTCTAAATGGTAATTTGGATGAGTGCGTCTATATGGATCAGCCAGAGGGATTCATTCAGAGTGGGAGCAACGGTAAAGTGTGCAAGCTGCTTAAGTCCATTTATGGACTAAAGCAGGCATCGCGGAGTTGGAACATCTGTTTTGATGATACTGTCAAAGAATTCGACTTTATCAAAAATCCAGATGAACCATGCATATACAGTAAAATTGTAGGGCGAGTTTTTGTATTCCTCGTCTTGTACGTGGATGACATTCTCCTAATAGGAAATGATATTCCTATGCTACAGTAAATCAAAATATTCTTGGCACAGAAGTTCTCCATGAAGGACCTGGGTGATGCCACCTACATTCTGGGGATCCAGATCTATCATGATAGATCAAAGAGGATGTTGGGACTTTCGCAGTTCAGGTACATAGACACCATATTGAAAAAATTCAGTATGGAAGATTCTAAACACGGTAACCTACCGGCTTGTCACGGAATCACACTCTCCAAAGAGATGTCTCCCAAAACTGATTTGGAAAGGGATCGCATGTCGATTATACCCTACGCTTCTGCGGTAGGCTCTATAATGTATGCAATGTTATGTACCAGACCAGATGTAGCATACACATTGAGCATTGTAAGCCGGTATCAGGAAAACCCAGGGGAGAAGCACTGGATAGCAGTAAAGAACATTCTCAAGTACCTGAGGAGGACTAGGGAGATGTTCTTGGTGTATAGCGCAAAAGACCTCCAGATCGAGGCCTTTGCTGACTCCACCTTCCAGAGTGACAAGGATGACTCCAAGACCATGTCGGGTTATGTCTTTACCCTCAATGGAGAGGCGGTCTGTTGGAAGAGTTCCAAGCAGGAAACCGTTGCTGACTCAACGATGGAAGCGGAGTACATAGCTGCTTGCGATGCCGCAAAAGAAGCTGTCTGGATGAAGAAGTTCCTCATAGAACTTCAGGTGGTTCCTACCAGTGTTTGTCCAATACCTCTATATTGCGACAACAACGGCGCTATAGCTTTAGCGAAGGAACCCAGGTCCCATCTGAAGTCCAGACACATCTTAAGGCGGTATCACCTGATCAGGGAGATCGTAGATCGCCGGGAGATCGAGATAAAGAGAGTAGATACGGAGAATAACATTGTTGATCCATTCACAAAGGCCATTCGTCAGACGCAGTTCGAGAGGCTATTCGAGATCGTAGGTCTGCGTTATGCCAGTACATGGCCCTAGTGCAAATGGGAGATTGTTAGTGTTTATGTCCTAGAGGCCATTATTGTATCATACTAGCTTGTATATTACTTAATGGAAGCTTGGGTTATTCACATTTGTATTGACAACCTTGCTAAAAATGGTAGTATGCTACTTGGTTTATGTCTACTTTAATATGTGCATATGTTTCTTGTAATGTATTGCTTTCACATATTAGTAGAGCCTTTAGGATCTTTGCTTGATTACCAGCGTTATGATGGCAGTCACACTAGTGGGGGCTGGGTAATCTATAAGCAACATCCTATACAGGTCCCTAGTCGTAGGATTATCGAGACGGGGCATCGATACTCCGGAGTAGACTAGTGTGTACGCTTTTCATCCCAGCTTGGAAGATGGTCTGTCCTACAACCATCAGTACGTCGTACTGGAGATAGTATACAGGTGCTCGTTAGGTTACGGGTACACCGGACAAGACTCGCTGGGAACTGCAGGTTAGATTTATACCCATCGTCAGATTGCAGTTCTCAGGTGACATGAGTACAGCTTAGTCCGTCGACTTGATACTGCTACTTCGCCTCGGGTGTGTTCCCACTGTACTTAGATTACTATCCTACCATGGCTCAAAGGAGTCGTGCAAACTGGTAGTAGTTGGATGCAGTCCAGAAGCACTTGGAGGCAGTGGCGGTTAGACAGGATTCGTCTCTTCTGGTATTGGGAGTTGATATCGCGCAGTGTATGGAGAGCCATTACGCAAAGTCCCTGGCAAGGGCAAGCGAGATTTACTGGTGGCTTCTAGTAGTTTCTCAAGGTGTAATAGGATGCACTCTGACACGACTTATACCGCTATTAGGGGTCTAACGTTTACCGCCCCCCTAGGCCCGATATGCGATAGTCCTAGATGAACAGACCGGACTGTACGGAGATTGTCACATCAGGCTCAGTAGGAGTTCGGATGGGTTTACTCATTGGCCTTCTTATCGACATCTACCTGGGGACCGTTACGTACAGCTAGTGCCGCTTGCGGTCTGTGGTTAAACCCACTGCCAGCGTACTGTCTAGTCTTTAGAGTCCCATACAGAGAGTTTCCCTGCTTCGGGCGAAACGATATAGAGGTCGTATGGTTTTACGACAGGGTTCGGACGCATACGTGTTTTTACGCACGTACGATGTTCGGATAGTTTTTACTAGTCGGCTTTGGTTTATGCCAGATTCTAGTATCAGATTATTGGATTTATACAGTCTAAAGTTTTTCCGTGTTTTCACGGATAGGAGGTGCATTCTTGTAATTTGTCGGGAAGCTTCTAGAAGCATGATGAGTTGGAGGCTAAGGTGGCATTTGCATTAATTGGATTAATGAGTCATGGTGTGATTCATACATTGAGTTAATGATTCATTTATGATTTATATGACTCATGTGATGAATCACTAAGTGTATTAATGAAACATGATGATATATTATTATTTGTTATTCATTTAATTATATGATATGTTTCATATATACACAAATGATAGCATTTATCCAAAAGGATTCTCATTCTCACCTTCTCTATCCTCAAGTTCTCTCTCTTCAAACCCTAACCCTAACCTCTCATGTGTTGAGATCGAGGGTTAGAAAGACTTGTTAATCCCTAATCCTACTCTATATCTCCTAGGTTGCTTAGATTAGCACTTTGAGTAACCTAGTTACCTCAAGTTAGAGGTCAAGCTTGGAGTAGCAGCTCTCGGGTGGATCATCTTTGACTCGAGGAGGCCGTTGAGGTGCCGACGTTCCAAAGAGCCTATGAGGTGTGGAGGACAGCGATGAAGACCCGAAGGACAAGTAACGTGAGGTATAACTTCGAATCCGAGTAGTTAAACCTTTCGTAGTATGCTAATAATGGTTTAGACACGATCCGTGTGCTCAATTCCGTGTTACGAAGTTTTGATAATTGTTTTTCATATATTCCGCCTCCCCGCAAGCTCGTGGGGTGCGTGACATGGACTTACAAAGCATGGGTGACAAAGCATGCTCGGCATTAAATGAGGAGAGAGAATGTGCCATGCTTGCTCCTATACCCCCTTTCACTCTCTCTCTATTATTTGAAATCCTAATTTCTTTCTCTCATATTATCCTCAACTCTCTCTCCCCAAGCTGAAACACTTCAGCCCCCTTCATCAAACCCCAACCCAAATCTCCAAATCTTCACTACGCCTCTTCAAAAATCACACTACACCCTTCTCTAGACTTAAGCCAAAGCCCATGGAGATCACTTGAAGCTAGGAAAGTGGGAGTTTTGAGCAAGTTTGGGAAGGTAGTTCTCTTCTTTTTGTTATTTAGCTAGTTAACATGTTGTAGTGTCGTGTAGTTCCATTTTAGAACCATAAAGTCGTAGTTTTGTGCCGATGTCGTATTTTAGTGTCGTTTTTGTGTTACTGTGACCTGCTGTTAACCCGAGACTTTTTGGTAAAACCAAACAATGTAGGGTTGTAAACCTAGTTAACTTGAATGTGTATCTGGAGTACGAGATGGATCTGGGCGGTTTTGGCCAGCGACATAGGGCACAATTCCGGCGAGCTCGGCCTCGTGGCGAGCTAAAGGCTTGGAAATTTTGGGGCAGCTTCCTGCTATGGTTTTTTGGTTTTTGGTACTTTTAGAATTTTTAGTAATGTCTGTGGGTAAAATCTGGGATCGTATAGGTAGTTTTTAGTGTTACGTCGATGCTCGATACGATCCGTTTCAGTTTTGCGCTTCATGTGAATTCTAAGCGCAGGATCTGTTGTTTTTGTGTCGCACACCCCCTTTAGCCGTTAAACGAACACTTAAGTGATTGTGGGAGTCGGTGTGTCGTTTTAAGTTTAATTGTGCGTATTGGTCGATTTCTAAGTTTTTCTTTGCTTTGTATTAAGTGCTGTTTAACCCAGGTCTTTGCTTCAATTTTCACTAAAATACCATATTGTCACAAATTTGTGTTTTCTTTTAAAAACGTTTTAAGCCAAGCTTTAGGATAAGGAGTATGCGCTGTTTCTGAAGTTATCTTCTTGATGAGCAATCATATACATTAGACTGTACATGGTGTTAGGAGTGTGGTGTATAAACCTGTACCACTTTTACCTGAGTTTGGCCGATATCAAGCCTATGGTGGCCGGCCCAATTTTGATGGATCATGTTGAAATTTTGCAGGTAGCTGTCTGTAGGTATTATAAGAGGTTTGGTCTTGTTTATTTTTCTTGTTTTTGCTTCAGATAAAATCTGGAGCCATTTACCTATAATTTGTGTAGCGGGACTTGCACGACACGTACGTTACGAGATGGGTTTAGTGTTGCTGTGTGTCACAGCGTGTCGGGGTGGTTTTTGACTTATGCACACACATTCTGGTGTTACGTATACACACACATTTAGCTTACGACGCTAGTTTCTTGTATAAACTTGATTTCGCGTTTTTGCAGAATTTTGCCTTATGTGCATTATTTGTGTACATTCTAGGTTCGCAGGAGGGGAGTTCGGACGCCACGAAGAAAGGGAAGCAGGTGATCGGATATGCTTAGCTCGAGATCACCAGTGAGTAGATTTAACATCTACGGGGAAATCGCCCGTATGGCGTTATGCGTCAGGGCTTGATAGGATGTTGTAGCCACATGTTATATTCATATATTTATAGGTTGTGCATATGTACCATAGTTGCATACGCCTCTCTTGTTGCATATGGACATAGTAGTTATGAGACACCGCACTGTTCCTAACGGTTAATGCTGTACGAGCACTAATTGTTTGTTACACACACACCGTTAGTAATTGCCATGACACTCGCACTATAGAATTGCTATGAACCATACATCGTTTAGTATATCTCATCCTTGATGATTAGACATGATTCTGTTCCTTTGTGTGCATACATATTGTACGCTCATACTTGCGAATATACCACTTGTATATCCATATTGGCACAGATACATATTGTATGCTCGTACTTGCGTATATACCACATGTATATCCATATTGGCACACATACATATTGTACGCTCATACTTGCGTATATACCACTTGTATATCCATATTGGTGCATATACATATTGTATGCTCATACCTACGTATATACTACTTGTACATCCATATTGGCACACATACATATTGTACGCTCATACTTGCGTATATACCACTTGTACATCCATATTGGTGCATATACATATTGTACACTCATGCTTGCGTATATACCACTTGTACATCCATATTGGCACACATACATATCGTACGCTCATACTTGCGTATATACCACTTGTGTAAGTGCACGGCAGCGCCCCGGCCGTCATTCCGAGGGCAAAATGCGGAAACGAAACTTTTACAAAACTTTTAAACCGGCACTACCGCGCACTAAAAATCCGGATCGGGCCATTAACCTAATGCTAGTAAATACGAGAATGGGATAGAGAGCTATACCGAGCGATCCGTGTCCTTCGGTGTAACATTTCAAAATAATAAAATATGATTTTTGGGAATTTTTATAATTTAATGTTACTTTAATGAATATTTTAATATTCTGGTATAATTAAATACAAATAAATGGGAAAAATTATGGAAAATTCTAAAATAGGGTATTTTATGGAACTATGCCATTTTAAAGTTTTTATGATTAGTTATGTGCTAATTTAGTGCTAATCGCGATTAAAAATCCCTAATCGGATTTTTAGCATTTTGTGCAAAAATGTACACATATCATTTTCCACACTTGTCACACTTGTTACATGTTTTGGGGATATGGTTGCTTAGGGTTTTGCCTTGAGTGAGAAGGAGAAGAAAAGGAAAAGAAAAAGAAAAGATAAAGGCTTCATGATGAGAGAGAGAGAGAGACCAAGTCAACCTTCACCTTTTTGAACCATACTCTCATCATTTTTACTTCTCATTTTCTCTCCCCACTTCATGAAGAGCTGCTGCTGCTCCTGCTCCCTCTTCTTCCTCCTCTCTCTTCAAGCTAGATCCACCAAGAATACGACCCCAAAATCCTATTCCCATTTCACAAAATGTGTTCCCGAGCTCAATAGCTACACATTGAACCTAGGAAGATTGGATTTGGAGGACTTTGAGCAACTCAAGAATTTTCTTGAGTTGCCAAAGGAGGTAAATTCTGGACCTATTAGTGTAGTATTTCATTTCTTGTGCATTAATTCTAGTTTCATGTCGATATGGTGTTGTTTGGTGGATTTGTGAAACTTCAAGTTAGGGTTTATGTGAGATCTGAAATTAAAGATGAAATTGAGGATTGTGGTGACCTTAGAGTCGCTGGTGTGATGTTATGTTGGATCAAACTAAGACTAGAACACAGAATACGGATTTATGAGACGATGTCGGGAAAAACTGTGAATCTGTGATCGTATTTGGGAATCTGCTATCACCCCGAGAACCCTAAAATAAAATTGAGTTGACAGTGAGATGTGCAGGCACCCTGGAACTACCACACCAAACCTTAGCCCCCAACTCCAATTCTCGGCCGCCAATTTATTCCTTCTGGCCGCAATTTGCGGCCAGAGCAGGAGGGATTTGGTTCGTTTTTGGTGCATGGCCCTATTTCCAGTAGTCTTGACCCATGGCATGTGCAATTTTGTCTGATTCCATCTAGGGTAAAATCTGGATTGATTTTCCTATGTTGGCGCATGATTTACGACTTGTCTTAGCATGGATTTTGGTATTTGGTTATTCGTTCCTGTCGAGTGGCGTTTGGACGTCAACGACAAGTGGATATTGATCGTGTTTACATGCGAGACGATAGGTTTTTACCTATGCGAGTAGCGTGTGCTGTTTTGGTTTTCCGATGTGATTTTCATGTGCTTTAGCGTTTGTGATATACTTGTAGGTACCCTACGTGATATTGAGGCGAAGAAGATGAAGATGGAGACATCGGCATCGGCACACGAGAAGCAAGGTGAGTAGATTTATATCTACAGGGAGAAGTCGGGTGGATGGCGTATAGCACCCCCGCAGTCCAGTTAGTTATATGTATGCCCTAGAGGCCATTACTGTACATTGGATGTATATTGTAGTGGATGCTGGGACATATATAGGTAGGACTTTCTTGCTCAACATGATTGTACGCTATCTGCTTGCTCTTTATCTTAACATGTATACTTTCTGTCTCTCTGTTACACGTTGATAAAGCACTTAGGATGTGTACTCGACTTCCAGGACTATGATATGGATCATACTAGTGGGGCCTGGGTAGTCCATGAGTACATCCTTCAATGTTCCTAGTCGTGGGAATATCGAGACGGGGCATCAATATTCCAGAGTAGACTAGCGTATATCTTCTCGACCCATGTGATGGGCGATGGATGATCCCATATCCATTGGTGTTTGACATTGGAGATGGTATGCAGGTACTCAGTGGAGACTGGGTACACTGAACGGACTCAGTGAGAACTCCGGGATGGTATTATACTTCACGTCAGATGGCAGTTCTCAGGTGACACTGGTACAGCTTAGTCTGTTCACCCGAGATCGTCATAGAGTCTTGTGTGTCTCCCACTGTACTTTGAATTCCACCCTACCACGGCTCTACTGAGTCGTGCAAACAGGTGGTTTTTGGGTAGAGTCTCGATTCACATGGAGGCAATGAGCGATAGGTGGGGATTCGTCTCTCCCGGTATTGGGGGTTGATGTTGCGCTATGCTCCCATAACAGGAAATCCCTGGCCAGGGTTGCAGTGATTTACTGGTAAGAGTTATAAATAGTTTCACGATTGTTATGGACTTTACGTCGGCATGACTTATCAAGCTACTGGGGTCTGACGTTTACCACCCCTAGGCGAGATATATGACATATCAGACAAACAGACCGGACTGTACGGTAAGTGTAACTGGTTGGATTCACAGGAGTGTGAGCGGGCTTGCTCGTTGATCTTCTGATCGCTCAATACCTGGGTGGCCGTTATGTTTAGCAGACCGCTTGCGGCTTGTGGGTGTTTGATATGATCATCACCTGCTGCCGGCGTATTGACGAGTCTTTAGAGTCCTACACAGAGGTTTCCTGGCTCAAGCAAAACGAAATAGGAGCGCATATGAGATATGTGCGGGACCGAGAATAATGCGTGTATGTGATACCGTATTCTATTCTCGCGATGAATGTATCGATTGGTTATATGCGACATAACCTAGTTATCGAATCGAGGATTGATTCGATAAGTCGATACATTGGATATTAGTCGGTCATATGCGATATGACCGGATCGTTAAATCAAGTGTTGATTTAATGATTTAATGTATAATTATATATTCGATATATTACTTTACATTAACTAGTATTGGTTCACTTAAGATGGATTTTCTCACTTGATGTGCACATTGTATATATGATATAGTTTTGTGCACTAGTTTGTATCATGTTTGATGATACATGCAACCTTGGGTGTGTGTGTATGCTATACACCATGTTTAGTTAATGGTTAGGGTTTTCTATTGCTTTATTTATTTATCTATTTATTTTGGTTAGGAGATAAAACTAAATGGTTCCTTTTGTTTTTTGCAAGATGTTTCTTGATGCTTCATGCATCTTTGACAAAGTGACCACTTTGTCTTTATCCCTTAACCTAACCATTTAACTAAACCCTAGTTTATTCTCTACACTCAACCATGGTTGCAAAAATGATAAGAATCACTTGGATTTTATTTTTTAATAATGCTTTTTCTTTTCTTCTTCTTCTTCTTCATGAAGAGAAGAAAGTTCTCTTGAAAATTTCCAAGTGATGATTTCAAGTGAGAAATCCAAATCCAATGTGAACCCACTTCCTATTTCTTCATCCTCTACCACTTGCCATGTAGTATATGGTGTTTTCTTCACAAGTTTCATGACTTGGTGAAGTTGGAGATTGATCTTGGGTTGCCTCGACGTAGATCATCTTCGGTATCGAAGTCGACGACCTAGCCCGATCTTTTCTCCGATGAAATCACCGCGAGAGGCTAGGATTCCGATGGTTGCAGCGGAGGGACGTCATCACGGAGCCAAGAAAGTGGAGGACCGGATCTACAAAGGTTGTAGTCACTTTCCTTTTAGTTAAAGTTGTTAACTTGCATCCTTTCGCCTATCCTCTAGTTAACGATCTTTGCTTAGGGTTCTTTGGCATACATAAATTTTGAATTGGTCATGTTTGATCAGTTATAGAACCTCATGGGTGTGCATAGGAACCCTACAGTTGTATCAGAGCCTAGCTAGAGCCTTAGACGAAGTGTAGACGAAGTTAGAAACCCGATCGAACTCGAAACCCTAATCCAAAACCCTTCTCTGTACATTTTTTCAAATCGTGGAATTTTATGAATTAAAAATATGCAGAAAAATCAGCAGGGTTTTCTAGGAGTTAATATGCAAAACGAGCTTCTAAATCGATCAAATCGCCGCGGAACCGCGGCACGATCTTGGCTCGTGCGGCGGTTCCACGGCCGTACAGTCGCCTCTTTCATCGAATTTTGCACAGTAATTCTTATATTGTAGTGCTGTTTTTTCTGGGAATTTTTAATCTGTACTCAAGAGTTGAGTTTTCAGGGTTTCTTTGGGAGTTCGTAGATTTGAACGGATTGTCTAACTTTGTCTATGTGTTTTTTCCGGATTATTTTAGAACATGTTGAATAGTTCGACCGGATATAAATACCCAATTTTTCCCCTATCGGGAAATTTCCAAATGTTGGATTTTTCCGTGGTTTAAAGACGTTCTAAGTAGTGCAAGTAACGCGATGGACCCTCTAGAAGACAACAAACCGTAACTTGATTATGTGACCGTCTTGAACTGCCCTTTGAACCTTAGGGTTTGGGGCAGTACGGCGTGCCACATGTGAGGCGTTGGCTTGACCCTTCTACGGGTGGACCGTTGCTACTGTGGCATGAAGTGGATGTTTTTAAACTTATTTCATATGTTGAGCTGTTTCGTGAAAACTTGGGTGTTTGAATGTTCGATCGGAAAGATTAACATTTTCTATTTATCTGGAATGTGATACAATATTTGGAATCCACAAGTAGTTATGAGATAACTGAATAAATGTTATAAACATAGCAGTTTAGTCTCACTTGATCGGTTGCCACGGGATTTTGATGTGATCAAAAGTCCGTCGCAATCACGTTGCGAACGCAGATACTCGCCGGTAAACTTAATAGACAGCTACGCCCCATAGCCCCGACCATGTGACTGTAGGAGAACCCCGTCGCCAAAAGCATCTGTTCGGGTGCTCACTGTAGCGGTGTTCCGCCTTAGTGCACTTCGTCAATGGCATCCGGGGGTACGGCCGTCTACTAAAGTTTGCGACGAGCATTCGATCAGTTTATCGGGAATCTTGTTGAATTGCTCGACTAGATATTGAAAAGTGTTTTCGATATTGAGACTAAAATACGGGGTTTATAATTGTTAGGCATGCGATGTCTAAGGAATTCATTTGATTAGGCATGCGATGTCTAAAGAGTTTGCGGATTCCAACTGTTGTAGTTACACTTTCTTTTCTGCGACCGTAAGTGTAATATGTGATATCGCCGGTTTCGTTGCTATATGTCAACGACAATTGGGATGGGCATATTTACTTACGTTGATGACATGTGATGTTATGTGTTGCTGGAGATGTTATATTGGATCGTCGTGTTTGAATAGCCGGGGGGTTTTTATGTGAGATTAGTGTTTTTCATTTTCTTTCATGTAAAAACTTGTATGTAATATTCTTTTATTGGGGCACTTCCAGGTTGCGGATGATGTCACCATTTGTATATTATTTACATTTCCGCATTAGGATACACCCAAGGAGGGGAGCACAAGTAACCGGGTTCTAGGGTCCAGTGGGAGACCATCTCGAGGAGTCAAGTACGGGTCTCCTAACCCTAGAATTGGTAGGGTTGCTTACCGCTCTCGTAGGGGTCTAGGGGTGAGCGATTGGCTATTCATCACGACCGTGGAATCCGTGTTTTATACTGGCTCGTATTAAAAACACGGACGTCCTAGTATATCCAATATTTCATATGATATTTTCTGCTGCGTTATCTGTGATGTGATCATATGATTTGTTCAGATAGATATGGTATATAGTAAATATGATATATTATATAGACGTTGCTTATGTTTTACACTCGCGCTAGCCCTGCCTCGCTCTGGCGTTAGTTACCTAACCTAACGGTGCAGACGAGGCATCGAGGCGAATGCGGATGACATAAGCGTACGTTATATTTATCTGTGATGTTTAGGTGGACTTAAATGATGGGACATTCATTAATAAGATTAATGAAAGAAAATAAACCTAATTGATGTTGTGTAATCGAATTTCAAAAATAAAAACAGGTAGCTACAGTTCTTGCTTTGCATCGCGGTGTTCCTTATAGAACATCCTGCACCTTATTCGATGAGGAAAGGGCCGAGATCCTTTCACCGGGAGTGACCCCTTTAGCAATAACTGGCAGATGCTACATGCTCGGTTTGTCTTTTGATTGCTTCTATAGTTTCTGCTTTGCACAGTGATATATATGATATATCCAACACCTCATTCGACGAGGAAAGGGCTGACGATCCCTTCACCGGGAGTGACCCCTTTAGCAATACTAGAAAAGCCTCAAAAAACTCCATTTAAAAACCATTTGATTCCGCAACGAGATCAAGTTCAAAGCGTTAAAGGTTTTCTTAAAAACCATCCGCAACCCTCCGTCATTTTAGGAAGTAGAGTACTTATTATTCGTGCTACGTTTGTCGACCATAACCGAGGCGTTGTGTGCGGTAGCTAAGTGATGTCTTCCTACACAGCATATGATGCGATTAGATAGGACAGTCATGTGGCTTGTTGAACTTAGGCAAGGGTCATGTGGGTGGGTCTAATTAATCATGAAATGACGGGTAGAACTTGACTAGTGCTTATGATTTGTTGACCTTAGCCAAGGTCATAGGTGCTAGGGGTAAAAACCTTTATCGGGAGTTTCAAGTGTTGAAATTTGCAATGAGATTGCATACCTTCTATATGATAGTTGGATCCCGATACCCACTGCGAGTAATTGTTGCTCCTGGAAGAGTTTTACACTTTACAATTAGCCGATCAAGTAGGTGTCTAGAAAGGTGTCAACGGGGTTACGCCTCTGGGAAAACGAGGTTTACTGTAATTAGATCCGTGCGAAAGCACGGGGAATCTACTCAAAGTACCGACACTGGCCTGGCTGAAAGATTGGCGAACTTGTAGTGTGTAATTAATCCCGGCTAGTCTTTCCTTTTAGGGTTTGAAGGAAGATTTGACAAAAACAGTGGGAGCAATCCTGATTAGATAAAATAATAACCAATCTATTCTTGCAAGAGTGCATGCTGAGTGTTTTCTTCTCTCTCTCTCCAGGTAGCGACCATATCACGCCTTAATCAAGATAATAATATGGATGTATTGACCAAACCCGCTTGTTATACTGAGCTGGGGAACGTTGGTCCCGCTCCAACTTATAATTGTTATAAGGCAGAGCAGGAAATAGGGGAATACCAGAATTCCTATGCCGCCCAAACGAAGAAAGTGCATGAGATGCATCTCCTTCGGGTGTGTTCAATAGAATGAACTGTTTCTCAGTATCCTCTGCGTCCTGGGTATCTGATACCGGATCAGGATCCCAGATATGTAATCAGTTACATAGGGCTACAGAAAGGTAGAGAACTGAGAACGGGCGATAAGTTTCATGAGACAGAAAACGGTGCAAGTGTTGCAGCCAAGTCTGTTGGTCACTGTCACCCTGTATTACAAATACATTGATTCTTAACAAATGCTATTAGATACCGAACCTGATATACAAAATCATATCAATCTCTTTAATTATTAAAGAAGGATATAATTTTGTATTATTGAATAATGTTTTGAACATTTCTTATTTCAAAAGTTTATCGGTTCAGGCACGTTATCTAAAAGCATTGACGTTCTAAATCAAACTGCAGTTCCTAATATACGACACACACACAAGAGGAAGAGTTCAGATGTGAACGAATCCTTCTTGAGGCATTGTAGACTAGGTCAGATCAATGTGACCCGACTAGCTTAAGTTACATTTTAGATGCATATTTAAATCAGTTTGAATTTACATGTTGTGAAACTTGCCAGTCATGTCACAAAGATTAGATGACCATAGCTCTGTTTATTGGAAACAGAGAAAGAGTTAGTAAACTATTGGGATTGATACATGATGATGTATGTAAGGTCTCCTGTCTACACATGCCAGGATCGGTTCTTTGTACTTCATTACATTCTCTGATAGTCTCTCAAGAATCACCCATATGTTCCTGTTAAAACATAAGTCCGAACTTTTTGGGATATTCACAGAATATAAGTTAGAAGTAGAGAACCAAAATACGGGTATAAGTATTATGTCCTATGATAAGATCAGGGAGGAGAATACTTGTGCATGGCATTCCTGGACTATTCTAAAGGAGAATGAGATTCTCTCTCAGTATTACTCCTCTGAATACACCACAACACAACGGTGTATCAGAGCGGAGCAATCGCACCGTATTAGATATGGTGTGCTCTATGATGAGTACTACTGAGTTATCTATTTCCTTTTGGGGTTGTGCACTTGAGAAGCTGCATACCTATTGAGTTAGGTTCGAATCAGATCACTGCCTACCACTCCATATAAGATATGGTATGGGAAGAGCCTATCTCTTAAGTAAGTTAAGATCTGGGATTGTCCGGCCTATGTCTAAAGCAAAATCCGGACAAGATCGAGGCAAGGTCAGTTCTGTAGAATTGGAAAGGTTCCAGCAATACAAAACTGCAGCTGATGATTTGAAAGAACCAAAGGATTCAATAGTCCCGGACGAACCTCAGCCTCTCCGCCGAACTAGCAGGGTTCCTCATCCGCCTGAGAGATACTTCGATTTTTCGATGACAGTGGGAGCGAGGAATGCATCATGAGGTGATGACTCAACTAGTTTCGAGCTGGCCATCAAGAGTGGGACTCTGTAAGAATGGCTGGATGCTTGGCGATCTGAGATGGAATCCATGTACACTAACAAAGTATGGACTTTGGTTGCTATATCTGAAGGGTTTAATCCCCATCAGGAGCAAGTATATCTTGAGAAGATTACTTGGTGTAGATGGAAGAGTTGAGACTTTCAAAGCTAGAATTGTTAAAGTTTTTCGTCATTGACCAGGAGTGGATAATGATGAAACCTTTTTCAATGGCTATGCTTAAGTCCATCCAGATCCTACTTGCCATTGCTGCATACCATGACTACGATATCGGGTGGTTGGGTGCCATGACCTCTTTTCTAAATAATGATTTAGAAGAGAACGTCTATAAGTACACAGCCAGAGGGCTTCGTAAACAGTGGGAGCAGCGGAAACGTGTGCAAGATGCTTTACAAGATAAAGCAGGCATCGCAGAGTCGGAACATCTGTTTTGATGTGGTAGTCAAAGAGTTTGACTTCATCAAAATGGTAGATGAACCTTGTATGTACAAAAAGGTAGTATAGAGTATGGTAATGATCCTTGTAGAGTACGTGGATGACATACTCTTGATAGGAAAGGAGTTTCCTATGCTACGCTCGGTCAATCTCCGCTTATCACAAGGATTCTCCATATAGGATCAAAGTGATACCTCCTAAATCGTGGCTTTTGGATCTATGAGATAGATCTAAATGGATGTTAGGATTCTCGCTAGTTGTAGTGAAATAGTATCAGTTCATCCTGGGGAGAATCACTGGAAAGGTTCCAGAGTGATAAGGATGACTGAATGTCAGTCGCAGGCAATGTCTTTACCCTCAGTAGAGGGACGGTATGTTGGAAGAGTTCCAAGCTAGATACCGTGACAGGCTAGACGATAAAGGCTGGTAACATTGCTATTAAAGATATTACCAAAGAGGCAGTTTGGGTGTATATTGGTTCATGAGATGAACTAGGTTCCTACCATTGTGTGAGAATGGAAGTGTGACTTTGGCCCGGGAACCCTGGTCCCATCAGTGATCCAGACATATTCTAAAGCAGCATCACCTGATCATGGAGATAGTTGATCCCCAGGGTGATCGAGATTAGGAGAGTAGACTCAGAGGACAACACGGCGGATCCACTCACAAAGGCTTTTTCCCAGAGAGAGACTTATATGGGATGGTTGAGTATGTGATACTGCAACCACTGATACAGATGGCCCTAGTGCAAGTGGGAGATTGTTAGTTATATGTATGCCCTAGAGGCCATTACTGTACATTGGATGTATATTGTAGTGGATGCTGGGACATATATAGGTAGGACTTTCTTGCTCGACATGATAGTACGCTATCTGGTTGCTCTTTATCTTAACATGTATACTTTCTGTCTCTCTGTTACATGTTGATAAAGCCCTTAGGATGTGTACTCGACTTCCAGGACTATGATGTGGATCATACTAGTGGGGCCTGGGTAGTCCATGAGTACATCCTTCAATGTTTCTAGTCGCGGGAATATCGAGACGGGGCATCAATATTCCAGAGTAGACTAGCGTATATCTTCTTGACCCATGTGATGGGCGATGGATGATCCCATATCCATTGGTGTTTGACATCAGAGATAGTATGCGGGTGCTCAGTGGAGACTGGGTACACTGAACGGACTCGCCGAGAACTCCCAGATGGTGTTATACCTCATGTCAGATGGCAGTTCTCAAGTGACACTGGTACAGCTTAGTCTGTTGACCCGAGATCATCATAGAGTCTTGTGTGTCTCCCACTGTACTTTGATTTACACCCTACCACGGCTTTACTGAGCCGTGCAAACAGGTGGTTTTTGGGTACAGTCCCGATTCACATGGAGGCAATGAGCGATAGGAGGGGATTCGTCTCTCCCGGTATTGGGGGTTGATGTTGCGCTATGCTCGACTGGCCATAACTGGAAATCCCTGGCCAGGGTTGTAGTGATTTACTGGTAAGAGTTATCAGTAGTTTCACGATTGTTATGGACCTTACGTCGGCATGACTTATTAAGCTACTGGGGTCTGACGTTTACCACCCCTAAGCGAGATATACGACATATCAGACGAACAGACCAGACTGTACGGTAAGTGTTACTGGTTGGATTCACAGGAGTGTGAGCGGGCTTACTCGTTGATCTTCTGATCGCTCAATACCCGGGTGGCCATTACGTTTAGCAGACCGCTTGCGGCTTATGGGTGTTTGATATGATCATCACCTGCTGCCGGCGTATTGACGGGTCTTTAGAGTCCTACACAGAGGTTTCCTGGCTCAAGCAAAACGAAATAGGAGCGCATATGAGATATGTGCGGGACTGAGAATAATGCATGTATGTGATACCGTATTCTATTCTCGCGATGAATGTATCGATTGGTTATATGCGACATAACCTAGTTATCGAATCGAGGATTGATTCGATAAGTCGATACATTGGATATTAGTCGGTCATATGCGATATGACTGGATCGTTAAATCAAGTGTTGATTTAATGATTTAATATATAATTATATATTTGATATATTACTTTACATTAACTAGTATTGGTTCACTTAAGATGGATTTTCTCACTTGATGTGCACATTGTATATATGATATAGTTTTGTGCACTAGTTTGTATCATGTTTGATGATACATGCAACCTTGGGTGTGTGTGTATGCTATACACCATGTTTAGTTAATGGTTAGGGTTTTCCATTGTTTTATTTATTTATCTATTTATTTTGGTTAAGCAATAAAAATAAATGGTTCTTTTTTGTTTTTTGCAAGATGTTTCTTGATGCTTCATGCATCTTTGACAAATTGACCACTTTGTCTTTATCCCTTAACCTAACCATTTAACTAAACCCTAGTTTATTCTCTACACTCAACCATGGTTGCAAAAATGATAAGAATCAATTGGATTTTATTTTTTAATAATGCTTTTTCTTTTCTTCTTCTTCTTCTTTTTCATGAAGAGAAGAAAGTTCTTTTGAAAATTTCCAAGTGATGATTTCAAGTGAGAAATCCAAATCCAAAGTGAACCCACTTCCTATTTCTTCATCCTCTACCACTTGCCATGTAGTATAGGGTGTTTTCTTCATAAGTTTCATGACTTGGTGAAGTTGGAGCTTGATCTTGAGTTGCCTCGACGTAGATCATCTTCGGCATCGAAGTCGACGACCTAGCCCGATCTTTTCTCCGATGAAATCACTGCGAGAGTCTAGGATTTCGATGGTTGCAGCGGAGGGACGTCATCACGGAGCCAAGGAAGTGGAGGACCGCATCTACAAAGGTTGTAGTCACTTTCCTTTTAGTTAAAGTTATTAACTTGCATCCTTTCGCCTATCCTCTAGTTAACGATCTTTGCTTAGGGTTCTTTGGCACACATAAATTTTGAATTGGCCATGTTTGATCAGTTGTAGAACCTCATGGGTGTGCATAGGAACCCTACAAGTCCGTGGTGATGTATACGAATACGTATACACACATATATTTATTATGTGTTGTTAGGATTATTGAGGGTGATAATGGAATTATTGCTAATAAGGATGTATTGGTTTAGTATAGTGCGAACCCCCGAGTAGTGGTTGCACTCACACATACACGTACACATATACTTGCATACATTCTTTCATTTATCTGTGCGCATATGGAGGTGTGTATATCTATACATGGGTATGGGACTATGTGTTCATATACGGGATCAAGGATGATACGCGGGATAGAGATGAGTCGATAAGGTTTGATTGAGGCCGTGAGATTCGGTGATATGACAGAGTTCGTATTTGAGATGTGATATGATGGTAGTGATACCTTTTATGTGATGAGATAATGTGATATTGACTCAGATTTAGGTGGTTTTCATACCCCTCCCGATTGACTGATAGTTGGGTCTGTAGTTCGCATAGTAAGCGTTAAACTAGACCTGAGTCATACCTATTTCAAAACTAACGAATCAGGGATATTTTAAAGATAGGCAGAAGGGATTCTACGGATATTTTCAAACGACGCATTTTTTCTTAAAACCCCGTAGCCCTTATTTAAACAAAAACCCTGATTCGTCTTATTTCAAAAGGCAAGGCTGCACGATATATTTATTGAGATAGATTCTTTACTGTTGCGTTGGTTATTCGATTCCGCATATTCTTGCTATTTATTTTGCATTGCTTGTGTTTATTGATATATATTACAGTCATGTTGCTAGGACACCAGCACTATTATCGATGATGCATATGTTCCACGTACACTTGTTTGCCGGCTCACACACTTCATCATCGATAATTGCCATGTCACTACACCGTAGTACTGTTGCATTCAGGATATGATTCTTGCATGACAGACTGATATGCTTACATCTCTTTTACATGTCACATACATCATGCTTTCTGATTATACGCATTGAGATATGTTGTTTCCATGATATTTCTTGTTTTGGGAACCGTGGGTGTTTCAAAAGGGAATATGTAACTGTTTTAAAAACCCGGTTACCCTTGATATGATATTTTAGTGCGTCCACCATATGTTTTCTCGGTGCTGAGAGCGACATGTGAAACCCGATTCGAGGAAGCGGATGAGGCCGATTGCGGGTATATGGTGGACCCGATATGGTTTCCCGGGGCAAGAAATGTTTTTCGTGGAGTAGACGATGAGCCTAGCAGGGTGGCGGGTACTTACCGGTGATTGGTTGGACCGGGCGGTTATCCGGAGGATACTGACCAGAGTCGATAGATGGATTTGGGCGTACTGCTGGGGCCGAGGACCGATTCCGCAGACGGAGCCCGTGGGCCGATCCGGACTGACGGTGCTCGATATATGAGGATTTACGTGGCGATGCTGGGCACAGCTTTCATGATGTTTTCGAGTGTCGATGCTGGGCACTCCAGTTCCATGATTTTGACGTGTCGCGAGGGACACAGATGGTTTATATCCTCACATTTTTCTATGCATATGCTTTATGATATTTACATGCATGATGGTTATTGTCATTGGGTGACGAGTGGACGGGATCCACGTACATGCAGATTTGATTACATTGATCATACCTCACATTTATGATATGCTATTACCTGAGGCACTGGCACGAGCACTTGGCACAACACTCATGTATAGAGATTACATTGCCAGTTTAGCATGCTTCAGACTTATTCATATTGAGGTTTATATATATCTGATCGTATTGACCTAGGATGGGTCATACATTCGATCTCTGCTTGTAAATATTTTCTATTCACGAGTTGGCAACTCACCCCCGTTGTGCCACAGTTCTTGCAGGTTTTTGCTGCACAAATTCCATAGCGGCTTTTCTGGCACACTAGTTCCATACGGGTGACTTGCTTTGGTAGGTGGGTTTTTTTGCATCAGAACCACCCTTGTACATGTATTATTCATTGTATCTAGAAATTCCATCAACCAAAACTTATATATTGTTTCAGAATTAGACACAGTGATGTATTATTTCGACCTTAGAGTCGCGTTTGTAGTATTATGGTTTTCTGGCTGTTTTGAATTTCTTTTGGGTTTTGATCCTTGCCCTTTGGCGTTGTATATTATTATTGCTTGCGTGATTGTGACCGTCGATTGACGAAGAGCTACCTCCCGCTTGGGGATGCCTTGTATCATTTTATATATATATTTCTTGTTGTACCCCGTTCAGGGCCAGTTTTTACAAAGGAAACTCTGCCAAAATTTTCAGAAAAGACTACACATTTTTAAAATGCATATTCGACTTAGTTATTTAAAAACTTTGATTTTCAAAATATGATTTCTTTACTTCTTAAAACCAGTTTTCCATATTTACTCCTTAAAATGGTTTTAGATTTCTGGGCTTTTGGCTTACTTGGATCAGATGGGATCCTATAGACTTCATATGGTTCAAGGGCCAATCACGTGCTCTTTCGGGTCATGACAAAGTTGGTATCAGAGCGCTAGGTTGACCTTGGTTCGAGTCTTAGTTTGACTATGTGGAGCCTAGGGCGTTATCTATATACGGAACTTAGTCTTGACCTTACGGAACTTAGACTTAGTCGAGGGGGTATTATACCCGAACTTTCATCGCATAGGATGACCCTTGGTTGGTGGAGTAGGTAGCTTGAGTAGAGGGACGTACCGTACGTATGTTCCGCGGCATATTTACGACACGCCACTCCTCTTAAGAAACCTTAGGATGTACATTTCCTTGCACCGTATTATATTCCTTCCTACGATCTATCCTTATCGAGACTGGTTATGGTTTTGCTGCCACGATTGCACGGGCAGAGTGAGCTACGGCTCGAGTTGCGTCAACATGAGCTCGTCGTGGATGAGGACTGACCAGGGCGTGTTTCCAGAGACATATGATTTCATATAGAGGCGTCGTCTTATTGCGCTTTCGCGCCATGAGCGTTGGACTGATCGCTTCTACGAGATTTCTCGGGCGTACTGATCGGTACCAGAGGATTGAGCCACTGATAAAGGCCAGACAGGATGTGATGACCATTGATATGTCGCTTATTCATGATGATTGAGGCGCTGTTCAGCGTATGGACGAATGAGCCAGTTGTTGCTGCAAATGACGAGATATCGCCCCAGATGTTGGAGCTACTGCAGCTTGAGCATATACTTAGAGGTATGATGGTGAGTCGCTAGTCACCGGGGATGAATGACTAGGACATGTGGTTCGTTCGCTTACCCCGATGCGAGGTCACCAGATAGATTGATTCCAGCTAGAGGCTACTTCACACAGATTCATTAAGATTCGATTGAGACGATCGAATGTCAGGAAACCATTTCCCAAGTTTAAAGTATTCGGAAAGACATGTAAGCGATTCTATGGACCCTCTAGAAGAATGAAACCCTAACTCGACATAATGACCGTGTGAAAGCCTTTGAACCTTAGGGTTTGCGGCAGTTCCGCGGCGCCATTAGTGAGGCTTGGGTTTGCCCTTCTACGGCTGGACCATCGATGTTGTGGTATGTACTCGATACTATTAAACTGTACCCAAGATGTTCAGCTCTTGGGGGATTGTGAGGTTCTGACGAGTCGATCGGACGATTCGACATCATTCAGATATCATGTGATGGGACACCGCTTGGGAGACTCCAGATACGAGCATAGCCATTGGAGCGCAGTCCGTGTAGCCACGTTGAGATGAGTCCGAATCAGTCGATATTGAAGCAGAGTGGAGTAAGGAGTTCGCACGAGATTTCGACGAGATGACGTTCCACTCCGCTGACATCAGAGATGCGATACGCACGTTGAGGACGTGATCGGCTAAATATCTTCAACTGAGTGATGAAGTTACCGAGTTCGTGATTTCGAGTCCGTGTGAGGGACTTCGGATGGACCGTAGCCGAGGGCATTGCAGTGCGCAGATAGAGACGTGACGTCGAAATGGACGATGATACAGACAAGCGGGATAAGAAGTTCGTGCGAGATGCAGACGAGGTGTTACTACTCCCCATTAAGGTTAAATGTCGGATATGCATACAGAGGCGCTGGGATGCGACCAGCTTTCGAGTAGATGTTGTACTGAGGACGCAGATGTCCAGAGAGCGAGAAAAGATTACGCCAGAGTACCATCCTCCGTACAGTTCGGTTTAGGCGAGATCAGAAAAGACCTTGAGCAGGATTCCTTCCAATACACTACTGCAATAAGATTTGCACCAGGAGCAGATGTGAGATGTGCCTTCAGAGGACCAGAGGTCGGCGCTAAAGATGTGTTGCTTTACCAGCGGTCGTGGGGATAGACCGAGAGATGACTAGAAAAAGTTCCAGAACGGAATCGTTCCCCTTAGCACACCTGACAGGCCGATGAGCCGATGGATTGCGAGATTGGTAATCCACAGGGAAGATAAGGAACCAGAGGCAGAGGATGCTAGCCATGAGCAAGAGGCAAATAGATATCTTGCGCCGCTAGCGTTGGATGTACCGACACCTTCTCGACTTCGAAGGAGGATATACCGACGGCGGTATTTATGATTTGTGATTTGACTATCACGTATCCGTCACTTTGGATTTCGGTATTTTGGACGATCTATTCGCATGATTTAGTCTTGATGACTGAGTTTCATGGTATTTGTTTTCTTGCACCATGGTTGCACCTACCGGGTATGTATATCTTATGCATAGTTATTACACTTGAGATGTGATTTTCACACCGTTCTGTTGATGTATGATTTGCGCACAGTTATTGCACCTGATATCGTTTCGTGCCTTGGCTGCACCTGCTTATGATTTCATGGATTTCATACGGTTGATTTGATGTTGTGCATATGTTACGCACACGATTTGATTTTTGCACTCGGTATAGCTTATATGTGCTTGTAGTGCATTGATATGTGTTTTGTGAACGCAGTTGCACACGTTTATGATTTTCTTTATACCTGGTTACACTTGGTGTTGCTGCTTACGCATTTGAGTTATTGCTTGATATTTGTGCATGGGATGCACCAGTTCTATACTTCGTGCGTTTGTCGCACCAGTTTTATGTTTCTTGCGTTTATCGCATCAGATTTATATTTCGTGCCTTTGTTGCACCGGATTTATATTTTGTGCACTACGGTTGCACCTGACTTCGATTTGATGTCATTCGATACGTCGATTTGGATTCTGATATTGATGTTGATTCATGCACTCCGTGCTTTTGACTGGACTTACGCATATTCGGCGTTTGCCATTAGATTTCGTGATTCCGTGCATGATTGAGTGCGCAGGGTTTAGATTTTCATTCGTGCACGATGGATGCACCGATTTGGGATTTTCGCGTATGTTGGGCGCATGTTTTGAGATACAGTTTTGGTGTACACCAGATGCACTAAATCAAGGTTCTTCGTGCATGTCAGATGCACCTGATTTGGCTGTCAGGCACACACGTTTCCTATGACAGATACTTCGTGCAAACCCATTGTACCTAGATGTTGTTTTGTGCACCTGTATGGCACATATATGGATTTTGATTTCCGTGCGCACTAGACGCACAGGGTGGTGTTATGTGCATTTTTGAGATTTATTCCTTTGGAGCGGTACATTTTTATGATATTTGATATTCGTTTTGTACTGAGCAAGACTAGTCAGAGGATAGTACGTGGATATATTTGGCATGCATTGATAGTTATCGAAGGGATTTCCAAAAAAAAGGCGAGCTATAGTCTCAGCATATATACCTACGTGTCCGATATGGCACGAAACGTTTTAAAAAAAACAAGGAAACCTTTCTAATTTGTTTTCAAAATGGCGGAACGTTCCTATTAAACAAAGGATATATACGTATATAGTTATTTTCTTATGAAAGACGTCCGCCGCTGTGCAATGTTATGCACATCGCACAACGACTTTAAAATGATTTGGCATGCATTTACATCAGCTATTCACATGTATAGTTCTGATCTATATCATATTGGTTTTGTATTGGATTTGACATTTGTGTCTTTACCATGACTCCGATGATTGCGGGATGCTTGATGGAGTTTTGCTTTTGAATTATCTGCTCTGTACTCATACGCATGCATTGCGCTATGATGTTTTATGTATTGATGATTTCGGAGCCCCGATGACTTGGAATTTGTATTGAAATATTTTAGTATTTGGGGATTTAAATTTAAATTCGGGGACCGAATTTCTTTAAGGGGGGTAGATTGTAACGTTTCAAAAATAATAAAATATGATTTTTGGGAATTTTTATAATTTAATATTATTTTAATGAATATTTTAATATTCTGGTATAATTAAATACAAATAAATAGGAAAAATTATGGAAAATTCTAAAATAGGGTATTTTATGGAATTATGCCATTTTAAAGTTTTTATGATTAGTTATGTGCTAATTTAGTGCTAATCGCGATTAAAAATCGCTAATCGGATTTTTAACATTTTTGTGCAAAAAAGTGCACATATCATTTTCCACACTTGTCACACTTGTTACATGTTTTGGAGATATGGTTGCTTAGGGTTTTGCCTTGAGTGAGAAGGAGAAGAAAAGGAAAAGGAAAAGAAAAGATAAAGGCTTCATGATGAGAGAGAGAGACCAAGTCAACCTTCACCTTTTTGAACCATACTCCCATCATTTTTGCTTCTCATTTTCTCTCCCCTCTTCATGAAGAGCTGCTGCTGCTCCTGCTCCCTCTTCTTCCTCCTTTCTCTTCAAGCTAGATCCACCATGAATAAGACCCCAAAATCCTATTCCCATTTCACAAAAAGTGTTCCCGAGCTCAATAGCTACACATTGAACCCAGCAAGATTGGATTTGGAGGACTTTGAGCAACTCAAGAATTTTCTTGAGTTGCCAAAGGAGGTAAATTCTAGACCTATTAGAGTAGTATTTCATTTCGTGTGCATCAATTCTAGTTTCATGTCTATATGGTGTCGTTTGGTGGATTTGTGAAACTTCAAGTTAGGTTTATGTGAGATCTGAAATTAAAGATGAAATTGAGGATTGTGGTGACCTTAGAGCCCCTGGTGTGATGTTATGTTGGATCAAACTAGAGACTAGAACACAGAATACGGATTTATGAGACGATGTCGGGAAAAACTGTGAATCTGTGATCGTATTTGGGAATCTGCTATCACCCCGAGAACCCTAAAATAAAATTAAGTTGACAGTGAGATGTGCAGGCACCCTGGAACCACCACAACAAACCCTAGCCCCCAACTCCAATTCCCGGCCTCCAATTTATTCCTTCTGGCCGCAATTTGTGGCCAGAGCAGGAGGGATTTGGTTCGTTTTTGGTGCATAGCCCTATTTCCAGTAGTCTTGACCCATGGCATGTGCAATTTTGTCTGATTCCATCTAGGGTAAAATCTGGGTTGATTTTCCCATGTTGGCGCATGATTTACGACTTGTCTTAGCATGGATTTTGGTATTTGGTGATTCGTTCCTGTCGGGTGGCGTTTGGACGTCAACGACAAGTGGATATTGATCGTGTTTACATGCGAAACGATAGGTTTTTACCTATGCGAGTAGCGTGTGCTGTTTTGGTTTTCCGATGTGATTTTCATGTGCTTTAGCGTTTGTGATATACTTGTAGGTACTCTACGTGATATTGAGGTGAAGAAGATGAAGATGGCGATATCGGCATCGGCACACGAGAAGTGAGGTGAGTAAATTTATATCTACGGGGAGAAGTCGGGTGGATGGCGTATAGCATCCCCGCAGTCCGTGGTGATGTATACGAATATGTATACACATATATATTTATTATGTGTTGTTAGGATTATTGAGGGTGATAATGGAATTATTGATGATAAGGATGTATTGGTTTAGTATAGTGCGAACCCTAGAGTAGTGGTTGCACTCACACATACACGTACACATATACTTGCATACATTCTTTCATTTATCTGTGCGCATATGGAGGTGTGTATATCTACACATGGGTATGGGACTATGTGTTCATATACGGGATTGAGGATGATACGTGGGATTGAGGATGATACGTGGGATTGAGATGAGTCGATGAGGTTTGATTGAGGCCGTGAGATTCGGCGATATGACAGAGTTCGTATTTGAGATGTGATATGATGGTATTGATACCTGTTATGTGATGAGATAATATGATATTTACTCAGATTTAGGTGGTTTTCATACCCCTCCCGATTGACTGATAGTTGGGTCCATAGTTCGCATAGTAGGCGTTAAACTAGACCCGAGTCATACCTATTTCAAAACTAACGAATCGGGGATATTTTAAAGATAGGCAAAAGGGATTATACGGATATTTTCAAACGACGCATCTTTTCTTAAAACCCCGTAGCCCTTATTTTACCAAAAACCATGATTCGTCTTATTTCAAAAGGCAAAGCTGCATGATATATTTATTGAGATAGATTCTTTAATGTTGCGTTGGTTATTCGATTCCGCATATTCATGCTATTTGCATTGCATTGCTTGTGTTTATCGATATATATTACAGTCATGCTGCTAGGACACCAGCACCATTATCGATGATGCGTATATTCCACGTACACTTGTTTGCCGGCTCACACACTTCATCATCGATAATTGCCATGTCACTACACCGTAGTACTGTTGCATTCAGGATATGATTCTTGCATGACAGACTGATATGATTACATCTCTTTTACATGTCACATACATCATGCTTTCTGATTATACGCATTGAGATATGTTGCTTCCATGATATTTCTGGTTTTGGGAACCGTGGGTGTTTCAAAAGGGAATATGTAACTGTTTTAAAAACCCAGTTACCCTTGATATGATATTTCAGTGCGTCCACCATGTGTTTTCTTGGTGCTGAGAGCGACATGTGAAACCCGATTCGAGGAGGCGGATGAGGCCGATTGCGTGTACATGGTGGACCCGATATGGTTCCCCGGGGCAAGAAATGTATTTCGTGGAGTAGACGATGAGCCTAGCAGGATGGCGAGTACCTACCGGTGATTGGTTGGACCTGGCGGTTATCCGGAGGATACTGACCAGAATCGATAGATGGATTTGGGCGTATTGCTGGGGCCGAAGGCCGATTCTGCAGACGGAGCCCGTGGGACGATCCGGACTGACGGAGCCCGATATATGAGGATTTACGTGTCGATGCTGGGCACAACTTTCATGATGTTTTCGAGTGTCGATGCTGGGCATTCCGGTTCCATGATTTTGACGTGTCGTGAGGGACACAGATGGTTTATATCCTCACATTTTTCCATGCATATGCTTTATGATATTTACATGCATGATGGTTATTGTCATTGGGTGACGAGTGGACGGGATCCACGTACATGCAGATTTGATCATACCTCACATTTATGATATGCTATTACCTGAGGCACAGGCACGAGCACTTGGCACTACACTCATGTATAGAGATTACATTGCCAGTTTAGCATGCTTCAGACTTATTCATATTGAGGTTTATATATATCTGATCATATTGACCTAGGATGGGTCATACATTTGATCTCTGCTTGTAGATATTTTTTATTCATGAGTTGGCAACTCACCCCCGTTGTGCCACAGTTCTTGCAGGTTTTTGCCGCACAGATTCTATAGCGGCTTTTCTGGCACACTAGTTCCATACGGGTGACTTGCTTTTGTAGGTGGGTTCTTTTGCATCAGAACCACCCTTGTACATGTATTATTCATTGTATCTAGAAATTCCATCAACCAAAACTTGTATATTGTTTCAGACTAAGACACACTGATGTATTATTTCGACCTTAGAGTCGCGTTTGTAGTATTATGGTTTTCTGGTTGTTTTGAGTTTCTTTTGGGTTTTGATCCTCGCCCTTTGGCATTGTATATTATTATTTCTTGCGTGGTTGTGACCGTCGATTGACGAAGAGCTAGCTCCCGCTTGGGGATGCCTTTTATCATTTTATATATAAATTTCTTGTTGTACCCCGTTCGGGGCCCGTTTTTACAAAGGAAACTCTGCCGAAATTTTCAGAAAAACTATACATTTTTAAAATGCATATTCGGCTTAGTTATTTAAAAACTTTGATTTTCAAAACATGATTTCTTTACTTCTTAAAACCTGTTTTTCTTATTTACTCCGTAAAATGGTTTTAGATTTCTGGGCTTTTGGCTTACTTGGATCAGATGGGGTCCTATAGACTTCATATGGCTCAATGGCCAGTCACGTGCTCTTTCGGGTCGTGACATTCGGTCTTCGGCTTCCACTCCGATCTTCTCATGGAATCTCCGGTCTTCATCTCCTCGTAGGAACGGGCACCGCATCGCCAGGTTCTTTTACGGGCTCCCACCTCTGGACCGAGGCAACTCGGGCATGAAGTTGGCGAACCGACATGCCCAAGAATACTGTAGGCTAAGTGTAGAATCCATTGTCTCAAAGGGGTTGTGAAGTTTCCATTTTTGATGGAGGTGAAGGAAAAATGAACTTTTAAGTGGAGCTAATCTTTGTTGCATGAATGGAAAAATGAGATAGCAAAAATTCCTCACTCACAAAAAAAACTCTCATGCTCCCCCAAGTGGCCGGCCAAATGAGAGTGGGAAATATGAAGGGGGGTGAGCACAAGCTAGGTGGAAGGTGACCATAAGAAAATGTGATGATAATGAGAAATTAATGTCACACCAAAGCCAAAACATTTCCTATCTCATTTAATGGTAACCATGTGAAGAAAAGAATGGAATCAAAAGATGATAGATTATCATAATATCTCCATTTACAAGAAACCCCCTCCACGTATCTAATTTGCATACTTGCAAATAACCCCCTCCATCGGAAAAATCCGGCCGTGAAGGAACAAAGGAAAACTGGCCGAAACGGAATGCAAACTGGTAACTTCAAAAAACTGATCCCGTAATAAATTACAGAAAAACCCCGCGACTGTATATACATACCCGCATTTGTATTCCCACTGAATACAAATGCAATGAGACAAAATCTACACAGTACAATACTAGGATCCGTCTTAAACCAAAGCCCGCTAGTATTATCCGTCCGATCACGATCCGTGGAATACCGCACGTATAAGATCGAACCCTGCCTATCTCCATACGGCCTCTACAGCGTTTCGCCCGAAACTTGAGAAGCTGTCTGTGGGGGACTCTAAAGACTCGTCAACACCTTGGTTATGGATTTAACCACTAACACGTCAGAGGTATTAGCCATACGTAACGGGCTACCAGGTATTGACCAAAAGGGACGTCGATGAGCGAACTCATCCTGAAACCCTACTAAGCCTGTCAGTGACAGTATCCGTACAGACCGGTCCGTTCGTCTATAAGCATCGCATGGCGGGCCTAGGGGGTTGGTAAAAGTCAGACCCCCAAAAGCGGTACAAGTCGTGTCGGAGTGTAGCCCAGAACATCCTGAGATATTACTGGAATACCTACCAGTATATCTCCTGTCTTGGCCAAGGACTTCGTGTAATGGCTCTCCTAGACACAGCGTGACCTCACCCCTAATACCGGGAAAGACGAACCCCTGAAGATCCGCTCACTGCCTCCATGTGGCTCGGGACTGTACCCAACTAAAACACTTCTGAAGCCAGTTCAGAACGACGCTATACTCATCCTCCTGCCGGGTCTCATAGTCTGGAAAACAGTAGTGTCAAGTCTGGGTAAACAAGAACCTCCCTGTCACCATTTTTGAGCATACCGAAGTACCTCTCGAGTGCCTGAGGTTATCCACCATATCTGCGGAATGGCCAATGGAATGTCAAACCAGATTGAATCTTTAGGTTCTTATCAAATCTTCAGTAATCGTTTGCGGTTCTAGAATCACTTCCAGTTCTACCATACTCCCACTTCTGTTTTCTGAAAAAATCCATTTTTATTAAAACTGTGGCGAGTCAAGAACAATAATACTATTGATCTTCCTGATGGTAGAAAGTCTACCCTCACCACAGCCTGGGTCAACCCACAAACAGCCATTACAGAAACGTGCCTTGAGTTATCTAGAGTCTGATTTTAAGCATAAGCTGGACAACTCCCCGTACCTTAACAATGTCAAGATATGAACTGTTCTATATCCAATATAGAAACAGAGGCACTGATTTAATTGAACCTGATTCAAATCATGCAGCTGTCTCCAGTGCATGCCAACTAAATGGAAGGAGGCCGATCAGCGTTACTCAACTTATGAATGCTTCCAATTATAGGTAACCTAAAAGAGAAGCAAGTTCTCTTAATCATTACTATTAACTGAATACCACACACAAGTATCTACATCTTCAATCACCTTGAAAAATCCCGATACTTGCAATATCTGGTTCTCTACTTTACTCTTATACCTATAACTTCTCAAAACTTGGACCCTGTGTTTCTACGAAACACTTGTCTAAAAACGAGAGAAGTCATAAGTAAACCGAATATAGTACGAAGACCAACCCCTCTGTCCTAATAGACACTGGACAATATACAATACTCTGTATAAGTCCCCTGAGTCTAGTGACTCAATCACTGTATGTCATAGGTTGAAAACTGTACTTATGGTTAAGAAGAATTACACCACTGTTCAATGCTCCTTACCTAACCATTCACTGATATAGGTAAATGTCATAGACATATTTTCAAAAAGGTATATCTCACTCTATAAAAATAGACGTACAAATATATCAATTTGAAATTGGTGCATAACAACGGATATTCAAAACAAAATATTTGTCGTCCGGCTAACAACCCAGGTGACTTCCTCAAATATCACCAATTACAACGAATCCCGATATAATGAGGATGATCACCTAATTTCCAATAACTTACTCCCACTCATCATCTGTAAAACCATACAGATGTGAGAATCAAACCTGGTAAATACATACCCTGGAGCAAGTGTCTAATTGGGAAATCAGCTTTCTTTTAACAGTACACAGTGAAACTGAAACATTGAAATGTTTCAATGGGGTATTCCGGTATTCCGAGTAATGCCTCTTCCATTATCCAGATTCACAACTATAACCGTATAATTCTTTGCCATCTCTCCAAATCCCTTTTTATGTCTTTAGCCATTACCTTCTGTACACCCTCTTAAGCTAACTGGTTTTCTTCCTTTCCTACCGTTCGGCACCAGCCTATGGTTTGGAAGAAGACTATCCAATAAGAATAATGGGTGTACTGTCCTAATCCTAGGAGCACTCGTAATGCGAGGGAAGGTGAAGATAAAAGACAACCGAATAAACCTTATTCCTATTTCTCCTGAACCAGAATCCATCCCCGAACTGGAACAAGTTCCTTTCGAGTTCGTATATAATCATACGATGGAGTATCCAATAAACTGTGGATCTTCGTAGTGATACGGAGTGTCATGGAGAAATACAAAGGTGATTTAGGATTGGCGAAGAAATAATTGGTTTGGTCGTGAATAGCAGTCGCAATTTACTTTGCCCTCTTACTAATCCCTTGATATGTCTTTACTTAATACCTTCTGTACACCATCGTTATGCTAATTGGTTTTCTTCATTCCCCACCGTTCGGCACCAGCCTAAGGTTTGAAAGAAGACTATCCAATTTGCGTAATAGGTGTACTTTCTCCTAAACCAAGGAGTACTCGCAACCTGGGAGAAGGTAAAAGGAAAAGACAACTGAATAGTCCTATTCGTTTTCTCCTGAACCGGAAACCATCCTCGAATAAATTCCTTCGAGTTCATATATAACCATACGATGGTTTTGTCCAATGGAAGTGGACGTTCGTAGTAATACGGGGTGTCCTGGAGAAAATGGTAAAAGTAGGAGTGGCAATGAGGTATGCAACTCTGACAATCCAAAAGCCAGTGTTTAAGAAGGTTCGGTTAATTTTGGTCACTGAGTCATAGTCTAGGGTTGGGTCATGGTCGCTGCCAAAGAGAGAGAGAAAAGAAACACTCAGCGTGCACTCTAACCTAGATCAGAATGGTTATCAATTTATCTAATCAGGAAACCTCCCACTGTAACGTTAAATTCTTCTCCAAACCTAAAAGAAAAATTAGTCGGGATCACCCGAGGAGTAAACCAACTCATCAGTGGGAATCGAGATCCAACTATCATCGCATGATAACGTGACAGAATCCGCTCATGTTATCACACTCCAGAAGGTATGCGCATATCTGGTAAGTTTCAGTTTCTTTAGAAACTCCCGATGTGATTTTTACCCCATGCTCTTATGACCTTGACTTTGGCCAACAAATCATAAGTCACATGTCAAGTTCTAACCGTCATTATCCAGGTTAATTTGAACCCACCCGTACCTACCCTTGACTTTGGCCAACGAGGCAGTACGACTGTCCCAAACCAACGCATCTATCTATGCAACAGATAAATATCCGGCAGCTACCAATCACTATGCCTTGGCGTAGGTCAAAATACATAGCTTGAATACTACCGAACATTTAACTGAAATGACGGAGGGCTACGAATGGTTTTTGGAGAAAAAGCTTTAACGTAATGAACTTGATATCGTTGAAGGAACTGGATAGCTTTATAAAAATATAGTGACGAAAACCTTTGCTAAAGAGGTCACTCCCGGAGAAGGGATCTCGGCTCTTTCCCCGTGAAATGAGGTGCAGGATATTCCAACTGAATACCATAATGCAAAGCAAAAGTAATCAACTATAGTGAAGTTATTGCCCTGACACAAACTTCTGTCCAAGGGGTCACTCCCGGTGAAGGGATCTCGGCCCTTGCCTCGTCAACTGAGGTGCTGGATATTCATAACCGAATACCACTGTGCAAAACAAAATAGAACGCCCTTGCAATAACAGCTTTTTGAAAAATGTTCCAACAACATCAGAATAGGTTTGTTTAGCTTGCATTGATCCGAATCAATGCAGTCCCATCAATTGATCACACAACAAAAGAACGAAAATAATTATGTACGTATATGCCATCCGCAATCGCCACTGGATCCCGTCATCACCCGTTAGGTTACTTAACTAACGACAGAGCGGGGACTGGACTAGCGCGGATGCAAAACTGTAGGGTTGCTAGGCATGCGCACAAGGGTCTACGAGGTATCAACCATGCCGGATTAAAAATTTAGCCGTGCCGAACAACCCGAATACGGATCTTTAAACTAGGGTTTAGGCGAAAACTAACATGTTAAACACTTTAACACTAAGTGAGAGCGATTACAACCTTTGTAGATCCGGTCCTTCACTTCATAAGCTTCGTGTTGTGGTCCCTTCGCTGCGATCATCGGGTTCCGGACTCTCGAGAGGTTCCACGAAGAGAAAGATGCAGTCTTGCTTCCGATCTTCGATACAAAGATGATCTACCTTGAAGTTTCATTAACACAAGCTAACACTCACTAAAATTGAGTGAACACTCTCATCTAAAGGGCAAGGGAAGATGAGGATGATGAAGTAGGATTTTTGCTCTCTTTATTTATCTTTTTCTCATATTTATTCATCACTTGGAAAAAAAGCTAGTAGCTTTTTCCATGAAGAAAAAAGAAGGAAGAAGATGAAGAATAATATATGATAAGAATTCCTTTTGTGGTGAATAATGCAAAGATGATAATGATGAATTATGCAACCATGGTTGACTAAACCTTTGTAGAGAATTAACCAAGGCTAGGGTTTGGGTTAGGTTAAGAATGAGTCACTTGAAAATATCTTTTCCAAAACAGAAAAGAAAACCTTCTAGAATCATCTAGAAAGCTTAACCCTAATCCAAACCTTAATCATGTTTAAACTCCACTAAACATGTTGCATTAGTTATCATATCATGTTACAATATTATATATCACATATATAATATTTATCGTAACAAAATAAAATAATACAATTAACATATATCGCATATATATCAATGTATTATCCGAGTGAGAAAAAAAATCTTTTAGTGAGCAAATATTAGTTAACGTAATTTAATATATCATATATATTATTATACATTAAATTATCGAATCAACACTTGATCCGACAATCCGGTTATATCGCATAGAACCGACTAATATTTATCTGTACCGATTCATCGAATCAACACTTGATCCGATGACTCGGCTGATATCAAATATCGTGAGAATAGAATACAGTATCTCATATAACATTATCCTCGGTCCCGCACATATCACATATGTGCCCCTACTCCGTTTCGCCTGAGCCAAGAAACCTCTGTGTAGGACTCTAAAGTATCGTCAATACACCGGCAGTAGGTGATGATCATATCAAACACCCACTAGCTGCAAGCGGTCAGCTAAACGTAACAGCCACCCAGGTATTGAGCGCTCAGAAGATCAACAAGCAAGTCTGTACATTCTCCTGTGAATCCAAACAGTAACACTCCCGTACAGTCCGGTCTCGTCGTCTGATATGTTGCATATCTCGCCTAGGGGTGGTAAACGTCAGACCCCAGTAGCTCGATATGTCGTGTCGATTTGAGGTCTATAACAGTTCGAGAAACTACTGATAACACTTACCAGTAAATCTCAGCAACCCTGGCCAGGGATTTCCGGTTATAGCCAATCGAACACAGCACAACATCAACTCCGTATACCGGGAGAGACGAATCCCCTCCTATCGCTCATTGCCTCCATGTGATTCGGGACTGTACCCAAAAGCCACCTTTTTGCACGCCCTCTTGGACATGGTATGATGGAAATCAAAGCACAGTAGGAATCACACAAGACTCTATGACGATCTCGGATCAACAGACTACTCTATACCAGTGTCACCGGAGAACTGCTATCTGACGTGAGGTATAATACCATCTGGGAGTTCTCTACGAGTCCGTCCAGTGTACCCAGTCTCTACTGAGCACCCGTACACCATGCTTGATTTCAAACACCGATGGATATGGGATCATCCATCGCCCATCATATGGGTCATGATGCGTATACGCTAGTCTACTCTGGTGCATCGATGCCCTGTCTCGATACACCCTCGACTAGGAACAGTTATAGGATGTACTCGTCGACTACCGTGGCCCCACTAGTATGATCTCATCATAGTCCCAGTAGTCAAGTACATATCCTAAGGGCTTTATCAATATGTAACATAGAGACAATCAGAATACATGTTAAGATAAAGTACAACCAGATAGCATACTATCATGTCGAGCAAGAAAGTCCTCCCTATATATGTCCTAGCATCCACTACAATATACATCGTATGTACAGTAATGGCCTCTAGAGCATACATATAACTAACAATCTCCCACTTGCACTAGGGTCATCTGTTGTGGTATCGCATACCAAACAATTAGCTGCGGTTGAAGTATCTCATACTCAACCATCCCATAAAAGTCTCTACTGAGAAAAAGGCCTTTGTGAGTGGATCCGTGTTGTTGTCCTCTGTGTCTACTCTCCTAACCTCGATCTCCCTGGAGATCAACCATCTCCATGATCAGGTGATTCTACCTAAGAATTATATCTGGATTTCTGATGGGACGGTAGTTCCTTGGCTAAAACCACAACTCCATTGTCACATAATTGTAGGAACGAAGTTCATCTCATGAACTTATATATCCAGACTGCCTCTTTGGTAGCATCCGTGGTAACGATGTATCTTGCCTTTAATCGTCTAGTAAGTCACGGTATCTATCTTGGAACTCTTCCAACATACCGTCCCTCCACTGAGGGTAAAGACAATGCCTGCGACTGACATTCAGTCGTTCTTATCACCCTGGAACCTTTCCAGTGTTTCTCCCCAGGATCGATTGATACCATCTCACTACAACTAGTCAGAGTCCTAACATCCAATTAGATCTATCTCATAGATCCAAAACACAGGATTTAGGAGGTATCGCTTTGATCCTATATGGAGAATCATTGTGATAAGCGGAGATTGACCGAGCATAGTATACGAAACTCCTTCCCTATCAAGAGTATGTTATCCACGTACTCTACGAGGATCACCACCATACTCCCTACTACCTTTTTGTATATACAAGGTTCATCAACCATTTTGATGAAGTCAAACTTTTTGACTACCACATCAAAACAGATGTTCCAACTCCGCGATGCCTGCTTTATCACATAAAACACCCTGCACACGTTTTCGCTGCTCCCACTGTCTACGAAGCCCTCGGGCTGTGTACTTATAGACGCTCTCTTCTAAAACATCATTTCAAAAAAGCAGTCATGACACCCAACCATCAGATATCGTAGTCATGGAATGTAGCCGTGGCAAGTAGGATCTGGATGGACTTAAGCATAGCTTTGAAAGTCTCAACTTTTCCATATACACCAAGTAATCTTCTCAGGATATACTTGCTCCTGATGGGGATTTAACCCTTCAGATAAAGCAACCAAAGTCCATACTTTGTCGGTGTATAAGGATTCCATCTCAAATTGCTAAGCATCCAGCCATTCTTACAGAGTCCCACTCCTGATGGCCAGCTCGAAACTAGTTGGATCATCATCTCATGATGCATTCCTCGCTCCTACTGTCATAGAGAAACCGAAGTATCTCTCAGGTGGGTGAAGAACCCTACTAGATCGGCGGAGAGCCTGAGGTTCGTTGGAAACTATTGAATCCACATTCAATAGGTATGCAGCTTCTCAAGTGCATTACTCCCAAAAGGAAATAGGAAACTCAGTAGTACTCATCATAGAGCACACCATATCACATAGGGTGTTATTGCTCCGCCCCGATATACCAACGTGCTATGATATATATGAAGGAGTAATGCTGAGAGAGAATCTCATTCTCCTTTAGAATTAGTCCAGGATTTCCGTGCTCAAGTATTCTCCTCCTTGATCTCATCAAAGGACATAATACTTATACCCGTATTTTGGTTCTCTACTTCTAACTTATATTTTGTGAATATCTCAAAAGGTTCGGACTTGTGTTTCAGCAGGAACATATGTCTGAATCTTGAGAGATCATCAGAGAATGTAATGAAGTACAAAGAACCGGTCTTGGCATGTGTAGACAGGAGACTTTCATACATCAGCATGTATCAATCCCAAGAGTTCACTAACTCTTTCTCTGTTTCCAATAAATAGAGCTGCGGTCATCTTATCTTTGTGACATGACCGGCAAGTTTCACAAGATGTAAATTCAAACAAATTTAAAAATGCATCTTAATGTAACTTCAGCTAGTCGGGTCGCATTGATATGACCTAGTCTACAATGCCTCAAGAAGGATTCGTTCATTTCTGAACTCTTCCTCTCGTATGTGTTCTTTATACTAAGAACTGTAGTTTGATTTAGAACGTCTATGCTTTTAGATAACGTGCCTGATCCGATTAACAATTGATATAGGAAATGTTCAAAACATTATCCAACAATACAAAATTATATCCTTTCTTTATTAATAAAGAGATTGATATGATGTTGTATATCAGGTTCGGTATCTAATAACATTCGTTCAGAATCAATGTATTCTGGTAATACAGGGTGATAATGACCAACAGACTTGGCTGCAACACTTGCACCGTTTTCTATCTCATGAAACTTATCACCCATTCTAATTTCTCTACCTTTCTGTAGCCCATGTAACAGATTACATATGCGGGATCCTGATCCGGTATCACATACCCAGGACGTAAAGAATACTGAGAAACAGTTCTCTGTAATTAACACACCCGAAGATGATGCATCAACATGCATTTTCTTCGTTTAGGCGGCACGGGAAATCTGGTATTCCCCAATTTCCTGCTCTGTCTTATAACAATTATAAGTTGGAGCGGGACCAACGTTCTCCAGCTCAATATAACAAGCGGGTTCGGTCAATATATCCGTATTATTATCTTGATTAAGATAGGACATGGTCGCTACTTGGAGAGAGAGAGAAGAAAACACTCAGCGTATGCTCTTGCAATATTAGATTAGTTATCTAATATATCTAATTGGGATGTCTCCCACTGTTTTAATCAAATCTTCCTTCAAACCCTAAAAGGAAAGACTAGCCGGGATTAATTACACGCTACAAGTTCGCCAATCTTTCAGCCAGGCCAGTGTCGGTACTTTGAGGGAGGTCCCCCATGCTTTCGCACGAACCTAATTAATGTAAACCTCGTTTTCCCAGAGGCGTAACCCCGTTAACACCTTTCTAGACACCTACTTGTAATGTGTAAAACTCTCCCAGGAGTAACTCTTACTCACAGCGGGTATCGGGATCCAACTATCTCATAGAAGGTATGCAATCTCATTGCAAATTTCAACACTTGAAATTCCCGATAATATTTTACCCCTAGCGATCTATGACCTTAACTAAGTCAACAAACCATATATCGCAAGTCAAGTTCAACCCGTACATTTCCCGATTGAATTAAACCCACCCGTACGACCCTTAACTAAGTCAATAAGGCCGTACGAATACCCTAATCCAATCACATCTCATGTTTTAGCAGATAAACATTACTTAGCTACCGTACACTATGCCTTAACTAAGTCAACAAATATAGCACGAATACTAAATAATATCTATCTGAAATGACGGAGGGCCACACAGGTTTTTCAGAAAACCCTGAGCGTAATGAACTTGATATCGTCGAAGAATCGAGTGATTTTAAATGGAGTGTTTTTTAGGCTTTTCTAGTTTTGCTAAAGGGGTCACTCCCGGTGAAGGGATCGTCGGCCCTGTCACGACCCGCAGGGTACGGAACGTGACTGGCACTTAAGTTACGAAACGTCTCAAGACATCCGTAAAATAAGTAAGCTAAAGCCCAGAAACCAAAACCAAATAAGCAAAAGAATGAAGGAAAACCAATCAATTGAAAGCGAGTTTATCAAATGAGTCATATCAAGCCTTTTTAAAAACAATATCAATTTTTCCGAAAATTTCGGCAGAGTCTCCCTTGTAAATACTGGCCCCCAAAATGGGTACAACAAGAATATATATAAATCCAACAAATAAGGCATCCCCAAGCGGGAGCTAGCTCTTCGCCACAAGGCGGTCACAAATCCCACGCAATATAAAACAACAACATGCAAAATAATCATAAAGAAGCATGAGAAAAATAGCATGTCGACTCAAGTGAGCTCGACCCCAAAATACAGCATAAAAAGTCCACAAATCTCACAGTCTCATCTCTAGGTCAATATACAACAATACTGGTAGATACAGTAGATGGAGTACACTAGATACAAAGAATATACAAGGTGGTGCAAAAATAATAATATAACCCACCTAAGAGCAAAACCTCGAGTCCAGGCAAAAGAGGCAAAAGAAGCAAGTGCACCCGCCGCTACTGTACTGACGGAGCGGACCTGAAAAAGGCTGTGGCACAACGGGGGTGAGTTGCCAACTCGTGAGTAATAAATAACATCTACACAGGCTATCGAATGCATGCACACAAGCATCCTAGCATCTAAATACAGGTAAGGCAGGACATAATGGCAAGTATGTATACAATATGAATATACTAGCAGTTATGAATGCAATGCAAATCAACTCGTGATCTGAATGTGTAAGTATAAGAAATCATGTTTTTCCCTTTAAGAATCTCTTTTGAAATACCAGCACAATACCAATAGAATCAAGCAGAACCTGTGTCCAGCAACGACACCTCAAAACTATCACAAATCTCATATATACATGTCATAGTATCTCTGGCCTCAGCCATCCGGCTGACCCAGCTCAATATCAAAATCTCATCATCTCGCAGCCACGGTCGGTATCCTCTAGATATCCACCGTGCCAAACAGTCACCGGTAGGTAATCCGTCCCCTGCCAGGCTCAACGTCAACACCACATTCATCTTGCCCCGGGGTACCATACCGGGCCCACCATGTACCCGTGACGGTTCCTCCACTCCTCGACACGGATCTCGAAAACCACAGCAAACTCATGGTGGACGACACTTTACATCACTAGAAAACCGCAATTACATATTTTAAAAACATAATAAGTTTAGAAATTTTACGGCTTTCCCACGAAATCCAGAAATATCATAAAATCTCAAGAAATCCTCATAAGTGCATATATCAATGGTGATGAATGCATATGGTATCAATAATTAAGCTACGATGTATGATTAATAGACTAGGCATGAACAAATAATATGATGAGGCACATGCACATGAATAGCAATCCTACGATTTCATTTTAAGGAATTAAAGGCAATAGCACAGGTTTAAGCATCAATTAGTAAAAGGTTTCAAATTATAGGTTATCTAGTGTGGTGGCATGGCAATTACCAGGGCGTGTGTGTAAGCATGAATAGTGCTCGTGCTGCATATAAAAACCCTGGCAATGGTGCAGGTGTCCTATAAAATGGTTTCGTATATGTATGTCAATATAGGGCATGAATGTAGCAAATAATCATACAAGTATTACACCCCTAATTACTAACATTACTAAGAATCTTTTTAAGGTACTAAAACTATCGGGCGGCTTGCGCCATCCAACGATAGTCCCCCGTAGATGTTACATCTACTCACCGAAATCCCTAGCTAGTCACGTCCGATCACCTCTTTCCCCTTTCGAGCCGCGTCTGACGTCTCCGCTACCGAAACTGGAATTTACATCAATACCAAACATAAGGTTACATATCAAGAACGACGCAAAACCCAAACGAAAACACTAATGTTCACAAGCTAGGTTCAACGTGCACAAGGTGCGCGGAACACACGCGAAAATCGCAAAAACTGCAAAAATGGCCGATTTGGTCGCCCGGCAAAACTAAACCCCGATTACTCAAAAATCCGCACTCACACATCCTAAATGTCATAGGATATGCCAACAATATAATCTAGATATCGCAATTAATTCGTCACAATAATAAAATAAAAACCTAGTAAGCTAGAAGTTTGCAAATTTGGTGCAAACATCGACAATTTGCGACAAAGTGCACACATTATCACAAAAATATCCAAATTAAACCATTAGAAAGCCACTACAATTAAATTAACCCCTTTACCATGCATCAAAACCCACATTCCATACACAAACATTTTCTTGATTTTGGTAATTAGCAAAGCAAAGAAAATTTCACACAAGTTAACTTAGATTAGCAATACATCAAGCCACTTAAGCAAAGTAACCATATAGGTTAGTTAAGTAAACCACTAGATAGCTAATTTGTTTTAATTAACTAATTAATGGTTTCTAAAAACCCTAATTTAACTCTAACCATAAACCTTTAAAAACTAGATTAGAAACTAACACTAAATTAACACTAGATTTTAGCCCAAAAAAATTTGTATTTATCGCTAAATTAATGTATTTTCTTACCGGCTTAAAATAATATTAAAAATTGAAAGATTAGGGAAAATTTTTAAACGACCAGAATTTCATAAGTAACTCATTAGCTACTAAAAACAAGCAATTACCTATCCATTTTAGGTATAATTAGTCCTAAAATGCAAAATAACAAAAAAAGACGGTTTACGGAAAAATACCGAATTTTCACCGATTTTCAGGAAAACACCAAAACGAATTTTCAAGGCGCTACAATCTTCCCCCCTTAAGGAAATTCGGTCCCCGAATTTAAAAATATAACTATGCGTACCTTCAAAGAGATGGGGATATTTCTTCCTCATCTCGCCCTCGGTCTCCCAGGTAACCTCCTCGCTGCGCGGGCTACGCCAAATGACCTTGACGGTTGGTATAATCTTCGATCTCAACTTCTTCACCTGCCGATCCAGGATGGCCACCGGCTGCTCTGCAAAAGAAAGGTCGCGCTCTAGCTGGACTGTCGGGTGCTGAATCGCATGCGAAGGGTCGTGAAGGTACTTGCGGATCATCGAAACATGGAAGACGGGGTGAACGTCGGGAAAGCTAGGTGGAAGAGCCAAACGATATGCAACAGCGCCGACACGCTCGAGGATCTCGAAGGGACCTACGAATCTTGGGCTAAGCTTCCCCTTTCGCCCAAAACGCATCACGCCCTTCATCGGAGAGACCCTCAGAAAATCATGATCGCCAACTTCGAACTCTAACCTGCGACGGCGCCTGTCTGCATACGATTTCTGCCTGCTCTGAGCCGCTCTCATCCGGTCTCGGATTAACTGTATCTTCGCTGTCGTCTCCTCAACAAGCTGCGGCCCCAAAATGCTGCTCTCGCTGAGCTCTGTCCAACAGACGGGCGATCTGCATCTCCTCCCATACAATGCCTCGAAAGGTGCCATCTGAATAGTATCCTGGAAGCTGTTGTTGTAGGAGAACTCCACTAACGGTAAATGACGATCCCAGCTACCGCCGAAGTCTAAAACGCACGCTCTGAGCATGTCCTCGAGAGTCTGAATGGTCCGCTCTGACTGTCCGTCGGTCTGCGGATGAAACGCTGTGCTGAAGCTCAAACGAGTGCCCAAAGCCTCCTGAAGTCTCTGCCATAGTCGGCTGGTAAACTGAGTGCCTCGATCTGACACGATACAAGTCGGTACGCCATGTAGTCTCACAATTTCGTCAATGTAGAGCTGAGCATACTGAGCGAAGCTGAAAGTGGTCTTCACTGGTAGGAAGTGAGCCGCTTTCGTCAATCTATCCACGATCACCCAGATGGAGTCGTACCCTCGACTGGTCCTGGGTAGACCCACAACGAAGTCCATCGAAATCTGCTTCCATTTCCACTACGGAATGGGTAACGGCTGTAGCTCTCCTGCGGGCCTCTGGTGCTCGTCCTTGACTTGCTGACAAGTCAGGCATCTCGATACAAACTCCGCAATGTCCCTCTTCATCCCGTCCCACCAGTAGGTCTCTCTCATATCATGGTACATCTTGGTGGAACCGGGGTGGACACTATACACTGATCGGTGTGCCTCCTCAAGAATGTCGCGCCGTAATCCATCAGTATCTGGTACGCACAGTCTAGATCCATAGCGTAAAATCCCCTGATCGTCAATCACGAACTCGGAAAATCTGCCCTGTCCCATCTGTGCCATGATCTCTGAGCAACGGTCGTCACTGCGCTGGGCCTCATATATACGGTCAAGCAACCGTGGGCGTGCACGAACATGCGCGAGCTGTCCCCCTGTCTAAGTGAACTCGAACTCCACTCGGCTGTCGCATAAAATCTGCCAATCTGCTGACGACTGCCTCTGCACTGCGCGCAAAAAGGATAGACTACCCCCGGGCCTCCTACTCAACGCATCTGCCACTACATTCGCCTTGCCTGGGTGATATAAGATCTCGCAGTCGTAGTCTTTCACCAACTCCATCCAACGACGCTATCTGAGGTTCAGGTCTCGCTGTTGAAATATGTATTTTAAGCTCTTGTGATCAGTGAATATCTGACACGACTCGCCTATAGGTAATGTCGCCAAATCTTCAGTGCAAAGACCACTGCAGCCATCTCCAAATCATGAGTAGGGTAGTTCTGTTCGTACTTCTTCAACTGCCGAGAAGCATATGCGATCACCCGGCCAAGCTGCATCAATACGCATCCTAATCCCACTCGCGAAGCATCACAGTAGACCACAAATCCGCCTGATCCCGAAGGCAAAGATAATACCGGCGCCGTAGTCAAACATGTCCGCAGCTGCTGAAAACTGCGCTCGCACTCCTCTGTCCAAACGAAAGGAACTCCCTTCCGGGTCAAACCGGTCAAAGGTGCAGCTATACGGGAGAAGTCCTGAACAAAACGCCTGTAGTAGCCCGCCAGGCCTAGAAAATTACGGATCTCAGTAACCGATGTAGGTCGGGGTCACTGCTGAACGGCCTCAATCTTCTTCGGGTCCACACATATGCCGTCTCTCATAACCACGTGACCCAAGAATCCGACGATGTCCAGCCAGAATGCACACTTAGAGAACTTTGCGAACAGCTGGTGCTCCCTCAGAGTCTGTAACGTAATCTGCAAGTGCTGCTCATGCTCCTCTCTACTCCGGGAGTACACCAAGATATCGTCGATAAACACGATGATGAATAAGTCAAGATACGGCCTGAATGTACGGTTCATCAAATCCATGAATGCTGCTGGGGCGTTGGTGAGTCCGAACGACATCACCAAAAACTCATAGTGGCCGTAGCGCGTGCGGAAAGTTGTCCTCGGTATATCCTCCTGTCGAACTCGCAGCTGGCGGTATCCTGATCGTAAGTCGATCCTCGAAAAGTAACCCGCGCCCTGGAGCTGGTCGAACAAATCATCAATGCGTGGCAACGGATATCTGTTCCGAACGGTAACTTTGTTCAGCTGGCGGTAGTCGATACATAAGCGTAAACTTCCATCCTTCTTCTTGACAAACAGGACCGGAGCACCCCACGGAGAAACACTAGGTCGAATAAGCCCCTTATCTAACAAATCCTGCAACTAATCCTTCAGCTCTCGAAGCTCTGCCGGGGCCATCCGATAAGGCGGTATAGAAATAGGCCCCGAGCCGGGAATCAAATCAATGCAGAACTCAACATCGCGCTCAGGCGGTAGCCCAGGTAGCTCATCAGGGAAAACAACAGGGAACTCACAAACAACCGGGACCCGGTCCAACGGAACCTCTGCAGCTCGAGTATCACAAATAAACGCTAAGAATCCCTGACATCCCTTCCGCAAGAGCTGACCAGCGCGAAGAGACGAAATCAAGCTGGGAAGGGTGACGCTGCGGTCTCCCTGAATAACAAGGACTGGCTCCCCCGGAAAGCTAAATCTGACTGCCTTCTCACGGCAATCCACCGAAGCATAACAGGTGGCTAGCCAATCCATGCCCAGAAGCACATCAAAGTCCAACATATCGAGGAGAATCAAATCAACTGATGAATCCCTCTCCCCGATACGAACGGAACACAATCGAAATACAAAACGAGCGACAAACGACTCGCCTACCGGAGTACTAACAACAAGCGGATGATCTAACGACGACGACTCACGGCCCAACATCGGTGCAAAGTGTGTAGAGACGTACGAATGTGTGGAACCTGGGTCAAATAATACCCGCGCGTCAAAAGAGCAAACTGGCAAGGTACCTGTCACAACGGCATTGGATGCCTGCGCATCTTGCGGTGTCAAAGCAAATACTCGGGCCTGTCCTCCACCGATAGCGGGCTGACCTCGACCTCAGCCTCTGCCTCCTCGTCCTCTCTGAACAGGACCGCCGCGTCCACGGCCTCTGGGTGCACCTAACTGGCGTGGAGCATCGCCTGTGGTAGGAAGTAGGGCTCTCTGAGGAGGGGGTGGTGATGGTGGTAGGGTCACATGCGGAACTGTCGCTGCTCCCTGTCATCTCGCCGGACAGTCTCTGACAAGATGGTGCGGACTCCCGCACCCAAAACACCCTGGCGACGGCTGCTGTCCCTGGGGATATGAACCATATAACTGTCCCCGTCCAAATCCTCTGCCAGGCCTATCTCTCGGAAAGAATCTGGCGCGCTGCCTCTGAGACGGTACATCGGTGCGAATCCTCTTCGGTCCAGAAATGGCCGAAGTCTGTGATATGCGTGCCTCCATCCGTAATGCCGTATCCATAGCAGCTGAATAAGTGTCGTAGTGCTGGGCGCCAATGGCAAGATATAGCTGGGCATCAAGTCCCTGTATGAACCTCTTCACCATCTTCTCTTCGGAAACCACCAAATACTGACCATATCGGGATAACTATGTAAACTGGATGTCATACTCAGACACCGTCATCCCAGGTGTCTTGACTAAGGCCTCGAAACTGCGAGATCTGGCTTCACGAACGCTCTCTGAGAGGAAACGAGCTAGAAAGACTGCTGTAAACTCGGCCCACGTCATAGGCGGTAGACCTGCAGCTCGACCTCTCAAGACTGATTCCCACCATGTCTGCGCGAGACCCTCTAGTCGGAAACTCGCAAGCTCTACCCATCGATCATCCGAACATCTCAGCGAACGGCAGATCCTGGCTAAACTGTCAAGGAACGTCTGTGGGTCCTCCGCTGCCTCGGTGCCGGTGAATACTGGAGGTCTCAGCCTCATGAAATCCTGTAGTGAAACCGGGATGGCCACGGTGGTAGTAGTAGGAGCCGGTATTATGGTCGTCTGTGATGTAGTAGGTACGTCATCCGGCCTCGGTGTACGACTGGCTGCAACTAGGGATCCTACCATCTGACGTAGCTCCTGCATGCTCCTCATCATCTGTCGCAACTCCTCCATACCAGTCTCGAGCCTATCCATACGGCCTGGGGAAAGTGGATCGGTCTTTCCCTGCGGCGTAGGCATACCACCCTGCTCAGTCCTAGTCTCGGACGAGCCAGCTCGAATCTCGTCTCGGGCGGCAGCCCTTTATGCCCTAGTAGCCTTCGGCGGCATAGTGGCTGTTACAGGAAAACAGATAATAAGAACAGTGCAATAGGATCATAGGATACACGGAATTGAAGAAGGAATTTTCAAGCAAGTATATCCTAAAGTCACTTAGGCGGAGTACCGTATCGCAAGTATGCCGCAGACATACACACGCTACGTTACCCTACTTAAGTCACTTACTCCATGTACCAAGGGTCATCCTACACTCAAAAAGGTAAACCTATCGCTCTGATACCAACTTTGTCACGACCCACAGGGTACGGAACGTGACTGGCACTTAAGTTACGAAACGTCTCAAGACATCCGTAAAATAAGTAAGCCAAAGCCCAGAAACCAAAACCAAATAAGCAAAAGAATGAAGGAAAACCAATCAATTGAAAGCGAGTTTATCAAATGAGTCATATCAAGCCTTTTTAAAAACAATATCAATTTTTCCGAAAATTTCGGCAGAGTCTCCCTTGTAAATACTGGCCCCCAAAATGGGTACAACAAGAATATATATAAATCCAACAAATAAGGCATCCCCAAGCGGGAGCTAGCTCTTCGCCACAAGGCGGTCACAAATCCCACGCAATATAAAACAACAATATGCAAAATAATCATAAAGAAGCATGAGAAAAACAGAATGTCGACTCAAGTGAGCTCGACCCCAAAATACAGCATAAAAAGTCCACAAATCTCACAGTCTCATCTCTAGGTCAATATACAATAATACTGGTAGATACAGTAGATGGAGTACACTAGATACAAAGAATATAGAAGGTGGTGCAAAAATAATAATATAACCCACCTAAGAGCAAAACCTCGAGTCCAGGCAAAAGAGGCAAAAGAAGCAAGTGCACCCGCCGCTACTGTACTGACGGAGCGGACCTGAAAAAGGCTGTGGCACAACGGGGGTGAGTTGCCAACTCGTGAGTAATAAATAACATCTACACAGGCTATCGAAAGCATGCACACAAGCATCCTAGCATCTAAATACAGGTAAGGCAGGACATAATGGCAAGTATGTATACAATATGAATATACTAGCAGTTATGAATGCAATGCAAATCAACTCGTGATCTGAATGTGTAAGTATAAGAAATAATGTTTTTCCCTTTAAGAATCTCTTTTGAAATACCAGCACAATACCAATAGAATCAAGAAGAACCTGTGTCCAGCAACGACACCTCAAAACTATCACAAATCTCATATATCCATGTCATAGTATCTCTGGCCTCAGCCATCCGGCTGACCCAGCTCAATATCAAAATCTCATCATCTCGCAGCCACGGTCGGTATCCTCTAGATATCCGCCGTGCCAAACAGTCACCGGTAGGTAATCCGTCCCCTGCCAGGCTCAACGTCAACACCACATTCATCTTGCCCCGGGGTACAATACCGGGCCCACCATGTACCCGTGACGGTTCCTCCACTCCTCGACACGTTTCTCGAAAACCACAGCAAACTCATGGTGGACGACACTTTACATCACTAAAAAACCGCAATTACATATTTTAAAAACATAATAAATTTAGAAATTTTACGGCTTCCCCCCGAAATCCAGAAATATCATAAAATCTCAAAAAATCCTCATAAGTGCATATATCAATGGTGATGAATGCATATGGTATCAATAATTAAGCTACGATGTATGATTAATAGACTAGGCATGAACAAATAATATGATGGGGTAGATGCACATGAATAGCAATCCTACGATTTCATTTTAAGGAATTAAAGGCAATAGCACAGGTTTAAGCATCAATTAGTAAAAGCTTTCAAATTATAGGTTATCTAGTATGGTGGCATGGCAATTACCAGGGCGTGTGTGTAAGCATGAATAGTGCTCGTGCTGCATATAAAAACCCTGGTAATGGTGCAGGTGTCCTATAAAATGGTTTCGTATATGTATGTCAATATAGGGCATGAATGTAGCAAATAATCATACAAGTATTACACCCCTAATTACTAACATTACTAAGAATCTTTTTAAGGTACTAAAATTATCGGGCGGCTTGCGCCATCCAACGATAGTCCCCCGTAGATGTTACATCTACTCACCGAAATCCCTAGCTAGTCACGTCCGATCACCGCTTTCCCCTTTCGAGCCGCGTCTGACGTCTCCGCTACTGAACCTGGAATTTACATCAATACCAAACATAAGGTTACATATCAAGAACGACGCAAAACCCAAACGAAAACATTAACGTTCACAAGCTAGGTACAACGTGCACAAGGTGCGCGGAACACACGCGAAAATCGCAAAAACTGCAAAAATCGCCGATTTGGTCGCCCGGCAAAACTAAAACCCGATTACTCAAAAATCCGCACTCACACATCCTAAATGTCATAGGATATGCCAACAATATAATCTAGATATCGCAATTAATTCGTCACAATAATAAAATAAAAACCTAGTAAGCTAGAAATTTGCAAATTTGGTACAAACATCGACAATTTGCGACAAAGTGCACACATTATCACACAAATATCCAAATTAAACCATTAGAAAGCCACTACAATTAAATTAACCCCTTTACCATGCATCAAAACCCACATTCCATACACAAACATTTTCTTGATTTTGGTAATTAGCAAAGCAAAGAAAATTTCACACAAGTTAACTTAGATTAGCAATACATCAAGCCACTTAAGCAAAGTAACCATATAGGTTAGTTAAGTAAACCACTAGATAGCTAATTAGTTTTAATTAACTAATTAATGGTTTCTAAAAACCCTAATTTAACTCTAACCATAAACCTTTAAAAACTAGATTAGAAACTAACACTAAATTAACACTAGATTTTAGCCCAACAAAATTTGTATTTATCGCTAAATTAATGTATTTTCTTACCGGCTTAAAATAATATTAAAAATTGAAAAATTAGGGAAAATTTTTAAACGACCAGAATTTCATAAGTAACTCATTAGCTACTAAAAACAACCAATTACCTATCCATTTTAGGTATAATTAGTCCTAAACTGCAAAATAACAAAAAAAGACGATTTACGGAAAAATACCGAATTTTCACCGATTTTCAGGAAAACACCAAAACGAATTTTCAAGGCGCTACAGGCCCTTTCCTCATCGAATAAGATGCAGGGTACATCATATATACCACTATGCAAAGCAAGAACTATAGAAGCAATCAAAAGACAAACCGAGTTTGTAGCATCTGCCAGTTATTGCTAAAGGAGTCACTCCCGGTGAAGGGATCTCGGTCCTTTCCTTATCGAATAAGGTGCAGGATGTTCTACTTGGAACACCGCGATGCAAAGCAAGAACTAGAGCTACCAGTTTATAATTTGAACAAGTTTCTACAACATCTTAGGTTTCTTTTATTTCATTAATCTCATTAATGAAGTCCCATTTTAATTATGGTTCGCAAGCATCTCTTTTTGAAACGAAATCTTCAATATAACATATATCTCATATATATAATATAAACATTCGTCTCAGGCAATAATATGATCTCATCAACGAACATTGCAGCAGAAGAACATATATGAAATATTGGATGTACTAGAACATCCGTGTTTTTATTACGAGCCTGTATAAAACACGGATTCCACGATCGCGATGAATAGCCAAACCCACATCCCTAGACCCCTATGAGAGCGGCAAGCAACACTGCCAATTCTAGGGTTAGGAGACCCGGTCTCGACTCCTCGAGATGGTCTCCCACTGTACCCTAGAACCCGGTTACTTGTGCTCCCCGCCTTGGGTCTACCTAATGCGGAAAAGTAAATAATATACAACGGTGACATCTTCCGCAACTTGGAAGTGCCCCAATAAAAGAATATTACATACAAATGAATTTTACATGAATGAAGAAGAAAAAACTCTCATCTCACACAAAACCCCCGGCTATTCAAAACGCGACGATCCAATATAACATATCACAGCAACATATAATATCTTATATCATCAACGTAAGCAAGTACGCGTATCCCGATTGTCGTTGATGTATAGCAACAAAGCCAGCGATACACCACATACTACGCTTACGGTCACAGAAAAGAAAGTGTAAAACTACAACAGTTGGAATCCGCAACCTTTTTAGACATCGCATGCCTAACCAAATGAATTCCTTAGACATCGCATGCCTAACTATTATAAACCCCGCATTTTAGTCTCATTCTCGAAAACTCTTTTCAATATCAAGTCGGGCAATTCAACAAGATTCCCGACATTCGGATCGAATGCTCGTCGCAAATTTTAGTAGACGGACGCACCCCCGGATGCCGTCGACAAAGTGCACTAAGGCGGAACACCGCTGCCGCAAGCACCCGAACGGATGCTTTTGGCGACGGGGTTCTCCTACAGTCACTTAGTCGGGGCTATGGGACGTAGCTGTCTATTAAGTTTACCCGGCGAGTATCCGCGTACGCTACGTGATTGCAATGAACTTTTGATCACATCAAAATTCCGTGGCAACCGATCAATTTGAGACTGAACTGCTAGATTTACAACATTCAAATTAGTTATCTCATAACTACCTGTGGATTCCAAATATTGTATCACATTCCAGATAAATAGACAATGTTAAACATCCGATCGAATAATCAAACACCCAAGATTTCCCCAATATATCTCAACACTTGAAATCAGTTTAAAAACATCCATCACATGTCACAGTACCAATGGTCCAGCCGTAGAAGAGTCAAGCCAACGCCTCACATGTGGCACGCCGTACTGCCCCAAAACCTAAGGTTCAAAAGACAGTTCAAGATGGTCACATAATCGAGTTATGGTTTGTTGTCTTCTAGAGGGTCCACCGCGTTACTTGCACGACTTAGAACATTCTTAAACTCGAGAAAAAATCCAATTTTTGAAAAAATTTCCGACAAGGGAAAAAGTGAGTTATTGATATCCGTTCGAACTTTTTAACAGTTTCTAAAAATTATCCGGACAAAACTAAACAAAGTTAAATTATTCGATCGAAACATCGAGTCCCCAATACAACCCTTGAAAACTCAACACTTGAGTGGAATTAAAATATTCACAGAAAAAATTGCCAAGAAAGGACCCTAAGAATAAATACAAGAAATTCCAGGGACTAACTCGAAATTTTGGCCGCGAAACCGCCGCAAAACCCATGGTTTGGCCGCGGTTCCGCGGTCATTTTAGCGAATTAGAAGTCCGTACTTCACATTAATTCTTAGTTTTTCCAGCTTGTTTTTCTGAGAATTTTTAATTAATAAAAAACCACATTTTTGAAAAATGTACAGAGAAGGGTAAACATCGGGGTTTCGGGTTTCGATCGGACTTTAAACTTCGTCTAGACTTCGCCTAAAGCTCTAGCTTAGCTCTGATACCACTTTTGGGTTGCTAGTTACGCGCACAAGGGTCTACGAGGCATCAACCATGCCCGATTAAAAATTTAGCCGTGCCGAACAACCCGAATACGGATCTTTAAACTAGGGTTTAGGCGAAAACAAACATGTTAAACACTTTAACACTAAGTGAGAGGGATTACAACCTTTGTAGATCCGGTCCTTCACTTCATAAGCTCCGTGTTGTGGTCCCTTCGCTGCGATAATCGGGTTCCGGACTCTCGAGAGGTTCCACGAAGAGAAAGATGCAGTCTTGCTTCCGATCTTCGATACAAAGATGATCTACCTTGAAGTTTCATTAACACAAGCTAACACTCACTAAAATTGAGTGAACACTCTCATCTAAAGGGCAAGGGAAGATGAGGACGATGAAGTAGAATTTTTGCTCTCTTTATTTATCTTTTTCTCACATTTATTCATCACTTGGAAAAAAGCTGGTAAGCTTTTTCCATGAAGAAAAAAGAAGGAAGAAGATGAAGAATAATATATGATAAGAATTCCTTTTGTGATGAATAATGCAAAGATGATAATGATGAATTATGCAACCATGGTTGACTAAACCTTTGTAGAGAATTAACCAAGGCTAGGGTTTGGGTTAGGTTAAGAATGAGTCATTTGAAAATATCTTTTCCAAAACAAAAAAGAAAACCTTCTAGAATCATCTAGAAAGCTTAACCCTAATCCAAACCCTAATCATGTTTAAACTCCACTAAACATGTTGCATTAGTTATCATATCATGTTACAATATTATATATCACATATATAATATTTCTCGTAACAAAATAAAATAATACAATTAACATATATCGCATATATATCAATGTATTATCCGAGTGAGAAAAAGAATCTTTTAGTGAGCAAATATTAGTTAATGTAATTTAATATATCATATATATTATTATACATTAAATTATCGAATCAACACTTGATCCGACAATCCGGCTATATCGCATATAACCGACTAATATTTATCCGTACCGATTCATCGAATCAACACTTGATCCGATGACCCGGCTGATATCAAATATCGCGAGAATAGAATACGGTATCTCATATCGCATTATCCTCGGTCCCGCACATATCACATATGTGCCCCTACTCCGTTTCTCCTGAGCCAAGAAACCTCTGTGTATGACTCTAAAGAATCGTCAATACGCCGGCAGTAGGTGATGATCATATCAAACACCCACAAGCTGCAAGCGGTCAGCTAAACGTAACAGCCACCCAGGTATTGAGCGCTCAGAAGATCAACAAGCAAGCCTGTACATTCTCCTGTGAATCCAAACAGTAACACTCCCGTACAGTCCGGTCTCGTCATCTGATATGTTGCATATCTCGCCTAGGGGTGGTAAACATCAGACCCCAGTAGCTCGATAAGTCGTGTCGATTTGAGGTCTATAACAGTTCGAGAAACTACTCATAACACTTACCAGTAAATCTCAGCAACCCTGGCCAGGGATTTCCGGTTATAGCCAATCGAACACAGCACAACATCAACTCCCTATACCGGGAGAGACGAATCACCTCCTATCGCTCATTGCCTCCATATGATTCGGGACTGTACCCAAAAGCCACCTTTTTGCACGCCCTCTTGGACGTGGTATGATGGAAATCAAAGCACAGTGGGAATCACATAAGACTCTATGACGATCTCGGGTCAACAGACTACTCTGTACCAGTGTCACCGGAGAACTGCTATCTGACGTGAGGTATAATACCATCTGGGAGTTCTCGGCAAGTCCGTCCAGTGTACCCAGTCTCTACTGAGCCCCCGTACACCATCCTTGATGTCAAACACCGATGGATATGGGATCATCCATCGCTCATCATATGGGTCATGATGCGTATACGCTAGTCTACTCTGGTGCATCGATGCCCTGTCTCGATACACCCTCGACTAGGAACAGTTATAGGATGTACTCGTCGACTACCGTGGCCCCACTAGTATGATCTTATCATAGTCCCAGTAGTCGAGTACATATCCTTAGGGCTTTATCAACATGTAACATAGAGACAATCAGAGTACATGTTAAGATAAAGTACAACCAGATAGCATACTATCATGTCGAGCAAGAAAGTCCTCCCTATATATGTCCTAGCATCCACTACAATATACATCGTATGTACAGTGATGGCCTCTAGGGCATACATATAACTAACAAAAACATATACAACATCTACTAGTATATATATCAATATATAATATTCGCTCAAGGCGTGATAAAATGCAGCATCACAAAAATGTAATAAGCATCACAGAACAATACAGATATCTGGGATCCCCGGGTTTCACAGAGCCGCTACTGAAACCTGACGTTCCCCTGGTCGTATGGATAGTCTGTGCAATGAAATCCTAAACCCCTACGGGTGCGGCAAGTTACCCGTCAGAACCTGAAGCGAGGCAGCCCCCTTCAGCAACGTGAATGGACCACCCTGCACTTCACGGAATCAGGTAACTTGGGCACCCCTCCTTGGGTCAACCTGTACCCCGTACGAGTGCGGCGAATAGCCCGCCAATTCTAGAGTGAAGACCCCTCCGTCTCAATGCTATGAGATGCGGGCCCATTGCCCTCTAGAACCCGGCTACCCGTACACCCCTTCGCGGGGTAATCCTAGTACAGAAAGTAAAATATACATACAACGGGTACATCGACCTCAGCCCGGTCGTGCCCCAAAAAAATAATATACAAACAGGCAGTAACGGCAGTCCACATGTCGGAAGCTCGCCCCGCAATATCAAATGTACATAATAAACCAAACTGTACTACCATTGCATCCAGGCTATCCCCACGACAAATCCGCAACATCACAGCACAACACAGAATATCAACGTGAATGTCACGTTCGCAAATCCGTCTAAAAGAGCTATAGCAGTTAGATATGATTTACCGATCAAATGACATTCACGGTCGCAGATATAATGTAAATACTGTGAACTAACATTTTTAAAATTTTCGATCGACTAAATTTACCAAAGTGGGCCCCAAGCACAACTGTAGCACCCAAAGAAAATCTGGGCCGAAACTGAACATACCAAAAACCCCAATTTCAACTCAGAAGCCCACTGTAAAAATTTGGTGCATTGAACTGTCAAAGTGCCGGCGGAACCGCGGCCCAAGCATGGGTTTGGCCGCGGTTCTGCGGCTTAACAGTAATAACATGCGATCAAATTTTCACAGAATGCATAAAAAACCCTGCTCTTATTTTTACAATGTACCAAATAATTTTTTGAGCCAAAAAAATTTCGACAGAGAACTGGAGTTGAAAATGGGTTTTTTCAGAAAATCCGTTCGATCGAACTTGTAAACACGTTAGAGTAAGCTAGACTAGGTTAATAGCGTGGCTCTCATACCGGTGTAAGTGCACGGCAGCGCCTCGGCCGTCATTCCGAGGCCAAAATGCGGAAACGGAACTTTTACAAAACTTTTAAACCGGCACTACCGCGCAATAAAAACCCGGATCGGGCCATTAACTTAATACTAGCAAATACGAGAATGGGGTAGAGAGCTATACCGAGCAATCCGTGTCCTTCGGTCTTCGGCCTCCACTCCGATCTCCTCGCGGAATCTCCGGTCTTCATCTCCTCGTCGGAACGGGAACCACATCGACGAGTTCTTTTACGGGCTCCCACCTCTGGACCGAGGCAACTCGGGCACGAAGCTGGCAAGCCGACGTGCCTAAAAATACTGTAGGCTAAGTGTAGAATCCATTGTCTTAAAGGGGTTGTGAAGTTGCCATTTTGATGGAGGTGAAGGAAAAATGAACTTTTAAGTGGAGCTAATCTTTGTTGCATGAATGGAAAAATGAGATAGCAAAAATTCCTCACTCACCAAAAAAAACTCTCATGCTCCCCCAAGTGGCCGGCCAAATGAGAGTGGGAAATATGAAGGGGGGTGAGCACAAGATAGGTGGAAGGTGACCATAAGAAAATGTGATGATAATGAGGAATTAATGTCACACCAAAGCCAAATCATTTCCTATCTCATTTAATGCTAACCATGTGAAGAAAAGAATGGAATCAAAAGATGCTAGATTATCATAATATCTCCATTTACAAGAAACCCCCTCCACATATCTAATTTGCACACTTGCAAATAACCCCCTCCATCGGAAAAATCCGGCCGTGAAGGAACAAAGGAAAACTGGCCGAAACGGAATGCAAACTGGCAATTTCAAAAAACTGATCCCGTAATAAATTACAGAAAAACCCCGCGACTGTATATACATACCCGCATTTGTATTCCCACTGAATACAAATACAATGAGACAAAATCGACACTGTACAATATTAGGATCCGGCTTAAACCAAAGCCCGCTAGTATTATCCGTCCGATCACGATCCGTGCAATACCGCACGTATAAGATCGAACCCTGCCATATCTCCATACAGCCTCTACAGCGTTTCGCCCGAAACATGAGAAGCTGTTTGTGGGGGGCTCTAAAGACTCATCAACACCTTGGTTTTGGATTTAACCACTAGCACGTCAGAGCTATTAGCCATACGTAACGGGCTACCAGGTATTGACCAAAAGGGACGTCGATGAGCGAACTCATCCTGACACCCTACTGAGCCTGTCAGTGATAATATCCGTACAGTCCGGTCCGTTCGTCTATGAGCATCGCATGGCGGGCCTAGAGGGTTAGTAAAAGTCAGACCCCCATAAGCGGTACAAGTCGCGTCGGAGTGTAGCCCAGAACACCCTGAGATTTTAATGGAATACCTAACAGTAAATCTCCTGCCTTGGCCAAGGACATCGTGTAATGGCTCTCCTAAACACAGCGCGACCTCACCCCCAATACCGGGAGAGATGAACCCCTGAAGATCCGCTCACTGCCTCCATGTGGCTCGGGGCTGTACCCAACTAAAACCTGTTTGCACGACTCCTTTGAGCATGGTAGGATAGTAATCAAAGTACAGTGGGAACTCACACGAGACAAATGGCGATCTCAGGTCGATGAACTAACCTGTACACATGTCACCAAGGAACTGCTATCTGACATCTGGTATAAGACCAACTAGCATGTTCCCGGCGAGTCCTGTCCGGTATACTCATAACCCAATGAGCACCTGTATACATCTTAGGTGAACCAACTGACACCAGTGGCTTGTGAGACCGGCCACCGCCCCTCGTCGGGGTCTCGACTGTATACACTAGTCTACTCTGGAGTATCGATGCCCTGTCTCGAAAACTCCCACGACTGGGGACCATTTTAGGATGTGCTTATAGACCCCAGTTCCTACGTATATGATCGCCCTCATACTGCTGGCAGTCAAGCAAGAATCCTAAAGGCTCTATCAATGTGCAATAAAGACTTGTAAGGTCACCTAAAACAGTACACGATGATAAAGATAAACCAGATAGCATACTATCATCTTGAGTAAGACTGTCCTACCGGCATAGGTCGTCCCTCAATCATTGCAATCACGTGCCTGTGATCCAATAATTGACTCTGAGGGCACTATATCCAACAACTTGTACATCCATATTGGCATGCATAGATATCGCACACTCATACTTGCGTATATACCACTTGTACATCCATATTGGCACACATACATATTGTACACCCATGCTTACGTATATACCACTTACACATCTATATTGGCACATATACATATTGTACACTATATACCACTTGTGCATCCATACCTACATACATACTTATTGCGCATACATTGATGATGCTGGCTTTGGTATTGGAAAATTGGGGACCGCATGTGATATTTTCAAAACTAGATCCATTTAAAAGAGCGGTTTTCCCTTAATATGTCATACCACTGTTCCATGTTGTATGATATTCGGATATGCTTACATTTTTTTATATGTTGCATACATCATGCTTTATGATTTTACGAATTGACATATGCTCTTTTCATGAGATTTCTGGATTTGAGAACCGTGGCTATTTCAAAAGAAAGCATGTACTGTTTTAAAAACCCGGTTTCTCTTGATATGATATTTCAGTACGTCCACCATGCGTTTTCTCGGTTCTGAGACATGTGACATGTGAAACCCGATTCGAGGAGCTGGATGAGGCCGATTGCGGGTACATGGTGGACCCAGTATGGTACCCCAGGACAAGAACGGATTATTGTGCTTTACACGATGAGCCTGGCAGAGGGACTACTACCTACCGGTGATTGCTTGGACCTGGCGGTTATCCGGAGGATACTGACCAGAGTCGAGAGATGGATATGGGCCGACCTGTACTGCCGGGGCCCGAGGGCCAATTCCGCAGACTGAGCCCGTGGGCCGATCCGGACTGACGGAGCCCGATACATTAGGATTTGCGTGTCGATGTTAGACACGAGTATTTCATGATATTTTCGAGTGCCGATTTTTGGCACTCATGTTTCCACGAGATTTACAGGATTTGAAGGCCGATTAGATTGACGGCGCCCGAGTTTTGGGATTTGGGGTGTATTTGGTAGACACCGGGTTTTTTCCACGATGATGATTCGTGTAGATGATATTCTATCCCATGCTCAGCATTCATTGATATACATTACATCCTGTAGTTGTCGTACTTGATAGAGTACTGCGCATGATTATTGCATACCCAGTTCATCATATAAATGTTATCAGATTGCACATGTTAGAGTATCGCAGTACGTGCACACTCGCGATTACCTTTATATGTTATTTACTATTCGTGGGTTGGCAACTCACCCCCGTTGTGCCACAGTGTTTACAGGTCGACCCTCAGAGTAGTTGCGGCAGGGCTACAACTTTGTATCTTTTGCTACGGATACCACTGCAGTTGTCCTGTGAGCCGTTTGCTTTTAGGTGGGTTTTGCGGTATCCGTTTATTTTCCATTTGTACACTCTATTGTATCTAGTACTCTTTATCTACCATTTCATGTATTGACTTAGAGACCAGTTGTGAGGACGATGTTGTATATTATTTTGTATTCTGGATGTCGAGCTCATGTGAGCCGGCTTTATTATGCAGTTTTATCTTTTATGCCGTTTTTCACTTATATTGTTCATCTTTTCGCTTCGGTGCCGTATATTTTCTCGTGGTGATTGTTTCCTCCATTGGGCGTGATTTCTCCCATTTGGGGATGCTTTATTTTCTTATATATGTCATTTTACTTATATCATGTGTTGTACCCGTTTCGGGGCAAGTATTTACAAAGGAGGTGCTGCCGAAATTTTTAGGAAAATAACTTAAACTTTAAAGATTTTTACTCAAGGTTTTCTAAATGTTTTAAACAAATGTTTTCATCACTCACTAGTTTTAATGGTTTTGATTTCTGGGTTTCGGCTTACTTCGCGTTACGCCTGTAGACGTTACGTGGTTAAGTGCCAGTCACGGGCCGAACTTTGGGTCATGTAAAGTTGGTATTAGAGCGTAGGCTTTTACCTTTCGGAGTGTAGGATGACCTTGGTGTGATGGAGTAGGTAGGTGAAGCAGAGTGGCGTAGCGTGTGTATGTTCCGCGGCATACTCACGACACGGTACTTCGCCTAAGTGACCTTAGGACTTATTGGTTGAAATTCCTTCGTGATTATATACATCCTTGTGATTCGATTTCCGTATTCTTATCAAATCTTGTTTTCATTTCCAGCCATTATGCCGCTAAAGAATACGAGGGCACAGAGAGCGGCTGCGAGAGCCGAGATCAGAGTTGACTCGTCTGAGACAAGGACTGACCCGGGTGGTACACCCATTGTACCGGAGCAGACTGTTCCCCCTTCGATAGACCAGATCGCTATGCTAGGGGCCGGTATGAAGGATTTGTGCCAGATGATGGGGTCGTTAGTTGAGGCCATTCGAGCACAGAGACAGGAGGTTGTTCCACCCGTTGCGGGGACCGCGATGGTATCTACGGTTCAGGCAGTTGAACTTGCAGCCACGGAGGTTATCACAGTATCGTTATCCGAGTTTATGAGGCTGAAGCCTCCGGTCTTCACAGGCACCGATGCAGCCGAGGATCCGCAGTCTTTTATCGATCGGATGGCCAGGATATGCCGTTCACTGAGATGCTCCGATGTGAGATGGGTGGAATTCGCGAGCTTTCGTCTGGAAGGTCTTGCGCAGAAGTGGTGCGAGTCGGTAGAGAAGGACAGAGCAGCAGGTCTTCCTCCTATGACCTGGACTGAGTTCGTGACAGTGTTTCTAGCTCGTTTCCTTCCACAGAGTGTCAGGGATGCTCGAGCGTGCAGGTTCGAGTCATTACGCCAGACTTCAGGGATGACGGTGGCTGAGTACGACATACAGTTTACCGAGCTATCTGTGTACGCCCTGTATTTAGTAGCTACTGAGGAGATGCGGGTCAAGAGGTTTGTTCGGGCCTGCTTACCCCGTTGTTTCTTCTGATCAGCGTACAGCATTGCGAGACCTATGCAGCAGCTGTAGATGCATCCCTATTAGTCGAGGAGCGCATTGCTGAGACTTCGGTAGTTCCAGGGCCGAAGATGGTTCGTACAGATACGTCAGCACAGAGACGGCCGTTTAGGCGCCGCGACAGACTTCATGCAGGTGGCAGAGACTCGGGGCGAGGCCGATTATTTAGCTCTTATCATCAGGAGGGTCAGCAGCAGACACTGTCTAGATGTTTTCGGTGCAGGAGTACTTATCATCGTTTTCGAGATTGTCCGGAGCCACGTGATGGCGAGACAGCAGTACCACATGTTACTTTACCACCTTCTCCACCTCAGAAAGCGTTGCTTCTTTCACCTGCTATTACTCTGCGTCAGACTTATGCACAGAGAGGTCGTGGTCGCGGAGGGTTCGTTCGGAGAGGGCGGGGTGGCCGAGGCAGAGGACAGCCAGTTGCCAGTAGAGGAGTGCCAGTCGTAGGTAGAGGGCAGGCATGGGTCTTCGCTTTAACTCATCAGGATGCGCAGGCGTCCAATGCAGTGGTCTCAAGTACTCTTTCAGTTTGTTCTGTTGACGCACACGTGTTGCTTGATCCGGGATCTACGCACTCGTACGTTTTCACACACTTTGTGCCGAGTTTGGGCAGAGAGTCTTGTTTGCTTGATCAGCAGCTTGTTGTGACCACTCCGGTTGGCGAGTCGTTTATTGCTAGACACGTGTTCCGGTCGTGTGTTGTCCGTATTGGTGAAAGAGAGTTGTCTGTCGACTTGATCCTTCTTCAGATGTTGGACTTCGACATTCTCCTGGGCATGGACTGGTTAGCCACGTGTTATGCGTCTGTGGACTGCCGTGAGAAGACAGTTAGGTTTTGTTTTCCCGGCGAGTCGGTTTTTGATGTGCAGGGGGACCGTGGTGCAGCCCCTCACAGTTTGATTTCATCCCTACACACTTGATGGCTTTTGAGGAGGGGATGTCAGGGATTCTTAGCTTCTATTCGTGATACCGGAGCCACAGTAGATTCGTTGGATCGGGTTCCTGTCGTACAAGAGTTTTCTGACGTCTTTCCCAATGAGTTACCTGGATTGCCGCCAGAGCGTGAGATAGAGTTTTGCATTGATCTGATTCCCGGCACGGGGCCGATTTCTATACCGCCTTACCGGATGGCCCCGGTGGAGCTTAAGGAGTTGAAGGATCAGTTGCAGGAGTTGCTAGATAAGGGACTTGTACGTCCAAGTGTTTCGCCGTGGGGTGCTTCTGTCCTGTTCATTAAGAAGAAGGACGGCAGTTTGCGTTTGTGTATTGATTACCGTCAACTGAACCGGGTTACTGTGCGGAACAGATATCCCTTGCCTCGTATTTCGACCAGCTTCAGGGTGCGGGACACTTCTCGAAAATTGACTTGCGATCAGGCTACCATAAGTTGTGGGTTCGGCAGGAGGATATTTCGAGGACGGCTTTTCGCACGCGTTACGGCCACTATGAGTTTTTGGTGATATCGTTCGGACTCACCAACGCCCCAGTAGCGTTTATGGACTTGATGAGCCGTGTTTTTAGGCTATATCTTGATCAGTTCATCATCGTATTCATCGACAACATCTTACTGTACTCCCGTAGCCGAGAGGAGCACGAACAGCACCTGCGTATTACGTTGCAAACCTTGAGAGAGCATCAGTTGTTCGCTAAATTATCTAAGTGCGTATTCTGGCTCGACAGTGTTGACTTCTTGGGTCACGTGGTGATGAGAGATGGCATATGTGTAGACCCGAAGAAGATCGAGGCCGTTCAGCATTGGTCCAGACCAGCATCAGTTACAGAGATCCGCAGCTTTCTAGGACTGGCCGGCTACTACCGACGATTCGTTCAGGACTTCTCCCGTATTGCTGCACCGTTGACCGGGTTGACCCGGAAGGGAGTTCCTTTTGTTTGGACGGAGGCGTGCGAGCATAGATTTCAGCAGTTGCAGACCCGTTTGACTACGGCGCCGGTGTTATCATTGCCTTCGGGATCGGGCGGATTTGTGGTTTATTGTGACGCTTCTCGAGTGGGGTTAGGGTGCGTATTGATGCAGCACGATAGGGTTATCGTGTACGCTTCTCGGCAGCTGAAGAAACACGAACAGAACTACCCCACTCACGATTTAGAGATGGCTGCAGTGGTGTTTGCACTCAAGATCTGGAGACATTACCTATACGGCGAGTCGTGCCAGATATTCACGAACCACAAGAGCTTGAAGTACATATTTCAGCAGCGAGGCCTGAATCTGAAACAGCGCCGTGGGATGGAGCTGATGAAAGACTATGATTGCGAAATCCTTTATCATCCAGGCAAGGCGAACGTAGTGGCAGATGCCTTGAGTCAGAGGCCCAGAGGTAGTTTACTTTGTTTAAGCGCCGTGCAGAGGCAGTCATCAGCAGATTGGCAGATTCTTTGCGACACCCGAGTGCAGTTTGAGTTTATTCCGACCGGGGGACAGTTCGCGCATATTCGGGCACGTCCGCAGTTGATTGACCGTATCCGAGAGGCGCAGCCCAGTGATGACCATCTTTTAGAGATCAGGGAGCAGGTTAGGCAGGGCAGAGACACCAAGTTCATGATCGATGAGCAGGGGATACTGCGATTTGGGGCTCGACTATGCGTACCAGATTCTGAGGGACTGAGGCGCGAGATTCTCGAGGAAGCGCATCGATCGGTATACAACATTCATCCCGATTCCACCAAGATGTACTACAATCTGAGAGATGTTTACTGGTGGGAAGGAATGAAGAGGGACGTCACGACTTCGTGTCGAGATGGCTGATATGTCAGCAAGTCAAGGCCGAGCACCAGAGGCCCGCGTGAGAGCTACATCCGTTGCCCATTCCGGAGTGGAAATGGGAGCATATTTCTATGGACTTCATTGTGGGTCTACCCAGGACCAGTCGAGGGTATGAATCCATTTGGGTGATCGTGGATCGATTGACGAAAGCGGCTCACTTCCTGCCAGTGAAGACCACTTTCGGATTTGCTCAGTATGCCCAGATTTACATCGACGAAATCGTACGGTTTCATGGCATCCCGACTTGTATCGTGTCCGACCGAGGCACCCAGTTCACCAGCCGACTATGGCAGAGACTTCAGGAGGCGTTGGGCACCCGATTGAGTTTAAGCACAGTATTTCATCCGCAGACCGATGTCCAGTCAGAGTGGACTATTCAGACTCTTGAGGACATGCTTCGAGCATGTATTCTAGATTTTGGTGGCAGCTGGGATCGTCATTTGCCCTTAGTAGAGTTCTCCTACAATAATAGGTTTCAGGATACGATTCAGATGGCACCTTTCGAGGCTTTATATGGGAGGAGATGTCGATCGCCCGTCTGTTGGACAGAGCTCAACGAGAGCAGTATTTTGGGGCCATAGATTGTACAGGAGATGACCGAGAAGATACAGTTGATTCGAGACAGGATGAGGACAGCTCAGAGAAGGCAGAAATCGTATGCTAACAGACGCCGTCGCAGACTCGAGTTCGCCGTTGGCGATCATGTTTTTCTGAGGGTCTCTACGATGAAGGGCATAATGAGATTTGGGTGGAAAGGGAAGCTTATCCCCAGATTTATAGGTCCCTTCGAGATCCTCGAGCATGTGGGCGCAGTTGCATATCGTTTGGCTCTTCCACCCGACTTTCCGGATGTCCACCCCGTATTCCATGTGTCGATGCTTCGTAGATATCTTCATGACCCTTCTCATATATTAAGCACCAGACCGTTCAGCTTGAGCTTGATCTTTCGTTCACCGAGCAGCCAGTAGTGATATTGGATCGGCAGGTCAAGAAACTTCGATCAAAGGTCTTTCCATATGTGAAGGTTCTTTGGCGCAGCCCGAATGGTGAAGAAATCACTTGGGAGGCCGAGGGCGAGATGCGGAAGAAATTCCCTCATCTCTTTGAAGGTACGCGTAGCTTTATTTTTTTTAAATTCGGGGACGAATTTCTTTAAGGGGGAAGATTGTAACACCTTAGAATGCGATTAGTGGTTAATTAAGTGAAAATATGGTTTTTAGTAAAAAGTTTACCAAAATGGTTTTTAAATATTTTATAAAAATTAATGAATATTTTATTAGAATTTAATTTTGGCTTGCACACACATGTGCATGTTATCCTAGGGCTAATTTGGGGTTAAACCATACTTAGTAGCCATGGTGTGTTAACACATTTCATTAGATAAAACATGTAATTTATCAAGTATTTTAGTTTCAAAAAAAATAATTTTCCTTTTGGGTTGACTTGTGGAGGGAGGAAGAGAGGGAGAGAGAGAGGGGGGGATTGATGAAGGTTAAGCATGGGAGACAAAGCATGCTTGGCATTAAATGAGGAGAGAGAATGTGCCATGCTTGCTCCCATACCCCCCTCTCACTCTCTCTCTATTATTTGAAATCCTAATTTCTTTCTCTCATATTTTCCTCAACTCTCTCTCCCCAAACTGAAACACTTCAGCCCCCTTCATCAAACCCTAACCCAAATCACCAAATCTTCACTACCCCTCTTCAAAAATCACACTACACCCTTCTCTAGACTTAAGCCAAAGCCCATGGAGATCACTTGAAGCTAGGAAAGTGGGAGTTTTGAGCAAGTTTGGGAAGGTAGTTCTCTTCTTTCTATTATTTATCTAGTTAACATGTTGCAGTGTCGTGTAGTTCCAGTTTAGAACCATAAAGTCGTAGTTTTGTGCCGATGTTGTATTTTAGTGTCGTTTTTGTGTTACTGTGACCTGCTGTTAACCCGAGACTTTTTGGTAAAACCAAACAATGTAGGGTTGTAGACCTAGTTAACTTGAGTGTGTACCTGGAGTACGAGACGGTTCTGGGCGGTTTTGGCCGGCGACATAGGGCACAGTTCCGGCGAGCTCGGCCTCGTGGCGAGCTGAGGGCTTGGAAATTTTGGGGTAGCTTCCTGGTATGGTTTTTGGGTTTTTGGTACTGTTAGAATTTTTAGTAATGTCTGTGGGTAAAATCTGGGATCGTATAGGTAGTTTTTAGTGTTACGTCGACGCTCGATACGGTTCGTTTCAGTTCTCCGCTTCATGTGAATTCTACGCGCAGGATATATTGTTTTTGTGTCGCACACTCCCTTTAGCCGTTAAAGGAACACTTAAGTGATTGTGGGAGTCGGTGTGTCGTTTTAAGTTTAATTGTGCGTATTGGTCGATATCTAAGTTTTGCTTTGCTTTGTATTAAGTGTTGTTTAACCCAGGTCTTTGCTTCAGTTTTCACTAAAATACCATATTGTCACAGTGTTTTCTTTTAAAAACGTTTTGAAACCAAGCTTTAGGATACGGAGTATTTGCTGTTTCTGGGGTTATCTTCTTGTTGAGCAAACATATAAATTAGACTGTACATGGTGCTAGGAGTGTAGTGTATAAACCTCGACCACTTTTACCTGAATTTGCCCGATATCAAGCCTGGTGGCCGGCCAAATTTTGATGGATCCTGTTGAAATTTTGCAGATAGCTGTCTGTAGGTATTATAAGAGGTTTGGTCTTGTTGATTTTTCCTGTTTTTTGCTTCAGATAAAATCTGGAGCCATTTACCTATAATTTGTGTAGCGGGACTTGCGCGACACGTACGTTACGAGATGGGTTTGGTGTTGCTGTGTGTCACAGCGTGTCGGCGTGGTTTTTGATGTATGCACGCACGTTCTGTTGTTACTTATACATACGCGTTTAACTTGCGACGTTAGTTTCTTGTATAATCTGGATTTCGCGTTTTTGTAGGATTTTGCCTTATGTGCGTTATTTCTGTAAATTCTAGGTTCGCAGGCGGGGACTTCGGACGCCGTGAAGAAGAGGAAGAAGGTGGTCGGATACGCTTAGCTCAAGATCACCAGTAAGTAGATTTAACATCTACGGGGAAATCGCCCGTATGGCGTTATGCGACAGGGCTTGATAGGATGTTGTAGCCACATGTTATATTCATATATTTATAGGTTGTGCATATGTACCATAGTTGCATATCCCTCTCTTGTTGCATATGGACATAGTAGTTATGAGACACCGCACTGTTACTAACGGTTTATGCTGCACGAGCACTAAGTGTATGTTACACACACACCGTTAGTAATTGCCATGACACTCGCACTATAGAATTGCTATGAACCATACATCGTTTAGCATATCTCATCCTTGATGATTAGACATGATTATGTTCCATTGTGTGCATACATATTGTACGCTCATACTTGCGTATATACCACTTGTACATCCATATTGCCGCATATACATATTGTACGCTCATACTTGCGTATATAACACTTATACATCCATATTGGCACGCATACATATTGTACGCTCATACTTGCGTATATACCACTTGTACATCCATATTGGTGCATATACATATTGTACACTCCTGCTTGCGTATATACCACTTGTACATCCATATTGGCACACATACATCCATTTTAGTGCATATACATATTGTACACTCATGCTTGCATATATACCACTTGTACATCCATATTGGCACACATACATATCGTACGCTCATACTTGCGTATATACCACTTGTACATCCATTTTGGCACACATACATATCGCACACTCATACTTGCGTATATACCACTTGTACATCCAGATTGGCACACATACAAATTGTACACCCATGCTTGCGTATATACCACTTGTACATCCATATTGGCACATATACATATTGTACACTCATACATGCGTATATACCACTTGTGCATCCATACCTACATGCATACTTATTGCGCTTACATAGATGATGCTGGCTTTGGTATTGGAGAATTGGGGACCGCATGTGATATTTTCAAAACTAGATCCATTTAAAAGAGCAGTTTTCCCTTAATATGTCATACCACTGTTCTATGTTGCATGATATTCGGATATGCATACATTTTTATTATATGTCACATACATCATGCTTTACGATTTTACGCATTGACATATGTTGTATTCATGAATTTCTGGATTTGAGAACCGTGGCTATTTCAAAAGAAAGATTGTACTGTTTTAAAAACCCGGTTTCTCTTGATTTGATATTTCAGTACGTCCACCATGCGTTTTCTCGGTTCCGAGATGTGTGACATGTGAAACCCCATTCGAGGAGCTAGATGAGGCCGATTGTGGGTACATGGTGGACCCGGTATGGTACCTCGGGGCGAGAACGGATTGTTTTGCTTTGAACGATGAGCCTGGCAGAGGAACTACTACCTACCGGTGATTGGTTGGACCTGGCGGTTATCCGGAAGATACTGACTAGAATCGAGAGATGGATATGGGCCAACCTGTACTGCTGGGGCCCGAGGGCCAATTCCGCAGACTGAGCCCGTGGGCCGATCCGGACTGACGGAGCCTGATACATAAGGATTTGCGTGTCGATGTTAGACACGAGTATTTCATGATATTTTCGAGTGTCGATATTGGGCACTCATGTTTCCACGAGATTTACAGGATTTGAGGGCCAATTAGATTGACAGCGCCTGAGTTTTAGGATTTGGATTGTATTTGGTAGACACCGGGTTTTTTCCACGGTGATGATTCGTGTAGATGATATTCTATCCCATGCTCAGCATTCAATGATATACATTGCATCCTGTAGCTGTAGTACTTGATAGAGTACTGTGCATGATTATTGCATACTCAGTTCATCATATAGATGTTATCAGATTGCACATGTTAGAGTATCGCAGTACGTGTACACTCGCGATTACCTTTATATGTTATTTACTATTCTCGAGTTGGCAACTCACCCCCATTGTGCTACAGTGTTTGCAGGTCGACCCTCAGAGTAGTTGCGGCAGGGCTACCACTTTATATCTTTTGCTACGGATACCACTGCAGTTGGCGTGTGAGCCGTTTGCTTATAGGTGGGTTTTGCAGTATCCGTTTATTTTTCATTTGTACACTCTATTGTATCTAGTACTCTCCATCTACCATTTCATGTATTGACTTAGAGACCAGTTGTGAGGACGATGTTGTATATTATTTTGTATTCTGGATGTCAAGCTCATGAGAGCCGGCTTTATTATGCAGTTTTATCTTTTATGCCGTTTTTCACTTATATTGTTCATCTCTTTGCTTCGGCGTCGTATATTTTCTCGTGGTGATTGTTTCCGCCGTTGGGCGTGATTGCTCCCGTTTGGGGATGCTTTATTTTCTTATATATGTCATTTTACTTATATCATTTGTTGTACCCGTTTCGGGGCTAGTTTTTACAAAGGAGGTGCTGCCGAAATTTTTAAGAAAATAACTTCAACTTTAAAGATTTTTACTCAAGGTTTTCTAAATGTTTTAAACAAATGTTTTCATCACTCACTACTTTTCTGGGTTTCGGCTTACTTAATCGCGTTACGCCTGTAGACTATTGTAACGTTTTAAAAATAATTAAATAAATAATTAAATAAATAAAATCATTTAAGTGAATTTTCTGATTTTCGGCAAAATTAGCAGTCTTTTCCGTAAAAAGTCAAAATAGGTATTTTTCATTATAGACCTAATTATAAAAAATTTAGATACGATATTACTATAAATTGGTCACTAAAATGTCACTTAAAATTTTCTAGTTAATTAAAAAAAAATCGTAATTAATTATTTTTTTGTGGAAATTTCTACACATTTCCTCACTCTCCTCTCCCCTAAGCTCTGGCCGAGACCCCCCTCCAACAGCCCTATTTTTTTCCCATTTTCCTTCATCAAAAAACCTTGCGAAAATCAACAAAATCCACAAAAATTACACACTTTTCCTTACAATTTCTAATCTAAATCCTATTCTACTTTCTCTCAAACCCTAATTTGCTTAAAAAGTGGAGAAAAGAGGTGTCTTGGAGGCTAGTGCAAGCTAGGAATCATCACTTGTGAGGTATAATCCTAATCTAGTGTTTAATTGTAGTTTAAGGTTGCTAGATTTAGTAGTTTTAGTGTGAAATTTGGTTTAAATTGTTTGCTTATGATTTTCAAGAGAAGTGTTGATGATCTAATTAGGGTTTTCATTCTTAAGTATTGATCTAAATTTGTAGTTTAACATATTAGGAAATGTTAAACCTAACTAGTAGCAAATTGCTAGTTGTTGCATTTAAATTGTTTGAATTAGGTTCTTTTTGCAAACTAGATTTTTACAAAACATATAATTAGGTTTGATAAAATTATAATTAGGGTTTTTATTATTAGATTATGGTATTAATGTGTAGATTAATATGTAAATTGAGTGTGAAGCATAATCTAATTACAAATTTCTAGCTTTCACTTTAAAATTGTCACAATATTGCTATTTTATTAAACTAGGTTTTGAATTTTATTTAAAATGATGGATTAAAAATAAAGCTAGGGTTTTAGCACATTCTTAAGGTTTCAAGGAGGGGGTTTAATAATTTGAAATGTGCAAAATCAAGTGGAATTGTGGAATTGTAAAATTTTTCTTAAAAGTATCGAAATCGGGCAAGTTTGCAAACTAGAATTTCGATTTAATACAAATTAGGGTGTTAAAAATATAGTAATGGTTTATATAATCTAGTTATGCTATTTAATGAGTATTATGACCATTAATTTCATTTAAACGTCAAGTTTTGAAGTAAAATGGTAAATTGACGTTTTCTAGGTTTTTACGAAATCGGACGATTTGATCGATTTTAAGTTTTCGATGATTTAAACCATATTTTATATTATAAATAATGAGTTTTGAAATTACAAGTTGTTTGTTGATGTTTTACCTCGATCAATCGGCGTTTGTACGCCGATATCGAGCGACATTTGATTCTTTTGCATGAGCGGGTCATAGGTTTTAACCTATGCGTATTTCGTGCGTCGTTTTGGTTTTGTCCGTGATTCAGTTTACGATATTATATATGTTTGCGTATAGGTACCCCTCACGTGGATTTCGGACGAGGAAGAAAAGTAAGGCGACATCGTTTTCGGCAGACAAGGACCAGGTGAGTAGATGTATATCTATGGGGGAAGTCGGGTGGATGGCGTAGCACCCCCGCAAACGTAGAATAGGAATAGTACTTATTGTCATTAGGAAGTCAGACGTGACCTTAGAATCTTGGTGAGTAGGACCCTAGTAATGACCTTAGGTTGGACTAGATTGATTTAGAAAGACCTTATCAGAAGATGAATATCTTGGAGGAGATTCGTAGGTTTCAGGTAGATACATACACACGCACACACAGAAACTCGACGTGGTGTATACGTGTATGTATATATATATAGGACTTGGTGTAGGTATATATATACACAACATGTATGTGTGATACAAGGATGTGATATGATACATGGGGATGAAACAATATAACTGGGCTTGATGCCGTGATTCTTGGCTATACAGTCGTGTTATGATGTTAGCGGATCATTAGAAAATGAGATAATGAATAGGTGTACATAAACAATAATGGGTGGTGATGATATTGAGGTACATGAGACTCTAAAATAGAACCCGGGCTGTAACCTGTGACTGAAATCACGATTTAATATATGCGTGACTTGATTACGATATCATATAGGTGTGATTTGATTACGATATGATATAAGTGTGACTTAATCACGATATTATATGTGTGACATGATAATTCTGAGGATAAATTGACGATGTATATTTATTCTAATACGATGTATATTCATGACATTATTTGACGATGATATTAAACGAATGATGAGATACGTAGGTGATACTTGACCCGTACCCCGATATTAGAATGTCGTACGATGGATTTTACCATACGATGCATAGATGTGACGTGACGCTATTGAGGCTGGATCACCGACTATTAGAAATATGGACTCAGACCTTAGGTGGATTCTTATTTCTTATCGACTAGTTTCTTTAGTTTAGTTCTTAGGGGGTTAAATAGATACCAGTTTGGGCTCGAGTCATATAGATGTAGTTAGATATGTATATTCCAAATGAGTGGTTAGTATACATGTGACCTTTATTTTCAGTTCGTAATCATCACGTTGCATGTTCATACATATGTTTCCTTCGTCAGTATAAAACTCTGCCTGTTAGGACACCAGCACCATTACCGATGATGCGCATATTCCACGCACACTTATTTGCCGGCTCACACACATCATCATCGGTAATTGCTATGTCACGTACACTTTAGAACATATTATCTTTTATGGATAGAATCAGCTAAAGTCTAGCTCAATATGGTATTGTGATTACTTTCAGGTGTTAGTCTAGACATGGCATTTATTACTTAGACATTTCATGCATTCACATTTTCATGTTATCATGCGGTATTGTGGGGCTTATACCGACACTTATCATATACTTACTCATGATTTTGGGATTTTTGATTTCTATGAGATTTCTGGATTTTGGGGAAAACCGCAATAATATATATATAAAAACTTCTCTCTCTCCTCCTTTCTTTTTTTAAAATATAAGTTGCGGTTTTCTCGTGATGTATGTGTCGTCCACCATGAGATTTCATGTTTTCTGTTGGATTTCGAGACCCGATTCGAGGAGTGGATGAACTGTCTCGGGTACATGGTGGGCCCGGTATGGTACCCCGGGGTAAGAAGATCGAGTTGTAGATGATGAGCCTGGCAGGGGAGGACTACCTACCGGTGATGTCTGGTGCGGCGGATATCCGGAGGATACCGACCGTTGTCGTGAGATTTGATGATATGGGCCGATCCGGAATGACGGAGCCCAGGATATTGAGACTATGAAATATTGAGTTTATGAGGTATTGAGACTTGAGATTTACATGTTTTGTGGCGATGCTTGACACGGATTTCTATGGATTTCATCGATGATACTTCAGATTTCTATACAAACTTTACCAGGATAAATGTTAATGATTTCTTATACAGAAATATCCAGATTTCAGGATTGATTGTTTTGCATTCATGGTGCATGCACACTCATTCACAGGACATATTACTAATTGAGGCACTGACACGAGCACGGAGCTTTTGCACTACACGTAGTTTATTACCCTGCCATTACTAGATGACTAGTAATATATTGGTATATTATTATGACCTAGGCTAGCGTCGTGCATTCGATTTTTTTTCGTAGATATTTTCTACTCACGAGTTGGCAACTCAACCCCGTTGTGCCAAATTCTATTACAGGTTTCCTTGGCAGCTTGCTGACACATCATTTCATTCAGGGTAATTTGTACGGTAGGTTGGTTCACTTGTATCTGGACCGCCGTTGTACTTTTAATTATTTCATTTGTATCTAGTAAGCTCTATCAACCAAACTTGTATTACTTGATAAGTTAAAGGACAAGTTATTTATTTAGACCTTACAGTCGCACATGTATTATTATGATATCTGGTGGATTTGTTTTCTTTTGAGTTTTGAGCTTCGCCCTTTGGCGTTGTATACTTTCGTGCATTGGTGTGGTTGTTTCCGCCTGTTGGCGTAGAGCTTGCTCCCGCTTGGGGATGCCTTTTTATTTCATATGTATTATAATTGTTTGTACCCGTTTGGGGCCAGTTTTACAAAGGAGTCTCTGCCGAAATTTTTGAGAAAATTGGATGTTGCTTTTAAACTTGTTTTCTACATGTTTTCCTTTACTTCTTCTTCTTTTTATGGTTTAGATTTCTGGGCTTCGGCTTACTTGGATTACGTTGCGCCTCTAGACACTTCGTAATCTAAATGCCGGTCACGTTCTATACTTTCGGGTCGTGACAACATTACGTGGTTAAGTGCCGGTCACAGGCCAAACTTTGAGTCGTGACATTAGATCAGTTTAGCCGAGGCATTCAGGTGAGTAGATGTACACATCTACTGGGGAATCGTCTGGATGGCGCAAGGTGCCCGATAGTTTGAATTTCTATTAGTACTTGCATTTATATGCGTAGTTCCTAGTTATTCATCTAGTTGCATCGCATCATCTTTCTATATATATGTGTGTGTTTGTGTGTGTGTGTGTGTGTGTGTGTGTGTGTGTGATATCATCTCATTGGACACTTGCACCATTACCATTGGTTTATACTGCACGGGTACTATTCATGTGGACACACACGCCTTGGTAATTGCTATGCCACGAACACTATATAACTTGTTTAAATCAGAGTCTAAAACGATTGCATCATATATGATTTGTAAACCTATACTTGTATATTCAATTCATCAGGATGGATACGTAGGATTGCTAGTCATATGCATATACCTCATTGCATCATCATTCATACATAGTTTTACAGTCACACATTGTATTTCATATCATTGATACCATAGGCATTCATCATCACCGACATGTGTACATAAGGTGATTTTCCTTGAGGATTTCAGTATTATGAGATTTCTGGATTTTTGGGGAAACAGCAAGAGTTTTATAAACCTGTTATCATTTTAATAATGCAAGCTGCGGTTTTCTCATGATATGATGTATGTATCGTCCACCATGAGATTTCTTGGATCTTGAGCGGTATCATACACCCGGTTCGAGGAGGAGGAGGAATCGTCTGCGGGTGCATGGTGGACCCGGTACAGTATCCCGGGGCAAGATGGCCGCAGATGATGGCGTTGAGCCCGGCAGGAGAGTACTACCGACCGGTTATTTGTGACGCGGCGGATATCCAGAGGATACCGACGTAGTCTTGAGATTTGATGATATGGGCCAGTACGGATTTCCGGAGCCCGAGATTCGATGATATGAGCCAGTCCGGATTGCCGGAGCCCGAGATATTTGAGATATTGATACATTGAGACATCGAGGTATTGAAATTTGAGATGTCGAGACATTGAGATATTCATATTTGGTGTCGATACTTGACACGGATTCCTGTTGATTTCATTGATGATACTACAGTTAAATTACAGAAGTTTTACTAAGATAATAATACATATTTTCTCGTACTAAACATATTCAGATCTTTTGTTGGTTATGCATTCATATTGCTTACATACTAGTGCATCGCATCACATTAGTATATGTAGGCTGTGATGAAATTGCGTGTATGCTTACGATAGCTTTATTAGATGTTACTTATTACTCACGAGTTGGCAACTCACGCCCATTGTGCCACAGTATCTTGCTGGCTGACCCGTCAGCGCAATAGCGGTGGGCGTTCTTCCTCTTTTGCCTTCATTTGCTTGATTTGCAGCATTGCTCGTAGGTGGGTTGTGAGGATAGTTTTATTCCATCATGTACATTTTATTGTATCTAGTATACTCCATCCACGCTTGTATATTTGACTAGACAGTGAGACTCGTGAGATTTGTATTTGTAGTGTTTGGTGTCTATGCTCACTTGAGCCGACGTGGTTTTTTCTTGTTTCTTGCTTTCATATGATTATTGTGCACTTTTGATATACATATTACATGTGATTGTGATTCGCCATGGGCGAAGCGCTAGCTGCCGCTTGGGGATGCCTTTATTCATCTTTTATATGTATTTGCATGTGTTGTACCCATTTGGGGGCCAGTATTTACAAAGGAGACTCCGCCGAAATTTTCGGGAAAATATGATGTTACTTTAAATGTTTGATGCCACTTATTTTGATAAAACCATTTGCTTTAAAACAAGTTTTCCTTCACTCTATTTGTTAAATGGTTTAGTTTTCTGGACTTTGGCTTACTTAGATTACGTTGTGCCTTGAGACGTTTCATTGTTTAAGTGCCGGTCACGTTCCGTACCTTCGGGTCATGACAGAGTTAGTATCAGAGCGATAGGTTTTACCTTTCTGAGTGTAGGACGACCTTTGGTAGATGGAGTAGGTGACTTAAGCAGAGTGACGTAGTGTGTGTATGTTCTGCGGCATACTTACAATACGGTACTCCGCCTAAGTGACCTTAGGATATATGATTGCTTGTACTACCTTCCTTGATTCCATATGTCCTCTTGTTTTGATCGCAATGTTCCTATCAATCCTGTTTTTGCTCTAGACACTATGCTGCCAGAGACTACGAGGGCCAGAGGGCTGCCGCCAGAGATGAGATTAGAGTAGGCTCGTTTGAGACGATGACCAATCAGGGCGGTGCGCCTACCCCTCAAGGACAGAGTGATCCTCCTTCTTCAGGACGGATAGCTAGGCTGGAGTCGAATATTTAGGACTTGCGACAGATGGTTGGATTGTTAGTTGAGGCTAGCCGAGCTCCGAGAGCCGATGATGTCCCTCCTCCTGCAGGGACTGTGATTGTACCTGCTGCACAGGTAGCTGTTTCTGTTATTACCAAGTTTATTTATGTATCCTTATAGGAATTTTTTAGGCTGAGGCCTCCAGTTTGTTTTTACCGGCACGGATACAGCGGATGATACATAGACAATCCTTAACAGGATGGCTAGGATTCGTCGTTCACAGAGATGTTATGAGGAGATATGGATTGAGCTTATGAGTTTTCGTCTATAGAGGTCTTGCTCAGACGTGGGGCGAGTCAATTGAGAGAGGCCGAGCTGCAAATCTACTTCTTATGACTTGGAATAAGTTCACAACTGTATTTCTTGCTCGTTTCCTTCCGGAGAGCGTTCGAGATGCCCGAGCTCATAGTTTCGAGTCTTTGCGTAAGACTTTGGGGATGACAATGTCCGAGTATGATATATAGTTTACTTAGTGGTTCGATATGCTCTTTACTTGGTGGACACTGAAGAGAAACAGATAAAGAGGTTCGTGTGGCGATTGGACATGCAGTTATTTCTTGCCATCAACACCCAGCATTTTGACACTTTTGTAGCCGCGATGGATGCAGCCTTATTGCTAGAGAAGCGCATTTCTGAGACTTCGTTCGTTTTTAGGATCGAAGCGGATTTGTACCGGTATGCCAGCTCAGAGGCGGTTAGGTAGACGTCGTGAAAGGTGTTATTTCAGTGTTTTCTTTCGATGTGCGTAATTATTTTGTTGTTTGAACTTGTATCTACGCACTTTGTACTGAGATTGGACCGAGAGTCGTCCTTGTTTGATCTGCCGCTGATTGTTATTATTCCAGTAGGCGAGTCTTTTGTCGCTTGAAATGTGTTTCATTCGTGTTTGTTTCGTTCGTATCGGAGATATGGATTCTTCTTCCAATTTGCTTCTTCTCGATATCTTTGACTTCGAAGTTCTTCTGAGAATGGATTGGTTAGCCACGTGTTATGTTTTCGTGGACTACCGTGAGAAGGCGGTCAGATTTAATTTTCCGGGTAAGCCAGTTCTTGGTTGTTTTTAGGGAGACCGTAGCGTCGCCTTTCCCAGTTTGATTTCTTCTTGTCGCCTAGTCAGCTTTTCAGAAAAGGATGTCAGGAATTCTTGGCATATGTTTGTGATGTTAGAGCCGCAGAGGTCCCTTTGGACCAGGTTCCGATTGTGAGAGAGTTTCCATATGTTTTTCTGACGAGTTGCTTGGTCTGTCGCCAGAGCGCGATATTAAGTTCTGATTTGACTTGATTTCCGGCACGGAGCATTTTTCTATACCGCCATATCGGATAGACCCGGCGGAGCTTAAGGAACTGAAGGATCAGTTGCAAGATTTGTTGGATAAGGGGCTCGTTCGTCCGAGTGCGTCACCTTGGGGGATCTCCTATTCTGTTCGTCATGGAGAAAGACGGCAGTTGTGTTTGTGAATAGATTTTTGTCAGTTGAATTGGGTTACTGTACAGAACAGATATCCCTAACCTCGTATCGATGATTTATTTGATTAGCTTCAGGGTACGGGACATTTCTTGGAGATTGACTTGCAATTAGGTGACCATTAGTTGCGGGTTTGAGAGGATGATATTCCGAGGACTGCTTTTCGCACACGTTATGGGAATTATGAGTTTTTGGTGATATCGTTCGGACTCACCAATGCCCAGCAGCGTTTTTGGACTTGATCAACCGTATATTCAGGCCGTTTTTTGATCAGTCTATCATCATGTTCATTAAGGACATCCTAGTATATTTTTGGAGCCGATGGAGCCTGGGCAGTAATTGAGGAGTTCGTTGCAGACTTTGAGGGAGCACCAGCTATTCGCTAAATTATCCAAATGTGTTTTCTGGTTGGATGATGTGACTTCTTGGGTCACGTAGTTACGAGAGATGGTATACGTATGGAACCGAAAAAGATTGGGGATGTTCAGCACTGTCGTAGACCTGTATCGGTGACGGAGGTTCGCAGCATTTTGGGTTTGGACGGATGCTATTGATATTTCGTTTAGGATTTCTCGCTTATAGCTGCAGCGTTGACCGGATTGACCCGGAAGGGAGTTCCTTTTCTTTGGACCGAAGCATACGAGCAGAGCTTTCAGCAGTTAAAGACTCGTTTGATTACGGCGCCAGTATTATCTTTTCCTTTAGGATCAGGCCGTTTTGTTGGTTATTGTGATACTTCTCGGCAGTTGAAGAAGCACGAGCAGAACTATTCCACACATGGCTTAGCGATGGCTGCGGTGGTTTTTACACTTAATATTTGGAGACACTACTTATATGGCGAGTCGTGCCAGATATTTACGGACCACAAGAGTTTAAAGTACATTTTTCCAGCAGCGAGATCTGAATTTGAGACCGCATAGATGGATGGAGCTAGTGAAAGACTATGACTGCGATGATTCTTTATCATCCGGGCAAGGCGAATGTTGTGGCAGGTACTTCGAGTCGGAGGCCCGGAGGTAGCTTTTCTTGTTGAGCACAGTTTAGAGACATTCAATGGAAGATTAGAAGATTCCTTATGACAGTCGAGTGCAGTTTGAGTTTAGGTTGACCGGGGGACAACTTATCCGTGTCCGTGCACATCCACAGTTATTTGATCATATCCGTGAGGCATAGTCCGATGACGTTCATTTATCAGAGATCTTGGAGCAAGTTCGACAGGGCAGAGATTCAGAGTTCGTGATTGATAATCATGGAGTATTACGATTTTGGACTCGACTATATGCTCTAGATTCCGAGGGACTGAGATGCGAGATCTTAGAGGAGGTGCAACAGTCAGCATATATGAATTGTGATTTGATAGAAGTCTACTAGTGTGAAAAGATGAAAAGAGATGTCACAGATTTTGTTTCGGTATGCTGACTTGTTAGCAAGTCAAGGCCGAGCATCAGAGGCCAGCGGGAGAGTTACAATTGTTGGATATGTATGCCCTAGAGGCCATTATTGTTTAGTACTAGTTTGTATAATACATTTTGGAGGCTTGGGATATATATACGGGTTTACGACAGTCTTGCTCGATATAGTAGTATGCTACTTGGTTTGTTTCTATCTTAATATGTGTATATGTTTCTTTTAATATATCGATAATACATATTGATAGAGCCCCTAAGATCTTTGCTTGACTACCGGCGTTATGATGGCAATCACACTAGTGGGGGCTGGGTAGTCTATAAGCACATCCTTACTTTGGTCCCTAGTCGTAGGATTATCGAGACAGGGCATCGATACTCCAGAGTAGACTGGTGCATACGCTTCTCGTCCCATCAGGGGAGATGGTCTGTCCCACAGCCATTAGTACGTCGTACTGGAGATAGTATGCAGGTGCTCATTAGGTTACGAGTACACTGGACAGGACTCGTCGGGAACTGTAGGTTGGTATTATATCTATCGTCGGTTAACAATTCCCAAGTGACATGAGTACAGCTTAGTCCGTTGACTTGACACTGTCACTTCGCCTCAAGTGTGTTCCCACTGTTCTTAGATTGCTACCCTACCACGGCTCTATTGAGTCGTGCAAACAGGTAGTAGTTGGGTGCAGTCCCGAAGCACTTGGAGGCAGTGACGGTTAGACAGGATTCGTCTCTCCCGGTATTGGGAGTTGATATCGCGCTGTGTCTAGGAGAGCCATTACACATAGTCGTCCCTGGCCAGGGTAAGAGAGATTTGCTGGTAGTGTTACCAATAGTTTCTCAGGGTGTTCTGGGATACACTCCGACACGACTTTTACCGCTATTAGGGGTTTGACGTTTGCCACCCCCTAGGACCGACATGCGATACTCTCAGATGATCAGACCGGACTGTATGGAGATTGTCACATTTAGGCTCAGTAGGAGTTTGGATTGGTTCACCTCATCAGTCTTCTTGTCGGCATCTACCCGGGGACCGTTACGTACAGATAGTACCGCTTGCGGCCTGTGGTTAAACCCACTGCCAGCGCAGTATCGAGCCTTTAGAGTCCCACACAGAGGGTTACTCGCCTTTAGGCAAAACAGAGTAGAGGTCGCATGGTTTTGCGACGGGGTTCGTTCACATCCGCGCACTTGTGCACGTTGGGTGTCCGGGCAGTTATTACTAGCAGGCTTTGGTTTAAGCCAGATCCTAGTATTTGTTTTGGGATTGGTTTTGTCTCAGTGTATTCGTGTTCCTCGGAACACGGATGCGGGTGTGTATGCACAGTTGACAGAGGCAGAGGATTCTCATTACGGTTGTTGACCATTTGACTTTGGTTGACTTGTTGACCGTTGACTTTTTCCAAACCCTAATGAGAATGAGGAATATGGTTAATAATATTAATTAAGGATAATTGTGCTATGGTTAGGGTTGTTGACAATTTGACTTTTGTTGACTTGTTGACCTTGTTGACCGGTTGACCATTGTGATCTTGTTGACCAACATCATTTCATTTCAATGATGCTTCTTGTTCTTTGCAAAATGCATTAAATGAAGGTAATGATAGTGGTCATTCATAAACTAACCATCACAATTCTTAATGATTATTATTATTATCATTATTCTAAAATATGTGAGCATGGTTGCATTATGAGAGCTTATTCTATCATAATCTTTCTCTCTCTTGAAAGAAAGCTCTCCCTCTTCCTCTCCAAAAGTTTAAGTGTTCCATGAGTTGGAAATCATGAACTTTTGCGACAAAGCCACCATAACTCTTCTCTACTCATTCTAAGGTTCTAGGTTTAGCAAACCAAGTACCTTAGTTATCTCTAGGTTGAGATAGGAGCTCAAGTTCGAGGCCTTAGGGTGGATCCATCTACGGCAAAGAGGAGACGACGAGGAGGAGCCGTTCAAACCACTACAATGAGCAAGCAAGGAGGAGAACCACAAAAAGAAGAGAAGGAGTTCAATACCTAGGTATAACCATTCTACATAGTAGCTAAAACTTGTAGTTTATTTGTTAGTTTTTGTTTAACAAAGATCCTTCATGGATGGTCCATGTTACCTAGTTAGAAAATTTTGATTTTTACCTATTCCGCCTCCCAGAAAGAACCGGGGTGGGTAACGTGGACCTAACAAAAACCTTTACCTATTCCAGAGTAGAAATAAGAGAAGATTTTTATGGAATTTATTGTGGTTCTACCTAGGACCAGTCGAGAGTATGGCTCTATTTGAGTTATCATAGACCGATTGACGGAAGCAGCTCATTTTCTGCCAGTCAAGACCATTTTCGGATTTGTTCAGTATGCTCAGATATATGTTGATGAGATTGTGCGACTACATGGTGTTCCGACTTGTATTGTGTCCGTAAGAGACACCCAGTTCATCAGCAGACTATGGCAACAACTTCAGGAGACCTTGGACACCCCGATTGAGCTTTAGTACATTTTCCTACCTGTAACATTTCAGAAAATATAAAATATTATTTTTAGAATTTAATATTAAAATAATATATTTCCCGGAAACTACCCGATTTGCGAAATTGGGGTTTTCGATAAAGGTTATAAATATATACCAATAATTATGAAATAGATGGAAATAAAAATGAATTATTAATTTAAAAATATATTTAAAGGATTTGGCATTTTTAAAATTTATTATATGCAGTTTTGATAAAAACTCGATTAGTGCACTACTAATCGCGATTAAGCCAAATCCGTGTTTTTGCAGTTTTACGTGGCTAGTGCACCATGTCATGTTGCATTTGGTTACATGTTATCGCATTTGTGTTGTTTTATGGGTATTTTGTGTTTAGGTTTTAAAATTACAAGAGAAAAGAAAAAGAAAATGAAAAAGGGTATAAGGGTAAATATTGAGAGAAAGAGAGGGTTAGAATAAGTGAGGAGAGAGAGAGGGGCTGTCTCATTTCTTTTCCTCCCCATTTCTTTTCATCTTCTTCATCTTCACCTTCCCTCTACCTTCACCCCAAGGTATCATCTCAAAAACTCCATCAAAACCCTAAACCCCTTTCATTAAAGTTGATCTCCTCCTTTTCCTCTACACATTGGACCAAGAAAAGTGGGATTTTGACAACATTGGCAAACTAGGGTTTTTCTTGAGTTGCATCCATGAGATATATCTTCTTCCATTTAGTGTAGTTCTTAGTTCTTTGTATTCTAGTTTAGTTTAAAAGTGGTTTAAGTGTGTAATGGTGAAGTTAGAGATTCCTAGAGAAGGATTAGGGTTGGATTGTGTTGTGGTGATGGAAGTTGCTGTCCCCTAGTGCTGTTTTTACTGGCCAAGACCCGGGCTAGAAACCATTATACGAACTTTAGATTCATCGATATCGGAAAATTTTGAAAATTGTGATGGTATTTAGGAATCTGCTATCACTCGGGGATCTGGAAAATTATTTAGCGAACACAGTGACACATGCAAGCACCCAGGAAGCTACCACAGAGACCCGAGACCCCAACTCCACCTATAGGCCATAGATTTAATCATTCTAGCCGCAATTTGCGGCCAGAGTAGGGTTTATTTGGTCCATGTTTGTTCTAGGGTTTTATCTCCAGTAAATTAGACCCTCCATATGTGCAGAATTGACTAATTTGACCTAGTGTAAAATCTGGGACCATTTTCTTAAGTTGCTGCCTTGTATTTCGCGATGTTTTTGAATTTAAGTTTTGGTATTTGTCATTGTATTCTGTCGTGTGGCGTTTGAACGCAACCGACTAGGGTTATTGGTCGGTTTTGCATGTGTGGGCTATAGTTTCTGACCTATAGGCGATCCGTGTGCCGCTTTCGTTTCCGGACTTGATGTTAATAGCGATTGCGATTGTTTATTATTGTAGGTAGCCTCGCATGGATTCCGACGCGACGGAGCGTGGCATCATCGACTTCGGCAATCGAGGATCAAGGTGAGTGGATCTATATCCACGGGGGAAGTCGGGTGGATGGCTATATCACCCCCGCAAAGTTTTGGTGGAAACCGATTTGTAGCATATGGTTAAGAAAACCTAGATTTGAAAACTAGGGTTAAAGTTAAAAGAACGTTAGTGAAACCATATTATAAATTAAGGATAATTAGAAGTGATATGATACGACTAGTATGTGATGACGAGACTTGAGGATGAGATTTGATGATATTGCCGTTTAGGGTACTATAGGACTAGATAGTCGACGTAGATGTGTCATCCGAACCATACATATTTCCAAACTGAAGAATCGTATGCATCTTTTAAACAGATACCTTGAGGGATGTTACGGATTTTCAAATGATATATTTTCCCTAAAAACACCGTAACCCTTATTTTCAAATCTATGATTCGCATCTTTTTTTAAAAAAACTGATTGTATGGTTCGGGTGTGTATGTTAGATTAGATAGGTATTCTTATAGTAAAGGTAGAATGTATATATAAAACATTTGACTCAATGTGAGACATAAATGTGATGAAAAGAATTGTACGATGCGATATGATGAATTTGGTGATATGTTGGTATACGGATGCGAGTCGATTGAGATGATTGATTGCCGGTCCCCCTGATATGAGATTTTTATGGATGAGACCTGGGACATTGGTATATAAATGTATACATAGAATATCGTGAATCATGTGTGATATGTCGTACGAGACGTTAGGTCCGTACCCTCCTCGACTTATAGGTTGATAGGATCCCTGATAGCTTATTGCCGCCGTACGATGATTTTCCGTACGTGATGAGTTTGACTTGATGATTGATTCATACCCTTGACTAGAGGATGCCATACGAAGGATTATACCGTACGCGATGTTGTGAGGCTGGATGTCGATTGATAGATTCACCGACTCGGTCTTGTAGACACGTATACCTTATAGCTTTTAGCTGATGATTCACCTTATGCTGCATTCATATTATTCGCATTGCATTACTTATTCCTGCGCTAGTACACCCGCACCATTATCGATAATGCGTATGTTACACGTACACAGTTTTGCTGGCTAACACACTTCATCATCGATAATTTCCAGGTCCCTACACAGTAGGATTGCTGCATCACGATATGACTTATTGTACACTCATACTTGCGTATATACCACTTGTATATCCATATTGGCGCACATACATATTGTATACCCATAGTTACGGACATATACATTTGTACGTCCATACTTGCGTATATACACATATGCACATGTATACGATATTGCATTCGATTTTGGAGATTTGGGAACCGCATGATATATTTTAAAAACTAGATTCATTTAAAAGAGCGGTTTTCCTTCGATATGTGCATAAGACAGTTCCATGTTTCATGATATACGGATATGCTTACATTTCTGTTATATATCGCATACATCATGCTTTATGATGACACGCATTGAGATATGTTGTTTTCATGAGATTTCTGGATTTGAGAACCGTGGCTATTTCAAAAGAAAGCATGTACTGTTTTAAAAACTCGGTTTCTGTTGATATGATATTTCAGTGCGTCCACCATGCGTTTTCTCGGTTTTGAGACGTATGATATGTGAAATCCGATTCGGGGAGCTGGATGAGGCCGATTGCGGGTACATGAAGGACCCGGTATGGTACCCCGGGGCGAGAACGGACTGCTGTTCTGCAGCCGGTGAGCCTGGCAGTGGGACTACTACCTACCGGTGATAGTATTTGGGCTCGGCGGATATCCGGAGGATACCAACCGGAGTCGAGAGATGATATGGGCCGATCCGGACCGATAGAGCCCGAGGCCCGATCCGGACTGACGGAGCCCGAGATATGAGGATTTACGTGTCGATGCTGGACACGGGTTTTCATGATATTTTCGTGTGTCGATACTGGACACCCAGGTTCTATGATTTTGATGTGTAGCGAGAGACACACGTTGATTTATATCCTCATACTTCCATGCATATACTTTTATGATATTTACATGCATGATGTTGTTGGGTCATTGGTTGACACGTGGACGGGACCCACATGCATACAGACATTGATTATATTGTTGGATGATATTCACATGCTGCCTGCCATTGATATTAGTGTTGGCACATATACAGACCCGGTCATCCTAGATATCATAGTATTACCTTTATGATATAGTTGACCCAGGAGTCGTTGTTTATTCGATTTCTATCTGTAGATGTTTTTCTATACACGAGTTGGCAACTCTCCCCGTTGTGCCACAGTTCTTGCAAGTTGACTGCATGGATCCGTAGCGGGATCACTGGCATATAGCTTCATTTGGGTATTTTGCATTGGTAGGTGGGACACTTGTATCGTACCCACTATTGGATTTATATTTCATATTGTATCTAGTCAACTCCATCAATCAAAATTAGTAATTTGTATAAGTAATGAGACTTAGTGAGATTGTAGTTGCAAGACTTAAAGCGAGGGGTTTTCCGCTACTTGTGGTTTTGATTTCTTGCTTATTTCTTTATCTTTTTGTGGTGAACTTCGCCGTTGGGCATCATATACTTATATATACTGTATTGCGTGGTTGTGATCCGCCGTTTGGCGAAGAGCTAGCTCCTACTCGGGGATGCCTTTATTATTATTATGTACTTGTGGTTTTGGATCAAAAAATACAAAGGAGATGCTGCCCAAATTTTTAAAAGACGAAACACGTTTTCAAACTAGCAAATTTTACTTGCATTTTCATGTTCCTTTTCTATGCATTAAGAAAACTTGATTTCATTATACTTTTATTTCAAAACATCACATCTTTTATTTTCTTAAGAAGGTTTAGATTTCTGGGTTTCAGCTTACTTGAATTACGTTACGCCTTTAGACGTTGCGTGATTTAAGTGCTGGTCACGAGTTAATATTTTGGGTCGTGACAAACATGGTATCAGAGCGCTAGGTTTAACCTTGGTTCGAGTCTATGTTTGACAATGCGGAGTCTAGGGCGGGTATGTATTTCGGAACCTAGGCTTGACCTTATGGAACTTTGACTTTAACAGGGGGGTATTAGACCCGAACTTTCGTTTCATAGGCTGGCCTTGATTGATGGAGTAGGTAGCTTGAGTAGAGTGACGTACCGTACGTATGTTCCATGGCATATTTACGATACGATACTCCACTTAAGAAATCTTAGGATGTACATATTTTTGAGACTTATGATTCTCTTCATACCCATGATTATACATCTATTTGAGATCCTTGATTCTATTCGTTCCATGATCATACTCTCATTGATGTTGTTCCTTCTTATGATCATGTATCCATGTTGGATCTGTCGTTTCCTTTCATGTCGTTGATCTGCTTTCTTCGATACTCTATTGAGGTTCCTGTCACCATGTTTGAGCGCAGATTGAGCTGTCGCTAGTGTATGGTCAGGGAGGGCTCGTCTGGTACGAGGGCTGGCCATTATGATGTCTGGTGACTTGGGAACGTCTCGATGTAGTGTTTGTGTTGTGACCTCTTATTGAGGTGAGTGTTTGGTTTTACACCGGATGATCGGGCCATTGTTAGAGCTGCCAGTTGCTAGAGGTCTGTTGATGTACAGCATACCTCAGAGATTGTGATGTCGCCTATTGTGCAGAGAGATGACCCAGCTGTTGCTGAGATTGTGAGGATGTCGCTTCCAGAGCTTACGAGCAGAGATCGCCAGAGCTTCCAGACAGAAATGCGACAGATGATAGCTAGTCCATCCCGATTTGAGAGACGAAGGTGATTCGTTAGATTGATGCACCGACGTAGGCCCAGTTGAGTTGATATTTCCAGTGTGGAGAGACTTACTCAGATCTAGAGCAGGCCGATCCAGAGATTACCGTTGATGTATTGTCTTTCCTGGAGAATTTGGGCATTGTCTAGCATGCGGACGAAGGGTATTCACATGTCGGCTAGGCGACGCTAAAAAGTTTGAGCGAGTATCAGAAACCCATTTTTCCTAAGTTTAAAGTGCTCAGAGGAACATGCAAGTGATTCTGTGGACCCTCTAGAAGAATGAAACCCTAACTCGACATGATGACCATGGAACCGCTTTTGAGCCTCAGGGTTTGCGGCAGTTTAGCGGTGCCATCAGTGAGGCTTGGGCTTGCTCTTCTGCGGCTGGTCCAGAGGTACCGTGGTTTGTGCCAGATATTTTTGGACTGTGCTCAGGTGTTGAGCATTCGGGAAATTTTAGGACCTCGATGACTCGATCGAAAAGTTTGACGTCGTCCAGATATCATGTGATAAGAGATCAGCAAGCTGACCAGCTTCGGATAGAGGACCTCACCCAGATGCGTTGTGAGTTTATTGAGAGCAGGCGAGTAGAGAGTATTCCTCCGATGGTTGGGATGAGTTCCCGAGGACGTGTTCGTCCAGATATCTTCTACAGAGTGATGAAGATACAGAGTACGCAATTTCGAGTCCGTGTGAGAGACTCCGGATTGACCGTGGCCGAGAATAGTTGAAGTGCGCAGATAGCATGGCGTGACGTCACAGTGGACGATGATATAGACGAGGGGAACCAGAGGTTCGTGCGAGACACTGACGAGCTGTTATTACTCCCCGTCGAGATCAGAGATCTTATATGCTTACAGAGGCGTTGGGATGGGGCCAGTTCCCGAGGAAATGTTGTGCTGGAAACGCAGATGTCCAGAAAATGAGAACAGGTTATATAAGAGTACCAGCCTCCGTACAATTCGGCATAGGCAAGATAAGAAGAGACCTTGAGCAGGATTCCTTCCAGGACACTGCTGCAATGAGATTTGCACCCAGGATCAGTTGCGTCACGTGTATTCAGAGGACCAGAGGCCGATGCCAGTAACGTGCTGCTTTACGAGTGGTCGTGATGATTGGCCGAGAGATGATCAGAGAAGTGCTAGAGAGGAATCGTTCCCGTTAGCACACCTGACCGGGCCGATGAGCCGATGGATTACGAGATTGGTAATCCGCAGAGAAAATGAGTATCCAGAGACAAAGGACGCCAGACCGTGAGCAAGAGGCTAACGGACGTTCTTTCTCTGCCAGTTTTAGGCACACCGATATTTTTCGACATTGTAGGAGATGTACCTCAATGTCATTTGCTGCGATTTGCGTTGTGATCCGAGTATCACACTTATATCGCTTGGATTTGAGTTTTGATGATGAGTTTCATGATGTTTATTTCATGCACCATGGATGCACCTACTTGGTATTTACATTTTGTGCATAGTTATTGCACTTGAGATATGTTTTTATACACCGCTGTATTGGTTTTTGATTTGTGCATATTTATTGCACTTGATATCGGTTTTGTGCCTTGGCTGCACATGTTTATGATTTCGTGAATTTCATACAGTTGATTTGATTTTTGTGCGTGTGGTACGCACTCGATTTGATTTTTTCACTCGGTATAGCTTATATGTGCTTGTAGTGCATTGATATGTGTTTTGTGCACGCAGTTGCACGCGTTTACGATTTTATACACCCTGATACACTCGGTGTTGCTTTTATACGCATTTGAGTTATGTATTTGTATTTTGTGCACTGGATGCACTGTATTTGTATTTCGTGCATCGGATGCACTTGGGTGAGATTTTACTCATGCATGTTGGATGCCCTTGATTTAGATTTCTTTCGTGCATGATGGATGCACTTGATTTAGCTTTTATTCGTGCAAGTTTGATGCACTTGATTTAGATTTTATTCGTGCATGATGGATGCACTTGATTTGGATTTTCGTGCATATTGGGCGCATGATATGAGACGTGATTTTGTGCACACCGGATGCACTCGATTTGGGATTTTTATTCGTGCACGTTAGTTGCACTGGATTGAGATTTTCGTGCACTCTAGGTGCACTTGATATTATTGTCATGCACACCCGTTGCACTGGAAAGATGCTTCGTGCATACCTGTTGCACTTAGTTTTTCTTTTGTGCATATTTTGGTACCTGTATTTGGATTTGATTTCCGTGCGCACCAGACGCACGCGATTATTGGATACGCCTTTTGAGGCTGATTTTGCTTTTGAGCACCTTGTTTTCATGATAGGCACTATATTATGAAGTAGCCTAACATGACTGATCTGAGGACAGTACCTGAGTACTTTGCATGCATTAAAAGTTTACCAAGAGGTTTTTGAAAAAGTGCTATAATCTCGCTATTTCCTACGTGTCCGTGAGCGACACGAACGTTTATAAAGGAAAACCTTTTGGGATATTTTGAAAAAACGACGGAACCTGTATTTAGGAAAACATATATGAACATATATTATTATTTTAGAATGAGCGTCTGTCACTTATGCCGTGAGTTACGCATTCACGCGGCGAATTAGAAAATATTTTTGCATGAGTTTTATTTAGTTCTTAAAAGTTTTCCAAAGATGCATACTATACACGTATTATAGTATTTGACTAGTGTATATTGGATTTCAGTAGTGGATTTCGAGATCTGTATCTCTATTATAACTCCGAGGATAGGCGTGCAAATCCGATGATTTGCGTGACGCTTGACAGAGTTCGATTTTGAGTTTTGTACTCGTTTTTATGCGCACTTGACACGCTGTGTTGTTTCTGCATCTTCCGTGATTTCGGAGCCTCATTGATTTGAGCTGATTATTGAAATATTTTAGATTTTGGGGGTTTAAATTTAAATTCGGGGACCGAATTTATTTAAGCGGGGAAGATTGTAACATTTCAGAAAATATAAAATATTATTTTTATAAATTAATATTAAAATAATATATTTCCCGAAAAATGCCCGATTTGCGAAATTGGGGTTTTCGAAAATGGGTATAAATATATACCAATAATTGGGAAATAGAAGGAAATAAAAATGAATTATTCATTTTAAAATATATTTAAAAGATTTGGCATTTTTAAAATTAATTATATGCAGTTTTGATAAATACCCGATTAGTGCACTGCTAATCGCGATTAAGCCAAATCCGTGTTTTTACAGTTTTCCGTGGCTAGTGCACCACGTCATGTTGCATTTAGTTACATGTTATCGCATTTGTGTTGTTTTATGGGTATTGTGTGTTTTGGTTTTAAAATTACAACAGAAAAGAAAAAGAAAATGAAAAAAGGTATAAGGGTAAATATTGAGAGAGAGGGTTAGAATAAGTGAGGAGAGAGAGAGGGGCTACCTCATTTCTTTTCCTCCCAATTTATTTTCATCTTCTTCATCTTCACCTTCCCTCAACCTTCACCCCAAGGTATCATCTCAAAAACTCCATCAAAACCCTAAACCCCTTTCATTAAAGTTGATCTCCTCCTTCTACTTTACACATTGGACCAAGAAAAGTGGGATTTTGACAACATTGACAAACTAGGGTTTTTCTTGAGTTGCATCCATGAGGTATATCTTCTTCCATTTTGTATAGTTTCTAGTTCTTTGTATTCTAGTTTAGTTCAAAAGTGGTTTAAGTGTGTAATGGTGAAGTTAGAGATTCTAAGAGAAGGATTAGGGTTGGATAGTGTTGTGGTGATGGAAGTTGCTGTTATAAGACCCCTAGTGCTGTTTTTACTGGCCAAGACCCGAGTTAGAAACCATTATACGAACTTTAGATTCATATCGGAAATTTGTGAAAATTATGATGGTATTTAGGAATCTGCTAACACTCGGGGGCCTGGAAAATTATTTAGCGAACACAGTGACACATGCATGCACCCAGGAAGCTACCACAGAGATCCGAGACCCCAACTCCACCTAAATGCCGCAGATTTAATCATTCTGGCCGCAATTTGCGGCCAGAGTAGGGTTGATTTGGTCCATGTTTGTTCCAGGGCTTTATCTCCAGTAAATTAGTGTAAGTCGATGTACAACACCCCACGAGTTGCGGAGAGGCGGAAATATGAAAAACGATTTTGTTTTGTATGCAAACATCGACTAACTGAAGATCTTTTCTAAACGATAATTAACAACAAGCATAGAGTTCTAAGCTACTATGTAAAGAAGTTATACCATATGATTCTAGTCCTTCGTCTTTATGATCTCTACGTCCTCTTCGGCCTCCTATCCGTGATAGATGATCCACCCGAGAACCCTAATCTAAGCTATTACCTCTAAACTTGAGGTTACTTAGTTTCCCTAGTTGCTAATCAAAGTAACTAAGATGATATAGAGTTAGGTTATGAAGTGTTTAGTCTATACTAATCCTTGTTCTCAACTCATGAGTGGTAGGATTAGGTTTTGAAGAAGAGAGTGAGCTTGAGGAGAGAGAAGGTGGAGATGATCATGAGAAGAGAAAAGCTTCTCACTTGAATATATAAAGAATAATGAATTATCAAATAAAATAAATTAAATGATTATTCACCATGCTTCATTTATTCAACAAGAGTGATTCACCATATGAGTCATTAAGTAATTAATGATGCATTAATGATGCATTAAATGATATGATGAATCGCACAAATGAGTCACAAAAGCAATTAATGAAAATGCCACCTTACCCCCTCATGTCACCATCCTTCTAGAAGCTTGTCGGAAAATTATGAGAATCCCCCTTGCATCCGTGAAAACACAGAAAAACTTTAGACTGTATAAATCCAATAACTTGATACTAGAATCTGGCTTAAACTAAAGCCGACTGGTAAAAACTGTCCGAATGTCGTACGTGCGTTTAAACACTTATGCGTCGGAACCTTTGTCGTAAAACCATACAACCTCTATATCATTTCACCTGGGTTTGGGAAATCTCTGTGTGGGACTCTAAAGACTCGACTACTACGCTGGCAGTGGGTTTAACCATAGACCGCAAGCGGCACTAGCTGTACGTAACGGTCCCCAGGTAGTTGTCGATAAGAAAGCCGATGAGGAAACCCGTCGGAAATCCTACTGAGCCTGTCCGTGACAATATCCGCGCAGTCCGGTCTGTTCGTCTAAGAGTATCGCATGTATGGTCTAGGGAGGTGGTGGACGTCAGACCCCTAATAACCGTACAAGTCATGTCGGCATGGCTCAAGACCATCCGAGAATCTACTGATCACTCCATCAGCAATTCTCAATCAGCCCTGGCCAGGGACTCATGGTAATGACCAACCGATCACCGTGCGATATCAACTCCCTATACCGGGAGAGACGAATCCCTAACAGTCGCTCACTGCCTCCAAGTGGCTCGGGACTGTACCCAACTAAAACCTGTTTTCACGACTCCTTTGAATCGTCGTAGGGTAGTAATCAATGCACAGTGGGAACTCACACGAGACAAATGACGACCTTAAGTCAACGGACTATCTGCACACATGTCACCTGAGAACTTCTACCTGACGTTAGGTATAATACCATCCAGTCAGTTCTCGGCGAGTCCTGCCCGGTGTACTCACACCCGGTGAGCATCTGTATACAATCTTAGGTGCACTCCACCAATGGCTGTGGGACCAGTCCATCGCCCCTCCTCAGGGTCTAGATATGTATACACTAGTTTACTCCGGAGTATCGATGCCCAATCTCGATACTCCTGCGACCAGGGACATCTAAGGATGTGCCTATTGACTATCCAGCTCCCACAAGTATGACTTCCATCACAACGCCGGTAGTCAGGCAAACACCCTATGGGCTTTATCAACATATATATATAAATACCAAGTAAAACATATCATACGTTAAGACAAAGACAAACCAAATAGCGTACTATCATATCAAGCAAGATTGTCATGTACATACATATCCCTAGCATCCTATACAATGAAGGCCTCTAGGGCATATATATCCAACAATCTCCCACTTGCACTAAGGCCTATAATTGGTGCAATGAGTACTCACTGTCTCTACCAGATCCAGTTGCTGGCGTACCGCATGCCTAACATCTCAAACAGCTTCTCGAACTGTACTTGAGGGATGGCCTTGGTGAATGGATCTGCCGTGTTGTCTTTTGTGTCCACTCTCCGTATCTTGATCTCCCGACGATCCACGATCTCCCTGATCAGGTGAAACCGCCTTAAGATATGCCTGGATTTCTGATGGGACTTTGGTTCCTTCGCTAAAGCTACAGCGCCATTGTTATTACAATACAAAGGTATTGGATTAGCAATGGACGGAACCACTAGAAGTTCAGAAATGAACTTCCTCATCCAGACAGCCTCTTTTGAAGCTTCACTAGCAGCTATATACTCAGCCTCCATAGTTGAGTCTGCGACGGTATCCTGTTTGGAACTCCTCCAACATACCGCCCCTCTATTGAGGGTAAACACAAAACCCGAAATGGATTTAGAATCATCCTTGTCACTTTGGAAGACGGAGTCGGTAAAAGCCTCTACCTGGAGGTCCTTATTACCGTAAACTAAGAACATCTCCTTAGTCCTTCTCAGATACCTGAGAATGTTCTTTACCGCTATCCAATGCTTCTCACCTGGGTTAGACTGATACCTACTTACCACACTAAGTGCGTAACCTACATCCGGTCTTGTACATAACATCGCATACATTACGGATCCCACTGCCGAAGCATAGGGTATAATGCCCATGCGAGCCCTCTCTTCATCAGTCTTTGGAGACATCTCTTTGGAGAGGGTGATTCCGTGACAAGCGGGCATATTACCGCGCTTGGAATCTTCCACACTAAATCTCTTTAGTATAGTGTCAATATACCTGGACTGTGAAAGTCCCAACATTCTATTAGATCTATCACGATGGATCTTAATGCCCAGAATGTATGATGCATCTCCCAAGTCTTTCATGGAGAATTTCTGTGACAAGAAGAGCTTTACTGATTGAAGCATAGGGATATCATTTTCTATCATTAGTATGTCATCGACGTACAAAACGAGGAAGACTACTGCTTTTTCTACAATCTTCCTATAAATACATGGTTCATCTACATTTTTGATAAAGTCAAATTCTTTGACAGTCTCATCAAAGTAGATGTTCCAGCTCCGCGACGCTTGCTTTAATCCATAAATGGATTTAAGCAACTTGCACACTCTTCCGCTGCTCCCACTGTCTAAAAAACCTTCTGGTTGATCCGTGTAAACACTCTCTTCTAAATGTCCATTTAGAAAAGCTGTTTTTACGTCCATCTGCCAGATTTCATAGTCATGGAAGGCAGCAATCGCAAGCAGGATCCAAATGGATTTAAGCATAGCTATAGGTGAAAAGGTTTCATCATAGTCCAATCCTGGTCTTTGACGAAAACCTTTTGCAACGAGTCTAGCTTTGTAGGTTTCCACTTGTCCAAATGCACCAATCTTCTTTTTGAAGATCCATTTGCATCCAACTAGTTTTACTCCAGGAGGAGCAACTTCTAAAGTCCATACTTTATTGGTGTACATGGATTCCATTTCGGATCTCATAGCATCCAGCCATTTCATCGAGTCGCTACTCGTGATAGCCTGCTGAAAACTAGTAGGCTCATCATCATCGATGATGCAATCCTCTCGATCCCCATCTAGAAGAAAACCATAGTATCTTTCAGGAGGATGAGAAAGTCTACTAGATCTGCGGAGTGGCGTTGGTTCGTCATGTTCTATTGAAATTTGAGGTTCTACTAAGTCCTCGGTAGCAGTTTGAGGTTCTGGAATTTCTTCCAACTCTACCGCGCTCCCACTAATTTCTTTTGCAAGAAATTCGCTTTCTAAGAAGACAATGTGGCGAGCAACAAACACCTTTTGTTCTTCAGTGTGGTAGACCATATACCCTTTTGAATGCTTGGGGTATCCTACAAACTTGCATAAAACCGATCGTGCTTCGAGCTTGTCCGGATTATGCTTTTTAACATATGCCGGACACCCCCATATCTTGATATACTTGAGATATGGTCTCTTCCCGCTCCACATTTCATATGGAGTGGTAGGCACAGACTTAGTTGGAACTCTATTCAATAGGTATGCTGCTGATTTTAGAGCAAATTCCCAGAAGGAAAGTGGCAACTCAGCACTACTCATCATTGAACGCACCATATCTAATAGCGTGCGATTTCTCCTTTCTGATACACCATTATGCTGAGGTGTATAAGGCGGAGTAAGCCGAGAGAGAATTCCATTCTCTTTTAAGCATTCAAGGAAACTGGTACTTAAGTATTCTCCACCTCGATCAGATCAAAGTGTCCTGATGCTTTTACCAGTTTGTTTCTCTACTTCATTTTTATACTCCATAAACTTCTCAAAAGCCTCGGATTTATGCTTCATTAAGAACACATGTCCATACCTGGAGAAGTCATCAGTAAAAGTGATGAAGTAGGAGTGACCACTTCGTGCATGCGTAGACATCGGACCACATACATCACTGTGTACATGTCCCAAGTGTTCAGTGGCTCTTTCTCCGTGTCCGGTGAACGGAGATTTGGTCATTTTTCCTTTGATACATGATTGACAAGTTGCATATGATGAATATTCAAACGAATCTAAATATCCATCTTTATGTAACTTAGCCAACCTTGTTTCATTTATATGACCAAGTCTACAATGCCATGGGAAGGCTTGATTTGAATCTAGAGCCTTTCTTTTAAGTGTGTTTTGAATATTGAAAATTTGAGGTTGATTAAGTATGTATATGCCGTTTTCCAGTTTGCCAAACCCAATCAGTTCTTGATTTAGGTGAATGTTCATAACATTTCTTTCAAGCGCAAAACTATATCCTTCATTCGATAACAAAGATACTGATATAATATTACACAACATACTGGGAATACAAAAACAGCTGTACAACACCAAAATGTGCCCACTAGTCAACCCTAGGTGATATTCCCCTATTGCAATTGCATCTACATGCATTCCATTGCCCATCAGGAGAGTCATATCACCTGTCCCCAGTACTCTACTATTTCTCAGATCCTGCAATGAATTACAGATATGAGAACCAGAACCGGTATCAAGTACCCATAATGTAGAGTTAACTGAAAGACAATTTTCGATTACAAATACACCTGAAGTAGAAGCAACCGCTTGCTTTATGTCCTTGGCTTTGAAGGCCTAACAATCCTTCTTCCAGTGCCCCTACTTGTGACAATAGAAGCATTCGTTCTTCTCTGTCTTCACCCTTCCTGCCTTGTTCATTCCCTGCACCTTCTTGACCCCACCTTTCGGTTTGGTGGCTTTCATCTTCTTCTTCCCTTTAGCTTTCGCTTTAGATTTAGAAGAAGACGATTGGACAACATACAGAACGAGGGTGTTCTCCTTTTTCAAGGAGGTCTCTGCTACCCTCAACATATTGAGGAGCTTTGGAAGATCAACTTCCATTTCGTGCATGTTGAAGTTCAGCACGAACTGAGAGAAGGTGTGGGGAAGGGACTGCAAAATCAAGTCGATATACAAATAATTCTCTAGCACGCATCCCAGGTTTGCGAGTTCCTCGATTAGGATGATCATTTTGAGGACGTGCTCTCCTACAGGCGATCCTGGAGCTAATCTCATCTGGAAGAGTTTCCTTGAGGTTTCGTACCTGGCGATACGGGAGTGCTCCCCATACAATTCTTTGACATGGAGAAAGATGGATATAATATCCATACTCTCGTGCTGTTTCTGGAGTTCATTGTTCATGGACGCCAGCACGATACACTTAGCTCGCTCACAATCCAGATCCCAGGTTTTGCGAACTTCCTTGTCCACAACTGAGGAATCTGGTCCTGGGATAAGGGGAGGAACAGCGGTGGTAACATATGCTACTTTGTCATAAGTCAGTGCAATATTGACTTTCCTTAGCCAATCTTTATAGTTCTGTCCGGTCAGTATATTTTTTTCAAGTAATAGTTTTAGTCCTGTCATGGTAGCTGCCAGAGAGAGAGAAAAGAAAACACTCAGCATATGCTCTTGCAAGTTTAGATTGGTTTATTAATTTATCTAAACAGGATGGCTCCCACTGTTTCCTCAAATCCTTCTTCAAAACCTAAAAGAAGAACTAGTCAGGATTTAATCACACGTCACAATACTTGCTTAACCATTCAGCCAGGCTAGTGTTGGTACTTCGAGGGAGGTTTTCCAACGCTTTCGCGAAGTTCCTTAATTAAATAATCTCTTTTCCTTGGAGGCGTAGCCCTCTAACACCTTTCTAGTCACCTATTTGGTTTATAGCATTGATTGTTAAGTGAGAAAAATTCCCGAAAGTAATCCTACTCATCAGTGGAATCGGGATCCAACTATCATTGCATGATGCCCTAGATGGAAGCCACTCTAGTCACCACACTCCAGAAGGTATGCTAAATCTGCAAGTTTCCTTTATGTTTGAAACTCCCGATGTGATTTTTACCCCAAGCTCTTATGACCTTGACGTAGGCCAACAAATCATAAGACGCAAGTCAAGTTCTACCCGTCGTTGTCATGATTAATTTAAGTACATCGTACATGCCCTTGACGTAGGCCAACAAGGCTGTACATCTGTCTTAAACTAATGCATCTATTTATGCAACAAATAGGCAAACACACTGCTACCATACACTATACCTTGACGTAGGCCAACAAGCATAGCATGAATACAATGTGCCGTCTATCTGAAATGACGGAGGGTTACGGCTGGATTTTGGCAAAAAAACCGTTAACGTAATGAACTTGATATGATCGAAGGAACAAAGATAGCTTTTATTTAAAAGGAGTGGTTTAAGCTCCGCATTCAAAATTTGCTTTTCGAAGAAAACCGAGTGGTTTTTAAAATTGTTCCAACGATTTAGTTTAGGTTTTATTTCCTTTGGCATTAATAATAATGTGTCCCATCAATTAACCTATCATTACAGATAACAACGAAAATACAAAGTCCTCTTATGCCATCCGCATTCGCCACTGGGTCCCGTCATCACCCGTTAGGTTACTTAACTAACGGCAGAGCGGAGGCTGGGCTAGCACGGGTGTAAAACATAAGTGACGTCTAAATAGCTATCATATATAGATATTGTATATTCGTCAGACGTAATAATAGGCATTCCAGATCACAGATAAACAATATTGGATTTGCAAGCAATCCGCGTTTCTTTTGAGCCTGCAATGAAAGACGGATTACACAGTTGTGATGAATAGCCATTTACCCCACCCCAGACCCCTACGGGTATGGCAAACTACCCGCCAAGTACCAGAAGTGAAGCGGTCTGCCTCAACACTTCAAAGTACCCGGTAGTTTATGCACCCCACCTTGGGTCTATCCTAGGAGCAAAAAAACAGTAAAAAGAAATAATACAACGGTGGCTACAACGGCAACCTGGATGTGCCCCGCGAAATAATATTACAACTTATTACAATTACATCGAATGAATTAATACAATAACCCATCACAAAACCCGGCTAATCATCACAACAGTCCAATACAGTTCATATTCACAAACAGTTAAAAAAACATTACAGATATGTGCAACCCCTTTCCAACCGACATACTAGCAGTTAGGGGAGCTTTACGAACACATAATACAGTTCACAGATATAATCAAACAACCAGACATCGTATAATTTCGATCGATTAAACACATTAAATTCTACTCCAAATCTTCTCTGTAAATCTGAAACTTGAGCAGAAAATAAATCATTCCAGAAAATACAAAATATCACAAAAGATGCACAGGGAAAAACTAGGCTGAATCGGCCCCAACTCGGCCGCGGATCCGCGGTGGATCGGTGGGGTCGGCCGCGGTTCCGCGGCTCAGTGGTCGATTCAGGAGCCCATTTTTTCTGTGTGTTCTTATATTTTCATGTAGGTTAGTCTGCAGTCACCTGAAAAATTTTTGGACCTCATTTTAAAATCGACAGAAACTATGTGATATCGGGGTATTTTCCGGTTTTTTTTCCATTCGAAATTCATACGACATTGCAAGTGAGTTAATTATTATTTAGTGAGGCTCTGATACCACTATAAGTCGATGTACAACACCCCACGAGTTGCGGGGAGGCGAAAATATGAAAAACGATCTTGTTTTGTATGCAAACATCGACTAACCGAAGATCTTTTCTAAACGATAATTAACAACAAGCATAGAGTTCTAAGCTACTATGTAAAGAGATTATACCATATGATTCTAGTCCTTCGTCTTTATGATCTCTACATCTTCCTCGGCCTCCTATCCGTGATAGATGATCCACCCGAGAACCCTAATCGAAGCTATTACCTCTAAACTTGAGGTTACTTCTCTAGTTGCTAATCAAAGTAACTAAGATGATATAGAGTTAGGTTATGAAGTGTTTAGTCTATACTAATCCTTGTTCTCAACTCATGAGTGGTAGGATTAGGTTTTGAAGAAGAGAGTGAGCTTGAGGAGAGAGAAGGTGGAGATGATCATGAGAAGAGAAAAGCTTCTCACTTGAATATATAAAGAATAATGAATTATCAAATAAAATGAATTAAATGATTATTCACCATGCATCATTTATTCAACAAGAGTGATTCACCATATGAGTCATTAAGTAATTATTGATGCATTAAATGATATGATGAATCACACTAATGAGTCACAAAAGCAATTAATGAAAATGCCACCTTAACCCTTCTTGTCACCATCCTTCTAGAAGCTTCTCGAAAAATTACGAGAACGCCCCTCACATCCGTGAAAACACGGAAAAATTTTAGACTGTATAAATCCAATAACCTGATAGTAGAATCTGGCTTAAACCAAAGCCGGCTAGTAAAAACTGTTCGAATGTCGTATGTTCGTTTAAACACGTATGCGTCCGAACCTTGGTCGTAAAACCATACGACCTCTATATCTTTTCGCCTGGGTTTGGGAAATCTCTGTGTGGGACTCTAAAGACTCGACTACTACGCTGGTAGTGGGTTTAACCACAGACCGCAAGCGGCACTAGCTGTACGTAACGGTTCCCAAGTAGTTGTCGATAAGAAAGCCGATGAGGAAACCCATCCGAAATCCTACTGAGCCTGTCCGTGACAATATCCGCACAGTCCGGTCTGTTCGTCTAAGAGTATCGCATGTATGGTCTAGGGAGGTGGTGGATGTCAGACCCCTAATAACCGTCAAAGTCGTGTCGGCATGGCTCAAGACCATCCGAGAATCTACTGATCACTCCATCAGCAATTCTCAATCAGCCCTGGCCAGGGACTTATGGTAATGACCAACCGATCACCGTGCGATATCAACTCCCTATACCGGGAGAGACGAATCCCTAACTGTCGCTCACTGCCTCCACGTGGCTCGGGACTGTGCCCAACTAAAAGCTGTTTGCACGACTCCTTTGAATCGTCGTAGGGTAGTAATCAAAGCACAGTGGGAACTCACACGAGACAAATGACGACCTTAAGTCAACGGACTATCTGCACACATGTCACCTGAGAACTTCTATCTGACGTTAAGTATAATACCATCCAGTCAGTTCTCGGCGAGTCCTGTCCGGTGTACTCACACCCAGTGAGCATCTGTATACAATCTTAGGTGCACTCCACCAATGGCTGCGGGACCAGTCCATCGCCCCTCCTCAGGGTCTAGATATGTATACACTAGTCTACTCCGGAGTATCGATGCCCAATCTCGATACTCCTACGACCAGGGACATCTAAGGATGTGCCTATTGACTATCCAGCTCCCACAAGTATGACTGCCATCACAACGCCGGTAATCAGGCAAACACCCTATGTGCTTTATCAACATATATATATATATATAAATACCAAGTAAAATATATCATACGTTAAGACAAAGACAAACTAAATAGCGTACTATCATATCAAGCAAGACTGTCATGTACATACATATCCCTAGCATCCTATACAATGAAGGCCTCTAGGGCATATATATCAAACAATTAGACCCTCCATATGTGCAGAATTGACTAATTTGACCTAGGGTAAAATCTAGGACCATTTTCTTAAGTTGTTGCCTTGTATTTCACGATGTTTTTGAATTTAAGTTTTGGTATTTGTCATTGTATTCTGTCGTGTGGCATTTGAACGCCAACGACTAGGGTTATTGGTTGGTTTTGCATGCGTGGGCTATAGGTTCTGACCTATAGGCGATTCGTGTGCCGTTTTGGTTTTCGGACTTGATGTTAATAGCGATTGCAATTGTTTATTATTGTAGGTACCCTCGCATGGATTCTGAGGCAACGGAGTGTGGCGTCATCGACTTCGGTAATCGAGGTGTTAGTTATATGTATGCCCTAGAGGCCATTACTATACATAGGATGTATATTGTAGTGGATGCTGGGACATATATAGGGAGGACTTTCTTGCTCGACATGATAGTATGCTATCTGGTTGCTCTTTACCTTAACGTGTATGCTGATTGTCTCTCTGTTACATGTTGGTAAAGCCCTTAGGATGTGTACTAGACTACCTGGACTATGATGCGGATCATACTAGTGGGGACATGGTAGTCCATAAGTACATCCTTCAAAGTCCCTAGTCGTGGGTGTATCGAGACAGGGCATCGATATACCAGAGTAGACTAGCGTGTACCTTCTCGACCCATACAGATGGGCTATGGATGATCCCATATAAATTGGTGTTTGACATCAGAGATGATATACGGGTGCTCAGTAGAGACTGGGTACACTGGACGGACTCGCCGAGAACTCCCAGATGGTATTATACCTCACGTCTGATGGCAGTTCTCTGGTGACACTGGTACAGAGTAGTCTGTTGACCCGAGATCGTCATAGAGTCTTGTGTGGTTCCCACTATGCTTTGATTTCCATCTTACCACGTCCAAGAGGGCGTGCAAAACGGTGGTTTTTGGGTACAGTCCCGAGTCACATGGAGACAATGAGCGATAGGAGGGGATTCGTCTCCCGGTATAGGGAGTTGATGTTGCGCTGTGTTCGATTGGCTATAACAGGAAATCCCTGGCCAGGGTTGCTGAGATTTACTGGTAAGTGTTACCAGTAGTTTCTCGAATTGTTATAGACCTCATATCGACACGACTTATCGAGCTATTGGGGTCTGACGTTTACCACCCCTAGGCGAGATATGCGACATATCAGACGATCAGACCGGACTGTACGGTAGTGTTACTGGTTGGATTCACTTGAGTGTGAGCGGGCTTGCTCGTCGATCTTCAGATCGCTCAATACCCGGGCGGCCGTTACGTTTAGCAGACCGCTTGCGGCTTGTGGGTGGTTAATATGATCATCATCTGCTGCCGGCGTATTGACGAGTCTTTAGAGTCCTACACAGAGGTTTCCTGGTTCAAGCGAAACGAAATAGGAGCGCATATGAGATATGTGTGGGAGCGAGAATAATACGTGTATGTGATACCGTATTCCATTCTCGCGATGAATGTGTCGAATGGTTGTATGCGATATAACCTAGTTATCGAATCAAGGATTGATTCGATAAGCCGATACATTGTATACTAGTCGGTTGTGTGCGACATGACCGGATCATTGAATCAAGTGTTGATTTAATGATTTAATGCATAATTATATATTTGATATATTACTTTGCATTAACTAGTATTGGTTCACTTAAGATGGATTTTCTCACTCGGATGTGCACATTGTATATGTGATATACTTTTTGTGCACTTGATTATATCATGTTTGATGATACATGTTAGCTTGAGTTTGTGTAAAGATTGAACCATGGTTATTTAAATGATTAGGGTTTACATTTTCATATCTATTTATTTATTTATTTATTATGGAAATGATAATGAGAAGAATGGTTGCTAGTTTTGTTTTATTCTTTGAACCTTCATGAAGCATTGACTTTAGTCAACCATTCTTATCTCATCCTTAACCCTAACCATTCCAACTAACCTTGGTTTAATCTCTACACCTAACCATGGTTTGCTTATGATAAGAATTGATTTTCTTTTCTATTTTAATTATTCTTATCATATCATTCTTCTTCTTCTTCCTTGAACTCAAGAAGAAAACCTTGCACTTCATCAATGGTGGATTGATGAAATGAGTGAGAAATCCAATTCTAAAGTCTACCCACTTCCTATTTCTTCATCCTCTAACTCTTGCCAAGTAGTAGAGTGTGTTTCCTTCATAAGTTTTCATGGCTTGGTGAAGGTGGAGCTTGATCTAGCGATGCCTCGACGTAGATCATCTTCGGCACGTCGTCGATGACCTAGCCCGCTTTGTCTCCGATGAAGCCGATGCTAGAGCCCGGATTTTGATTTGGACAGCGGAGAGGACTTCATCACGGAGCCATGGAGGTGGAGCACCGGATCTACAAAGGTTGTATTTCCGTTTACTTGTAGTTAAGTGTTAACTAGTTGCTTTTTCGCCTAGAAATCTAGCCAACGATCCGTTCTAGGGTTTCTCGGCACCGTTTAAATTTGAAATTGGCATGGTTGATGCCTTGTGAGACCTCATTAGGGTGCGTAGGAACCCTACAGTGGTATCAGAGCCAAGCTAGAGCCTTAGGCGAAGTCTAGACGCAATTTGAAGTCCGAACGACCCGAAAACCCAAACCTAAAATTGCTCTCTGTCCTTTTTTCAAAAACTGGGATTTTTCCAAATTAAAAATGCTTAAAAAATTCAGCAGGGAATTATAAGAATTACGGTGCAATTTTTTTCCCATGAACAGTTCAAACCGCGGCGGAAGCGCGGCAGAAGCTTAGCTTCTGCGGCGGTTCCGCCGCACATTGATGACGTCATCCTCATTTGTTTGCACAGTAACTTCTATTATATTATGCTGGAGTTTCTGGGTATTTCTAAATTTTATTCAAGAGTTGAATTTTCTGGCGTGGTTTTGGAGTTTCGGTGTTTCGATCGGAGTATCAAATTTTGTCTATGTGGCTTTCCGGATAAATTTTAGAATATGTTAAAAAGTTCGACCGGATATAAATACCCAATTTTTCCCCTGTCGGGAAATTTCCAAGTGTTGGATTTTTCCGTAGTTTAACGACGTTCTAAGTAGTGCAAGTAACGCGATGGTCCCTCTAGAAGACAACAAACCTTAACTCGATTATGTGACCGTCTTGAACTGCCCTTTGAACCTTCGGGTTTGGGGCAGTACGGCGTGCCACATGTGAGGCGTTGGCTTGACCCTTCTACGGCTGGACCGTTGGTACTGAGGCACGAACTGAATGTTGTTAGACTTGTTTCATATGATGAGCTGTTTCGGGAAAACTTGGGTATTCGATTGTTCGATCGAAAAGTTTAACATTTTCTATTTATCTGGAATGGGATACAATAATTGGAATTCACAAGAAGTTATGAGATAACTAAATGAATGTTATAAACATAGCAGTTTAGTCTCACTTGATCGGTTGCCACGGAATTTTGATGTGATCAAAAGTCCGTCGCAATCACGTAGCGTACGCGGATACTCGCCGGGTAAACTTAATAGACAGCGTCACTCCATAGCCCCGACCAAGTGACTGTAGGAGAACCCCGTCGCCGAAAGCATCCGTTTGGGTGCTCGCGGTAGCGGTGTTCCGCCTTGGTGCACTTCGTCGGCGGCATCGGGGGTGCGGCCGTCTACTGAAGTTTGCGACGAGCATTCGATCAGGATGTCGGGAATCTTATTGAATTACCCGACTTAATATTGAAAAGTGTTTTCAATGATGAGACAAAAATGCGGGGTTTATAATTGTTAGGCATACGATGTCTAAGTAATTCATTTGGTCAGGCATGCGATGTCTGAGGTGGTTGCGGATTCCAACTGTTGTAGTTTTACACTTTCTTTTCTGTGACCGTAAGTGTAATATGTGATATCGCCGGTTTCGTTGCTATATGTCAACGACAATTGGGATGCGCATATTTATTTACGTTGATGACATGTGATGTTATGTGTTGCTGGATATGTTATATTGGATCGTCGTGTTTGAATAGCCGGGTTTTTTTTATGTGAGATGAGTGTTTTTCATTTTCATTCATGTAAAAACTTGTATGTAATATTCTTTTATTGGGGCGCTTCCAGGTTGCGGAAGTAGTCACCTCTTGTATATTATTTACGTTTCCGCACTAGGATAGACCCAAGGAGGAGGGCACAAGTAACCGGGTTCTGGAGTCCAGTGGGAGACCAACTCGAGGAGTCGAGTCCGGATCTCCTAACTCCAGAATTGGTAGGGTTGCTTGCCGCTCTCGTAGGGGTCTAGGGGTGTGGGTTTGGCTATTCATCACGACCGTGGAATCCGTGTTTAACCTGGCTCGTATTGAAAACACGGACGTCCTAGTATATCCAATATTTCATATGATTCTTCTGCTGCGATATCTGTGATGTGATCATGTGATGTTCTGTGATAGATACTTTATATAGTATATATATGATATATTATATAGACGTTACTTATGTTTTACACCCGCGCTAGCCCTGCCCTGCTCTGCCGTTAGTTACCTAACCTAACGGTGCACGAGGGGACATCGAGGCGAATGCGGATGGCATAAGTGTACGTCGTATTTATCTGTGATGTTTAGGTACTTAAATGATGGGATATTCATTAATGAGATTAATGAAAGAAAATAAACCTAATTGATGTTGTGGAATCGAATTTCAAAATAAAAAAAGGTAGCTACAGTTCTTGCTTTGCATCGCGGTGTTCATTATAGAACATCCTGCACCTTATTCGATAAGGAAACGACCGAGATCCCTTCACCTGGAGTGACTCCTTTAGCAATAACGGGCAGATGCTACACACTCGGTTTGTCTTTTGATTTCTTTTAAGAGTTTTTGCTTTGCACAGTGATATATATGATATATCCCGCACCTCATTCGACGAGGAAAGGACCGACGATCCCTTCACCGGGAGTGACTCCTTTAGCAAAACTAGAAAAGCCTCAAAAGCACTCCATTTTAAAATCATTTGATTCTACAACGAGATCAAGTTCAAAGCGTTAAAGGTTTTCAAAAAAACCATTCGCAACCCTCCGTCATTTTAGGAAGTAGAGTACTTAGTATTCGTGCTACGTTTGTCGACCATAGCCGAGGCGTAGTGTGCGGTAGCTAAGTGATGTCTTCCTATACAGCATATGATGCGATTAGTTAGGACAGTCATGTGGCTTTGTTGACCTTAGCCAAGGGTCATGTGGGTGGGTCTAATTAATCACGAAATGACGGGTAGAACTTGACTAGTACCTATGATTTGTTGACCTTAGCCAAGGTCATAGGTGCTAGGGGTAAAAACCATTATCGGGAGTTTCAAGTGTAGAAATTTGCAATGAGATTGCATACCTTCTATGAGATAGTTGGATCCCGATACCCGCTGCGAGTAAGAGTTACTCCTGGGAGAGTTTTACACATTACAATTAGCCGATCAAGTAGGTGTCTAGAAAGGTGTTAACGGGGTTACGCCTCTGGGAAAACGAGGTTTACTGTAATTAGGTTCGTGCGAAAGCACGGGGGACCTCCCTCAAAGTACCGACACTGGCCTGGCTGAAAGATTGGCGAACTTGTAGTGTGTAATTAATCCCGGTTAGTCTTTCCTTTTAGGGTTTGAAGGAAGATTTGATAAAAAGCAGTGGGAGCCATCCTGATTAGATAAAATAATAACCAATCTATTCTTGAAAGAGCGCACGCTGAGTGTTTTCTTCTCTCCCTCTCCAGGTAGCGACCATATCACGCCTTAAAAAAGATAATAATACGGATTATTGACCGAACCCGCTTGTTATACTGAGCTGGGGAACGTTGGTCCCGCTCCAACTTATAATTGTTATAAGACAGAGCAGGAAATTGGGGAATACCAGATTTCCCGTGCCGCCCAAACGAAGAGAGTGCATGCTGATGCATCATCTTCGGGTGTGTTCATTATATAGAACTGTTTCTCAGTGTCCTTTATGTCCTGGGTATGTGATACCAGATCAGGATCCCAGATATGTAATCTGTTACATAGGGCTACAGATAGGTAGAGAACTGAGAACGGGTGATAAGTTTCATGAGGCAGAAAACGGGGCAAGTGTTGCAGCCAAGTCTGTCGGTCACTGTCACCCTGTATTACCAATACATTGATTCTGAACGAATGTTATTAGATACCGAACCTGATATACAAAATCATATCAATCTCTTTATTAGTAAAGAAATGATAAAATTTTGTATAGTTGAATAATGTTTTGAACATTTCCTATATCAAAAGTTGATCGGTTCAGGCACGTTATCTAAAAGCGTTGATGTTCTAAATCAAACTACAGTTCTTAGTATACGGAACACACACAAGAGGAAGAGTTCAGAAATGAACGAATCTTTCTTGAGGCATTGTAGACTAGGTCATATCAATGCGACCCGACTGGCTGAAGTTACATTTAGAAGCATATTTAAATTAGTTTGAATTTACATCTTGTGAAACTTGCCAGTCATGTCACAAAGGTAAAATGACCTCAGCTCTGTTTATTGGAAACAGAGAAAGAGTTAATGAACTCTTGGGATGATACATGTTGATGTATGTAGGTCCCCAGTCTACACATGCCAGGACTGGTTCTTTATACTTCATTACGTTCTCTGATGATCTCTTTAGATTCAGACATATGTTCTTGTTGAAACACAAGTCCGAACCTTTTGAGATATTCACAGAATATAAGTTAGAAGTAGAGAACCAAAATACGGGTATAAGTATTATGTCCTTTGATGTGATCAAGGAGGAGAATACTTGAGCACGGAAATCCTGGACTATTCTAAAGGAGAATGAGATTCTCTCTCAGCATTACTCCTCCGTATACACCATAGAACGATGGCGTATCGGGGCGGAGCAATCACACCCTATCTGATATGGTGTGCTCTATGATGAGTACTACTGAGTTACCTATTTCCTTTTGGGAGTTATGTACTTGAGAAGCTGCATACCTATTGAATAGGGTTCCAATCAAATCAGTTGCCTACCGCTTCATATGTGATATGGAAAGGGAAGAGCCTATATCTTCAGATAGTTAAGATTTGGGGATGTCCGGCCTATGTCTAAAAGCAAAATCCGGACAAACTCGAGGCAAGGTCTATTATGTAGAACTGGAAATGTTCCAGCCATACAAACTACAGCAGATGATTTGATAAAACCAAAGGATTCAATAGTTACCAACGAACCTCAGCCTCTCCACCGATCTAGCAGGGTTCCTCACCTACCTGAGAGATACTTCGGTTTCTCTATGACAGTGGGAGCGAGGATTGCATCATGAGATGATGACCCAACTAGTTTCGAGCTGGCCATCGAGAGTAAGACTCTGTAAGAATGGCTGGATGCTTAGCGATCTGAGATGGAATCCATGTACACCAACAAAGTATGGACTTTGGTTGCTGTATCTGAAGGGTTAAATCCCCATCAGGAGCAAGTATATCTTGAGAAGATTACTTGGTGTCCATGGAAGAGTTGAGACTTTCAAAGCTAAACTTGTTAAAGGTCTACATCATTGACCAGGTATGGATGATGATGAAACCTTTTCTAAGTAGCTATGCTTAAGTCCATCCAGATCCTACATACCATGACTGCGATATCTGGTGGTTGGGTGTCATGACAGCTTTTCTAAATGATGTTTAGAAGAGAGTGTCTATAAGTACACAGCCAGAGGGCTTCGTAGACAGTGGGAGCAGCGGAAACGTGTGCAAGATGCTTTATAGGATAAAGCAGGCATCGTGGAGTTGGAACATCTGTTTTGATGGATTAGTCAAAGAAGTTGACATCATCAAAATGGTAGATGAACCTTGTATAAACAAAAAGGTAGTAGGGAGTATGGTGACGATCCTCGTAGAGTACGTGGATGACATACTCTTGATAGGGAAGGAGTTTCCTATGCTACGCTCGATCAATCTCCATTTATCACAAAGATTCTCCGTATAGGATCAAAATGATACCTACTAAATCATGGATTTTGGATCTATGAGATAGATCTAATTGGATGTTAGGATACTCACTAGCTGAAGTGAGAAGGTATCAATCGACCCTGGGAAGAATCACTGGAATGGTTCCAGGGTGATAAAGACGACTGAATGTCAGTCACAGGCATTGTCTTTACCCTCAATCGAGGGACGGTATGTTGGAAGAGTTCCAAGCTAGATACCGTGGCATACTAGAAGATAAAGGCAGGATACATCGCTACTTAAGATGCTACCAAAGAGACAGTCTGGGTGTATATTAGTTCATAAGATGAACTTTGTTCCTCCCATTGTGTGACAATGGAGTTATGGCTTATGCCAAGGAACGCCGGTCCCATCAGTGATCCAGACATATTCTGAGGCAGTGTCACCTGATCATGGAGATGGATGATCTCCAGGGTGATCGAGGTTTGGAGAGTAGACTCAGAGGACAACACAGCGGATCCACTCACAAAGGCCTGTTCCCAGAGAGAGACTTTTATGGGATGGTTGAGTATGAGATACTGCAACCACTGCTATCAGATGGCCCTAGTGCAACTGGGAGATTGTTAGTTATATGTATGCCCTAGAGGCCATTACTATACATAGGATGTATATTGTAGTGAATGCTGGGACATATATGGGGAGGACTTTCTTGCTCGACATGATAGTATGCTATCTGGTTGCTCTTTACCTTAACGTGTATGCTGATTGTCTCTCTGTTACATGTTGGTAAAGCCCTTAGGATGTGTACTAGACTACCTGGACTATGATGCAGATCATACTAGTGGGGACATGGTAGTCCATAAGTACATCCTTCAAAGTCCCTAGTCGTGGGTGTATCGAGACAGGGCATCGATATACCAGAGTAGACTAGCGTGTACCTTCTCGACCCATACAGATGGGCGATGGATGATCCCATATCCATTGGTGTTTGACATCAGATATGATATACGGGTGCTCAGTAGAGACTGGGTACACTGGACGGACTCGCCGAGAACTCCCAGATGGTATTATACCTCACGTCAGATGGCAGTTCTCTGGTGACACTGGTACAGAGTAGTCTGTTGACCCGAAATCGTCATAGAGTCTTGTGTGGTTCCCACTGTGCTTTGATTTCCATCTTACCACGTCCAAGAGGGAGTGCAAAACGGTGGTTTTTGGGTACAGTCCCGAGTCACATGGAGACAATGAGCGATAGGAGGGGATTCGTCTCTCCCGGTATAGGGAGTTGATGTTGCGCTGTGTTCGATTGGCTATAACAGGAAATCCCTGGCCAGGATTGCTGAGATTTACTGGTAAGTGTTACCAGTAGTTTCTCGAATTGTTATAGACCTCATATCGACACGACTTATCGAGCTATTGGGGTCTGACGTTTACCACCCCTAGGCGAGATATGCGACATATCAGACGATCAGACCGGACTGTACGGTAGTGTTACTGGTTGGATTCACTGGAGTGTGAGCGGGCTTGCTCGTCGATCTTCAGATCGCTCAATACCCGGGTGGCCGTTACGTTTAGCAGACCGCTTGCGGCTTGTGGGTGCTTGATATGATCATCATCTGCTGCCGGCGTATTGACGAGTCTTTAGAGTCCTACACAGAGGTTTCCTGGTTCAAGCGAAACGAAATAGGAGCGCATATGAGATATGTGTGGGACCGAGAATAATACGTGTATGTGATACCGTATTCCATTCTCGCGATGAATGTGTCGAATGGTTGTATGCGATATAACCTAGTTATCGAATCAAGGATTGATTCGATAAGCCGATACATTGTATACTAGTCGGTTGTGTGCGACATGACCGGATCATTGAATCAAGTGTTGATTTAATGATTTAATGCATAATTATATATTTGATATATTACTTTGCATTAACTAGTATTGGTTCACTTAAGATGGATTTTCTCACTCGGATGTGCATATTGTATATGTGATATACTTTTTGTGCACTTGATTGTATCATGTTTGATGATACATGTTAGCTTGAGTTTGTGTAAAGATTGAACCATGGTTATTTAAATGATTAGGGTTTACATTTTCATATCTATTTATTTATTTATTTATTATGGAAATGATAATGAGAAGAATGGTTGCTAGTTTTGTTTTATTCTTTGAACCTTCATGAAGCATTGACTTTAGTCAACCATTCTTATCTCATCCTTAACCCTAACCATTCCAACTAACCTTGGTTTAATCTCTACACCTAACCATGGTTTGCTTAAGATAAGAATTGATTTTCTTTTCTATTTTAATTATTCTTATCATATCATTCTTCTTCTTCTTCCTTGAACTCAAGAAGAAAACCTTGCACTTCATCAATGGTGGATTGATGAAATGAGTGCGAAATCCAATTCTAAAGTCTACGCACTTCCTATTTCTTCATCCTCTACCTCTTGCCAAGTAGTAGAGTGTGTTTCCTTCACAAGTTTTCATGGCTTGGTGAAAGTGGAGCTTGATCTAGCGATGCCTCGACGTAGATCATCTTCGGCACGTCGTCGATGACCTAGCCCGCTTTTTCTCCGATGAAGCCGACGCTAGAGCCCGGATTTTGATTTGGACAGCGGAGAGGACTTCATCACGGAGCCGTGGAGGTGGAGCACCGGATCTACAAAGGTTGTATTTCCGTTTACTTGTAGTTAAGTGTTAACTAGTTGCTTTTTTGCCTAGAAATCTAGCCAACGATCCATTCTAGGGTTTCTCGGCACCGTTTAAATTTGAAATTGGCATGGTTGATGCCTTGTGAGACCTCATTAGGGTGCCTAGGAACCCTACACGAGGATCAAGGTGAGTGGATATATATCTATGGGGGAAGTCGGGTGGATGGCGTATAGCACCCCCGCAAAGTTTTGATGGAAACCGATTTGTAGCATATGGTTAAGGAAACCTAGATTTGGAAACTAAGGTTAGAGTTAAAAAATTGTTAGTGAAACCATATTATAAACTAAGGATAGTTAGAAGTGATATGATATGACTAGTATGTGATGAAGGGACTTGAGGATGAGATTTGATGATATTGCCGTTTAGGGTACTATAGGACTAGATAGTCGACGTAGATGTGTCAACCGAACCATACCTATTTCCAAACTGAAGAATCGTATGCATCTTTTAAATAGATACCTTGAGGGATGTTATGGATTTTCAAATGATATTTTTTCCCTAAAAACACCGTAACCCCTATTTTCAAAACTACGATTCGCATCTTTTAAAAAAAACTGATTGTATTGTTCGGGTGTGTATGTTAGATTAGATACGTATTCTTATTGTAAAGGTAGAATTTATATATATAACATTTGATTCGATGTGAGATATAAATGTGATGAAAAGAATTGTACGATGCGATATGATGAATTTGGTGATATGTTGGTATACAAATGCGAGTCGATTGAGATGATTGATTGCCGGTCCCCCTGATATGAGATTTTTATGGATGAGATCTGGAACATTGGTATATAAATGTATATATAGAATATCGTAAATCATGTGTGATATGTCGTACAAGTCGTTAGGTCCGTACCCTCGTCTTATAGGTTGATAGGATCCCTAATAGCTTAATGCCGCCGTACGATGATTTTCCGTACGTGATGAGTTTGACTTGATGATTAATCCATACTCCTGACTAGAGGATGCCGTACGATGGATTATACCGTACGCGTTATTGTGAGGATGGATGCCGATTGATAGATTCACTGACTCAGTCTTGTAGACACATATACCTTATAGCTTTTAGCTGATGATTTAGCTTATGCTGCATTCATGTTATTCGCATTACATTACTTATTCCTGTGCTAGTACACCCGCACCATTATCGATGATGCGTATGCTACACGTACACAGTTTTGCCGGCTTACACACTTCATCATCGATAATTGCCATGTCACTACACAGCAGGATTGCTGCATCACGATATGACTTATTGTACACTCATACTTGCGTATATACCATTTGTACATCCATATTGGCGCACATACATATTGTACACCCATACTTGTGGGCATACATATTTGTACGTCCATACTTGTGTATATACACATATGCACCCGTATGCGATATTGCATTCGATTTTGGAGATTTGGGAACCGCATGATATATTTTAAATACTGGATTCATTTAAAAGAGCGGTTTTCCCTCGATATATGCATACGACTATTCCATATTTCATGAAATACGGATATGCTTACATTTCTGTTATATATCGCATACATCATGCTTTATGATTACACGCATTGAGATATGTTGTTTTCATGAGATTTCTGGATTTGAGAACCGTGGCTATTTCAAAAGAAAGCATGTACTGTTTTAAAAACCCGGTTTCTCTTGATATGATTTTTCAGTGCGTCCACCATGCATTTTCTCGGTTCTGAGACGTATGACATGTGAAAACCGATTTGAGGAGCTGGATGAGGCCGATGTGGGTATATGGTGCACCCGGTATGGTACCCCGGGACGAGAATGGATTGCTGTGCTACAGAAGGTGAGCCTGGCAGTGGGACTACTACCTACCGGTGATAGTATTTGGGCTCGGCGGATATCCGGAGGATACCAACCGAAGTCGAGAGATGATATGGGCCGATCCGGACCGACGGAGCCTGTGGGCCGATCCGGACTAACGGAGCCCGAGATATGAGGATTTACATGTCGATGCTGGACACGGGTTTTCATGATGTTTTCGAGTGTCGATGCTGGACACCCAGGTCCCATGATTTTGATGTGTCGCGAGAGACACACGTTGATTTATATCCTCATACTTCCCTGCATATGCTTTTATGATATTTACATGCATGATGTTGTTGGGTCATTGGTTGATACGTGGACGGGACCCATATGCATACAGACATTGATTATATTGTTGGATGATATCCACATGCTGCGTGTCATTGATATTAGTGTTGGCACATATACAGACCCGGTTACCCTAGATATCATAGTATTATCTTTATGATATAGTTGACCTAGGAGTCGTTGTTTATTCGATTTCTATCTGTAGATGTTTTTCTACTCACGAGTTGGCAACTCACCCCTGTTGTGCCACAGTTCTTGCAGGTTAACTGCATGGATCTGTAGTGACATCGTTGGCACATAACTTCATTTATGTGTTTTGCATTGGTAGGTGGGGCACTTATATCGTACCCACTCTTGTATTTATATTTCATATTGTATCTAGTCAACTCCATCGATAAAATTTATTAATTTGTATAAGTAATGAGACTTAGTGAGATTGTGGTTGCAAGACTTAGAGCGGGGGTTTTTCCGCTACTTGTGGTTTTGATGTCTTACTTATTTCTTTATCTTTTTGTGGTGAACTTCGCCGTTGGGCATCGTAAACTTATATATACTTTCTTATGTGGTTGTGATCCGCCGTTTGGCGAAGAGCTAGCTCCCGCTCGGGGATGCCTTTATTATTATTATGTATTTGTGGTTTTGGATCAAAAAATACAAAGGAGGTGTTGCCCAAATTTTGAAAAGACGAAACACGTTTTCAAACTAGCAAATTTCACTTTCATTTTCATGTTCCTTTTCTATGCATAAAGAAAACTTGATTTCATTATACCTTTATTTCAAAACTTCACCTCCTTTATTTTCTTAAAAAGGCTTAGATTTCTGAGTTTCAGCTTACTTGAATTACGTTAATCCTTTAGACGTTACGTGATTTAAGTGCTGGTCATGAGTTAATATTTTGGGTCGTGACACTACACGTAGATCGACGGTCAATCAGAGCGGACCATTCAGACTCTGGAGGATATGCTCCGAGCTTGCATTCTAGTTTTCGGTGGCAGTTGGGATCGCCACTTGCCCTTGATAGAGTTTTCTTGTAATAACAGCGTCCAGGAAACGATTCAGATGGCACCCTTCGAGGAGTTATATGGAAGGAGATGTCGATCGCCCGTATGTTGGACAGAGCTCAGTGAGAGCAGTATTTTAGGGCCGTAAATTGTGCAGGAGACGAACAAAAAAATTCAGTTGATTCGAGATAGGATGAGAGCGGCCTAGAGCAGGCGGAAATCTTATCCGGACCTACGTCGGCGCAGACGTGAGTTTGTCGTTGTAGATCGTGTTTTCTTTAAGGTTTCTCCGATGAAGGGCGTGTCGAGATTCGGAATGAAAAGGAAGGCTTAGTTCCAGATATGTGGGTTCTTTGAGATTTTCGAGCGTGTCGGCGCAATTGCTTATCGTTTGGCTCTTCCACCCAGCTTTCCAGATATTTTCATGTATCAATGCTCCGCAAGTACCTTCATAACCCCTCTCGCGCGATACAACATCAAACAATCCAGCTGGAGAACAATCTTTCTTTCACGAGGCTGCTGATAGTCATTCTAGATCGGCAGGTGAAGAAACTGAGGTCCGAGGTCATACCGTCCGTATAGGTTCCTTGACGTGGCCGAACAGCGAAAAAGGACACGTAGGAAACCGAGGATGAGAGGAGGAAGAAATATCACCATTGCTTCGAAGGTACGCGTAGGTAGATTTTTTTTAAAATTCGGGGACCGAATTTCTTTAAGGGGGGAAGATTGTAACACTTTGAAAATTCGTTTAGGTTAAATTTATGTTAATTAGTGATAATTGGGTTTTATTAGTTAATATCTAAATTATTATTCACTTAAAGTATTTATTTTACTTATTTAATAATTACTAAGCTATTTTCTTAAAAACATGCACACACATCTAGTGTTAACCCTAGGTTTAGCAATGTGCATGGTCATGTCTTAAACAACCATGACAACTTAATTCCTTTTAAATAAATAAATAAATAAATAAATAAATGTAACATGTTATTCTTTCTTTATCTCATGGGTTTTAGAATTCCGATATAAAAGAAAATGAATAAGAAAAAGAAAATGAGGTATGGGAGGCATTTAATGCTGGCATGGCTCACTTTTTTCTCTTTCTCTTCACTCTAGAACAGCCCTCTCCCTCTCTCAACTCAGCAGCCCTCTCCCTTCTCCATTCTTCCTTCTTTATTTTCCATGGTTTCCTCTCTCTACCACACACACAAATCCCTCACACCATCACAAAATCAAATCTAAACATCAAAAATCGAACCTTTTCATGGTTCTTGAAGCAAGTTTTCCATTTGGGAGGCAAGAAATCTCAAGTTGAATCAATTCCATCTCCCCTTGAGGTATAAAGCCTAACTTAAGTATTCCTTTGCTAAACTTTTGGTTTATTATGCTTAATTTAGTGTTTAAGTGGTAATTAGTGCTAACTTTGAAGTTTAAGTGAAGATTAGGATAAGTTAGGGTTTGTATGGCATAATTAAGATAATTAAGAATAGTTAGTGTCTAATAATCCAATTCATTCTACAAGTTGACACTAAAATACCCTAATATCACAAATTAGTATTTTAATATGGTTTTTAATCTAGTTTTAAGACACGGAGAATGTTCTATTACCATGGTGGTTTTTAAAACAAACAAACATATACAGTAGACTATACTTTGTGTTAGGAGTGTAGTGTAAAAATCTAGACCCGTTTCACCCTACTTGACCCGGTGAGAACCCTAATTTTTCCGATGTGGCCGGCCTATTTTTGGAATTAGACATTGAAATTTTGTAGGTAGTTGTTTGTAGGTATTTTATGGGGTTTGGTCTTGCTTGTTTTTCTTGTTCCTGCTCCAGATAAAATCTGGGACCAATTATCTATATTTGGTGTGCTGTGTCTTGCGTGATACGTATGATGTGAGTCGTGGCCTGGTCTGTCTGGGATAACAGCCAGATCAGGATGGTTTTGAGTGATGTTATACACGTCTTGTGCACCAAGTGCACACGTATTCTTACTCATGGCGTTAATTCTTTCGTATCGTTGTCTTCGCGTTTTATCGAAAGTTTAGCTTCCTATATTGATATTGTACGATTCTAGGATCGGTTGCGGAGACGTCGAACGCGACAAGTAAAGGGAAGGCTGTGATTGGATCAGTTTATCCGAGGCATTCAGGTGAGTAGATGTACACATCTACGGGAGAATCGTCTGGATCGCGCAAGACGCCCGATAGTTAGAATCTCTATTAGTACTTGCATTTATATGGATAGTTCCTAGTTATTCATGTCGTTGCATCGCATCATCTTTATATATGTGTGTGTGTGTGTGCGCGCGCGCACGCGATATCATCTCATAGGAGACTTGCACCATTACCATTGGTTTATGCTGCACGGGCACTATTCATGTGGACACACGCCTTGGTAATTGCTATGCCACGAACACTATATAACTTGTTTAAATCGGAATCTAAAATAATTGCATCATATATGATTTGTAAACCTATACTTGTATACTCAATTCATCAGGATGGATACGTAGGATTGCTAGTCATATGCATATACCTCATTGCATCATCGTTCATTCATAGTTTTCTAGTCGCACATCGTATTTCATATCTTTGATACCATAGGCATTCATCATCGCCGACATGTGTACATATGGTGATTTTCCTTGAGGATTTCAGTATTATGAGATTTCTGGATTTTTTGGAAAACCGCAAGAATTTTATAAAACTGTTATCATTTTAATAATGCAAGTTGCGGTTTTCTCGTGATATGATGTATATGTCGTCCACCATGAGATTTCTCGGTTCTTGAGCGGTATCATACATCCGATTCGAGGAGGAGGAGGAACCGTCTGCAGGTGCATGATTGACCCGGCGTAGTACCCAGGGTAAGATGGTCGCAGATGATGGCGTTGAGCTCGGCAGGAGAGTACTACCGACCGGTCATTTGTGACGCGGCGGATATCCAGAGGATACCGACGTAGTCATGAGATTTGATGATATGGACCAGTCCGGATTTCCGGAGCCCGAGATTTGATGATATGGGCCAGTTCGGATTGCGGAGCCCGAGATATTTGAGATATTGATACATTGAAATATCGAGGTATTGAGACTTGAGATGTCAATACATTGAGATATTCATATTTGGTGTCGATGCTTGACACGGATTCCTGTTGATTTTATTGATGATACTACAGTTAAATTACAGAAGTTCTACTAAGATAAGATTACAGATTTTCTCGTACTAAACATATTCAGATCTCGTGTTGGTTATGCAATCATATTGCATACATTCTAGTGCATCACATCACATTAGTATATGTAGGCTGTGACGAAATTGCGTGCATGCTTACGATAGTCTTATTAGATGTTACTTATTACTCACGAGTTGGCAACTCCACCCGTTGTGCCGCAGCATCTTGCAGGTTGACCCGTCAGCGCAGTAGCGGCGGGCGTTCTTCCTCTTTTGTCTTCATTTGCTTGATTTGCACCATTGCTCGTAGGTGGGTTGCGAGGATAGTTTTATTCCATCATGTACATTATATTGTATCTAGTATACTCCATCTACCCTTATATATTTGACTAGGCAGTGAGACTCGTGAGATTTGTATTTGAGGTGTTTGGTGTCGATGCTTACTTGAGCCGACGTGGTTTTTGCTTGTTTCTTGCTTTCAGATGCTTATTGTGCACTTTTGATATACATATTACATATGGTTGTGATTCCGCCATGGGCAAAGAGCTAGCTCCCGCTTGGGGATGCCTTTATTCATCTTTTATATGTATTTGCATGTGTTGTACCCATTTGGGGGCCAGTATTTACAAAGGAGACTCTGCCGAAATTTTCGGGAAAATATGATGTTGCTTTAAATGTTTGATGCCACTTATTTTGATAAAACCACTTGCTTTAAAACAAGTTTTCCTTCAATCTATTTGTTAAATGGTTTAGTTTTTTGGGGTTTGGCTTACTTAGATTATGTTGCGCCTTAAGACGTTTCGTAGTTTAAGTGCCAGTCGTGTTCCGTACCTTCGAGTCGTGACAGTCAATAAATCACAAGTGCTAGTCAAGTTCAACTCGTCATTTCATGATTGAATTAAACCCACCAGTACGACCCTTAACATAGTCAACAAGGTCGTATGACTACCCTAATCCAATCGCATCACATGCTTTAGCAGGTAAGTACTAATCAGCTACCACACACTATGCCTTAACATAGTCAACAAACGTTGCATGAATACTAAATAGTACTTATCTTAAATGACGGAGGGCTACGACAGATTTTTAAGAAAATCTTTTGCGTAATGTACTTGATATCTTCTTAGAACCGAGTGATTTTGAAAAGGAGTGGTTTAAGCTCTACTTTTTTTAAAATTGATTTTTTCAAAAAAAACCAAGTGGGTATAGCATCTGCTAGATTTTGCTAAAGAGATCACTCTCGGTGAAGGGATCTAGGCTCTTTCCTCATCAAATGAGGTGCTGGATATTCATAAAGGAATACCACTATGCAAAGAAAGAACTAGAGCTACCATTTTTGAAAATTTGATTCTACAACATCTCGGGTTTCTTTCCTTTTCATTAATCTCATTAATGAAGTCCCATCATTTATACTTCCTATGCATCATAGATAAAGAAACGAAAATAGAACGTACGCTTATGCCATCCGTATTCGCCACAGTGTCCCGTTATGCACCGTTAGGTTACTTAACTAACGGCATAGAGGGGCGGAACTAGCGTGGGTGCAAAACATAAGCAACGTTTATTATATATCATATATATAATATGCCATTCGTCTTAGAATATCAAGTGATCACATCACAGAATATCAGCAGCAGAAATCAACATATGAAATATTGGATATACTAGGATTTCTGGGTTTTAAATTAAGCCAGTAAAAAAACACGGATTCCGCGGTCGCGATGAATAGCCAAACCTACATCCATAGATCCCTACGAGAGCGGCAAGAAACTCTACCAATTCTAGAGTTAGGAGACCCGGTCTCGACTCCTCGAGATGGTCTCCCACTGGACTCTAGAACCCAGTTACTTGTGCTTCCCTCCTTGGGTCTATCCTAATGCGGAAAAGTAAATAATATACACCAATAGTGACATCATCCTCAACCCGGAAGTGCCCTAATAAAAGAATATTATATATAAGTTTTTACATGAATGAAAAAGAAAAACCGTCATCTCACATCAAAAACCCCAGTTATTCAAACACGTGGATCCAATATAACATATCACAGCAGAATATAACATCATATGTCAGCAACGTAAGTAAATATGCGTATCCCAAATGTCGTTGACATATAGCAACGAAACCGGCAATACCCCACATATTACACTTACGGTCACAGAAAAGAAAGTGAAAACTACAACAATTGGAATCCGCAATACCCTTAGAAATCATAAATCCAATGTATCACATACTTCGGATTTCATGCCTAACAAAATGAATACCTTAGACAACATAAATCCGGAATATCACATATTCCGAATTTCATGCATAACAATTATAAACCCCGCATTTTAGTCTCGTTATTGAAAACACTTTCCAATAATAAGTCGGGCAATTCAACAAGATTCCGGACAACCTGATCGAATGCTCATCGGAAACTTTACTAGATGGCCGCACCCCCGATGCCGTCGACGAAGTGCACTTAGGCGGAACACCGCGGCCGCGAGCACCCGGACGGATGCTTTTGGCATCGGGGTTCTCCTACAGTCACTTGGTCGGGCCTATGGGGTGTGGCTATCTAGTAATGTTACCCGGCGAGTATCCGCATACACTACGTGATTGCGACGGACTTTTGATCCATATCAAAATCCCGTGGCAACTGATCAAATGAGACTAAATTGCTAGATTTATAAAATTCAAATCAGTTTTTACAAAACCGATTATTGTGGATTCCAAATTTTGTATCACATTCCACAGATAGCTAGGCAATGTTAAACAATTTGATCAAATCAACCAATTCCCAAAATTTTCCAGAGAGCTCAACACTTGAGCAGTGTTAAAAATACCCAGAATCCTACCACAGTACCCATGGACCTATAGCAGAAGGCTCGTCCCAAGCCTCTCTAGTGGCGCCGCAGAACCGTCGCCAAAGCCATGTTTTGGCCGCCGTTCCGTGGTCACTTAGACGAGTTAGGGGGTCGTTCTTCTGATGGGTCCATAGAATTACCTGCATGATTTTTTGAATATTTTTAACATGGAAAAAATCAACTTTTGGAAAAATTTCCAGAGAAGGGTAAAATCCGGGTATTCGGAGTTCGTTCGAACTTCTAACTTCGCCAAATGCTCTAGTTTGGCTCTGATACCACTGTAGGGTTACCTAGCACGACTGCAAGGTTTCTGGAGGCATCAACCATGCCGTTTTCAAAAATTTGGCGTGCTAAACAACCCAAGACAAGGATCTAAACTAGAGAATTAGGGTTATGCTAGAATGTAAACTACTTTACATCTAAGTGAATAAGGAATACAATCTTTGTAGACTGGTCATTCACTTCAATAGCTCTGTGTAGTAGTCCCTTCGCTCCAAGTAGTGATCTCCTGGACTCAAGTTGGAATCCACAAAGAGAAATGAACAAACTTGCTTGAATTCTTCGAGGCCAAAGATGATTTACGTCGAGGAGACTCTAGCTCAAGCTAGCTCTTCACTAACTAGGAACTAGTGAAAGAAACAACCTAAACAAAATGGCTAATCTAGTGTAGGTTGATGAAGTAGGAATTTTGCTCACTTTAGAAAAAAAAATTCTCACTCCTTTTCTTCACCTTCAGAAAAGCTAGAGAGCTTAATGGAGATGAAGAAGAAGATGAAGTGAATAAAGGAGGAGAGAGTGAATGGCAACAATGGGTGAGTTAATATCTCATATCACTCATGTAGAGACTTGACCACGGTTTAAGATAATGGTTAGGTTAATAAATATCTCAAATAAAATAAAATTAGTGGACTAAGTCAATAGTTCTACAAGCTTCTACCAAGCTCCAACCATGCGACTAATTTCCCACTAATTTTGATTTACTTTAAATAATAAAACCCACAATTATTATAAGCATGGTGTGAGTCTCAAACACTCATGTAGCATATAGTAACAAGCATGACACAACAATATATATCATATATATATTAAATGTGCCCAAGTGAGAAAAAGAAATGCTTAAGTGAGTTAATATTAGTTAACATTAATATATCAAATATATAATTATATATTAAATTATTAAATCAACACTTGATTTAATAATCCGACTATATCACATATAATCGACTAATATCATATGTATCAACTTATCGAATCAACACTTGATTCGATAACCCGGTTATATCACATATAACCGACTGATTTCACGTATCTTGAGAATAGAATAAGGTATCACATACGCGTATTAATCTCGGTCCCTCACATATCACATATATGCTCCTACCTCGTTTTGCCTGAGCCAGGAAAGCACTATGTAGGGCTCTAAAGACTCGTCAATAAGCCGGCAGTAGGTGATGATCATATCAGTCACCCACAAGCCGTCAGCGCTACTAGCTGCACGTAATGGACACCCATATATTGAGCGATCAGAAAATTAACAAGCAAGCCTGTTCATACTCCTGTGAATCCAATAACACTACCGTACAGTCCGGTCTCTTCGTCTGATATGTCGCATATCTAGTCTAGGGGTGGTGAACGTCAGACCCCAGTAACTTGATAAGTCGTGCCGATATGAGGCTCATAACGGGTCGAGAAACTTCTGATAACACTTACCAGTAAATCTCCATATCAGTCCTGGTCAGGGACTTCTTGTTATGGCCAATCGAGCACAGCGCAACATCAACCCCCACTCCCTGGAGAGACGAATCCCCTCCTATCGCTCATTGCTTCCATGTGACTCGGGACTGTACCTAAAAACCACCATTTTGCATGCTCTCTTGAAGGTGGTAAGGTGGAAATCACAGCACAATGGAAACCACACAAGACTCTATGAGGATCTTAGGTCTACAGACTAACATGCACCAGTGTCACTAGAGAACTGCTATCTGACGTTAGGTATAATACCATCTAGGAGTTCTCGACGAGTCCTGTTCAGTGTACCCAGTCTCCACTGAACACCCGTAAACCATCTTTGATGTCATACACCAATGGATGTGGGATCATCCATCGCCCATCATATGGGTCCAGAAGCGTATACGCTAGTCTACTCTGGAATATCGATGGCCCGTCTCGATACACCCTCGACTAGGAACAATTAAAGCATGAACTTGTGGAGTACCCAGGCCCCACTAGTATGATCTTTATCATAATCCTGGTAGTCAAGTATACATCCTAAGGGCTTACCAACATATGAGAGCAAGACAGTATCATAATACAAGTCTATATGTTAAGGTAAAGTGTAACCAGATAGCATACTATCATGTCGAGCAAGAAAGTCTTCTCTATATATGTACAAGCATCCACTATAATATACATCATATGTACAATAATGGCCTCTAGGGCATACATACAACTAACAATATGCCCTAGAGGCCATTATTGTATCATACTGGATTGTATATTATATATTGGATGCTTTGGATATTTTACAGTTATAATAACAGTCTTGCTCGATATGGTAGTATGCTACCTGGTTTGATTCTACCTAAATATGTGTATCTGTTTCTTTTAGCATATCGCTTATACATATTGGTAGAGCCCTTAGGATCTTTGCTTGACTACCAGCGTTGTGATGGTAGTCACACTCGTGGGGGCTGGGTCGTCTATAAGCACATCCTTATACAGCTCCCTAGTCATTGGATTATCGAGACGGGGCATCGATACTCCGGAGTAGACTAGTGTATACGCTTCTCATCCCAGCAGGGGATATGGTATGTCCCACAGCCATTAGTACGCTGTACTGGAGAAAGTATGTAGGTGCTCACTGGGTTGTGAGTTACACTGGACATGACTCGTCGGGAACTGCTTGTTGGTATTATACCTATCGTCAGGTAGCAGTTCTAAGGTGGCATGAGTCAGCTTTGCCCGTTGACATGCCATTGCTGCTTCGTCTCGAGTGTGTTCCCACTGCACTTAGATTACTACCCTACCACGGCTCAAAGGAGTCATGCAAACATGTAGTAGTTAGGAGTAGTCCCGAACCACTTGGAGACAGTAGGGATCAGATAGGATTCGTCTCTCCCGGTATTGAGGGTTAATATCATGCAGTGTTCGGAAAGCCATTACACAAAGTTCCTGGCCAGGGCTGTCGAGAAATACTGGTAAGGTACCCCAGTAGTTTCTCATGGTGTATTGGGCTCTCCTCCGGCACGACTTATTGTCGGGGTTTGCTTAGCACCCTCACTAGGTTTTAACAAGTATCAAACCTGCAACTTTAAAAATCTAGGGTGCTAACCAACCCGAACCTAGAATCGAACTAGAGGATTAGGCGTAAAATCTAACAATTATCACATACTAGCAAGTGTCTAACACTAAGATGAAAGAAATACAACCTTTGTAGACCTCTCCTTCTCTTCAAAAGCTCCGTGTGGATGTCCTTGACTCCTTGGTCCTACTCGAAGCTTGAACGGGTCCTCTTGAAGCCTTCAAAGTCCACGATGATCCACCACGGAGTTCCTTTACTCAAGCTCCTTACTTCACTTGACCTAAGTGGAAGTTATGCAAACAACCTATACAAGTGGCTTAGACTAGTATAGATTGGTGAAGTGGGTAATATTCTCACTAAAAAACCTTTCTTTTTCTTTCTCTTCACTCACTAGAAAATGGTAGAGAGCTTGGAGAAAGAAGGAGATGGAAATGGCTTAGCTTGATCTTAAGAGAGATAAGCACAAGACTAACAATGATATGAGAGAGAGAGAGTCATACTCACTCTTAACTCACGGCATGGAAATATTTAGATATTTTAGTAGTTGAGTTAGTAGAGAATTAGAAATGAAACCATGGTTACTTAAGATATTTTAAGAAGTGTGTAGAAACAAAATATCATCCATGGGTTTCATTTCCAATTTCCATTAACTCAAAAATAAAAATATCACAAATGTGTTCATGTGAGTCTAGCATAACCATCTCCAATGTATCATCAACCATGACACTTGTGTACATACTTGTGTGCATACATATCAATATAAACATACATGCATACAAAAAAGAAAGGAATTAATAAATGAGCTAATGGTCACATTATATTAAATCAACACTTGATTTAATAATCCGGTCATATCTCATACGACTCGACTAATAGGAAATGCCAGATAAAAATACGGTATCAAATACACGTATTTAATCAAGCTCCTGCACATATCCCTATATGCGCCCCACTTCGTTTCTCCTGAGCTCGGAAACCTTTTTATGGGACTCTAAGACTCATCATGCTAGTAGTAGGCAGTGATCATATCACATACCTACAAACCTTCAGCGGTACTAGCTGCACGTAACGGCTCCCAGGTATTGAGCAAACAGAAGAACAACAAGCGAACCTGTCAAAACTACCGTAGAGCCAACAAGCAACACTTACCGTACAGTCCGGTCTCTTCGTTAGATATGCTGCATATTGAGTCTAAGGATGGTATCGTCGACCACAATAACTTAATAATTCATGCCGATGTATGACCTATAACAGATCGAGAAACTACTGATAACACTTATCATTAAATCTCATCAGCCCTGGACAGGGACTTTCAGTTATAGCCAATCGCACATAGCACAACATCAACCCCCAATACCGGGAGAGACGAAACCCCTCTTATCGCTCATTACCTCCATGTGTCTCGAGACTGTACCCAAAAGACACCTGTTTGCATGACTCTGCAGAGCCGTGGTATGGTGGTAATAAAAATACAGTGGGAGAACACACAAGACTCTCTGACGATCTCGGGTGTACAGACTAACCTGTACAAGTGTCACCTGAGAACTGCTATCCGACGATAGATATAATACCATATAGGATTTCTCGGCGAGTCCGTTCAGTGTACCCAGTCTCTACTGAGCACCCGTATACAATCTTTGATGTCAAACACCAATGGATATGGGATCATCCATTGCCCATCAAATGGGTCAAAAAACGTATACGCTGGTCTACTTTGGAATATCGATGCCCCGTCTCGATACACCCATGACTAGGAACATTTAAGGATATTCCTATAAACTATACATGTCCCACTAGTATGATCTGCATCATAATCACAGTAGTCAAGCAAATATCCTAAGGGTTTTATCAACATGTATCAAATGAACAGTATACACAATCAAGTGAACATGTTAAGATAAAGAGTAACCAGATAGCATACTATCATGTCGAGCAAGAAAGTCGTCTGAATAAATATATATATGTACATACATATATACACACACACACACACATACATGTCTATACATCCATTATAAAATAATGGCCTCTAGGGCATACATATATCCAACAATCTCCCACTTGCACTAAGGCCACTTATTGGCATATCTCATACCCAACATCTCAAAAAGTCGCTCATGCTGCGGCTGTGAGAGGACCTTGGTGAGTGGATCCGCGGTGTTATTCTCTGTGTCTACTCTCCTAATCACGATCTTTCGGCGATCAACTATCTCCCGGATCAGATGATATCGCCACAGGATGTGCCTCGATCGCTGATGGGACCTGGGCTCTTTGGCAATGCCATAGCGCCATTATTATCACAATACAATGGTATTGGATCAATAATGATTGGAACTACTCCTAGTTCCACATCCAGACGGCTTCCTAGGTAGCATCATTTGCAGAAATGTACCCAGCTTCCAACGTTGAGTTTGTAACGGTATTCTGTTTGGAACTCTTCCAACAAACCGCCCCTCCACTGAGGGTAAGTTCAAACCCCAAGAAATTTTTTTTACCGATTGTAGCATAGGAATGTTATTTCCTATCAAAAGAATGTCATTCTCGTACAATATGAGGAATGCGACAATATTCTTTACAGCCTTCTTATAAATACATGGCTCATCTTCCTTTTTGATAAAATCAAACTTTTTAATCGCATCATCAAAACAGATGTTCCTACTCCGTGATGCCTGCTTTAATCCATAAATGGATTTAAGCAACCTACATGCTTTCTGGCTGCTCCCACTATCAACGAAACCTTCTGGCAGATCCATATAAACGCACTTTTCTAAATCACCATTTAGAAATGCAGTTTTAACGTCCATCTACCAGATTTCATAGTCATAGTGAGCATCAATAGCAAATAGGATCCGAATGGATTTATGCATTGCTACAAGAGAGAAAGTTTCATCATAGTCCATACCTGGTCTTTGACGAAATCCTTTCGCTACAAGCTCTGCCTTATAGGTCTCCACCTGTCCATCTACACTGATCTTTCTCTTAAAGATCTATTTGCACCCTACGGGTTTTACCACAGAGGGTACAACTTCCAAACTCCACACTTTGTTGGTGTAGATAGACCATTTCGGATCTCTTAGCATCCAGCCATTTCACTGAGTCACCACTCGTAATAGCTTGCTGAAAACTAGTAGGGTCATCATCATCCTTGATGCAATCTTCTCTATCACCATCAATGAGGAAACCGTAGTATCTCTCCGGTGGGCGAGAAGTCCTACTAGATCTATGGAGTGGCTGAGGTTCATAAGATTCTATTGCAATATCAGGTTCAACCGAGTCGTCATTTGTAACTTGTGTCTCTAGAACTTCTTCTAGTTCTACCACATTGCCATTAGTATTATTTGTAAAAAAAATTCATTTTCTAAAAAATGTGGCATACAGAGAAACAAACACTCTTTGTTCTTCCTTGTGGTAGAAAAGATATCCATATGAATATTTTGGATATCCCACAAATATACACTGAACCGATCATATCTCGAGTTTGTCTGGATTCTACTTTTTGACAAAAGCAGGATAACCCTATATCCTAACTCGCTTAAGAGACGGTCTCTTCCCATACCATATCTCATATGGAATGGTAGACACGGTTTTGGTGGGAACCCTGTTCAATAGATATACTGCAGTCTCCAATGCATGCCCCCAAAAGGAGAGAGGTAACTCAGCATCACTCATCATGGAACACACCATATGTAATAGGGTACGATTCCGCCGCTCTGACACACCGTTGTGCTGTAGTGTGTAAGGGATAGTGATCTGCAAGAGAATCCCATTCTCTTTTAGGAAGTCCGAAAACTCTGTGCTTAAGTACTCTCCACCTCGATCCGATCGAATTTTTTTGATCCTCAATCCTGTTTGTTTTTCTTGTTCAAGTTTATACTCTTTGAATTTCTCTAAAGCTTCAGACTTATGCTTTAACAAAAACACATGTCCGAATCTGGAGAAATCATCAGCAAAAGTTATGAAGTAAGAAAAACCGCCTCTAGCATTTGTAGACATTAGTCTGCATACATCACTATGTACGAGACCTAAGAGTTCTGTAGCTCTCTCTCCGTGTCCAGTAAATAGAGTTTTGGTCATTTTACCTTTGATACAAGACTGACAAGTCCTATAAGATTTATATTCAAAAGGATTTAAATATCCATCTTTATGTAGCTTGTTTAGTCTTGTTTCGTTAATATGACCAAGTCTACAATGCCAAAGAAAAGATTGATTTATATCTGAAAATTTTCTTTTTTTTATGTATTGTATGTTGAAAAGTGTGTGTTGATTTAGAACGTATATTCCGTTATTTAGTGTACCATACCCAATCAACTCTTGATTCAGGTCAATGTTCATAACATTATTTTGCAACACAAAATTATATCTTTCATTTTCTAATAAAGAAACAGATATTATATTATATAGCATACATGGTGCATAATAACACGGGTTCAAAACCAATATACATCCCGATGGCAACCCCAGGTGATACTCTCCCACACACACTGCATGTACATTGGAACCATTTCCAACCCGGAAAGTGTGATCACCAGTCTTCAAAACTTTGCTATTTCTCAATCCCTGCATACAATTGCAGATGTGAGAACCTGAGCCGGTATCCAATATCCAGGAAGCAGAGTTTATAGAAAAACAGTTTTCAGTCACAAACACACCTGAAGTGGAAGCATCACCATACTTCTTTTTCTTGTATTCAATACAATTTCGCTTCCAGTGTCCCGACTTTTTGCAATAGAAACATTTTCCTTTTCTTTACTCCACAGCCCTGGATTTGTCTCTCCCTTTTTGCCTTTTAACTCCACCTCTCAGTTTGGTGGGTTTCTTCTTCACCTTTCCCTTAGCCTTAGCTTTTGGGAGAGAAGAGGAAGATGACCCAGCAAGCAGTGCGGGAGTTTTCGTTGACTTGAGCATGCTTTCTGTACTTCTCAACATTTTGAGAGGTCCAGGTAGTGACTTCTCCATGTTGTGCAAGTTGAAGTTTACTATGAACTAAGCAAAAGCAGGGGGAGAGACTGTAGAATAATATCAATATACAGTTCGTTCTCCATACACTAGTAAAATAAGGGGTTGCCCCTACGGATAACAACATCCGTAGGGACAGATAAAGTTTGGCCCTACGGATTAATCCGTAGGGCCAAACGGTTGCCCCTACGGTCCTTCAATATTTATTTAAAAATTATTAAATCTTAAAGTGTTGTTTGCCCCTACGGAGCCGCAAACGAAGCATCTACGGGTATATCCGTAGGGGCATATAAATAGGGATTTAAGTGATCGATCCCTACGCTGATTATTTCTTATTCTCTTTATCATTCACGCGAATCCAAATCCCCAAACCGATTCAAGGGACCGTCGTCGCCACCGCCCTGCAGTGATCTTGTTGTCGCTGAATCCAATCCGAATCGTCGTCGCCACCGCCAGCAGTGATCTCGTCGTCGCCTCTGCCTTCCATTCTCGTTGTCGCCACCGCCCTCGTCGTTGCCGATTACGTCTCCGTCGTCTCCTCTACCGCCTAGCCTACATGTTAGTTAATTAAACATTATTTTAATGATGTTAGGGTAGCGATGAGGGTTAGGATTAGGTATCGGTTGGGGTTAGAGTTAGGTTTAGGGTTAGGGTACGGGTTCGATCGGTTGGGGTTCGGCTGGTGTTGGGGTTAGGCTTAGGGTTAGGGTTCGGTGGGGGTTTGGTGTTGGGGTTAGGGTTCGGCTGGGGTTGGGTTGGGGTTAGGGTTAGGCCGGGTTAGGGTTTGGTGTTGGGTTGGGGTTCGGCTGGGGCTGGGTTGGGGTTAGTGTTAGGCCGGGTTAGGGTTTGGTGTTGGGTTGGGGTTCGGTTGGGGCTGGGTTAGGGTTAAAAAGGTGAAATTTTAGGGGATTGATTTGGAAAATAGTGAAAGTCGATACTGTTTATTTGTGAATAACACAGTCCATAGTTTTTATATGAGAAAAAGGTCCATGAAAGTCTATGGGATTTATCTAAAAAACGCTGAAAGTTCATGTATTTATTTGTTAACAACAAAGTTCATGGTATTTATCTGGAAAACGTTAGAAGTCAATGGTATGTATTTGTAAACAACAAAGTCTATGGAAAGTATGTGAAAACGTTAAAACTTCATGGTATTTATTTGTAACAAACAAAGTCTATGGTATTTGTTTGAAAAATATTGAAAGACCATGACATTTATATGTAATGGGTCAAAGTCATTTCGGTTATGTCAATCTTATTGGCGATGCTTTCTTTTTGTGCATATCCAAAAACTTCGAAAGTTCTTGGTACTTATTAGAAAATATAAAGGGTTTTGTAGTGAAAGGAAAGAATTGGATTTAGAAAAACCGTGTGTAACTTTTAGAAATTCTATACACCCAAGTATATAGAAAATGGTTAATTGCGGATATAGCCTATGTACTATGGGGGTCAAGCACTTATAACCTCTGAAGTATAATAATAAGCACTTTTGTTTGTTTTTCATTAGTGATTAATTTTTAGTTTGTTAATTATTCTTTTTCAGTATGGATAATTGATAGAATTACAATTGCTTTACTATTGTTTGCCTTTTTCCTTTTGTGTAGAAAATATATCCATTGTGTCATATGGACACCATTAATTTCACATCGATTCAAGGGAAAAATTGAGGAAGATTGTGCTTGTTATATCAAAAACCTTTTTGTTGAACCCAACAGGTGAAACTTTAGAGTTGTTATAGATAGCTCTTACATGTTTAATGCATGTACCATTGTTAAGAGAGTGCAAGGTGGAGAACAATAATTTGTTTCAACGGTATGTTTTTCAAGTTATAACCAATATATGATATTCGATGATAATATGAAACCTTCATATTCTCATCGATACACATATATGAAACTAAAAACGCCACTTAGTCCCCGTCTATCGGTTAACATACGTGCGATACCCGTCGTGACCTAGAACTATACGAAGGTTGTTAAATATCGGACGGTATAACTCGATACTAACAACCGTCGTATAGTCTACGCGACGAGAAAATTCAATCGTATGGTAAGCCATAGATTTGTCCCGTGTGGACAAGTTAAGAATGTATAAAGCAAACGCCTTCATTCACTTGTGTTTTCATCCGTTTCGAGATATTTCGTCGGTATCTTTCCGCTGGTTCTCCGTGTACAAAGATAGATTAGATGTTCATTTCAACGTTGTTTCATGGCTTTGAAATCATTATCTATTCTATTACAGTATACTCGTAGAACAGCGGGAAGGTGCTGCCGAAATTTACTCGAAACGGTTGAAAGCACAAGTGATGGGCGTTCGCCCTATACATTCTTAATGGGATAGAAGCCTACCCCCGACAGCCGGAACACACACATACAACAAGAATACACAACAAACGCATAATTAGAGAGCGATTCGAGATGTTCGGGTTAAAACCAATATATGATATTCGATGATAATATGAAACCTTCATATTCTCATCGATACTCATATATGAAACTAAAAGCGCCGCTTAGTCCCCGTCTATCGGTTAACATACATGCGATGCTCGTCGTGATCTAGAACTATACGAAGGTTGTTAAATATCGGACAGTATAGCTCGATACTAACAACCGTCGTATAGTCTACGCGACGAGAAAATTCAATCGTATGGTAACCCATAGATTTGTCCCGTGTGGACAAGTTAATAATGTATAAAGCAAACGCCTTCATTCACTTGTGTTTTCATTCGTTTCGAGATATTTCGTCGGTACCTTTCCGCTGGTTCTCCGTGTACAAAGATAGATTAGATGTTAATTTCAACGTTGTTTCATAGCTTTGAAATGATTATCTATTCTATTACAGTGTACTCGGAGAACAGCGGGGAGGTGCTGCCGAAATTTACTCGAAACGGTTGAAAGCACAATTGATGGGCGTTCGCTCTATACATTCTTAATGGGATAGAAGCCTATCCCCGACAGTCAGAACACACACATATACCAAGAATACACAACAAACGCATAATTAGAGAGCGATTCCAGAAGTTCGGGTTAAAACCAATATATGATATTCGATGATAATATGAAACCTTCATATTCTCATCGATACTCATATATAAAACTAAAAGCGCCACTTAGTCCCCGTCTATCGGTTAACATACGTGCGATGCTCGTCGTGATCTAGAACTATACGAAGGTTGTTAAATATCGGACAGTATAGCTCGATACTAACAACCGTCATATAGTCTACGCGACGAGAAAATTCAATCGTATGGTAACCCATAGATTTGTCCCGTGTGGACAAGTTAAGAATGTATAAACCAAACGCCTTCATTCACTTGTGTTTTCATCCATTTAGAGATATTTCGTCGGTACCTTTCTGCTGGTTCTCCGTGTACAAAGATAGATTAGATGTTCATTTCAACGTTGTTTCACGGCTTTGAAATGATTATTTATTCTATTACAGTGTACTAGGAGAACAGCGGGGAGGTGCTGCCGAAATTTACTCGAAACGGTTGAAAGCACAAGTGATGGGCGTTCGCTCTATACATTCTTAATGGGATAGAAGCCTACCTCCGACAGCCGGAACACACACATACAACAAGAATACACAACAAACGCATAATTAGAGAGCGATTCGAGATGTTCGGGTTAAAACCAATATATGATAATATGAAACCTTCATATTCCCATCGATACTCATATATGAAACTAAAAGCGCCATTTAGTCCCCGTCTATCGGTTAACATACGTGCGATAATTTATTCTTTTCAACGACAAACGCGTTGAGGACGAAGAAGAGAGAAGGCTTAAAGTGCTGTATGCCGATGGAAACCCAGAGATGGGCGTTCGCTCTATACATTCTTAATGGGGTGGAGTGTTGTATGCCGATGGAAACCCAGAGATGTGTACGATGTCCCAGAATACGAGGACAGCGATGGGGACGAAGAAGAGAGAAGGCTTAAAGTGCTCCGACCGTCTGTTGCGAAGGACGGGTTGTCTTCGACCGATCATGAAGTTACGTGGGTTAGAATTGACATCGACGATGAAATCCAAGTAGATATGTATAATGCGCCCACAAAACGAAAAAGGTTATCAGTAATGTTATATTATTACTTCACATTTTACGCTCTATACATATATAGTCAATACTTTTAATGATTGTCTAATGCGTCCACGAACCGTTTATCTAGATTTGATGACGATGTCGGGAGCAGTGAGGGGCGGTAGGAGCTCCAGCCGCGGCAGAGGCAGAGGCAGAGGCAGAGCGGTTCTGCCGCCCGGAGAGCTCCGTAGGGAGCTTCAGAGGGCCGGTCTTGCACCCAGATCGGAGACCCCTTCGGATGCCTCCTTCCGTGTGGATTTTGCCACATCTCCAGGTATACTGCACGCATATCCATTTTGAATGTAAAATTACAGATATTCATGCCTATTTATGTCAAAATTACTTATATTCTCAATGTTTGATTGTCTAGTTGTTGGTGATCCTTCCACATCTGGGACAGAGGCCACCTTCGCTCCTCCAGGTATGTTTATATATCATATAGTGTATGTATATTGATCTAGAATGCTATATCGTAAATACACACATTCCTTTTGCTCTTACTTAGCAATTTTTATTATTGTCTAGCTGTAGGTGGTGACACCACCGCACCTGCGGGTATGTTTATATATCCTATAGTGCATGCATATTGATTTAGAACGTTATATTATTGATCTACACATTCTTTTTGCAATTACCTATATAATCTATTTTTAATTTTCTAATTATAGGTGGTGCGTCCACATCTTCCGCAGGGGCCACTACTGCCGCTTCCATACCCTACGCATCGTCTGCAGGTTAGTATGAATAAATTTAAAATATTTATTCATTTTACATATGCTCTATATAATAAATATGAACTTCATGGAAATTTAGCATCAATGTTTATTTTCTAGTTGGAGGGGATGCATCCGCATCCGGGACCCCGGTTGTTCCTCGCCGGAGGAACTATCGTCCCGCTCGTGCTGCTGCCCGGGCCCAGGCTCGTGCGATAGTCACCGGAGGTTTATATCACACTTGAATTTTCGTTTAACCTTGATTTCTTAATACAACTATGTTTTATTATTGATTGTCTTGATATTTCGTGCAGACGCAGGGCCACCCTATCCCTTGAGGGGGATTCGAGGCCCGAATCAGTCCTATAGGCTAAGGCCTGACAGAGCTAGGGGGGAGGCAGCATCCCCTCTTTTTTTTACCCTTGACTATCGCTATACCGGTCCTCATGCCGAGAGGTTCGGCCGGTATTTGGGGGACGAGAGCCGGCTCGTGAAGAACTATCCACTTCACGTTGAGTGGGGCGAGCAGCACCAGCGCTCATTCGCCCTCTTCTTTGATCAGGCTCGGGCATGTATTAATATATAATTTCATTTGATCTATCCAATATATTTATTATTAACACTTGAAATCTAATAACAATGTTTTTTTTGTATTTTCAGTTGGATTACGATTTTCAGCCTGTAGCCGACCCTGATCACCCGGGGAGGGTGCTCGACCTTCATGCTCTGTACAATGGCCTGATGAAGAACATGCAGGCCAAGGTCCGATACAACAGGAATGAGCTGAAGGCCGACTGCTACTCCCTGTGGATGGCGACCCCTGAGGCAGAGAGAGCAGCCCTCCTATCTACTCCGGCGTTTGCGAGAGTCGACGTAGAGACATGGCCTCTATTGTGCGCTTATTTCGACTCCCAACGCAAACATGTATGTATTTTAAATGTAATTTATTATTTATGATATAATTTATTTCTTTGTGTTTCTTAATTAGAAAACTAAATGTTAATGCGTTGTGCAGAAACAGGCCGCTCAGAATACAGAGAACAGGAAGTCAGCGAAGAGGGGTCGCCCCACATACACAGGTGGCTCGAGGAACATTACTCGAGCCATAGAGTTATCGGTAAATTACAATAGACCGACCATTGTGATATTCTGCAATATTAAGAGTTATTTTCTAATATTTCTAATATTAAGAGTTACTTTCTAATATTGCAGACATCTCAGACCATGGCGTCAGGTGGTACACCGAGCGTGCTGTCCGCATATCTTGCCGTCCACGGCACCTCGACAGATCCCGCCACGGGCGAGCTTCGATTTCCCGATGTCGCTACCCAGGAGTACTGCGTGAGTGTTAATATTTTTCTAACCAAATTTGAAATTTTAGTTTTGGAAGGTTCAAGTTTAAATTTTATACTTATACTTTACTGCTTAATGTGGGTGTAGGAGCGGGTGGTTGAGCACGCCCAGGCCTCGGGGATCGATTTTACCGGACAGAGCGATCCGAGGCTGCTGACCCCAGTTCTGGACGCCGCACACGGAGGGCACCACAGAGGTTGGGAGAGAGGCCGGGGACTGGGCCCTAGCAGGGCCCATATGAGGTTGGACTCCACCCCGGCGGTTACTTCCTCCGTCTCCAGTGACCAACATGTCCATCAGGAACTGGAGAGCTTGAGGGCCACCGTTCAGGAGTTGAAGGAGATGCTGGTATGTATACTGCTTTATAGTAAAATGTCATGTCATATTATATAGATATCAACATATCCATAATTAGTACGTAGCTTGAGCTTATTTGGTTTTAGACTTAAGTTTGATTAATCATACATACAGATGTAATTAAAATAAATAACAAACTAGATATCCAAACGGGGTTTCGAAATAACTTAATAATGATATGAATTCGAATAATACATAGTTCTTACACGCTTATTACACACGTTAGGTCCAGACGCGACAGGGTACATCGGCCGAACCTCCACATGCATCTCCTTCGGCTGCGGCTCCGCAAGCCACTAAATCGGCTGCGGTTCTGCAGACAGCTCCTGTAGCTCCACCGCCCACTCAGACTCCCGCAGCCGTGGCTCCGCAAGCGACTACCTCGATGACGGCTGTCCAGACCACATCGCCAGCTCCACATGCCGCTCAGACTCCCGCTCGCGCCGAATTGCAGAGTTTATTGACCGAGGAGCAGGCGCACGTTATTCTATCGTTATTCAGAGGTGGAGCTGGACCGAACTAGGATAGCTTTTTGGTTCTTATTTTTTGAAACATGTATTTATTTATATCATACACATTGTACTACATTTTGAAACGATATTGATATTAGTTTATATTTATATCATATTCAGTTTTTGGTTTTCTTTTGTATATTATATATATGCGTGAGATGTGATTATGAATACTGCGATATATATTGTGTGATGTATATATTATTGTGCACAGGGCGGGAAAAAATCAGGCAGCCCATTTTAAAAAAAAATACAGATAATATGTATCTACGGATTAATCCGTAGGTACACATGTTGCCCCTACGGCTATATCCGTAGGGGCCAAATATCAGCAGTAACTGATATTTCCTCCCTGATTTCAGTACCAGGGGGTTGGGAGTGCCCCTATGGACATATCCGTAGGGGCACTGCTTCGCCCCTACGGAGTTATCCGTAGGGGCAACATTTCAGGATTCCTGATATTATGCCCCTACGGATAGGTACCTACGTTGATATCCATAGGGGGTTTTACTTGGACCTGCGGTCATGTCCGTAGGTACACTTAATATATTAAAAAAACCGTAAATAATATAAATTTTTTTACCCTACGGCCTAGTCCATAGGGGCAATAGGACCTACACAGAAATCCGTAGGGGCAAGAATTTGGCCGTAGGGGCAAGTTCAGGGCTTCAACTTGCACCTGCGGCCTTTGTACCTACGGGGTCTTTTTTCGCCCCTACGCACATATCCGTAGGGGCAGTGTGTTGCCCCTACCGATAAATCCGTAGGGGCAACCCTTATTTGTAGTAGTGATAGTCCATCCGAGACCCTCAAGTTCTTAAATAAGAGCTATCATCTTCAAGGCATGATCACCTTCCGGTGTGCCAGGAGCCATTCTCATCTGGAACAGCTTTCTAGATGCCTCGTAGCGCAGGGTACAAGATTGCTCTCCATACAACTCCTTTGTATGGAGAAAGATGGATTGAACATCCATCTTCGCATGCTGCTTTTGATGTATATTATTCATCGAAGCAAGCGTGAGGCATTTGGCAGGGGCACAATCAATAACCCTTGTCTTGTGGATCTCCCTATCCGCAACAGAAAATTCAGGGCCTGAGGTGGGAGGGGCTGGTGCAGTAAGGACATATGATACCTTATCATATGTAAGGGCAATGTTTATGTTCCTTAGCCAGTCTTTATAATTGGGTCCTGGCAGTTTATTTTTCTCTAATAGAAGTTTAAGTCTAGTCATGATATCTTCCATTAGGAGAGAGAAAAGAATACACTCAGTGAAAGCTCTTGCAAAGATTAGATTGGTGTTCATCACTAAAAACTGCTTTTTAATACCGCTTATTCATTATCTATTTTGTTATATATCGGTACTACTAACCAGTGTCTGCTCAATAATACAGATTACAGGTGTTCGTGATAAAATACTGGAAACACACTCAAAATCACGAATATAACGTTTGTAAGCCCACATTGCAAACAGAACAGAAAACCGATCATTGTCTAAAGAGTTCTTTTTCCAAATAAATGTGAGCATACAATTTTGGTCCAACACAATGCAAGTATGCACATGGACCATAGTGGGGCTGCCTTAGCTACATGACATGATGAAATTGTGCAAGTAAGGAACATGTGCATTAAATGCTAAAAGAGTTGATGTGATTTGAAGCATCAAGATTTCCCTCCAAAAGCTACTAAGCAGCCTATGTTGTTATCAAGAAATCAAGCAATGCCAGTAGACTTGTAGAGTGTACACAACATCACAGAACCAAGACGAGACCCATTGGCCTACAAAAAACCGGAGAGACCTCCTCAAAAACCGGCACCACCGGTTTTTCTTGCTCCAATTTGCCCCATTTTTCTTCTGGTGGTTTATCTGGGTCACATCATGTTATTTTTATTGTTTGTTTATTCTGGATTGAAGCCTATAAATACCTGATCAAGAGGTAAGGGGAGGGATATATACTTTTGCATTAGAACTCTTGTAATTTGTAACTTGCTTTCCCTTTGAACTCCTAAACTCTTGCCCCTTTGTCTTGACCTTGCAACTTCTTCATTGAACTTGCAAGCTTAAGGTTTAGGTTCTTGACTTCAACATTAGTTGTATATTGTTTGAAATTCAATAAAGTTCTCATTTCATTACATATGTCTTGCTTTCTACATACTTTTAACTTGTGAAATCATTGCTTTACTTTGATCTTGTAACCTCTTATGTGATCTTGTAACCTTAAAGTTTGGTATTTTGATTTCACATTGGTACGAGATTAAAGACCAAGTGAAGATATTTGCATATTGAATTTACCGGTTCTTAACTTTCTAACTTTAACTTTTCTTTTCTTGCTAATTTTGCTATGTTGCCTTACTCTTTTCTTTTTTATTTTGGTATCGTAAATATGTGTGAGTAATCAATTTACTTGTTAAATGTAGAATATGGTTAGTTCATGTAGGAAATGTGTTTTCTAAAACCTTAAAAAAACCTTAACTTTGCAATTGAAACTTCGAGCAAACCACCCGCAATTCCGCTCCGTTAGGCATCCTATCTTACCACGATAGCGGTGAATCCTAATCATGACCGGATTGCAAGTGGTTTGCCGAGGGCTAAGGTCAAGAGATATCAATGGAAAGACAAGGGACAAGGAATACGGATTTAGCTTAAAAATCGCGAATACCATATTTCAAGTTCTCTAATCCACGTTGTTGCCTATTGCCTTAGTGTCAATATCAAAATAGGGTCTATAAGGAACCGGCAAACATCATCCTCACGCAAGCTAACCTAAAACTACACTTAACAAGTCTTTTTGTTGAACATATCCCAGTTACGATACTTAGCATAAACAACAACTCAAACATGGTATTAACTCGTTAAAAGAAGCTTGAAAACTTTCCATCTCCCTGCGGACGACCCGTACTCAACACGGCTCTCTACACGTGACACCGTCTTTGATTGCGGTAATTTCAAATTCTTTCTAAATACGACACGGTAAAAACATATCAATCAAATGGCACCGTTGCCGGGGAGACGGTAACGCTTTTACACTTGTAGTCTCGGGTTAATTTGTGACTATTTTATACAAAACTAACTTTCTAACAGATTCAACTAATAAAACACATTCTTTTAAAACTGCCACGAAAAACTCAAAACAACCATGTTCTCTGGATTTTTGATCTGCTAACACACTGCACTTTAAAATGAAAATCAATGTATAAGAGTGGAATACTATTGTTACACAGAGAAAACACACAAAATTTGAGCACCAAATTTGCAAATTCGACCACCAAATTTGCAAATTCGACCGGCGACATTTTAATAATTCCCGATCTCGCCGGCTCTGTTGTGGGTTTTTGAATTTTTTTTTGTGTTGCCTCCAGTGTTCTCTTAGTATCCTATTTTTATTATTTGATTTTCTTAATTATTTGTGTTTAGCACTTTGGCTATCTATATTGCTTTCTAGCTCAAATATCCGTATTTTTCCGACATTTGCAGATTTGATGTATTGACGAGTAGCGATCGTGCGGAACAAGTTTTTTTTTTCAAGTATAAGGAGATTGAACACTTAGTTCCAAAGACCTGATTAGTTTGACCCGCGTAAGCGTACCATTCAAATACTCGGAGGCAATATCGATACGAGTTTTTTTTTAAACTCAACTCTTTTTGTACGTATTTTTCTAAACTTCCTCTTCTCAAATCCGACGCTCCTTATTCCTATCTTTGCAGGATTCTTTGCAACATCGCCGCAATAGCCAAAGAAAAACTAACCATATTTTTTGCAGCGCCACATTTAAAGTAAAAGAAAAATTCATTGATTGTTTGATAACAAAACTTTGTTGATTTATGCACTGCATCATTAATATGGACTTAAGAGGCTATAACACCAATTCAGATTGGGTGGGGATTTCATCACCCTTCTTAAGACCCCGGAAATCACTAATTGTATAAGTGTCTCCTCAAGCTTAATAAAAAATATCTAGACTCAGCCAAACTAAGGACTTGTCGCGCTCAATAGGACAAAGGAAGATTGTGGGCATTCAATCGTTTATCTAAACATGACTTTTTTGGTGCCTAGGCTAGACAAGTGAGGAGGTAACTTTAAAAGGCCCGTCTCATGGTGATTAATGAGCGGAACCCTCCTTACCTCACCTGTGCTTACCTGGCCACAACTGGCTGTGAAGAGGCGATTTGAGGGTTATCTCACAATTTGTCACTTTGGAACAGTTAGGAGCAGGTCTAGTGGACGTAGAGGACCCTATTCTAGGTATTGATTGTGTCTTTGTGACTGTGCATTTGTAATTGTGTTTGTTGACTGTCATTTCATTTTTATATTCTTACGAAACAAACAAAAATCCGCCACTTTTTACCACCTTCACCCAATTTTTTCTCCACTTTCGCTTTCTTACCCTCACATTCTACGCTTTGACTATACTAAACTCGTTTAGTGTATGTCCGCTTGGACTAGGGACCCTAGTGCCCGTTTAGTCCGCGTTTCGTTAGTCGCTACGGACTACACGATCGACACCGCAGTTGAAACTCCTTCCACGCCTTTTTCACCTTTATCCTTGCCGGTCAACTCCGACGCTGACCGTGATTTTGTCCATACTTCTTCACCTTCACTTTCACCAGACTCTTCTTCTGAGATGTCGGGATTTCCTCCTAACATGAATTTACCTCCCCCAGGAATTATTCCACCTCCATTAGGTGCGAATAACCCGCGACCAACTCTTTTTGAAGCGCCACAGCGAATTGCACTCCAAGATCGATTCTATCCTACCTGTGCTTCACTCCGTACCTGTCTTTCACTTCCACCGGCCAATGTGGATAATTTCAAAATTAAGCCCCACTTCATCAACATGTTGCCTAAATTTCACGGGCTTGAATCCGAAGATGCCTATATCTTCATCAATAAATTCCGGAACGTTTGTGCAATGATGAAGACAGTCCAACATTTTTATGATGCTATACGGCTACGAGTTATTCCTTTCACTTTGTGTGACCTTGCTGAAATGTGGCTGTATAGCACCGCATCTCATTCGATCACCAGTTGGGACGAGTTTGTTAAAGCGTTTCTAAAGAAATTCTACCCAAATCATAAGATCGCACGGATTTGAAACGAAATTAACCAATTCTCCCAGCTTCCTACCGAACCATTTTGGAAGTAATTTGACCGATTCAAAGACCTTCTTGTTCAGTGCCCTCATCACGGTATTGAGAGTGGCAACTTTGTCAAACTTTATATGAGGTCCTGAATCCTGCAAATAAGCAGTTGCTATAAACCATTTGTCAAGGCCACTTCCTATCCAAATCTGACGAGGAAGCCAGGAAATTCTTTGATGATCTTGTGGAACAGACGCTTTAGTGGGAGAGCACCTAACAAAATACCTTAACTTCTACTTCTTCTTCAGGTTTCTCTAGGGCAGGAGTTCATCAACTCGATATATCAATTGCAATGAAGGCCGAGATGGCTGCAATCACGTGGAAACTGGAAGTAATTGATAGCAAATTCTCATCTCCTGCCCCTGCTCTTCCCCCTCGTATCATTTGCGCTTGTTGTTCGGATCCATCCCATTTGACCAATGAGTGTCCTTACAATCCACCTTCTCAAGGACAGGATCAGGTTAATGCTGCATTTCAATAAAGACCAAGAAACTATTCCACATAAAATCCCGGCTGGAGAAACCATCCCAATTTCGCCTGGAATTAGAATCAGCATCAATTCCAAGGCCACAACAACTTCCAGACGCCTCCTCCTCCTCAACAACAATCTCAACAACAAACTCAACAACAATTTCAGCAGCCTTTCCAACCCCAACCTTTTTAGAATCCGACGAACAACTTTGCTCCCTGCAACAATTCTTTTCTTCAAAACAACTTTGTTCCGTCAAACAACGATAAGGTTTCCGTGCTAGAACGGAGTCTAGAGGCTTTTGTAAAGCAATCGACTCAATCCACCGCCAACATCCAGTCTTCTATTCAATCTCGGGTACAACACACCGCTGCACACGAGAAAAGTATCAAGACCATCGATGTCCAGATTGCACGGCTAAACGTGGTGTTAAGCGAGCGAGTGAAAGGAAGGCTTCCATCTCAACCACTCCCAAATCCTGGTCACCCACATAATGTACATGTTGCTCTTGAACAACAGAACCATAATGTGAGTGCCGTGACTACATTGAGATCTGGAAGAATGCTGAACAAAAACGTCGGCACCTGAATTGTTGATGACACCCTGGCCGTTTCTTCTGATCCTTCTTCTTCTTCTTCCTCTTCTTCTTCTTCGGAGCCTATTCTGTAAGTTCACGGTGACGCCCTGGCCGTCGATCCGACGCCGGAAATGCGGAAACGAAAAACTTTGCAAACTAGCAAACCGGCACCACCGCGCTCTTTTAACCCGGATCGGGCCATTAACCTATCTACTAGCAAACTAAAAGATGGGTAGAGAGTTATACCAAGCGATCCGTGTCCTTTGGTTTTTGTCTCCACTCCGATCTCCCGCGGAATCTCCGTCCGTCACGTCCTCGTCGGAAAGGGCACCACGTAGCCGATATCTTTTATGGGCTCCCACCTCTTGGCCGAGGCAACTCGGGCGCGAAGTTGGCTAGCCGACGCATCCAAGGAATGTTGTAGACTAGTGTAGAAACCATTGTCTCTTTGAGGGTTTTCAAGTTGCCTTTGGATGGAGGGAAATATAAACAATGGAGATGAATGATTTTTGGTAGCAAGCAAAAATACATGAGATGAACATTTTCCTCACCAAATGAAATTCCTCTCACTCTCTCCAATAGTGGTCGGCCCTCTCATATCAAATGGTGGAGAGAAAAGATCAAAACAAAGAAGGGAGGTGAGTGTAGGAAAGGAAAGAGGGTGACCACATCCAAAGCAAACCTCACATCCAAATCAAGATCAACTCTAATCTCATTAATACAAAAAGGAGGATGGAAAAAGAATATAATGATGATGGTCATATCATAATCTCTCAAATGCAAGACACCCCCTCCACAATAAGTTATTTGCAAACTTGCAAATAACCCCATCCATCGGAAAGTCCGGCCGCGAAGGAACAAAAGAAAACTGGCCGGAACGGAATGCAAACTGGCAACTTCAGAAAACTGATCCCGTAATAAATTACAGGAAAACCCCACTACTGCAAATACATGGCCCGCATTTGTATTCTCACTGAACACAAATGCAAAGAGACAAAATCTACACTATCTAATACTAGGATCCGGCTTAAGCCAAAGCCGGCTAGTAAAAACCGTCCGATCACGATCCGTGCAATACCGCACGTATCTGATCGAACCCTGCTATATCTCCATACGGCCTCTACAGTGTTTCGCCCGAAACTTGAGTAACTGTGTGTGGTGGACTCTAAAGACTCGTCAATACTATGGCTGTGGATTTAACCACTAGCACGTCAGAGGTATTAGCCATACGTGACGGGCCACCAGCTATTGACCAAAAGGGACGTCGATGAGTGAACTCATCCTGACACCCAACTGAGCCTGTCAGTGACAATATCCGTACAGTCCGGCCCGTTCGTCTATGAGTGTCGCATAGCGGGCCTAGGGGGTTGGTAAATGTCAGACCCCCAAAAGCTGTACAAGTCGTGTCGGAGTGTAGCCCAGAACACCCTGAGATACTACTGGAATATCTACCAGCAAATCTCCTGCCTTGGCCAAGGACTTTTCATGTTCTGGCTCTCCTAGACACAGCGCGACCTCACCCCCAATACCGGGAGAGACAAACCCCTGCAGATCCGCTCACTGCCTCCATGTGGCTCGGGACTGTACCCAACTAAAACCTGTTTGCACGTCTCCTTTGAGCGTGGTTGGGTAGTAATCAAAGCACAGTGGGAACTCACACGAGACAAATGACGATCTCAGGTCAATGAACTAACCTGTACACATGTCACCAGGGAACTGCTATCTGACGTCAGGTATAATTCCAACTAGCATGTTCCCAGCGAGTCCTGTCCAGTATACTCATAACCCAATGAGCACCTGTATACATCTTAGGTAAACCAACTGACACCAGTGGCTTATGAGACCGGCCACCGCCCCTCGTCGGGGTCTCGACTGTATACACTAGTCTACTCTGGAGTATCAATGCCCTGTCTCGAAACTCCCATGACTAGGGACCTTTTAAGGATGTGCTTATAAACTCCAGCTCTCACGTATATGATCGCCCTCATACTGCTGGTAGTCAACCAAGAATCCTAGGGGCTCTATCAACGTGTAATAGCGACTCGTAAGGTCACCTAAAGCAGTACACGATGATAAAGATAAACCAGATAGCATACTATCATCTCGAGTAAGACTGTCCTACCGGCATAGGTCCTCCCTCAATCATTGCAATCACGTGCCTGTGATCCAATAATTGACTCTGAGGGCACTATATCCAACAATCTCCCACTTGCACTCAAGGCTAATTATTGCGATGTCGCATACTCACAGCCCGTGTGATACCGAACACCCAACTCCTCTACTAGTCAGTCTCACAAAGCTCATTTGCGAAACTATTGCGTTCGAGGAATAGCCTCAGGGAGTGGATCCGCTATGGTGCTTCTTTTTATGTCTCTCTTACTCTCAAGTTCACGGAGAAAGCCATCTCCCGAAATGAGCAATACCTGTCTTAGAATGTCTCGATGTCTGATGGGACCTAGCTCAAAAATGAACTCCAAATCCAAACTTCTTAGACCGTATCGTCAACTGAACTTAATCAGTATCCTGCGCCATGCCTTCCCTCAGTATCTGCTTGGACCAGCTGTCTAAACTACTGCCCCTCGTCAGAGGGAAAACTATAACTCTGACAGCCACTCTGTCATCCAGGTCACCTTGGAAGCCTGGAATGATAACTGTCTCCCGAAGGAGAATGCTGTTATCATATCCTTAGAACATCAACTTATGTTCTAAAACTGCTTCCGACTGTTCCTCCAGGATTGGATCAATATCAACTTATTGCATCTACTGCAAGAACAACATCTGGTGTGGTACTTGACATCTCATGATTGACTCAATTGCCTAAGCAAATGATCTGCCAATCATGCACATCCCTCTCCCCTTTAGTCAGTAAGACACCTTTAGAGAGGGTGACTCCATTATCTGCAGGTACACCACCATGCCAGGAGTCATCCATTCTAAATACTCTTAGAATGTTGTTTAAGTACCCTGATTGGGAAACCACCCAAATCTGGATCTAAAACCATAGATCTAGTAACCAGAATGTCTGATATAATATCCAAGTCCTATGTGGAGAAACTACTGTGTGACGACCAAAGTATAACCGATCGTAGTATCGGAATATCACTTCCTACTCTGTATATGTCATCAAATACCAGGACATCACACCCTACTACCTTCTTAACAGATCCATCCCCTATTCTGATGAAGTCAAACCTATGACTGTCACATCAGAAATAGATGATCTATCTCCGCTATATCTGCTTTGGTCTATAAATAGACATAAGCCTCCTGTCCACCAATGCTTCCGCTGCTCTCACTGACTATGAAAACCTTCTAGCAGAGCAATATAGACGTACACTTCTAAAGTTAGTTCAGAACGACGCTATACTCATCCTACTGCCGGGTCTCACAGTCTGGAACAACAGCAATGGCAAGTCTGGGTAAACAAGAACCTCCCTGCCACCGTCCTTGAGCATACCGAAGTACCTCTCGGGTGCCAGAGGTTACCCACCATATCTGCAGAGTGGCTAATGGAATGCCAAACCAGATTGAATCTTTAGGTTCCTATCAAATCTTCAGTAATCGTTTGCGGTTCTGGAATCACTTCCAGTTCTACCATACTCCCACTACTGTTTTTTGAAAAAAATCCTTTTTTTTTAATTAAAACTGTGGCGAGTTAAGAACAATATCACTATTAATCTTCCAGATGGTAGAAAGTCAACCCTCGTCATAGCCCGGGTCAACCCACAAACAGCCATTACGGAAACGTGCCTTGAGTTATCCGGAATCTGGTTTTAAGCATAAGCCGGATAACTCCCTGTATCTTAACAAAGTCAAGATATGAACTGTTCTATATCCAATATAGAAACAGAGGCACTGATTTAATTGAACCAGATTCAAATCATGCAGCTGTCTCCAGTGCATGTCAAGTAAATGGAAGGAGGACGATCAGCGTTACTCAACTTAGGAGCACTTCCAATTATGAGTAACCTGAAAGAGAAGCATGTTCTCTTAACCATTACTATCAACTGAATACCACACACAAGTATCTACATCTTCGATCACCTTGAAGAATCCCGATACTTGCAATACCTGGTTCTCTACTTTATTCATATACCTATAACTTCTCAAAACTCAGACCCTGAAACACTTGTCTAAAAACTAGAGAAGTCATAAGTAAGCCGAATATAGTACGAGGACCAACCCCTCTGTCCTAATGGACACTGGACAATATACAATACTCTGTATAAGTCCCCTGAGTCTAGTGACTCATTCACTGTGTGTCGTAGGTTGAAAACTGTACTTATGGTTAAGAAGAATTACACCGCTGTTCAATGCTCCTTACCTAACTATCTATTGATATAGGCAAATGTCATAGACATAATTTCAAAAAGGTATATCTCACTCTATAAAAATAGACGTACAGTTATATCAATTTGAAATTGGTGCATAACAATGGATATTCAAAACCAGATATTTGCCGTCCGGCAAACAACCCAGTTGACTTCCTCAAATTTCACCAATTACAATGAATCCCGATATAATGAGGATGATCACCTAATTCCCAATAACTTACTCCCACTCATCATCTGTAAAACCATACAGATGTGAGAATCAAACCTGGTAAATACATACCCTGGAGCAAGTGTCTAATTGGGAAATCAGTTTTCTTTTAACAGTACACAGTGAAATTGAAACATAGAAATGTTTCAATAGGGTATCCCGGTATTCCTAGTAATGTCTCTTCCATTATCCAGATTCACAACTGTAACCGTATAATTCTTTGCCATTTCTCCAAATCACTTTTTATGTCTTTAGTCATTACCTTCTGCACACCCCTTTAGGCCAAATGGTTTTCTTCCTTCCCTACCGTTCGGCACCAGCTTATGGTTTGGAAGAAGACTATCCAATAAGCATAATGGGTGTACTGTCCTAATCCTAGGAGCACTCGCAATGCGAGAGAAGGTGAACATAAAAGACAAACGAATAAACCTTATTCCTATTTCTCCTGAACCAGGATCCATCCCCGAACTGGAACAAGTTCCTTTCGAGTTCGTATATAACCATACGATGGATTATCCAATAAACTTGGGATCTTCGTAGTGATACGGAGTGTCCTGGAGAAATACAAAGGTGATTTAGGATTGGCGAAGAAATACTTGGTTTGGTCGTGAATAGCAGTCGCAATTTACTTTGCCCTCTTACTAATCCCTTTCTTTGTCTTAACTTAATACCTTCTGTACACCGTTTAGGCTAATTGGTTTTCATCATTCCCTACCGGTCGGTACCTGCCTATGGTTTGGAAGAAGACTATCAAATTTGCGTAATAGGTGAACTATCTCCTAAACCAAGGAGTACTCGCAACCTGAGAGAAGGTAAAAGGAAAAGACAACTGAATAGTCCTATTCGTTTTCTCCAGAACCAGAAACCATCCTCGAATAACTTCGAGTTCGTATATAACCATACGTTGGTTTTGTCCAATGGAAGTGGACGTTCGTAGTAATACGGGGTGTCCTGGAGAAAAGGGTAAAAGTAGGAGTGGCAATGATGTTTGCAATTCTGACAATCCAAAAGCCAATGTTAAGAAGGTTCGGTCAACTTGGTCACTGAGTCATAATCTAGGGTCGGGTCAATGGTCGCTGCCAAAGAGAGAGAGAAAAGAAACACTCAGCGTGCACTCTAACCTAGATCAGAATGGTTATCACTTAATCTAATCTGGAAACCTCCCACTGTAACGTCAAATTCTTCCCCAAACCTGAAAGAAGAATTAGCCGGGATCACCCGAGGAGTAAACCAACTCATCAATGGGAATCGGGATCCAACTATCATCGCATGATAAAGTGACGGAATCTGCTCACGTTATCACACTCCAGAAGGTATGCGCATATCTGGCAAGTTTCAGTTTCTTTAGAAACTCACGATGTGATTTTTGCCCCATGCTCTTATGACCTTAACTAAGGCCAACAAATCATAAGTCACATGTCAAGTTCTACCCGTCATTGTCCAGGTTGATTTGAACCCACCCGTACAAGCCCTTGACTTGGGCCAACAAGGCTATACGACTGTCCCAAACCAACGCATCTATCTATGCAGCATATGAACACCCAATAGCTACCAAACACTGTGCCTTGACTATGGCCAACAAACACAGCTTGAATACTATTGACTATCCATATGAAACGACGGAGGGCTACGAATGGTTTCTGGCGAAAACCTTTAACGTAATGAACTTGATATCGTTGAAGGAACGGATAGCTTTTTAGAAAAATATAGTAACGAAAACCTTTGCTAAAGAGGTCACTCCCGGTGAAGGGATCTCGGCTCTCCCCGTGGAAAGAGGTGCAGGATATTCCAACTGAATACCACGATGCAAAGCAAAAGTAATCGGCTACAGTGAAGTTATTGCCCTGACGCAAACTTTTGTCCAAGGGGTCACTCCCGGTGAAGGGATCTCGGCCCTTGCCTCGTCGACTGAGGAGCAGGATATTCCAACTGAATACCACTGTGCAAAACAAAAGTGAACGACCTTGCAATAACAGCTTTTTGAAAAGTGTTCCAACAACATCAGAATAGGTTTGTTTATCTTGCATTGATCCGAATCAACGCAGTCCAATCAATTGATCGCACCATAAAAGAACGAAAATAATGTTGTACGTATATGCCATCCGCATTCGCCACTGGGTCCCGTCATCACCCGTTAGGTTACTTAACTAACGACAGAGCGGGGACTGGACTAGCGCGGATGCAAAACATATACAACATCTACTAGTATATATATCAATATATAATATTTCGCTCAAGGCGTGATAAAATGCAACATCACAGAAATGAAAAGCATCACAGATCAATACAGATATCTGGGATCCCCGGGTTTCATAGAGCCGCTACTGAAACCCGACGTTCCCCTGGTCGTGTGGATAGCCTGTGCAATGAAATCCTAGACCCCTACGGGCGCGGCAAGTTACCCGCCAAAACCTGAAGCGAGGCAGCCCCCTTTAGTAACGTGAATGGACCACCAAGCACTTCACGGAATCCGGTAACTTGAGCACCCCTCCTTGGGCCAACCTGTACACCCTACGAGTGTGGAGAATAGCCCGCCAATTCTATAGTAAAGCCCCCTCCGTCTCAATGCCATTAGATGCGGGCCTGTTGCCCTCTAAAACCCGGCTATCCGTGCACCCCTCCGCGGGGAAATCCTAGTACAGAAAGTAAAACATACATACAACGAGTACATCGACCGCAACCTGGTCGTGCCCTAAAAGAATAATACAAACAGGCAGTGACGGCAGTTCACATGTCGGACGCTCGCACCGCAATATTAAATGTACATATAAAACAAAACTGTACTAACATTGCACCCAGGCTATCCCCACGACTAATCCATAACATCACAGCACAACACAGAACATCAACGTGAATGTCACGTTCGCAAATCCGTCTAAAAGGGCTATAGCAGATAGACTGGATTTACCGATCGAGTGACATTCACGGTCGCAGATATAATGTAAATACTGTGAACTAGCATGTTTAAAATATCTGATCGAACAAATTTACCGAAGTGGGCCGCAAGCAGTACTGTAGCACTTACAGAAAATCTGGGCCCAAAAATAATATCCCAAAACCCCTATTTCCAAGTTTAAAGCCCTCTGGAAAAATATGGCATGCTGAACAGTTAAAAGCGCGGCGGAACCGCGGCCCAAGTAAGGGTTTGGCCGCGGTTCCGTGGTGATATGGTGATATCTCACGACCAAATTTTCACAGAGTGCTTAGATTTCTATGCACAGTATTCTGAGACAACCTGAAAAATTTTTGGAGCAAAAAAAAATTCGACAGAAACTGAGCATGTCAAAATACGGTTTTTGGGATTTTTGATCGATTGAGTTTTAAACACACTAGAGCAAGCTAGACTAGGTTAACGGCGTGGCTTTGATACCAATGTAAGTGCATGGCGGCGCCCCGGCCGTCGATCCGACGCCGGAAATGCGGAAACGAAAAACTTTGCAAACTAGCAAACCGGCACCACCGCGCACTTTTAACCCGGATCGGGCTATTAACCTAGCTACTAGCAAACTAAAAGATGGGTAGAGAGTTATACCAAGCGATCCGTGTCCTTCGGTCTTCGTCTCCACTCCGATCTCCCGCGGAATCTCCGTCCGTCACGTTCTCGTCGGAAAGGGCACCACGTAGCTGATATCTTTTACGGGCTCCCACCTCTTGACCGAGGCAACTCGGGCGCGAAGTTGGCTAGCCGACGCGTTCAAGGAATGCTGTAGACTAGTGTAGAAACCATTGTCTCTTTGAGGGTTTTCAAGTTGCCTTTGGATGGAGGGAAATATAAACAATGGAGATGAATGATTTTTGGTAGCAAGCAAAAATACATGAGATGATCATTTTCCTCACCAAATGAAATTCCTCTCACTCTCTCCAATAGTGGCCGGCCCTCTCATATCTAATGGTGGAGAGAAAAGATCAAAACCAAGAAGGGAGGCGAGTGTAGGAAAGGAAAGAGGGTGACCACATCCAAAGCAAACCTCACATCCAAATCAAGATCAACTCCAATCTCATTAATGCAAAAGGGTGGATGGAAAAAGAATATAATGATGGTGGTCATATCATAATCTCTCAAATGCAAGACACCCCTTCCATAATAAGTTATTTGCAAACATGCAAATAATCCCATCCATCGGAAAGTCCGGCCGCAAAGGAACAATAGAAAACTGGCCGGAACGGAATGCAAACTGGCAACTTCAGAAAATTGATCCCGTAATAAATTACAGGAAAACCCCACTACTGCAAATACATGCCAGCATTTGTATTCCCACTGAACACAAATGCAAAGAGACAAAATCTACACTATCTAATACTAGGATCCGGCTTAAGCCAAAGCCGGCTAGTAAAAACCGTCCGACCACGATCCGTGCAATACCGCACGTATCTGATCGAACCCTGCCATATCTCCATACGGCCTCTAAAGCGTTTCACCCGAAACTTGAGTAACTGTGTGTGGTGGACTCTAAAGACTCGTCAATACTATGGCTGTGGATTTAACCACTAGCACGTCAGAGGTATTAGCCATACGTGACGAGCCACCAGCTATTGACCAAAAGGGATGTCGATGAGCGAACTCATCCTGACACCCTACTGAGCCTGTCAGTGACAATATCCGTACAGTTCGGTCCCTTTGTCTATGAGTGTCGCATGGCAGGCCTAGGAGGTTGGTAAAAGTCAGACCCCCAAAAGCGGTACAAGTCGTGCCGGAGTGTAGCCGAGAACACCCTGAGATACTACTGGAATACCTACCAGCAAATCTCCTGCCTTGGCCAAGGACTTTTCATGTTCTGGCTCTCCTAGACACAGCGCGACCTCACCCCCAATACCGGGAGAGACGAAACCCTGCAGATCCGCTCACTGCCTCCATGTGGCTCGGGATTGTACCCAACTAAAACCTGTTTGCACGTCTCCTTTGAGCGTGGTAGGGTAGTAATCAAAGCACAGTGGGAACTCACATGAGACAAATGACGATCTCAGGTCGATGAACTAACAGGAACTGCTATCTGACGTCTGGTATAATCCCAACTAGCAGGTTCCCGGCGAGTCCTGTCCGGTGTACTCATAACCCAATGAGCACCTGTATACATCTTAGGTGAACCAACTGACACCAGTGGCTTGTGAGACCGGCCATCGCTGGCACGCCCTCTGCAACACCAGTAAGCCTTCTCTCCCCTTCCTCCTTCCATTTTCCCTCCGGTTTATCCCTTGGCCGTGCTTTAACTTTTCCGGTTGTTTTGTCGCTGTTCGCCGGAATCCGGCCGTGCCGGTGGCATGTCCTGACGATCCAGCAGAGTGTTCTGACCCGTGAGGTCCCTTAGTTCGTCGTTTGGTTTCAATCCATGAACCGTGCGTCCGTCGCGTGTTTCCCCGCCGACGTTACGTTCCGTTTTCGTGTTCGTCGTTTCGTCGAGGCAAGTATTCGATACTTGCTACATTCTATTACCACTTTATATCTTGCTTTAACATTCATGTGTGGTTCAATAATATATCATTTAGTAAATCACCTTACATACCTTGCTTCATGTCAAATAAATTATTTCCTGATAAACCCGTACATAATAGATTGCATTCGATTCACTGCTATGATGCTTTATTGCCAGTTTAGGTTGTCAAATATGCATAACCGGCTAAGTTACAGTTTTCCACTTTAAACCATATAACTAAGTTTACCTGTTAATCACAGTTTGTTGTTTAATAGATGATAGCCTTTACACATGTAGTTCCATTATATTCGGACATTCGTAATCAAAGGCTTGATATAACTGTATCGCATCATCATTTAACTATTGCACCGCTAAGGGTGCTCAAAACATGTTAATATAATAAAACGGCTGCACTGTATTACTGCACTCTTGTGATTGAATGAAACTGCTTATTGTTATTTAGCTCATTACTCATTCCATGTTATTCAATACCCTGTTCGATTATATATCTGTTTGTGAGCACATCCACGATATTGTTACATCTTGACTTGACTTTGTCACACATGATATATATTGATACACCTGACATGGTACCGTTTACTGTTGACTTGACCTGATGTACCATGACCTGACCTGTTACCTGATCTCGTGCCTAATGCCAACAAACCCGACATGTAGTCCTCATGGACCATTCCTGTTGTCTATCCAGACAGAACCTGCTGTTACCTGATCCTGTGTTGGCATTAGTTCTTAATTACTGAATACCTGACCTAACACATATAACTTGGGGGTATGGGGAAATCAAAAGTGTAAACTAAAGTGTAACTTAAAAGGGTATTACTTGATCCGTGGTCCCGGGGGGTAACGGGACAGAGCCATTCGTGACTCTTACATTTTCCTGATCTGTGGTCCCGGGGGGTAACGGGACAGAACCACTATTGGTTCACATATTCCTGATCCGTGGTCCCGGGGGGTAACGGGACAGAACCACTATTGGTTCACATATTCCTGATCCGTGGTCCCGGGGGGTAACGGGACATATCCTTTGAGTTACATGGAGGATTACTCAAATTGATTTTAAAGACTTTAGACTAGAAAACCTGATAGAACAGTTTAGTTACCCACTGCACACTACCCTGCACTGCTTGTTTCATACTATTGCTTTATTCATGTTTATTTCTGCATTGCCTATTACACTGTTCATATTATATTACTTGATGACATGACGCGCTGACGTCTGGGTTTTGCATGGCCCAGATTCTGTACCAATGTCGCAGTCCAAGCAGGAGTACTTCAGCCAGCAGGCTGAGCTGTGAGGTGTTAGTATTAGTTAGTTTTATTTCCTGCATTTATTTCCTGATGTGAGCCTGCATTATGGGACATACTTTTCTGTTATTTATATTGGATCATTTGCTTCCGCATTTATTTATTATTGACTCCTGTTTTTCTGGATTATGGACATGTTTTAGATAATTTTATCTTGTTCTTTATATCTCGACAGCCGTAATGTGACTGTGGATGGATACTTCCTATCCATTGGTAGCATGGTTGGCTATGTCACGTGCCCAATCTAGCGTACTCTGGGAAGCGGGGCGTGACATGGTTCTTTTGGTATCAGAGACATAGGTTAGTTGGGTTGATTCTTTTGTAGTTGGGTATTGTACCCAATACACGAATCAGATTACCCGTGCTTAGGAAACATGTTGTGCCACTTTGCCATCTACCATTTTTGAATCGCATTCTTCCTGATTATATCTTTTACGACGTGCAAACTTACTTTGCATGTCGACTCGAAAACTTGATCTCTTGTTATCCCTAGGACTTAGGCGACTTGGGTGTAGTTAATTAATTGTGGCTATGAAACCGCGGCATAGTTACAATACGGTACTCTATTTAGGTATCTTGGAGTCCTAGCCTTGATCTATATTCAAAATCTATCATCATGCTAATGTTGGGTATTTTGATTCTAGGAATATGACCGGTAAGAATTTGAAGATGTACCAAAGACGTGCGGACAAAGCCGCCATGCGTAGAGTGATAAGGGGATTGCTGGAGAATCTAAAGAGACAGACCGAGCTGAAACCGGCATCTCCGTTGAACCAAACGTCTGTACGTAGAAGTGTTCCGGTGAACAGACGCAGCATAGCACCAATGAAGAGAACAATTATAGGTGATCGGAAGAGGAGCGTGATTTGTAACTACTGCCATGTACCCGGACATGTGCGAAAGGATTGTCGTAAGAGGCTGGGACTCTATTTTGGTTGTGGAGCGGCAGATCACGCCGTTAGTGCCTGTCCGTCGAAGCTTCGTACAAGGGATGATATTCAGAAGCCTCCACAGAGACCGTTCCAAGGGCAGAAACAGCTGACTCAAGGACCTAATCAGGCTCGAGCTTTTACCTTGACAGCTGAGGAGGCCAAGGCATCAGGAGAAGTGGTTTCAGGTACTTTACTCGTTCATGGTTTTCCCGCATGGGCATTATTTGATTCTGGTGCATCCCACTGTTTTATGTCATCCAAATTTATAACTACACACTCGATTACCTGCACGACCCTGTCTAGTTTTTGGGACATACACACTGGGAATGGGAAAATCATAGCTAGTAGGGAATGTAGAGACTGTTCAGTTGTTGTGTGCGGACGGGAGCTTTTTGCAGATTTCTTGGTGATTGATACGGGCAGCTATGAAGTTGTCTTGGGAATGGATTTCCTTGGCACTTTCCACACCCACATTGACTGTAGGGCAAGGAAAGTAATTTTCCAGATTCCCGGACATCCTGCGTTTACCTTCAAGGGAGGAAGTAGTTCTGTCGAGCCAGTCGAGTTTAGGGCTAGGCCGACAAACAATGTTCTTGTAGCTATGGAAGTTGATGGTTGTGAAGAGCCGGTGGTGGTTCGCGATTTCATAGACGTATTTGAAGATATACCGGGTTTGCCGCCGAAGAGAGACGTGGAGTTCGCGATTGACCTTATTCCTGGTGCAGCACCAGTATCTAAAGCGTATTATCCAATGGCGCCAGTGGAATTGGAAGAAGTTAAGAAACAAGTTGCTGAATTGCTTGAGAAGGGTTGGATTCGAAGCAGCAACTCGCCTTGGGGAGCTCCAGTTCTTCTAGTAAAGAAGAAGGATGGCACGAGATGGATGTGCATCGACTATCGAGAATTAAACCGGGTAACTATTAAGAACAAGTACCCGATCCCTCGCATTGGAGAACTTTTTGAGCAGCTTAGTGGCGCGAGGGTATTCTCGAAACTGGATTGCGATCCGGATGTTGGAGATAGTGCCCTCAAAGTCAATTATTGGATCGTAGGTATGTGATTGCAATGATTGAGGAAGGACCTATACCGATATGACAGTCTTGCTCGAGATGATAGTATGCTATCTGGTTTGTCTTTATCATAGTATAAATGCCTTAGTTCGCTATTGCATGATTGATAGAGCCCATAGGATTCTGCTTGACAGCCAGCAGTATGATGGTGATCATATACGTGGGAGCTGGGGTCTATAAGCACATCCTTAAAGTGTCCCTAGTCGTGGGAGTTTTCGAGACAGGGCATCGATACTCCAGAGTATACTAGTGTATACAGTCGAGACCCCGACGAGGGGCGGTGGCCGGTCTCACAAGCCACTGGTGTCAGTTGGATCACCTAAGATGTATACAGGTGCTCATTGAGTTATGAGTACACCGGACAGGACTCGCCGGGGAATCTGCTAGTTGGTATTATACATATCGTCAGATAGCAATTCCCTGGTGACATGTGTACAGGTTAGTTCATCGACCTGAGATCGTCGTTTGTCTCATGTGAGTTCCTACTGTGCTTAGATTGCTACCCTACCACGCTCAAAGGAGTTGTGCAAACAGGTTTTAGTTGGGTACAATCCCGAGCCACATTGGAGGCAAGTGAGCGGATCTCGGGGATTCGTCTCTCCCGGTATTGGGGGTTGATGTCGCGCAGTGCACGGGTGGCCATCACTAGAAACCCTCGGCCGAGGTAGTGGAGAAATACTGATTTGGATCAGTAGTTTCTCAGGTGGTGATGGGCTTCATGCCGACACGATTTATCGCGTTTTTAGGGGTCTGACTTTATCCACCCCCCTAGACTCGATATGCGATACTCTTTAGACGAATGGACCGGACTGTATATACATTGTCACTGTCAGGCTCAGTAGGGTTTATGGATGAGTTCGCTCGTCAGTTTCCCTTCCAATCAATACATAGGCAAACCGTTACGTACAGCTTGGTCCTCTGACGTGCTAGGGGTTATACCCAGTGCCAGTGTGTTGATGAGTCATTAGAGTCCCCCACAGACACTTTCCTAATTTCGGGCGAAACGTTGTAGAGGCCGTATGGTGTTATGGCAAGGTTCGGAAAAAGCACGTGCATTTTCGCACGTGTCGTTTTTCGGATAGATAATACTGGTAGGCTTTGGTTTAAGCCGGAACCCAGTATTATACTGTGTAGATATAATATCTTTGTCTCAGATGCATTTGTATTCGGTCGTAATACAAATGCGGGTATGTTTATACTAATACGGGGTTATCCTGAAATTCGTTTCAGGATCACTTTTGGAAGTTGCCAGTTTCCAGTTTTCTATCGGCCGTATTTTGACATTCTGTCAAATACGGATTTATCTTTTCGGGTGAGTCGTTAGGGTGAGTCGTGCTTCTAGAAGCTTCTAGAAGATGGTGACAAGGCTTATGACTCACTTGTTCATTATTGGTTTCTTTCTTTGTGTTCACACTATGTGTTCACACTAGATATTTTGCTTATTGTCACCTCCTAGCTCCTACACTCACCTCCCTCCTCTCCTATAAATGGCCGGCCCCTCCCCTCACTCTCACTCACTTGAGAAATGGTTGTTGTTCACTAGAAAAAGATTATGATAGATTCGGGTTCACGAAAAATAGACAGCCTCTTTCTCATTTCACCCGATCCAAAAGGCAACTTCCGTATCCGTTCGTCCGTGACCTTGGACGTAACGAGATAAAGTGTTCTACTCATTCTCTACTTTATCTTGGTCGTCTCTTTTGGCAAACTTGACGATCGAGTTGCCTCGGTTCAGAGGTGGGAGCCCGTTTAAAGATCCGTCGACGTGGTGCCACCTGGACGACAAGATTGGAGATTCAAAGAGATCGGAGCAGCCGCAACAAAGCATGGGATGATGGTTAAAGACCGAAGGACTCGGATCATTCGGTATAACGTTTCTATCCCTTTGTAGTTTGTTAGTTTAGCTTTAATGGCAGATCCGGGTTACAGTACACTATAGCGCCAGTTTTGTTAAACATTTTTGTTTCGCATTTGGCGTCTGTGAGACGGCCGGGGCGCTACCGTGAACTTACAGTGGTATCAGAGCCTCACCATAAAGTTATACTAACTTGTGCTAACACGTTTAAAAGATCGATCGAACGGATTTCGCAAAACTACATTTTTCAGGCCACTGAGTTTCTGTTGATTTTAAACAGTGTCTAAAAATAATTCTACATATCACAGAAAATTCAGCAGGGATTTCTAAGCTCACCGTCAAAATTTGGTCACGTGATCTCACAAGACCGCCGCGGAATCGCGGTCAAACCTATGGTTTGACCGCGCTTCCGCGGCCATTCTGTGAGATCAGTGCACCAAATTTGCACAGTGGCTTTTTTACTGGAAATTGGGGTTTTTGGTATATATTTTTTGGGCCCAGATTTTGTTACTGTATAGCAGTTGTTCGTGGGGCCCACTTCGGGAAATTTAGTCGATTGAAATTTTAAATTTGTTAGTTTACAGTATTTATATTATATCTCCGACCGGGAATGTCATTTGACCGGTAAACCGCGTCTGATTGCTATAGTTCTTTTAGACGGGTTTGCGAACGTGACATTCGCGTTGATGTTCTGTGTTGTGCTGTATTGTTGCGGATATGTCGTGGTGGATAGCAGGGTGCAATGATAGTGCAGTTTGGATTTATTTGTACATTTGATATTGCGGGGCGAGCGTCCAACATGTGGACTGCCGTCACTGTCTGTTTGTATAATATTCTTTTGGGGCACGACCAGGTTGCGGTCGATGTACCTGTTGTACTATTTTTAATTCTGTACTAGGTTTATCCCGCGAAGGAGTGCACGGATAGCCAGGTTTTGGAGGGCAACGGGTCCGTATCTCATGGCATTGAGAGGCAAAGGGACCTCACTCTAGAATTGGCAGACTATTCGCCGCACTCGTAAAGGGTATAGGTTGGCCCAAGGAGGGGTGCTCAATTTACCGGATTCCGTGAAGTGCCGGGTGCTCCATTCACTATGTTGTGGGGACTACCTCGCTTCAGGTTTTGGCGGGTAACTTGCCGCACCCGTAAAGGTCTAGGTTTCATTGCACAGGCTATCCACACGACCAGGGGAATATCGGGTTTCAGTAGCGGCTCTGCGAAACTCGGGGATCCCAGATTATCTGTATTGTTCTGTGATGCTTATTACTTTTCTGTAATGTTGCATATTATCACGCCTGGAGTGATTATTGTATATTGGTATATATACTATTAGATGTTGTATATGTTTTACATCCGCTCTAGTCCAGCCCCCGCTCTGTCGTTAGTTAAGTAACCTAACGGGTGATGACGGGACCCAGTGGCGAATGCGGATGGCATATACGTACATTTTATTTTCGTTCTTTTCTGGTGTGATTGATTGATGGGACTGCATTGATTCTTATCAATGCAAGGATAAAACAAACTTATATTTGATGTTGTTGGAACAAATTTTAAAAAGGTGTTATTACAAAAATGTTTCCTTTTGTTTTGCATAGTGATATTCAGTTGGAATATCCTGCACTTCATTCAACGAGGCAAGGGCTGATATCCCTTCACCGGGAAAAACACCTTAGGCAGAAGTTTACGTCAGGGTAGTAACTTTAATATAGTCGATTACAGGTTGCTTTGCATCGCGGTATTCAGTTGGAATATCCTGCACCTCATTCCATGAGGAAAGAGCCGAGATCCCTTCACCGGGAGTGACCTCTTTAGCAAAACGTTTTCGTCACTATATTTTATAAAAAGCTATCAGGTTCCTTCAGCGATTTCAAGTTCATTACGTTAAAGGTTTTTCGCCAAAAACCAGTCGTAGCCCTCCGTCATTTCTTTTGGGTATTCAGTAGTATTCAAGCTATGCATGCTTGGCCCTTAGTCAAGGCATAGTGTTTGGTACCTGCTGGGTATTCATTTGTTGCATAGATAGATGAGTTGGTTTGGGACAGTCGTTCTGTCATACTTGGCCCTTAGTCAAGGGCATGTGCGGGTGGGTTCAAATTGACCTGGATAGTGACGGATAGAACTTGACATATGACTTATGAGATATTTGGCCCTTAGTCAAGGTCATAAGAGCATGGGGTAAAAAAATTTATATCGGGAGTTTCAAACATACAGGAAACTTGCCAAGCATGCGCATACCTTCTGGAGTGTGATAACTTGAGTGGCTTCCATCAAGTTATCATGCGATGATAGTTGGATCCCGATTCTCACTGATGAGTTGGTTACTCTTCGGGTGATCCCGACTAATTCTTCTTTCAGGTTTAGAGGAGAATTTGAGATTACAGTGGGAGGTTTCCTGATTAGATAAATTGATAACCATTCTGATCTAGGTTAGAGTGCACGCAGAGTGTTTCTTTTCTCTCTCTCCTTGGCAGCGACCTTTGACCGACCCTAGACTATGACTCAGTGACCAAGTTGACGGAACCTTCTTAAAATACTGGCTTTTGGATTGTCCGAGTTGCATAAGTCATTGCCGCTCCTTCTTTTACCCTTTGTATTTCTCAGAACACCCCGTATTACTACGGACATCCACTTCCATTGGATAGATCCATCGTATGGTTATATACGAACTCGAAGGGACTTCTTCGAGGATGGATCCAGGTTCAGGAGAAATTGAATTGGTTTATTCAGTTGTCTTTTATTATCACCTTCTCTCAGGTTGCGAGGGCTCCTCAGTTTTAGGAGAGTACACCTATTACGCTTATTGGGCAGTCTTATTCCAAACCATAGGCTGGTGCCGAAAGGTAGGGAATGAAGAAAACCAATTAGCTTAAGTAGGGTGTACAGAAGGTATATGTAAAGACAAAATGAAGGGATTAGAAAGAGGGCAAAGTAAATTGCGACTGTTATCATTCACGACCAAAGCGCGTACTTCATCGCTACTCCTATTTCACCTTTACTTTTTCCCCAGTTCGGGAGAAATAGAATAAGGTATTATTCAGTTGTCTTTTATCATCACCTTCTCTCAAGTTACGAGTACTCCTAGGATTAGGAGAGTACACCTATTGTGCTTACTGGATAGTCTTCTTCCAAACCATAGGCTGGTGCCGAACGGTAGGGAAGGAAGAAAACCATTTAGCCTAACGATGGTGTACAGAAGGTAACGACTAAAGACAAATAAAGGGATTTGGAGAGATGGCAAAAAAATATATGATTAAAGTCATGAATAGGATTATGGAAGAGGCATTACTAAGAATACAAGAATACCCCTACGAAACATTTTCATGTTTCAGTTTCACTGCGCATTGTTAAAAGAAAACTGTTTTCCCGATTAGATACTTACTCCAGGGTATGTATTTACCAGGTAACATTCTCATAACTGTATGGTTTTTACAGATCATGAGTGGGAGTAAGTTAATGGGAATTAGGTAATCATCCTCATTATATCGGAATTCGTTGTAATTAGTGATATTTGAGGAAATCGCTTGGGTACAGTTTTCAACCTACGATGCACAGGTTTTGAGTTATTCAACTCAGCGGACTTATACAGAGTATTGTATGTTGTCCAATGTCCGTAAGGACAAAGGGGTAGGTCCTCGTACTATGTTCTGTTTACTTATAACTTCTCTAGTTTTTAGACAAGTGTTTCGTAGAAATACAATGTATAAGTTTTGAGAAGTTGTGGGTATAAGAATAAAGTAGAGAACCAGGGATCGCAAGTATCGGGATTCTTCAAAGATATCGAAGATGTAGATTCTTGTGATTGGTATTCAGTTGATAGTAATGGTTCTGAGAAACTCCTTTCTCTTTCAGGTTATTCATAATTGGATGGATTCCTAAGTTGAGTAATGCCGATTAGCCTTTTTCCTTTAAATTGTTATGCACTGGAGACAGCTGCATGATTTGAATATGGTTCCAATTAAATTAGTGCCTCTGTTTCTATATTGGATATAGAATGGTTCATATCTTAACGTTGTTAAGGTAAGGGGAGTTGTCCAGCTTATGCTTAAAACCAGATACTGGATAGCTCAAGGCACGTTTCTGTAATGGCTGTTTGTGGGTTGACCCTGGCTTTGATGAGGGTTGACATTTCTACCATTTGGAAGATCAATAGTGATATTGTTCTTGACTCGCCACAGTTTTAGTAAAATGGATTTTTTCAGAAAACAGTAAGTAGGAGTATGGTAGAACTGGAAGTGATTCCAGAACCGCAAACGATTATGAAAATTTAATAGGACCTATATATTCAATCAGTTTTGACATTCCAATAGCCACTCCGCAGATATGGTGGGTAACCTCAGACACCCGAGAGGTACTCCGGTAGCCTCAAGGACGATGACAGGGAGGTTCTTGTTTACCCAGACTTGACACTACTGTTGTTCCAGACTATGAGACCCGGCAAGAGGATAAGTATAACGTCGTTCTAAACTAGCTTTAGAAGTGTACGTAGATATTATTCTGCCAGAGGGTTGTCGTAGTCAGTGGGAGCAGCGGAAGCATAATGGGCAAGTAGCTTATGTCTATTTATAAACTTGAGCAGATATAGCAGAAAAAGATCATCTAATTTTGATGTGACAGTCATGGGTTTGACTTCATCAGAATAGGGGATGGATCTGTTAAGAAGGTAGTAGGGTGTGATGTCCTGGTATTTGGATGACATACACACAGTAGGAAGTAAAATTCCTATACTACGATCGGTTGTACTGTTGTCGTCACACCGTTGTTTCTCCACAAAGGATATGGATATAATATCAGACATTCTGGTTTCTAGATCTATTGTTTTAGATCTAGATTTAGGTCGTTTCCCAATGTGGGTACTTTGACAGTATTCTAATAGTATTTTAGAATAGATGATTCCTGGCATGGTGGTGTACCTGCAGGTGATGGAGTCACCCTCTCTAAAAGTGTCTTATAGACTAAAGTAGAGAGGGATGTGCATGATTGGCAGATCACTTGCTTAGGCAATTGAGTCGATCATGAAATGTCAAGTACCACACCAAATGTTGTTTTTGCACTAGATGCGATAAGTTTATATTAATCCAATCCTGAAGAAACATAATGAAGCAGTTTTAAAACATAAGTGCATGTTCTACGGATTTGATGACGGCAGCCTCCTTCGGGAGACGGTTATCATTCCAGGCTTCAGAGGTGACATGGATGACAGAGTAATTGTCAGAGTTATAGTTTTCCCTCTGACAAGGGACAGTATTGTGGACAGGTGGTCCAAGATAATACTGTGGGAGGCATGGTGCTGGATACTGATTAGGTTCAGTTATCAAAACAGTCTAAGAAGTTTGGATTTGGAGTTCATTTATGAACGAGGTCCCATCAGATATCCAGACATATTCTAAGACAGATATTACTTAATTCGGGAGATGGCTCTCTCCGCGAACTTGAGAATGAGAGGGATATAGAAAGAAACATTAGGGCGGATCCACTCACTGAGGCTATTTCTCGAACACAAGAGTTTTACAAACTAGCTTTGTGAAACTGATTAGTAGAGGAGTTGGATGTTCGGTATCACACGGGCTGTGAGTATGCGACATCGCAATAATTAGCTTTGAGTGCAAGTGGGAGATTGTTGGAGATAGTGCCCTCAAAGTCAATTATTGGATCGCGGGTATGTGATTGCAATGATTGAGGAAGGACCTATACCGATATGACAGTATTGCTCGAGATGATAGTATGCTATCTGGTTTGTCTTTATCATAGTATACATGCCTTAGTTCGCTATTGCATGATTGATAGAGCCCATAGGATTCTGCTTGACAGCCAGCAGTATGATGGTGATCATATACGTGGGAGCTGGGGTCTATAAGCACATCTTTAAAGTGTCCCTAGTCGTGGGAGTTTTCGAGACAGGGCATCGATACTCCAGAGTAGACTAGTGTATACAGTCGAGACCCCGACGAGGGGCGGCGGCCTGTCTCACAAGCCACTGGTGTCAGTTGGATCAACTAAGATATATACTGTAACATTTTCAAAAGTATAAAATATTAATTTTGGGAATTTTTATAATTTAATATTATTTTATTGGTTATTTTAATATTAAATCTATAATTAAATGCAAATAAATAGGAAAAATGTTAGAAAAACTATGAAAAATTTCGGAAAATTCTAAAATAGGGTAAATTAGTGAATTATGACATTTTTAAGTTTTTGTGATTAGTTTGACACTAATTTAGTGCTAATCGCGATTAAAATCGCTAATCGGGCTTTTGGCAATTTTGTGCAAAACTTGCACATATCACTTTTTCTACACTTGTGCATTTTCATGCCATGATTTATCATTGGGTTTACTATTGAGGTGAGAAGGTTTGAATTAGGGATTAAAAGAAGAGGAAAATGAAAAAGAAAAAAGAATAAAGAATGAGAGTAGGTGAGAGAGAGGGGCATGGGCTCTTTGACTACAACCCTTAGCCATTTCTCCCATCATTTTCTTCCCTCTTCTTCCTCCTCCTACTGCTGCACCTGCACCTCATTCCCTCCCCTCTTCAAAGCCCAAAAACACCTCTAAAACTACACCAAAATCCAATGTCCGTTTCATTAAAAATGTGCACGAGCCCGAGACCTTCAAGATGGATCAAGAAAGGGTGGATTTTGACCACTAGGGGCAACTCAAGAAAATTCTTGAGTTGCCAAGTGAGGTAAATTCTGGACCTTTAGCTTAATTCTTGCATTACTTATACCCTAATGTTGTTATAGAATCGATATTGTGTGATATTATGGACTTGGTGATAACCTAGTTAGGGTTTGAGGGAATTGGTGTTGTATTATGAAATTGAGCTCAGTAGAGGTCTTACCAACACCCTAGTGTATGAATTGGAACCCAAAACCTGAAGCTAGAACCAGAATACGGATTTTAGAAACCGATATCGGGGAAATTATGGAATCTGTGAAGGTTAATTGGAATCTGCTATCATACGAGGTATCCTAAAATAAAATTGAGTGGACAGTGGTATGTGCAGGCACCCAGGAAGCTAACCCCAAGACCCCAGCTCCCACTTCTTCTTCCCGGCCGCCAATTTCTCCCCATTGGCCGCCAATTACGGCCTGGGTCCCACCATTTTGGGTCGTGTTGGTTCTGTAGCTTCTACATGTTCATGTCAGACCCCTGATATATATAGATTTGTATAAACAGACCTAGGTTGAAATCTGGGACATATATCCTAAGTTGCTATTTTGGATTCGTGTTTCCGTATTCCGTATTTTTGATTCTGAAATGGTGGAATGTGTTTTGCCTCGACTATTTGTCGTTTATACGACGATATAGAGGATTTATTGATGGTTTTGAAGGCGTGCCATAGGTTCTCACCTATAGGCCCCCTTATCGTATCGTTTTGGATTTCATGCGCCGTTTTAGATTGGATGTGATTTTAATGCGCAAATACGATATTTTGATGTGTAGGCACCCATGAAGATCTCGGGACGACAAGCAAATACGTGGTGACGTCCGCAATTGATGATGCAAGGTGAGTAGATTATATCTACAGGGGGAAGTCGGGTGGATGGCGTATAGCACCCCCGCAGTCCGTAGATAGATTATTATGTAGTTTATTGTGATAGTTAGGTGTATTATGGATAGTGTAGGGTTAGAAGTGACTAGTGTAGTTCATAGTCGCGAGCCCTAGGATAGAATTACACCTACACACACACCCTTGCATATTACTTATACTCGCACTGTGTTTGATGATATGGGATGACTTTGGAGATGAGTCGATGATGTGGGCTTGATGCCGTGAGATCGGTGATTGGATACGATTCATATGTGGGATATGACTTGTGATTTCTTGCGGGCTTGGGATATGTGTTTACCCCCGCATGCATACTTTATTGATGGTATCGAATTGTACTAGACATAGAGTAGTACCCCAGATTATATGATCTGATGATAGTGATACCTGTTATGTGTCGAGATTGTGAGATGTTGGCCCCTACCCAGCTTTTGGGATGCCGTACGATGATTTACCGTACGAGCCGATATTGATGATAGATCCGCGCTCATGACTTGAGGATGTCATATGATATACTGTATCGTACGCGATACTATTGAGGCGGGATCACCGACTATTATATCTATATATATATCGACTCAGATTTAGGTGGTTTCCATACCCCTCCTGATTTACTTGATACTTAGATCTGTAGTTTGCATAGTAGATGTTAGACTAGACCGAGGCATACCTATTTCAAAAACTATGAATCAGTGGTATCTTAAAAGACAAACAAAGGGATTCTGCGAATACTTAAAAGGCGTATCCTTTCTTAAAAACTTCGCATCCCTTATTTTACTAAAACCCTGATTCGTCTTATTTCAAAAGGCATCACTGCAAGACTTATAAATATTGATGTAATTTATTCACTGTAGTGTTGATTATTTGACTTCCGCATATTCATGCTATTCATATTTCCTGCGTATGTTATTGCTACTGATATCATGCTGTTAGGACACCAGCACCATTATCGATGATGCGTATGTTCCACGTACACTATTTGCCGGCTCACACACTTCATCATCGATAATTGCCATGCCACTACACTGTAGTACTACTGCATTCATGATATGATTTCCGCATGGCATATTGTACACATATACCGGTACACAAACATATATGATTCTGACTTGATTAGAGATTTGAGGGCCGCAAGGTATTCTTTAAGAACTGATTTAGTCTAAAGGAGCGGTTTCCCTCGACTTATATCACATCTGATCATCATATTGTAGCTCATCTATATGTGACTTGACATGCTACTCATACTTGATACTTATATCACATCTGATCATCATATTGTAGCTCATCTATATGTGACTTGACATGCTACTCATACTTGATACTTATATCACATCTGATCATCATATTGTAGCTCATCTATATGTGACTTGACATGCTACTCATACTTGATACTTATATCACATCTGATCATCATATTGTAGCTCATCTATATGTGACTTGACATGCTACTCATACTTGATGCTTATATCACATCTGATCATCATATTGTAGCTCACCTATATGTGACTTGACATGACATTTATGTTTGACGCACATATCATATCGGATCATTGACTTGCATTCTGGTTTGGATTACATGTGATTTCTGGATTTGGGAACCGTGGCTATTGCAAATATGTAATCATTTAAAAACCCGGTTCCCTTGATATGATATTTCGGTGCGTCCACCATGTGTTTTCTCGGTGCTAGAGTGATATATGAAAACCCGAATCGAGGAGGCGGTTGAGGCCGATTACGGGTACATAGTGGACCCGATATGGTACCCCGGGGCGAGAACGGTTTCGCTGTGTAGTAGACGGTGAGCCCGGCGGAGGGACTACTACCTACCGGTGATTGTATTTGAGCTCGGCGGATATCTAGAGGATACCGACCGGAGTTGAGAGATGGATATGGGCTGACCCGTACTGCCGGGGCCGAGGGCCGATACCGCAGACGGAGCCCAGAGATGGACATGGGTTGACTCGTACTGCCGGGGGCCGAGGGCCGATACCGCAGACGGAGCCCCATATGGACGAGGATTTACGTGTCGTTGCTAGGCACGGGTTTCATGATGTTTTTCCATGATTTTGTTTATATCCTCATATTGCTTACATGATGCTTATTGTCATTGGGTGACGGGTGGACGGGTTCCACGTTTATTGTCATTGGGTGACGGGTGGACGGGTTCCACGTATATACAGATATAGATCATATACAGACATGGATCATATACAGACTGGATTTACACTGATCATACTTCATTGTATATATAACAGGGTATGAGGGCGCTGTTATATATACCCTTACACCAATATTAGTGGTATGGGACGCTAATATATGTGTATTGATATCATTAATACTTCATCATATTTACTTCATGCAGACATACCTTATACTGATGACATGTTATTACTTGAGTACTTGGCACCACATACATGATTAGATGTTACCTTGCCACCTTATTACACTCAGATGTACTCTTGTGGATTATATTACTGATCGTTGACTTAGGTTTATGTCTTGCATTCGGTTTCTGCTTGTAGATGTTTCTATTCATGAGTTGGCAACTCACCCCCGTTGTGCCACAGTTCTTGCAGGTTCTGCCGTACAGGTTTCATTGCGGCATTTCTGGCACACTACCTTCTTGCGGGTGATTTGCTTTTGGTAGGTGGATTCTTTCGCATCAAGAACCACCCTTGTATTTATTTATTTCTTTGTATCTAGAATTTCCATCAACCAAAACTTGTATATTGTTTCAGACCTAGACTAGTGATGTATTATTCGACCATAGAGTCGCGCTTAGTAGTATTGCGGTTTTCTTGTTGCTTGAGCTTTCTTTTGGTTTTGATCCTCGCCACTTGGCGTTGTATATTATATCATTGCATGGTTGTGACCGTCGATTGACGAAGAGCTAGCTCCCGCTTGGGGATGCCTTTATCATTGCATATATATATTGTTATCCTTGTTGTACCCCATTCGGGGCCAATTTTACAAAAGAGACTCTGCCGAAATTTTTAGAAAAGACTGTACTGTTTTAAATTGCATATTCGGCTTAGTTATTTAAAAACCTTGATTTCCAACATGTTTTTCTTCACTCCTTTAAACAAATTTCCTTACTTATTCTTAAAATGGTTTTAGATTTCTGGGCTTTTGGCTTACTTGGATCAGATGGAGTCCTATAGACTTCATATGGTTCAAAGGCCAGTCACGTGCTCTTTCGGGTCGTGACAAAGTTGGTATCAGAGCGCTATGTTGACCTTGGTTCGAGTCTAAGTTTGACTATGTGGAGCCTAGAACGTTTATATATATACGGAACTTAGGCTTGACCTTACGGAACTTAGACTTGGTCGAGGGGGTATTAGACCCGAACTTTCGTCGTATTAGGATGACCCTTGGTTGATGGAATAGGTGACTAAAGTAGAGTGACGTACCGTTGGTATGTTCCGCGGCATACTTACGACACGCCACTCCGCTTAAGGAACCTTAGGATGTGCATATTTTCGAGATCAGTGATTCTCTTCGTATCCATGATTATACATCCATTTGAGATCCTCGATTCTATTAGTTTCATGATCATACCTTCATTGATGCTGTTTCTTCCTATGATCATGTATCCACTCTGGATCCGTTGTTTCCTTTCTTGCCATTGATGTGTTCTCTTTGATACTCGATTGAGGTTCATGTCGCCATGTTTGAGCGCAGTTTGGGCTGCTGCTAGGGTTACGGCCGGTGTGAGCTCGTTTGGTACGAGGGCCGACCATTGTGTTTTCTGGTGACATGGGAACGTCTCGAGTTAGTGTTGGTGATTGTGACCTCTAGTGGAGGCGAGTGCTTGGTCTTGCACCGGATGATCGGGCCATTGTTAGAGCTGCCAGTTGAAAGAGGACTGTTGATGTACAACATACCTCAGAGATTGTGATGTCACCTACCGTGCAGACAGATGGACCAGCTATTGCTGAGATTGACAGGATGTCGCTTCCGAAGCTTACGAGCTGAGATTACCGTAGCTTTCAGGCAGATATGAGACAGATGATAGCTAGTCTACCCGATTGAGAGACGAAGGCGATTCGTCCGGTTTTGCGCCAGAGCGTGCCCAGTGAGTTGAAGATTTCCAGTGTGGAGAGTCTTACTCAGATCTAGAGCAGACCGATTCAGAGATAACCGCCACTGTGTCGCTTTTCCTGGAGGATTGAGGCGCCGTTCGGCGTACAGGCGAATGAGCCAGTTGCTGCTGCAAATGACGAGATGTCGCCCAGATGGTTGGAGCTACTGCAGCATGAGCATATACTTAGAGATATGATGGACGGTCGCTAGTCACCTGAGGACGAATGACTAGGACATGCGGTTCGTTCGTTTACCGATGCGAGGTCATCAGATAGATTATTTCCAGCTAAAGACGACCTCACGCAGATTCGTTGAGAGTCGATTGAGACGATCGAATGTCAGGAGCCCATTTTCCAGGTTTAAAGTATACGGAAAGACATGCAGGTGATTCTATGGACCCTCTAGAAGAATGAAACCCTAACTCGACTTAATGACCGTGTGAAAGCCTTTGAACCTTCGGGTTTGCGGCGATTCCTCGGCGCCATTAGTGAGGCTTGGGTTTGCCCTTCTACGGCTGGACCACCGACGCTGTGGCATGTACTCGATACTATTAAACTGTACCCGAGATGTGAGCTCTTGGGGGATTAGGAGGATCTGACGAGTCGATCGGATGGTTCGACATCTTTCGGATATCGTGATGGGACACTGCTTGGGAGACTCCAGATGCGAGCGTAGCCGTCAGAGCGTAGTTCGTGTAGCCACGATGAGATAAGTCCGAATCAGTCGACATTTGAGCAGAGTGAAGAAAAGAGTTCGTACGAGATTTCGACGAGATGACGTCCCACTCCGCTGACATCAGAGATGTTATACGCACCCAGAGGCGTGGTATATGGATATATCTTCCAGAAAGAAGCGCGATGAGTATGCAGCCATTCCGGAATGAGAATTAGCTTCAGCGTTGGATAATGACTTCCGGGCAATTCGGCAGGTATGAGATTTGAGAAAGGAACCTCGACAGGACCCTTCTGGAGAACGATACGAGAAGACCTAGACCCGGGAGTGGTCGTATTGCGCACACCAGCAGGACAGAGTTCGGCATGGTCGACGAGGTAGTTGACCAGGTTCGGATAAAGGGACTTACCCAGATGCGTTGCGAATTGATCAAGGACGGACGAGTGATGAGTATTCCTCCGATGGTTGGGGCGTGTTCCCGAGAACCAGTTCGGCCTGACATCTTCTACAGAATGATGAAGCTACAGAGTACGCGATCTCGAGTCCGTGCGAGAGACTTCAGATTGACCGTGGCCGAGAACAGTGTAGTGCGTAGATAGCATGGCGTGGCGTCATAGTGGACGACGATACAGACAAGCGGAACAAGAGGTTCGTGCGAGACACTGACGAGCTGTCATTACTTCCCGTCGAGACTAGAGACCAGATATGCTTACAGAGACGTTGGGATGTGACCAATTTCCGAGAAATGTTGTGCTGAGGATACAGATGTCTATCAAGCGAGAAGAGGTAGTACAAGAGAGCCAGCCTCTGTACAGATCGGCATAGGCATGTTTGGAAGAGACCTTGAGCAGGATTCCTTCCAGGATATTGCTGCAATGATGTTTGCACCCAGGATCAGATGTGTGACGTGCTTTCAGAAAGCCAGAGGCCGACGCCAGTGATATGCTACCTTACGAGTGGTCGTGAGGATTGACCGAGAGGTGACCAGAGAAGTGCCAGAACGGAATAGTCCCCGTTAGCACACCGGATAGGGCCGATGAGCCGATTGACTGCGAGATAGGAAATTCACAAGGAAAGTAAGGACCCAGAGTCAGAGGACGCCAGACCGTGAGCAAGAGGCAAGTAGATATCCTGCGCTGCTAGCAGTGGATTGCACCGACTCCTTCTCGACCTCGAAGGAGGAACTACCGACGACGGTATTTATGATTTGTGATTTTGTGATTCGATGATCACGTATCCGTCATTTTGGATTTCGGTATTTTGGGCGTTCTGTTTGCATGATTTATTTTTGATGACTGAGTTTCATGATATTGGTTTCATGCACCCACTGGGTATTTATATATTTTGCGCTGAGTTATTACATTTGAGATATTGATTGAGATTTCATGCCTACTGTATTCAGTGATTTGATTTGCACTTCCAGCGTAGTTTTCATGCACCTTTAGTGTTTTGATATACGATTTTGGTGCACGCCAGATGCACTAAATCGGAATTCTTCGTGCATGTCACATGCACCTGATTTTTCTGTCAGGCACACACGTTGCCTACGATAGATGTTTCGTGCACACCCGTTGCATTTAGATGTTGTTTTGTACACCTGTTTGACACATATATGGATTTTGATTCCTTGCGCACCAGACGCATAGGATATTCTTATGTATGCATTTTGGGGATTGATTTCTAGTAGAGCAGTACATTTTATGATATTCTCTATGTATTGACGTTTTCGGAGCCCCGACAAAATGGATTGTACTGAAATTGTTTTAGTATTGGGGGTTTAAATTTAAATTCGGGGACCGAATTTCTTTAAGGGGGGTAGATTGTAACATTTTGAAAAGTATAAAATATTAATTTTGGGAATTTTTATAATTTAATATTATTTTATTGGTTATTTTAATATTAAATCTATAATTAAATGCAAATAAATAGGAAAAATGTTAGAAAAACTATGAAAAATTTTGGAAAATTCTAAAATAGGGTAAATTAGTGAATTATGACATTTTTAAGTTTTTGTGATTAGTTTGACACTAATTTAGTGCTAATCGCGATTAAAATCGCTAATCAGGCTTTTGCCAATTTTGTGCAAAACTTGCACATATCACTTTTTCTACACTTGTGCATTTTCTTGCCATGATTTATCATTGGGTTTACTATTGAGGTGAGAAGGTTTGAATTAGGGATTAAAAGAAGAGGAAAATGAAAAAGAAAAAAGAATAAAGAATGAGAGTAGGTGAGAGAGAGGGGCATGGGCTCTTTGACTACAACCCTTAGCCATTTCTCCCATCATTTTCTTCCCTCTTCTTCCTCCTCCTACTGCTGCACCTGCACCTCATTCCCTCCCCTCTTCAAAGCCCAAAAACACCTCTAAAACTACACCAAAATCCAATGTCCGTTTCATTAAAAATGTGCACGAGCCCGAGACCTTCAAGATGGATCAAGAAAGCGTGGATTTTGACCACTAGGGGCAACTCAAGAAAATTCTTGAGTTGCCAAGTGAGGTAAATTCTGGACCTTTAGCTTAATTCTTGCATTACTTATACCCCAATGTTGTTATAGAATCGATATTGTGTGATATTATGGACTTGGTGATAACCTAGTTAGGGTTTGAGGGAATTGGTGTTGTATTATGAAATTGAGCTCAGTAGAGGTCTTACCAACACCCTAGTGTATGAATTGGAACCCAAAACCTGAAGCTAGAACCAGAATACGGATTTTAGAAACCGATATCGGGGAAATTATGGAATCTGTGAAGGTTAATTGGAATCTGCTATCATACGAGGTATCCTAAAATAAAATTGAGTGGACAGTGGTATGTGCAGGCACCCAGGAAGCTAACCCCAAGACCCCAGCTCCCACTTCTTCTTCCCGGCCTCCAATTTCTCCCCATTGGCCGCCAATTGCGGCCTGGGTCCCACCATTTTGGGTCGTGTTGGTTCTGTAGCTTCTACATGTTCATGTCAGACCCCTGATATATATAGATTTGTATAAACAGACCTAGGTTGAAATCTGGGACATATATCCTAAGTTGCTATTTTGGATTCGTGTTTCCGTATTCCGTATTTTTGATTCTGAAATGGTGGAATGTGTTTTGCCTCGACTATTTGTCGTTTATACGACGATATAGAGAATTTATTGATGGTTTTGAAGGCGTGCCATAGGTTCTCACCTATAGGCCCCCTTATCGTATCGTTTTGGATTTCATGCGCCGTTTTAGATTGGATGTGATTTTAATGCGCAAATACGATATTTTGATGTGTAGGTACCCATGAAGATCTCGGGACGACAAGCAAATACGTGGTGACGTCCGCAATTGATGATGCAAGGTGAGTAGATTATATCTACAGGGGGAAGTCGGGTGGATGGCGTATAGCACCCCCGCAGTCCGTAGATAGATTATTATGTAGTTTATTGTGATAGTTAGGTGTATTATGGATAGTGTAGGGTTAGAAGTGACTAGTGTAGTTCATAGTCGCGAACCCTAGGATAGAATTACACCTACACACACACCCTTGCATATTACTTATACTCGCACTGTGTTTGATGATATGGGATGACTTTGGAGATGAGTCGATGATGTGGGCTTGATGCCGTGAGATCGGTGATTGGATACGATTCATATGTGGGATATGACTTGTGATTTCTTGCGGGCTTGGGATATGTGTTTACCCCCGCATGCATACTTTATTGATGGTATCGAATTGTACTAGACATAGAGTAGTACCCCAGATTATATGATCTGATGATAGTGATACCTGTTATGTGACGAGATTGTGAGATGATGGCCCCTACCCAGCTTTTGGGATGCCATACGATGATTTACCGTACGAGCCGATATTGATGATAGATCCGCGCTCATGACTTGAGGATGTCATATGATATACTGTATCGTACGCGATACTATTGAGGCGGGATCACCGACTATTATATCTATATATATATCGACTCCGATTTAGGTGGTTTCCATACCCCTCCTGATTTACTTGATACTTAGATCTGTAGTTTGCATAGTAGATGTTAGACTAGACCGAGGCATACCTATTTCAAAAACTATGAATCAGGGGTATCTTAAAAGACAAACAAAGGGATTCTGCGAATACTTAAAAGGCGTATCCTTTCTTAAAAACTTCGCATCCCTTATTTTACTAAAACCCTGATTCGTCTTATTTCAAAAGGCATCACTGCAAGACTTATAAATATTGATGTAATTTATTCACTGTAGTGTTGATTATTTGACTTCCGCATATTCATGCTATTCAGATTTCCTGCATATGTTATTGCTACTGATATCACGCTGTTAGGACACCAGCACCATTATCGATGATGCGTATGTTCCACGTACACTATTTGCCGGCTCACACACTTCATCATCGATAATTGCCATGCCACTACACTGTAGTACTGCTGCATTCATGATATGATTTCCGCATGGCATATTGTACACATATACCGGTACACAAACATATATGATTCTGACTTGATTAGAGATTTGAGGGCCGCAAGGTATTCTTTAAGAACTGATTTAGTCTAAAGGAGCGGTTTCCCTCGACTTATATCACATCTGATCATCATATTGTAGCTCATCTATATGTGACTTGACATGCTACTCATACTTGATACTTATATCACATCTGATCATCATATTGTAGCTCATCTATATGTGACTTGACATGCTACTCATACTTGATACTTATATCACATCTGATCATCATATTATAGCTCATCTATATGTGACTTGACATGCTACTCATACTTGATACTTATATCACATCTGATCATCATATTGTAGCTCATCTATATGTGACTTGACATGCTACTCATACTTGATACTTATATCACATCTGATCATCATATTGTAGCTCATCTATATGTGAATTGACATGCTACTCATACTTGATGCTTATATCACATCTGATCATCATATTGTAGCTCACCTATATGTGACTTGACATGACATTTATATTTGACGCACATATCATATCGGATCATTGACTTGCATTCTGCTTTGGATTACATGTGATTTCTGGATTTGGGAACCGTGGCTATTGCAAATATGTAATCATTTAAAAACCCGGTTCCCTTGATATGATATTTCGGTGCGTCCACCATGTGTTTTCTCGGTGCTAGAGTGATATATGAAAACCCGAATCGAGAAGGCGGTTGAGGCCAATTACGGGTACATGGTGGACCCGGTATGGTACCCCGGGGCGAGAACGGTTTCGCTGTGTAGTAGACGGTGAGCCCGGCGGAGGGACTACTACCTACCGGTGATTGTATTTGAGCTCGGCGGATATCTAGAGGATACCGACCGGAGTTGAGAGATGGATATGGGCTGACCCGTACTGCCGGGGCCGAGGGCCGATACCGCAGACGGAGCCCAGAGATGGACATGGGTTGACTCGTACTGCCGGGGGCCGAGGGCCGATACCGCAGACAGAGCCCCATATGGACGAGGATTTACGTGTCGATGCTAGGCACGGGTTTCATGATGTTTTTCCATGATTTTGTTTATATCCTCATATTACTTACATGATGCTTATTGTCATTGGGTGACGGGTGGACGGGTTCCACGTTTATTGTCATTGGGTGACGGGTGGACGGGTTCCACGTATATACAGATATAGATCATATACAGACATGGATCATATACAGACTGGATTTACACTGATCATACTTCATTGTATATATAACAGGGTATGAGGGCGCTGTTATATATACCCTTACACCAATATTAGTGGTATGGGACGCTAATATATGTGTATTGATATCATTAATACTTCATCATATTTACTTCATGCAGACATACCTTATACTGATGACATGTTATTACTTGAGTACTTGGCACCACATACATGATTAGATGTTACCTTGCCACCTTATTACACTCAGATGTACTCTTGTGGATTATATTACTGATCGTTGACTTGGGTTTATGTCTTGCATTCGGTTTCTGCTTGTAGATGTTTCTATTCACGAGTTGGCAACTCACCCCCGTTGTGCCACAGTTCTTGCAGGTTCTGCCGTACAGGTTTCATTGCGGCATTTCTGGCATACTACCTTCTTGCGGGTGATTTGCTTTTGGTAGGTGGATTCTTTCGCATCAAGAACCACCATTGTATTTATTTATTTCTTTGTATCTAGAATTTCCATCAACCAAAACTTGTATATTGTTTCAGACCTAGACTAGTGATGTATTATTCGACCATAGAGTCGCGCTTAGTAGTATTGCGGTTTTCTTGTTGCTTGAGCTTTCTTTTGGTTTTGATCCTCGCCACTTGGCGTTGTATATTATATCATTGCGTGGTTGTGACCGTCGATTGACGAAGAGCTAGCTCCCGCTTGGGGATGCCTTTATCATTGCATATATATATTGTTATCCTTGTTGTACCCCATTCGGGGCCAATTTTACAAAAGAGACTCTGCCGAAATTTTTAGAAAAGACTGTACTGTTTTAAATTGCATATTCGGCTTAGTTATTTAAAAACCTTGATTTCCAACATGTTTTTCTTCACTCCTTTAAACAAATTTCCTTACTTATTCTTAAAATGGTTTTAGATTTCTGGGCTTTTGGCTTACTTGGATCAGATGGAGTCCTATAGACTTCATATGGTTCAAGGGCCAGTCACGTGCTCTTTCGGGTCGTGACATATACAGGTGCTTATTGAGTTATGAGTACACTGGACAGAACTCGCCGGGGAATCTGCTAGTTGGTATTATACATATCGTCAGATAGCAATTCCCTGGTGACATGTGTACAGGTTAGTTCATCGACCTGAGATCGTCGTTTGTCTCATGTGAGTTCCCACTGTGCTTAGATTACTACCCTACCACGCTCAAAGGAGTTGTGCAAACAGGTTTTAGTTGGGTACAGTCCCGAGCCACATTGGAGGCAAGTGAGCGGATCTCGGGGATTCGTCTCTCCCGGTATTGGGGGTTGATGTCGCGCAGTGCACGGGTGGCCATCACTAGAAACCCTCGGCCGAGGTAGTGGAGAAATACTGATTTGGATCAGTAGTTTCTCAGGTGGTGATGGGCTTCATGCCGACACGATTTATCGCGTTATTAGGGGTCTGACTTTATCCACCCCCCTAGACTCGATATGCGATACTCTTTAGACGAATGGACCGGACTGTATATACATTGTCACTGTCAGGCTCAGTAGGGTTTATGGATGAGTTCGCTCGTCAGTTTCCCTTCCAATCAATACATAGGCAAACCGTTACGTACAGCTTGGTCCTCTGACGTGCTAGGGGTTATACCCAGTGCCAGTGTGTTGATGAGTCATTAGAGTCCCCTACAGACACTTTCCCAAGTTCGGGCGAAACGTTGTAGAGGCCGTATGGTGTTATGGCAAGGTTCAGAAAAAGCACGTGCGTTTTCGCACGTGTCGTTTTTCGGACAGATAATACTGGTAGGCTTTGGTTTAAGCCGGAACCCAGTATTATACTGTGTAGATATAATATCTTTGTCTCAGATGCATTTGTATTCGGTCGTAATACAAATGCGGGTATGTTTATACTGATACGGGGTTATCCTGAAATTCGTTTCAGGATCACTTTTGGAAGTTGCCAGTTTCCAGTTTTCTATCAGCCGTATTTTGACATTCTGTCAAATACGGATTTATCTTTTCGGGTGAGTCGTGCTTCTAGAAGCTTCTAGAAGATAGTGACAAGCCTTATGACTCACTTGTTCATTATTGGTTGCTTTCTTTGTGTTCACACTATGTGTTCACACTTTGTGTTCACACTAGATATTTTGCTTATTGTCACCTCCTAGCTCCTACACACACCTCCCTCCTCTCCTATAAATGGCCGGCCCCTCCCCTCTCTCTCACTCACTTGAGAAATGGTTGTTGTTCACTAGAAAAAGATTATGATAGATTCGGGTTCACGAAAAATAGACAGCCTCTTTCTCATTTCACCCGATCCAAAAGGCAACTTCCATATCCGTTCGTCCGTGACCTTGGACGTAACGAGACAAAGTGTTCTACTCATTCTCTACTTCATCTTGGTCGTCTCTTTTGGCAAACTTGACGATCGAGTTTCCTCGGTTCAGAGGTGGGAGCCCGTTTAAAGATCCGTCGACGTGGTGCCACCTAGACGACAAGATTGGAGATTCAAAGAGATCGGAGCAGCCGCAACAAAGCGTGGGATGATGGTTAAAGACCGAAGGACTCGGATCATTCGGTATAACGTTTCTATCCCTTTGTAGTTTGTTAGTTTAGCTTTAATGGTAGATCCGGGTTACGGTACACGATAGCGCCAGTTTTGTTAAAAGTTTTTGTTCCGCATTTGGCGTCTGTGAGACGGCCGGGGCGCTACCGTGAACTTACACCGGATATCATCAGGTCCGAGTGAAAGCAGAAGATATTTTCAAGACGGTGTTTCGGACTCGGTATGGACATTACGAGTACCTAGTGATGCCCTTCGGAGTAACGAATGCGCCGGCAGTATTCATGGACTTGATGAACCGAATCTTTTCACCGTTCTTGGACCAGTTTATTATGGTATTCATTGATGATATTCTGGTTTACTCGAAGAGTTTTGAGGTGCATGCTGAGCATTTGAAGATTGCACTGCAGACATTGAGACAGAAGAAACTGCATGCGAAGATGAGTAAGTGCGAATTTTGGCTGGAAGAAGTGAAGTTTCTGGGGCATGTTGTGTTGGGCAATGGAATCGCCGTCGATCCCGAAAAGATTGCAGCAGTTCGAGATTGGCCTATTCCAAGGAATGTAGCTGCGATAAGAAGTTTCCTTGGATTAGCCGGATACTACAGGAGATTTGTGGAGAACTTTGCTCGTTTGGCAGAACCGTTGACCAAGCTTACGCGCAAGGAGGTACCTTTTGTATGGACGGATAAATGTGCGTTAGCTTTCGAGACGTTGAAGCAGAAGTTGATAACCGCCCCTATCCTGACCGTACCAGACAATTCCGGAGGATTGGTGATTCACAGCGACGCATCTGGGAAAGGATTGGGATGTGTTTTGATGCAGCATGGGAAGGTTGTAGCGTACGCATCGGGACAATTGAAGACCTATGAAAAGAATTATCCAACTCATGACTTGGAGCTTGCGGCTGTGATTTTCGCTTTGAATATTTGGAGATACTACCTTTTGGGCGAAAGAGTCGAAGTTTTTACAGATCACAAGAGTTTGAAGTATGTGTTCACTCAGAAGGAGTTGAATATGAGGCAGCGTAGATGGTTGGAGCGGATGGTCGACTACGACCTTGATCTTAAGTACCATCCGGGGAAGGTTAACGTCATACCGGATACGCTTAGTCGGTTACCAGCAATTCAGGTGTTAACTACGCAGAAGGAGATCATTGCAGATTTCGAAGATTTGACTTAGAGGTTGTGCTACCCCGTTCTACGGGACAGTTGATGCAGTTGCAAGTACAGTCATCTTTAATTGAGAAAATTAAAGCAGCACAACCGCAGGATCCGAGACTGCAAAGGTTTCGAGAGCAGGTTGAAGTCGGACTACGAACAGATTTACTGGTCCACGAAGATGGTTCGTTGAGCTATGGTAGCCGTTTATGTGTTCCAAAGGGAGATGTTCGTGAAGAGTTTATGAAGGAGGCATACAGTTCAGCTTATTCTATACATCCAGGAAGAACAAAGATGTACCGAGATATTCGACAGCATTTCTGGTGGGATGGCATGAAACGGGAGATTGCTCGCTTCGTGGCTAAGTGCTTGATATGTCAGCAAGTCAAGACTGAACACCAAAGGGTTGCTGGTTTGTTGCAACCACTTCCGATTCCTCAATGGAAGTGGGAACATATAACCATGGATTTCGTGACGGCTTTACCGCGGAGTCCAAAGGGCAACAATGCAGTATGGGTAATTGTCGATCGGTTGACCAAGGCAGCTCACTTTATTCCTTTCCGGGTTGGTCAATCAACAGAGACTTTGGCAGAGCGGTACATGCAAGAGATTGTAAGGTTGCATGGAGTACCGGTAAGCATCGTGTCCGATCGGGACACTCGGATCTTATCACACTTCTAGAGGAGTTTTACAGGAGAGTTTGGGGACTCGATTGAAGTTTAGCACAGCTTATCATCCTCAAACTGATGGTCAGTCGGAGAGAACGATCCAAACTCTTTAAGACATGTTGAGAGCATGCATGTTGGACTTCAAGGGTTCATGGGAGGATCACCTACACTTGGTGGAGTTTTCTTACAACAATAGTTTCCAAGCAACCATTCAGATGGCTCCGTTTGAAGCTTTGTAGGGTCGTAAGTGCCGTTCACCTGTTTGTTGGGATGATGTTGGTGAACGAAGATTACTGGGACCAGCTTTGGTGGTGCAGACAGTTGAGAAGGTGAATACAATCAGGAAGCATATGAAGGCAGACAGAAAAGTTGGGCTGACATGTTAAGAAGACCTCTAGAGTTCGCCGTAGGTGATTTGGTATTCTTGAAAATATCACCGACTAGAGGGGTGATTCGTTTTGGGAGTCGAGGGAAGCTTAGTCCTCGATTCGTTGGACCCTTCGAGATATTAGAGCGCGTTGGAGAGGTAGCGTACCGTTTGGCGTTACCGCAGTCCTTGGCGGGTGTGCATGACGTGTTTCACGTATCTCAACTACGAAGGTATGTTCGAGATGAAACACACATCTTGGATCATTCGGAGTTAACTGTACGGGAAGACCTGACTTTTGAGGAGCGACCGGTTGAAATCGTGGATCGAAGGGAAAAGGTTCTTAAGAACAAGGTTATCCCTCTTGTGCTCGTTTCTTGGGGTAATCGATCGCAGGGAGAGTCCACTTAGGAGCGAGAAGTTGAGATCCGGCAGAAGTTTCCTCACCTTTTCCTGTAGTTTCTATCTTGTATCCTTGGAATTTCGAGGACGAAATTCTTTTTGTAGTTGGGTATAATGTAACACCCGAGCCCAATACTACTATTTTCTGTTACTGTTTGAGTTTTAGATATTACTCATTTCATTTAGCTTGCCTGTTTGACCCTTACCGTGAAATTTTATCTGGCTAAGTCATTTCTGCATATAACAAATTTTAACACATAAAATAAAATTAAAAATATCTATCTTGGCCTACTCATCACCCCTAGCCGCGGGGTAGCGTCCGTGCGTCGAGTTCTCGTCCCGTTCGGTGAAACGGGCGAGTTTGGACGACTACGCGCGCGTACAGGTGTCCGACTTGGGGGTATACTTTTTAATCATAAAACATTTCATTTTAAAATTTGGAACCCGCTTAAAATCCTATTATTTGAATTTCAAATTTTTGGACCCAACCCGGGCGTGATTTGGAAATGTTTCATTTAGCGCCAAAATCCCAAATTAATAAAATATTCGAAAACTATATTTATAATCTAATCCTACTGTTAAAATAAATTTTGGAAATCTTTTAAATAAATCTTTAACCTCTTAAATCTCTTCTCAGCCAATCAGGCTCTTTCTTTACTCCGTGGGCCCCTCCAACGTCTCTCTCTCTCTCTCTCTAACTCTCTCTCTCCCCTATATAAATATTTATTCCTCCTTCCCCCTTATAATTTTTCCCAGAACCATCGCGGGAACCCTGCGACCCAGCCCTAGCCGTCTCCGCCGTCGCCACCGCAGCTCCGACGCCGGCGCCAGCGCCACCATTGCCCTCGCCTCCGCCTCCTCGTACCAACCTCGACTTCCCCTCCTTCTCCCCGTGTGCTCGGCGCCGCAGTAGATACCCCGGCCAACCCCGTGCCTTCTCTGTACGGCCGGAGACATCGCCGGCGACCTTCGTCGTCGTCACCCGCGCCACCTTCAGCGCCTCCTCACCACTTGCGCACTCCAGACCCGACCAGCCCCTCTCCATCTCCACTTTCTTCCCCTTTTCCATACCCGCAGCCCTAGCCGTCGCCTGCAACCTCCTCGCCGGCGCTCCACCGCCGTCGACCCCATCGCTGGCATGCCCTCTGCAACACCAGTAAGCCTTCTCTCCCCTTCCTCCTTCCATTTTCCCTCCGGTTTATCCCTAGGCCGTGCTTTAACTTTTCTGGTTGTTTTGTCGCTGTTCGCCGGAATCCGGCCGTGCCGGTGGCGTGTCCTGACGATCCAGCAGAGTGTTCTGACCCGTGAGATCCCTTGGTTCGTCGTTTGGTTTCAATCCGTGAACCGTGCGTCCGTCGCGTGTTTCCCCACCGACGTTACGTTCCGTTTTCGTGTTCGTCGTTTCGTCGAGGCAAGTATTCGATACTTGCTACATGCTATTACCACTTTATATCTTGCTTTAACATTCATGTGTGGTTCAATAATATATCATTTAGTAAATCACCTTACATACCTTGCTTCATGTCAAATAAATTATTTCCTGATAAACCCGTACATAATATATTGCATTCGATTCACTGCTATGATGCTTTATTGCCAGTTTAGGTTGTCAAATATGCATAACCGGCTAAGTTACAGTTTTCCACTTTAAACCATATAACTAAGTTTACCTGTTAATTACAGTTTGTTGTTTAATAGATGATAGCCTTTACACATGTAGTTCCATTATATTCAGACATTCGTAATCAAAGGCTTGATATAACTGTATCGCATCATCATTTAACTATTGCACCGCTAAGGGTGCTCAAAACATGTTAATATAATAAAACGGCTGCACTGTATTACTGCACTCTTGTGATTGAATGAAACTTCTTATTGTTATTTAGCTCATTACCCATTCCATGTTATTCAATACCCTGTTCGATTATATATCTGTTTGTGAGCACATCCACGATATTGTTACATCTTGACTTGACTTTGTCACACATGATATATATTGATACACCTGACATGGTACCGTTTACTGTTGACTTGACCTGATGTACCATGACCTGACCTGTTACCTGATCTCGTGCCTAATGCCAACAAACCCGACATGTAGTCCTCATGGACCATTCCTGTTGTCTATCCAGACAGAACCTGCTGTTACCTGATCCTGTGTTGGCATTAGTTCTTGATTACTGAATACCTGACCAGACACATATAACTTGGGGGTATGGGGAAATCAAAAGTGTAAACTAAAGTGTAACTTAAAAGGGTATTACTTGATCCGTGGTCCCGGGGGGTAACGGGACAGAGCCATTCGTGACTCTTACATTTTCCTGATCCGTGGTCCCGGGGGGTAACAGGACAGAACCACTATTGGTTCACATACTCCTGATCCGTGGTCCCGACGGGTAACGGGACAGAACCACTATTGGTTCACATATTCCTGATCCGTGGTCCCGGAGGGTAACGGGACATATTCTTTGAGTTACATGGAGGATTACTCAAATTGATTTTAAAGACTTTAGACTAGAAAACCTGATAGAACAGTTTAGTTACCCACTGCACACTACCCTGCACTGCTTGTTTCATACTATTGCTTTATTCATGTTTATTTCTGCATTGCCTATTACACTGTTCATATTATATTACTTGATGACATGACGCGCTGACGTCTGGGTTTTGCATGGCCCATATTCTGTACCAATGTCGCAGTCCGAGCAGGAGTACTTCAGCCAGCAGGCTGAGCTGTGAGGTGTTAGTATTAGTTAGTTTTATTTCCTGCATTTATTTCCTGATGTGAGCCCGCATTATGGGACATACTTTTTAGTTATTTGTATTGGATCATTTGCTTCCGCATTTATTTATTATTGACTCGTGTTATTCTGGATTATGGACATGTTTTAGATAATTTTATCTTGTTCTTGATATCTCTACAGCCGTAATGTGACTGTGGATGGATACTTCCTACCCATAGGTAGCATGGTTGGCTATGTCACGTGCCCAATCTAGCGTACTCTGGGAAGCGGGGCGTGACAGTTAAACTGCATTCGTATTCTGTATATGAGCAACTAGGTGTAGGAGAGCTGAAACCCACACACTGTACTCTTCAAATGGCCGACTGATCTATCACCCATTCTAGGGATGAGCTAGAGGATATGTTAATAATGGTTGGGGACTTCATATTCCCCGTTGACTTCATTGTTTTAGATACACAACCTGTCGCTAACCCCCGGAATCAGATTCCGGTGATACTCGGTCGCCCATTCCTTGCAACCTCAAATGCTGTGATCAATTGTCGAAATGGTTCGATGAACCAATCTTTTGGAAACATGAAAATTGAAATCAACATTTTTAGGTTAGGGAATCAGCCATCCGAACCAAGTGCTCATATACTAGATATTTGTTCCATCCAGGAAATCGCCCTAGAGGACTCTGAATTTAAGGAATTCTTGTTTGATCACAGTAATCCTGACGCCACTAGCGAGTTCCTCTTTGAACCTGTTGCTGCTTCCGCTTCCAACAACGATTACGAGTGCTTCACGTTTTCGAACGATCTTGGCTTGTCGCCGCCCGAGTTTGAATATTTCGAATTTTCGGATGCGTTGGTTGAACCATCTGACTCAGTCGCATACACTCACTTTGAGCCTCTGTTGGAATCTTTTGAGTTCGAGACATTTTCTCCAATCTTGCCTTCGGTCATTTCACCTCATACGCTCGAACTCAAGCCTCTGTCGTCTCACCTCAAGTATGCTTACTTAGGTGAGAATGAGACCATCCCAGTCATCATTTCGGCCTCTCTAGCTCTAGAGCAAGAGAAAGCCCTTTTCATGGTCTTGCAATCCAATCGGCAAGCATTCGGCTGGACGATGGCGAACATCAAGGGGATCAGTCCCTTGATTGTTGAACATCACATTCACCTGATGGATGATGCCAAACCAGCTAGGGATCCACATAGGCGATTAAATCCAGTCATGAAGGAGGCTGTGAAAAAGGAAATCGTCAAATGTCTGGATTGTGGTATCATTTACCTTATTTCAGATAGCCAATGGGTCAGTCCTATACACATTGTCCCTAAGAAGTCAGGCATTACTGACATCACAAACGAGACGAATGAGTTGATCCCTACTCGCACCCAGACCGGGTGACGAGTATGCATTGATTATCGAAAACTCAACGCTGCAACGAGGAAAGATCACTTTCCGCTGCCATTCATTGACCAAATGCTCGAAAGATTAGCTGGACATAAGTATTATTATTTTCTGGACGGTTACTCAGGCTACAACCAGATTCCCATCGTCGAGAAAGACCCGGACAAAACCACTTTCATTTTTCCTTTCGGCATATTCTCTTATCACCGCATGCCCTTTAGGCTATGCAACGCTCCCGCTACCTTCCAGTCGTGTATGATGGGAATTTTCTCTGACATGGTTGAAATTTTTTTGGAGATATTCATGGATGATTTCTCCATCTTGGGCGATTCTTTCGACGAGTGTCTGCAACATCTTGACGCTGTCCTTACCCGATGTAAGGATAAAAATCTCACTTTAAACTGGGAAAAATGCCACTTCATGGTGCGCGAAGGTATTGACCTAGGACATATCATTTCGCATAATGGAATTGAGGTTGACAAACAAAGATTGATGTCATATCCGACCTCCCTCCTCCCAAATGCGTCAGAGATATCCGATCCTTCCTTGGCCATGCCGGTTTTTACAGACGATTTATCAAGGACTTTAGCAAGATTGCTAGACCCTTGACTTTTCTTCTGGCCAAGGATACCATGTTAAATTTCGACTCGAGCTGTTTGATTGCTTTCTAATCACTGAGAAGCTCACTCACCACTGCTCCCGTTCTTTCTTCACCTGACTGGACTCATCCTTTTGAGATTATGTGCGATGCATCCGACTTTGCTATCGGTGCGGTCTTAGGACAGCACATCGATAAGATGCCGCACGTAATCTACTACGCAAGACGGACCGTGAATGACGCCCAAATGAATTACACTAAAACCGAGAAAGAGTTCTTGGCTGTTGTGTTTGCTTTAGAGAAATTCAGGCCCTATATGATCGGCTCCCCAGTCATTATCTACACCGATCATTCAACTCTGCAACATCTTTTTGCGAAAAAGGATGCAAAATCTCGGTTAATACGTTGAATCCTCTTACTTCAAGAATTTGACTTTGTCATTAAGGACAAAAGAGCATGTGAAAATGTAGTAGCCGATCATCTTTCACGACTTCCTTCTTCGTCGACGCTTTCTCTCCCAATCAACGACACTTTCCCTGATGAACAACTCTTGACGATATCTTGCGAACCCTGGTTCGCAGATATTGTGAACTACCTGGCGGCTGGACTCATACCTGACGATTGGTCGAGTCAGGACAGACTTAGATTTTTATCCCAAGTAAAACACTTTTACTGGGACAAGCCCTACCTGTTCAAGTACTGTCAAGACCAAATCATCCGACGGTGTGTTCCTGAAAATGAATTCAAGAGTGTGTTGCCTTTTTGCCACAATCAAGCATGTGGCGGGCACTTTGGCCCAAGAAAGACAGCTGAGAAAGTCTTGCAATGTGGCTTTTACTGGACAAAACATTTCAAAGATAGACATAAATACCGCAAGACTTGCTCCCGGTGCCAACATTTGGGTCGGGTTTCCAGGCGAAATGAGATGCCGCTCTAACCAATCTTGGTTGTTAAGATGTTCGATGTTTGGGGAATAGATTTCATGTACCCTTTTCCCAACTCTTTTAGGAACCTGTACATACTCTTAGCTGTTGATTTTGTCTCAAAATGGGTTGATGCTGTACCAAGCCGAACTAACGACAACAAGGTTGTCGTTAAATTCCTAAAAGAAAACATCTTTTCTCGGTTTGGGCACCCTCGCGCTATCATTAGCGACAATGGGACGCATTTCTGCAATAGGTCTTTCGAGGCCTTGATGCGGAAATACTCAATCAATCATAAGCTATCCACGCCCTACCACCCCCAAACATGTGGGCAAGCCGAAGTTTCAATTCGGCAGATCAAGCAGATATTAGAGACAACGTTTCAAGGAACCGTAAGGATTGGTCTGTGAAATTAACCAATGCCCTTTGGGCATTTCAAACTGCATATAAGACTAATCTTGGCATGTCTCCTTATCAACTTGTGTACAGAATTGCTTGCCACCTCCCTGTGGAAATCGAACATCGTTCTATTTGGGCGATCAAGGAGCTGAATCTCAATCTTGACGATGTGGGCAGCTATCGGAAGCTGCAACTCAACGAACTAAATGAGCTTCGGGATGAGGCTTATGACAACGCGACTGTTATAAAAAACCGAACAAAAGTGTTTCATGATAAACACCTTACACACAAAACCTTCATGCCTGGACAACAGGTACTTCTTTATGACACCCGACTCCATTTCCATCCCGGTAAAATTTGATCTCGCTGGTAGGGACCTTTTCTTGTGCGGTGTGCGTACCCGTACGGCGTAGTGGATTTGGAGAATCCAAAGGATGTTAGTTATATGTATGCCCTAGAGGCCATTACTATATATAGGATGTATATTGTAGTGGATGCTGGGACATATATAGGGAGGACTTTCTTGCTCGACATGATAGTATGCTATCTGGTTGATCTTTACCTTAACGTGTATACTGATTGTCTCTCTGTTACATGTTTGTAAAGCCCTTAGGATGTGTACTTGACTACCTGGATTATGATGCGGATCATACTAGTGGGGACATGGTAATCTATAAGTACATCCTTCAAAGTCCCTAGTCGTGGGTGTATCGAGACGGGGCATCGATATACCAGAGTAGACTAGCGTGTACCTTCTCGACCCATACAGATGGGCGATGGATGATCCCATATCCATTGGTGTTTGACATCAGAGATGATATACGGGTGCTCAGTAGAGACTGGGTACACTGGACGGACTCGCCGAGAACTCCCAGATGGTATTATACCTCACGTCAGATGGCAGTTCTCTGGTGACACTGGTACAGAGTAGTCTGTTGACCCGAGATCGTCATAGAGTCTTGTGTGGTTCCCACTGTGCTTTGATTTCCATCTTACCAAGTCCAAGAGGGCGTGCAAAACGTTGGTTTTTGGGTACAGTCCCGAATCACATGGAGGCAATGAGCGATAGGAGGGGATTCGTCTCTCCCGGTATAGGGAGTTGATGTTGTGCTGTGTTCGATTGGCTATAACAGGAAATCCCTGGCCAGGGTTGCTGAGATTTACTGGTAAGTGTTACCAGTAGTTTCTCGAATTGTTATAGACCTCATATCGATACGACTTATCGAGCTATTGGGGTCTGACGTATACCACCCCTAGGCAAGATATGCGACATATCAGACGATCAGACCGGACTGTACGGTAGTGTTACTGGTTGGATTCACTAGAGTGTGAGCGGGCTTGCTCGTCGATCTTCAAATCGCTCAATACCCGGGTGGCCGTTACGTTTAGCAGACCGCTTGCGGCTTGTGGGTGTTTGATATGATCATCACCTGCTGCCGGCGTATTGACGAGTCTTTAGAGTCCTACACAGAGGTTTCCTGGCTCAATCGAAACGAAATAGGAGCGCATATGAGATATGTGCGGGACCGAGAATAATGCGTGTATGTGATACCGTATTTCATTCTCGTGAACAATGTGTCGAATGGTTGTATGCGATATAACCTAGTTATCGAATCGAGGGTTGATTCGATAAGCCGATGCATAGGATACTAGTCGGTTATATGCGATATGACCGGATCGTTAAATCAAGTGTTGATTTAATGATTTAATGTATAATTGTACATTTGATATATTACTTTGCATTAACTAGTATCGGTTCACTTTAAATGGATTTTCTCGCTCGGATGTGCACATTGTATATTTGATATTGTTTTGTGCACATGATTGTATCATGTTTGATGATGCATGTTTACTTGGTTAAGTGTAAAGAATAAACCATGGTTAAACTAATGATTAGGGTTTTATTTATCCATTACTTATTTATTCATTTATTAATTTGTTTAATCTTTTTTGGAAAATAAATGGCATGAATATAAAATGGTGGCTTGATTTTTTTTGTAGTTGAATCTTCATGAAGGTTTGACTTTGTAACCATTTTGTCTTCATGCTTAACCCTAACCATTTAAACAAACCATGGTCTACTCTCTACACTTAACTAGGGTTAGGAGATGATAAGTATTCTTATTATTTTCTTTTTAGAAAATAACTTATCATAATATCTTTCTTCTTCTTCTTCCTTGCTCCAAGTGAAGAAAGCAAGCTCCATCAATGGTGATTGATGGAAATGAGTAAGAAATCCAATTCTAAAGTCTACCCACTTCCTATTTCTTCATCCTCTACCTCTTGCCAAGTAGTAGAGTGTGTTTTCTTCACAAGTTTCATCACTTGGTGAAGTTGGAGCTTGATCTAGCGATGCCTCGATGTAGATCATCTTCGGCACGAAGCCGACGACCTTGCCCGCTCTTTCTCCGATGAAGCCGACGCTAGAGCCCGGATTTTTGATTTGGACAGCGGAGATGACTTCATCATGAAGCCGTGGAGGTGGAGGACCGGATCTACAAAGGTTGTATTTCCGTATTCTTGTAGTTAAGTGTTAACTAGTTTCTTTTTCGCCTAAACATCTAGCCAACGATCCGTAGTTTAGGGTTTCTCGGCACCGTTAAATTTGAAATTGGCATGATTGATGCCTTGTGAGACCTCTTGGGAGTGCCTAGGAACCCTACAGTGGTATCAGAGCCAAGCTAGAGCCTTAGGCGAAGTCTAGACGGAATTTGAAGTCCGAACGAACCCGAAACCCAATTCCGATCTTGCTCTCTGTACTTTTTTGAAAACAGTGAGTTTTTCTATATTAAAAATTGCTAAAAAATTCAGCAGGAATATCTAAGAGTTACTGTAAAATTCGTCGGCCTAATTCGACTATCCCACTGCGGTTCCGCGGCATGAGCAAGGCTCATGCGGCGGTTCCACGGCCGTACTGTCCTATCTCACTGTTATCTTTGCACAGTAACTTCTCTTTTATGATGCTGGATTTTATGGGAATTTTTAAAGTTTATTCAACAGTTGAATTTTCTGGAGTTGTTTTGGGGATTCGTATATTCGATCGGATTATCAAATTTTGTCTATGTGGCTTTCCGGATAATTTTAGAATATGTTAAAAAGTTCGACCGGATATAAATACCCACTTTTTCCCCTGTCGGGAAATTTCCAAGTGTTGGATTTTTCCGTAGTTTAACGACGTTCTAAGTAGTGCAAGTAACGCGATGGTCCCTCTAGAAGACAACAAACCTTAACTCGATTATGTGACCGTCTTGAACTGCCCTTTGAACCTTCGGGTTTGGGGCAGTACGGCGTGCCACCTGTGAGGCGTTGGCTTGACCCTTCTACGGCTGGACCGTTGGTACTGAGGCACGAACTGAATGTTGTTAGACTCATATTTCATGTGTTGATCTGTATCGGGAAAACTTGGGTGTTCGATTGTTCGTTCGGAAAGTTTAACATTTTCTAATTATCTGGAATGGGATACAATAATTGGAATTCACAAGTAAGTTATGAGATAACTGAATGAATGTTGTAAATCTGGCAATTTAGTCTCACTTGATCGGTTGCCACGGAATTTTGATGTGATCAAAAGTCCGTCGCAATCACGTAGCGTACGCGGATACTCGCCGGGGAAACTTAATAGACAGCCTCACTCCATAGCCCCGACCAAGTGACTGTAGGAGAACCCCGTCGCCGAAAGCATCCGTTCGGGTGCTCGCGGCAGCGGTGTTCCGCCTTGGTGCACTTCGTCGACGGTATCAGGGGTGCGGCCGTCTACGAAAGTTTGCGACAAGCATTCGATCAGGTTGTCGGGAATCTTGTTGAATTGCCCGACTTGATATTGAAAAGTGTTTTCGATTTTGAGACTAAAATGCGGGGTTTATAATTGTTAGGCATGCGATGTCTAAGGAATTCATTTGATTAGGCATGCGATGTCTGAGGAGGTTGCGGATTCCAACTGTTGTAGTTTTACACTTTCTTTTCTGTGACCGTAAGTGTAATATGTGATATCGCCGGTTTCGTTGCTATATGTCAACGACAATTGGGATGTGCATATTTACTTACGTTGATGACATGTGATGTTATGTGTTGCTGGATATGTTATATTGGATCGTCGTGATTGAATAGCCGGGGTTTTTTATGTGAGATGAGTGTTTTTCATTTTCATTCATGTAAAAACTTGTATGTTATATTCTTTTATTGGGGCACTTCCAGGTTGCGGAAGTTGTCACCCTTTGTATATTATTTACTTTTCTGCACTAGGATAGACCCAAGGAGGGGAGCACAAGTAACCGGGTTCTGGAGTCCAGTGGGAGACCAACTCGAGGAGTCGAGTCCGGGTCTCCTAACTCTAGAATTGGTAGGGTTGCTTGCCGCTCTCGTAGGGGTCTAGGGGTGTGGGTTTGGCTATTCATCACGACCGTAGAATCCGTGTTTTATACTGGCTCGTATTGAAAACACGGACGTCCTAGTATATCCAATATTTCATATGATTCTTCTGCTGCGATATCTGTGATGTGATCATGTGATGTTCTGTGATAGATACAGTATATAGTATATATGATATATTATATAGGCGTTACTTATGTTTTACACCCGCGCTAGCCCTGCCCCACTCTGTCATTAGTTACCTAACCTAACGGTGCACGAGGGGACATCGAGGCGAATGCGGATGGCATAAGTGTACGTCGTATTTATCTGTGATGTTTAGGTACTTAAATGATGGGACTTCATTAATATGATTAATGAAATAAAAGAAACCTAAGATGTTGTAGAATCGAATTTCAAAATAAAACATGTAGATACAGTTCTTGCTTTGCACAGCGGTATATATGATATATCCTGCACCTTATTCGATAAGGAAAGGACCGAGATCCCTTCACCGGGAGTGACTCCTTTAGCAATAACTGGCAGATGCTACACACTCGGTTTGTCTTTTGATTGCTTTTAAGTGTTTTGCTTTGCACAGTGATATATATGATATATCCCGCACCTCATTCGACGAGGAAAGGACCGACGATCCCTTCATCGGGAGTGACTCCTTTAGCAAAACTAGTAAAGCCTCAAAAACACTCCATTTTAAAATCATTTGATTCTGTTAGTGTTTATGCCCTAGAAGGCCATTACTGTATCATACTAGTTTGTATATTACTTAATGGAAGCTTGGGATATTCACATGTATATAACAGTCTTGCTAAACATGGTAGTATGCTACTTGGTTTTTCTATCTTAATATGTGAGTGTACGTATTGATAGAGCTCTTAGGATCTTGCTTGTCTACCAGCGTTGTGATGGCAGTCACACTAGTGGGGGCTGGGTAGTCTACAAGCACATCCTTATTCAGGTCCCTGGTCGTTGGATTATCGAGACAGAGCATCGATACTCCGGAGTAGACTGGTGTGTACGCTTCTCATCCCAGTTGGGGAGATGGTCTGTCCCACAGCCGTCAGTACGTCGTACTGGAGATAGTATGCAGGTGCTCGTTAAGTTACGGGTACACCGGACAGGACTCACAGGGAACTGTTGGTTGGTTTGATACCAGTCGTCAGTGAGCAGTTCCCAGGTGACATGAGTACAGCATAGTCCGCAGACTTGACACTGCTGCTTCGCCTCGAGTGTGTCCCACTGTTCTTAGATTGCTATCCTACCACGGCTCAAAGGAGTCGTGCAAACAGGTAGCAGTTGGGTGCAGTCCCGAGCACTTGGAGGCAGTGGCGGTTAGACAGGATTCGTCCCTCCCGGTATTGGGAGTAGATATCGTGCTGTGTCAGAGAGCCATTACGCAAAGTCCCTGGCCAGGGCAAGCGAGATTTGCTGGTAGGTTCCAGTAGTTTCTCAGGGTGTAATGGGCTTCCCTCCGACACGACTTATACCGCTATTAGGGGACTGACGCTTGCCGCCCCCCTAGGCCTGATATGCGATAGTCTTGGACGAACGGACCGGACTGTATGGAGATTGTCATATCAGACTCAGTAGGAGTTCGGATGGGTTTCCTCATCGGCCTTCTTATCGACAACTACCTGGGGACCGTTACGTACAGCTAGTGCCGCTTGCGGTCTGTGGTTAAACCCACTGCCAGCGTAGTAGTCGAGTCTCTAGAGTCCCACACAAAGAGTTTCCTACTCCAGGCGAAACGATATAGAGGTCGCATGGTTTTGCGACAAAGGGTTCGGACGCATACGTGCGTTTACGCGCGTACGACTTTCGGACAGTTTTTACCAGTCGGTTTTGGTTTAAGCCAGTTACTGGTATCCGGTTATTGGATTTATATAGTCTAAAGTTTTTCCGTATTTTTACGGATCGGAGGGGCGTTCTCGTAATTACTCGAGAAGCTTCTAGAAGGTGGTGACTAAGGAGGTTTAGGTGTCATTTGCATTAAATGAGTTTAGTGAGTCATGAGGGTGATTCATGCATATCATTAATGCATGATAAATGCTTAGTGAGTCATGACAATGAATCACCATTAGATATTTGTGAAGCATGCTTATTCATTATGTATTATTCTTTTTCTCATAAATAAGAATGCTTCATATTTATTATGATAGATTTACTATTCTCATTATATATTCATTCTCACCTTCTCTCTCCTCAAGCTCTCCCTCTTTAAAGACTAATCCTCCCCTCTCATGAGTTGAGATCAAGGATTAGAAAGACTAATCAATCCATAACCATCACTCTATTTCATTCTATCTTCTTTGATTAGCAATCCAAGAAGGTTAGTTGCCTCAAGTTTAGAGGTTTAGCTTGGAGTTTTGCTTTCGGGTGGATCGTCTACTACCTAGAGAAGGCCGAGGAGGACAAGGAGATCGTAAAGACGAAGGAGTTGGTCCATTAGGTATAATCCCTAAACACAGTAGTTTAGAAACACTTTGTGATTGGTTATTTATAGTTTAGCTTCGATTCAAGCGGTTAGTCGATGTTCGTTCACTAAACATGATCGTTTTTGAAAATTCCGCCTCCCCACATGTTCTGGGGTGTAGTACATCGACTTACAGTGGTATCAGAGCCTCGCTAAACGATAAATAACTTTATTGCAAATTTGTACGAATTTCGAACGGAAAAACGAAGCCGGAAAACCCTAAAAATGTCAAGTTTCTGTCGAAATTTAAATGAAGTCCAAAAATTTTTCAGGGATGTTCAGAAAGCTTAAAATGACAGTATTAGAACACACAAAAAATTTGGTCCCCTGAATCGCCTACGGCGCCGCGGATCCGCGGCGGCTAGCACATGTAGCGCCGCGCTTCCGCCGCTGAGTTGACGATTCAGGGAGCCATTTTTCTTGTGGTGGTTCTCTGTGATATTTGGGATCCTCTGGTATTTTTTAATTTTGCTCAGGTTTCAAGTTTACAGAGCAGTTTTGGAGCAATATTAAAGATGTTTAATCGATCGAAATTGTACAGTATTTGCATGTTGGATTATATCTGTGATTGATAAATGTGTTCGTAAACCTCCCCTAACTGCTAGTATGTCGGTTGGCAGGGGGTTGCACATTTCTGTAATGGTTATATCTGTTTGTGCATATGAACTATATTGGACTGTTGTGGTGTATAGCCGGGGTTTAGCAATGGGTTATTGTTTAATTCATTTGTTGTAAATGTAATTTGTTGTAATATTATTTTTGCGGGGCACATCCAGGTTGCGGTTGTAGCCACCGTTGTATTATTTCATTTTACTGTTTTTGCTCCTAGGACTGACCCAAGGTGGGGTACACAAACTGCCGGGTGGGTAGTTTGCCGTACCCGTAGGGGTCGAGGGTGGGGTAACGGCTATTCATCACAACTGTGTAATCTGTCTTTTCTTGCAGGCTCAAAAGAAATACAGATTGCTTGCAAATCCAATATTGTTTATCTGTGTTCTGGAATGTATATCATTGCGTCAGACGAATGTAAAATATCTATATATATGATAGCTATTTAGACGTCACTTATGTTTTACACCCGCGCTAGCCCAGCCCCCGCTCTGTCGTTAGTTAAGTAACCTAACGGGTGATGACGGGACCCCGTGGCGAATGCGGATGGCATAAGAGGACGTTGTATTTTCATTGTTTTCTGCAATGATAGGTTAATGATGGGACGCATTATCTATAATGCAAAGAAAAACAAACCAAAGTTTAAATCGTTGGAACAGTTTAAAAGAAACCACTCGGTTAATTTTAAAAACAGATATTTTTAAATGCGGAGACTTAACCACTCCTTTTAAAAGCTATCAGGTTCCTTCGGTTATATCAAGTTCACTACGTTCACGGTTTCGCCAAAACCATTCGTAGCCCTCCGTCATTTCATTTAGGTATTCAGTAGTATTCAAGCTATGCATTTTGGCCAAAGTCAAGGCATAGTGTTTGGTAGCTGCTGGGTTTTCATTTGTTGCATAAGATAGATGAGTTAGTTTGGGACAGTCGTATTATCATTTGACCAAAGTCAGGGGTATATACGGATGGGTTCAAATTGACAAGATAATGACGGGTAGAACTTGACATGTGACTTATGACATTTTGACCAAAGCCAAGGTCATAAGAGCATGGGGCAAAAACATATATCGGGAATTTCTAAAGAAACTGAAATTTGCAAAGAGATGCATACCATTTGGAGTTTGATGAATATTGGTAGGATTCCTTCAACATTATCATACGATGATATTTGGATCCCGATCCTACTGTGAGTATATGCTACTTATCAGGATATTCGTCACTTAAACGATCAATGCTATAAACCAAGTAGGTGTCCAGAAAAGTGTCAGCGGGGTTACGCCCCCAGAGAAAAGAGGTTATTTAATTAAGGAACTTCGCGAAAGCGTTGGAAAACCTCCCTCGAAGTATCGACACTGGCCTGGCTGAACGGTTAAGCAAGTATTGTACGGTGAGAATAGTCCTGGCTAATTCTTCTTTTATGGTTTGAGGAAGGATTCGAGAAACAGTGGGAGCCATCCAGTTTAGATAAACTAAAAACCACTCTAAACTTGCAAGAGCATCATGCTAAAGAGTTTTCTTCTCTCTCTCCTAATTGCAGCGACCCTGAAAATGACTGGACTTAAGTTACTTTTAGAGAAAAATATACTGACAGGGCCAAACTATAAAGATTGGCTGCGGAATGTCAAAATAGCTTTGACCTATGACAAATTGGGGTACATCCACACCGCTACGGCACCTGCTGTCCCTGGTCCCAAATCCAGCAATGCGGATAAGGAAATCCGCAAAACCTGGGATTTAGATTGCGCGAGAGCCAAGTGCATCGTGCTTGCCTCAATGAACAATGAACATCAGAGGAGGCACGAGGATATGTCCCTAGATGGCATATTTCTCCATACAAAGGAACTTTATGGAGAGCAATCTCGTATAGCAAGATACGAGACCTCTAAGAACTTGTTTCGAGCGAGGTTGGCTGTCGGGTCATCGGTAGGTGAACATGTCCTACAGATGATCGGCTATATTGAAGAGCTCGCAGACCTTGGGACGACTTTGGATAATGAGCTGTATACAGACCTTATTCTCCAGTCCCTTCCTCCCACCTACGCCCAGTTTATCCTCAACTTCAACCTTCAAGGAAAAGAAGTTGAACTTGCGGAACTCCTGAACATGTTAAGGAGTGCAGAGGGCACCTTGCAGAAAGCAAGGGAAACACCTGCTATGTTTGTTGGCGGTGCATCTTCTTCCGGGTCCAAGGCTAGGGCCAAAGGAAGGAAGAAGAAGGCCGCACCCAAACCTAGAGGAGGTGTTAGTAAGGTGGGAAAGAAGGGAAAGAAAAAGTTTGCAGTACCGGTAGTGGACCAGGATGAGTGCTTCCATTGTCACAGGAAAGGGCACTGGAAGAAGGATTGCAAGCCGTGGAACGCCAAGAACCAGGAACCGAAGCAAGCTGTGGCTTCGACTTCAGGTGTGTTTGTAATTGAGAATTGTCTGTCGATCAACTCTACTTCCTGGGTATTGGATACCGGATCAGGATCTCATATTTGCAATTCATTGCAGGCACTGAGAAACCGTAGAGTGCTGAAGGAAGGTGATATGATCCTCAGGGTTGCTAACGGAGCTAGCGTGGGAGCTGCGTCCGTCGGGGATTATCACCTAGGATTGACGAGTGGACATATTTTGGTTTTACATAACTGTTATTTTGTACCAAGCTTAACGTGTAATATCATATCAGTTTCCTTGTTATCAAATAAAGGTTATGATTTCACGTTTGTAAGAGATGTTGTTAACATCCACCTTAATCATGGTTTGATTGGGTCCGGTACTCTAAATAACGGCATATATGTGTTAAACCAACTCCAAATTTTCAATGTCCAGAACACACTAAAAAGAAAGTCTCCAGATTTAAATAAAGCTTTCTTATGGCATTGTAGACTGGGTCACATCAATGAAAGAAGGTTGACTAAGTTGCATAGAGAAGGATATTTGGACTCGTTCGAATATCAAACTTATGACACTTGTCAATCTTGTCTCAAAGGAAAGATGACAAAGACTCCATTTACTGGACAAGGAGTAAGAGCGAGCGAGCTCTTAGGACTCATACACAGCGATGTATGCGGTCCAATGTCTACACATGCGAGAGGTGGTTTTTCCTATTTCATTACTTTCACGGATGATTACTCAAGATACTGATTCATTTATCTGATGAAACATAAATCCGAGGCTTTTGAGAAATTCCAAGAGTATAAGAATGAAGTAGAAAACCAAACCGGCAAAAGTATTAAGACACTAAGATCTGATCGAGGTGGAGAATACTTAAGTGCCGAGTTCCTAGGTTACCTAAAAGAGAAAGGAATTCTCTCTCAGCTTACTCCTCCATACACTCCACAGCATAACGGTGTATCGGAGAGACGGAATCGAACCCTATTGGATATGGTACGATCCATGATGAGTAATGCTGAGTTACCGCGATCATTCTGGGGTTATGCGCTAGAATCAGCGGCATATCTTTTGAACAGGGCTTCTACCAAGACTGTGCCTACCACTCCATATCAGATGTGGACAAGCTCGAGGCACGATCAGTAAAATGTATGTTTGTGGGATATCCAAAGAACTCCAAGGGATATTATTTCTATTACGCAGAGGAACAAAAGGTTTTTGTTTCTCGTAATGCCCATTTTCTGGAAAATCAGTTTTTAGAAAAGGAAATAAATGGGATCGAAATAGAACTGGAAGAAATTCCAGAACCACAAACTGCTACTGAAAGTTTGGTAGAACCAGGAGTTCAAGAAGAACAGGACATTCCCGCACCCCTCCGCAGGAGTAGTAGGCCGTCTCATCCGCCTGAGAGATACTACGGTTTTCTCATAGATGGGGATAGAGAGGATTGCATCATAGATGATGATGAACCTACTGACTTCCAGCAGGCCATCCAGAGCGGCGACTCGGTACGATGGCTAGATGCAATGCGGACCGAAATGGAGTCCATGTACACCAACAAAGAATGGACTTTGGACTTTGCTCCAGATGGGGTAAAACCCATAGGATGCAAATGGATCTTCAAGAAAAAGATTGGTGTAGATGGACAGGTGGAAACCTATAAGGCTAGACTTGTTGCAAAGGGTTTTCGTCAAAGACCTGGTTTGGACTATGACGAAACTTTTCTCCAGTAGCTATGCTCAAATCCATTCGGGTCCTTCTTGCTATTGCTGCCTTCCATGATTATGAAATCTGGCAGATGGACGTAAAGACGGCTTTTCTGAATGGAAATTTAGAAGAGTGCGTCTATATGGATCAGCCAGAGGGTTTCAATCAGAGTGGGAGCAGCGGGAAAGTATGCAAGCTGCTTAAGTCTATTTATGGACTAAAGCAGGCATCGCGGAGTTGGAACATCTGTTTTGATGAGACAGTCAAAGAATATGACTTTATCAAAAATCCAGATGAACCGTGCATATATAGTAAAGTTGTAGCCAGAAGTGTCGTATTCCTCGTCTTGTACGTGGATGACATTCTATTGATAGGAAATGACATTCCTATGCTACAATCTGTCAAAGGATTCTTGTCACACAGGTTCTCCATGAAAGACCTGGGTGATGCCTCTTACATTCTGGGGATCCGGATCTATCGTGATAGATCCAAGAGGATGTTGGGACTTTCGTAGTCCAGGTATATCGACACTGTACTGAAAAGATTCAGTATGAAAGATTCTAAGCGCGGTAATCTACCGGCTTGTCACGGAATCACCCTCTCCAAAGAGATGTCTCCCAAGACTGATTTGGAAAGGGAACGCATGTCTATTATACCCTACGCTTCTGCGGTAGGCTCTATAATGTATGCGATGTTGTGTACCAGACCAGATGTAGCTTACGCACTGAGCGTAGTAAGCCGGTATCAGTCAGACCCATGGGAGAAACACTGGATAGAAGTAAAGAACATTCTCAAGTACCTGAGGAGGACTAAGGAGATGTTCTTGGTTTACGGCGGAAAAGACCTCAAGTTGGAGGCCTTTGCTGATTCCGGCTTCCAGAGTGATAAGGACGATTCCAAGTCCATGTCGGGTTATGTCTTTACCCTCAATAGAGGGGCGGTGTGCTGGAAGAGCTCCAAGCAGGACACCGTTGCTGACTCGACGATGGAAGCGGAGTATATAGCTGCTTGCGATGCCGCAAAAGAAGCAGTCTGGATGAAGAAGTTCCTAACAGAACTTCAGGTGGTTCCTACCATAGTTGATCCAATACCTCTGTATTGCGACAACAACGGAGCTATAGCTTTAGCGAAGGAACCAAGGTCCCATCAGAAGTCCAGACACATCTTAAGGCGGTATCACCTGATCAGGGAGATCATTGATCGTCAGGAGATCGAGGTTCGGAGAGTTGCTTCTGAAGAGAACATTGCTGATCCATTCACGAAGGCCCTACCTCAGATTCAGTTCGAGAGGCTACTCGAGATCATCGGTCTACGATATGCCAGTACATGGCCCTAGTGCAAGTGGGAGATTGTTAGTGTTTATGCCCTAGAAGGCCATTACTGTATCATACTAGTTTGTATATTACTTAATGGAAGCTTGGGATATTCACATTTATATAACAGTCTTGCTAAACATGGTAGTATGCTACTTGGTTTTTCTATCTTAATATGTGAGTGTACGTATTGATAGAGCTCTTAGGATCTTGCTTGTCTACCAGCGTTGTGATGGCAGTCACACTAGTGGGGGATGGGTAGTCTACAAGCACATCCTTATTCAGGTCCCTGGTCGTTGGATTATCGAGACAGAGCATCGATACTCCGGAGTAGACTGGTGTGTACGCTTCTCATCCCAGTTGGGGAGATGGTCTGTCCCACAGCCGTCAGTACGTCGTACTGGAGATAGTATGCAGGTGCTCGTTAGGTTACGGGTACACCGGACAGGACTCACAGGGAACTGTTGGTTGGTTTGATACCAGTCGTCAGTGAGCAGTTCCCAGGTGACATGAGTACAGCATAGTCCGCAGACTTGACACTGCTGCTTCGCCTCGAGTGTGTCCCACTGTTCTTAGATTGCTACCCTACCACGGCTCAAAGGAGTCGTGCAAACAGGTAGCAGTTGGGTGCAGTCCCGAGCACTTGGAGGCAGTGGCGGTTTGACAGGATTCGTCCCTCCCGGTATTGGGAGTAGATATCGTGCTGTGTCAGAGAGCCATTACGCAAAGTCCCTGGCCAGGGCAAGCGAGATTTGCTGGTAGGTTCCAGTAGTTTCTCAGGGTGTAATGGGCTTCCCTCCGACACGACTTATACCGCTATTAGGGGACTGACGCTTGCCGCCCCCCTAGGCCCGATATGCGATAGTCTTGGATGAACGGACCGGACTGTATGGAGATTGTCACATCAGACTCAGTAGGAGTTCGGATGGGTTTCCTCATCGGCCTTCTTATCGACAACTACCTGGGGACCGTTACGTACAGCTAGTGCCGCTTGCGGTCTGTGGTTAAACCCACTGCCAGCGTAGTAGTCGAGTCTCTAGAGTCCCACACAGAGAGTTTCCTACTCCAGGCGAAACGATATAGAGGTCGCATGGTTTTGCGACAAAGCGTTCGGACGCATACTTGCGTTTACGCGCGTACGACTTTAGGACAGTTTTTACCAGTCGGTTTTGGTTTAAGCCAGTTACTGGTATCCGGTTATTGGATTTATACAGTCTAAAGTTTTTCTGTATTTTTACGGATCGGAGGGGCGTTCTCGTAATTACTCGAGAAGCTTCTAGAAGGTGGTGACTAAGGAGGTTTAGGTGTCATTTGCATTAAATGAGTTTAGTGAGTCATGAGGGTGATTCATGCATATCATTAATGCATGATAAATGCTTAGTGAGTCATGACAATGAATCACCATTAGATATTTGTGAAGCATGCTTATTCATTATGTATTATTCTTTTTCTCATAAATAAGAATGCTTTATATTTATTATGATAGATTTACTATTCTCATTATATATTCATTCTCACCTTCTCTCTCCTCAAGCTCTCCCTCTTCAAAGACTAATCCTCCCCTCTCATGAGTTGAGATCAAGAATTAGAAAGACTAATCAATCCATAACCATCACTCTATTTCATTCTATCTTCTTTGATTAGCAATCCAAGAAGGTTAGTTGCCTCAAGTTTAGAGGTTTAGCTTGGAGTTTTGCTCTCGGGTGGATCGTCTACTACCTAGAGAAGGCCGAGGAGGACAAGGAGATCGTAAAGACGAAGGAGTTGGTTCATTAGGTATAATCCCTAAACACAGTAGTTTAGAAACACTTTGTGTTTGGTTATTTATAGTTTAGCTTCGATTCAAGCGGTTAGTCGATGTTCGTTCACTAAACAAGATCGTTTTTGAAAATTCCGCCTCCCCACAAGTTATGGGGTGTAGTACATCGATTTACAGATTCTACAACGATATCAAGTTCATTACGCAATAGGTTTTCAGAAAAACCTGTCGTAGCCCTCCGTCATTTCAGATAAGTCCTATTTAGTATTCGTGCTACGTTTGTTGACCTCCGTCAAGGCGTAGTGTGCGGTAGCTAACTAGTATTTATCTGCTTATGCATATGATGCAGATTGGATTAGGGTAGTCGTGCGGCCTTGTTGACCTCCGTCAAGGGTCGTGCGGGTGGGTTTATTTCGATCAAGAAATGACGGGTTGAACTTGACTAGTAGCCTATGGTTTGTTGACCTCCGTCAAGGTCATAGGACGCTAGGGGCAAAATATTATCGGGAATTTCAAGTGTTGAAATTTGCAATGAGATTGCATACCTTCTATGAGATAGTTGGATCTCGATACCCGCTGCGAGTAAGAGTTACTCCTGGGAGAGTTTTATACATTACAATTAGCCGATCAAGTAGGTGTCTAGAAAGGTGTTAACGAGATTACGCCTCTGGGAAAACGAGGTTTACATTAATTAGGTTCGTGCGAAAGCACGGGGGACCTCCCTCAAAGTACCGACACTGGCCTGGCTGAAAGATTGGCGAACTTGTAGTGTGTAATTAATCCCGGCTAGTCTTTCCTTTTTGGGTTTGAAGGAAGATTTGATAAAAAGCAGTGGGAGCCATCCTGATTAGATAAAATAATAACCAATCTGATCTTGCAAGAGCATACGCTGAGTGTTTTCTTCTCTCTCTCTCCAGGTAGCGACCATATCACGCCTTAATCAAGATAATAATACGGATTATTGACCGAACCCGCTTGTTATACTGAGCTGGGGAACGTTGGTCCCGCTCCAACTTATAATTGTTATAAGACAGAGCAGGAAATTGGGGATTACCAGAATTCCCGTGCCGCCCAAACGAAGAGAGTGCATGATGATGCATCATCTTCGGGTGTGTTCGTTACAAAGAACTGTTTCTCCGTATCCTCTACATCCTGGGTATGTGATACCAGATCAGGATCCCAGATATGTAATCTGTTACATAGGGCTACAGATAGGTAGAGGACTGAGAACGGGTGATAAGTTTCATAAGGTAGAAAACGGGGCAAGTGTTGCAGCCAAGTCTGTTGGTCACTGTCACCCTGTATTACGAATACATTGATTCTGAACGTATGTTATTAGATACCGAACCTGATATGCAAAATCGTATCTATCTCTTTATTAGTAAAGAAATGATAAAATTTTGTATAGTTGGATAATGTTTTGAACATTTCCTATATCAAAAGTTGATCGGATCAGGCACGTTATCTAAAAGTATTGATGTTCTAAATCAAACTACAGTTCTTAGTATACTGAACACACACAAGAGGAAGAGTTCAAAAATGAACGAATCCTTCTTGAGGCATTGTAGACTAGGTCATATCAATGTGACCCGACTAGCTAGAGTTACATAAAGATGCATATTTAAATTAGTTTGAATTTACATCTTGTGAAACTCGCCAGTCATGTCACAAAGATAAAATGACCATAGCTCTGTTTATTGGAAACAGAGAAAGAGTTAGTGAACTCTTGGGATGATACATGTTGATGTATGTAGGTCCCCTGTCTACACTTGCCAAGACCGGTTCTTTATACTTCATTACATTTTCTGATAATCTCTTAAGATTCAGACATATGTTCCTGTTGAGACACAAGTCCGAACCTTTTGAGATATTCACAGAATATAAGTTAGAAGTAGAGAACCAAAACACGGGTATAAGTATTATGTCATTTGATGAGATCAAGGAGGAGAATACTTGAGCACGGAATTCCTGGACTTTTCTAAAGGAGAATGAGATTCTCTCTCAGCATTTACTCCTCCGAATACACCATAGCACGATGGTATATCGGGGCGGAGCAATCACACCCTATATGATATGGTGTGCTCTATGATGAGTACTACTGAGTTACCTATTTCCTTTTGGGAGTTATGCACCTGAGAAGGTGCATACCTATTGAATTAGGTTCCAATCAAATCAGTTGCCTACCACTTCATATGTGATATGGAAAGGGAAGAGCCCATGTCTTAAGCTAGTTAAGATTTAGGATTGTCCGGCCTATGTCTAAAAGCAAAATCCGGACAAGCTCGAGGCAAGGTCTGTAATGTAAAACTGTAAAGGTTCCAGCTATACAAACTACAGCAGATGATCTGATAAAACCAAAGGATTCAATAGTTACCAACGAACCTCAGCCTCTCCGCCGATCTAGTAGGGTTCCTCACCCACCTGAGAGATATTTCGGTTTCTCTATGACAGTGGGAGCAAGGATTGCATCATGGGATGATGACCCAACTAGCTTCGAGCTGGCCATCGAGAGTAAGACTCTGTAAGAATGGCTGGATGTTTAGCGATCTGAGATGGAATCCATGTACACCAACAAAGTATGGACTTTGGTTGCAATATCTGAAGGGTTAAATCCCCATCAGGAGCAAGTATATCTTGAGAAGATTACTTGGTGTAGATGGAAAAGTTGATACTTTCAAAGCTAGACTTGTTAAAGGTTTTCATCATCAACCAGGCGTGGATAATGAGGAAACCTTTTCAAGTAGCTATGCTTAAGTCCATCCAGATCCTACTTGTCACGGCTACATACCATGACTACGATATCTGGTGGTTGGGTGTCATGACTGCTTTTCTAAATGATGTTTTAGAAGAGGACGTCTATAAGTACACAGCCAGAGGACCTCGTAGACAGTGGGAGCAGCGGAAACGTGTGCAAGATGCTTTATAGGATAAAGCAGGCATCGCGGAGTTGGAACATCTGTTTTGATGGATTAGTCAAAGAGTTTGACATCATCAAAATGGTAGATGAACCTTGTATAAATAAAAAGGTAGTAGGGAGTATGGTGATGATCCTCGTAGAGTACGTGGATGACATACTCTTGATAGGGAAGTAGTTTCCTATGCTACGCTCGGTCAATCTCCGCTTATCACCATAATTCTCCATATAGGATCAAAGTGATACCTCCTAAATTCTAGATTTTGGATCTATGAGATAGATCTAAATGGATGTTAGGATTCTCACTAGTTGTAGTGAGAAGGTATCAATCGACCCTGGGGAGAATCACTGGAAGGGTTCCAGGGTGATAAAGATGACTGAATGTCAGTCACAGGTATTGTCTTTACCCTCAGTAAAGGGAAGGTATGTTGGAAGAGTTCCAAGCTAGATACCATGGCATACTAGACGATTAAGGCTGGATACATCGCTACTTAAGATGCTACCAAAGAGGATGTTTGGGTGTATATTGGTTCATGAGATGAACTACGTTCCAACCATTGTGAGACAATGGAGTTGTGGCTTATGCCAAGGAACGTCCGTCCCATCAGTGATCCAGACATATTCTAAGGCAGTGTCACCTGATCATGGAGATGGTTGATCTCAAAGGAGATCGAGGTTAGGAGAGTAGACTCAGAGGACAACACAGCGGATCCACTCACAAAGGCCTATTCCCAGAGAGAGACTTTTAAGGGATGGTTGAGTATGAGATACTGCAACCACTGCTATCAGATGGCCCTAGTGCAAGTGGGAGATTGTTAGTAATATGTATGCCCTAGAGGCCATTACTATACATAGGATGTATATTGTAGTGGATGCCGGGACATATATAGGGAGGACTTTCTTGCTCGACATGATAGTATGCTATCTGGTTGATCTTTACCTTAACGTGTATACTGATTGTCTCTCTGTTACATGTTGGTAAAGCCCTTAGGATGTGTACTTGACTGCCTGGATTATGATGCGGATCATACTAGTGGGGACATGGTAATCTATAAGTACATCCTTCAAAGTCCCTAGTCGTGGGTGTATCGAGACGGGGAATCGATATACCAGAGTAGACTAGCGTGTACCTTCTCGTCCCATACAGATGGGCGATGGATGATCCCATATCCATTGGTGTTTGACATCAGAGATGATATACGGGTGCTCAGTAGAGACTGGGTACACTGGACGGACTCGCCGAGAACTCCCAGATGGTATTATACCTCACGTCAGCTGGCAGTTCTCTGGTGACACTGGTACAGAGTAGTCTGTTGACCCGAGATCGTCATAGAGTCTTGTGTGGTTCCCACTGTGCTTTGATTTCCATCTTACCACGTCCAAGAGGGCGTGCAAAACGGTGGTTTTTGGGTACAGTCCCGAATCACATGGAGGCAATGAGCGATAGGAGGGGATTCATCTCTCCCGGTATAGGGAGTTGATGTTGTGCTGTTTTCGATTGGCTATAACAGGAAATCCCTGGCCAGGGTTGCTGAGATTTACTGGTAAGTGTTACCAGTAGTTTCTCGAATTGTTATAGACCTCATATCGACATAAATTATCGAGCTATTGGGGTCTGACGTATACCACCCCTAGGCAAGATATGCGACATATCAGACGATCAGACCGGACTGTACGGTAGTGTTACTGGTTGGATTCACTGGAGTGTGAGCGGGCTTGCTCGTCGATCTTCAAATCGCTCAATACCCGGGTGGCCGTTACGTTTAGCAGACCGCTTGCGGCTTGTGGGTGTTTGATATGATCATCACCTGCTGCCGGCGTATTGACGAGTCTTCAGAGTCCTACACAGAGGTTTCCTGGCTCAAGCGAAACGAAATAGGAGCGCATATGATTTATGTGCGGGACCGAGAATAATGCGTGTATGTGATACCGTATTTCATTCTCGCGAACAATGTGTCGAATGGTTGTATGTGATATAACCTAGTTATCGAATCGAGGGTTGATTCGATAAGCCGATGCATAGGATACTAGTCGGTTATATGAGATATGACCGGATCGTTAAATCAAGTGTTGATTTAATGATTTAATGTATAATTATACATTTGATATATTACTTTGCATTAACTTGTATCGGTTCACTTTAAATGGATTTTCTCGCTCGGATGTGCACATTGTATATTTGATATTGTTTTGTGCACATGATTGTATCATGTTTGATGATGCATGTTTACTTGGTTAAGTGTAAAGAATAAACCATGGTTAAACTAATGATTAGGGTTTTATTTATCCATTACTTATTTATTCATTTATTAATTTGTTTAATCTTTTTGGAAAATAAATGGCATGAATATAAAATGGTGGCTTGATTTGTTTTGTAGTTGAATCTTCATGAATGTTTGACTTTGTAACCATTTTGTCTTCATGCTTAACCCTAACCATTTAAACAAACCATGGTCTACTCTCTACACTTAACTAGGGTTAGGAGATGATAAGTATTCTTATTATTTTCTTTTTAGAAAATAACTTATCATAATATCTTTCTTCTTCTTCTTCCTTGCTTCAAGTGAAGAAAGCAAGCTCCATCAATGGTGATTGATGGAAATGAGTGAGAAATCCAATTCTAAAGTCTACCCACTTCCTATTTCTTCATCCTCTACCTCTTGCCAAGTAGTAGAGTGTGTTTTCTTCACAAGTTTCATCACTTGGTGAAGTTGGAGCTTGATCTAGCGATGCCTCGACGTAGATCATCTTCGGCACGAAGCCGACGACCTTGCCCGTTCTTTCTCCGATGAAGCCGACGCTAGAGCCCGGATTTTTGATTTGGACAGCGGAGATGACTTCATCACGGAGCCGTGGAGGTGGAGGACCGGATCTACAAAGGTTGTATTTCCGTATTCTTGTAGTTAAGTGTTAACTAGTTTCTTTTTCGCCTAAACATCTAGCCAACGATCCGTAGTTTAGGGTTTCTCGGCACCGTTAAATTTGAAATTGGCATGATTGATGCCTTGTGAGACCTCTTGGGTGTGCCTAGGAACCCTACAAAGGACGGTTCGTTTTTCAAAGTAAACGGACATAGATTGAAACCGTTACTTAGCGCAGAACCATCAGAGGATCTCCTGATATTGCAGAAGCCGGTTTACCCTACATAATTTTCTTCTGTTTACTATCAAACTTTGGTTATCCAGCCATAAACACTGGAAACACCGTTTCAAATAAGTTTGGGGGTATGGATATACTATTCTTAGTATATATATGTGGATATTCTTGTCCTGTGCATATCCATTTTTCTTCTTGACGAGCAATCTTGTCTGGTGATGCTCATTTCATTTATTCATTTTTTTTAAAAAAAAGGGGAGAGAAAAACTGACGCTTTTGCACCCTTCAACAATTTTACCCTCCTGATGTACATTGACAGTGAGGGCACTGTCCAGTTTAAGTTTGGGGGTGATGTGCTCGGTACGCATTTCTAACCATCTTATTCATGTGTATATTTTGCATTTACATAATCTTTTAAAAACCCATAAAAATCGAAATTTTTTACAAAAACATAAAAACTCTGTCGTCAAGTTAGCTAGTGGGAGAACTTAGATTCGATATTTCAACGGTTTTGTTTGATAAGATAGGAACAACTAAATCCTATTTTTATATTTTGAAACCTGAAAGATAACCCTCCTTTGAGTTTAACTATAGCTATTATATGTCTTTACATCACACTACACGTGTCATGAGTTTTGAAAATTAGATGACAAGTCTAATGTGTCTGAAAACTTTTAAATTGATAAACTATTTATTGAGGATCAAATACGTTTGTTCTGAAATAAGTACTATTAAGAATAGTTTCGAAAGTAAAGTAGATATGAATGGAGATTATAGATGCCTTAATAGGAACTAATTCTAAAAAATAACCCATCTGGAATTTGATTGGAGTTATTACGCACCTGATCCACTAAACACGTCTTCTATCCTAAATATAATTGAACAACCGGTTATATCTCCATTCGCATTAAATCGTTATGATTTTCACGCCAATATGAGTCCTTTTGTTTTAGGACCTAGGTAACTCGAGCAATTAAGTCCATTGGGGTGTCCTACTCCTAATGCCCTAAAATCAACTGGTTTGGGAGTATTGGCCCAAAGCTCGCTAAGAAGCCTAGAAAGTCCAAATGAAAACAAAGTCAACCAAGTGTTCTCTCCGAGATAAAATTCCTAACGGTTCTTTGTGTGAGAATAATCTTGACAAAAGACAGGTTTTTTATAAAAATATTTTTTTAATGGAGATATGAAGGTTTTATCCTATGATCAAGATTATTGCACGTTCATGATGAAGATTATTGCACGTTCACGGAGGTGTGTATGAAACAAAAACAAGTAAAATGTGGAGTGAAAAATAAAACCAAGTTTCCTATTAAGGAAGATATAAATTCTAAAATTGAAACCAAACTGGAAAATGAAACTTGAAAAATACTTAACTCTTTATAAAACTTGTGTGATCCTTTTTAAGATTTTTTATCTTGGCATTATTTTGTGACATGACGACTTTAAATCGATCCTTTTAAAACTAAACGACACTATTTGCACTGCACGTAAAGATATATAAGATCTACAGATTAAATAAGAAGTGAGGTGTGAAAAATAAGGGTTCGATATTTCTAACTTAGGATAATAGATTTGCTTGATTTGAAGCAAAACCTTATGGGTTAGAATCAAAGTTATTTCGCGAAACTAGCTTGACGGGATTTTGTGGGTGATATCCACTGAAAACCCTCTTGAGACAACGCTCCTCCTACTAGGGACACCTAGAGGTTTAACGGCTTGTTGCACCAGCTCAGTGCAATCATGTTCCCTGTGAAAGTGAGGTTAGAATTTTTTGTTTTGCTCGTGAAGAGCAAATGATAAGTTTGGGGGTATTTGTTCATCACTAAAAACTGCATTTTAATACCGCTCATTCATTATCTATTTTGTTATATATCGGTACTATTAACCAGTGTCTGCTCAGTAATACAGATTACAGGTGTTCGTGGTAAAATACTGAAAACACACTCAAAATCATGAATATAACGTTTGGAAGCCGACACTGCAAACAGAACAGAAAACCGATCATTGTCCAAAGAGTTCTTTTTGCAAATAAATGTGTGCATACAATTTTGGTCCAACACAATACAAGTATGCACATGGATCATGGTGGGGCTGCCTTGGCTACATGGCATGATGAAATTGTGCAAGTAGGGAACATGTGCATTAAATGCTAAAAGAGTTGATGTGATTTGAAGTATCAAGATTTCCCTCCAAAAGCTACTAAGCAGCCTATGTTGTTATCAAGAAATCAAGCAATGCCAGTTGACTTGTGGAGTGCACACAACATCACAGAATCAAGACGAGACCCATTGGCCTACAAAAAACCGGCGAGACCTCCCTAAAAACTGGCACCAACGGTTATTCTTGCTCCAATTTGCCCCATTTTTCTTCTGGTGGTTTATCTGGGTCACATCATGTTATTTTTATTGTTTGTTTATTCTGGATTGAAGCCTATAAATACCAGATCAAGGAGCAAAGGGAGGGATATATACTTTTTCTTTATAACTCATGTAATTTATAACTTGCTTTCCCTTTGAACTCTTGAGCTCTTGCCCCTTTGTCTTGACCTTGCAACTTCTTCATTGAACTTGTAATCTTAATGTTTCTTGACTTCAAGATTAGTTGTATCTTGTTTGAAATTCAATAAAGTTCTCATTTCATTACATATTTCTTGCTTTCTACATACTTTGAACTTGTGAAATCATTGCTTTACTTTGATCTTGCAACCTCTTATGTGAGCTTGTAACCTTAAACTTTGGTATTTTGATTTCACATTGGTATGGGATTAAAGACCAAATGAAGATATTTGCACATTGAATTTACCGGTTCTTAACTTTTTAACTTTAACTTTTCTTTTCTTGTTATTTTTTCTATGTTGCCTTACTCTTTTCTTTTTTATTTTGGTATCGTAAATATGTATGAGTAATCAATTTACTTGTTAAGTGTAGAATATGGTTAGTTTGTGTAGGAGATGTGTTTGCTAAAACCTTAAAAAACCTTAACTTTGTAATTGAAACTCCGAGCAAACCACCCGCAATTCCGCTCCGTTAGGCATCCTATCTCACCACGATAGCGGTGAATCCTAATCGTGACCGGATTGCAAGTGGTTTGCCGAGGGCTAAAGTCAAGAAACATCAATGGAAGTACAAGGGACAAGGAATACGGATTTAGCTTAAAAATCGCAAATACTGTATTTCAAGTTCTCTAATCCACGTTGTTGCCTATTGCCTTAATGTCAATATCAAAATAGGGTCTATCAAGAACCGGCAAACATCATACTCATGCAAGCTAACCTAAAACTACACTTAACAAGTTTTTTTATTAAACATATCCCAGTTATGAAACTTAGCATAAACAACAACTCAAACACGGTATTAACTCGTTAAAACAAGCTTGAAAACTTACCATCTCCATGCGGATGACCCATACTCATCGCGGCTCGCTACATGCGACATCGTCTTTGATTGCGGTAATTTCAAATTCTTTCTAAATACGACACTGTAAAAACGTATCAATCAATTGGTTATTATCTTATCTAATTGATGTCTCCCACTACTTTTATCAAAATTTCCTTCAAACCTTAAAAAGAAAATTAGCCAGAATTAATTACATTCTACAAGTTCACTAACCAGTCATTCAGGCCAGTGTTGGTACTTTGAGGGAGGTTCCCCGTGCTTTCACACAGATCTAATTAAAGAAAATCTCGTTTTCTCATAGGCATAACCCCGTTGACACCTTTCTAGACACCTAATGGGTTAGCTAATTGTAATGTGCAAAAACACTCCTGAGAGTAACTCTTACTCACAGTGGGATCGGGATCCAACTATCATATAGAAGGTATGCAATCTCATTGCAAATTTCAACTCTTGAAACTCCCGATATGGTTTTTACCCCTAGCAGCTTATGACCCTGGCTATGGTCAACATATCATAAGCACTAGTCAAGTTCTACCCGTCATTTCGTGATTAATTAGACCCATTCACATGAACTTGACTATGATCAACATAATCACATGAATGTCTTAACTAATCGCATCATATACTGTGTAGGAAGACATCACTTAGCTACCGTACACTACGCTTTGACTATGATCAACATACGTAGCACGAATACTAAGTACTCTACTTCCTAAAATGACGGAGGGCTGCAGATGGTTTTTAAGAAAACCTTTAATGCTTCGAACTTGATCTCGTTGTAGAATCAAATTGTTTAAAAAGGAGTGGCTTAAGTTTCGCATTTTTGAAACTTGCTTTTTCATAAAAAGGCCGAGGGAGTTTCAAATTTGATTCTACAACATCTTTTAGGTTTCTTTTTTTCTTTACATTAATCTCATTAATGTATACCCATCATTTAAGTTCCTAAGCCATCACAGAAAAGAAATGAAATATAGAACGTACTCTTATACCATCCGCATTCGCCACAGTGTCCCGTTATGCATTGTTAGGTTACTTAACTAACGACATAGCGAGGCAGGACTAGTGCGGATGCAAAACATAAGCAACATTTATTATATAACATATATATAATAACATTCGTCTTAGGCAGTAATATGATCTCATCATAGAACATCGCAGCAGAATCAGATATATGAATGCATAAGATATACTAGGAAGTCCGCATTTTAAATTAAGCCAACTATAAAAAATACGGATTCCATAGTTGTGATGAACAGCCAAGCCCACACCCCTAGACCCCTACGAGAGCGGCAAGCAATCCTACCAATTCTAGAGTTAGGAGACCCGGTCTCGAATCCTCGAGATGGTCTCCCACTGGACCTTAGAACCCGGTTACCTGTGCTCCCCTCCTTGGGTCTATCCTAATGTGGAAAAATAAATAATATACATCAATAAAGACATCATCTTCAACCTGGAAGTGTTCCAATAAAAGAATATTACATACAATGAGTTTTACATAAATGAAAAGAAAATATCTCATCTCACATAAAACCCCCGGCCATTCATTCACGACGATTTTATACACCATATCACCACAGCAACAGAATAATCATCACAGATCATCAACGTAAGTAAATATGCGTTTTCCAAACGTCGTCAACATATAGCAACGAAATTGGAGATGCACATATTACACTTATGGTCGCAGAAAAGAAATGTAAAACTACAACATTTGTAATCCGCACAACACTTAGACATGACAAACCCGGTCTATCTCATATCCCGGATTTCAAGCCCAACCATGTAGATCTTACATTTGGGTCTCAAAAATGAAAACACCTTTTCAATAAAAATCGGGTAATTTAACAAGATTCCCGATTCCAACCGAGACCGAAATATTAGATTTACAGGCAACCAATTAATTTTCTCAAAACTAATTAGTGTTGATTCTAAATATTGTATCGCATTCATAAAAACTAGGCGATGTTAAACATTTCGATCGATCTATCAAAACCCACTATTCTCAGAGACCTCAACACTTGAGACGGATTCAAAAATACCCAAACTGTGCCAATAGTACATACGAACCATCACAAGAGGGCACATCCCTGGCCTCACCAACGGCGCCGCGGAACCGCCGCCAAAAGCATGTTTTGGCCGCGATTCCGCGGTCGTTAGGTCGAGTTAGGAGGTCGTTTTTCTTGGGGGTCTACATAATACTCTGCACGATTTTCTGAATATTTAAAACCCAAAAATTCCAACTTTTGAAAAATTTCCAAAGTGCATGTAATGTGTGGGTTTCGATGTTCGTTCGAACACTTTAACGTCGTCTAGGTCATGCCTAATACTCTAGCTTGAATCTGATACCACTGTTAGGGTTTGCTTAGCACCCTCACTAGGTTTTAACAAGTATCAAATATGCAACTTTAAATATCTATGGTGCTAACCAACCCGAACCTAGAATCGAACTAGAGGATTAGGCGTAAAAGCTAACAAGTATCACATACTAGTAAGTGTCTAACACTAAGAGGAAAGAAATACAGCCTTTGTAGACCTCTCCTTCTCTTCAAAAGCTCCGTATGGATGTTCTTGACTCCTTTGTCCTACTTGAAACTTGAACGGGTCCGCTTGAAGTCTTCGAAGTCCACGATGATCCATCACGGAGTTCATTTACTCAAGCTTCTTGCTTCACTTGACCTAAGTGGAAGTGATGCAAACAACCTATACAAGTGGGCTAGATTAGTATAGATTGGTGAAGTGGGTAATATTCTCACTAAAAAACCATTCTTTTTCTTTCTCTTCACTCATAAGAAAATTGTAGAGAGCTTGGAGGAAGAAGGAGATGGAAATGGCTTAGCTTGAGCTTAAGAGAGATAAGCACACGAATAACAATGATATGAGAGAGAGAGAGTCACACTCACTCTTAACTCATGGCATGGAAATATCTAGATATTTTTGTAGTTGAGTTAGTGGAGGATTAGAAATGAAACCATGGTTATTTAAGATATTTTAAGAAGTGTGTAGAAACAAAATATCAACCATAGGTTTCATTTCCAATTTCCATTAACTCAAAAATAAAAATATCACAAATGTTTCCATGTGAGTCTAGCATATCCATCTCCAATGTATCATCAACCATGACACTTGTATACATGCATGTGTGCATACATATCAATATAAACTGTCACGACTCGAAAAGGCAGGTGTCTGGCACTTGAATTAGGTGAAGTATATAAGACCACACCTAACACAAGTTAGCTAAAAGCCCAGAAATCTAAACCTTTTTAAGGAAAAATAATGGAGGTGCAGTTTTGAAATAAGGTTACTGAAATCAAGTCCTTTCTACAAAACATAGATAATAGTATACGAAAAAAAAAATGTTTATATTTAACTTGAAGACATTTTCGTCATTGAAAATTTGGGCAGCACCTCCTTTGTAAAACTTAACCCGAAAATGGTACAAACAATATCATATAAGGCATCCCCAAGCGGGAGCTAGCTCTTCGCCAATTGGTGGAAGCAACCACGCATGTAATACAATATACAATGCCGAAGGTGAGGATCAAAACTCAGAATAAAGGTAAGGAAAACATGCATCATCAAGAAAACCAGTAAACATCAATAAATACCTGAGCGCGACTCTAAGGCTGAAAGAATATACAAGCTCTGGTTATCTAAGTTTACTAAATATACAAGTCTGGTTGATGGAGCTTTTAACTAGTTACAACTGAAATAATATACAAGTATAAAATGGCGGTCACGAAGCAATGTGTCCTACCTACCAATGCAATCACCCAGAAGAAAGTGAGGTCCCAGCATGCTGCTACGGAAACTGTACGACAAAACCTATAAGAAATGTGGCACAACGGGGATGAGTTTCCAACTCGTGAGTAGAAGACATCACCAGGTAGAAACCGTATGAAAGACGATCTCCTAGGTCATACCATAATATGCTCATAATATAACACTGAAATATCTAGTAGTGGCAAGGGTGATAAACTAAGCATAAGTGTAATACCATGTACTCGTGTCCGTGTCACGAAGTAGCAACATGTCTTATATATGATGTATGAATGCATTATAAATGAATGATCAACATGAAATCTGGATAAATCTGTATGAGAAAACTGTGTTCCTATCTTAGTAAATTTTTTGTAATTTAAAACTGGAGTATCATTAATGAAATTGACAGAAATCCGTGTAAAATATCGATATAATATATATATCAATAACTCAGTAGTCGTCTCTCAGATCGGCCCTCAAATCTATCAAATCACACGACTCCGGTCAGTATCCTCCGGATGACCGCCGGGTCAATAATCACCGGTAGGTAATGCTCCCCTGCCGGGCTCAACGCCTTCTCAATACGTCCATCTTTCCCCGGGGTACCTCACCGGGTCACCATGTACCCACAGATGGTGCATCCCCCTCCTCGAATCGGGTATATGATACAGCTCAAGAACCGAGAAAACTCATCATGGATGCTACACACATCATGTCATGAGAAACCGCATTTTTCCTTTTGAAAATTAAATCATGATTTTATAAATATCACTTACGGTTTCCTCAAATCCAGAAATAACATGAATACGGAAATATCCAAAGGAATCATAATTTATGTGTATACAAGAAGATAATAAATACCGTCATAAAGCCAATGATCAGTGCTTAATTAGAATGTATGAATGCAAATGCATGGGGCATTCTAAGTAAAGATACAAAGTCTACACTAGCATTTAGGATTATGAATGTAAAACAATGCTACTTCTACAGATTATCGGATTGTATGAATAGAGTAAAGGTTCTCTAGTGTGTATGTGGCATGAAAATTACCGATGATGATGTGTGTGAGCCGGCAAGCAAGTGTACGTGCAACATACGCATCATCGATAATGGTGCTGGTGTCCTAACAGACGAGCTCATAATAGCAAAAGAAAACACATGTATATATGGAATGCAATGAGAGCAACATGAATATAACGGAAAAGTGAATAGTAAATGTTGGCTATAATGCCCTCAAGGTAATTATCGTAGTCACAAGCAGGTGATTATGATGATTGAGGGAGGACCTATACCGGTAGAACAGTCTTACTCGAGATGATAGTATGCTATTTGGTTTGTCTTTATCATCACTATTGCATGTTGAAAGAGTCCATATGATTCTTTCTTGACTACTAGCATTATGATGGCGATCATATATGTGAGAGCTGGGGGTCTATAAGCAAATCCTTAAATGTCCCTAGTCATGGGAGTTTCGAGACTGGGCATCGATACTCCAGTGTAGACTAGTCTACTAATCGAGACCCCGACGAGGGGCGGTGGCCAGGTCTCACAAGCCTATGGTGTTAGTTTGTTCACCTAAGATAGTATACAGGTGCTCATTGGGTTATGAGTACACTGGACGGACTCGCCGGGAACCTGCAAGTTGGTATTATACTTATTGTCAGATAGCAGTTCTCAGGTGACATGTGTATAGGTTAGTATGTTGACCTGAGATCGTCATTTATCTCATGTGAGTTCCTACTGTGCTTTGATTAGTACCCTACCATGGCTCAAAGGAGTCGTGCAAACTGGTTTTAATTGGGTACAGTCCCGAGCACATGGAGGCAGTGAGCGGATCGTCGGAGATTCGCCTCCCCCGGTATTAGGAGTTGATGTCGCGTTGTGCACGGGTGGTCATCACCAGAAATCCTAGGCTGGGGTAGACGAGAATTACCGATCCAGGATCGATAGTTTCTCAGGTGGTGATGGGTTACATACCGACACGAATTAGCGCGTTATTAGTGGTCTGACTTTATCCACCCCCTAGACTTGATATGCGATACTCATAGACGAACAGACCGGACTGTATGGATATTGTCACTGTCAGGCTCAGTCGGGGTTTGGATGAGTTTGCTCGTCGGCCTTCCTTTCGCTCAATACCTGGGTAGCCATTACGTACAGCTAGTGTCGCTGACGTGCTTGTGGTTAAACTCACTGCCAGCGTATTGACGAGTCTTTAGAGTCCCACACAGAAGGTTTTCACGGTTCAGGCGATATGGTGTAGATGACGTATGTTGGTACATACAGGCGTCCGATTAAATATGTGTACGGGCTGCACAGACTTTAATCGAACGGTTGATAATACTAGCGGTTTAGGATTAAGCCGGATTATTAAATCAGGTTTTGATTTAATAATTTATATATGTATTCATATATATATATATGTATTCTAGTATTATTGTTCACTATTCATTTTCTCTTTTGGCTATTCGTATTTTTGTACGAATACGCGTATTTGTATTTCGATACGTATACCGGGTTCTATTCCGTATTTATGCAGAATAGCTTCTAGAAGATGGCCACCTCATTATTTGATTTTCATTTAAGAAATGAGGTAGAGGGGTGAGTCGGCATGAGCATGGGTGATGGCATATATAGAGGTATGGTTTGCATTTGTTTATTTGAAAAAATAAAAGGAGATTTTTTGTGTGTGCAAGATTGAGAGAGAGAAGGGTGGCAACAACATTCTTTAGTGGTCTTGCTCATTTCTTTTCTTCACTTGATTAATCACTCGCTTCATTGCTCATGCTCACTCTCATTTTCACTTGGAGAAACACTTAGCCAGTTTTCTTTAGTTGCTCATGCCACATGTTTCCTCACCTCCTCTTGATCTTCTTGAGTTGCTCTTGGAGAATTTTGATGAGAGAAAAAACAATAGTGAGATAGTCCTACACCTCCACTCTCCATTGCTAGCAACCTTGGAGCGTCGGTTGTCTCGGTTGGTATAACATTTCAGAAAATATAAAATATTACTTTTGGAATTTAATATTAAAATAATATATTTCGCGAAAACTATTCGAATTGCGAATTTGGGGTTTTCGTAAAATGGCATAAATATATACCAATATTTGTGAAATAATTGGAGATTAAAATGATTTAATCATTTAAAAATATATTTATTAGATTTGGCATTTTTATAATTAATTATATGCAGTTTAAATAAAAAAAATTGATTAGTGCACTACTAATCGCGATTAAGCCAAATCCGTGCTTCTATATTTTCTATGTCCAGTGCACCATGTCATGTTGCAATTTGGATATATGTTGTAGTAGTGTGTTTGTTGATATTTGGTTTTTAAAAGAGAAAAGAAGGAGAAAAGTGAAGACAAGAGAGAATAATTGAGGGGAGAGAGAGAGAGAGGGGACCTACGATGACATGGCAGGTCATATGAGAGAGTGAGGGTGAGAGAGAGATAGATACTTTGACCTCATTATTTTCCCTTCATCTTCTTCATCTCTTCCTCCACCTTTTCTACCCCATGAAATCATCTTAATTTCTTCACCAAAACCCTATAACCCCTTCATTAAAAAGATGCACAACTTCATCCTCAACACTTTGGACCTTTCAAAGTTGGATTTTTAAGACTTTGAGCAACTCAAGAAAATTCTTGAGTTGCCAAATGAGGTATATTTCCTATCTTTAGTTAAGTAATTATGTTTAGTATAACCTAGCTGTAGTTTAGAGTTCAACAAGTGTAGATTGTGATCTTAGAAATTTCCTAAATGATGTTTAGGGTATGAGTTGTGTTGTGGTGATGTGTAGTGGCTGTTTACAAGACCTTAGTGTGGATTTTATGGCCAAGATCTAAGAATAAAACCCCAAAACACGAACTTAGAAACTTCCGTGTCGGTTTTGTGACATTTTTGGACGTTTATAGGGAATCTGGAGCAACCCGAGACCTTTATAAAAAAAATCAAACATATACATTAACCTAGGTAGACCAATAGGAGACCACCACGAGAAGACGAAACCTAAATTCCAAGTTGGGGCCGGCGGGGGGCGGTTACTGTAGAAGTTAGTTCGGTTACTATAGCAGATTTGGTGTTGGGGTTTTGGCTGTAGCTCACATGCCTTATAACATAGGTACTGTATTTTTTATTTTGTCCCAGGTTACCTGAGCAAGAATTTGGGAGTGATTCCCTCAGTTGCCATATTATGTTTTCCGGTATTTGAAACATGGTTTTGATATTTGAATTTGGATTTGGTCGTTGGAATTTGTATGTCAACGATGAGGGTTGTTTGGTTGTTTTTGCATGCTTAGGCTATAGTTTCTAACCTATGAGCACACCGTATGCCGTGTCGGTTTTTCGGAATTGATTTTAATAGCATTGCGATTGTGTATTGATTGTAGGTGCCTTCGCGTGGATTCCGAGACGACGAAGTACATCGACTACGGCTGAAAAAGGAGTTCCGTAGGTGAGTAGATTTATAAATACGGGGGTAGTCGGGTGGATGGTGTATAGCACCCCTGCAAACATTGATATGTGATTTATAGTTTGGAGATAAGATATGCCACGACTTAAGGTTATAGTTATGGTTTAGTGTGAAATGATATCGTAGAAAGTATGTCTCGATTGATATATAAGGATGTGAATCACGAGATATACATATGTAGTTGCAAGTGAATAAGTTTGAGATTTTAGTGGCATGTAATGAGGTCGATAAATACAACATGAGATTTATAAGATGACTTGATGTGAGATATTAATGTGATGAAAAGAGTATATGATGTGATATGATGACTTGGTTTGATATGTCGTTATATGGATGAGAGTCGATATGAGATTGATACGGATGTGACATGAGAGATAGATATATATATATATAATGATGTGAATAATGAGTGATATTTCGTATGAGACGTTAGGTCCGTATCCTCATTTTCATATAGGTTGATAGAATCCCTAATTGTTTAATGCCGTCGTACGATGAATTACCGTACGCGATGAGTTTTATCTGATGATTGATCCATACCCTTGACTAGAGGATGCCGTACGATGTATTATACCATACGTGATGTTGTGAGACTAGATGCCGATTGATAGATTCACCGACTCGGATATATTGTAGATACGTATACCTTATAGCAATTCGCTTATGATGTACTTTATGCTACGTTCATTATATTTTATTGCATGATATACACCTGTGCTAGTATACCTACACAATTATCGATGATGCGTATGTTACACTTACACAGATTGTGTTAGTGATATGTATGCCCTAGAGGCCATTATTGTACATAGATGAATATTTTAGTGGTTGCTTGGACATATATAGGGAGTACCTTCTTGCTCAACATGATAATATGCTATCTGGTTGCTCTTTATCTTAACATGTGCTCTTATTGTCTCTATGTTGCATGTTGATAAAGCCTTTAGGATGAGTACTTGACTACCAGGACTATGATGCAGATCATACTAGTGGGGACAGTGTAGTCGCTAAGTACATCCTTCAAATGTTCCTAGTCGTAGGTGTATCGAGATAGGGCATCGATATACCAGAGTAGACTAGCGTATACTTCTCGACCCATGTAGATGGGCGATGGATGATCCCATATCCATTGGTGTTTGACATCAGAGACAGTATACGGGTGCTCAGTGGAGACTGGGTACACTGGACGGACTCACCGAGAACTCCCAGATGGTATTATACCTCACGTCAGATGGCAGTTCTCCGGTGACACCGGTACAGGTTAGTTTGTAGTCCCGAGATTGTCATAGAGTCTTGTGTGATTCACACTGTGCTTTGATTTCCATCATACCACGTCCAAGAGGGTGTGCAAAATGGTGGCTTTTGGGTACAGTCCCGAATCACATGGAGGCAATGAGCGATAGGAGGGGCTTTGTCTCTCCCGGTATAGGGAGTTGATGTTGCGCTGTGCTCGATTGGCCATAACTGGAAATCCCTGGCCAGGGTTGCTGAGATTTACTGGTAAGTGTTATCAGTAGTTTCTCAAACTGTTATGGACCTCATATCGACATGACTTATCAAGCTACTGGGGTCTGACGTTTACCACTCCTAGGCGAGATATACGACATATCAGACCAAGAGACCGGACTATACGGGAGTGTTACTGATTGGATTCGCAGGAGAATGTACAGGCTTGCTTGTTGTTCTTCTGATCGCTCAATACTTTGGTGGCTGTTAAGTTTAGCTGACCGCTTGCATCTTGTGGGTATTTGATATGATCATCACCTACTGCCGACGTATTGACGATTCTTTAGAGTTCTACACTGAGGTTTCCTGGCTCAGGTAAAACGGAGTAGGAGCACATATGTGATATGTACGAGACCAAGAACAATACGTGTATATGATATCGTATGAGATTCTCGCGATATGTGATATCGGCCGGGTATATGTGATATAGCCGGGTCATCGGATCAAGTGTTGATTCGATGAACCGATACAGATTATATTAGTCGGTTATTTGTGAAATAGCCGGATTATCGGATCAAGTGTTGATTCGATAATTTAATGTATAATTATATATTTGATATATTATATTACATTAACTAATATTAGTTCACTTAAAGATTCTTTTCCTCACTTGGATAATACATTGATATATATGAGATATATGTTAATTGTATTATTTTATTTTGTGACAGTAAATATTGTATATGCGGTATATAATATTGTAACAAGTTAGGGTTACAAATGCAACATGTTTTGTGGAGTTTAAATATGGTCAGGGTTTGGATTAGGGTTAAGCTTGGATGGAGCTTTCAGGAAGCTTCATGAAGCTTTGACTTTGACTTATAATATTTTGTGTAGATATTTCTTAACCCAAACCAAACCCTTCACCATAGTTAATTCTCTACAAGGGTTAAGTCTTCATTGTTAACCCTTGGTTGTAATTCTAACCTCACACAATGATTTCATTAATCATCACAAATTGATTTCTTCTTCTTCTTCCTTTTGAAAAAGCTTTCTAGCTTTTTGATATGTGATGATAATGAGTGAGAATATGAAAACAAAAGAGAGCTAAATTCCTACTTCATCGTCCTCATCTAATCTAGCCACATAGATTAGGGTGTTTGCTTTGCTAATACATGATTAGTGAAGCATGAGCTTGGGTTTGAGATTCTTCAAGGTAGATCATCTTAGTTGTTAAAGATTGGAAGCAAACTTGCATCTTTCTCTTCATGGAGCCTCTTTAGAGTCCGGGTACATGATGATCACGGCGAAGGGACCTCAACACGGAGCTTATGAAGCGAAGGAACGGACTACAAAGGTTGTAATCCCTAACTCTTAGAAGTAAAGTTGTTTACTTGCTTTGTTAACCCTATGTCTCTAGTTAAAATCTTGGTTAGGGTTTGTTTAGCACCCCAAAATTTTTAAAGTAGCATGATTGATGTTTGCCAAAACCTTCACATGGTGCTATACTAACCCTACAGTGGTATCAGAGCCAAGCTAGAGCATTAGGCGTCGTGTAGACGAAGTTAAAAGTCCGATCGAACCCCGAAACATCTTTTTGGACCCCCTCTCTGGAAATTTTTTAAAAAGTTGGTTTTTTCCATATTAAAAATACTCAGAAAATTAATCAAGGAATTCTAAGGATTACTGTGAAATACGAATTCCTAATTCTCTCAAGTTGCCGCGGAACCGCGGCAATACCATGCTTTGCGCGGCGGTTCCGCGGCCGAATTTGGGTATTAGGATTAGATGTTTCTAAGTTATATCCGTAGGTATTACTACATGCTTCTGGGAATTTTTAATATTACTCAAGTGTTGAGTGTTCTGGAGATCTTTTGTGTTCGTTGATTCGATCGGAAGGTTTAACTTCATTTAAGTTTTTTCGGGTAATTTAGAACGTGTTAAAAAGTTCAAACGGATATCAATAACTCAGTTTTTCCCCTGACGGAAAATTTTCAAGTGTTGGATTTTTCACGAGTTTGAAACTTTCGGGAAATCATGCAAGCGTATCTGTGGACCCTCTAGAAGAACGTAACCTTAACTCGATTATGTGACCGTCAAAACTGCCACTGAACCCTAGAGTTTGTGGTAGTTTAGCGTAGCCACATGTGAGGCGTTGGTTTGACCGTTCTACGGCTGGTTCATAGCGGCTGTGACATGTTCTGGGACTTTTTGAACTCCGCTAAAGTGTTGAGCTATTTGGGAAATCTTGGGTGTTTGTTTATTCGATTGGAAAGTTTAACATTGTCTATTTATCTAGAATGTGATACAATATTTGGAATCCACAAGTAGTTATGAGATAACTAATTTGAATGTTATAAATCTAGCAGTTTAGTCTCATTTGATCGGTTGCCACGGAATTTTGATGCGATCAAAAGTCCTTCGCAATCACGTAGCGTACGCGGATACTTGCCGGGTAAACTTAATAGATAGCCACGCCCCATAGCCTCGACCAAGTGACTGTAGGAGAACCCTGTCGCCAAAAGCATCAGTTCAGGTGCTCGCGGCAGCAGTGTTCCGCCTTAGTGCACTTCGTCGACGGTATCGGGGCGTGCGGCCGTCTAATAAAGTTTCCGACGAGCATTCGATCAGGATATCGAGAATCTTGTTGAATTGCCCAACTAGATGTTGAAAAGTGTTTTCAAGATTGAGACTAAAATGCGGGGTTTATAATTGTTAGGCATGCGATGTCTAAGGAATTCATTTGGTTTGGCATGAAATCCAAAGTATGAGATACGTTGGGTTTATGATGTCAAAGGAGGTTGCGGATTCCAACTGTTGTAGTTTTTCACTTTCTTTTCTGCGACCGTAAGTGTAATATGTGGTGTATCGCCGGTTTCGTTGCTATACATCAACGACAACTGGGGTACGCATATTTACTTACGTTGATGACATGTGATGTTATGTGTTGCTGTTATATGTTATATTGGATCATCGTGTTTTGAATAGCCGGGGTTTTTATGTGAGATGAGAGTTTTTCATTTTCATTCATGTAAAATTTAATTGTATGTAATATTCTTTTATTGGGGCACTTCCGGGTTGAGGATGATGTCACCATTGTATATTATTTATTTTTTCGCATTAGGATAGACCCAAGGCGGGGAGCACAAGTAACCGGGTTCTATGGTCCAGTGGGAGACCATCTCGAGGAGTCGAGACCGGGTCTCCTAACTCTAGAATTGGTAGGGTTGCTTGCTGCTCTCATAGGGGTCTAGGGGTGTGGGATTGGCTATTCATCGCGACCGTGGAATCCGTATTTTATACAGGCTCGAAATAAAACACGGACGTCCTACTATATCCAATATTTCATATGTTATCTTCTGCAGCAATGTTCTGTGATGAAATCATATTACTGCCTGAGACGAATGCTTATACTATATATATATATGATCATATATAAATATTACTGCTTTCGTTTCTTCTGTGATGCTTAGGAAGCATAATAAAATGGGACTTCATTAATGAGATTAATGAAATAAAAGAAACCTAAAGATGTTGTAGAAACTTGTTTAAAAACTGGTAGCTCTAGTTCTTGCTTTGCATAGCGGTATTCCTTGTAGAATATCCAGCACCTTATTCGATAAGGAAAGAGCCGAGATCCCTTCACCGGGAGTGCCCTCTTTAGCGAAACTAGCAGATGCTACACACTCGGTCTGTCTTTTGGTTGCTTTTATAGTTTTTGCTTTGCACAGCGGTATTTATGAAATATCCTGCACCTTATTCGATAAGGAAAGAGCCGAGATCCCTTCACCGGGAGTGACCTCTTTAGCAAAACTAGCAATAGCCTTTAAAACACTTCATTAAAAATCACTCGATTCTACGACGATATCAAGTTCATTACGCAAAGCGTTTTCTTAAAAACCAGTCGTATCCCTCCGTCATTTCAGATAAGTACTAATTAGTATTTGGGCTACGTTTGTTGACCTTAGCCAAGGCGTAGGGTGCGGTAGCTAATTAGTGCTTATCTGCAAAGCATATGATGCGATTGAGTTAGGGTAGTTGTTCGACTTTGTTGACCTTAGCCATGGGTCGTACGGGTGGGTTTAATTCAATCGGGAAATGACGGGTTGAACTTGGCTAGCACTTATGATTTGTTGACCTTAGCCAAGGTCATAAGTTGCTAGAGGCAAAATATTATTGGGAATTTCAAGTGTTGAAATTTGCAATGAGATTGCATACCGCCTATGAGATAGTTGGATCCCGATACCCGCTGCAAGTAAGAGTTACTCCTGGGAGAGTTTTACACATTACAATTAGCCGATCAAGTAGGTGTCTAGAAAGGTGTCAACGGGGTTACGCCCCTGGGAAAATGAGGTTTATTTTAATTAGGTCCGTGCGAAAGCACGAGGAACCTCCCTCAAAGTACCGGTACTAGCCTGGCTGAAAGATTGGCGAACTTGTAGCGTGTAATTAATCCCGGCTAGTCTTTCCTTTTAGGGTTTGAAGGAAGATTTGACTAAAATAGTGGGAGTCATCCTGATTAGATATATTAATAACCAATCTAATCTTGTAAGAGCATACGCTGAAAGTTTTCTTCTCTCTCTCCAGGTAGCGACCATGTCACGCCTTAATCAAGATAATAATACGGATGTATTGACCGAACCCGCTTGTTTTACTGCGCTAGGGAATGTTGGTCCCGCTCCAACTTATAATTGTTATAAGACCGAGCACGAAATTGGGGATTACCAGAATTCCTGTGCCTCCCAAACGTAGAAAGTGCATACTGATGCATCTTCTTCGGGTGTGTTCATTACCGAGGACTGTTTCTCAGTATCCTTTACGTCCTTGGTATGAGATACCGGATCAGGATCCCACATATGTAATATGTTAGATAAGCTGCAGATAGGAAGAGAACTGAGAATGGGTGATAAGTTTCAAGAGTTGGATATGGTGCAAGTGTTGCAGCCAAGTTTGTTGGCAGTTATCACCCGGTATTACCAAATACATTGATTCTGAACGAATGTTATTAGATACCGAACCTGATATACAACATCATATCAGTCTCTTTATTATTAAAGAAGGATACAATTTGTATTTTTAGATAATGTTTTGATCATTTCATATATCAAGAGTTGATCGATTCAGGCACGTTATCTAAAAGAATATACGTTCTAAATCAAACTACAGTTCTTAATGTACATAACACACATAAGAGGAAGAGTTCAGAATTGAACGAATCCTTTTTGAGGCATTGTAGACTAGGTCATATCAATGCGACCCGACTAGCTAAAGTTACATAAAGATGCATATCTAAATCCGTTTGAATTTACATCTTGTGAAACTTGCCGGTCATGTTACAAAGATAAAATGACCACAGCTTCGTTTATTGGAAACAGAGAAAGAATTAGTGAACTCTTGGGATTGATACATGATGATGTATGTAAGGTCCCCTGTCTACACATGCCAGGACCGGTTCTTTGTACTTCATTACATTCACTGATTATCTCTCAAGATTCGAACATATGTTCCTGTTGAAACACTTGTCTGAACCTTTTGAGAAATTCAATGAATATAAATTAGAAGTAGAGAACCAAAACGGACCTAAGTATTATGTCCTTTGATGTGATCAGGGAGGAGAATACTTGAGCACGGAATTCCTGGACTATTCTAAAGGAGAAAGAGATTCTCTCTCAGTATTACTCCTCCGTAAACACCACAGCACGTCGGTGTATCGGGGCAGAGCAATCGCACCCTATGAGATATGGTGTGATCTATGATGAGTATTACTGAGTCGCCTATTTCCTTTTGAGGGTTTTGCACTTGTGAAGCTGCATACCTATTGATTATGGTTTCAATCAAATCAGCTGCCTACCACTCCATATGTGATATGGTATGGGAAGAGCCCTTCTCTTAAGGATGTTAAGATTTAGGGTTGTCAAGCCTATGCCAAAAGCAAAATCCGGACAAACTCGAGGCAAGGTCAGTTCTATAGAAGTTTGTTGGATATCTCAAGCAATCGCTGTTAGTTGTATGTATGCCCTAGAAGCCAGTATTGTACAGATGATGTATATTATATTGGATGCTTGGACATATATACAGAGGACTTTCTTGCTCGATATGATAGTATGCTATCTGGTTGCTCTTTATCTTAACATGTATACTTGTCTCTTGATACTGTCTTATAGTTACATGTTGGTAAAGCCCTTAGGATGTGTACTTGACTACCAAGACTATGATGCAGATCATACTAATGGGGCCATGGTAGTCCATAAGTACATACTTTAATGTTCCTACTGGTAGGTGTATCGAGACAGGGCATCGATATACCAGAGTAGACTAGCGTATACACTTCTCGACCCATACGATGGGCGATGGATGATCCCATATCCATTGGTGTCTGACATCAGAGATGGTATACGGGTGCTCAGTGGAGACTGGGTACACTGGACGGACTCGCCGAGAACTCCCAGATGGTATTATACCTCACGTTAGATGTCAGTTCTCTGGTGACACTTGTGCAGGTTAGTCTGTAGACCAGAGATCGTCATAGAGCCTTGTGTGATTCCAACTGTGCTTTGATTTCCACCTTACCACGTCCAAGAAGTCGTGCAAAACGGTGGTTTTTGGGTACAGTCCCGAGTCACATGGAGGCAATGAGCGATAGGAGGGGTTTTGTCTCTCTAGTTATTGGCCGTTGATGGTGCGCTGTGCTCGATTGGCCATAACAGGGAAGTCCCTGGCCAGGGACGATTTAGAGATTTACTGGTAAGTGTTACCAGTAGTTTCTCGACCTGTTATGAGCCTCACATCGGCACGACTTATTGGTTATTGAGGTCTGACGTTTACCACCGCTAGACTTGATATGCGACATATCATATGAGGAGACCGGGCTGTACGGCAAGTGTTACCGTTAGGCTTTTACAGGAGTTGGAGCAGGCTTGCTTGCTGATCTTCTGATCGCTCAATACCCGGATAGCCGTTACGTCCATCTAGTACCGCTGACGGCTTGTGGGTGCTTGATGTGATCATCACCTGTAGGGTTCCTAAGCACACTTAAGTGGTTCCACAAGGCATCAACCATGCCAAATTAAAATTTTCCGGTGCCGAGAAACCCTAAACTAGATCGTTAACAAGAGATTAGGCGAAACTACAAGTAAACAACTTTACTAGAATGTGAAAGGGGCTACAACCTTTGTAGATCCGGTCCTCCACTTCCTTAGCTCCGTGATGACGTCCCTCCGCTGCGATCATCGGATCTCGGACTCTAGCGATGGTTTCGTCAAAGAAATGATCGGGCTAGGTCGTCAACTTCGATGCCGAAGATGATCTACGTCGAGGCGACTCAAACTCAAACTCAACCTTCACTAGGTCATAAAACTTGTGAAGATAACACACTTTACTACATGGCAAGTGGTAGAGGATGAAGAAATAGGAAGTGGGTTCACTTTGGATTTGGATTTCTCACTTGGAATCATCACTTGGAAATTTCTAGCAAGCTTTTTCTTTCTTCATGAAGAAGATGAAGAAGAAGGAAAAGAAAAAGAATTATGAATTATCTTCAAAAAGAAAATCAAGTGATGGTTATTATAATGCAACCATGGGTGAGATAAACTCATGTAGAGAATGAACTAGGGTTTAGGTAAATGGTTAGGGTTAAGGCAAAAGACAAAACAGCTAGACTTTTCAAAGCTTCATGAAGCTTCAAGTATCAAACAAAGAAAGCCACCATCTTATATTTTGCCAAAAATAAATAAAAAGAATAAATAAGTAAATCAAACCCTAACCATTAACCTAATCAAGGTTTAAAGCATACACACACCCAAGTTTGCATGTATCATCAAACATGATACAAACTAGTGCACAAAAATATATCACATATATAACTTGTGCACATCAAGTGAGAAAGTTAATCTTAAGTGAACAAATACTAGTTAATGTAAAATAATATATCAAATATATAATTATACATTAAATCATTAAATCAACACTTTATTTAATGATCCGGTCATAATGCATATAACCGACTAATATCAAGTGTATCAATGTATCGAATCAACACTTGATTCGGTAACCCGGCTATATCACATATAACCTGCCGATGATACAAATCGCGAGAACAGAATATAGTATCACATACTGGTATTATTCTCGGTCCCGCATATATCTCATATGCGCTCCTATTTCGTTTCGCTTGAGCCAGGAAACCTCTGTGTAGGACTCTAAAGACTCGTCAATACGCCGGCAGCAGGTGATGATCATATCAAACACCCATAAGCCGCAAGCGGTCTGCTAAACGTAACGGCCACCCGGGTATTGAGCGATCAGAATATCAACGAGCAAGCCCGCTCACACTCCTGTGAATCCAACCAGTAACACTTACCGTACAGTCCGGTCTCGTCGTCTGATATGTCGCATATCTTGGCTAGGGGTGGTAAACGTCAGACCCCAATAGCTCGATAAGTCTTGTCGATATGAGGTCTATAACAGTTCGAGAAACTACTGGTAACACTTACCAGTAAATCTCAGCAACCCTGGCCAGGGATTTCCGGTTATAGCCAATCGAACACAGCGCAACATCAACTCCCTATACCGGGAGAGACGAATCACCTCCTATCGCTCATTACCTCCATGTGATTCGGGACTCTACCCAAAAACCACCGTTTTGCATGCCCTCTTGGATGTGGTAAGGTGGAAATCAAAGCACAGTAGGAATCACACAAGACTCTATGACGATCTCGGGTCTACAGACTAACCTGTACCAGTGTCACCTGAGAACTGCCATCTGACGTAAGGTATAATACCATCTGGGAGTTCTCGGCGAGTCCGTCCAGAGTACCCAGTCTCCACTGAGCACCCGTATATCATCTCTGATGTCAAACACCAAAGGATATGGGATCATCCATCTCCCATCTGTACGGGTCGAGAAGGTATACGCTAGTCTACTCTGGTATATCGATGCCCCGTCTCGATACACCCACGACTAGGGACCTTGAAGGATGTACTTATGGACTACCATGTCCCCACTGGTATGATCCACATCATAGTTCAGATAGTCAAGTACACATCCTAAGCGCTTTACCAACATGTAACAGAGAGACAATCAGTGTACACGTTAAGATAAAGAGCAACCAGGTAGCATACTATTATGTCGTGCAAGAAAGTTCTCCCTATATATGTCCCAGCATCCACTACAATATACATCTTATGTACAGTAATAGCCTCTAGGGCATACATATAACTAACAATCTCCCACTTGCACTAGGGCCATCTGTAGCAGTGGTTGCAGTATCTCATACTCAACCATCCCATAATATTCTCTCTCTGGGAAAAGGCCTTTGTGAGTGGATCCGCCGTGTTGTCCTCTGAGTCTACTCTCCTGACCTCGATCTCCTTGGAGATCAACCATCTCCATGATCAGGTGATACTGCCTTAGAATATGTCTGGATCACTGACGGGACGGGCGTTCCTTGGCATAAGCCACAACTCCATTGTCACATAATGGGAGGAACTAAGTTCATCTCATGAACAAATATACATCCAGACTGCCTCTTTGGTAGTATCTTAAGTAGCGATGTATCCAGCCTTTATCGTCTAGTTTGCCACGGTATCTAGCTTGGAACTCTTCCAACATACCGTCCCTTTACTGAGGGTAAAGACAATGCCTGTGACTGACTTTCAGTCGTCCTTATCACCCTGGAACCTTTCCAGTGATTCTCCCCAGGATCAATTGATACCATCTCACTACAACTAGTGAGAATCCTAACATCCAATTAGATCTATCTCATAGATCCAAAACCAGGATTTAGGAGGTATCACTTTGATCCTATATGGAGAATTATTGTGATAAGCGGAGATTGACCGAGCGTAGCATAGGAAACTGCTTTCTTATCAAGAGTATGTCATCCACGTACTCTACGAGGATCACCACCATACTTCCTACTACTCTTTTGTTTATATAAGGTTCATCTACCATTTTGATGATGTCAAACTCTTTGACTAACACATCAAAACAGACGTTCCAACTCCGCGATGCCTGCTTTATCACATAAAACATCTTGCTCGCGTTTCCGCTGCTCCCACTGTCTACGAGGCCCTCTGGCTGTGTACTTATAGATGCACTCTTCTAAAACATCACTTAGAAAAGCAGTCATGGCACCCAACCGCCAGTTATCGTAGTCATGGTATGTAGCCGTGGCAAGTAGGATATGGATGGACTTAAGCATAGCTACTTAGAAAAGGTTTCATCATAATCCATACCTGGACAATGATGCAAACTTTTAACAAGTCTAGCTTTGAAAGTCTCAACTTTCCATGTACACCGAGTAATCTTCTCAAGATATACTTGCTCCTGATGGGGATTTAACCCTTCAGATAAAGCAACCAAAGTACATACTTTGTTGGTGTATAAGGATTCTGTTGGAGATAGTGCCCTCATAGTCAATTATTGGATCGCAGGTACGTGATTGCAATGATTGCGGAGGACCTATACCGGTAGGACAGTCTTACTCGAGATGATAGTATGCTATCTGGTTTGCCTTTATCAGTCGTGTACATGTTCAGGTGACTGATTGCATGTTACACTTTGATAGAGCCCTTAGGATCTTGCTTTACTACCAACTGTATGACGGCGATCATATACATGAGAGTTGGGTAGTTTATATGCATATCCTTAATTGTGGTCCCTAGTCGTGGGAGTTTCGAGACAGGGCATCGATACTCCGGAGTAGACTGGTGTATACAGTCGAGACCCCGACGAGGGGCGGTGGCCGGTCTCACAAGCCACTGGTGTCAGTTGGATCACCTAAGATGTATACAGGTGCTCATTGGGTTATGAGTACACCGGACAGGACTCGCCGGGAATCTGCTAGTTAGTACTATACCTATCGTCAGATAGCAGTTCCCTGGTGACATGTGTACAGGTTAGTTCATCGACCTGAGGTCGTCATTTATCTCGTGTGAGTTCCCACTGTGCTTTGATTTCTACCCTACCACGGCTCAAAGGAGTCGTGCAAACAGGTAGCTTTTGGGTACAGTCCCGAGCCATATGCAGGCACGCGAGCGGATCGGCAGGGGATTCGTCTCTCCCGGTATTGGGGGCGAGGTCGTGCTGTGTCTAGGAGAGCCATTACACATAGTCCATGGCCATGGCAGGAGATTTACTGGTAGGTACTCCAGTAGTATCTCAGGGTGTTTTTGGGCTACACTCCGACACGACTTATACTGCTTCTGGGGTTCTGACGTTACTAGCCCCCTAGGCGGATATGCGATACTCATTGACGAACGGACCGGACTGTATATACATTGTCACTGTTAGGCTCAGTAGGGTTTCTGGATGAGTTCGCTCATCAGCCTCCCTTGAGGTCAGTCCATGGGCAGCCGTTACGCATAGCTAGTGCCGCTGACGGTTTGTGGTTAAACCCACTGCCAGGGTACTGATGAGTCATTAGAGTTCCCCACAGACAGTTTCCCAAGTTCGGGCGAAACGTTGTAGAGGCCGTATGGTTTTATGGCAGGGTTCGGAAAATGCACGTGCATTTACGCACGTGTTATTTGTTCATCGCAGAATATTGCATTTTATACCGCCCATTCTTACGCTCGTGTGTTTATAGGTAGGTACTTTTAATCCGTGTTTGTTACATGTTTACAGATTACAGGTTTCCAGTACAAATATTGCAAATCAGGATAAAATCTCTACAGTTACGCCAAAAGCAGAACATCTGTCGACAGCAGATAAAAGCCGGGTTCCGGTCATCCATATCTGTCCAGTGCCGAGTACCGGTTCCCGATACAAGACATATGACAGTAGTCATTCGTGTCTGGGACAAGCACAGAGCACGAGATGGGCTGCACAAGAATCAATGGGTGCGCGGAGCTCGAGGGAGATAAAGTCAAAAGTAAAGAAAAGAGTGCAATCTTGGACTTGGAAATCTGCTGATATTGTAGAAGACTTTTGTGCATTTTGAAGTTTGCAAACACGAGGAAATACCAGATCAGGGAAGCACACCAAAATTGACCACACAACCCCACCAAACCGCCGCGTTTCCGCGGCCAATAGGGGGTATTGGCCGCGGAAACGCGGCCTTACTATGGCATCATTCTGTCGTCTTTCGGGGGTATTTTGGGTACTTCATTTCTGGTCTGCTGGTTTCCCTAGAACTCCATTCTCCAGCCTATAAATACAGCAGAACTGAGCTCAACCAAGGGGTCATTCTTTTAGTTCATTCTTGTAGCCTCTTTTGTTAGGATTTTGTATAGTTCTTCTTCTTCTTCTTCATTCCTCTTCCATTAAATTGTAGTGAGAGCTTTTGAGTGGGAGATTAATGAAGATGAGGGTTTTGTATCATTCTCTTGTGTTTCTTCTTCCCCTTTGAGATTTTTGCTTTCTCTTGCTCATTCAACCTCTTCATTGAGCTTGAATGGTTAAGGGTTAGTTATTGATCTCAAAGGTCGTATTTTCTCACGGGACTAGTTCTTCACTTCACATGCGTTCTCTACCCTTCCCTTGATCTTGCAACCTCTTCATTGAGCTTGCAAGTTTAAGGGTTGGCTATTGAGCACATGCTTGGCTTGGGTTCTACTTCCGTGTTCTTTTTATTTGCTTATTTATTACTTGCATTTTTCATTCTTGCTTTTATTACTTGCAATTTATTTCATGCAATTTTATTCATGCACTTTAATACTTGTATCTTTTCTTTTCTTTGTTCTTTTCTTTTTGTTCTCTTTTGTTCATTTTGTGAATGTTGTAATTATTATTGTTAAGAAGAAATACGGTATTGTAAGTTAACACATTTCTTTGCCAATTCCTTTTCCCGTTATTTTCCATTTGAACTTCGCCCAAACCATACGCAAGCGCTCCTTTAGGCACCGTACCCTGACAAGGTAACGGTAATTTCCTAACCGCGACCGGTTGCGTTCGGTTTGGCCGGAGGCGAAAGCAAGAGACAAGAACGGAAGGACAAGGGTAAATAAGCCGGATTCCACGAATACCGCACTTAAATCCCCTAATCCACGTTGTTGCCAATTGCTTAGCTTCAATTGGTCAAGACTCGGCTCAAAGGTTTTGAGTACAGATTTCTTAGCTTACAATTTCGTATTTTTCTTAACAAACTTCATACTTGCAGATAAACACATAGGTTAGATCAAACAAACATACAGATTCTTTATTGACTCGTCTAAAACAAGAAGGTAAGATAACACCATCTCCCTGTGGACCGACCCGTGCTCACCGGCTAGCTGCAAAGCGACACCGTCCTGATCGTGGTTACACTTAAATTCTTTGAACATCCGACACGCCATTGGCGTGCGATCAAATGGCGCCGTTGCCGGGGAGACGGTAAAGTATTTCTTTTCTTGTTATTCGGGTTAATATTCTTTTTGTATATATATAAAAAAAAATTTTCTTTTTGTCTTTTTTGATAATTTTTGTGGGCAAGAGTGCAGGTTTTTGCAGATTTGCAAACTGCGATTGTGGGGAGCAAAGTGTACATTCAAAAGTTAAGGTGATTGCAAAGTACAGTGCCAAAGATCCGGGTAGTTTGACCCACGCAAGAGAACCTTTCAAGCTTACCGGATTTGATTCAACGGGGGTTTCCTAACCCAAAACTTAAACGGTACGTACTTTACTAACACCTTCTTCTCAAATCCGACGCTTCCAATATACTATTCTTTGCAGGATTCTTTGCAAGTTCTCTAGCAAACGCTAAAACTTGACTAACCCATATTTGTTGCAGCGCCGTGCTTAAACTAAAAAACGATTGTTTTATTTTTTATAGAATTTTTATTGAATTGCGCATTGCATACATTAATACGGACTTAAGGGCAAGCGAACCCCACAACATACGGTAAAGGATTTCATCACCTTTCCCGTGGCCCACAAATCACGAACTTGAGCATAACGATTACCCGCATAAATTTTAAAAGAAATTAGACTTTAAGCCTTAAGGACTTCGCGCTCACTAGGAGAAGTTAACTGTATTTAGAAGCTTGCTTAACGGTATATTGTTTACGGGGTGTCTAGGAAAGTGTTAACGGCGAAACCGCCAAAAGAGAAAGGGTTATTTAATTAAGGAACTTCGCGAAAGCGTTGGAAAACCTCCCCTTATCTCTGCACTTACCTGGCCTCGTGATCAGTGTATCTTGAGTCTGTTTCTCGACACAGTTTAACTTCGACAATCAAGTTCTTGAGCAGGTCTAGTTGACCTAGGTGAACCCTAGAACGATTAGGTGTGTGGTATTTTTGTGTCGTGATTATTTTTGTCCATATTCTTTTTGTGTATATTTCATTCTTTTGCTAACAACTAACTAAAAAAAAAAAATCAAATTCTTTCCCCCTCCTTTTTCTCTACCTTTCTTCTTCTCTCTTCATATCATGGGTACCCCACCTCGCAAAACTCTTGCCGAACTTTGGTACCCACAACCAGACATTACTTCATACGGTTCTTGTTTTGGTCGAACTTCAAACGATCCATCCATGCCAAAAATTTCATTGAGAGATCGGATAGACGCGTCTAGGACAAACAACTGGACCCCGCAATCCACTTCGTATCAACCGTTTCAAACATTCACCCCTTCTTGCGTTGATACACCTTTTGAAAATCCAGTTGTAACCCCAAGACCAATGTCTCTTGCTGAACATATCGAACAATCCCGTAGCCGATCTTTCACTCCTTTCACCACTACAAATTCTTGGGATCAACAATTCCATTCACCTTCTTATCCAAATGTTGATCCTACTCCTGTCCAGCCATTCAATTCCTACCAATCCTACCCTACTTTTGCACCTTCCCTAGACATTGCTTCTATACAGCCATTTGGGGGTTTCCAGTATCCAAATAACTTCGCATCTTTTACTGAAACCCCATCACAACCTATGTCTAGCTTAGAACAGTCCTTGGAAGAATTTAGGGTAGCTTCACAACAGACGATGGATTTGAATGCGTCCATGGCCGCCCTCATACAACCTAGTGATCCGGTAGCTAGTTTTCAACTAGCTCCAACTTTTTCAATGTATGATGCGGCGGCAGGACAGGTTGTGAATTTGAGTGGAGAGAGTGAGATATACCCCCTTCCAAATCAAACCTACCCGTCTCAAATTGAATTCCACAACTCCTGTTTTGAAAGTCTATCGAGTATCCCACATGATTTATCAATTGACGATAGAATGATGAATGAGTTGTGCGACTTCGTAGTGTTTGATTTGCCCGATTGTGAAGGGACTCATCCAAGTGAAACCGATCCTAAACCTTTTGACCTCTACACCTCCACTTTAGAACCTGAATTGATTGATATCCATGCTTTTGATGAGGTATCAGAGAATTTTGATTTTCACTGGATTGAGGATATTGACGCTGGGGATATTTTGGATGATGAACCCGTAGATTTGGCTGAGTTTGTCTCTTCAAATCATCATCCCGAGTCTTTAACTGTTTTTCCCGAACCCTATATGCGTCTGGACTTTGAAGAAAAGAGCATGGATGTGCTAAATTTTGAGGAGAATTTTGAGGAGATTTTTGAGGATGAAACAATTCTAGATGATGAGTCGGATTTTCCAATTCATCCTGTTCCTTTCACTGACTGTGTACACCCTCCAGAACCCTTAACCGATACCCTTCCTCAACCCCTTCCCTCCACCCTTTCCATCGTTCCGACCTTGCAAGAACCCGTATCATTTTCACTTCATATGTCTGGTTTACCAAGTTCGGCGTACCCATGGTTTCTCACGAATCTTGAGGGATTTGACCCCATTTCTCGACGGGTAAATATATTAGCACAATCGCTTTTCATACATCAGTCATCACAAATTGTGCTAATCTATTTACTCCATTTGCACCCTCAAGTTCGTATTTCACTTCTTTCTCCCTTCCGCCATTCTTCTTCCTCTTATATACCTAGACCGTATACCACTTCTATCTCCATACGGTCTCGCGTATTCTCCATCTCTTTTCTCTACGCCTTCTTCCACCAACCGGTACATTATAGCGATAAAATCTTTGAATGGTTGGTGTTAACTTTTGGCCTGTGTAAGGCCTTGTATAGTTTGATACTGTTTTCTTTCCCCCTTAATACTGAATTTCAATGCTTAACAGTAGAAACACTGTTTTACTTAAGTTTGGGGGGAACACCTTTTTTGTATATATTTTTTGTTTTCTTTGTTGTATATAATTTGTTTTTAGGGAGCGCCGGCAATTTTGACCCTCTTGGTATAGCCTGACAGTGAGGACACTGTCAAGTTTAAGTTTGGGGGTGTGCTCGGTAAGCTTTCTTCCTTCGCATTCATTTGTATATTTTGCATTTTAAAAACCCATAAAAATTAAAAAATTTCCAAAAAAATATAAAAACTTTGTCGTCAAGTTAGCTAATAGGGTAACTTAGATTTTTATTCTGAAAGTTTAGTTGATATGTTAGAAATAACTAAATTCTAGACTTAGGAATTGAAAACCCTAAAAATAACCCTCATTCTGTCTAACTTTGGTAAGTATACGTCCTTACAATTTTTGAGTTCAGTTCTTGAGTTAAGTCAAGATGAAGGGAAAGTATTGATGCTTTACTGGAGGATAAGTCTGAAAAATAGTTTCTTTTCTTGAGTTCAAATTTAGAAAGTATATACCCTACAAACTGCACTTACACGCACCTTGAAACTTGGGATAGTAGAGGATACCTAGAAATACTCTTGCATGAAAGCCTAGTATGAAAGAAAAAACGGTATTTAAAGCTAAACACCAAAAGAGCATATAGAAAAATATATCCGGTCTTGAAAAAGAAAAAGAAAAAGAAAAAGAAAAAGAAAAAAAAGAGAGAATAAAGTCAAGACCTGGAAACTGCTATTTACGCTTTAAAGCTCACACATTCAGTAATCGGCTGTTAGTGCCTCAAGAAGCATTAATAGTCGCATGAAAGGTGTGTGAGCAAATCCGTCCATCCTTAATGAAAAGAAGTAGTATTAGGTATTAGGGCAAGGGTATTATAGCTTGAATTGAATTCTTGAGTGTAGGGGTGCAAATACACACACACGTAGGGGTATACAATCGATGTTTGGATAAAAGATAGAAATAAAGAATAAGACTTGTGTTTTCTGTAAAGTTGATAAAAATCCCTGATTTAAGGCCGCGCTTTAGAAGGAAAACTCAGGAGAACCAACATCTTTCTAAACTTTTTTGGAACGTATATGATCTAAGGATAAATAGATTAGAGGTGTGAAGCATAAGGGTTGGATATTTCTAACTCAGGATGATAGAATTTCTAACGTAAATACTGAACCGTAGGAGTAGAATCTATGTTAACTTATGACACTAGCTTGACGGGATTTTGTGGATAGTATCCGCTGAAAACCCTCAGGAGACAACACTCCTCCTACTAGGGACACCTAGAGGTTTAACGGCTTGTTGCACATGCTCAGTGCAATCGCGTTCCCTGCGAAAGTGCGGTTAGGATTTTATTTTTATGAATAATTGGTTTTGCTCGGGACGAGCAAAAGTTAAGTTTGGGGGTATTTGTTCATCGCAGAATATTGCATTTTATACCGCCCATTCTTACGCTCGTGTGTTTATAGGTAGGTACTTTTAATCCGTGTTTGTTACATGTTTACAGAATACAGGTTTCCAGTACAAATATTGCAAATCAGGATAAAATCTCCACAGTTACGCCAAAAGCAGAACATCTGTCGACAGCAGATAAAAGCCGGGTTCCGGTCATCCATATCCGTCCAGTGCCGAGTACCGGTTCCCGATACAAGACATATGACAGTAGTCATTCGTGTCTGGGACAAGCACAGAGCACGAGATGGGCTGCACAAGAATCAATGGGTGCGCGGAGCTCGAGGGAGATAAAGTCAAAAGTAAAGAAAAGAGTGCAATCTTGGACTTGGAAATCTGCTGATATTGTAAAAGACTTTTTTGCATTTTGAAGTTTGCAAACACGAGGAAATACCAGATCAGGGAAGCACACCAAAATTGACCACAGAACCCCACCAAACCGTCGCGTTTCCGCAGCCAATAGGGGGTATTGGCCGCGGAAACGCGGCCTTACTATGGCATCATTCTTTCGTCTTTCGGGGGTATTTTGGGTACTTCATTTCTGGTCTGCTGGTTGCCCTAGAACTCCATTCTCCAGCCTATAAATACAGCAGAACTGAGCTCAACCAAGGGGTCATTCTTTTAGTTCATTCTTGTAGCCTCTTTTGTTAGGATTTTGTATAGTTCTTCTTCTTCTTCTTCATTCCTCTTCCATTAAATTGTAGTGAGAGCTTTTGAGTGGGAGATTAATGAAGATGAGGGTTTTGTATCATTCTCTTGTGTTTCTTCTTCCCCTTTGAGATTTTTGCTTTCTCTTGCTCATTCAACCTCTTCATTGAGCTTGAATGGTTAAGGGTTAGTTATTGATCTCAAAGGTCGTATTTTCTCACGGGACTAGTTCTTCACTTCACATGCGTTCTCTACCCTTCCCTTGATCTTGCAACCTCTTCATTGAGCTTGCAAGTTTAAGGGTTGGCTATTGAGCACATGCTTGGCTTGGGTTCTACTTCCGTGTTCTTTTTATTTGCTTATTTATTACTTGCATTTTTCATTCTTGCTTTTATTACTTGCAATTTATTTCATGCAATTTTATTCATGCACTTTAATACTTGTATCTTTTCTTTTCTTTATTCTTTTCTTTTTGTTCTCTTTTGTTCATTTTGTGAATGTTGTAATTATTATTGTTAAGAAGAAATACGGTATTGTAAGTTAACACATTTCTTTGCCAATTCCTTTTCCCGTTATTTTCCATTTGAACTTCGCCCAAACCATACGCAAGCGCTCCGTTAGGCACCGTACCCTGACAAGGTAACGGTAATTTCCTAACCGCGACCGGTTGCGTTCGGTTTGGCCGGAGGCGAAAGCAAGAGACAAGAACGGAAGGACAAGGGTAAATAAGCCGGATTCCACGAATACCGCGCTTAAATCCCCTAATCCACGTTGTTGCCAATTGCTTAGCTTCAATTGGTCAAGACTCGGCTCAAAGGTTTTGAGTACAGATTTCTTAGCTTACAATTTCGTATTTTTCTTAACAAACTTCATACTTGCAGATAAACACATAGGTTAGATCAAACAAACATACAGATTCTTTATTGACTCGTCTAAAACAAGAAGGTAAGATAACACCATCTCCCTGTGGACCGACCCGTGCTCACCGGCTAGCTGCAAAGCGACACCGTCCTGATCGCGGTTACACTTAAATTCTTTGAACATCCGACACGCCATTGGCGTGCGATCATTATTTTTCGGGCAGATGATACTGGTCGGCTTTGGTTTAAGCCGGATCCGAGTATTATATTGAATAGGTATAATATCTTTGTCTCAGTTGCATTTGTATTCGGTCGTAATACAAATACGGGTATATTTATACAGTTACGGGGTTATCCTGAAAGTCATTTCAGGATCACTTTTGGAAGTTGCCAGTTTCCAGTTTTCTATCAGCCGTCTTTTAACATTCGGTTAAAGACGGATTTATCTTTTCTTGGATAAGGGTGAGTCATCATTCTAGAAGCTTCTAGAAGTGGTGATGAGGCTAGTGAGTCATTAGTGCTTTAATGGAGCCATTAATGCAATTGTGACTAGGTTAATGAAGCACCATTTGCATTAATGATGTTTTGTTTGCATGAAGGATATTTATTTTGTGTTCACACCTGATATTTGCTTAAGGTTACTCTCCCCTCTCCTACACTCACCTCCCTCTTTGCCCTATAAATGGCCGGCCCCTCCTCTCTCTCTCACTTGAGTTTTCATTTACTAGAAAAGATTATGATAGGTTTTATCGGTGTATGGAATTTCACAGTCCATTTCATTCCATCACCCGATTCCTTCGGCAACTTCATTAACCGTCCGTCCATAGCTTTGGACGGAACGAGACAAAGTCATCTATTCATTCTCTACATCAATCTTGGTCGTCTCTTCTAGCAAACTTGACGACCGAGTTGCCTCGAGTCAGAGGCGGGAGCCCGTTTAAAGAATCAGTGATGTGGTGCCACCTGGACGAGCAGATCGACGAGATCGGAGCAGCCGCAACGGAGCGTGGGATGATGGTTAAAGAACGAAGGACTCGGATCGTTCGGTATAACCTTTCTACACTCTTTACAGTTTGTTAGTTTAGCAATAATGGCAGATCCGGGTTAAAGTATACGATAGCCCCAGTTAAAAAGTTTTGTTCCGCATTTGGCGTCTGTAGACGGCCGGGGCGCTAGCGTAGACTTACAGTGTTATCAGAGCCTAACCATTTTGCTATACTAATTTGTGCTAACGCGTTTAAAATATCGATCGAACCGGAAATCAAAAACTGCAAAATCCAAGCTTGACAGTTTCTGTCGATTTTAAATGGCCTCCTAAAAATATTTCACACATCTCAGAAAACTGTGCAGGGTTTTTTAAGAACGACGTACAAATTTGAGCACGTGAATCGACAAGACAGCCGCGGAAACGCGGCCAAACCCATGGTTTGGCCGCGCATCCGCGGCCGTTCTGAGCGATCATGCCCCCAAATTTGTACAGTGTGTTCCCCTCTGGAAATTGGGGTTTTTGGTATATATCTTTTGGGCCCAGGTTTTGTTGCTGTTCTGCAGATTTGCGTGGGGCCCACTTTGTGATATTTTGTCGATCGAAATTTAAACATGTTAGTTTACAGTGCTTACATTATATCTCCGACCGGGAATGTCATTTGATCGGTAAACCGCGTCTGATTGCTATAGTTCTTTTAGACGGGTTTGCGAACGTGACATTCGCGTTGAGGTTCTGTGTTGTGCTGTGTTGTTGCGGATTTGTCGTGGTGGATAGCAGTGTGCAATGGTAGTGCAGTTTGAGTTTATTTGTACATTTGATATTGCGGGGCGAGCGTCCAACTTGTGGACTGCCGTCACTGCCTGTTGTATAATATTCTTTTGGGGCACGACCAGGTTGCGGTCGATGTACCTGTTGTACTATTTTTCATTACTGTACTAGGTTTTGCCCCGAGACGGAGTGCACGGATAGCCGGGTTCTGGAGGGCAACGGGTCCGCATCTCATGGCTTTGAGAGGCAGAGGGGCACCACTCTAAAATTGGCAGACTATTCGCCGCACTCGTAGGGGGTACAGGTTGACCCAAGGAGGGGTGCTCAATTTACCGGATTCCGTGAAGTGCCGGGTGTTCCATTCACTATGCTGTGGGGACTGCCTCGCTTCAGGTTTTGGCGGGTAACATGCCGCACCCGTAGGGGTCTAGGTTTCATTGCACAGGCTATCCACACGACAGGGGAACGTCGGGTTTCAGCAGCGGCTCTGTGAAACTCGGGGATCCCAGATTATCTGTATTGTTCTGTGATGCTTATTACTTTTCTGTAATGTTGCATATTATCACGCCTGGAGCGATTATTGTATATTGGTTTATATACTATTAGATGTTGTATATGTTTTACACCCGCGCTAGTCCAGTCCCCGCTCTGTCGTTAGTTAAGTAACCTAACGGGTGATGACGGGACCCAGTGACGAATGCGGATGGCATATACGTACATTTTATTTTCGTTCTTTTCTGGTGTGATTGATTGATGGGACTGCGTTGATTCTGATCAATGCAAAAAGTTAAACAAACCTGTTTATAGTTGTTGGAACAAATTTAAAAAGTGTTATTGCAAAGACGTTTTCTTTTGTTTTGCATAGCGGTATTCAGTGGAATATCCTGCACCTCATTCGACGGGGCAAGGGCCGATATCCCTTCACCGGGACTGACCCCTTGGGCAGAAGTTTGCGTCAGGGTAATAACTTCACTATAGTCGATTACAAGTTGCTTTGCATAGCGGTATTCAGTGGAATATCCTGCACCTCATTCCACGAGGAAAGAGCCGAGATCCCTTCACCGGGAATGACCTCTTTAGCAAAAGGTTTTTCGCCACTATATTTTAAAAGGCTATCAGGTTCCTTCAACGAGATCAAGTTCACTACGCTAAAGGTTTTTCGCCAAAAACCAGCCGTAGCCCTCCGTCACTTCTTTTGGGTATTCAGTAGTATTCAAGCTATGTATTTTGACCTAACGCCAAGGCATAGTGTTTGGTAGCTGCTGGGTATTCAATTGTTGCATAGATAGATGAGTTGGTTTGGGACAGCCGTTCTGCCATTTTGACCTAACGCCAAGGGCATGTGCGGGTGGGTTCAAATTAACAAGATAGTAATGGGTAGAACTTGGCATGTGACTTATGACATTTTGACCGAACGCCAAGGTTATAAGAGCATGGGGCAAAAATCGTATCGGGAGTTTCTAAAGAAACTGAAACTTGCCAAGTATGCGCATACCTTCTGGAGTATGAGTAACGTGGATGCATTCCATCACGTTATCATGCGATGAGAGTTGGATCCCGATTCCCACTGATGAGTTGGTTTACTCTTCGGGTGATCCCGATTGATTCTTCTTTAGGTTTGGAGGAGAATTTGACAGGACAGAGGAAGGTTTCCGGATCAGATAAAGTTATGACCATTCTGATCTAGGATAGAGTGCACGCAGAGTGTTTCTTTTCTCTCTCTCTTTGGCAGCGACCTTTGACCGACCCTAGACTATGACTCAGTAACCAGGTTGACCGAACCTTCTTAAAATACTGGCTTTTGGATTGTCTAAAGTTGCATAAGTCATTGCCACTCCTTCTTCTACCCTTTGAATTTCTCAGAACACCCGTATTACTACGGATATCCACTTCCATTGGATAAATCCATCGTATGGTTATATACGAACTCGAAGGGACTTCTTCGAGGATGGATCCAGGTTTAGGAGAAATAGAATTGGTTTATTCAGTTGTCTTTTATTATCACCTTCTCTCAGGTTGCGAGAGCTCCTTGGTTTAGGAGAGTACACCTATTACGCTTATTGGATAGTCTTATTCCAAACCATAGGCAGGTGCCGAAAGGTAGGGAATGAAGAAAACCAATTTTCCTAAGTAGGGTGTGCAGAAGGTAATATGTAAAGACAAAGTAAAGGGATTAGAAAGAGGGCAAAGTAAATTGCGACTGATATCATTCACGACCAAAACCGCGTACATCATCGCCACTCCTATTTCACCTTTAAAGGAATAAGGTATTATTCAGTTGTCTTTTATCATCACCTTCTCTCAAGATGTGAGTACTCCTAGGATTAGGAGGGTACACCTATTATGCTTACTGGATAGTCTTCTTCCAAATCATAGGCTGGTGCCGAACGGTAGGGAAGGAAGAAAACCATTTAGCCTAACGATGGTGTACAGAAGGTAACGACTAAAGACAAATAAAGGGATTTGGAGAGATGGCAATAAAATATACGGTTGAAGTCATGAATTGGATTATGGAAGAGGCATTGCTATGAATACCAGGATACCCCTACGAAACATTTTCATGTTTCAGTGCATTGTTAAAGAAAAACAATTTTCCCGATTAGACACTTACTCCAAGGGTATGCATTTACCAGGTTTCATTCTCATATCTGTATGGTTTTACAGATGATGAGTGGGAGTAAGTTATTGGGAATTAGGTGATTATCCTCATTATATCGGAATTCGTTGTAATTGGTGATATTTGAGAAAATCGCCAGGGTACAGTTTTCAACCTACGACGCACAGGTTTTGAGTTGTTTAAACTCAGCGGACTTATACAGAGTATTGTATGTTGTCCAGTGTCCATCAGGACAAAGGGGTAGGTCCTCGTACTATGTTCTGTTTACTTATAACTTCTCTAGTTTTTATACAAGTGTTTCGTAGAAATACAAGGTCTAAGTTTTGAGAAGTTGTGGGTATAAGAATAAAGTAGAGAACCAGGTGTCACAAGTATCGGGATTCTTCAAAGAGATCGAAGATGTCGATTCTTGTGATTGGTATTCAGATGATAGTGATGGGTTTTGAGAAACGTGTTTCTCTTTCAGGTTACTCATAATTGGATGGATTCCTAAGTTGAGTAATGCTGATTAGCCTCTTTCCATTAAGTTGATATGCACTGGAGACAGCTGCATGATTTGAATATGGTTCCAATTAAATAAGTGCCAAAGTTTCTGTATTGGATATAGAATGGATCGTACCTTAAAAGATGTTAAGGTACGGGGAGTTGTCCAGCTTATGCTTAAAACCAGACTCTGGATAACTCAGGGCACGTTTCTGTAATGGCTGTTTGTGGGTTGACCCTGGCTATGACGAGGGTTGATATTCTACCATTTGGAAGATCAATAGTGATATTGTTCTTGACTCGCCACAGTTTTAGTAAAATGGATTTTTTTAGAAAACAGTAGTGGAAGTATGGTAGAACTGGAAGTGATTCCTGAACCGCGAACGATTACGGAAAATTTAATAGGACCTATATATTCAATCAGGTTTGACATTCCATTAGCCACTCCGCAGATATGGTGGGTAACCTCAGACACCCGAGAGGTACTTCGGTAGCCTCAAGGACGGTGAAAGGGAGGTTCTTATCTATCCAGACTTGACACTACTGTTGTTCGAGGATATGAGACCCGGTAGGAGGGTTGTCGTAGTCAGTGGGAGCAGCGGAAGTTTAGTGGGCAAGTAGCTTATGTCTATTTATAGACTTGAGAAGTTATAGCGGAGATAGATCATCTAATTTTGATATGACAGTCATGGGTTTGACTTCAATCAGAATAGGGGATGGATCTGTTCAGAAGGTAGTAGGGTGTGATGTCATGGTATTTGGATGACATACACAGAGTAGGAAGTAAAATTCCTATACTACGATCGGTTGTACTGTGGTCGTCACACAGTTGTTTCTCCAGACAGGATATGGATATAATATCAGACATTATGGTTTCTAGATCTATGGTTTTAGATCTGGATTTGGGTAGTTTCCCAATGTGGGTACTTTGACAGATATTCTAATGGTTTTTAGAATAGTTGACTCCTAGCATGGTGGTGTACCTGCAGGTGATGGAGTCACCCTCTCTAAAGGTGTCGTATAGACTGAAGGGGAGAGGGTTGTGCATGATTAGCAGATTACTTGCTTAGGCAATTGAGTCAATCATGAGATGTCAAGTACCACACCAGATATTGTTTTTGCACTAGATGCAATGAGTTTGTATTAATCCAATCCTGGAGAAACATAAGGAAGCAGTTTTAGAACATAAGTACATGTTCTACGGATTTGATGACGGCAGCCTCTTTCGGGAGACGGTTATCATTCCAGGCTTCAAAGGTGACATGGTTGACAGAGTGATTGTCAGAGTTATAGTTTTTCCCTCTGACGAAGAGGGACAGTATTATGGACAGGTGGTCCAAGTAGATACTGTGGGTGGCATGGTGCCGGATACTGATTAGGTTCAGTGATCGATACAGTCTAAGAAGTTTGGATTTGGAGTTCATTTATGAACTAGGTCCCATCAGATATCCAGACATATTCTAAGACAGGTATTACTCAATTCGGGAGATGGCTTTCTCCGCGAACTTGAGATTAAGAGAGAGATAGAAAGAAACATCTAGGAGGATCCACTCACTGAGGCTATTTCTCGAACACAATAGTTTTACAAACGGGCTTTGTGAAACTGATTAGTAGAGATGTTGGATGTTCGGTTTCACACGGGCTGTGAGTAGTCGACATCGCAATAATTAGCCTTGAGTGCAAGTGGGAGATTGTTGGAGATAGTGCCCTCATAGTCAATTATTGGATCGCAGGTACGTGATTGCAATGATTGCGGAGGACCTATACCGGTAGGACAGTCTTACTCGAGATGATAGTATGCTATCTGGTTTGCCTTTATCAGTCGTGTACATGTTCAGGTGACTGATTGTATGTTACACTTTGATAGAGCCCTTAGGATCTTGCTTTACTACCAACTGTATGACGGCGATCATATACGTGAGAGTTGGGTAGTTTATATGCATATCCTTAATTGTGGTCCCTAGTCGTGGGAGTTTCGAGACAGGGCATCGATACTCCGGAGTAGACTAGTGTATACAGTCGAGACCCCGACGAGGGGCGGTGGCCGGTCTCACAAGCCACTGGTGTCAGTTGGATCACCTAAGATGTATACAGGTGCTCATTGGGTTATGAGTACACCGGACAGGACTCGCCGGGAATCTGCTAGTTAGTACTATACCTATCGTCAGATAACAGTTCCCTGGTGACATGTGTACAGGTTAGTTCATCGACCTGAGGTTGTCATTTGTCTCGTGTGAGTTCCCACTGTGCTTTGATTTCTACCCTACCACGGCTCAAAGGAGTCGTGCAAACAGGTAGCTTTTGGGTACAGTCCCGAGCCATATGGAGGCACGTGAGCGGATCGGCAGGGGATTCGTCTCTCCCGATATTGGGGGCGAGGTCGTGCTGTGTCTAGGAGAGCCATTACACATAGTCCATGGCCATGGCAGGAGATTTACTGGTAGGTACTCCAGTAGTATCTCGGGGTGTTTTTAGGCTACACTCCGACACGACTTATACTGCTTCTGGGGGTCTGACGTTACTAGCCCCCTAGGCGGATATGCGATACTCATTGACGAACGGACCGGACTATATATACATTGTCACTGTTAGGCTCAGTAGGGTTTCTGGATGAGTTCGCTCATCAGCCTCCCTTGAGGTCAGTCCATGGGCAGCCGTTACGCATAGCTAGTGCCGCTGACGGTTTATGGTTAAACCCACTGCCAGGGTACTGACGAGTCATTAGAGTTCCCCACAGACAGTTTCCCAAGTTCGGGCGAAACGTTGTAGAGGCCGTATGGTTTTATGGCAGGGTTCGGAAAATGCACGTGCGTTTACGCACGTGTTATTTTTCGGGCAGATGATACTGGTCGGCTTTGGTTTAAGCCGGATCCGAGTATTATATTGAATAGGTATAATATCTTTGTCTCAGTTGCATTTGTATTCGGTCGTAATACAAATGCGGGTATATTTATACAGTTACGGGGTTATCCTGAAAGTCGTTTCAGGATCACTTTTGGAAGTTGCCAGTTTTCAGTTTTCTATCAGCCGTCTTTTAACATTCGGTTAAAGACGGATTTATCTTTTTCTTGGATAAGGGTGAGTCATCATTCTAGAAGCTTCTAGAAGTGGTGATGAGGCTAGTGAGTCATTAGTGCTTTAATGGAGCCATTAATGCAATGGTGACTAGGTTAATGAAGCACCATTTGCATTAATGATGTTTTGTTTGCATGAAGGATATTTATTTTGTGTTCACACATGATATTTGCTTAAGGTTACTCTCCCCTCTCCTACACTCACCTCCCTCTTTGCCCTATAAATGGCCGGCCCCTCCTCTCTCTCTCACTTGAGTTTTCATTTGCTAGAAAAGATTATGATAGGTTTTATCGGTGTAGGGAATTTCACAGTCCATTTCATTCCATCACCCGATTCCTTCGGCAACTTCATTAACCGTCCGTCCATAGCTTTGGACGGAACGAGACAAAGTCATCTACTCATTCTCTACATCAATCTTGGTCGTCTCTTCTAGCAAACTTGACGACCGAGTTGCCTCGAGTCAGAGGCGGGAGCCCGTTTAAAGAATCAGTGATGTGGTGCCACCTGGACGAGCAGATCTACGAGATCGGAGCAGCCGCAACAGAGCGTGGGATGATGGTTAAAGAACGAAGGACTCGGATCGTTCGGTATAACCTTTCTACACTCTTTACAGTTTGTTAGTTTAGCAATAATGGAAGATCCGGGTTAAAGTATACGATAGCGCCAGTTAAAAAGTTTTGTTCCGCATTTGGCGTCTGTAGACGGCCGGGGCGCTAGCGTAGACTTACAGATTCCATCTCAGATCGCTAAGCATCCAGCCATTCTTATAGAGTCCCACTCCTGATGGCCAGCTCGAAACTAATTGGGTCATCATCTCATGATGCAATCCTCGCTCCCACTGTCATCGAGATACTGAAGTATCTCTCAGGTGAATGAGGAACCCTACTAGATCGGCGCAGAGGCTGAGGTTCGTCGGGGACTATTGAATCCTTTGGTTCTGTCAAATCACCAGCTGCAGTTTGTATAGCTGGAACCTTTCCAGTTCTACATAACAGACTTTGCCTCGAGCTTGTCCGGATTTTGCTTTTAGACATAGGCCGGACAACCCTAAATCTTAAAAAACTTAAGATATGGACTCTTCCCTTTCCATATCACATATGAAGTGGTAGGCAACTGATTTGATTGGGACCCTATTCAATAGGTATGCAACTTCTCAAGCGCATAACTCCCAAAAAGGAAATAGAAAACTCAGTAGTACCATCAAAGAGCACACCATATCACATAGGATGCTATTGCTCCGCCCCGATTTACCATCGTGCTATGGTGTATACGGAGGAGTAATGCTGAGAGAGAATCTCATTCTCCTTTAGAATAGTCCAGGATTTCCATGCTCAAGTATTCTCCTCCCGGATCTTATCATAGGACATAATACTTATACCCGTTTTGGTTCTCTACTTCTAACTTATATTCTGTGAATATCTCAAAAGGTTCGGACTTGTGTTTCAACAGGAACATATGTCTGAATCTTGAGAGATTATCAGAGAATGTAATGAAGTACAAAGGACCGGTCTTGGTATGTATAGACAGGGGACCTTCATACATCAGTATGTATCAATCCTACGAGTTCACTAACTATTTCTCTGTTTCCAGTAAACAGAGCTATGGTCATCTTATCTCTGTGACATGACTAGCAAGTTTTTCAAGATATAAATTCAAACTGATTTAAATATGCAACTTCAATGTAACTTAAGCTAGTCGGGTCGCATTGATATGACCTAGTCTATAATACCTCAAGAAGGAATCGTTCAATTCTGAACTCTTTCTCTTGTTTGTGTTCCGTATACTAAGAACTGTAGTTTGATTTAGAACATCAATGCTTTTAGATAACGTGCCTGAACCGATCAACTTTTGATATAGGAAATGTTCAAAACATTATCCAACAATACAAAATTTTATCATTTCTTTACTAATAAAGAGACTGATATGATTTTGTATATCAGGTTCGGTATCTAATAATATTTGTTCAGAATCAATGTATTTGGAATACAGGGTGACAGTGACCAACAGACTTGGTTGCAACACTTGCACCGTTTTCTGTCTCATGAAACATATCACCCGTTCTCAGTTCTCTACCTTTCTGTAGCCCTATGTAACAGATTACATATCTGGGATCCTGATCCGGTATCAAATACCTAGGACGTAGAGGATACAGAGAAACAGTTCTTTATAATGAACACACCCGAAGGAGATGCATCATATGCACTTTCTTCGTTTGGGCGGCATGGGAATCCTGGTATTCCCCTAATTCCTGCTCTGTCTTATAACAATTATAAGTTGGAGCGGGACCAACGTTCCCCAGCTCAGTATAACAAGCCGGTTCGGTCAATATATCCGTTTTATTATCTTGATTAAGGCGTGACATGGTCGCTACCTGGAGAGAGAGAAGAAAACACTCAGTGTATGCTCTTGCAAGATTAGAATGGTTATATATTTTATCTAATCAGGATGGCTCCCACTGTTTTTTATCAAATCTTCCTTCAAACCCTAAAAGGAAAGACTAGCCGGGATTAATTACACGCTACAAGTTCGCCAATCTTTCAGTCAGGCCAGTGTCGGTACTTTGATGGAGGTTCCCCATACTTTCGCACGGACCTAATTACAGTAAACCTCGTTTTCCCAGAGGCGTAACCCCGTTGACACCTTTCTAGACACCTACTTGATCGGCTAATTGTAAAGTGTAAAACTCTCCCAAGAGTAACTCTTACTCGCAGCGGGTATCGGGATCCAACTATCTCATAGAAGGTATGCAATCTCATTGCAAATTTCAACACTTGAAATTCCCGATAATATTTTGCCCCTAGCGTCCTATGACCTTGACGGAGGTCAACAAACCATAGGCTACTAGTCAAGTTCAACCCGTCATTTCTTGATTGAATCAATCCCACCCGCATGACCTTTGACGGAGGTCAACAAGGCCGTACGACTACCCTAACCCAATCTGCATCATATGCATAAGCAGATAAATACTAGTTAGCTACCGCACACTGCGCCTTGACGGAGGACAACAAACGTTGCACGAATACTAAGTAAGACTTATCTGAAATGACGGAGGCCTACGATAGGTTTTTCTGAAAACCTATTGCGTAATGAACTTGATATCATTGTAGAATCAAATGATTTTAAAATGGAGTGCTTTTGAGGCTTTTCTAGTTTTGCTAAAGGGGTCACTCCCGGTGAAGGGATCGTCGGCCCTTTCCTCATCTAATAAGGTGCAGGATATATCATATATACCGCTGTGCAAGGCAAGAACTATAGGAGCAATCAAAAGACAAACCGAGGGTTGTAGCATCTGTCAGTTATTGCTAAAGGAGTCACTCCCGGTGAAGGGATCTCGGTCCTTTCCTTATCGAATAAGGTGCAGGATGTTCTACAAGGAACACCGCGATGCAAAGCAAGAACTGTAGCTACCTGTTTTATTTTTGAAATTCGATTCCACAACATATTTTAGGTTTATTTTCTTTCATTAATCACATTAATGAATATCCCATCATTTAAGTCCACCTAAACATCACAGATAAATATAACGTACGCTTATGCCATCCGCATTCGCCTCGATGTGCCGTCTGCACCGTTAGGTTAGGTAACTAACGCCAGAGCGAGGCAGGGCTAGCGCGGGTGTAAAACATAAGAAACGTCTATATAATATATCATATATACTATATACAATATCTATCTGAACATATCATATGATCACATCACAGATAACGCAGCAGAAAATATCATATGAAATATTGGATACACTAGGACGTTCGTGTTTTTAATACGAGCCAGTATAAAACACGGATTCCACGGTCGTGATGAATAGACAATCCTACACCCCTAGACCCCTACGAGAGCGGCAAGCAACCCTACCAATTCTACAGTTAGGAGACCCGGACTCGACTCCTCGAGTTGGTCTCCCACTGGACTCCAGAACCCGGTTACTTGTGCCCTCCTCCTTGGGTCTATCCTAGTGCGGAAAAGTAAATAATATACAAAAGGTGACATCTTCCGCAACCTGGAAGTTCCCCAATAAAAGAATATTACATACAAGTTTTTTACATGAATGAAAAAGAAAAACACTCATCTCACATAAAAAAAAAACCTGGCTATTCGAACACGACGATCCAATATAACATATCCAGCAACACATAACATCACATGTCATCAACGTAAGTAAACATGCGTATCCCAATTTTCGTTGACATATAGCAACCAAACCAGCGATATCACTGTAAGTCCATGCTACCTCTCCCGGTACTTTCGGGAATGCGGAATTTGGTAAAAAACGATTTTTATAGAGGTGGTAACATGGACCTAAAACCTGGATCTTGGTTAAACATCTATCTAACAACCTAACTACGAGTTTCTAGCTACTCGGTTAGGGGGTTATACCTTGCTTGTCTTGAACTCCTTCGTCTTCAAGCTCCGATGGTGGTTCGGAATGGCTTCCTCCCGTCGTCTCCGTACGCCGAAGATAGATCCACCTGAAAGCTCCAACCTTTAGCTCCTTCTTCGTTCTTTGAAGAAACTAGTTCACTTGGTTTGCTAAACCTAGTGAACTAGAATGAGTAGAGAAGAGTTTGTATGGGATTTTATCTATGGTTCTTGATTCTCAACTCATGAGACAAGAGAACCATAGATTAAAGAGAGGGAGCAAGAGCAAGAGGGTGAGAGCAAAACAAGAGAGCTCAAGAACAAGAGAGAGAATGAGCAAGAAAGAATGAGCAAGTCTTTTGTCTTTCACCCTCTCATAATCCAAAGTCATGATAACTCATCATACCAAAAAAAGTCTTATGTGATGGTTGAAGCAACCATAACCATATCATTTCATGCACTCATTTTACACAAATGAGCAAGTAAGAAAAAGTCTTTGCCATGAAATGATGGCTATGGTTATCATGATGGTCAACTTGTCAAGCCTAGTCAACCGGTCAAAAAAGTCAACAAGTCAACAAGTCAACAAAGTCAACAAGTCAACAACCATGTCACCATAATACTTAATTAATATAATAGTTAATCACATATCATATTCTCATTAGGGTTGAGCAAAAAGTCAAATAGTCAATGGTCAACTGTCAACAACCCTAATGAGAATCCGCTGCCTCTGCCTCCCTGTCAACTGTGCATACACACCCGCATCCGCGTTCCGAGGAACACGAATGCACATTGGATAAATCCAATCCTAAAAGGTATACTAGGATCTGGCTTAAACCAAAGCCCGCTAGTGTAAACTGTCCGGACACTGTACGTGCACAAGTGCACGGATGTGACCGAACCCTGTCGCAAAACCATGCGACCTGTCGCAATACCATGCGACCTCTACTCTTTTGCCTAAAGGCGAAAAGCTTTCTGTGTGGGACTCTAAAGACTCGACACTACGCTGGCAGTGGGTTTAACCACAGACCGCAAGCGACACTAGCTGTGCGTAACGGTCCCCAGGTAATGCCGACAAGAAGACCGACGAGGCGAAACCCATCTGAACTCCTACTGAGCCTGAGTGTGACATTCTCCTTACAGTCCGGTCTGTTCGTCTGATACATCGCATGGCGGGCCTAGGGGGCGGTAAACGTCAGTCCCCCAATAGCGGTACAAGTCGTGCCGGAGCGAAGCCCAAAACACCCTGAGATAACACTGGAAGCCTACCAGTATATCTCGTTTGCCCTGGCCAGGGACTACTCGTGTAATGGCTCTCCTAGACACAGCGCGATGTCAACCCCCAATACCGGGAGAGACGAATCCTGTCTAACCGTCACTGCCTCTAAGTGCTTCGGGACTGCACCCAACTACTACCTGTTTGCACGACTCCTTTGAGCCGTGGTAGGGTAGTAATCAAAGTGCAGTGGGAACACACTCGAGGCGAAGTGACAGTGTCAAGTCAGCGGACTAAGCTGTACTCATGTCACCTGGGAACTGATAACTGACGATAGGCATAATACCAACTAGTCAGTTCCCGACGAGTCCTGTCCAGTGAACCCGTAACCTAACGAGCACCCGCATACTATCTCAAGTACGACGTACTGACGGCTGTGGGACAGACCGTCTCCCACACTGGGATGAGAAGCGCATGCGCTGGTCTACTCCGGAGTATCGATGCCCTGTCTCGATAGTCCTGCGACCAGGGACCTGCATAAGGATGTGCTTATAGATTACCCAGCCCCCACTAGTGTGACTGCCATCACAACGCTGGTAATCAAGCAAAGATCCTAAGGGCTCCACTAATGTGTATAGGTGATATACTAAAATAAACACAAGTACACATTGAAGTAGAAACAAACCAAGTAGCATACTACTATTTTGAGCAAGATTGTATATACAAGGTGAATATCCCAAGCTTCCATTAAGTAATATACAAACTAGTATGATACAGTAATGGCCTCTAGGGCATATACACTAACAATCTCCCACTTGCACTAAGGCCATGTACTGGCGTATCGAAGACCTATCATCTCGATCAGCCGCTCGAACTGAGTCTGGGGCAGGGCCTTGGTGAATGGATCTGCAGTGTTATCTTCTGAAGCGACTCTCCGAACCTCGATCTCCTGGCGATCTACGATCTCCCTGATCAGGTGATACCGCCTTAAGATGTGCCTGGATCTCTGATGGGACCTGGGTTCCTTCGCTAAAGCTATAGCCCCGTTGTTATCGCAATACAGAGGTATTGGATCAACAATGGACGGAACCACCTGAAGTTCTTTCAAGAACTTCCTCATCCAGACAGCTTCTTTTGCGGCATCAGATGCAGCGATGTATTCCGCTTCCATCGTCGAGTCTGCAACGGTTTCTTGTTTGGAACTCTTCCAACACACCGCCCCTCCATTGAGGGTAAAGAAAAAATCCGACATGGACTTGGAATCATCTTTGTCACTCTGGAAGCTGGAGTCAGCAAAGGCCTCGATCTGGAGGTCTTTTCCGCCATACACCAAGAACATCTCCTTAGTCCTTATCAGGTACTTGAGAATGTTCTTTACCGCTATCCAGTGTTTCTCCCCAGGGTTTGACTGATACCGGCTTACCACACTCAGTGCATAAGCTACATCCGGTCTGGTACACAACATCGCATACATTATAGAGCCTACCGCAGAAGCGTAGGGTATAATAGACATGCGATCCCTCTCCAAATCAGTCTTGGAAGACATCTCTTTAGAGAGGGTGATCCCGTGACAAGCCGATAGGTTACCGCGCTTGGAATCTTCCATACTGAATCTTTTCAGTACGGTGTCGATGTACCTGGACTGTGAAAGTCCTAATATCCTCTTGGATCTGTCACGGTAGATCCGGATACCCAGAATGTATGAGGCATCACCCAGGTCTTTCATGGAGAACCTGTGTGATAAGAACCCCTTGACAGATTGTAGCATAGGAATGTCATTTCCTATTAAGAGAATGTCATCCACGTATAAAACGAGGAATACTACAGTTCTCGCTACAAATCTACTATAGATGCATGGTTCATCTGGATTTTTGATAAAGCCAAATTCTTTGACCGTCTCATCAAAGCAGATGTTCTAACTCCGCGATGCCTTCTTTAGTCCATAGATGGACTTAAGCAACTTGCACACCTTTCCGCTGCTCCCACTCTGAATGAAACCCTCTGGCTGGTCCATATAGACACACTCCTCTAAATTTCCATTTAGAAAAGCTGTCTTTACGTCCATTTGCCAGATCTCATAATCGTGGAAGGCAGCAATGGCAAGAAGGATCCGAATGGATTTCAACATGGCTACTGGAGAAAAGGTTTCGTCATAGTCCAAGCCAGGTCTTTGACGAAAACCCTTTGCTACCAGCATAGCTTTATATGTCTCAACCTGTCCATCTACACCAATCTTCCTTTTGAAGATCCATTTGCATCCTACGGGTTTTACCCCGTCTGGAGCAATGTCCAACGTCCATACCTTGTTGGTGTACATGGACTCCATTTCGGTCCGCATTGCATCCAGCCATTTCGCTGAGTCAACGCTCTGAACGGCCTGCTGGAAGTTAGTAGGCTCATCATAATCTATGATGCAATCCTCTCTATCCCCGTCTATGAGAAAACCGTAGTATCTCTCGGGCGGATGAGTCTGTCTACTACTCCTGCGGAGCGGCGTAGGAATGTCCTGTTCTGTTGAACCCTCTGGTTCCACTAACCTTTCAGTAATAGTCTGTGGTTCTGGAATTTCTTCCAGTTCTACTGCGCTCCCACTAATTTCCTTTTCCAAGAACTGGTATTCTAGAAAGTGGGCTTTACGAGAAACAAGGACTTTTTGTTCCTCTGCGTAGTAGAAAAGATACCCCCTGGTGTTCTTTGGGTATCCCACAAACTTGCACAGTACTGAACGTGCCTCGAGTTTGTCCGCATGCTGCCTTTTGACAAAAGCTGGACATCCCCAGATCTTCAGATATTGAAGATAGGGTTTCTTCCCACTCCACATTTCATATGGTGTGGTAGGCACAGTCTTAGTCGGAACTCGGTTCAAAAGATATGCGGCTGATTCTAGCGCATATCCCTAGAATGATCGCGGTAACTCAGCGTTACTCATCATGGACCGCACCATATCCAATAGGGTGCGGTTCCGTCTCTCCGATACACCGTTATGTTGCGGGGTGTATGGAGGAGTAAGCTGAGAGAGAATTCCGTTCTCTTTTAAATAGTCCAGGAACTCGGCACTTAAGTATTCTCCACCTCGATCCGATCTTAGAATCTTAATACTTTTGCCGGTCTGTTTCTCTACTTCATTCTTATACTCCTGGAATTTTCCAAAGGCTTCGGACTTATGTTTCATTAAGAAGACATAACCGTACCTTGAGAAGTCATCCGTAAAAGTAATGAAGTAAGAATAACCGCTTCGCGCATGTGTAGACATTGGACCGCACACGTCACTGTGTACGAGTCCCAAGAGCTCGCTCGCTCTTACTCCATGTCCAGTAAACGGAGTCTTTTTCATCTTTCCTTTGAGACAGGATTGACAAGTGGCATACGACTGATATTCGAACGCATTCAAATATCCTTCTGTATGTAACTTAGTCAACCTTCTCTCATTGATGTGACCCAGTCTACAATGCCACAAGAAAGTCTGATTTATTTCTGGAGACTTTCTTTTGTGTGTATTCTGGACATTAAAAATCTGTGGTTGGTTCAATACGTATATACCATTACTCAATGTACCAGACCCAATCAAAACTTGATTAAGGCGAATGTTTACAACATTACTTACAAACGCAAATTCATAACCTTCTTTAGAAACTAAAGATACAGAAATGATATTACAAGTTGCGTTGGGTACAAAAAAGCAATTACGTAAAACCAAAACATGTCCATCTGACATTCCCAGGTGATAGTCCACCACGGCTTTAGCATCCATGCTAGCTCCGTTCGCAACTCTGAGGGTCATGTCACCTGCCTTCAAAACCCTACGGTTTCTCAACGCCTGCAAAGAATTAGAGATATGAGATCCTGATCCGGTATCCAATACCCAGGAAGTAGAGTTTATTGAAAGACAGTTTTCAATAACATACACACCTGAAGCTGAAGCTGCAACCTGCTTCAATTCCTGTGTTCTGGCCTTCCAGGCCCTGCAATCATTCTTCCAGTGTCCTTTCTTATGACAATAGAAGCATTCTTCCTTATCCACAAGCTTCCCCACTATCTTTGTTGCTTTACCTTTTCCTTTCGTATCCACTTTACTAACACCGCCCCTTGGTTTGGCGGGGGCTTTCTTCTTCTTTCCCTTGGCTTTCGCCTTGGACCTAGAAGAAGATGATCCTCCTACAAACAAAGTGGATGTTTCCCTACCTTTCTGTAGGGTGCCCTCTGCGCTCCTCAGCATGTTGAGGAGCTCTGAAAGTTCAACCTCTTTTTCTTGTAAGTTGAAGTTCAGTATAAACTGGGCGTAAGTGGAAGGAAGGGACTGGAGAACTATATCCGTATATAGTTCACTTTCCAATGTGATCCCTAGGTCCGCGAGCTCCTCAATGTAGCCGATCATCTTTAGCACGTGCTCGGCTACTGATGATCCGACGGCCATTCTTGTCGAAAATAACTTTTTCGACGCTTCGTATCTTGCGATACGAGATTGCTCTCCATACAGTTCTTTTGTATGAAGCAATATGGATTCCAAGTCCATATTCTCGTGCCTCCTCTGATGTTCATTGTCCATAGAGGCAAGTACGAGGCATTTGGCCTTCGCACTATCAATCTCCCAAGTCTTACGGATTTCCTTATCCACGACGCTGGAAGTGGGACCAGGGACAGGGGGAGCTTTGGTGGTAAGAAGATACCCCAGCTTGTCGTAAGTGATTGCTATCTTGACATTCCTGAGCCAATCTTTGTAGTTTGGCCCTGTCAGTTTGTTTTTATCTAGGAGTAACTTAAGTCCAGTCATGTTGATTTGGTCGCTGCAATTAGGAGAGAGAAGAAGAAACACTCAGCATGATGCTCTTGCAAGTTTAGAGTGGTTTTTAGTTTGTCTAAACAGGATGGCCCCCACTGTTTCTCGAATCCCTCCTCAAACCATAAAGGAAGAATTAGTCGGGATTAATCCCACCGCACAATACTTGCTTAACCGTTCAGCCAGGCCGGTGTCGGTACTTCGAGGGAGGTTTTCCAACTCTTTCGCGAAGTTCCTTAATTAAAGAACCTCTTTTCCCTGGGGGCGTAGCCCCGCTAACACCTTTCTAGGCACCTACTAGGTTTATAGCATTGATCGATTAGTGAGAAATTTCCCGAGGAGTAGCATATACTCACAGTAGGATCGGGATCCAAATATCATTGCGTGACGAAACTGAAGGAATCCTACCAGAATCATCACACTCCAAATGGTATGCAAATCTAGCAAGTTTCAGTACTTATGAAACTCCCGATGTGGATTTTTGCCCCATGCTCTTATGACTTTGGCGTGAGGTCAAAATGTCATAAGTCACATGTCAAGTTCTTCCCATCATTATCCAGGTTAATTTGAATCCACCCGTACCTACCCTTGACGTAGGCCAAAATGGTAGTACGGCTGTCCCAAACCAACGCATTCTATCTATGCAACAGATAAATATCCGGCAGCTACCAATCACTATGCCTTGGCGTGAGGTCAAAATACATAGCTTGAATACTACCGAATATTTAACTGAAATGATGGAGGGCTACGAATGGTTTTGGCAAAACCGTGAACGTAGTGAACTTGATATAGTCGATGGAACGAGATAGCTTTTAAAAAGGAGTGGCTCAAGCTCCGCATTTAAAAGTTGGTTTTGAAAAGAACCGAGTGGTTTTTCGAAAGTGTTCCAACGACTTTAACTTGGTTTATTATCTTGCATTAGTTCTTTTAATGCGTGATATTCTTGCATTAGTTCTTTTAATGCGTCCCATCATTTAATCCTACCATTGCAGAAAACAACCAAAATATGACGTACGCTTATGCCATTCGCATTCGCCACGGGGCCCCGTCATTACCCGTTAGGTTACTTAACTAACGACAGAGCGGGGGCTGGGCTAGCGCGGCTGTAAAACATAAGCAACGCCTAAATAATATCATATATAGATATACTGCAATGATAAACATTTCAGATCACAGATGAATACATTGGATATACTAGGAATCTGTAATTCGCACGAGCCTGTAACGAAAAACAGATTACACGGTCGCGGTGAATAACCAAATACCCCACCCAAGACCCCTACGGGTGCGGCAAACTACCCGCCAAGTACCCGAAGCGTAGTAACCTCCCTCATCTCCATGAGTAGGCCACTCGACACTTCGACATACCCGGTAGTTTGTGCACCCCCTCCATGGGTCTATCCTAGGAGAAAAAACAGTAAAAAGAAATTATACAATGACGGCTACAACCCCGACCCGGTTGTGCGGCCATACAAATAATTATTACATCAATTTACAAATTTACATGAATTGAAAGAAAAGAAAACTCTCGTCTCACAACCCCCGGCTATTCACCCGCGACAATCCAACATATTCATATCCACATTCCAGCAACAATACAGATCACAGATTTGTATAACCCCCACTAATCGACATATAGCGATTAGTAGACGTTCAATACAAATATCACATTACAGAAAACCCGTTAGCTTAAGTCCTTTAGAAGTTCGATCAAAAATACGGATTTTCGGGACCCCAAGATAAAATTTTCGTTCTGGAAAATCTGGGTTGAAAATACATGTACCAAAATTCCCAAAATACCCCCAGAAGCACACTGTAGCAAAGAAACACCAGAGAGGCGCCAAGGAGGCCGCGGAACCGCGGCAATAGCAAGCTATTGCCGCGTTTCCGCGGTCGTTTTGGGGAATCACTTGGTGATTTTTCTACAGTAGCAATAAAAAACCCTGAGCCGATTTTAGGTGTTAAAATAATCAACTTTTGAGCAGTAAAAAAATCGACAGAAACTCGATTTTTTGGGGTTTTGTTTTCGGGACTTTTTCTTTGATCGATCTTCTAGTTACTTGCTAACATGTTAGATAGAGTTTAACTAGGCTCTGATACCACTATAAGTCCATGCTACCTCTCCCGGTACTTTCGGGAATGCGGAATTTGGTAAAAAATGATTTTTATAGAGGTGGTAACATGGACCTAAAACCCGGATCTTGGTTAAACATCTATCTAACAAACTAACTACGAGTTTCTAGCTACTCGGTTAGGGGGTTATACCTTGCTTGTCTTGAACTCCTTCGTCTTCAAGCTCCGATGGTGGTCCGGAATGGCTTCCTCCCGTCGTCTCCGTACGCCGAAGATAGATCCACCTGAAAGCTCCAACCTTTAGCTCCTTCTTCGTTCTTTGAAGAAACTAGTTCACTTGGTTTGCTAAACCTAGTGAACTAGAATGAGTAGAGAAGAGTTTGTATGGGATTTTATCTATGGTTCTTGATTCTCAACTCATGAGACAAGAGAACCATAGATTAAAGAGCGGGAGCAAGAGCAAGAGGGTAAGAGCAAAACAAGAGAGCTCAAGAACAAGAGAGAGAATGAGCAAGAAAGAATGAGCAAGTTTTTTTTCTCTCACCCTCTCATAATCCAAAGTCATGATAACTCATCATACCAAAAAAAGTCTTATGTGATGGTTGAAGCAACCATAACCATATCATTTCATGCACTCATTTTACACAAATGAGCATGTAAGAAAAAGTCTTTGCCATGAAATGATGGCTATGGTTATCATGATTGTCAACTAGTCAAGCCTAGTCAACCGGTCAACAAAATCAACAAGTCCACAAAAGTCAACAAGTCAACAAAGTCAACAAGTCAACAACCATGTCACCATAATACTTAATTAATATAATAGTTAATCATATATCATATTCTCATTAGGGTTGAGCAAAAAGTCAAATAGTCAACGGTCAACTGTCAACAACCCTAATGAGAATCCGCTGCCTCTGCCTCCCTGTCAACTGTGCATACACTGTTGGAGATAGTGCCCTCAGAGTCAATTATTAGGTCACTGGTACGTGATTGTAATGATTGAGGGAGGACCTATCCCGGTAGGACAGTCTTACTCGAGATGATAGTATGCTATCTGGTTTACCTTTATCATCGTGTACTGCTTTAGGTGACATGACACGTCGCTATTACACGTTGATAGAGCCCCTAGGATTCTTGCTTGACCACCAGCAGTATGAGGGCGATCATATAAGTGGGAGCTGGGGGTCTACAAGCATATCCTTAAAAGGTCCCTAGTCGTGGGAGTTTCGAGACCGGGCATCGATACTCCATTAGTAGACTAGTGTATACAGTCGAGACCCCGACGAGGGGCGGTGGCCGGTCTCACAAGCCACTGGTGTCAGTTGGATCACCTAAGATGTATACAGGTGCTCATTGGGTTATGAGTACACCGGACAGGACTCGCCGGGAACATGCTAGTTGGTCATATACCAGACGTCAGATGGCAGTTCCCTGGTGACATGTGTGCAGGTTAGTTCATCGACCTGGGGATCGTCATTTGTCTCATATGAGTTCCCACTGTACTTTGATTACTACCCTACCACGGCTCAAAGGAGTCGTGCAAACAGGTTTTAGTTGGGTACAGTCCCGAGCCACATGGAGGCAGTGAGCGTATCTTCAGGGGTTCGTCTCTCCCGGTATTGGGGGTGAGGTCGTGCTGTGTCTAGGAGAGCCATTACACAAAGTCCTTGGCCAAGGCAAGGAGATTTACTGGTAGGTATTCCAGTAGTATCTCAGGGTGTTCTGGGCTACACTCCGACACGACTTGTACCGCTTTTGGGGGTCTGACTTTTACCAACCCCCTAGGCCCGCCATGCGATACTCATAGACGAACGGACCGGACTGCACGGATATTGTCACTGACAGGCTCAGTAGGGTGTCAGGATGAGTTCGCTCATCGACGTCCCTTTTAGTCAATAGCTGGTGGCCCGTTATGTATTGGCTTATACCTCTGACGGGCTAGTGGTTAAATCCACAGCCATTGTATTGACGAGTCTTTAGAGTCCCCCACACTTTCAGTTACTCAAGTTTCGGGCGAAACGCTGTAGAGGCCGTATGGAGATATGGCAGGGTTCGATCAGATACGTGCGGTATTGCACAGATCGTGATCGGACAGTTTTTACTAGCCGGCTTTGGCTTAAGCCGGATCTTAGTATTTGATAGTGTAGTTTTGTCTCTTTGCATTTGTATCCGGACGGAATACAGATGCGGGTGTGTATGCACAGTATCGGGGTTTTCCTGTAATTTATTACAGGACCAGTTTTCTGGGGTTGCCAGTTTGCATTCCGTTCCGGCCGGTTTTCCTTTGTTCTTTCCCGGCCGGACTTTTCCGATGGAGGGGGTTATTTGCAAGTTTGCAAATAACACTTTGAAGAAGGGGTTTATTGCAAAAAGGTTTGATATGATGGAATTTAAATGAGTATGGGTTTGTGGTGGGGCCGGCCACTGTTTGATTGGATTGGGTATGGCCGGCCACAGTTTTGGGCATGGAGTGGGGTTTTATTGTGAATGGATTAATTCATTTCATGTACATTTTTTTTAGTGGTCCCTCTCTTTGTGTGCTGTGAAGAATTTTTAATTTCTTTTTGCATGAGATTAATATATACACTCTTCACACTTGTTCCCTGAGAGCTTGCTCAATTATTTTCCAGTGAGCACTAGATTGATTCATAAGTGTGCAGGCTTCATTTCCTTTTTCCCAGAGAGCCTCTTCTCTTGATTTGGCCGAGCTCTTTTTCCTGCATGCTCATTTTCTCCATCTTGCATCAATGAAAGTCTAGTGCGAAATTCCTCCAAAAGAAATGGCAACCTCATAATCCCAAAAGAGACTAGTTGCTACACTATTCTACAGCAAATCTTGGGCGCGTCGGCTAGCCAACTTCGCGCCCGAGTTGCCTCGGTATAGAGGTGGGAGCCCGTAAAAGAATCCGGCTACGTGGTGCCCTTCCGACGAGGAGGAGACGGGACTTTTCCGCAGGAGATCGGGACCATGACGAGAAGACCGGAGGACTTGTATCGTCGGTATATCTCTATTCCCTTACTTGTAGTTAGCTAGACTAGTTAATGGTTCGATCCGGTTAAAGTGCGCGGTGGTGCCGGTTTGCTAAGTCCGCAAAATTTAAGTTTTTCACCGCTTCCGCATTCCGGCGTCGGATTGACGGCCGGGGCGCCGCCGTGCACCTACAGTGGTATCAGAGCCTCCCCATTAACTTAGTCTAGTTTTGTGTAATGTGTTTTTCTGTTCCGATCGATCGAAATGTCCGAAAACCCCAATATACCCACGACAGTTTCTGTTGAAATTTTTCTGTCTCCAAAAATTTTTCTGGTTGCATAAAAGTACTGTGCTAGAAATTCTAAGAACACTGTTCAAATTCGACGCACTGATCCTCTCACTTGACCGCGGAAGGGCGGCCAAAACCCACGTTTGGCCGCGCTTCCGCCGCAGCCTACAGGAATCAGTGGGTTGGGTTTTTACAGTGGGCTTCTGGGCTTAAATTAGGGGTTTTGGAATATTTAAATTGGGCCCATATTTTCTGTAACTGCTACAGTATTGTTTTGGGGCCCACTTGATATAATTTGATCGGTCGGATATTTTAAACACATTTTTCACAGTATTTACATTATATCTGCGACCGTGAATGTCACTCGATCGGTAAATCCGGTTTAACTGCTATAGCCCGGTTAGACGGATTTGCGAACGTGACTTTCACGTTGATGTTCTATGTATTTGCTGTGATGTTGCGGATCGGTCGTGGGGATAGCCTGGATGCAATGCTAGTACTGTGCTGTTGTATTATGTACATTTGATATTGCGGGGCGAGCGTCCGACATGTGGACTGCCGTCACTGCCTGTTTGTATCATTCTTTTGGGGCACGACCTGGTTGCGGTCGATGTACCCGTTGTATGTATATTTTACTTTCTGTACTAGGATTACCCCGCGGAGGGGTGCACGGATAGCCGGGTTCTAGAGGGCAGCAAGCCCGCATCTCATGGCATTGGGACGGAGGGGGCTTCACTCTAGGATTGGCGGGCTATTCGCCGCACTCGTAGGGGGTACAGGTTGACCCAGGAGGGGTGCCCAAGTTGCCGGATTCCGTGAAGTGCTGGGTGGTCCATTCACGGTGCTGAAGGGGGCTGCCTCGCTTCAGGTTTTGGCGGGTAACTTGCCGCGCCCGTAGGGGTCTAGGATTTCATTGCACAGGCTATCCACACGACCAGGGGAACGTCGGGTTTCAGTAGTGGCTCTGTGAAACCCGGGGATCCCAGATATCTGTATTGTTTCTGTGATGCTGTACATTTCTGTGATGTTGCATTTCTTTCACGCCTTGAGCGAATATAATATATTGGTATATATATTAGTAGATGTTGTATATGTTTTGCATCCGCGCTAGTCCAGTCCCCGCTCTGTCGTTAGTAAGCTAACCTAACGGGTAATGACGGGACCCAGTGGCGAATGCGGATGGCATATACGTACATCAGTATATTTTCGTTCTTTTTGGTGTGATCAATTGATGGGACTGCATTGATTCGGATCAATGCAAGTTAAAACAAACCTAATCTGATGTTGTTGGAACACTTTTTCAAAAGCTGTTATTGCAAGGACGTTTACTTTTGTTTTGCATCGTGGTATTCATTTGGAATATCCTGCTCCTCAGTCGACGAGGCAAGGGCCGAGATCCCTTCACCGGGAGTGACCCCTTGGACAAAAAGTTTGCGTCAGGGCATTAACTTCACTATAGCCGATTACTTTTGCTTTGCACAGTGATATTCGGTTATGAATATCCAGCACCCCATTCTACGGGGAAAGAGCCGAGATCCCTTCACCGGGAGTGACCTCTTTAGCAACGGTTTTCGTCACTATATTTTCTAAAAAGCTATCCGTTCCTTCAACGATATCAAGTTCATTACGTTAAAGGTTTTCGCCAGAAACCATTCGTAGCCCTCCGTCGTTTCATATGGGTGGTCAATAATATTCAAGCTGTGTATGTTGGCCAAAGTCAAGGCACAGTGATTGGTAGCTATTGGGGTATTCATATGCAGCATAGATAGATGCGTTGGTTTGGGACAGTCGTGCTGCCATTTTGGCCAAAGTCAAGGGTATGTACGGGTGGATTCAAATTAACCTGGAGAATGACGGGCAGAACTTGACATGTGACTTATGATATGTTGGCCAAAGTCAAGGTCATAAGAGCATGGGGCAGAAATCACATCGGGAGTTTCAAAAGTACTGAAACTTGCCAGATACGCGCATACCTTCTGGAGTGTGATACCGTGAGCGGATTCCGTCACGTTATCATGCGATGAGAGTTGGATCCCGATTCCCACTGATGAGTTGGTATACTCCTCGGGTAACCCCGACTAATTCTTCTTTTAGGTTTGGAGAAGAATTTGAGGTACAGTGGGAGGATTCCAGATTAGATAAATTGGTAACCATTCTGATCTAGGGTAGAGTGCACGCTGAGTGTTTCTTTTCTCTCTCTCTCTCTGGCAGCGACCATTGACCCGACCCTAAGACTTTGACTCAGTGACCAAGTTAACCGAACCTTCTTAACACTGGCTTTTGGATTGTCAGAGTTGCAGACCTCATTGCCACTCCTACTTTTACCCTTTTCTCCAGGACACCCCGTATTACTACGAACGTCCACTTCCATTGGACAAAACCATCGTATGGTTAGATACGAACTCGAAGGAATTCGAGGATGGTTTCCGGTTCTGGAGAAAACGGATAGGATTATTCAGTTGTCTTTTCATTTTACCTTCTCTCAGGTTGCGAGTACTCCTTGGTTTAGGAGATAGTACACCTATTATGCAAATTGGATAGTCTTCTTCCAAACCTTAGGCTGGTGCCGACCGGTAGGGAATGAAGAAAACCAATTAGCCTAACGATGGTGTGCAGAAGGTATTAAGTTCAGACAAAGCAAGGGATTAGTAAGAGGGCAAAGTAAATTGCAACAGATATTCACGACCAAACCAAATATTTCGTTACCACTCCCACATCACCTTTGTATTTCTCCAGGACACTCCGTATCACTACGAAGATCCACAGTTTATTTGGATACTCCATCGTATGGTTATATACGAACTCGAATGGAACTTGTTCCAGTTCGGGGATGGATTCTGGTTCAGGAGAAATAGGAATAAAGTACATTCAGGTGTCTTTTATCTTCACCTTCTCTCGCGTTGCGAGTGCTCCTAGGATTAGGACAGTACACCCTTTATGCTTATTGGATAGTCTTCTTCCAAACCATAGGCTGGTGCCGAACGGTAGGGAAGGAAGAAAACCAATTGGCCTAAAGGGGTGTGCAGAAGGTAATGACTAAAGACATATGAAGGGATTTGGAGAGGTGGCAAAGAATTATACGGTTATAGTTGTGAATCTGGATAATGGAAGAGGCATTACTATGAATACCGGGATACCCCACCGAAACATTTCAATGTTTCAGTTTCACTGTGTACTGTTAAAAGAAAACTGATTTCCCGATTAGACACTTGCTCCAGGGTATGTATTTACCAGGTATGATTCTCACATCTGTATGGTTTTACAGATGGTGAGTGGGAGTAAGTTATTGGGAATTGGGTGATCATCCTCATTATATCAGGATTCGTTGTAATCGGTGATATTTGAGGAAATCACCTGGGCTGTTTGCCGGTCGGCAAATATTTGGTTTTGAATATCCGCTGTTATGCACCAATTTCAAATTGATATATCTGTACGTCTATTTTCATAGAGTGAGATATACCTTTCTGAAATTATGTCTACGACATTTACCTATATCAGTGGATGGTTAGGTAAGGAGCATTAAACAGCGGTGTAATTCTTCTTAACCATAAGTACAGTTTTCAACCTACGACACACAGTGAATGAGTTATCAGACTCAAGGGACTTATACAGAGTATTGTATGTTGTCCAGGGTCCATCAGGACAGAGGGGTTGGTCCTCGTACTATATTCGATTTACTTATGACTTCTCTAGTTTTTAGACAGGTGTTTCGTGGAAACACAGGGTCTAAGTTTTGAGGAGTTATAGGTATTTGAATAGAGTAGAGAACCAGGTATAGCAAGTATCGGGATTCTTCAAAGAGATCGAAGATGTAGATACTTGTGTATGGTATTCAGTTGATAGTAATGATAAAAAGAAATTGCTTCTCTTTCAGGTTACTCATAATTGGAAGCATTCCTAAGTTGAGTAACGCTGATCGGCCTCTCTCCATTTAGTTGACATGCACTGGAGACAGCTGCATGATTTGAATCTGGTTCAAATAAATCAGTGCCTCTGATTCTATATTGGATATAGAACAGTTCATATCTTAACGATGTTAAGGTACGGGGAGTTGTCCGGTTTATGCTTAAAACCAGATATTGGACAACTCTAGGCACGTTTCTGTAATGGCTGTTTGTGGGTTGACCCAGGCTATGACGAGGGTTGACTTTCTACCATCTGGATGAACAATAGCAATATTGTTCTAGACTCGCCACAGTTTTATTAAAAATGGATTTTTTCAGAAAACAGTAGTGGGAGTATGGTAGAACTGGAAGTGATTCCAGAACCACAAACGATTACTGAAGATTTGATAAGGAACCTAAAGATTCAATCTGGATTGACATTCCATTGGCCACTCCGCAGATAAGGTGGGTAACTTCAGGCACCCGAGAGGTACTACGGTAGCCTCAAGGACGGTGACAGGGAAGTTCTTGTTTACCCACAATTACCATTGCTGTTGTTCCAGGCTGCAAGACCCGGCAGGAGGATGAGTATAGCGTCGTTCTAAACTTGCTTTAGTAGTGTACGTCTATATGACTCTGCCAGAGGGTTGTCGTAGTCAGTGGGAGCAGCGGAAGCATTGGTGGACAGGTTGCTTATGTCTATTTATAGACTAGAGCGGATGTAGCGGAGATAGATCATCTATTTCTGACGTGACAGTCATGGGGTTTGACTTCATCAGAATAGGGGATGGATCTGTTGAGAAGGTAGTAGGGTGTAATATCCTGGTATTTGGATGATATACACAGAGTAGGAAAAGAAACTCCTACACTACGATCGGTTATACTTTGGTCGTCACACAGTTGTTTCTCCACAAAGGAAATGGATTTTATATCAGACATACTGGTCACTAGATCTATGGTTTTAGATCTAGATTTGGGTGGTTTCCCAATCAGGGTACTTGACAGCATCCTAAGAGTATTTAGGATGGACGACTCCTGGTACGGTAGTGTACCTGCAGGTAATGGAGTCACCCTCTCCAAAGGTGTCTTACAGACTGAAGGGGAGAGGGACGTGCATGATTGGCAGATCACTTGCTTAGGCAATTAAGTCAATCATGAGATGTCAAGTACCACACCAGATGTTGTTCTTGCACTAGATGCAATAAGTTGACATTAATCCAATCCTGGAGAAACAGTCGGAAGCAGTTTTAGAACATAAGTGGATGTTCTAGAGATATGATAACGACAGCCTCATTCAGGAGACAGTTATCATTCCAGGCTTCCAAGGTGACATGGACGACAAGGAGGTTGTCAGAGTTATAGTTTTCCTTCTGATGAGGGGCAGTATTTTGGACAGGTGGTCCAAGGCAATACTGAGGGAGGCATGGCGCGCAGGATACTGATTAAGTTCAGTTGACGATACAGTCTAAGAAGTTTGGATTTGGAGTTCATTTATGAGCTAGGTCCCATCAGACATCCAGACACGTTCTAAGACATGTATTGCTCATTTCGGGAGATGGTTTTCTCCGCGAACTTGAGATATAAAGAGATATAGAAAGAAACAACTAAGCGGATCCACTCACTGAGGCTATTCCTTGAACGCAATAGTTCCGCAAACGAGCTTTGTGAGACTGACTAGTAGAGGAGTTGGATGTTCGGTATCACACGGGCTGTGAGTATGCGACATCGCAATAATTAGCCTTGAGTGCAAGTGGGAGATTGTTGGAGATAGTGCCCTCAGAGTCAATTATTAGGTCACTGGTACGTGATTGTAATGATTGAGGGAGGACCTATCCCGGTAGGACAGTCTTACTCGAGATGATAGTATGCTATCTGGTTTACCTTTATCATCGTGTACTGCTTTAGGTGACATGACACGTCGCTATTACACGTTGATAGAGCCCCTAGGATTCTTGCTTGACCACCAGCAGTATGAGGGCGATCATATAAGTGGGAGCTGGGGGTCTACAAGCATATCCTTAAAAGGTCCCTAGTCGTGGGAGTTTCGAGACCGGGCATCGATACTCCATTAGTAGACTAGTGTATACAGTCGAGACCCCGACGAGGGGCGGTGGCCGGTCTCACAAGCCACTGGTGTCAGTTGGATCACCTAAGATGTATACAGGTGCTCATTGGGTTATGAGTACACCGGACAGGACTCGACGGGAACATGCTAGTTGGTCATATACCAGACGTCAGATGGCAGTTCCCTGGTGACATGTGTGCAGGTTAGTTCATCGACCTGGGGATCGTCATTTGTCTCATGTGAGTTCCCACTGTACTTTGATTACTACCCTACCACGGCTCAAAGGAGTCGTGCAAACAGGTTTTAGTTGGGTACAGTCCCGAGCCACATGGAGGCAGTGAGCGTATCTTCAGGGGTTCGTCTCTCCCGGTATTGGGGGTGAGGTCGTGCTGTGTCTAGGAGAGCCATTACACAAAGTCCTTGGCCAAGGCAAGGAGATTTACTGGTAGGTATTCCAGTAGTATCTCAGGGTGTTCTGGGCTACACTCCGACACGACTTGTACCGCTTTTGGGGGTCTGACTTTTACCAACCCCCTAGGCCCGCCATGCGATACTCATAGACGAACGGACCGGACTGCACGGATATTGTCACTGACAGGCTCAGTAGGGTGTCAGGATGAGTTCGCTCATCGACGTCCCTTTTAGTCAATAGCTGGTGGCCCGTTATGTATTGGCTTATACCTCTGACGGGCTAGTGGTTAAATCCACAGCCATTGTATTGACGAGTCTTTAGAGTCCCCCACACTTTCAGTTACTCAAGTTTCGGGCGAAACGCTGTAGAGGCCGTATGGAGATATGGCAGGGTTCGATCAGATACGTGCGGTATTGCACAGATCGTGATCGGACAGTTTTTACTAGCCGGCTTTGGCTTAAGCCGGATCTTAGTATTTGATAGTGTAGTTTTGTCTCTTTGCATTTGTATCCGGACGGAATACAGATGCGGGTGTGTATGCACAGTATCGGGGTTTTCCTGTAATTTATTACAGGACCAGTTTTCTGGGGTTGCCAGTTTGCATTCCGTTCCGGCCGGTTTTCCTTTGTTCTTTCCCGGCCGGACTTTTCCGATGGAGGGGGTTATTTGCAAGTTTGCAAATAACACTTTGAAGAAGGGGTTTATTGCAAAAAGGTTTGATATGATGGAATTTAAATGAGTATGGGTTTGTGGTGGGGCCGGCCACTGTTTGATTGGATTGGGTATGGCCGGCCACAGTTTTGGGCATGGAGTGGGGTTTTATTGTGAATGGATTAATTCATTTCATGTACATTTTTTTTAGTGGTCCCTCTCTTTGTGTGCTGTGAAGAATTTTTAATTTCTTTTTGCATGAGATTAATATATACACTCTTCACACTTGTTCCCTGAGAGCTTGCTCAATTATTTTCCAGTGAGCACTAGATTGATTCATAAGTGTGCAGGCTTCATTTCCTTTTTCCCAGAGAGCCTCTTCTCTTGATTTGGCCGAGCTCTTTTTCCTGCATGCTCATTTTCTCCATCTTGCATCAATGAAAGTCTAGTGCGAAATTCCTCCAAAAGAAATGGCAACCTCATAATCCCAAAAGAGACTAGTTGCTACACTATTCTACAGCAAATCTTGGGCGCGTCGGCTAGCCAACTTCGCGCCCGAGTTGCCTCGGTATAGAGGTGGGAGCCCGTAAAAGAATCCGGCTACGTGGTGCCCTTCCGACGAGGAGGAGACGGGACTTTTCCGCAGGAGATCGGGACCATGACGAGAAGACCGGAGGACTTGTATCGTCGGTATATCTCTATTCCCTTACTTGTAGTTAGCTAGACTAGTTAATGGTTCGATCCGGTTAAAGTGCGCGGTGGTGCCGGTTTGCTAAGTCTGCAAAATTTAAGTTTTTCACCGCTTCCGCATTCCGGCGTCGGATTGACGGCCGGGGCGCCGCCGTGCACCTACATACACACCCGCATCCGCGTTCCGAGGAACACGAATGCACACTGGATAAATCCAATACCAAAAGGTACACTAGGATCTGGCTTAAACCAAAGCCCGCTAGTGTAAACTGTCCGGACACTGTACGTGCACAAGTGCACGGATGTGACCGAACCCTGTCGCAAAACCATGCGACCTGTCGCAATACCATGCGACCTCTACTCTTTTGCCTAAAGGCGAAAAGCTTTCTGTGTGGGACTCTAAAGACTCGACACTACGCTGGCAGTGGGTTTAACCACAGACCGCAAGCGGCACTAGCTGTGCGTAACGGTCCCCAGGTAATGCCGACAAGAAGACCGATGAGGCGAAACCCATCTGAACTCCTACTGAGCCTGAGTGTGACATTCTCCGTACAGTCCGGTCTGTTCGTCTGATACATCGCATGGCGGGCCTAGGGGGCGGTAAACGTTAGTCCCCCAATAGCGGTACAAGTCGTGCCGGAGCGAAGCCCAAAACACCCTGAGATAACACTGGAAGCCTACCAGTATATCTCGTTTGCCCTGGCCAGGGACTACTCGTGTAATGGCTCTCCTAGACACAGCGCGATGTCAACCCCCAATACCGGGAGAGACGAATCCTGTCTAACCGTCACTGCCTCCAAGTGCTTCGGGACTGCACCCAACTACTACCTGTTTGCACGACTCTTTTGAGCCGTGGTAGGGTAGTAATCAAAGTGCAGTGGGAACACACTCGAGGCGAAGTGACAGTGTCAAGTCAGCGGACTAAGCTGTACTCATGTCACCTGGGAACTGATAACTGACGATAGGCATAATACCAACTAGTCAGTTCCCGACGAGTCCTGTCCAGTGTACCCGTAACCTAACGAGCACCCGCATACTATCTCAAGTACGACGTACTGACGGCTGTGGGACAGACCGTCTCCCACACTGGGATGAGAAGCGCATGCGCTGGTCTACTCCGGAGTATCGATGCCCTGTCTCGATAGTCCTGCGACCAGGGACCTGCATAAGGATGTGCTTATAGATTACCCAGCCCCCACTAGTGTGACTGCCATCACAACGCTGGTAATCAAGCAAAGATCCTAAGGGCTCCACTAATGTGTATAGGTGATATACTAAAATAAATACAAGTACACATTGAAGTAGAAACAAACCAAGTAGCACACTACTATTTTGAGCAAGATTGTATATACAAGGTGAATATCCCAAGCTTCCATTAAGTAATATACAAACTAGTATGATACAGTAATGGCCTCTAGGGCATATACACTAACAATCACATATTACACTTACGGTCACAGAAAAGAAAGTGTAAAACTACAACAGTTGGAATCCGCAACCTCTTTAGACATCGCATGCCTAATCAAATGAATTCCTTAGACATCGCATGCCTAACAATTATAAACCCCGCATTTTAGTCTCAATATCGAAAACACTTTTCAATATAAAGTCGGGCAATTCAACTGGATTCTCGACATTCAAAACGAATGCTCGTCGCAAACTTTAGTAGACGGTCGCACCCCCGATGCCGACAACAAAGTGCACTAAGGTGGAGCACCGCTGCCGCGAGCACCCGAACGGATGCTTTTTGGCGACGGGGTTCTCCTACAGTCACTTGGTCGGGGCTATGGGGCATAGCTGTCTATTAAGTTTACCGGCGAGTATCCGCGTATGCTACACGATTGCGACGGATTTTTGATCACATCAAAATTCCGTGGCAACCAATCAAATGAGACTAAATTGCTATGTTTATAACATTCATTCGGTTATCTCATAACAACTTGTGAATTCCAAATATTGTATCACATTCCAGGTAAATAGAAAATGTTAAACTTTCCGATCGAATATTCAAACACCCAAGTTTTCCCGAAACAGCTCAACACATGAAATAAGTTTAAAAACATCCACTTCATGCCACAGTAGCAACGGTCCAGCCGTAGAAGGGTCAAGCCAACGCCTCACATGTGGCACGCCGTACTGCCCCAAACCCTAAGGTTCAAAGGGCAGTTCAAGACGGTCACATAATCGAGTTAAGGTTTGTTGTCTTCTAGAGGGTCCATCGCGTTACTTGCACTACTTAGAACACCTTTAAACTAAAGAAAAATCCAACACTTGGAAATTTCCCGGCGGGGGAAAAATTGGGTATTTATATCCGGTCGAACTTTTTTTCATGCTCTAAAAATACCCGAAAGACAAAGTAAACAAAGTTAAATAATCCGATCGAATCATCGAGTCCCAATACAACCCCAGAACACTCAACTCTTGAGTCAAAATAAAAATACCCATAAAATATAAATCACAGAAATAGGAATTATGGTGGAAAAATGATGGCCTATCTCTTCTGTACGGCCGCGGAACCGCGGCCCAAGCAGGGTATTGCCGCGGTTCCACGGTGGAATGTTCGGATTAGGCTGTCGTTTTTCACCACAATTCTTATATTTCCCTGCTGAATTTTTCAGGTATTTTTAATTCAGAAAAAACCACAATTTCAGAAAATGTACAGAGAAGGGTTTTGGATTAGGGTTTCGGGTTCGATCGGGTTAATAACTTCGTCTACTCATCGCCTAAGGCTCTAGCTAGGCTCTGATACCACTGTAGGGTTCCTAGGCACACTCAAGTTGTTCCACAAGGCATCAACCATGCCAAATTAAAATTTTCTGGTGCCGAGAAACCCTAAACTAGATCGTTAACTAGAGATTAGGCGAAACTACAACAAGTAAACAACTTTACGAGAAAGTGAAAGGGGCTACAATCTTTGTAGATCCGGTCCACCACTTCCTTAGCTCCGTGATGACGTCCTTCCGCTGCAATCATCGGATCCCGGACTCTAGCGATGGTTTCGTCGAAGAAATGATCGGGCTACGTCGTCGACTTCGATGCCGAAGATGATCTAAGTCGAGGCGACTCAAACTCAAGCTCCACCTTCACTAGGTCATAAAACATGTGAAGATAACACACTCTACTACATGGCAAGTGGTAGAGGATGAAGAAATAGGAAGTGGGTTCACTTTGGATTTGGATTTCTCACTTGGAATCATCACTTGGAAATTTCTAGCAAGCTTTTTCTTTCTTCATGAAGAAGATGAAGAAGAAGGAAAAGAAAAAGAACTATGAATTATCTTCAAAAAGAAAATCAAGTGATGGTTATCATAATGCAACCATGGGTGAGATAAACTCATGTAGAGAATGAACTATGGTTTAGGTAAATGGTTACGGTAAAGGCAAAATACAAAATGGCTAGACTTTTCAAAGTTTCATGAAGCTTCAAGTATCAAACAAAGAAAAGCCACAATCTTATATTTTTCCAAAAATAAATAAAAAGAATAAATAAGTAAATCAAACCCTAACCATTAACCTAATCAAGGTTTAAAGCATACACACACCCAAGTTTGCATGTATCATCAAACATGATACAAACTAGTGCACAAAAATATATCACATATATAACTTGTGCACATCAAGTGAGAAAGTTAATCTTAAGTGAACAAATACTAGTTAATGTAAAATAATATATCAAATATATAATTATACATTAAATCATTAAATCAACACTTTATTTAATGATCCGGTCATAATGCATATAACCGACTAATATCAAGTGTATCAATGTATCGAATCAACACTTGATTCGATAACCCGGCTATATCACATATAACCTGCCGATAATACAAATCGCGAGAATAGAATACAGTATCACATACTGGTATTATTCTCGGTCCCGCACATATCTTATATGCGCTCTTATTTCGTTTCGCTTGAGCCAGGAAACCTCTGTGTAGGACTCTAAAGACTCGTCAATACGCCGGCAGTAGGTGATGATCATATCAAACACCCACAAGCCGTAAGCGGTCTGCTAAACGTAACGGCCACCCGGGTATTGAGCGATCAGAAGATCAACGAGCAAGCCCGCTCACACTCCTGTGAATCCAACCAGTAACACTTACCGTACAGTCTGGTCTCGTCGTCTAATATGTCGCATATCTTGCCTAGGGGTGGTAAACGTCAGACCCCAATAGCTCGATAAGTCGTGTCGATATGAGGTCTATAACAGTTCGAGAAACTACAGGTAACACTTACCAGTAAATCTCAGCAACCCTGGCCAGGGATTTCCGGTTATAGCCAATCGAACACAGCGCAACATCAACTCCCTATACCGGGAGAGACGAATCCCCTCCTTTCGCTCATTGCCTCCATGTGATTCGGGACTGTACCCAAAAACCACCGTTTTGCATGCCTTCTTGGACGTGGTAAGGTGGAAATCAAAGCACAGTGGGAATCACACAAGACTTTATGACGATCTCGGGTCTACAGACTAACCTGTACCAGTGTCACCTGAGAACTGCCATCTGACGTAAGGTATAATACCATCTGGGAGTTCTCGGCGAGTCCGTCCAGTGTACCCAGTCTCCACTGAGCACCCGTATATCATCTCTGATGTCAAACACCAATGGATATGGGATCATCCATCGCCCATCTGCATCGGTCGAGAAGGTATACGCTAGTCTACTCTGGTATATCGATGCCCCGTCTCGATACACCCACGACTAGGGACCTTGAAGGATGTACTTATGGACTACCATGTCCCCACTAGTATGATCCGCATCATAGTTCAGGTAGTCAAGTACACATCCTAAGGGCTTTACCAACATGTAACAGAGAGACAATCAGTGTACACGTTAAGATAAAGAGCAACCAGATAGCATACTATCATGTCGAGCAAGAAAGTCCTCCCTATATATGTCCCATCATCTACTACAATATACATCCCATGTTCAGTAATGGCCTCTAGGGCATACATATAACTAACATCACCTACTGCCGGCGTATTGGCGAGTCTTTAGAGTCCTACATAGAGGTTTTACTGGCTTAGGCAAAACGAAATAGGATCACATATGTGATATGTGCGGGACCGAGAATAATGCGTGTATGTGATACCGTATTCTATTCTCGTGACTTTTGTATCAGCCGGTTGGATGTGATATAGCCGGGTTATTGGATCAAGTGTATGTAGAACGAGATCGTCATAGAGTCTTGTATGATTCCCACTGTGCTTTGATTTCAACCTAACCATTTGGATTAACATTCCCTCGACGTAGATCATCTTTGGCCTCGAAGACTTCAAGCAAAGACGCTCCTTCTTCATCGTGAAGCCATGCAAGATCCCGGGAGAACCACGATCGCAGCGAAGGGACTACTTCAAGGAGCTTTTGAAGTGAAGGACCAATCTACAAAGGTTGTATTTTCTTCTTAGCTTAGTTGTAAAGATGTATTCTTGCATGTGTAACCCTAATAATCTAGCAAAGATCCCGGCTTTGGGTTGTTCGGCATGTCTAAATTTTTATCCGGGCATGGTTGATACCTTATAAACCCTTGTATGAGTGCCTAGGAACCCTACAGTGGTATCAGAGCCTAGCTAGAGCATTAGGCGACATGTATACGAAGTTAAATCTCAGATCGAACCCCGAAACATCGAAAATGACCCCTCTCTGGAGATTTTGTAAAAATGTGATTTTTTCTGCATTAAAAATACTCAAAAAATCAACAGGGAATTCTAAGAGTTACTGTAAAACACGACATCCTAATTACACTAAAGAGCCGCGAAACCGCGGCAATACCTTATCTTTTTCAGCACATCATTTTTCTGCAACCTGAATAATTTTTAGACACCAAAAAATTCCAACAGAAAACTGATGTGAACAAAAATGAGGTTTTTGGAATTTTGGTCGATCGGATAAGCAAAACGCATTAGAACAAGCTAGGCAAGGTTAATGGCGTGGCTCTGATACCATGTTGCGCCACGGCAGCGCCCCGGCCGTCTATCCGAGGCCAAAATGCGGAATCAAAAATTTTCCTTACTTGGAAACTGGCGCTACCGCGGACAATTAACCCGGATCGTAACCATTAACCGATACTAGCTAACAAGAGATGGGGTGAGAGATGTACCGAGTGATCCGAGTCCTCCGGTCTTCTCGTCGTCGTCCCGATCTCCCGCGGATCCTCCGGTCGTCACATCCTTGCCGGAAGGGCACCATATCGTCTGTATCTTTTACGGGCTCCCACCTCAATACCGAGGCAACTCGGGCACGAAGCTGGAAAGTCGACGTGCCCAAGATTTGCTGTAGAATGTAGTGTGGATGATGCTTGTCTCATTTGGGGTTTGTAGTTGCCTTGATGGAGGAATAAAGTTATGAAAAATGGTGCTTTCATTTTTCCAAAACTAGATCAATGAGATAATGAAATGAGTGCTACAACAAAATGGAAATTTCTCTCATCCTTGCACAAAAAGTGGCCGGCCATTCTTATCAAGAAATGGTGGAGGGAATGAAACAATATGTAGCATGAAGGGAGGTAATTGTAGGATCAATCAAGAGGTGACCACAAACAAACATTATCATAACAAAAGCACATCCAAAACATACCCTCTCAAATCACCATTAAAGCAAGTGATGGTGCAAGATAAGAATGGTATCAAAAAGATGCTTTTATAATATCTCATCTTACAAATAAACCCTCCACAAAATGTTATTTGCAAACTTGCAAATAACACCCTCCATCGGAAAAGTCCGGCCGGGAAAGAACAAAGGAAAACCGGCCGGGACGGAAAGCAAACTGGCAACTCCAGAAAACTGGTCCCGTAATAAATTACAGGAAAACCCCGATACTGTGCATACACACCCGCATCTGTATTCCAACCGGATACAAATGCAATGAGACAAAATCTACACTATACTAAACTAGGATCCGGCTTAAACCAAAGCCGGCTAGTAATATCCGTTCGATCCTGATCCGTGCAATACCACACGTATCTGATCGAACCCCGCCATATATCCATACGGCTACTAGTACAAACCGTCTGATCCTGATCCGTGCAATACCACACGTATCTGATCGGACCCTGCCATATCTCCATACGGCCTCTACAGCGTTTCGCCCGAAAGCTTGAGTAACTGAAAGTGTGGTGGACTCTAAAGACTCGTCAATACAATGGCTGTGGATTTAACCACTAGCACGTCAGAGGTATTAGCCACTACGTGACGGGCCACCAGCTATTGACCAAAAGGGACGTCGATGAGCGAACTCATCCTGACACCCTACTGAGCCTGTCAGTGACAATATCTGTACAGTCCGGTCCGTTCGTCTATGAGGATCGCATGTCGGGCCTAGGGGGTTGGTAAAAGTCAGACTCCCAAAGGCGGTACAAGTCGTGTCGGAGTGTAGCCCAGAACGCCCTGAGATACTACTGGAATACCTACCAGTAAATCTCCTGCCTCGGCCGAGGGCTTTGCGTAATGGCTCTCCTAGACACAGCGCGACCTCACCCCCAATACCGGGAGAGACGAACCCCTGCAGATCCGCTCACTGCCTCCATGTGGCTCGGGACTGTACCCAACTAAAACCTGTTTGCACGACTCCTTTGAGCCGTGGAAGGGTAGTAATCAAAGCACAGTAGGGACTCACACGAGACAAATGACGATCTCAGGTCGATGAACTAACCTGTACACATGTCACCTGGGAACTGCTATCTGACGTCTGGTATAATCCCAACTAGCAGGTTCCCGGCGAGTCCTGTCCGGTGTACTCATAACCCAATGAGCACCTGTAAACATCTTAGGTGAACCAACAGACACCAGTGGCTTGTGAGACCGGCCACCGCCCCTCGTCGGGGTCTCGACTGTATACACTAGTCTACTAATGGAGTATCGATGCCCTGTCTCGAAACTCCTACGACTAGGGACCTTTTAAGGATGTGCTTATAGACCCCAGCTCCCACGTATATGATCGCCATTATACTGCTGGTCGTCAAGCAAGAATCCTAGGGGCTCTATCAACGTGTAATAGCGACCTTTAAGGTCACCTGAAACAGTACACGATGATAAAGGTAAACCAGATAGCATACTATCATCTCGAGTAAGACTGTCCTACCGGGATAGGTCCTCCCTCAATCACTGCAATCACGTGCCTGTGATCCAATAATTGACTCTGAGGGCACTATCTCCAACAATCTCCCACTTGCACTCAAGGCTAATTATTGCGATGTCGCGTACTCACAGCCCGTGTGATACCGAACACCCAACTCCTCTACTAGTCAGTCTCACAAAGCTCGTTTGCGAAACTATTGCGTTCGAGGAATAGCCTCAGTGAGTGGATCCGCTGTGATGTTTCTTTCTATGTCTCTCTATATCTCAAGTTCGCGGAGAAAACCATCTCCCGAAATGAGCAATACCTGTCTTAGAGTATGTCTGGATATCTGATGGGACCTAGCTCATAAATGAACTCCAAATCCAAACTTCTTAGACTGTATCGACAACTGAACTTAATCAGTATCCTGCGCCATGCCTCCCTCAGTATCTGCCTGGATCACCTGTCCAGAATACTGTCCCTCGTCAGAGGGAGAACTATAACTCTGACAACCTCCTTGTCGTCCATGTCACCTTGGAAGCCTGGAGTGATAACCGTCTCCTAAAGGAGGCAGCCGTTATCATATCCCTAGAACATCCACTTATGTTCTAAAACTGCTTCCGACTGTTCCTCCAGGATTAGATCAATATCAACTTATTGCATCTAGTGCAAGAACAACATCTGGTGTGGTACTTGACATCTCATGATTGACTCAATTGCCTAAGCAAGTGATCTGTCAATCATGCGTATCCCTTTCCCCTTTAGTCTGTTGGACACCTTTAGAGAGGGTGACTCCATCACCTGCAGGTACACTACCGTACCAGGAGTCGTCCATTCTAAATACTCTTAGAATGCTGTCAAAGTACCCTGATTGGGAAACCACCCAAATCTAGATCTAAAACCATAGGTCTAGTAACCAGTATGTCTGATATAATGTCCAAGTCCCATGTGGAGAAAACACCGTGTGACGACCAAAGTATAACCGATCGTAGTATAGGAATATCACTTCCTACTACCTTCTCAACAGATCCATCCCCTATTCTGATGACGTCAAACCCATGACTGTCACATCAGAAACAGATGATCTAACTCCGCTATATCTGCTTTAGTCTATAAATAGACATAAGCCTGATGTCCACCAATGCTTCCACTGCTCCCACTGACTACGACAACCCTCTGGCAGAGTCATATAGACGTGCACTTCTAAAGCTAGTTTAGAACGACGCTATACTCATCCTTCTGCCGGGTCTCGCAGCCTGGAACAACAACAATGGCAAGTGTGGGTAAACAAGAACTTCCTTGTCACCGTCCTTGAGGCTACCGGAGTGCCTCTCGGGTGCCTGAAGTTACCCATCATATCTGCGGAGTGGCCAATGGAATGTCAAATCAGATTGAATCTTTAGGTTCCTTATCAAATCTTCAGTAATCGTTTGCGGTTCTGGAATCACTTCCAGTTCTACCATACTCCCACTACTGTTTTTGAAAAAATCCATTTTTAATAAAAATGTGGCGAGTCAAGAACAATATCTCTATTGATCTTCCAGATGGTAGAAAATCAACCCTCGTCATAGCCTGGGTCAACCCACAAACAGCCACTACAGAAACGTGCCTTGAGTTATCCGGAGTCTGGTTTTAAGCATAAGCCGGACAACTCCCCGTACCTTAACAATGTCAAGATATGAACTGTTCTATATCCAATATAGAAACAGAGGCACTGATTTAATTGAACCAGATTCAAATCATGCAGCTGTCTCCAGTGCATGTCAACTAAATGGAGAGAGGCCGATCAGCGTTACTCAACTTAGGAATGCTTCCAATTATGAGTAACCTGAAAGAGAAGCAATTTCTCTTTATCATTACTATCAACTGAATACCATACACAAGTATCTACATCTTCGATCACTTTGAAGAATCCCGATACTTGCTACACCTGGTTCTCTACTCTATTCAAATACCTATAACTCCTCAAAACTTAGACCCTGTGTTTCTACGAAACACATGTCTAAGAACTAGAGAAGTTAAAAGTAAACAGAATATGGTATGAGGACCAACCCCTCTGTCCCAATGGACACTGGACAACATACAATACTCTGTATAAGTCCGCTGAGTCTAACAACTCATTCACTGTGCGTCGTAGGTTGAAAACTGTACTTATGGTTAAGAAGAATTACACCGCTGTTTGATGCTCCTTACCTAACCATCCACTGATATAGGTAAATGTCATCGACATAATATCAAAAAGTATATCTCACTCTATGAAAATAGACGTACAGATATATCAATTTGAAATTGGTGCACAACAGCGGATATTCAAAACCAAATATTTGCCGACCGGCAATTAACCCAGGTGATCTCCTCAAATATCACCGATTACAGCGAATCCCGATATAATGAGGATGATCACCCAATTCCCAATAACTTACTCCCACTCATCATCTGTAAAACCATACAGATATGAGAATCCAACCTGGTAAATACATACCCTGGAGTAAATGTCTAATCGGGAAATCAGTTTTCTTTTAACAGTACACAGTGAAACTGAAACATTGAAATGTTTCGGTGGGGTATCCTGGTATTCCTAGTAATGCCTCTACCATTATCCAGATTCACAACTATAACCTTATAATTCTTTGCCACCTGTCCAAATCCCTTTATATGTCTTTTGTCAATACCGTCTGCACACCCCTTTAGGCCAAATGGTTTTCTTCCTTCCCTACTGTTCGGCACCAGCCTATGGTTTGGAAGAAGACTATCCAATAAGCATAATGGGTGTACTGTCCTAATCCTAGGAGCACTCACAATGCGAGAGAAGGTGAAGAGAAAAGACAGCCGAATAAACTGTATTCCTATTTCTCCTGGACCAGAATCCATCCCCGAACCGGAACAAGTTCCTTTCGAGTTCGTATATAACCATACGATGGAGTATCCAAAAACTTGGGATCTTCGTAGTGATACGGAGTGTCCTGGAGAAATACAAAGGTGATTTGGGATTGGCGAAGAAATACTTGGTTTGGTCGTGAATATCAGTCGTAATTTACTTTGCCCTCTTACTAATCCCTTTCTTTGTCTTAATCTTAATACCTTCTGTAAACCATCGTTATGCTAATTGGTTTTCTTCATTCCCCACCGTTCGGCACCAGCCTAAGGTTTGGAAGAAGACTATCCAATTTGCGTAATAGGTGTACTATCTCCTAAACCAAGGAGTACTCACAACTTGAGAGAAGGTAAAAGGGAAAAGACAACTGAATGATCCTATCCGTTTTCTCCAGAACCGGAAACCATCCTCGAAGTCCTTCGAGTTCGTATATAACCATACGATAGTTTTGTCCAATGGAAGTGGACGTTCGTAGTAATACGGGGTGTCCTGGAGAAAAGGGTAAAAGTAGGAGTGGCAATGAGGTTTGCAACTCTGACAATCCAAATGCCTGTGTTACGAAGGTTCGGTCAACTTGGTCACTGAGTCATAGTCTAAGGGTCGGGTCAAAGGTCGCTGCCAAAGAGAGAGAGAAAAGAAACACTCAGCGTGCACTCTAACCAAGATCAGAATGGTTATCACTTTATCTAATCTGGAAACCTCCCACTGTAACCTCAAATTCTTCCCCAAACCTGAAAGAAGAATTAGTCGGGATCACCCGAGGAATAAACCAACTCATCAGTGGGAATCGGGATCCAACTATCATAGCATGATAACTTGACGGAATCCACTCAAGTCACCACACTCCAGAAGGTATGCGCATATCTGGCAAGTTTCAGTTCTTTTGAAACTCCCGATGTGATTTTTTACCCCAAGCGGTATATGACCTTGACTAGGTCAACAAACCATAAACCGCCAGTCAAGTTCAACCCGTCATTATTCTGGATTGCATTAAACCCACCCGAACGTGCCCTTGACTAGGTCAACAAGGCCGCACGACTGTCTTAACCAATCCCACTTATGCAACAAACAAGTACCACATAGCTACCGAACACTACGTCTTGACTAGGTCAACAAACGGAGCACGAATACCAAATAATACCTGTAGGAAATGACGGAGGGCTACGGCTGGTTTTTGGCGAAAAACCTTTAACGTAATGAACTTGATATCGTCGAAGGAACTGCATAGCCTTTTATAAAAATATAGTGACGAAAACCTTTGCTAAAGAGGTCACTCCCGGTGAAGGGATCTCGGCTCTTTCCCCGTAGAATGAGGTGCAGGATATTCCAACTGAATACCACGATGCAAAGCAAAAGTAATCGGCTATAGTGAAGTTAATGCCCTGACGCAAACTTCTGTCCAAGGGGTCACTCCCGGTGAAGGGATCTCGGCCCTTGCCTCGTCGACTGAGGAGCAGGATATTCCAAATGAATACCACGATGCAAAACAAAAGTGAGCGTCCTTGCAATAACAGCTTTTTGAAAAATTATTCCAACAACATCAGATTAGGTTTGTTTAGCTTGCATTGATCCGAATCAACGCAGTCCCATCAATTGATCACACCACAAAGAACGAAAATATACTGACGTACGTATATGCCATCCGCATTCGCCACTGGGTCCCGTCATCACCCGTTAGGTTAGCTAACTAACGGCAGAGCGGGGACTGGACTAGCGCGGATGAAAAACATATACAACATCTACTAATATATATACCAATATATAGTATTTCGCTCAAGGCGTGAATAAAATGCAACATCACAGAAATGTACAGCATCACAGAACAATACAGATATCTGGAAGCCCCGGGTTTCACAGAGCCGCTGCTGAAACCCGACGTTCCCCTGGTCGTGTGGATAGCCTGTGCAATGAAAACCTAGACCCCTACGGGCGCGGCAAGTCACCCGCCAAAACCTGAAGCGAGGCAGCCCCCTTCAGCACCGTGAATGGACCACCCAGCACTTCACGGAATCCGGTAACTTGGGCACCCCTCCTGGGTCAACCTGTACCCCCTACGAGTGCGGCGAATAGCCCGCCAATTCCAGACTGAAGCCCCCTCCGTCTCAATGCCATGAGATGCGGGCTCGTTGCCCTCCAGAACCCGGCTATCCGTGCACCCCTCCGCGGGGTAACCCTAGTACAGAAAGTAAAATATACATACACCGGGTACATCGACCGCAACCAGGTCGTGCCCCAAAAGAATAATACAATCAGGCAGTGACGGCAGTCCACATGTCGGACGCTCGTCCCGCAATATCAAATGTATATAATACAACAAAACTGTACTAACATTGCATCCAGGCTATCCCCCACGACCGATCCGCAACAACACAGCATAAACATAGAACATCAACGTGAAAGTCACGTTCGCAAATCCGTCTAACCGGGCTATAGCAGTTAGACGGGATTTACCGATCAAGTGACATTCACGGTCGCAGATATAATGTAAATACTGTGAAATAATGTGTTTAAAATATCCGATCAATCAAACAATTAACAAGTGGGCTCCCAAGTGAAACTGTAGCAGTCACAGAAGATCTGGGCCCAAATTTAATATTCCAAAAGCCCTATTTTCAGCCCAGAAAGCAACTGAACAAAAACGACCAAGTGACCTTACCATAGTGCGGCGGAACCGCGGCCCAAAGGGGGTTTTGGCCGTGGTTCCGCGCTCCAACTAGGGAATCACTTTGTCGTTTTTCTACAGTAACCTTATCTTTTTCAGCACATCATTTTTCTGCAACCAGAAAAATTTTTAGACACCAAAAAATTCCAACAGAAAACTGATGTGAACAAAAATGAGGTTTTTGGAATTTTGGTCGATCGGATAAGCAAAACGCATTAGAACAAGCTAGGCAAGGTTAATGGCGTGGCTCTGATACCATGTTGCGCCACGGCAGCGCCCCGGCCGTCTATCCGAGGCCAAAATGCGGAATCAAAAATTTTCCTTACTTGGAAACTGGCGCTACCGCGGACAATTAACCCGGATCGTAACCATTAACCGATACTAGCTAACAAGAGATGGGGTGAGAGATGTACCGAGTGATCCGAGTCCTCCGGTCTTCTCGTCGTCGTCCCGATCTCCCGCGGATCCTCCGGTCGTCACATCCTTGCCGGAAGGGCACCACATCGTCTGTATCTTTTACGGGCTCCCACCTCAATACCGAGGCAACTCGGGCACGAAGCTGGCAAGTCGACGTGCCCAAGATTTGCTGTAGAATGTAGTGTGGATGATGCTTGTCTCATTTGGGGTTTGTAGTTGCCTTGATGGAGGAATAAGGTTATGAAAAATGGTGCTTTCATTTTTCCAAAACTAGATCAATGAGATGATGAAATGAGTGCTACAACAAAATGGAAATTTCTCTCATCCTTGTACAAAAAGTGGCCGGCCATTCTTATCAAGAAATGGTGGAGGGAATGAAACAATATGTAGCATGAAGGGAGGTAATTGTAGGATCAATCAAGAGGTGACCACAAACAAACATTATCATAACAAAAGCACATCCAAAACATACCCTCTCAAATCACCATTAAAGCAAGTGATGGTGCAAGATAAGAATGGTATCAAAAAGATGCTTTCATAATATCTCATCTTACAAATAAACCCTCCACAAAATGTTATTTGCAAACTTGCAAATAACACCCTCCATCGGAAAAGTCCGGCCGGGAAAGAACAAAGGAAAACCGGCCGGGACGGAAAGCAAACTGGCAACTCCAGAAAACTGGTCCCGTAATAAATTACAGGAAAACCCCGATACTGTGCATACACACCCGCATCTGTATTCCAACCGGATACAAATGCAATGAGACAAAATCTACACTGTACTAAACTAGGATCCGGCTTAAACCAAAGCCGGCTAGTAATATCCGTTTGATCCTGATCCGTGCAATACCGCACGTATCTGATCGAACCCCGCCATATATCCATACGGCTACTAGTACAAACCGTCCGATCCTGATCCGTGCAATACCGCACGTATCTGATCGGACCCTGCCATATCTCCATACGGCCTCTACAGCGTTTCGCCCGAAAGCTTGAGTAACTGAAAGTGTGGTGGACTCTAAAGACTCGTCAATACAATGGCTGTGGATTTAACCACTAGCACGTCAGAGGTATTAGCCACTACGTGACGGGCCACCAGCTATTGACCAAAAGGGACGTCGATGAGCGAACTCATCCTGACACCCTACTGAGCCTGTCAGTGACAATATCTGTACAGTCCGGTCCGTTCGTCTATGAGGATCGCATGTCGGGCCTAGGGAGTTGGTAAAAGTCAGACCCCCAAAGGCGGTACAAGTCGTGTCGGAGTGTAGCCCAGAACGCCCTGAGATACTACTGGAATACCTACCAGTAAATCTCCTGCCTCGGCCGAGGGCTTTGCGTAATGGCTCTCCTAGACACAGCGCGACCTCACCCCCAATACCGGGAGAGACGAACCCCTGCAGATCCGCTCACTGCCTCCATGTGGCTCGGGACTGTACCCAACTAAAACCTGTTTGCACGACTCCTTTGAGCCGTGGAAGGGTAGTAATCAAAGCACAGTGGGAACTCATACGAGACAAATGACGATCTCAGGTCGATGAACTAACCTGTACACATGTCACCTGGGAACTGCTATCTGACGTCTGGTATAATCCCAACTAGCAGGTTCCCGGCGAGTCCTGTCCGGTGTACTCATAACCCAATGAGCACCTGTAAACATCTTAGGTGAACCAACTGACACCAGTGGCTTGTGAGACCGGCCACCGCCCCTCGTCGGGGTCTCGACTGTATACACTAGTCTACTAATGGAGTATCGATGCCCTGTCTCGAAACTCCTACGACTAGGGACCTTTTAAGGATGTGCTTATAGACCCCAGCTCCCACGTATATGATCGCCATTATACTGCTGGTCGTCAAGCAAGAATTCTAGGGGCTCTATCAACGTGTAATAGCGACCTTTAAGGTCACCTGAAACAGTACACGATGATAATGGTAAACCAGATAGCATACTATCATCTCGAGTAAGACTGTCCTACCGGGATAGGTCCTCCCTCAATCATTGCAATCACGTGCCTGTGATCCAATAATTGACTCTGAGAGCACTATCTCCAACATCCAAGTTGAGTCCTTTACCAATTCGAGTTTCCAGAGTGATAAGGACGACTCTAAGTCACACTCGGGATTTGTCTTTACACTTTACGGAGAGGCGGTTAGCTGGAAGAGTTCCAAGCAGGAAACCGTGGCAGACTCGACGATGGAGGCTGAATACATCGCTGCCAACGATGCTGTCAAAGAGGCTGTCTGGATCAAGAAGTTCATTACTGAACTTGGAGTGGTTCCATCCTTTGAGCATCCAAAACCTTTGTATTTTGATAACAATGGAGCGGTGGCTTTGGCCAAGGAACCCAGGTCCCATCAGCGATCCAGGCATATTCTGAGGCGGTATCACCTGATCCGGGAGATAGTAGATCGCCGGGAGATCGAGGTCAGGAGGGTTGACATGAAGAACAACACTGCGAATCCACTCACGAAGGCCATTCCCCAGATACAGTTTGAGAAACTCTTCAGGATGCTTGGTATGCGATACTACAGCAGCTGGCCCTAGTGAAAGTGGGAGATTGTTAGTTGTATGTATGCCCTAGAGGCTAGTATTGTACAGATGATGTATATTATATTGGATGCTTGGACATATATAGAGAAGACTTTCTTGCCCGATATGATAGTATGCTATCTGGTTGCTCTTTATATTAACATGTATACTTGTCTCTTGATACTATCTTATAGTTACATGTTGGTAAAGCCCTTAGGATGTGTACTTGACTACCAGGACTATGATGCAGATCATACTATTGGGACCATGGTAGTCCATAAGTACATCCTTTAATGTTCCTAGTCGTAGGTGTATCGAGATAGGGCATCAATATACCAGAGTAGACTAGCGTATACGCTTCTCGACCCGTACGATGGGCGATGGATGATCCCATATCCATTGGTGTTTGACATCAGAGATGGTATACGGGTGCTCAGTGGAGACTGGGTACACCGGAAGGACTCGCCGAGAACTCCTAGATGGTATTATACCTCACGTCAGATGGCAGTTCTCTGGTGACACTTGTGCAGGTTAGTCTGTAGACACGAGATCGTCATAGAGTCTTGTGTGATTTCCACTGTGCTTTGATTTCCACCTTACCACGTCCAAGAGGGCGTGCAGAACGGTGGTTTTTGGGTACAGTCCCGAGTCACATGGAGGCAACGAGTGATAAGAGGGGTTTCGTCTCTCCCTGTATTCGGGGTTGATATTGCGCTGTGCTCGATTGGCCATAACAGGGAAGTCCCTGGCCAGGGTTGATTTAGAGATTTACTGGTAAGTGTTACCAGTAGTTTCTCAACCCGTTACGAGCCTCACATCCGCACGACTTATTGGTTATTGGGGTCTGACGTTTACCACCCCTATACTTGGTATGCGACATATCAGACGAGGAGACCGGACTGTACGACAAGTGTTACCGTTAGGCTTTTACAGGAGTTGGAGAGGGCTTGCTTGCTGATCTTCTGATCGCTCAATACCCGGGTAGCCATTACGTCCAGCTAGTACCGCTGACGGCTTGTGGGTGCTTGATGTGATCATCACCTACTGCCGGCGTATTGATGAGTCTTTAGTGTCCTACATAGAGGTTTTACTGGATCAGGCAAAATGAAACAGGATCACATATATGATATGTGTGGGACGGAGAATAATGCGTGTATGTGATACCGTATTCTATTCTTGCGACTTTTGTATCAGCCGGTTGTATGTGATATAGCCGGGTTATCGGATCAAGTGTTGATTCGATAAGTTGGTACATTTTGTGTTAGTCGGTTATATGCGATATAACCGGATTATTAAATCAAGTGTTGATTTAATAATTTAGTGTACAATTGTATATGTGATATACTAATTTACATTAACTAACTTTTGTTCACTTAAGGATTTTTCTCACATGTGCACAACTTTAATATATATGTGATATATATTAAAATGTGTTTTCTTTTTGTATCATGGTTGTTGATACATCATTCATGGGTGTGTAAGACATACACCATTCTATTTATTATGGTGGGTTATAATTATTTAAGGTAATTACAAAATTAGTGGAGATTTAGAAAGAGCATGAAGCTTGTAGAAGCTTGCTTTGCTTTGACAAAGTCCACTAACTTTGTCTTTACTTTATATTTTTTGTTAACCTAGCCATTTGGATTAGCCATGGTTATGTCTCTACATGAGTTAGTATATGATACTCACTCACCCATGGTTAGCTCACTTGACTTGATCATTATCCTCATCGTTTTCATTTGTTAATCTTCTTCTTCTTTGAGCAAAAGAAAAAGTTTGCTAGGGTTTTCAAAAGTAACAAATAAAAGTGAGAAAAATAATTCTAAGGTGTACCCACTTCCTATTTCCTCATCCTCTACTAGACAAGCACATAGTTTAGGGTGTTTGCTTCACTAATTCTCTAGTTAGTGAAGAAGAAGCTTGAGTTCGTATTCCCTCGACGTAGATCATCTTTGGCCACGAAGACTTCAAGTAAGGACGCTCCTTCTGCATCGTGAAGCCATGCAAAAGCCCGGGAGAACCACGATCACAGCGAAGGGACAACTTTAAGGAGCTTTTGAAGTGAAGGACCGATTTACAAAGGTTGTATTTTCTTCTTCGCTTAGTTGTAATGATGTATTCTTGCACGCGTAACCCTAATAATCTAGCAAAGATCCTGGCTTTGGGTTGTTCGGCACGTCTAAATTTTTATCCGGGCATGGTTGATACCTTATAAACCCTTGTATGAGTGCCTAGGAACCCTACATTCGCAAGGGAATATCTTCTACCTAATCGAGAAAAAAAAGGTGTTTTATTTCTCGGCCTGCCACCTTTTTGAGAAAAAGCGAATTTCTTGTGAAGAAATTAGTGGTCATAAGGTAGAACTGGAAAGAGTTTCATCTATACAAACTGCAGCTGATGATTTGGTAGAACCGGAGGATTCAACAGTTTCCAACGAACCTCAGCCTCTCCGCCGATCGGGTAGGGTTCCTCATCCACCTGAGAGATACATCGGTTTCTCTATGACAGTGGGAGTGAGGATTGCATCATGAGATGATGACCAGACTTGTTTCGAGAAGGCCATCAAGAGTGAGGACTCTATGAGTATGGCTGGATGCTTAGCGATCTGAGATGGAATCAATATACACTAACAAAGTATGGACTTTGGTTGCTTTATCTGAAGGGTTAAATCCCCATCAGGAGCAAGTATATCTTGAGAAGATTACTAGGTGTACATGGAAAAGTTGAGACTTTCAAAGCTATGCTTAAGTCCATCCAGATCCTACTCGCCATTGCTACATACCATGACTACGATATCTGGCGGTTGGGTGTCAGGACGGCTTTTCTAAATAGTGATTTGGAAGAGAGCGTCTATAAGTACACAGCCAGAGGGTTTCATAGACAGTGGGAGCAGCGGAAACGTGTGCAAGTTGTTTTATGGGATAAATCAGGTATCGCGGAGTTAGAACATCTGTTTTGATGTGGTAGTCAAAGAGTTTGACTTCATCAAAATGGCAGATGAACCTTGTATATACAAAAAGGTAGTAGGGAGTATGGTGGTGATCCTTGTATAGTATGTGGATGACATACTCTTGATAGGGAAGGTTTTTTCTATGCTACGCTCGGTCAATCTCATCTTATCACAAGGATTCTCCATATAGGATCAATGTGATACCTCCTGAATCCTGGATTTTGGGTCTATAAGATAGATCTAAATGGATGTTAGGATTCTCGCTAGGTGTAGTGAGATGGTATCATTCGATCCTGGGGAGAATCACTGGAATGGTTCCAGGGTGGTAAGGTAGACTGAATGTCAGTCACAGGCATTGTCTTTACCCTTAGTGGAGGGACGGTATGTTGGAAGAGTTCCAAGCTAGATACCGTGACACACTAGACGATTAAAGGCAATATACATCGTTACCAAGGATACTACCAAAGAGGCAGTCGGGATATATATTAGTTCATGAGATGAACTTCGTTCCTACCATTGTGTGACAATGGAGCTGCGGCTTATGCATAGGAACCCCCATCCCATCAAAGGTCCAGACATATTCTTAGGCAGTATCGCCTGATCATGGAGATGGTTGATCTCCAGGGAGATCGAGGTTAGGAGAGTAGACGCAGAGGACAACAGCGCGGATCCACTTTTAAAGGCCTATTTGCCAGTAGAGACTTTTATGGGATGGTTGAGTATGAGATACTTCAACCACAGCTGATTGTTGGGTATGCGATACCACAACAGATGGTCCTAGTGCAAGTGGGAGATTGTTAGTGATATGTATGCCCTAGACGCCATTACTGTACATACAATGAATATTGTAGTGGATGCTTGGACATATATAGGGAGGACTTTCTTGCTCGACATGATAGTATGCTATCTGGTTGCTCTTTATCTTAACATGTGCTCTGATTGTCTCTATGTTGCATGTTGATAAAGCCCTTCGGATGAGTACTTGACTACCAGGACTATGATGCATATCATACTAGTGGGGACAGTGTAATCGCTAAGTACATCCTTCAAATGTTCCTAGTTGTCGGTGTATCGAGACAGGGCATCGATATACCAGAGTAGACTAGCGTATGCTTCTCGACCCATGTAGATGGGCGATGGATGATCCCATATCCATTGGTGTTTGACATCAGAGACAGTATACGGGTGCTCAGTGGAGACTGGGTACACTGGACGGACTCGCCGAGAACTCCCAGATGGTATTATACCTCACATCAGATGGCAGTTCTCCGGTGACACTGGTACAGATTAGTCTGTAGATCCGAGATCGTCATAGAGTCTTGTATGATTCCCACTGTGCTTTGATTTCCATCATACCACGTCCAAGAGGGCATGCAAAACGGTGGCTTTTGGGTACAGTCCTGAATCACATGGAGGCAATGAGCGATAGGAGGGGTTTCGTCTCTCCCGGTATAGGGAGTTGATGTTGCGCTGTGCTCGATTGGCCATAATTGGAAATCCCTGACCAGGGTTGCTGAGATTTACTCGTAAGTGTTATCAGTAGTTTCTCAAACTGTTATGGACCTCATATCGACATGACTTATCAAGCTACTGGTGTCTGACTTTTACCACCCGTAGGCGAGATATGCGACATATCAGACGAAGAGACCGGACTGTACGGGAATGTTACTGATTGGATTCGCAGGAGAATGTACAGGCTTGCTTGTTGATCTTCTGATCGCTCAATACCTGAGTGGCTGTTACGTTTAGCTGACCGCTTGCAGCTTGTGGGTGTTTGATATGATCATCACCTACTGCCGGCGTATTGACGATTCTTTAGTGTCCTACACAGAGGTTTCCTTATTCCGGCAAAACGGAGTAGGAGCACATATGTGATATGTGCGGGACCGAGAAAAATATGTGTATGTGATACCGTATTATATTCTGGCGATATGTGATATCGGCCGGGTATATGTGATATAGCCGGGTCATCGGATCAAGTGTTGATTCGATGTACTCATACAGATTATATTAGTCGATTATTTGTGAAATAGCCAGATTATCGAATCAAGTGTTGATTCGATAATTTAATGTATAATTATATATTTCATATATTATATTACATTAACTAATATTAGCTCACTTAAAGATTCTTTTTCTCACTTGGATAATACATTGATATATATGAGATATATGTTAATTGTATTATTTTATTTTATTACAATAAATATTGTATATGTGATATATAATATTGTAACAAGTTTGGATTACAAATGCAACATGTTTTGTGGAGTTTAAATATGGTTAGGGTTTGGATTAGGGTTAAGCTTGGATGGAGCTTTCATGAAGCTTTGACTTTTACTTATGTTATTTTGTGTAGATATTTCTTAACCCAACCCAAACCCTTCACCATAGTTAATTCTCTACAAGGGTTAAGTCTTCATTCTTAACCCATGGTTGCAATTCTAACCTCACACAATGATTTCATTATTCATCACAAATAGATTTCTTCTTCTTCTTCCTCTTGAAAAAGCTTTCTAGTTTTTTGATATGTGATGATAATGAGTGAGAATATGAAAACAAAAGAGAGCTAAATTCCTGCTTTATCATCCTCATCTATTCTAGCCACATAGATTAGGGTGTTTTCTTTGCTAATACTTGATTAGTGAAGTATGAGCTTGGGTTTGAGATTTTTCAAGGTAAATCATCTTAGTTGTTGAAGATTAGAAGCAAGCTTGCATCTTTCACTTCAAGGAGCCTCTCTAGAGTTCGGGTACATGATGATCGCAGCGAAAGGACCTCAACACCGAGCTTATGAAGCGAAGGAATGGACTACAAAGGTTGTAATCCCTAACTCTTAGAAGTAAAGTTTTTTACTTGCTTTGTTAACTCTATGTCTCTTGTTAAGATCTTGGTTAGGGTTTGTTTAGCACCCTAAAAATTTTGAAGTAGCATGATTGATGCTTGCCAAAACCTTCACAAGGTGCTATACTAACCCTATAGATTGCCGGCTCTCACACTTTCATCATCGATAATTGCTATGTCACTTACACGATAGAATTGCTACATCAAGCTATGATATATTGCTATGCTCACATCATTATGCTATGTTACATGATATACTTGCTAGGTTCACATCACCATACTATGTCGCATAATATACTTGATATGCTCACATTTTTTTTCTATGTTTGAATACATCATGCTTTATGATATTACGCATTGAGATGCTGTTTTCTTGAGATTTTGGATTTGAGAACCGTGGTTATATTGCAAAAGGAAATTATGTATTGTTTTAAAGATCCTGTTTCTCTTTATATGATATTTCGAGACGTCCACCATGTGTTTTCTCGGTTATGAGTTATGTGATACACGATTCGAGGAGCTGGATGAGGCCGTTTGCGGGTACATGGTGGACCCGTTATAGTACCCCAGGGCAAGAATGATATTTTGTGTAGTAGACGATGAGCCTAACAGAGGGACTACTACCTACCGGTGATGGTATTTGGGCTCGGCGGTTATCCGTACGATACCGACCGGAGTTGTGAGATGATATCGGCCGATCCGGATTGACGGAGCCCGTGGGCCGATCCGGACTGACGGAGCCCGAGATATGAGGATTTACGTGTCGATGTTGGACACGGGTTTCATAATTTTTCGAGTTTCGATGTTGGAAATTCAGGTTCCATGATTTTGATGTGTCGTTGATGGACACACGTTGATTGATATCCTCATATTTACATGCATACGCTTTCTTGATATTTACATGCATGATGTTGTTGTGTCATTGATGGACACGTAGATGTTATCCACATGCTTACAGGCATTGATTATATTGTTGGCATTTATGCAGATACGGTCACCCTAGATATCATAGTGTTAGCTTTATGATATAGTTGACCTTGGAATCGTTGTTTTATTCGATTTCTACCAGATGATGTTTTCTACTCACGAGTTGGCAACTTACCCCCGTTGTGCCACAGTTCTTGCAGGTTGACCGCATGGATCAGTAGCGGTATCGCTGGCATACAGCTTGCATTCGAGTGATTTACTTTGGTAGGTGGGATATATTGGATCGTGCCCACCCTTGTATTTATTATTCCTGTTGTATCTAGTTAACTCCATCAATCAGAATCTAGTATTTGTATAATTAGTAAGACATAGAAAGACTTGTGGTTGTGAGACTTAGAGCGATGGGTTATATGTTCGCTTAGTGGGTTTGATGTCTTGCTTTACATTATCCTTTTGTGTTGATTTTCACCGTTGGGCGTTGTATACATATATTTTTGTCTTGCGTGGTTGTGATTCCGCCGATTGGCGAAGAGCTAGCTCCTGCTTCGGGATGCCTTTTATATTATCTTGTATATGCGGTTTTGGATCAAAATATACAAGGGAGGTGCTGCCCAAATTTTTAAAAGACGAAACATGTTTTTCAACCAGTAAAATCCACTTGCAATTTTCATGTTCCATTATCTATGCATTGAATAAAACGTTTGATTTCATCATACCTTTATTTCAAAACTTCACCTCTTTTATTTTCTTAAAAAGGTTTAGATTTCTAGACTTCGGCTTACTTAAGTTACGTTACGCCTTTAGACGTTGCGTGATTTAAGTGCCGGTCATGAACTAAATTTCGGGTCATGACACTTGGCGAGGCTGAAGCTTGCGCTGTTTTCCTCAGGTGGATCATCGTAGATGAAGGAAGACCAGCAACCAAACTCGATCCGCAACCTCTAGGAGTTTGGGATGAAGGTTGAAGACCAAAGGACATTGATCAACTGGGTATAACCATTCCTAACTCTTTATATTGCTTAGTAATATAGGGTTTAGGGTAGATCTAGGCATCGGGTTGCGGTAGCGCCAGTTTAGTAAATTTTTGTTCCACATTTGGCCACGGTTTGATGGCCGGGACGCTGCCGTAACCCAACATGGTATCAGAGCCAACCCCTAAACCCCTTACTAGTAGTTTTAGACAATGTTAAAGTAATGAAATCGAAACAACCCTAAAACAGTGCACTGCACATTCCAGTTTCTGTCAATTTTTAAAGTTTTCAAAATTTTTTTAAAGCAACTGTAGAAAACTACTTGAGTGGCCACTACAACACACCACAAATATGATCCCAAACCGCCGGATTTGACCCGACAAAAGTCGTAAAAAAAGGGTGAGGCCGGTTTTTTTATGTAGTTTGGACTTGCAATTTTTGGTGTTTTCTGGTCTCTGGAATATTGGTGCAGTGGTATTGCTTGTTTTGCCTATTTTGGATATTATGTTATCTTTTGTTCAGGGGCAATTCGGGATGTTTCGAAGTCGATCATTTAACACTGTTTAAATATTTATAGTACATGCATTACTATCTGAGACTGTGAATGTCATTTGAGCGGTACAACTCGTCTAATTGCTATATGTTCTTTTAGACGAGTTTGCGAACGTGATATTCATGTTGATGTTCTGTTTTGTGCTGTGTTGTGGTTGGATCGTCGTGGTGGATAGCTTAGGTGCAATATTAGACTGTTTAGATTCATTTGTACATTTGATATTGCTGGGCGAGCGTCTGACATGTGGACTGCTGTCTCTGCCCGTTTTTATATTATTTGTTTGAGGCACGACCGGGTTGAGGTCGATGTCACCTTTGTACATATTATTTTCTTTTCTGTACAAGGATTACCCCACGGTGGAGTGCAGGAATAGCCAGGTTCTAGAGGGAAACGGGCCCGCATCTCATGGCGTTGAGATGGAGGGGACCTTACTCTAGAATTGGCGGGTTATTCATCGCACTCGTAGGGGGTATAGGTTGACCCACGGAGGGGTGCCCAAGTTACCGGATTTCGTGAAGTGCTGGGTGGCCCATTCACGTTGTTGATTGGGGTTGCCTCGCTTCTGGGATTGGTGGGTAACTTGCCACACTCGGAGAGGTCTAGGTTTCATTGCACAGGCTGTCCACACGACACGGAATGCCGGGTCTCATTTGCGTCTCAAGTGAAACCCGGGGCTCCAAGATTATCCACCATTCTGTGTTGCTTCTGTGATGCTTCTGTGATGTTGTTTTATATCATGCCTGGGACGATTGTTATATATATTTATATATATACTAGTAGATGTTGTATATGTTTTGCACCCGCGCTAGTCCAGTCCCCGCTCTGTTGTTAGTTAAGTAACCTAACGGGTGATGACGGGACCCAGTGGCGAATGCGGATGGCTTATACGTATATCATATATTTTCGTTCTTTTATGGTGTGATTAATTGACGGGACTACGTTGATTCTGATCAATGCAGGGATAAAATAAACCTATTTGATGTTGTTGGAACCAATTATAAAAATGATATTACAAACGTTTTCTTTTGCTTTGCATCGTGGTATTCGATTAGGAATATCCTGCACATCATTCGACGAGGAAAGAGCCGAGATCCCTTCAAAGGGAGTGACATATTTAGCAAAAGTTTGTGCCACTATATATTTAAAAAACTATCCGGATCCTTCAACGATATCAAGTTCATTACGTTAAAGGTTTTTCGCCAAAAACCATTCGTAGCCCTCCGTTATTTCAGACGGGTAGCACTTAGTATTCATGCTATGTTTGTTGGCCTTCGTCAATGCATAGTGTATGGTAGCTATTTGTTACTTTTCTGTTGCATCGATAGATGCATTGGTTTGGGACAGTCGTACTACTTTGTTGGCCTTCGTCAAGGGTATGTACAGATGGCTTCAAATTAACCTGGACAATGATGGGTAGAACTTGACGTGTGACTTATGATTTGTTGGCTTTCGTCAAGGTCATAAGAGTATAGGGTAAAAATCACATCGGGAGTTTCAAACATACAGGAAACTTGCCAGGCATGCGCATACCTTCTGGAGTGTGATAACTTGAGTGGATTCCATCAAGTTATCATGCGAAGATAGTTGGATCCCGATTCCCACTGATGCGTAGGATTACTCCTCGGGTGATTTTACATGATCCCGACTAATTCTCTTTATGGGTTTGGAGGAGAATTCGAGGAAACAGTGAGAGCCATCCTGATTAGATAAAATGATTAACCATTCTGATCTAGGTTAGAGTGCACGCCAAGTGTTTCTTTTCTCTCTCTCTTAGGCTGCGACTATAGCCCGACCCTAAACTAAAACTCATGAACCAAGTTAACCGAATCTTCTTAAAACACTTTGGCTTTTGGAATGTTACGATGTCGCATATATCATTGCTACTTCTATATCACCTTTGCATTTGTCTAGAACATCCCGAATCACTACGAACATCCACTCCTATTGGATAAATCCATCGTATAGTTAGATACGAACTCGAAGGAACTTGTTACAGATTCGAGGATGGATTCTGGTTCTGAAGATATTGAATAGGATTATTCGGTTGTCTTTTCCCTTTACATTCTCTCAGGTTGTGAGGGCTCCTATGATTAGGAGAGGGTACAGTTAGTTATATGTATGCCCTAGAGGCCATTATTGTTCATGTGATGTATATTATAGTGGATGCTTGGATACATATAGAGAGGACTTTCTTGCTCGACATGATAGTATGCTATCTGATTGCTCTTTGTCTTAACATGTAGACTAGTATTGTGATACTGTCTTGCTCTCACATGTTGATAAAGCTCTTAGGATGTGTACTTGACTACCAGGACTATGTTGGAGATCATACTAGTGGGGCCAAGGGTAGTCCACAAGTACATCCTATAATTGTTCCTAGTCGAGGGTGTATCGAGACAGGGCAACGATATTCTAGAGTAGACTAGCGTATACACTTCTTGACCTATATGATGAGTGATGGATGATCCCACATCCATTGGTGTTTGACATCAAAGATGGTATACGGGTGCTCAGTGGAGACTGGGTACGCTGAACCGACTCCCCGAGAACTCCTAGTTGGTTTTATACCTATCGTCGGATAGCAGTTCTCTGGTGACACTGGTACAGGTTAGTCTGTAAGCCCAAGATCGTCATAGAGTCTTGTGTGATTCCTACCGTGCTTTGATTTCCACCTTAGCACGTTCAAGAGAACGTGAAAAACGGTGGCTTTTGGGTACAGTACCGAATCACATGGAGGCAATGAGAGATAGGAGGGGATTCGTCTCTCCCGGTATTGGGGGTTGATGTTGCGCTATGCTCGATTGGCTATAACAGGAAGTCCCTGGCCAGGGCTGATTCGGAGATCTATTGGTCAGTGTTATCAGTTGTTTCTCGACCCGTTATGAGCTTCTCATTGGCACGACTTATCGGTTACTGGGGTCTGACGTTGACCACCCCTAGACTAGATAAGCGACATATCAGACGAAGAGACCGGACTGTACGGTAGTGTTACTGACAGGTATTACAGGAGTTAGAGCTGGCTTGCTTATTGATCTTCTGATCGCTCAATACCCGGGTAGCCGTTACGTATTGACGAGTCTTTAGAGTCCTACACAGAGGTTTACTGGCTCAGGAAAAACGAAGTAGGGGCACATATGTGATATGTGCGGGACTGAGATTAATACGTGTATGTGATACCGTATTCTATTCTCGCGATTTATGATATCGGTCGGTTATATGAGATATAACCGAGTTATCGAATCAAACGTTGATTCGATAAGTTGATACAATATCGGTCGGTTATATGAGATATAGCCGGGTTATCGAATCAAGTGTTGATTCAATAAGTTGATACAAATAATATTAGTCGATCATATGAGATATAGCCGGATTATTAAACCAAGTGTTGATTTAATGATTTAATTTATAATTATATATTTGATATATTAATTTACATTAACTAATATTAGCTCACTTAAGCATTTCTTTTCTCACTTATGCATTTAATATATATGTGATATATATTGATTATATTTCTTTTTGTGTCATGCTTGATGATACATGCTACATGGGTGTATGAGACTTACACCATGCTCATGATAATGTAGGGTTTGTTTATTTAGAGTAAATCAAATATTAGTTGGAAATTAGTCACATGGGTTTACTTAGTAGAAGCTTCTAGAACAATTGACTTAGTCCACTAGTTTTTTCTTACACTAGATATTTATTAACTCAACCATTATCTAAACCCATGGTTAAGTCACTACATGAGTTATATGAGATATTTTCTCACCCATGCTTGCCATTGACTCTATCATCCATTTTTGCTTCATCTTCTTCTTGATCATGAGAGAGCGCTCTAGATTTTGAGAGGTAAAGAAAAATAGTGAGAAAAAGATTTCTAAAGTGAGCAAAATTCCTACTTAATCATCCTCTACTAAATTAGCCATTTAGTTTAGGGTGTTAGCTTCACTAATCCCTAATTAGTGAAGAGGTAACTTGGGTTAATGTCTCCTCGACATAGATTATCTTCGGCCTCGAAGACTTTGTACAAGCTTGTTCCTTTCATCTTGTGGAGCCGTTCTAGAGTCCAGAAGATCACTATTTGGAGCGAAGGGACTACTACATGGAGCTATTGAAGTGAAGGACCTGTCTACAAAAGTTGTAATCTATATTCACTTAGATGTAAAGTTGTTTACATTTGGTATTGTCTAAATCTCTAGTTAAGATTCTAGGGTTAGGATTGTTTAGCATGGCAATTTTTGAAAAAGGCATCGACAATGTCTCCCGAAACCTTGTTGTCGTACTAGTCATTCCTACAGTGGTATCAGAGCCAAGTTAGAGAATTAGACGATATTTGTAGAATTACGAAACCGAAATAACTCCGGAACACTCGAAACTAAAACCCAGTTTGTGTCAATATTTTTAAGTCGTAGAAATTTTTTTCAAGCAACTGCAGAATGTTATATGAGATATAACATGAACACTGAACAAATACGAACCCAATCCACCGGTTTTGACCCGGTGACAAACCTCCAAAATCCGGCCTGCATGGCCCCCCATTGTCTTTTTGGGTTCGTCTTCGTCAGGTGTTCTTTTCCCTAGGTTTTGGTGTTTCAAGTGTTGCTTGTTTTTTCTAAAATTGCATGAGATGTTAATTTTCTATAAAGGCAATTCGGAGTGTTTTGTAGTCATAATTCTAACATTATTTCGGTTAATTTAGACCGCGTTAAAAAGTTCTAATGTATATCAAATACCTAGTTTAACCCTCGCTGGAAATTTTCCAAGAGTTGTATTTTTTCAAGTTAAAGAACATTCAAAAATCATGCAAGTAATGCGATGGACCCTCTAGAAGAACGAAACCCTAAATCGATTCTATGACCATAAGAACCGCCGCCAAACCCTAGGATTTGCGGTAGTTCTGCGGCGCCATAGGTGAGGCAAGGGTTGACCATTCTACGGTTGGTCCATAGGTACCGTGGCATGTTCTGAGTATTTTTTAAACTGCGCTCAAGTGTTGAGCTTTTTGGGAAATTTTGGGTGTTTGTTAATTCGATCGAAATGTTTAACATCGTCTAGCTATTTGTGGAATGTGATACAATATCTAGAATTCATATAGTTAGGCATGAAATCCGAAGTATGTGATATTTCGGGTTTATGATGTCTAAGGTGATTGTGGATTCCAAATGTTACAGTTTGACATTTTCTTTTCTGCGACCGTAATTGTAATATGTGGTGTATCGCCGTTTTCGTTGCTATATGTCAACGACAATTATGATATGCATATTTACTTATGTTGATGACATGTGATGTTATGTGTTGCTGGGATATGTTATATTAGATCGTCGTGTTTTGAATAGCCGGGTTTTTTTTATGTGAGATGAGATTTTTTCCATTTTCATTCATATATGTAATATTCTTTTATTGGGGCACATCTGGGTTGAGGATGATGTTACCATCGATGCATATTATTTACTTTTCCGCATTAGAATAGACCCAAGGAGGGGAGCACAAGTAACCGGGTTCTAGGGTCCAGTGGGAGACCATTTCGAGGAGTCAAGACCGGGTCTCCTAACTCTACAATTGGTAGGGCTGCTGGCCGCTCTCGTAGGGGTCTAGGGATGTGGGTTTGGCTATTCTTCATGACCATGGAATCCGTGTTTTATACTGGCTTAATTTAAAACATGGAATTCCTAGTATATCCAGTATTTCATATGTTATCTTCTGCTGCTGATATTCTGTGATGTGATCACTTTATATATCTGAGACGAATGCTTTATTATTATATATATATGATATATAATAAACGTTGATTATGTTGTGCACTCGCGCTAGTCCAGCACCGCTATGCCGTTAGTTATGTAACCTAATGGTGCATAACGGGACACTGAGGCGAATGCGGATGGCATATGCGTTAGTTGTATTTTCCTTTCTTCTGTGATGCTTAGGAAGCATAAATGATAGGAATTCATTAATGAGATTAATGAAAGAAAAGAAACCTAAAAGTTGTTGTAGAATCATATTTTCAAAAATGGTAGCTCTAGTTTTTGCTTTATATAGCGGTATTTCTTGTAGAATATCCAGCACCTTATTCGATGAGGAAAGAGCCGAGATCCCTTCGCCGGGAGTGACCTCTTTAGAGAAACTAGAAGTTGCTATAACCTATTCGGTTTTGTCTTTTGATAGCTTCTTTTAGTTCTTGCTTTGCAAAGTGGTATTTGTGAAATATCCTGCACCTTATTCAATAAGGAAAGAGCCGAAATCCCTTCACCGGGAGTGACATCATTAGCAAAACAAGTAAAAAGCCTAAAAAACACTCCTTTTCAAAAATCACTTGATTCTACAACGATATCAAGTTCATTACGCTCATGGTTTTCTTAAAAACCTGCGTAGCCCTCCGTCATTTCAGATAAAGACTATTTAGTATTCGCGCTGCGTTTGTTGGCCTTTGTCAAGGTGTAGTGTGCGGTAGCAGACTAGTGCTTATCTGTTTATGCATGTGATGCGATTGGATTAGGGTTGTTGTGTTAGTTATATGTATGCCCTAGAGGCCATTACTGTACATAGGATGTATATTGTAGTGGATGCTGGGACATATATAGGAAGGACTTTCTCGCTCGACATGATAGTACGCTATCTGGTTGCTCTTTATCTTAACATGTATACTTTCTGTCTCTCTGATTACATGTTGATAAAGCCCATAGGATGTGTGCTCGACTTCCAGGACTATGATGTAGATCATACTAGTGGGGCCTGGGTAGTCCATGAGTACATCCTTGAATAGTTCCTAGTCGAGGGAATATCGAGACGGGGCATCGATATTCCAGAGTAGACTAGCGCATATCTTCTCGACCCATGCGATGGGCGATGGATGATCCCATATCCATTGGTGTTTGACATCGAAGATGGTATGCGGGTGCTCAGTGGAGACTGGGTACACTGAACGGACTCGCCGAGAACTCCCAGATGGTATTATACCTCACGTCAGATGGCAGTTCTCTGGTGACACTGGTACAGCTTAGTCTGTTGACCCGAGATCGTCATAGAGTCTTGTGTGTCTCCCACTGTGCTTTGATTTCCACCCTACCACGGCTCTACTGAGTTGTGCAAACAGGTGGTTTTTGGGTACAGTCCCGATTCACATGGAGGCAATGAGCGATAGGAGGGGATTCGTCTCTCCCGGTATTGGGGGTTGATGTTGTGCTATGCTCGACTGGCCATAACAGGAAATCCCTGGCCAGGGTTGCAGTGATATACTGGTAAGTGTTATCAGTAGTTTCACGAATGTTATGGACCTTACGTCAGCATGACTTATCGAGCTATTGGGGTCTAACGTTTACCACCCCTAGGCGAGATATGCGACATATCAGACGAACAGACCGGACTATACGGTAGTGTTACTGGTCGGATTCGCAGGAGTGTGAGCGGGCTTGCTCGTCGATCTTCTGATCGCTCAATACCCGGGTGGCCGTTACGTTTGGCAGACCGCTTGCGGCTTGTGGGTGCATGATATGATCATCATCTGCTACCGGCGTATTGACGAGTCTTTAGAGTCCTACACAGAGGTTTCCTGGTTCAAGCGAAACGAAATAGGAGTGCATATGAGATATGTGCGGGACCGAGAATAATGCGTGTATGTGATACCGTGTTTGATTCTCGCGATCAATGTATCGAATGGTTATATGCGATATAACCTAGTTATCGAATCAAGGATTGATTCGATAAGCCGACACATTGGATACTAGCCGGTTATATGCGATATGACCGGATCGTTAAATCAAGTGTTGATTTAATAATTTAATACATAATTATATATTTGATATATTACTTTGCATTAACTAGTATCGGTTCACTTTAAATGGATTTTCTCACGCGGATGTGCACATTGTATATTCGATATAGTTTTGTGCACATGATTGTATCATGTTTGATGATACATTCTTGCTTGGTTTTGTGTAAAGTGTTAAACCATGGTTAATTGGTGATTAGGGTTTCTTTTTCATTTACTTAATCATTTATTTATTCCTTTTATTTATTTTGGAAAAAGGAAAGATAAAGAGATAAGAATGGTTGCTAGATTTGTTTTTATTTGAAAGCTTCTTGAAGCTTTGACCTTAGTCCACCATTCTTGTCTTTTATCTAACCCTAACCACTATCTAACCTAAGTTAAGTCTCTACACTAAACCATGGTCAATGATATGATAAGTATTGTATTTTATTTTCTATTTTAGTTGAAGTTATCATATCATCTTCTTCTTCTTCATCTTCTTCTTCCATGGATGTAGCTTGCTACTCCAATGGCAAGTGTTGAAAAAGTGTGAGAAATCCAAAACTAAAGTTTACCCACTTCCTATTTCTTCATCCTCTATCTATTGCCAAGTAGTATAGGGTGTTTCCTTCACAAGTTTTTCGGACTAGGTGAAGGTGGAGCTTGTTCTTGCGATATCTCGACGTAGATCATCTTCGGTATTGAACCGACGATCAAGCTCGCCCATTCTTCGATGATACCGATACTTGAGTTCCGGATTCATTTTGGACAGCCGAGGGGACTTCGTTGCGGAGCCGTGGAGGTGGTGGACCGGATCTACAAAGGTTGTATGTCCGTTCCCTTAGTTTATTTGTTAACTAGTTTATGTTTCGCCTAAATATCTAGTAAACGATCCGTAGTCGGGTTTGTAGGCACCCGTAAAATTTTATTTGTGCATGTTTGGTCACTTGTGAAACTTAACTAGAGTGCCTAGGAACCCTACAGTGGTATCAGAGCCTAGCTAGAGCCTTAGGCGAAGTCCAGACGGAAATTGAAGTCCGAACGAACCCGAAACCCCGAACCAAAAGAGCTCTCTGTACTTTTTTCAAAAACAGTGATTTTTCTATATTAAAAATATTCAGTAAAATCAGCAGGAGATTATAAGGAAAACTGCAAAATTCGTAGTCCTAATTCCATTAGACCGCCGCCCTTCCGCGGCACGAGCATGGCTCGTGCGGCGGAAGCGCGGCCTATTTGTCGTATTGAGCAACAAATTTTGTACAATAATTCCTCTTCTGCTGTTCTGGGTTTCCTGGATATTTTTGATATTTTTTCAAGAGTTGAATTTTTCTGAGTTGATTTGGGGATTCGGTGTTTCGATCGGGGTATCAAATTTTGTCTGTGTGGCTTTCCGGATAAGTCTTAGAATATGTTAAAAAGTTCGACCGGATATAAATACCCAATTTTTCCCTTGTCGGGAAATTTCCAAGTGTTGGATTTTTCCGTAGTTTGACGACGTTCTAAGTAGTGCAAGTAACGCGATGGTCCCTCTAGAAGACACAAACCTTAACTCGATTATGTGACCGTCTTGAACTGCCCTTTGAACCTTCGGGTTTGGGGCAGTACGGCGTACCACATGTGAGGCGTTGGCTTGACCCTTCTACGGCTGGATCGTTGGTACTGAGGCACGAACGGAATGTTGTTAGACTTGTTTCATGTGTTGATCTGTTTCGGGAAAAGTTGGGTGTTAGATTGTTCGATCGAAAAGTTTAACATTTTCTGTTTATCCGGAATGGGATACAATAATTGGAATTCACAATAAGTTATATGATAACTGAATGAATGTTATAAACATAGCAATTTAGTCTCACTTGATCGGTTGCCACGGAATTTTGATGTGATCAAAAGTCCGTCGCAATCACGTAGCGTACGCGGATACTCGCCGGGTAAACTTAATAGACAGCCTCACCCCATAGCCCCGACCAAGTGACTGTAGGAGAACCCCGTCGCCGAAAGCATCCGTTCGGGTGCTCGCGGCAGCGGTGTTCCGCCTTGGTGCACTTCGTCGACGGTATCGGGGGTGCGGCCGCCTACTAAAGTTTTCGACGAGCATTCGATCAGGATGTCGGGAATCTTGTTGAATTGCCCGATTTGATATTGAAAAGAGTTTTCGATAATGAGACTAAAATGCGGGGTTTATAATTGTTAGGCATGCGATGTCTAAGTAATTCATTTTGTCAGGCATGCGATGTCTGAGGTGGTTGCGGATTCCAACTGTTGTAGTTTTACACTTTCTTTGCTGTGACCGTAAGTGTAATATGTGATATCGCCGGTTTCGTTGCTATACGTCAACGACAATTGGGATGCGCATATTTACTTACGTTGATGACATGTGATGTTATGTGTTGCTGGATATGTTATATTGGATCGTCGTGTTTGAATAGCCGGGGGTTTTTATGTGAGATGAGTGTTTTTTCATTTTCATTCATGTAAAAACTTGTATGTAATATTCTTTTATTGGGGCACTTCCAGGTCGCGGAAGTAGTCACCATTTGTATATTATTTACTTTTCTGCACTAGGATAGACCCAAGGAGGGGAGCACAAGTAACCGGGTTCTGGGGTCCAGTGGGAGACCAACTCGAGGAGTCGAGTCCGGGTCTCCTAACCCTAGAATTGGTAGGGTTGCTTGCCGCTCTCGTAGGGGTCTAGGGGTGTGGGATTGGCTATTCATCACGACCGTGGAATCCGTGTTTTATACTGGCTCGTATTGAAAACACGGACGTCCTAGTATATCCAATATTTCATATGTTTCTTCTGCTGTGTTCTATCTGTGATCATGCGATGTTCTGTGTTCTGTGACAGGTATTATATATAGTATATATGATATATTATATAGACGTTGCTTATGTTTTACACCCGCGCTAGCCCTGCCTCGCTCTGGCATTAGTTACCTAACCTAACGGTGCAGACGGGACATCGAGGCGAATGCGGATGGCATAAGTGTACGTCATATCTATCTGTGATGTTTAGGTAACTTAAAATGATGGGATATTCATTAATGAGATTAATGAAAGAAAATAAACCTAATTGATGTTGTGGAATCGAATTTCAAAATAAAACAGGTAGCTACAGTTCTTGCTTTGCATCGCGGTGTTCATTATAGAACATCCTGCACCTTATTCGATGAGGAAAGGACCGAGATCCCTTCACCGGGAGTGACTCCTTTAGCAATAATTGGCAGATGCTACAACCCTCGGTTTGTATTTGATCGCTTCTATAGTTTCTGCTTTGCACAGTGATATATATGATATATCCCGCACCTCATTCGACGAGGAAAGGGCCGACGATCCCTTCATCGGGAGTGACCCCTTTAGCAAAACTAGAAAAGCCTCAAAAACATTCCATTTAAAAACCATTTGATTCCGCAACGAGATCAAGTTCAAAGCGTTAAAGGTTTTCACAAAAACCATTCGCAACCCTCCGTCATTTTAGGAAGTAGAGTACTTAGTATTCGTGCTGTGTTTGTTGACCATAGTCAAGGCACAGTGTACGGTAGCTAAGTGATGTCTTCCTACACCGCATATGATGCGATTAGTTAGGACAGTCGCGTGACTTTGTTGACCTTAGTTAAGGGTCATGTGGGTAGGTCTAATTAATCACGAAATGACGGGTAGAACTTGACTAGTACTTATGATTTGTTGACCATAGTTAAGGTCATAGGTGCTAGGGGTAAAAACCATTATCGGGAGTTTCAAGTGTTGAAATTTGCAATGAGATTGCATACCTTCTATGAGATAGTTGGATCCCGATACCCGCTGCGAGTAAGAGTTACTCCTGGGAGAGTTTTATACATTACAATTAGCCGATCAAGTAGGTGTCTAGAAAGGTGTTAACGAGGTTACGCCTCTGGGAAAACGAGGTTTACATTAATTAGGTTCGTGCGAAAGCACGGGGGACCTCCCTCAAAGTACCGACACTGGCCTGGCTGAAAGATTGGCGAACTTGTAGTGTGTAATTAATCCCGGCTAGTCTTTCCTTTTAGGGTTTGAAGGAAGATTTGATAAAAAGCAGTGGGAGCCATCCTGATTAGATAAAATAATAACCAATCTATTCTTGAAAGAGCGCACGCAGAGTGTTTTCTTCTCTCTCTCTCCTGGTAGCGACCATATCACGCCTTAATCAAGATAATAATACGGATTATTGACCGAACCCGCTTGTTATACTGAGCTGGGGAACGTTGGTCCCGCTCCAACTTATAATTGTTATAAGACAGAGCAGGAAATTAGGGAATACCAGAATTCCTATGCCGCCCAAACGAAGACAGTGCATATGATGCATCTCCTTCGGGTGTGTTCATTACAAAGAACTGTTTCTCAGTGTCCTCTGCATCCTGGGTATATGATACCGGATCAGGATCCCAGATATGTAATCTGTTACATAGGGCTACAAAAAGGTAGAAAAACTGAGAACGGGTGATAAGTTTCATGAGACAGAAACCGGGGCAAGTGTTGCAGCCAAGTCTGTTGGTCACTGTCACCCTGTATTACCAATACATTGATTCTGAACAAATGCTATTAGATGCCGAAGCTGATATACAAAATCATATCAGTCTCTTTATTAGTAAAGAAATGATAAAATTTTGTATAGTTGGATAATGTTTTGAACATTTCCTATATCAAAAGTTGATCGGTTCAGGTGCGTTATCTAAAAGCATTGATGTTCTAAATCAAACTACAGTTCTTAGTATATGGAACACACACAAGAGGAAGAGTTCAGAAATGAACGGATTCTTCTTGAGGTATTGTAGACTAGGTCAGATCAATGCGACCCGACTGGCTGAAGTTACATTTAGATGTATACTTAAATCGTTTTGAATTTACATCTTGTGCAACTCGCCAATCATGTCACAAAGATAAGAAGACCATAGCTCTGTTTATTGGAAACAGAGAAAGAGTTAATGAACTCTTGGGACCGATACATGATGATGTATGTAAGGTCTCCTGTCTACACATGCCAGGACTGGTTCTTTATACTTCATTATATTCTCTGATAATCTCTCAAGATTCAGTCGTATGTTCCTGCTGAAACATAAGTCCGAAGCTTTTGAGGTATTCACAGAATATAAGTTAGAAGTAGAGAACCAAAAACCGGGTATAAGTATTATGTCCTATGATGAGATCAGAATACTTGTGCATAGAATTCCTGGACTATTCTAAAGGAGAATGAGATTCTCTCTCAGCATTACTCCTCCGTATACACCATAGTAAAATGGTATATCGGGGCAGGGCTATCACACCCTATATGATAAGGTGTGCTCTATGATGAGTACTACTGAGTTACCTTTTTCCTTTTGGGAGTTATGCACTTGAGAAGCTGCATACCTATTGAATTAGGTTTGAATCAAATCACTGCCAACCACTCCATATAAGATATGGTATGGGAAGAACCTATCTCTTAAGTAAGTTAAGATTTGGGATTGTCCGGCCTATGTCAAAAGCAAAATCCGGACAAGATCGAGGCAAGATCAGTTCTATAGAACTGGAAAGGTTCCAGCTGTACAAAACTGCTAATGATTTGGTAGAACCAAAGGATTCAATAGTTTCCGACGAACCTCAGCCTCTCCGCCGATCTAGTAGGGTTCCTCATCCGCCTGAGAGATACCTCCGTTTCTCGATGACAGTGGGAGCAAGGATTGCATCATGAGATGATGACCCAACTAGTTTCGAGCAGGCCATCGAGAGTAGGGACTCTGTAAGAATGGCTGGATGCTTAGCGGTCTGAGATGGAATCCATATACACCAACAAAGTATGGACTTTGGTTGCTATATCTGAAGGGTTAAATCCCCATCAGGAGCAAGTATATCTTGAGAAGATTACTTGGTGTACATGGAAAAGTTGAGACTTTCAAAGCTAGACTTGTTAAAGGTTTTCGTCATCGACCAGGCGTGGATAATGATGAAACCTTTTTCCAGTAGCTATGCTTAAGTCTATCCAGATCCTACTTACCACGGCTACATACCATGACTACGATATCTGGCGGTTGGGTGCCATGACTGCTTTTCTAAATACTGATTTAGAAGAGAACGTCTATAAGAACACAGCCAGAGGTCTTCGTAAACAGTGGGAGCAGCGGAAACGTGTGCAAGTTGCTTTACATAATAAAGCAGGCATCGCGGAGTTGGAACGTCTGTTTTGATGTGATAGTCAAAGTGTTTGACTTCATCAAAATGGTAGACGAACCTTGTATATACAAAAGGGTAGTAGAGAGTAAGGTGGTCATCTTCGTATTGTACGTAGACAACATACTCTACATAGGAAAAGAGTTTCCTATACTACGATCGATCAATCTCCTATTATCACTAAGATTCCCCAAATAGGATCAAAGTGATACCTACTAAATCCTGGATTTTGGATCTATGAGATAGATCTAAATGGATGTTAGAATACTCACTAGATGTAGTGAGATGGTATCAATCGATCCTGGGGAGAATCACTGGAAGTGTTCCAGGGTGATAAAGACGACTGAATGTCAGTCACAGGCAATGTCTTTACCCTCAGTAAAGGGACGGTATGTTGGAAGAGTTCCAAGCTTGATACCGTGGCAAACTAGACGATAAAGGCTGGTAACATCGCTATTAAAGATACTACCAAAGAGGCTGTTTGGGTGTATAATGGTTCATAAGATGAACTAGGTTCCTGCCATTGTATGACAATGGAAGCGTGGCTTCGACCCTGGAACCCTGGTCCCATCAGTGACCCAGACAAATTCTGAGGCAGCATCACCTGATCATGGAGATAGTTGATCTCCAGGGTGATCGAGATTAGGAGAGTAGACTCAGAGGACAACACGGCGGATCCACTCACGAAGGCCTTTTTTTTTCCCAAAGAGAGATTTTTTAGGGGATGGTTGAGTATGTGATACTGCAACCACTGCTACAGATGGCCCTAGTGCAAGTGGGAGATTGTTAGTTATATGTATGCCCTAGAGGCCATTACTGTACATAGGATGTATATTGTAGTGGATGCTGGGACATATATAGGAAGGACTTTCTCGCTCGACATGATAGTACGCTATCTGGTTGCTCTTTATCTTAACATGTATACTTTCTGTCTCTCTGATTACATGTTGATAAAGCCCATAGGATGTGTGCTCGACTTCCAGGACTATGATGTAGATCATACTAGTGGGGCCTGGGTAGTCCATGAGTACATCCTTGAATAGTTTCTAGTCGAGGGAATATCGAGACGGGGCATCGATATTCCAGAGTAGACTAGCGCATATCTTCTCGACCCATGCGATGGGCGATGGATGATCCCATATCCATTGGTGTTTGACATCGAAGATGGTATGCGGGTGCTCAGTGGAGACTGGGTACACTGAACGGACTCGCCGAGAACTCCCAGATGGTATTATACCTCACGTCAGATGGCAGTTCTCTGGTGACACTGGTACAGCTTAGTCTGTTGACCCGAGATCGTCATAGAGTCTTGTGTGTCTCCCACTGTGCTTTGATTTCCACCCTACCACGGCTCTACTGAGTTGTGCAAACAGGTGGTTTTTGGGTACAGTCCCGATTCACATGGAGGCAATGAGCGATAGGAGGGGATTCGTCTCTCCCGGTATTGGGGGTTGATGTTGTGCTATGCTCGACTGGCCATAACAGGAAATCCCTGGCCAGGGTTGCAGTGATATACTGGTAAGTGTTATCAGTAGTTTCACGAATGTTATGGACCTTACGTCAGCATGACTTATCGAGCTATTGGGGTCTGACGTTTACCACCCCTAGGCGAGATATGCGACATATCAGACGAACAGACCGGACTATACGGTAGTGTTACTGGTCGGATTCGCAGGAGTGTGAGCGGGCTTGCTCGTCGATCTTCTGATCGCTCAATACCCGGGTGGCCGTTACGTTTGGCAGACCGCTTGCGGCTTGTGGGTGCATGATATGATCATCATCTGCTACCGGCGTATTGACGAGTCTTTAGAGTCCTACACAGAGGTTTCCAGGTTCAAGCGAAACGAAATAGGAGTGCATATGAGATATGTGCGGGACCGAGAATAATGCGTGTATGTGATACCGTGTTTGATTCTCGCGATCAATGTATCGAATGGTTATATGCGATATAACCTAGTTATCGAATCAAGGATTGATTCGATAAGCCGACACATTGGATACTAGCCGGTTATATGCGATATGACCGGATCGTTAAATCAAATGTTGATTTAATGATTTAATACATAATTATATATTTGATATATTACTTTGCATTAACTAGTATCGGTTCACTTTAAATGGATTTTCTCACGCGGATGTGCACATTGTATATTCGATATAGTTTTGTGCACATGATTGTATCATGTTTGATGATACATTCTTGCTTGGTTTTGTGTAAAGTGTTAAACCATGGTTAATTGGTGATTAGGGTTTCTTTTTCATTTACTTAATCATTTATTTATTCCTTTTATTTATTTTGGAAAAAGGAAAGATAAAGAGATAAGAATGGTTGCTAGATTTGTTTTTATTTGAAAGCTTCTTGAAGCTTTGACCTTAGTCCACCATTCTTGTCTTTTATCTAACCCTAACCACTATCTAACCTAAGTTAAGTCTCTACACTAAACCATGGTCAATGATATGATAAGTATTGTATTTTATTTTCTATTTTAGTTGAAGTTATCATATCATCTTCTTCTTCTTCATCTTCTTCTTCCATGGATGTAGCTTGCTACTGCAATGGCAAGTGCTGAAAAAGTGTGAGAAATCCAAAACTAAAGTTTACCCACTTCCTATTTCTTCATCCTCTATCTATTGCCAAGTAGTATAGGGTGTTTCCTTCACAAGTTTTTCGGACTAGGTGAAGGTGGAGCTTGTTCTTGCGATATCTCGACGTAGATCATCTTCGGTATTGAACCGACGATCAAGCTCGCCCATTCTTCGATGATACCGATACTTGAGTTCCGGATTCATTTTGGACAGCCGAGGGGACTTCGTTGCGGAGCCGTGGAGGTGGTGGACCGGATCTACAAAGGTTGTATGTCCGTTCCCTTAGTTTATTTGTTAACTAGTTTATGTTTCGCCTAAATATCTAGTAAACGATCCGTAGTCGGGTTTGTAGGCACCCGTAAAATTTTATTTGTGCATGTTTGGTCACTTGTGAAACTTAACTAGAGTGCCTAGGAACCCTACATGTTGTACGACCTTGTTGGTCTTTGTCAAGGGTCGTACGGGTGGGTTTAATTCAATCACGAAATGACGGGTTGAACTTGACTAGCATCCTATGGTTAGTTGGCCTTTATCAAGATCATAGGTGTTAGTTATATGTATGCCCTAGAGGCCATTACTGTACATTGGATGTATATTGTAGTGGATGCTGGGACATATATAGGGAGGACTTTCTTGCTCGACATGATAGTATGCTATCTGGTTGATCTTGACCTTAACGTGTATGCTGATTGTCTCTCTGTTATATGTTGGTAAAGCCCTTAGGATGTGTACTTGACTACCTGGACTATGATGCGGATCATACTAGTGGGGACATGGTAGTCCATAAGTACATCCTTCAAAGTCCCTAGTCGTGGGTGTATCGAGACGGGGCATCGATATACCAGAGTAGACTAGCGTATACCTTCTCGACCCATACAGATGGGCAATGGATGATCCCATATCCATTGGTGTTTGACATCAGAGATGATATACGGGTGCTAAGTGGAGATTGGGTACACTGGACGGACTCGCCGAGAACTCCCAGATGGTATTATACCTAACGTCAGATGGCAGTTCTCTGGTGACACTGGTACAGAGTAGTCTGTTGACCCGAGATCGTCATAGAGTCTTGTGTGGTTCCCACTGTGCTTTGATTTCCACCTTACCACGTCCAAGAGGGCGTGCAAAACGGTAGTTTTTGGGTACAGTCCCGAGTCACATGGAGGCAATGAGCGATAGGAGGGGATTCGTCTCTCCCGGTATAGGGGGTTGATGTTGCGCTGTGTTCGATTGGCTATAACTGGAAATCCCTGGCCAGGGTTGCTGAGATTTACTGGTAAGTGTTACCAGTAGTTTCTCGAATTGTTATAGACCTCATATCGACACGACTTATCGAGCTATTGGGGTCTGATGTTTACCACCCCTAGGCGAGATATGCGACATATCAGATGATCAGACCGGACTGTACGGTAAGTGTTACCCGTTGGATTCACAGGAGTATGAGCGGGCTTGCTCGTCGATCTTCTGATCGCTCAATACCCGGGAGGCCGTTACGTTTAGCAGACCGCTTGCGGCTTGTGGGTGTTTGATATGATCAACACCTGCTGCCGGCGTATTGACGAGTCTTTAGAGTCCTACACAGAGGTTTCCTGGCTCAAGCGAAACGAAATAGGAGCGCATATGAGATATGTGCGGCACCGAGAATAATGCGTGTGTGTAATACCATATTCTATTCTCGCGATGAATGTATCGAATGGTTATATGCGATATAACCTAGTTATCGAATCGAGGGTTGATTTGATAAGCCGATACATTGAATACTAGTCGGTTATATGCGATATGACCGTCAAGTGTTGATTTGATGACTTAATGCATAATTATATATTTGATATATTACTTTGCATTAACTAGTATTGGTTCACTTTAAATGGATTTTCTCACTTTATGTGCACATTGTATATGTGATATACTTTTGTACACTAGTTTGTATCATGTTTGATGATGCATGCTCATTAGGGTTTGTGTAAAGATTAAAACATGGTTGTGTAATGGTTAAGGGTTTTCATTTTCTTTATTTATTTATTTATTTTATTCATTTTGGAAATGAGAGAAAATGGTGGCTTTCTTTGTTTGACATTGAAGCTTCATGAAGGTTTGACTAAGTGACCATTTTGTCTCATGCTTAACCCTAACCATTCCCACTAACCCTAGTTTAGTCTCTACACTTAACCATGGTTTGAATATGATAAGTATTGATTTTCTTTTCCATTTTTAATTAACACTTATCATATTCTTTCTTTCTTTCTTCTTCTTCTTCACTTGAAGAAAGCTTGCTTCATCAATGGCAACTTGAGCAATTGAGTGAGAAATCCTATTCTAAAGTGAACCCATCTCCTATTTCTTCATCCTCTACCTCTTGCCAAGTAGTATAGGGTGTTTTCTTCACAAGTTTCATGACTTGGTGAAGTGGGAGCTTGATCTTGTGATGCTTCGACGTAGATCATCTTCGGCACGACGCCGACGACCTTGCCCGCCCATTTCTCCGATGAAGCCGACGCTAGAGCCCGGGATTCCATTTGGACAGCGAGGAGACTTCATTGCGGAGCTATGGAGGTGGAGGACCGGATCTACAAAGGTTGTATTTCCGTTCTTTTAGTTATATTGTTAACTAGTTGCATCTTTCGCCTAAGATCTAGTTAACGATCCGTAGTCTAGGGTTTCTCGGCACCGTAAAATTTTGAAATTGGCATGGTTGATGCCTTGTGAGACCTCTTGCGAGTGCCTAGGAACCCTACAGTGGTATCAGAGCCTAGCTAAAGCCTTAGGCGATGCGTTGACGGAGTTAGAAATCCGATCGAACCGAAACCGTAACCCTAATATTGCTCTCTGTACATTTTTGAAAATCGTGGATTTTTGAGAATTAAAAATATGCAGAAAACTCAGTAGAAGATTCTAAGAATTACTGTATAAAACGGGGTCCCTGAATCCATAAAAGCGCGGCGGAACCGCGGCATTAGCATGCTAATGCGGCGGTTCCGCGGCCCTTTTGTCTCTTCTTGCAATCAATTTTGCACAGTAATTCCTAGTTTGCAGTGCTGGTTTTCCTGGGAATTTTTAATTTTTTTTTTCAAGAGTTGAATTTTCTGGGTTGTATTGGGGACTCGGTGTATCGATCGGATTGTCTAATTTTGTCAGTGTGTTTTTCCGGGTATTTTTAGAATATGTTAAAAAGTTCGACCGGATATAAATACCCACTTTTTCCCCTGCCGGAAAATTTCCAATTGTTGGATTTTTCCGTAGTTTAACGACGTTCTAAGTAGTGCAAGTAACGCGATGGTCCCTCTAGAAGACAACAAACCTTAACTCGATTATGTGACCGTTTTGAACTGCCCTTTGAACCTTCGGGTTTGGGGCAGTACGGCGTGCCACATGTGAGGCGTTGGCTTGACCCTTCTACGGCTGGACCGTTGGTACTAAGGCACGAACTGAATGCTGTTAAACTTATTTCATGTGTTGAGCTGTATCGGGAAAACTTGGGTGTTCGATTGTTCGATCGAAAAGTTTAGCGTTTTCTATTTATCCGGAATGTAATACAATAATTGGAATTCACAAGTAGTTATGAGATAACTGAATGAATATTATAAACATAGCAGTTTAGTCTCACTTGATCGGTTGCTACGGAATTTTGATGTGATCAAAAGTCCGTCGCAATCACGTAGCGTACGCGGATACTCGCCGGGTAAACTTAATAGACAGCCTCACTCCATAGCCCCGACCAAGTGACCGTAGGAGAACCCCGTCGCCGAAAGCATCCGTTCCGGTGCTCGCGGCAGCGGTGTTCCGCCTTGGTACACTTCGTCGACGGTATCGGGGGTGCGGCCGTCTACTGAAATTTGCGACGAGCATTCGATCAGGATGTCGAGAATCTTGTTGAATTCCCTGACTTGATATTGAAAAGAGTTTTCGATAATGAGACTAAAATGCGGGGTTTATAATTGTTAGGCATGCGATGTCTAAGGAATTCATTTGATTAGGCATGCGATGTCTATGGAGGTTGCGGATTCCAACTGTTGTAGTTTTACACTTTCTTTTCTGTGACCGTAAGTGTAATATGTGATATCGCCGGTTTCGTTGCTATATGTCAACGACAATTGGGATGGACATATTTACTTACGTTGATGACATGTGATGTTATGTGTTACTGGATATGTTATATTGGATCGTCGTGTTTGAATAGCCGGGGGTTTTTATGTGAGATGAGTGTTTTTCATTTTCATTCATGTAAAAACTTGTATGTAATATTCTTTTATTGGGGCACTTCCAGGTTGCGGAAGATATCACCCTTTGTATATTATTTTCTTTTCCGCACTAGGATAGACCCAAGGAGGGGAGCACAAGTAACCGGGTTCTGGAGTCCAGTGGGAGACCAACTCGAGGAGTCGAGTCCGGGTCTCCTAACTCTAGAATTGGTAGGGGTTGCTTGCCGCTCTCGTAGGGGTCTAGGGGTGTGGGTTTGGCTATTCATCGCGACCGTGGAATCCGTGTTTTATACTGGCTCGTATTGAAAACACGGACGTCCTAGAATATCCAATATTTCATAAGATTCTTCTGCTGCGATATCTGTGATGTGATCATGTGATGTTCTGTGATAGATACAGTATATAGTATATATGATATATTATATAGACGTTACTTATGTTTTACACCCGTGCTAGCCCTGCCCCGCTCTGCCGTTAGTTACCTAACCTAACGGTGCACGAGGGGACATCGAGGCGAATGCGGATGGCATAAGTGTACGTCGTATTTATCTGTGATGTTTAGGTACTTAAATGATGGGACTTCATTAATGTGATTAATGAAATAAAAGAAACCTAAGATGTTGTAGAATCGAATTTCAAAATAAAACAGGTAGCTACAGTTCTTGCTTTGCACAGCGGTATATATGATATATCCTGCACCTTATTCGATAAGGAAAGGACCGAGATCCCTTCACCGGGAGTGACTCCTTTAGCAATAACTGGCAGATGCTACACACTCGGTTTGTCTTTTGATTGCTTTTAAGTGTTTTTGCTTTGCACAGTGATATATATGATATATCCCGCAACTCATTCGACGAGGAAAGGACCGACGATCCCTTCACCGGGAGTGACTCCTTTAGCAAACTGGAAAAGCCTCAAAAGCACTCCATTTCAAAATCATTTGATTCCACAACGATATCAAGTTCATTACGCAATAGGTTTTCAGAAAAACCTGTCGTAGCCCTCCGTCATTTCAGATAAGTGGTAGTTAGTATTCGTGCTACGTTTGTTGGCCTGCGTCAAGGCGTAATGTGCGGTAGCTAACTAGTATTTATCTGCTTATGCATATGATGCAGATTGGATTAGGGTAGTCGTGCGACTTTGTTGGCCTGCGTCAAGGGTCGTGCGGGTGGGTTTAATTCAATCAGGAAATGACGGGTTGAACTTGACTAGCGCACTATAGTTTGTTGGCCTGCGTCAAGGTCATAGGACGCTAAAGGCAAAATTATCGGGAATTTCAAGTGTTGAAATTTGCAATGAGATTGCATACCTTCTATGAGATAGTTAGATCCCGATACCCGCTGCGAGTAAGTGTTACTCCTGGGAGAGTTTTATACATTACAATTAGCTGATCAAGTAGGTGTCTAGAAAGGTGTCAACGGGGTTACGCCTCTGGGAAAACGAGGTTTACATTAATTAGGTTCGTGCGAAAGCACGGGGGACCTCCCTCAAAGTACCGACACTGGCCTGGCTGAAAGATTGGCGAACTTGTAGTGTGTAATTAATCCCGGCTAGTCTTTCCTTTTACGGTTTGAAGGAAGATTTGATAAAAAGCAGTGGGAGCCATCCTGATTAGATAAATAATAACCAATCTATTCTTGCAAGAGTGCACGCTGAGTGTTTTCTTCTCTCTCTCTCCAGGTAGCGACCATATCACGCCTTAATCAAGATAATAATACGGATTTTGACCGAACCCGCTTGTTATACTGAGCTGGGGAACGTTGGTCCCGCTCCAACTTATAATTGTTATAAGACAGAGCAGGAAATTGGGGATTACCAGAATTCCCGTGCCGCCCAAACGAGGAGAGTGCATGATGATGCATCATCTTCGGGTGTGTTCATTACAGAGAACTGTTTCTCAGTATCCTTTACGTCCTGGGTATGTGATACCAGATCAGGATCCCAGATATGTAATTTGTTACATAGGGCTACAGAAAGGTAGAGGATTGAGAACGGGTGATAAGTTTCATGAGGCAGAAAACGGGGCAAGAGTTGCAGCCAAGTCTGTTGGTCACTGTCACCCTGTATTACCAATATATTGATTCTGAACGAATGTTATTAGATACCGAACCTGGTATGCAAAATCATATCAGTCTCTTTATTAGTAAAGAAAGGATATAATTTTGTATTGTTGGATAATGTTTTGAACATTTCCTATATCAAAAGTTGATCGGTTCAGGCACGTTATCTAAAAGCGTTGATGTTCTAAATCAAACTACAGTTCTTTAGTATACGGAACACATACAAGAGAAAGAGTTCAGAAATGAACGAATCCTTCTTGAGGCATTGTAGACTAGGTCATATCAATGTGACCCGACTAGCTGAAGTTACATAAGGATGCATATTTAAATAAGTTTGAATTTACATCTTGTGAAACTTGCCAGTCATGTCACAGAGATAAGATGACCACATCTCTGTTTATTGGAAACAGAGAAAGAGTTAGCGAACTCTTGGGATGATACATGTTGATGTATGTAGGTCCCCTGTCTACACATACCAAGACTGGTTCTTTGTACTTCATTACATTCTCTGATGATCTTTCGAGATTCAGACCTATGTTCCTGTTGAAACATGAGTCCGAACCTTTTGAGATATTCACAGAATATAAGTTAGAAGTAGAGAACTAATACGGGTATAAGTATTATGTCCTTTGATGTGATCAGGGAGGAGAATACTTGAGCACGGAATTCCTGGACTATTCTAAAGGAGAATGAGATTCTCTCTCAGCATTACTCCTCCGTATACACCATAGCATGATGGTATATCGGGGCGGAGCAGATACACCCTATTTGATATGGTGTGCTCTATGATGAGTACTGCTGAGTTACCTTTTTCCTTTTGGGAGTTATGCACTTATGAAGTTGCATACCTATTGAATAGGGTTCCAATCAAATCAGTTGCCTACCATTTCATATGTGATATGGAAAGGGAAGAGCCCATGTCTTAAGCTAGTTAAGATTTGGGGGTTGACTGGCCTATGTCTGAAAGCAAAATCCGGACAAGCTCGAGGCAAAGTCTGTAATGTAGAACTGGAAAGGTTCCAGTTATACAAACTGCTGTTGATGATTTGATAGAACCAAAGGATTCAGTAGATTCCAACGAACCTCAGCCTCTCCGCCGATCTAGTAGGGTTCCTCACCCACCTGAGAGATACTTCTGTTTCTCTATGACAGTGGGAGCGAGGATTGCATCATGAGATGATGACCCAACTAACTTCGAGGTGGCCATCAAGAGTAAGACTCTGTAAGAATGGATGGATGTTTATCGATCTGAGATGGAATCCTTATACACCAACAAAGTATGGACTTTGGTTGCTATATCTGAAGGGTTAAATCCCCATCAGGAGCAAGTATATCTTGAGAAGATTACTTGGTGTAGATGGAAAAGTTGAGACTTTCAAAGCTAGACTTGTTAAAGTTTTTCGTCATCAACCAGGCGTGGATAATGATGAAACCTTTTCCAGTGGCTAAGCATAAGTCCATCCGGATCCTACTTGCCACGGCTACATACCATGACTACGATATCTGGTGGTTGGGTGTCATGACAGCTTTTCTAAATGATGTTTTTGGAGAGAGCGTCTATAAGTACACAGCCAGAGGGCCTCGTAGACAGTGGGAGCAGCGGAAACGTGTGCAAGATGCTTTATAGGATAAAGCAGGCATCGCGGAGTTGGAACATCTGTTTTGATGAAATAGTCAAAGAGTTTGACATCATCAAAATGGTAGATGAACCTTGTATATACAAAAAGGTAGTAGGGAGTATGGTGATGATCCTCGTAGAGTACGTGGATGACATACTCTTGATAGGGAAAGAGTTTCCTATGCTACGCTCGATCAATCTCCGCCTATCACAATGATTCTCCACATAGGATCAAAGTGATTCCTACTAAATCCTGGGTTTTGGACCTATGAGATAGATCTAAATGGATGTTAGAATACTCACTAGCTGTAGTGAGATGGTATCAATTGATCCTGGGAAGAATCACTGGAAGTGTTCCAGGGTGATAAAGACGACTGAGTGTCAGTCACAGGCATTGTCTTTACCCTCAATCGAGGGACGGTATGTTGGAAGAGTTCCAAGCTAGATACCGTGACATACTAGACGATAAAGGAAGGATACATCGCTACTTAAGATGCTACCGAAGAGGCATTCTGGGTGTATATTGGTTCATGAGATGAACTACGTTCCTACCATTGTGAGACAATGGAGTTGTGGCTTATGCCAAGGAACGACGGTCCCATCAATGATCCAAACATATTCTAAGGCAGTGTCACCTGATCATGGAGATGCTTAATCTCCAAGAGATCGAGGTTTGGAGAGTAGACTCAGAGGACAACGCAGCGGATCCACTCACAAAGGACTGTTCCCAGAGAGAGATTTTTATGGGATGATTGAGTATGAGATACTACAACCACTGCTATCAGATGGCCCTAGTGCAAGTGGGAGATTGTTAGTTATATGTATGCCCTAGAGGCCATTACTGTACATTGGATGTATATTGTAGTGGATGCTGGGACATATATAGGGAGGACTTTCTTGCTCGACATGATAGTATGCTATCTGGTTGATCTTGACCTTAACGTGTATGCTGATTGTCTCTCTGTTACATGTTGGTAAAGCCCTTAGGATGTGTACTTGACTACCTGGACTATGATGCGGATCATACTAGTGGGGACATGGTAGTCCATAAGTACATCCTTCAAAGTCCCTAGTCGTGGGTGTATCGAGACGGGGCATCGATATACCAGAGTAGACTAGCGTATACCTTCTCGACCCATACAGATGGGCGATGGATGATCCCATATCCATTGGTGTTTGACATCAGAGATGATATACGGGTGCTCAGTGGAGACTGGGTACACTGGACGGACTCGCCGAGAACTCCCAGATGGTATTATACCTTACGTCAGATGGCAGTTCTCTGGTGACACTGGTACAGAGTAGTCTGTTGACCCGAGATCGTCATAGAGTCTTTTGTGGTTCCCACTGTGCTTTGATTTCCACCTTACCACGTCCAAGAGGGCGTGCAAAACGGTGGTTTTTGGGTACAGTCCCGAGTCACATGGAGGCAATGAGCGATAGGAGGGGATTTGTCTCTCCCGGTATAGGGGGGTTGATGTTGCGCTTGGGTTGATGTTGCGCTGTATTCGATTGGCTATAACCGGAAATCCCTGGCCAGGGTTGCTGAGATTTATTGGTAAGTGTTACCAGTAGTTTCTCGAATTGTTATAGACCTCATATCGACACGACTTATCGAGCTATTGGGGTCTGACGTTTACCACCCCTAGGCGAGATATGCGACATATCAGACGATCAGACCGGACTGTACGGTAAGTGTTACTGGTTGGATTCACAGGAGTATGAGCGGGCTTGCTCGTCGATCTTCTGATCGCTCAATACCCGGTGGCCGTTACGTTTAGCAGACCGCCTGCGGCTTGTGGGTGTTTGATATGATCAACACCTGCTGCCAGCGTATTGACGAGTCTTCAGAGTCCTACACAGAGGTTTCCTGGCTCAAGCGAAACGAAATAGGAGCGCATATGAGATATGTGCGGCACCGAGAATAATGCGTGTATGTGATACCATATTCTATTCTCGCGATGAATGTATCTAATGGTTATATGCGATATAACCTAGTTATCGAATCGAGGGTTGATTCGATAAGCCGATACATTGAATACTAGTCGGTTATATGCGATATGACCGGATCGTTAAATCAAGTGTTGATTTGATGATTTAATGCATAATTATATATTTGATATATTACTTTGCATTAACTAGTATTGGTTCACTTTAAATGGATTTTCTCACTTTATGTGCACATTGTATATGTGATATACTTTTGTACACTAGTTTGTATCATGTTTGATGATGCATGCTCATTAGGGTTTGTGTAAAGATTAAACCATGGTTGTGTAATGGTTAAGGGTTTTCATTTTCTTTCTTTCTTTATTTATTTTATTCATTTTGGAAATGAGAGAAAATGGTGGCTTTCTTTGTTTGACATTGAAGCTTCATGAAGGTTTGACTAAGTGACCATTTTGTCTCATGCTTAACCCTAACCATTCCCACTAACCCTAGTTTAGTCTCTACACTTAACCATGGTTTGAATATGATAAGTATTGATTTTCTTTTCCATTTTTAATTAACACTTATCATATTCTTTCTTTCTTCTTCTTCTTCTTCTTCACTTGAAGAAAGCTTGCTTCATCAATGGCAACTTGAGCAATTGAGTGAGAAATCCAATTCTTAAGTGAACCCACCTCCTATTTCTTCATCCTCTACCTCTTGCCAAGTAGTATAGGGGTGTTTTCTTCACATGTTTCATGACTTGGTGAAGTGGGAGCTTGATCTTGTGATGCTTCGACGTAGATCATCTTCGGCACGAAGCCGATGACCTTGCCCTCACCATTTCTCCGATGAAGCCGACGCTAGAGCCCGGGATTCCGTTTGGACAGCGAGGAGACTTCATTGCGGAGCTATGGAGGTGGAGGACCGGATCTACAAAGGTTGTATTTCCGTTCTTTTAGTTATATTGTTAACTAGTTGCATCTTTCGCCTAAGATCTAGTTAACGATCCGTAGTCTAGGGTTTCTCGGCACCGTAAAATTTTGAAATTGGCATGGTTGATGCCTTGTGAGACCTCTTGGAGTGCCTAGGAAACCTACAATAGGAAGTTAGGGGAAAAAATATTATCGGGAATTTCAAGTGTTGAAGTTTGCAATGAGATTGCATACCTTCTATGAGATAGTTGGATCCCGATACCCACTGCGAGTAAGAGTTTCTCCTGGTTGAGTTTTACACATGATAATTAGCCGATCAAGTAAGTGTCAAGAAAGGTGTTAACGGGGTTATGCCCCTGGGAAAACGAGGTTTATTTTAATTAGGTCCGTACGAAAGCACGGGAAACCTCTCTCAAAGTACCGGCACTGACCTGGCTGAAAGATTGGCAAACTTGTAAGGTGTAATTAATCCCGGCTAGTCTAACCTTTTAGGGTTTGAAGGAAGATTTGATAAAAATAGTAGGAGTCACCCTAATTAGATAAGATAATAAACCAATCTAATCTTGCAAGAGCATACGCTAAGTTTTTTCTTCTCTCTCTCTCTCCAGGCAGCGACCATGTCAGGTCTTAATCAAGATAATAATATGGATGTATTGACTAAACCTGCTTGTTATACAGAGTAGGGGAATGTTGGTTCCGCTCCAACTTATAATTGTTATAAGTCCGTGCAGGAAATAGGAAAATATCCAGATTTCCACGCCACCCAAACGAAGAATGAGCAGGTTGATGCATCTTCTTCGGGTGTGTTAGTCACCCAGAACCGTTTCTCAGTACACTCCACGTCTTGGGTATTAGTTACTGTATCGGGTTTCCACATATGTAATATGTTATATAGGCTAAGGAAAGGTAGAGAACTGGGAATAGGTGATCATTCTGTACTAGTAGGGAATGGTGCAAATGTTGCAGCCAAAGTAGTTGGCGAATATTATCTTGTATTACCAAATGGTAATACATTGATTCTGAACGAATGCTATTACATACCGACCCTGATATGCAATCTTATATCAGTTTCTTTATTAAGTAAAGAAGGATATAATTTTGTAGTACAGGATAATGTTATGAACATCTTCCTGAATCAAAAGTTGATTGGATCAGGCTCGCTGAGTAGTGGCATATACATTCTAAATCAAACCACAGTTCTTAATGTACAAAACATACACAAGAGGAACAGTTCAGAAATGAACGAATTCTTCTTGTGGCATTGTAGACTAGGTCATATCTGTAACACCTAAGGATGTGTTTAGGGGCTAATTATATGTTAATATAGGATTTTTAATAAAAAGTTTACCAAATTGAGTTTCAAATATTTTTTACAAATATAATCAATATTTTATTGGATTTTTCCTAGGCTTGCACACACTTGTGCATATAAAACTAGGGTTAAAATGGGGTTAGACCATGATTAGCAACCATGGTGAGCCAACCATTTTTCCTTAAGTTAATTTTTAATTTGAATTAAGTGTTTTGGGGGTTTAATTTTTTTTTTATGGAAACGATTTGAATTGGGGTTGACTTGGTGAGTGAGAGAGAGAGAATGAAAATGGGCATCATGGCAAGTGCCATGCTGGTATTAAATGAAGAGAGAGAGAGAAGGGGTTGACCATTGTGCTATCATTCCTTGCCTCTCATTTCTTTTTTCCTCTCACTTCACTCTCACTCACTCACACACTCACCCACACAACAGCAGCAGCAGCCCCAGCAGCAAGCACAACATCAGCCACAGCAGCTCCGGCAGCAGCAGCAGCTACAGGCAGCAACAGCAGCAGCTCCAGGTAGCAGCAGCAGCACGCCAGCAGCAGCTTCCCATCTTCTTCTTCTCCATCTCCTTGCTTGTAGGATTCCTTGGGGGTATAATCTCTAAAATCATTCTTTTGTTCGCTTAGTTTGTGTAGTTTAGCTTCGATTAGCGATAATTATGCGTTTTAGTGCTAAGTATGGTGATTAGTGTGAACTTTGGTTAAGTGAGGTTAGTATTGGGTAGACTAACTTAATTAAGTCTTATTATGGCCACTTAAACCTAGGTAAACCCCAGATTTCACCAAAATACCCTAAGTTTTCATATTGTGCAAAATATATAATTTTTAAGCAAAACATAGCCTTTCTGTAATCTGCTATAGATCCGGGTACTTCAGATAAAATCTGAGTTGAATGTAGCCTACTTGGGAGACCCTGACCACACCACTAGAGCACGAGACCCCCAACCCACCTTTAGGCCGCCGGAATATTCCTTCTGGCCACAAATTGCGGCCAGACCATGAAGTTAGGTGTTAGGGTTTGTTCTGTAGCTGTCTGCTACATTTTTAAGGTCTATGGTATATGCAATTTTGTAAGTTTTTAAACTGGGTAGAATCTGGGACGATATATCGTTTTCTAGTACGTTTTGTTTGCGTGATACACGCGATACGTGAGTGGGTTCTGTGATCCAGCGTGTCACGACGTGTCGGGTTAGTTTTAGATGCGTATACACACGTTTCAGCGTATCATAAACACGCGCATTAATTCGCGATGCGAGTATCTCGTTTTGTTTCGATATCGCGTTTTTGCGAGATATTTGCTTATATATAGAATCTTTGTGTAAATTCCAGGTTCACAGGCAGGTACGTCAGAAGCCGCCAAGAAAGGGAAGCAAGTGGTCGGCTACGTGTAGTACACGACCAGATGAGTAGATTTAACATCTACGGGGAAATCGCCCATTTGGCGTTAAGCGTCAGGGCGTTATAGGATATTTTAGATTGCATGTGTTCGTATATATTTATATATATATACTATAGTAACATACAATCTCCTATTGCATATAGAATTGGTAATATAGAACACTGCACTATCACTAACGGTTCAAACTGCACGAGCACTATTTTTATGTTACACTCACACCGTTAGTGATTGCCATGACACTTGCACTATAGGATTGCTACGCGTTATACATATCGATTGAGTGCCGCATCTTTACTGATTATCATGACTTGTCGCATATTGACACATATATTGATATCATCATACCTGCGCACATACACACTGTATATTCATACCAGTGCACACATATATTGATATCTTCATACCTGCGCACAAACACACTGTATATTCATACCAGTGCACACATATATTGATATCTTCATACCTGCGCACATGCACACTGTATATTCATACCAGTGCACACATATATTGATATCTTCATACCTGCGCACATGCACACTGTATATTCATAACAGTGCACACATATATTGATATCTTCATACCTGCGCACTATGCACACTGTATATTCATACCAGTGCACACATATATTGATATCTTCATACCTGCGCACATGCACACTGTATATTCATACCAGTGCACACATATATTGATATCTTCATACCTGCACACATGCACACTGTATATTCATGCCAGTGCACACATATATTGATATCTTCATACCTGCGCACATGCACACTGTATATTCATACTAGTGCTACACTCATATTCGCATATATATATCCATTTGCACATCCATACCTACATATATACATTTGTCACATACATGGATGATATTGATTTGATTTCATGAAAATAGGGACCGCATGAGATATTTTCAAAACTGGATTCTTTTAAAAGAGCGGTGTTCCCTTTTTTACTCTTAGTATCATACGATACATTGCATAGATTTACACATTGAGTTTTGGATTCATATGATTTCTGGATTTGAGAACCATAGGATCATTTTAAGAAAATACGCACTGTTTTAAAACCCGGTTTTCTCTTGATATGATATTTCAGTGCGTCCACCATGAGTTTTCTCGGTTCCAGAGAGCTTGTGTGAGTATACCCGATTCGAGGAGCGGTAGGCACCGATTGCGGGTACGTGGTGGACCCGGTACGGTACCCCGGGACGAGAAGACTCGTATTGTATGACGGTGAGGCCCGGCGGAGGGACTACTACCTACCGATGATTGGTTAGACCTGGCGATTATCTAGAGGATAACGACCAGAGTCGATAGATGGATACGGGACGACGCGTACTGCGGGGGCCGAGGGCCGATTCCGCAGATGGAGCCCATGGGCCGATCCGATGGACGGAGCCCGATACTTGAGGATTTGCGTGTCGATGCTAGACATGGCTGATTTTATGATATTTCGAGTGCCGATATTGGGCACTCACGATTCTATGAGATTTACAGGATTTGAAGGCCGATGAGGATGACGACGCCTGAGTCTTTTTAGGATTTGGGTGTATTGATGGACACCAGTTATTTTCCACGTTGATATTCCATGTAGATACTATTTATTCCCATACTCAGCATTTAGTATTTCTCATCTCATCCTGTATCTATTGTACCTGATAGAGTACACATACTATACACGCTTATTGCATACCCTGCTCATTCTATATAGGATTGTTAGATTTCATTGCTATGCATGCTTATTGCATACCCTGCTCATTTTTATATAGGGTTAGATTTCATTGCTATGCACGATTATTGCATACCTTGCTCATCACATAGAGATGTCATTAGATCGCATTTGTTGCATGATTTGAGTATCCAGTTCATCATATAGATGTTATCTGTTGGCATAGGAGAGTATCCCAGCATGTGCATACTCGCGATTACCTTTATATGTTATCTATTATTCACGAGTTGGTAACTCACCCCCGTTGTGCTACAGTGCTTGCAGGTTCTCCCTCGGTGTAGCCGCGGCAGGCTGCTTTCGTACATCTTTTGACACAGGTACCATTGCTGTTGGCATACTAGCCCTTTTGCTGATAGGTGGGTTTTTGCGCGGTATCTGGTTATTTTCCAGTTGTAGATATCATTATATCTAGTATTCTCCATCTACTACTTATGTATGGACTTAGAGACCAGTAGTAAGGACGATGTATATTATTGTATTCTGGTGTCGAGCTCATTGTGAGCCGACTTTATTATGCAGTTTTATATATTTCATGTTGTCTTCACTTATTTTTACTCTTTCTTCGCTACGGCGTCGTATATTATCATTGTGGTGTTGTTTCCGCCGTTGGGCGTGATTAATCGCGTTTGTGATGCTTATTTCTTTTGTGTACCATTTTACTCATTTATTGCTTGGTACCCAATCTCGGGGCTAATTTTACAAAGGCAATGCTGCCAAAGTTTTTAAATAATAACTTGAACTTTAAAGAATTCGAATAAACAACTTAAAGTTTTCTAATTGTTTTAACAATTAATCTAATAAATGTTTTAAACACTCTATACTTTTAATGGTTTGATTTCTGGGTTTCGGCTTACTTAGTCGCGTTACGCCTGTAGACGTCACGTGGTTAAGTGCTGGTCACGGGCCGAACTTTGGGTCTTGACAAAGTTGGTATCAGAGCGTAGGTTTTACCTTCGGAGTGTAGGATGACCCAGGTATGATGGAGTAGGTAGCTGAAGCAGAGTTGCGTAGCATGCGTATGTTCCGTGGCATACTCACGATACGGTACTCCGCCTAAGCGACCTTAGGACTTACTGATTGAAATTCCTTCATGATTGTATACATTCTTGCGATTCGATTTCCGTATCCTTATCGAATCCTACTTTCCTTTTCAGCCACTATGCCGCCAAAGACTACGACGGCGCAGAGAGCGGTCGCGAGAGCCGAGATTCGAGTTGACTCGTCTGAGACGAGGACTGATCCAGGTAGTACCCCTATTGTACCAGAGCAGACTATTCCTCCTTCGACAGACCAGACGATAGGATCCGGTATGCAGGAGATGCGCCAGATGATGGGATCCAGTATACAGGAGATGCGCCAGATGATAGGATCACTAGTTGAGACGCTTCGAGCGCAACGACCAGAGGTAGCTTCACCCGTCATAGGGACCGCGATGGTACCTACCGTACAGGCAGTTGTCCCTATAGCCACGGAGGTGATTACAGTATCGTTATCAGAGTTCAAGAGGTTGAAGCCTTCGGTCTTCACAGGCACCGATGCAGCCGAGGACCCACAGTCTTTCATTGATAGGATGGCCCGGATATGTCGTTCGCTCAGATGCTCCGATGCGACTTGGGTAGAGTTCATGAGCTTTCACCTGGAAGGTCTTGCGCAGAAATGGTGTGAATCGGTTGAGAAGGGCAGAGCAGCCGGTCTACCTCCGATGACCTGGACCGAGTTCATGACGGTATTTCTAGCCCGCTTCCTTCCCCAGAGTGTCAGGGATGCCCGAGCACGCAGATTCGAATCATTGCGCCAGACGCCAGAGATGACAGTGGCAGAGTACGATGTGCTATTTACCGAGCTATCAGCTTAAGCCCCATACCTAGTGGCGACTGAGGAGATGCGAGTCAAGAGATTTGTCCGAGGCTTGCTTACACCAGTGTTCCTTGCAATCAGCGCCCAGCATTGCGAGACGTATGCAGCAGCTGTAGACGTAGCCCTATTAGTCGAGGAGCGCCTTGCAGAGACTTCGGTAGTTCCAGGGCCGAAGAGGGTTCGTACTGATACGGCAGCACAGAGACATCTATTCGAAAGCCGTGATAGACGTCGCACAGGTGGCAGAGACTCAGGGCGAGGTCAGATGTTTAGCTCTTATCCCTAAGAGGGTCAGCAGTCGTCGCGTGGATGCTTTGGGTGTGGTAGTCGCCGTCACCACATCAGAGATTGTACTGAGATACGCCGGAGGGAGCCAGCAGTACCGCATGTCACACTTCCACCTTCTCCACCCCAGAGGGCATTGCCGATTGTACCCACTGTTGCTCCGCGTCAGACTCACGCACAGAGAGGCCATGGTCGCGGAGGGTTTACTCATAGAGGACAAGGTGGCCGAGGCAGAGGACAGCCAGCTGCCGGCAGACTACAGCCAGTTGCTAGTAGGGGACAGCCAGTTGCAGGCAGAGGACAGGCGTGGGTTTTCGTATTGACGCATCAGGACGCGCAGGCGTCCAATGCTGTGGTCTCAGGTATCCTTTCAGTATGTTCTGTTGACGCACACGTGTTGTTTGATCCCGGATCCACGCACTCGTACGTTTCGACACACTTCGTGCCGAGTATTGGTAGAGAGTCCGGGTTACTTGATCAGCCGCTTGTTGTGACCACTCCTGTGGGAGAGTCGTTTGTCGACAGGCACGTGTTCCGATCCTGTGTTGTCCATATTGGCGAGAGAGAGCTTCCTGTCAACTTGATCCTTCTTGAGATGTTGGACTTCGACGTTCTTTTGGGCATGGATTGGTTAGCCACGTGCTATGCGTCTGTGGACTGCCGCGAGAAGACAGTTAGATTTTGTTTTCCCGGCGAGTCGGCTTTTTTGTGCAGGGGGACCGTGGTGCCGCCCTTCACATTTCGATTTCTTTTCTTCGCGCTGGACAGCTGTTGAGGAAAGGATGTCAGGGATTTCTAGCCTATGTTTGCGATACTAGAGCTACAGATGTTCCATTGGACCAGGTTCCAATTGTATGTGAATTCCCTGATGTGTTCCCTGACGAGCTTCCTGGGCTACCGCCTGAGCGCGATATTGCCTTCTGTATTGATTTGATTCCCGGCACGAGGCCTATTTCTATACCGCCTTATCGGATGGCCCCGACGGAGCTTAGTGAGTTGAAGGGTCAGTTGCAAGATTTGCTAGATAAAGGACTTATTCGACCCAATGTTTCTCCTTGGGGTGCTCCGGTCCTATTTGTCAAGAAGAAGGACGGCAGTTTGCGTTTGTGTATCGACTACCGCCAGCTGAACAGGGTTACCGTGCGGAAAAAATATCCATTGCCACGCATTGACGACTTGTTCAACCAGCTTCAGGGGGCAGGATATTTTTCGAGGATCGACTTGCGATCAGGCTACCATCAGCTGCGGGTTCGACAAGAGGACATTCCGAGGACAGCTTTCCGCACGCGCTACGGCCATTATAAGTTTTTTAAGATGTCGTTCGGACTCACCGACGGACCAGCAGCATTCATGGACTTGATGAACCGTATATTCAGGCCGTATTTGGACTTGTTCATCATCGTATTCATTGACGATATATTGGTGTATTCCCGGAGCAGAGAGGAGCACGAGAAGCACCTGCGGATCACACTGCAGACCTTGAGGGATCACCAGCTTTTCGCAAAGTTCTCCAAGTGTGCATTCTAGCTTGACAGCATAGACTTCTTAGGCCACGTGATTACACGGGATGGTATATGTGTAGACACGAGGAAGATCGAGGCCGTTCAGAGTTAGCCCAGACCTGCATCCGTTACTGAGATACGCAGTTTTCTAGGATTGGCCGGTTACTACAGGAGATTTGTACAGGATTTCTGCCGTATTGCTGCACCTTTGACCGGATTGACCCGGAAGGGAGTCCCTTTCGATTGGACGGAGGAGTGCGAGCATAGCTTTTAGCAGCTACGGACTTGTTTGACTACGGCGCCAGTGTTATCATTGCCTTCAGGATCAGGCGGATTTGTGGTCTATTGTGATGCTTCATGAGTGGGGCTAGGATGCGTATTGATGCAGCATGACAAGGTGATCGCGTAAGCTTCGCGGCAACTGAAGAGGCATGAACAGAATTACCCCACTCATGATTTAGAGATGGCCGCAGTGGTCTTTGCACTTAAGATCTGGCGACATTACCTCTACGGTGAGTCGTGCCAGATATTCACTGATCATAAGAGCTTAAAGTATATATTTCAGCAGCGAGACCTGAATCTCCGACAGCGCCGTTGGATGGAGCTAGTGAAGGACTACGATTGCGAGATCTTGTATCACCCGGGCAAGGCAAATGTAGTAGCAGATGCTTTGAGCAGGAGGCTCGGGAGCAGTCTATGTTGTTTGAGCACAGTGCAGAGGCAGTTGTCGGCAGAATGGCAGATGTTATGCGACAGTCGAGTGCAGTTAGAGTTCACGCCGATAGGGGGACAGCTTGCGCATGTTCGTGCACGCCCACAGTTGCTTGACCGTATACATGAGGCATAGCACAGTGATGACCGATGTTTAGAGATCATGGCGCAGATTGGACAGGGAAGATTTTCCGAGTTCGTGATCGATGATCAGGGGATACTGCGATTTGGGACTAGACTGTGCGTGCCAGATGTGGAGGGACTGCGGCGTGAGATTCTTCAGGAGGCACATCAATCAGTGTACAGTGTTCATCCGGGTTTCACCAAGATGTACCATGATATGAGAGGTGTTTACTGGTGGGATGGAATGAAAAGGGACATCACAGATTTCATGTCGAGATGCCTGACTTGTCAGCAAGTCAAGGCCGAGCACCAGAGGCCCGCGGGAGAGCTACAGCCGTTACCTATTCCGGAGTGGAAATGGGAACAGATTTCGATGGATTTCGTTGTGGGTCGGCCCAGGACTAGGCGAGGGTATGACTCCATTTGGGTGATGGTAGATCGTTTGACGAAAGCGGCTCACTTCCTGCCAGTGAAGACGACTTTCGGTTTTGCTCAGTATGCCCAGATATACATCGACGAGATTGTACGACTGAATGGAGTCCCGACATGTATCGTTTCCGACAGAGGCACCCAGTTTACCAGCCGACTATGGCAGAGGCTTCAGGAGGCTTTGGGCACCCGCTTGAGTTTCAACACAGTATTTCATCCGCAGACCGACAGACAATCAGAGCGGACTATTCAGACTCTCGAGGACATGCTCCGAGCGTGCGTTTTAGACTTTGGTGGTAGATGGGATCATCATTTACCCTTGGTGGAGTTCTCCTACAACAATAGTTTCCAGGATACTATTCAGATGGCACCTTTCGAGACTTTGTATGGGAGGAGATGTAGATCGCCCGTCTGTTGGGCAGAGCTCAGTGAGAGCAGTATTTTGGGACCACAGATCGTACAGGAGACGACCGAGAAGATACAGCTGATTCGAGACAGGATGAGGACAGCTCAGAGCAGGCATAGATCGTATGCTGACAGGCGCCACCGCAGATTAGAGTTCGCAGTTGGCGATTATGTTTTTCTGAGGATCTCTCCGATGAAGGGAGTGATGAGATTTGGATGGAAGGGGAAGCTCAGCCCCAGATTCATAGGTCCCTTCGAGATCCTCGAGTGTGTGGGTTCAATAGCATATCGTTTGGCTCTTCCACCCGACTTCCCAGATGTTCACCCCGTATTCCACGTGTCGATGCTTCGCAGATACCTACATGACCCTTCGCACATGATTCAGCATCAGACCGTTCAGCTCGAGCGCGATCTTTCGTTCACCGAGCAGCCAGTCGTGATATTGGACCGGCAAGTGAAGAAACTTAGATCGAAGGTCTTACCATCAGTAAAGATGCTTTGGCGCAGCCCGAATGGTGAAGAGATTACCTGGGTGGCCGAGGGTGAGATGCGGAAGAAGTTCCCTCATCTTTTTGAAGGTATGCGTAGCTTTATATTTTAAATTCAGGGACGAATTTCTTTAAGGGGGGAGATTGTAACACCTTAGGATGTGTTTAGTGGCTAATTATATGTTAATATAGGATTTTTAATAAAAAGTTTACCAAATTGTGTTTCAAATATTTTTTCTAAATTTAATGAATATTTTATTGGATTTTTCCTAGGCTTGCACACACTTGTGCATGTAAACTAGGGTTAAAATGGGGTTAGACCATGATTAGCAACCATGGTGAGCTAACCATTTTTCTTTAAGTTAATTTTTAATTTGAATTAAGTGTTTTGGGGGTTAATTTTTTTTTTTATGGAAATGATTTGAATTAGGGTTGACTTGGTGAGAGAGAGAGAGTGTGAGAATGGGCATCATAGCAAGTGCCATGCTTGTATTAAATGAAGAGAGAGGGGGGGGGGGTTGACCATTGTGCTATCATTCCTTGCCTCTCATTTCTTTTTTTCTTCTCACTTAACTCTCACTCACTCACGCACTCACCCACACACCAGCAGCAGCAGCCCCAGCTTCAGCAACAGCAGCAAGCACAACATCAGCCACAGCAGCAGCAGCAGCAGCACAGGCAGTAACAGTAGCAGCTACAGGCAGCAGCAGCAGCACCCCAGCAGCAGCTTCCCTTCTTCTTCTTCTCCATCTCCTTGCTTATAGAATTCCTAAGGGGTATAATCTCTAAACTCATTCTTTTGTTCGCTTAGTTTTTGTAGTTTAGCTTTGATTAGCGATAATTATGCGTTTTTAGTGCTAAGTATGGTGATTAGTGTGAACTTTGGTTAAGTGAAGTTAGTATTGGATAGAATAACTTAATTAAGTCTTATTAGGGCCACTTAAACATAGATAAACCCCAGATTTCACCAAAATACCCTAAGTTTTCAAATTGTGCAAAATATATCGTTTTTAAGCAAAACTTAGCCTTTCTGTAATCTACTATAGACTCGGGTACTTCAGATAAAATCTGAGTTGACTGTAGCCTACTTGGGAGACCCTGACCACACCACTAGAGCACGAGACCCCTAACCCACCTTTAGGCCGCTGGAATATTCCTTCTGGCCGCAAATTGCGGCCAGACCAGGGAGTTAGGTGTTAGGGTTTGTTCTGTAAGTGTCTGCTACATTTTTAAGGACTATGGTATATACAATTTTTTAAGTTTTTAACCTGGGTAGAATCTGGGATGATATATCGTTTTCTAGTACGTTTTGTTTCCGTGATACGCGCGATACGTGAGTGGGTTCTGTGATCCAGCGTGTCGCGACGTGTCGGGTTTTAGACGCGTATACACACGTTTCAGCGTATCGTACACACGCGCATTAATTCGCGACGCGAGTATCTCGTTTTGTTTCGATATTCGCGTTTTTGTGAGATATTTGCTTATATATTGAATCTTTGTGTAAATTCCAGGTTCACAGGCAGGTACGACCGACGCCGCCAAGAAAGGGAAGCAAGTGGTCGGCTACGTGAAGCACGCTACCAGGTAAGTAGATTTAACATCTACGGAGAAATCGCCCGTATGGTGTTAAGCGTCAGGGAGTTATAGGATATTTTAGATTGCATGTGTTCGTATATATTTATATATATATATATATATACTATAGTAACATACCATCGCTTATTGCATCTAGAATTGGTAATATAGAACACTGTACTATCACTAACGGTTCAAGCTGTACGAACACTATTTTTATGTTACACTCACACTGTTAGTGATTGCCATGACACTTGCACTATAGGATTGCTACGCATTATACACATCGATTGAGTGCCGCATCTTTGCTGATTGTCATGACTTGTCGCATATTGACACATATATTGATATCTTCATACCAGCGCACATGCACACTGTATATTCATACCAGTGCACACATATATTGATATCTTCATACCTGCGCACATGCACACTGTATATGTTGCGCCACGGCAGCGCCCCGGCCGTCTATCCGAGGCCAAAATGCGGAATCAAAATTTTCTTAACTTTTAAACTGGCGCTACCGCGGACAATATACCCGGATCGTAACCATTAACCGATACTAGCTATCAAGAGAAAGGGTGAGAGATATACCGAATGATCCGAGTCCTCCGGTCTTCTCGTCATCGTCCCGATCTCCCGCGGAAAGTCTTGTCTCCATATCGTCGCCTCCTCGCCGGAAGGGCACCACATCGCCTGCATCTTTTACGGGCTCCCACCTCAATACCGAGGCAACTCGGGCGCGAAGTTGGCTAGCCGACGTGTCCAAGATTTGCTGTGGAATGTGTAGTGTAGAGGCTATGTCTCATTTGGGGTTTGTTGCCTTTGAAGATGATGGAGGAATCAAGATAAGAAAAATGGTGCTTGCATTTTTCTAGCATGGAAGAATGAGATCAAGAATGCCACACTCTCAAGAATGAAAATCTCTTCTTCTCTCCTCTCAAAAATGAAACCCTTCTCATCTTAGAAAGGTGGAGGAAAGAATATGTAGCATGATGGCAGGTGAGTGTAGGATAAAGAGAATGGTGACCATATCCAAAAACATCATCATAACAAACTTACATCCAAACCTTAACCCTTTCCAATCACAATAAATGCAAGAAATGATGATAGAAAAGAAAGGAATAAAAAGATGCTTTCATAATCAAACTATTTGCATGAAACCCCTCCACAATGGGTTATTTGCAAACTTGCAAATAGCACCCTACATCGAAAAAGTCCGGCCGGGAAAGAACAAAGGAAAACCGGCCGGAACGGAATGCAAACTGGCAACTCCAGAAAACTGGTCCCGTAATAAATTACAGAAAAACCCCGATACTGTGCATACACACCCGCATCTGTATTCCGACCAGATACAAATGCAATGAGACAAAATCTACACTGTACTAAACTAGGATCCGGCTTAAACCAAAACCGGCTAGTAATATCCGTTTGATCCTGATCCGTGCAATACCGCACGTATCTGATCGAACCTTGCCATATATCTATACGGCCTCTAGTACAAACCGTCCGATCCTGATCCGTACAATACCGCACGTATCTGATCGGACCCTGCCATATCTCCATACGGCCTCTACAGCGTTTCGCCCGAAAGCTTGAGTAACTGAAAGTGTGGTGGACTCTAAAGACTCGTCAATACTATGGCTGTGGATTTAACCACTAGCACGTCAGAGGTATAAGCCAATACATGACGGGCCACCAGCTATTGACCAAAAGGGACGTCGATGAGCGAACTCATCCTGACACCCTACTGAGCCTGTCAGTGACAATATCCGTACAGTCCGGTCCGTTCGTCTATGAGTATCGCATGTCGGGCCTAGGGGGTTGGTAAAAGTCAGACCCCCAAAAGCGGTACAAGTCGTGTCGGAGTGTAGCCCAGAACGCCCTGAGATACTACTGGAATACCTACCAGTAAATCTCCTGCCTCGGCCGAGGGCTTTGCGTAATGGCTCTCCAAGACACAGCGCGACCTCACCCCCAATACCGGGAGAGACGAACCCCTGCAGATCCGCTCACTGCCTCCATGTGGCTCGGGAATGTACCCAACTAAAACCTGTTTGCACGACTCCTTTGAGCCGTGGTAGGGTAGTAATCAAAGCAGAGTGGGAACTTACACGAGACAAATGACGATCTCAGGTTGATGAACTAACCTGTACACATGTCACCAGGGAACTGCTATCTGACATCTGGTATAAGACCAACTAGCATGTTCCCGGCGAGTCCTGTCCGGTGTACTCATAACCCAATGAGCAGCTGTATACATCTTAGGTGAACCAACTGACACCAGTGGCTTGTGAGACCGGCCACCGCCCCTCGTCGGGGTCTCGACTGTATACACTAGTCTACTAATGGAGTATCGATGCCCAGTCTCGAAACTCCCACGACTAGGGACCTTTTAAGGATGTGCTTATAGACTACCAGCTCCCACGTATATGATCGCCATCATACTGCTGGTCGTCAAGCAAGAATCCTAAGGGCTCTATCAACGTGTAATAGCGACCTGTCAGGTCACCTAAAGCAGTACACGATGATAAAGATAAACCAGATAGCATACTATCATCTTGAGTAAGACTGTCCTACCGGGATAGGTCCTCCCTCAATCATTGCAATCATGTGCCTGTGATCCAATAATTGACTCTGAGGGCACTATCTCCAACAATCTCCCACTTGCACTCAAGGCTGATTATTGCGATGTCGCATACTCACAGCCCGTGTGATACCGAACACCCAACTCCTCTACTAGTCAGTCTCACAAAGCTCGTTTGTGAAACTATAGCGTTCGAGGAATAGCCTCAGTGAGTGGATCCGCTGTGATGTTTCTTTCTATATCTCTCTATATCTCAAGTTCGCGGAGAAAGCCATCTCCCGAAATGAGCAATACCTGTCTTAGAGTATGTCTGGATATCTGATGGGACCTAGCTCATAAATGAACTCCAAATCCAAACTTCTTAGACTGTATCGATAACTGAACTTAATCAGTACCCAGCGCCATGCCTCCTTCAGTATTGCCTTGAACCACCTGTCCAAAATACTTCCCCTCGTCAGAAGGAGAAACTATAACTCTGACAGCCACTCTGCCATCCATGTCACCTTGGAAGCCTGGAATGATAACCGTCTCCTAAAAGAGGCTGTCGTTATCACATCCCTAGAACATGCACTTATGTCCTAAAACTGCTTCCGATTGTTTCTCCAGGATTGAATTAATATCAACTTATTGCATTTACTGCAGGAACAACATCTGGTGTGGTACTTGACATCTCATGACTGACTCAATTGCCTAAGCAAGTGATCTGTCAATCATGCGTATCCCTCTCCCCTTTAGTCTGTAAGACACCTTTAGAGAGGGTGACTCCATTACCTGCAGGTGTACTACCATGCCAGGAGTCGTCCATTCTAAATACTCATAGAATGCTGTCAAGGTACCCAGATTAGGAAACCACCCAAATCTAGATCTAAAACCATAGATCTAGTAACCAGAATGTCTGATATAATATCCAAGTCCTGTGTGGAGAAACCACTGTGTGACAACCAAAGTATGACCGATCGAAGTATAGGAATATCACTTCCTACTCTGTGTATGTCATCCAAATACCAGGACATCACACCCTACTACCTTCTCAACAGATCCATCCCCTATTCTGATGACGTCAAACCTATGACTGTCACATCAGAAATAGATGATCTATCTCCGCTATATCTGCTTTAGTCTTTAAATAGACATAAGCTACCTGTCCACTAATGCTTCTGCTGCTCCCACTGACTACGACAACCCTCTGGCAGAGTCATATACACGTACACTTCTAAAGCTAGTTTAGAACGACGCTATACTCATCCTCCTGCCGGGTCTCACAGTCTGGAACAACAGCAATGGTAAGTCTGGGTAAACAAGAACCTCCCTGCCACCGTCTTTGAGCATACCGAAGTACCTCTCGAGTGCCTGAGGTTACCCATCATATCTGCGGAGTGGCCAATGGAATGTCAAACCAGATTGAATCTTTAGGTTCCTATCAAATCTTCAGTAATCGTTTGTGGTTCTGGAATCACTTCCAGTTCTACCATACTCCCACTTCTGTTTTCTGAAAAATCCATTTCTTTTAAAAATGTGGCGAGTTAAGAACAATATCACTATTGATCTTCCAAATGGTAGAAAGCCAACCCTCGTCATAGCCTGGGTCAACCCACAAACAGCCATTACAGAAACGTGCCTTGAGTTATCCGGAGTCTGGTTTTAAGCATAAGCCGGACAACTCCCCGTACCTTAACAATGTTAAGGTATGAACTGTTCTATATCCAATATAGAACCAGAGGCACTGATTTAATTGAACCAGATTCAAATCATGCAGCTGTCTCCAGTGCATGTCCACAAAATGGAAGGAGGCCGATTAGCGTTACTCAACTTAGGAATGCTTCCAATTATGAGTAACCTGAAAGAGAAGCAATTTCTCTTTATCATTACTATCAACTGAATACCATACACAAGTATCTACATCTTCTATCACCTTGAAGAATCCCGATACTTGCTACACCTGGATCTCCACATTATTCAAATACCTATAACTCCTCAAAACTTAGACCCTGTGTTTCTACGAAACACATGTCTAAGAACTAGAGAAGTTAAAAGTAAACAGAATATAGTACGAGGACCAACCCCTCTGTCCTGATGGACGCTGGACAACATACAATACTCTGTATAAGTCCCTTGAGTCTGATAACTCATTCACTGTGTGTCGTAGGTTGAAAACTGTACTTATGGTTAAGAAGAATTACACCACTGTTCAATGCTCCTTACCTAACCATCCACTGATATAGGTAAATGTCATACACATAATTTCAAAAAGGTACATCTCACACTATAAAAATAGACGTACAGATATATCAATTTGAAATTGGTGCATAGCAACGGATATTCAAAACCAAATATTCGCCGACCGGCAAACAACCCAGGTGGCTTCCTCAAATATCACCAATTACAACGAATCCCGATATAATTGTTGGAGATAGTGCCCTCAGAGTCAATTATTAGATCACAGGTACGTGATTGCAATGATTGATGGAGGACCTATCCCGGTAGGACAGTCTTACTCGAGATGATAGTATGCTATCTGGTTTACCTTTATCATCGTGTACTGCTTTAAATGACCTGACAAGTCGCTATTACACGTTGATAGAGCCCCTAGGATTCTTGCTTGACCACCAGCAGTATGAGGGCGATCATATAAGTGGGAGCTGGGGGTCTATAAGCATATCCTTAAAAGGTCCCTAGTCGTGAGAGTTTCGAAACAGGGCATCGATCCTCCATAGTAGACTAGTGTATACAGTCGAGACCCCGATGAGGGGCGGTGGCCGGTCTCACAAGCCACTGGTGTCAGTTGGATCACCTAAGATGTATACAGGTGCTCATTGGGTTATGAGTACACCGGACAGGACTCGCCGGGAACATGCTAGTTGGTCATATACCAGACGTCAGATGGCAGTTCCCTGGTGACATGTGTGCAGGTTAGTTCATCGACCTGGGGATCGTCATTTGTCTCGTGTGAGTTCCCACTGTACTTTGATTACTACCCTACCACGGCTCAAAGGAGTCGTGCAAACAGGTTTTAGTTGGGTACAGTCCCGAGCCACATGGAGGAAGTGAGCGTATCTTCAGGGGTTCGTCTCTCCCGGTATTGGGGGTGAGGTCGTGCTGTGTCTAGGAGAGCCATTACACAAAGTCCTTGGCCAAGGCAAGGAGATTTACTGGTAGGTATTCCAGTAGTATCTCAGGGTGTTCTGGGCTACACTCCGACACGACTTGTACCGCTTTTGGGGGTCTGACTTTTACCAACCCCCTAGGCCCGCCATGCGATACTCATAGACGAACGGACCGGACTGCACGGATATTGTCACTGACAGGCTCAGTAGGGAGTCAGGCTGAGTTCGCTCACAGACGTCCCTTTTGGTCAATACCTGGTAGCCCGTTATGTATTGGCTTATACCTCTAACGTGCTAGTGGTTAAATCCACAACCAAGGTGTTGACGAGTCTTTAGAGTCCCCCACATTCTGTTACTCAAGCTTTCGGGCGAAAGGTTGTAGAGGCCGTATGGAGATATGGCAAGGTCCGATCAGATACGTGCGGTATTGCACGGATCAGGATCGGACAGTTTGTACTATAGGCCGTATGGTTATATGGCAGGGTTTGATCAGATGCGTGCGGTATTGCACGGATCAGGATCGAACGGATATTACTAGCCGGTTTTGGTATAAGCCGGATCCTAGTATAGTACAGTGTAGATTTTGTCTCATTGCATTTGTATTTCGGTCGAAATACAGATGCGGGTGTGTATGCACAGTATCGGGGTTTTCCCGTAATTTATTACGGGACCGGTTTTCTGGAGTTGCCAGTTTGCTTTCCGTTTCGTCCAATTTCCTTTGTTCCGTTCATTGGCCGAAGATTGGTGGAGGAGGGTTTATTTGCATTGTTGCAAATAGGCATTTGTGGAGGTGGTTCTTTGCATCTTTTAGCATCATGATGGTTTTCATGATGTGCACCAACCTTGACTTCTTCTTCTCATGATGGCTTGACTTTTTGAAGCCATCATGCTTGAGATGATGGTTGCCTTGGAGTGTTGGATTTGTTGCTATCATTTCTTTTGCATGATACCTTTCCTCTCTCTCTCTTTTGGGTATTAGATGAGAATGGCTCCCATTATTTTTGACACTCTCCCTCATTCTCACTCTCCCTCTCCTCTAGTGATGGCCGGCCACCATGAGGGTGGGTTGCCCATTTTTTGTAGTGGGGATTTTTGATCTCTTGATGTTAGAAAAATCCCCAAGTTCCTCCACATACTTCTTGTTATCATTCCTCCACCAAAAAGGCAATTCCACATACCCCAAATGAGACTTCTTCACTACACATTCTACAGCGAATCTTGGGCACGTCGACTAGCCAGCTTCGTGCCCGAGTTGCCTCGGCGTTGAGGTGGGAGCCCGTAAAACATGGAGACGATGTGGTGCCCTTCCGGCAAGGTGGCGACGACCGGAGATTCCGCAGGAGATCGGGACGATGATGAGAAGACCGGAGGACTTGGATCGTCGGTATATCTCTATAACCCATCTTCTAGTTAGCTTAGACTTGTTAATGGTTATGATCCGGGTGTTTAGTGCGCGGTGGTGCCGGTTTGCTAAGTCCGCAAAATTTAAGTTTATCACCGCTTCCGCATTCCGGCGTCGGATTGACGGCCGGGGCGCCGCCGTGCACTTACAGTGGTATCAGAGCCTCGCCATTAACTTAGTCTAGCTTTGTGTAATGTGTTTTTCAGTTCCGATCGATCGAAATGTCCAAAAACCCGTATTTGCTCACGACAGTTTTCTGTTGAAATTTTTTGGTCCCCAAAAATTTTTCAGGTTGTATAAAAGTACTGTACAGAGAGATCTAAGACCAGTGGAAAAATTCGAGACACTGATTCTCCAACTGGAGCGCGGAACCGCGGCAAGTACCCACTTAGTGCCGCGGTTCCGCCGCCGTAGTCATTGATCAGTGTGTGGAAATTTTCCAGTGGGCCTCTGGGGTTAAATTTGGGTTTCTGGAATATTAAAATTGGGCCCAGGTTTTCTGTGAGTGCTACAGTTTTGATTGGGGGCCCACTTGTTAATTTTTGATCGATCGGATATTTTAAACACATTTTTCACAGTATTTACATTATATCTGCGACCGTGAATGTCACTTGATCGGTAAATCCGGTCTAACTGCTATAGCCCGGTTAGACGGATTTGCGAACGTGACTTTCACGTTGATGTTTTATGTATTTGCTGTGTTGTTGCGGATCGGTCGTGGGGATAGCCTGGATGCAATGGTAGTACAGTTCTGTTGTGTTATGTACATTTGATATTGCGGGGCGAGCGTCCGACATGTGGACTGCCGTCACTGCCTGATTGTATTATTATTTTGGGGCACGACCTGGTTGCGGTCGATGTACCCGTTGTATGTATATTTTACTTTCTGTACTAGGATTGCCCCGCGGAGGGGTGCACGGATAGCCGGGTTCTGGAGGGCAACAAGCCCGCATCTCATGGCATTGAGACGGAGGGGGCTTCACTCTAGGATTGGCGGGCTATTCGCCGCACTCGTAGGGGGTACAGGTTGACCCAGGAGGGGTGCCCAAGTTACCGGATTCCGTGAAGTGCTGGGTGGTCCATTCACGGCGCTGAAGGGGGCTGCCTCGCTTCAGGTTTTGGCGGGTGACTTGCCGCGCCCGTAGGGGTCTAGGTTCTCATTGCACAGGCTATCCACACGACCAGGGGAACGTCGGGTTTCAGCGGCTCTGTGAAACCCGGGGATCCCAGATATCTGTATTGTTTCTGTGATGCTGTACATTTCTGTGATGTTGCATTTTATTCACGCCTTGAGCGAATATAATATATTGGTATATATATTATTAGATGTTGTATATGTTTTACATCCGCGCTAGTCCAGTCCCCGCTCTGTCGTTAGTTAGCTAACCTAACGGGTAATGACGGGACCCAGTGGCGAATGCGGATGGCATATACGTACATCAGTATATTTTCGTTCTTTATGGTGTGATCGACTGATGGGACTGCGTTGATTCGGATCAATGCAAGTTAAAAACAAACCTAATCTGATGTTGTTGGAACACTTTTCAAAAGCTGTTATTTGCAAAGACGTTCACTTTTGTTTTGCATCGTGGTATTCAGCTAGAATATCCTGCTCCTCAGTCGACGAGGCAAGGGCCGAGATCCCTTCACCGGGAGTGACCCCTTGGACAGAAGTTTGCGTCAGGGCATTAACTTCACTATAGCCGATTACTTTTGCTTTGCATCGCGGTATTCATTTGGAATATCCTGCACCCCATTCTACGGGGAAAGAGCCGAGATCCCTTCACAGGGAGTGACCTCTTTAGCAACGGTTTTCGTCACTATATTTTTAAAAGCTATCCGTTCCTTCGACGATATCAAGTTCATTACGTTAAAGGTTTTCGCCAGAAACCATTCGTAGCCCTCCGTCATTTCAGTTAAATATTCGGTAGTATTCAAGCTATGTATTTTGACCTCACGCCAAGGCATAGTGTTTGGTAGCTGCCGGTTATTTATCTGTTGCATAGATAGATGCGTTGGTTTGGGACAGTCGTACTACTATTTTGGCCTACGTCAAGGGTATGTACGGGTGGGTTCAAATCAACCTGGAGAATGACGGGCAGAACTTGACATGCGACTTATGATTTGTTGGCCTTCGTCAAGGTCATAAGAGCATGGGGCAAAAATAACATCGGGAGTTTCAAAAGAACTGAAACTTGCCAGATATGCGCATACCTTCTGGAGTGTGATGACGTGAGCGGATTCCGTCACATTATCATGCGATGATAGTTGGATCCCGATTCCCACTGATGAGTTAGTTTACTCCTCGGGTGACCCCGACTAATTCTTCTTTCAGGTTTGGAGGAGAATTTGAGGTACAGTGGGAGGTTTCCAGATTAGATAAATTGGTAACCATTCTGATCTAGGTTAGAGTGCACGCTGAGTGTTTCTTTTCTCTCTCTCTTTGGCAGCGACCATTGACCTGACCCTAAGACTATGACTTAGTGACCAAGTTGACCGAACCTTCTTAACACCGGCTTTTGGATTGTCAGAGTTGCAAACCTCATTGCCACTCCTACTTTTACCCTTTTCTCCAGGACACCCCGTTTTACTACGAACGTCCACTTCCATTGGACAAAACCATCGTATGGTTAGATACGAACTCAAAAGAATTTATTCGAGGATGGTTTCCGGTTCTGGAGAAAACGGATAGGATTATTCAGTTGTCTTTTCCTTTTACCCTCTCTCAGGTTACGAGTACTCCTTGGTTTAGGGGTAGTACACCTATTACGCAAATTGGATTGTCTTCATCCAAACCTTAGGCTGGTGCAGACCGGTAGGGAATGAAGAAAACCAATTAGCATAACGATGGCGTGCAGAAGGTATTAAGTTCAGACAAAGCAAAGGATTAGTAAGAGGGCAAAGTAAATTGCAACAGATATTCACGACCAAACCAAATATTTCGTTACCACTCCCACATCACCTTTGTATTTCTCCAGGACACTCCGTATCACTACGAAGATCCACAGTTTATTTGGATACTCCATCGTATGGTTATATACGAACTCGAAAGGAACTTGTTCCAGTTCGGGGATGGATTCTGGTTCAGGAGAAATAGGAATAAGGTTTATTCGGTTGTCTTTTATCTTCACCCTCTCTCATTGCGAGTGTTCCTAGGATTGGGACAGTACACCCATTATGCTTATTGGATAGTCTTCTTCCAAACCATAGGCTGGTGCTGAACGGTAGGGAAGGAAGAAAACCATTTGGCCTAAAAGGGTGTGCAGAAGGTAAAGACTAAAGACATATGAAGGGATTTGGAGAGGTGGCAAAGAATTATACGGTTACAGTCGTGAATCTGGAAGAGGCATTACTAGGAATACCAGGATACCCCATCGAAACATTTCAATGTTTCAGTTTCACTGTGTAATGTTAAAGGAAAACTGATTTCCCGATTAGATACTTACTCCAGGGTATGTATTTACCAGGTACGATTCTCACATCTGTATGGTTTTACAGATGATGAGTGGGAGTAAGTTATTGGGAATTGGGTGATTATCCTCATTATATCGGGATTCGTTGTAATCGGTGATATTTGAGGAAATCACCTGGGCTGTTTGCCGGTCGGCAAATATTTGGTTTTGAATATCCGCTGTTATGCACCAATTTCAAATTGATATATCTGTACGTCTATTTTCATAGAGTGAGATATACCTTTCTGAAATTATATCTACGACATTTACCTATATCAGTGGATGGTTAGGTAAGGAGCATTAAACAGCGGTGTAATTCTTCTTAACCATAAGTACAGTTTTCAACCAACGACACACAGTGAATGAGTTATCAGACTCAAGGGACTTATACAAAGGATTGTATGTTGTCCAGGGTCCATCAGGACAGAGGGCTTGGTCCTCGTACTATATTCGGTTTACTTATGACTTCTCTAGTTTTTAGACAGGTGTTTCGCGGAAACACAGGGTCCAAATTTTGAGAAGTTATAGGTATTTGAATAGAGTAGAGAACCAGGTATAGCAAGTATCGGGATTCTTCAAAGAGATCGAAGATGTAGATACTTGTGTATGGTATTCAGTTGATAGTAATGATAAAGAGAAATTGCTTCTCTTTCAGGTTACTCATAATTGGAAGCATTCCTAAGTTGAGTAACGCTGATCGGCCTCCTTCCATTTAGTTGACATGCGCTGGGGACAGCTGCATGATTTGAATCTGGTTCAATTAAATCAGTGCCTCTGTTTCTATATTGGATATAGAACAGTTCATATCTTAACGATGTTAAGGTACGGGGAGTTGTCCGGTTTATGATTAAAACCAGACACTGGACAACTCAAGGCACGTTTCTGTAATGGCTGTTTGTGGGTTGACCCAGGCTATGACGAGGGTTGACTTTCTACCATCTGGATGAACAATAGCGATATTGTTCTAGACTCGCCACATTTTTATTAAAGATGGATTGTTTCAGAAAACAGTAGTGGGAGTATGGTAGAACTGGAAGTGATTCCAGAACCACAAACGATTACTGAAGATTTGATAAGGAACCTAAAGATTCAATCTGGATTGACATTCCATTGGCCACTCCGCAGATTATGGTGGGTAACTTCAGGCACCCGAGAGGTACTACGGTAGCCTCAAGGACGGTGACAGGGAAGTTCTTGTTTACCCACAATTGCCATTGCTGTTGTTCCAGGTTACGAGACCCGGCGGGAGGATGAGTATAGCGTCGTTCTAAACCAGTTTTAGAAGTGTACGTCTATATGACTCTGCCAGAGGGTTGTCGTAGTCAGTGGGAGCAGCGGAAGCATTGGTGGACAGGTTGCTTATGTCTATTTATAGACTAGAGCAGATGTAGCGGAGATAGATCATATATTTCTGACGTGACAGTCATGGCTTTGACTTCATCAGAATAGGGGATGGATCTGTTGAGAAGGTAGTAGGGTGTGATATCCTGGTATTTGGATGATATACACAGAGTAGGAAAAGAAACTCCTACACTACGATCGGTTATACTTTGGTCGTCACACAGTTGTTTCTCCACAAAGGAAATGGATTTTATATCAGACATACTGGTTACTAGATCTATGGTTTTAGATCTAGATTTGGGTGGTTTCCCAATCAGGGTACTTGACAGCATTCTAAGAGTATTTAGGATGGACGACTCCTGGCACGGTAGTGTACCTGCAGGTAATGGAGTCACCCTCTCCAAAGGTGTCTTACAGACCAAAGGGGAGAGGGACGGGCATGATTGGCAGATCACTTGCTCAGGCAATTGAGTCAATCGTGAGATGTCAAGTACCACACCAGATGTTGTTCTTGCACTAGATGCAATAAGTTGATATTAATCCAATCCTGGAAAACCAATCGGAAGCAGTTTTAGAACATAAGTGGATGTTCTAGGGATATGATAACGACAGCCTCATTCGGGAAACAGTTATCATTCCAGGCTTCCAAGGTGACTTGGACAACAAGGAGGTTGTCAGAGTTATAGTTTTTCCTTCTGACGAGGGGCAGTATTTTGGACAGTTGGTCCAAGGCAATACTGAGGGAGGCATGGCGCAGGATACTGATTAAGTTCAGTTGACGATACAGTCTAAGAAGTTTGGATTTGGAGTTCATTTATGAGCTATGTCCCATCAGACATCCAGACACATTCTAAGACAGGTATTGCTCATTTCGGGAGATGAGTTTCTCCGCGAACTTGAGATATAGAGAGACATTGAAAGAGAAACAACTAAGCGGATCCACTCACTGAGGCTATTCCTCGAACGCAATAGTTCCGCAAACGAGCTTTGTGAGACTGACTAGTAGAGGAGTTGGATGTTCGGTATCACACGGGCTGTGAGTATGCGACATCGCAATAATTAGCCTTGAGTGCAAGTAGGAGATTGTTGGAGATAGTGCCCTCAGAGTCAATTATTAGATCACAGGTACGTGATTGCAATGATTGATGGAGGACCTATCCCGGTAGGACAGTCTTACTCGAGATGATAGTATGCTATCTGGTTTACCTTTATCATCGTGTACTGCTTTAAGTGACCTGACAAGTCGCTATTACACGTTGATAGAGCCCCTAGGATTCTTGCTTGACCACCAGCAGTATGAGGGTGATCATATAAGTGGGAGCTGGGGGTCTATAAGCATATCCTTAAAAGGTCCCTAGTCGTGAGAGTTTCGAGACAGGGCATCGATCCTCCATAGTAGACTAGTGTATACAGTCGAGACCCCGACGAGGGGCGGTGGCCGGTCTCACAAGCCACTGGTGTCAGTTGGATCACCTAAGATGTATACAGGTGCTCATTGGGTTATGAGTACACCGGACAGGACTCGCCGGGAACATGCTAGTTGGTCATATACCAGACGTCAGATGGCAGTTCCCTGGTGACATGTGTGCAGGTTAGTTCATCGACCTGGGGATCGTCATTTGTCTCGTGTGAGTTCCCACTGTACTTTGATTACTACCCTACCACGGCTCAAAGGAGTCATGCAAACAGGTTTTAGTTGGGTACAGTCCCGAGCCACATGGAGGCAGTGAGCGTATCTTCAGGGGTTCGTCTCTCCCGGTATTGGGGGTGAGGTCGTGCTGTGTCTAGGAGAGCCATTACACAAAGTCCTTGGCCAAGGCAAGGAGATTTACTGGTAGGTATTCCAGTAGTATCTCAGGGTGTTCTGGGCTACACTCCGACACGACTTGTACCGCTTTTGGGGGTCTGACTTTTACCAACCCCCTAGGCCCGCCATGCGATACTCATAGACGAACGGACCGGACTGCACGGATATTGTCACTGACAGGCTCAGTAGGGAGTCAGGCTGAGTTCGCTCACAGACGTCCCTTTTGGTCAATACCTGGTAGCCCGTTATGTATTGGCTTATACCTCTAACGTGCTAGTGGTTAAATCCACAACCAAGGTGTTGACGAGTCTTTAGAGTCCCCAACATTCTGTTACTCAAGCTTTCGGGCGAAAGGTTGTAGAGGCCGTATGGAGATATGGCAAGGTCCGATCAGATACGTGCGGTATTGCACGGATCAGGATCGGACAGTTTGTACTATAGGCCGTATGGTTATATGGCAGGGTTTGATCAGATACGTGCGGTATTGCACGGATCAGGATCGAACGGATATTACTAGCCGGTTTTGGTATAAGCCGGATCCTAGTATAGTACAGTGTAGATTTTGTCTCATTGCATTTGTATTTCGGTCGAAATACAGATGCGGGTGTGTATGCACAGTATCAGGGTTTTCCCGTAATTTATTACGGGACCAGTTTTCTGGAGTTGCCAGTTTGCTTTCCGTTTCGGCCAATTTCTTTTGTTCCGTTCATTGGCCGAAGATTGGTGGAGGAGGGTTTATTTGCATTGTTGCAAATAGGCATTTGTGGAGGGGGTTCTTTGCATCTTTTGGCATCATGATGGTTTTCATGATGTGCACCAACCTTGACTTCTTCTTCTCATGATGGCTTGACTTTTTGAAGCCATCATGCTTGAGATGATGGTTGCCTTGGAGTGTTGGATTTGTTGCTATCATTTCTTTTGCATGATACCTTTCCTCTCTCTCTCTTTTGGGTATTAGATGAGAATGGCTCCCATTATTTTTGACACTCTCCCTCATTCTCACTCTCCCTCTCCTCTAGTGATGGCCGGCCACCATGAGGGTGGGTTGCCCATTTTTTGTAGTGGGGATTTTTGCTCTCTTGATGTTAGAAAAATCCCCAAGTTCCTCCACATACTTCTTGTTATCATTCCTCCACCAAAAAGGCAATTCCACATACCCCAAATGAGACTTCTTCACTACACATTCTACAGCGAATCATGGGCACGTCGACTATCCAGCTTCGTGCCCGAGTTGCCTCGGCGTTGAGGTGGGAGCCCGTAAAACATGGAGACGATGTGGTGCCCTTCCGGCAAGGTGGCGACGACCGGAGATTCCGCAGGAGATCGGGACGATGATGAGAAGACCGGAGGACTTGGATCGTCGGTATATCTCTATAACCCATCTTCTAGTTAGCTTAGACTTGTTAATGGTTATGATCCGGGTGTTTAGTGCGTGGTGGTGCCGGTTTGCTAAGTCCGCAAAATTTAAGTTTATCACCGCTTCCGCATTCCGGCGTCGGATTGACGGCCGGGGCGCCGCCGTGCACTTACAATAATGAGGATGGTCACCTAATTCCCAATAACTTACTCCCACTCATCATCTGAAAAACTATATAGATGTGAGAATCAAACCTGGTAAATACATACCCTGGAGCAAGTGTCTAATCGGGAAATCAGTTTTCCATTAACAGTACACAGTGAAACTGAAACATTGAAATGTTTCGATGGGGTATCCTGGTATTCCTAGTAATGCATCTACCATTATACAGATTCACAACTATAACCGTATAATTCTTTGCCACCTCTCCAAATCCCTTTATATGTATTTAGTCATTACCTTCTGCACACCCCTTTAGGCCAATTGGTTTTCTTCGTTCCCTACCGTTCGGCACCAGCCTATGGTTTGGAAGAAGACTATCCAATAAGCATAATGGGTGTACTGTCCTAATCCTAGGAGCACTCGTAAGGCGAGAGAAGGTGAAGATAAAAGACAACCGAATAAACCTTATTCTTATTTCTCCTGGACCAGAATCCATCCCCGAACTGGAACAAGTTCCTTTCGAGTTCGTATATAACCATACGATGGAGTATCCAATAAACTGTGGATCTTCGTAGTGATACGGAGTGTCCTGGAGAAATACAAAGGTGATTTAGGATTGGCGAAGAAATATTTGGTATGGTCGTGAATAGTAGTCGCAATTTACTTCGCCCTCTTACTAATCCCTGGCTTTGTCTTAACTTAATACCTTCTGCACACCATCGTTATGCTAATTGGTTTTCTTCATTCCCTACCGGTCGGCACCAGCCTAAGGTTTGGAAGAAGACTATCCAATTTGCGTAACAGGTGTACTATCTCCTAAACCAAGGAGTACTCGCAACCTGAGAGAAGGTAAAAGGAAAAGACAACTGAATAATCCTATCCGTTTTCTCCAAAACCGGAAACCATCCTCGAATTCCTTCGAGTTCGTATCTAACCATACGATGGTTTTGTCCAATGGAAGTGGACGTTCGTAGTAATACGGGGTTTCCTGGAGAAAAGGGTAAAAGTAGGAGTGGCAATGAGGTCTGCAACTCTGACAATCCAAAAGCCAGTGTTAAGAAGGTTCGGTCAACTTGGTCACTGAGTCATAGTCTAGGGTTGGGTCAATGGTTGCTGCCAAAGAGAGAGAGAAAAGAAACACTCAGCGTGCACTCTAACCTAGATCAGAATGGTTATTACTTTATCTAATCAGGAAACCTCCCACTGTAACGTCAAATTCTTCTCCAAACCTGAAAGAAGAATTAGCCGGGATCACCCGAGGAGTAAACCAACTCATCAGTGGGAATCGGGATCCAACTATCATCGCATGATAACTTGACGGAATCCACTCAAGTCACCACACTCCAGAAGGTATGCGCATGCCTGGCAAGTTTCAGTTTCTTTAGAAACTCCCTATGTGATTTTTACCCCCAGGACTCAAGTGACCTTGACGGAGTCAACAAATCAAAGAGTCCTAGTCAAGTTCAACCCGTCATTGTCTGGACTGCATTAAACCCACCCATACGTGCCCTTGACGGAGTCAACAAGGCCGCACGACTGTCCTAACCAATCCCATTTATGCAACAAACAAGCACCACTTAGCTACCGTACGCTACGCCTTGACGGAGTCAAAGAACGCAGCACGAATACTAAATAATACCCATAAGAAATGACGGAGGGCTACGAATGGTTTTTGGCGAAAAACCTTTAACGTAATGAACTTGATATCGTTGAAGGAACAGCAAGCCTTTTATAAAAATATAGTGACGAAAACCTTTACTAAAGAGGTCACTCCCGGTGAAGGGATCTCGGCTCTTTCCCCGTAGAATGAGGTGCTGGATATTCCAACTGAATACCACGATGCAAAGCAAAAGTAATTGGCTATAGTGAAGTTAATGCCCTGACGCAAACTTCTGTCCAAGGGGTCACTCCCGGTGAAGGGATCTCGGCCCTTGCCTCGTCGACTGGGGAGCAGGATATTCCAAATGAATACCACGATGCAAAACAAAAGTGAACGTCCTTGCAATAACAGCTTTTTTTTGAAAAATGTTCCAACAACATCAGAATAGGTTTGTTTATCTTGCATTGATCCGAATCAACGTAGTCCCATCAATTGATCACACCACAAAGAACGAAAATATACTGATGTACGTATATGCCATCCGCATTCGCCATTGGGTCCCGTCATTACCCGTTAGGTTAGCTAACTAACGACAGAGCGGGGACTGGACTAGCACGGATGCAAAACATATACAACATCTACTAATATATATACCAATATATAATTTTCGCTCAAGGCGTAATAAAATGCAACATCACAGAAATATGCAGCATCACAGAACAATACAGATATCTGGAAGCCCCGGGTTTCACAGAGCCGCTGCTGAAACCCGACGTTCCCCTGGTCGTGTGGATAGCCTGTGCAATGAAAACCTAGACCCCTACGGGCGCAGCAAGTCACCCGCCAAAACCTGAAGCGAGGCAGCCCCCTTCAGCGCCGTGAATGGACCACCCAGCACTTCATGGAATCCGGTAACTTGGGCACCCCTCCTGGGTCAACCTGTACCCCCTACGAGTGCGGTGAATAGCCTGCCAATCCTAGAGTGAAGCCCCCTCCGTCTCAAAGCCATGAGATGCGGGCCCGTTGCCCTCTAGAACCCGGCTATCCGTGCACCCCTCCGCGGGGTAATCCTAGTACAGAAAGTAAAATATACATACAACGGGTACATCGACCGCAACCAGGTCGTGCCCCAAAAGAATAATACAAACAGGCAGTGACGGCAGTCCACATGTCGGACGCTCGCCCCGCAAAATCAAATGTACATAATACAACCACAACTGTACTAGCATTGCATCCAGGCTATCCCCACGACTGATCCGCAACATCACAGCATAAACACAGAACATCAACGTGAAAAGTCACGTTCGCAAATCCGTCTAACCGGGCTATAGCAGTGAGACAGGATTTACCGATCAAGTGACATTCACGGTCGCAGATATAATGTAAATACTGTGAAATAATGTGTTTAAAATATCCGATCGATCAAATTTTAACAAGTGGGCCCCCAAGCAATACTGTAGCACTCACAGAAATTCTGGGCCCAAAATTAATATTCCAAAACCCCAAAAATAAGCCCAGAAGCCCATGATACAGTGAAGACACCAATGCGCGGCGGAACCGCGGCCCAAGAGGGGTTTGGCCGCGGTTCCGCGCTTGAGTGATCGACTGACTGTGTCGAATTTTTCCAGTAGTCTTAGAATTTCCAGTACATTAGTTTTTTACAACCTGAAAAATTTTTAGAGCCCGGAAAAAATCGACAGAAAACTGATGCACACGAAATGGGGTTTTTGGTATTTTGTTCGATCGGAAATGTAAAACACACTAGAACAAGCTAGGCAAGGTTAATGGCGTGGCTCTGATACCATGTTGCGCCACGGCAGCGCCCCGGCCGTCTATCCGAGGCCAAAATGCGGAATCAAAATTTTATTAACTTTTAAACTGGCGCTACCGCGGACAATATACCCGGATCGTAACCATTAACCGATACTAGCTATCAAGAGAAAGGGTGAGAGATATACCGAATGATCCGAGTCCTCCGGTCTTCTCGTCATCGTCCCGATCTCCCGCGGAAAGTCTTGTCTCCATATCGTTGCCACCTCGCCGGAAGGGCACCACATCGCCTGCATCTTTTACGGGCTCCCACCTCAATACCGAGGCAACTCGGGCGCGAAGTTGGCTAGCCGACGCGTCCAATATTTGCTGTAGAATGTGTAGTGTAGAGGCTATGTCTCATTTGGGGTTTGTTGCCTTTGAAGATGATGGAGGAGTCAAGATAAGAAAAATGGTGCTTGCATTTTTCTAGCATGGAAGAATGAGATCAAGAATGCCACACTCTCAAGAATGAAAACCTCTTCTTCTCTCCTCTCAAAAATGAAACCCTTCTCATCTTAGAAAGGTGGAGGAAAGAATATGTAGCATGAAGGGAGGTGAGTGTAGGATAAAGAGAATGGTGACCATATCCAAAAACATCATCATAACAAACTTACATCCAAACCTTAACCCTTTCCAATCACAATAAATGCAAGAAATGATGATAGAAAATAAAGGAATAAAAAGATGCTTTCATAATCAAACCATTTGCATGAAACCCCTCCACAATGTGTTATTTGCAAACTTGCAAATAACACCCTCCATCGAAAAAGTACGGCCGGGAAAGAACAAAGAAAAACCGGCCGGAACGGAATGCAAACTGGCAACTCCAGAAAACTGGTCCCGTAATAAATTACAGAAAAACCCCGATACTGTGCATACACACCCGCATCTGTATTCCGACCGGATACAAATGCAATGAGACAAAATCTACACTGTACTAAACTAGGATCCGGCTTAAACCAAAACCGGATAGTAATATCCGTTCGATCCTGATCCGTGTAATACCGCACGTATCTGATCGAACCTTGCCATATATCTATACGGCCTCTAGTACAAACCGTCCGATCCTGATCCGTACAATACCGCACGTATGTGATCGGACCCTGCCATATCTCCATACGGCCTCTACAGCGTTTCGCCCGAAAGCTTGAGTAACTGAAAGTGTGGTGGACTCTAAAGACTCGTCAATACTATGGCTGTGGATTTAACCACTAGCACGTCAGAGGTATAAGCCAATACATGACGGGCCACCAGCTATTGACCAAAAGGGACGTCGATGAGCGAACTCATCCTGACACCCTACTGAGCCTGTCAGTGACAATATCCGTACAGTCCGGTCCGTTCGTCTATGAGTATCGCATGTCGGGCCTAGGGGGTTGGTAAAAGTCAGACCCCCAAAAGCGGTACAAGTCATGTCGGAGTGTAGCCCAGAACGCCCTGAGATACTACTGGAATACCTACAAGTAAATCTCCTGCCTCGGCCGAGGGCTTTGCGTAATGGCTCTCCAAGACACAGCGCGATCTCACCCCCAATACCAGGAGAGACGAACCCCTGCAGATCCGCTCACTGCCTCCATGTGGCTCGGGACTGTACCCAACTAAAACCTGTTTGCACGACTCCTTTGAGCCGTGGTAGGGTAGTAATCAAAGCAGAGTGGGAACTCACACGAGACAAATGACGATCTCAGGTTTATGAACTAACCTGTACACATGTCACCAGGGAACTGCTATCTGACATCTGGTATAAGACCAACTAGCATGTTCCCGGCGAGTCCTGTCCGGTGTACTCATAACCCAATGAGCACCTGTATACATCTTAGGTGAACCAACTTACACCAGTGGCTTGTGAGACCGGCCACCGCCCCTCGTCGGGGTCTCGACTGTATACACTAGTCTACTTATGGAGTATCGATGCCCAGTCTCGAAACTCCCACGACTAGGGACCTTTTAAGGATGTGCTTATAGACTACCAGCTCCCACGTATATGATCGCCATCATACTGCTGGTCGTCAAGCAAGAATCCTAGGGGCTCTATCAACGTGTAATAGCGACCTGTCAGGTCACCTAAAGCAGTACACGATGATAAAGATAAACCAGATAGCATACTATCATCTTGAGTAGGACTGTCCTACCAGGATAGGTCTCCCTCAATCATTGCAATCACGTGCCTGTGATCCAATAATTGACTCTGAGGGCACTATCTCCAACAGTATATTCATACCACTGCACATATATATTGATATCTTCATACCTGCGCACATGCACACTGTATATTCATACCAGTGCACACATATATTGATATCTTCATACCTGCGCACATGCATACTGTATATTCATAACAGTGCACACATATATTGATATCTTCATACCTGCGCACATACACACTGTATATTCATACCAGTATACACATATATTGATAACTTCATACCTACGCACATGCACACTGTATATTCATAACGGTGCACACATATATTGATATCTTCATACCTGCGCACATGCACACTGTATATTCATACCGGTGCACACATATATTAATATCTTCATACCTGCGCACATGCACATTGTATATTCATACCACTGCACACATATATTGATATCTTCATACCTGCGCACATGCACACTTTATATTCATACCAGTGCACACATATATTGATATCTTCATACCTACGCACATGCACACAGTATATTCATACCAGTGCACACATATATTGATATTTTCATACCTGCGCACATGCACACTGTATATTCATACTAGTGCTATACTCATATTCGCGTATATATATCCATTTGCACATCCATACCTACATATATACATATGTCTCACATACATGGATGATATTGATTTGATTTCATGAAAATAGGGACCGCATGAGATATTTTCAAAACTAGATTCTTTTAAAAGAGCGGTGTTCCCTTTTTACTCTTAGTATCATACGATACATTGCATGGATTTACGCATTGAGTTTTGGATTCATATGATTTCTGGATTTGAGAACCGTGGTATCATTTTAAGACAATACGCACTGTTTTAAAAACCCGGTTTCTCTTGATATGATATTTCAATGCGTCCACCATGTGTTTTCTCGGTTCCAGAGAGATTGTGTGAGTATACCCGATTCGAGGAGCGGTAGGCATCGATTGCGGGTACATGGTGGACCCGGTGCGGTACCCTGGGGCAAGATGACTCGTATTGTTAGACGGTGAGCCCGGCGGAGGGACTACTACTTACCGGTGATTGGTTAGACCTGGCGATTATCCGGAGGATACCGACCATAGTCGATAGATGGAAACGGGACGACGCGTACTGCCGGGGCCGGGGGCCGATTCCGCAGACGGAGCCCGTGGGCCAATCCGATGGACGGAGCCCGATACTTGAGGATTTACGTGTCGATGCTAGACACGGCTGATTTTATGATATTTCGAGTTCCGATGTTGGGCACTCACGATTCTATGACATTTACAGGATTTGAGGGCCGATGAGGATGACGGCGCCTGAGTCTTTTTTGGATTTGGGTGTATTGATGGACACCCGTTATTTTCCACGTTGATATTCTGTGTAGATACTATTTATTCCCATGCTCAGCATTTAGTATTTCTCATCTCATCCTGTATCTATTGTACCTGATAGAGTACACATACTATGCACGCTTATTGCATACCATGCTCATTCTATATAGGGTTGTTTGATTTCATTGCTATGCACGCTTATTGCATACCCTGCTCATTCTATATAGGGTTGTTAGATTTCATTGCTATGCACGATTATTGCATACCTTGCTCATCACATAGAGATGTCATTAGATCGCATTTGTTGCATGATTTGAGCATCCAGTTCATCATATAGATGTTATTTGTTGGCATAGGTTAGAGTATCGCAGCACGTGCATACTCGCGATTATCTTTATATGTTATCTACTATTCACGAGTTGGAAACTCACCCCCGTTGTGCCACAGTGCTTGCAGGTTATCTCTCGGAGTAGTCGCGAGAGGCTGCTTTCGTACATCTTTTTACACAGGTACCATTGCAGCTGGCATACTAGCCCTTTTGCTGATAGGTGGGTTTTGCGCGGTATCTGTTTATTTTCCAGTTGTAGACATCATTGTATCTAGTATTCTCCATCTACTACTTATGTATGGACTTAGAGACCAGTGGTGAGGACGATGTATATTATTGTATTCTGGTGTCGAGCTCGTTGTGAGCCGACTTTATTATGCAGTTTTATATATTTCATGTTGTTTTCACTTATTTTTACTCTTTCTTCGCTACGGCGTCGTATATTATCATTGCGGTGTTGTTTCGGCCGTTGGGCGTGATTACTCCCGTTTGGGATGCTTATTTCTTTTGTGTACCATTTTACTCATTTATTGCTTGGTACCCAATCTCGGGGTAAATTTTACAAAGGCAATGCTGCCAAAATTTTTAAATAATAACTTGATCTTTAAAGAATTCTACTAAACAACTTAAAGTATTCTAAATGTTTTAACAATTAATATAATAAATGTTTTAAACACTCTATACTTTTAATGGTTTGATTTCTGGGATTCGGCTTACTCAGTCACGTTACGCCTGTAGACGTCACGGGGTTAAGTGCCGGTCACGGGCCGAACTTTGGGTCGTGACAATATCATTGCGACACGACTAGCTAAGTTACATAAGGATGGATATTTGAATCTGTTCGAATTATCATCTTATGAAACTTGGCATTCATGTCTCAAAGGAAAGATGACCAAAACTCCATTTACTAGATTCGGAGAGAAAGTTGCGGAACTCTTGGGGCTGATACATAGTGATGCATGCGGTCCTATGTCTACATATGCCAGGAATGGTTCTTCAAACTTCATTACATTCACTGACGATCTCTCAGGATACGCTCAGGTATTGTTCTGATTCAGGGCTTCCATCCATGTGTTCCTGTTGAAACACAAGTCTGAAGCTTTTGAGAAATTCAAAGAATATAAGCACGAAGTCGAGAACCAAATGGGTAAAAGTATTAAAATCCTTCGGTCTGATCGAGGAGGAGAATACTTGAGCAATGAGTTCCTGGACTATCTAAAAGAGAATGGGATTCTCTCTCAGCTTACTCCTCCGTATACACCACAGCACAACGATGTATCGGAACGGAGGAATCGCGCCATATTAGATATGGTGCGCTCTATAATGAGCACGGCTGAGTTACCAATCTTTTTTTGGAGTTATGCACTTGAGACAGCTGCATACTTATTGTATCAAGTTCCGTCTAAATCTGTACCTACCATACTATATGAGATATGGAGTGGGAAGAGACCATGTCTTAAACGAGTTAAGATATGGGGTTGTCCGTCCTATGTCAAAAGGCAAAATCTGGACAAACTCGAGGCACGGTCAATTCTTTGTAAGTTTATGGGATATCCTAAACATTCACATGGATATCTTTTCTATTACAGCGAGGAACAAAAGGTGTTTGTTTCTCAATATGCCACCTTTTTAGAAAAGGAATTTCTTGCAAAAGAAATTAGTGGCGATGAGGTAGAGCTGGAAGAAATTCCAGCAGCGCAAACTACAACTGAAGATTTATTGGAACCAGAGGATTCGATAGTCCCCAACGAACCTCAGCCTCTACGCCGATCTAGTAGGGTTCCTCATCCACCAGAGAGTTACTACGGTTTTCTTATTGATGGTGGGAGCGAGGATTGCATCATGGAAGATGATGACCCAACTAGCTTCGACCAGGCCATCACGAGTGGGGACTCTGTGAAATGGCTAGATGCAATGCGATCTGAGATGGAAACCATGTAGACCAACAAAGTATGGACTTTGGAAGATGCTCCTGATGGGGTAAAACCCATCGGGAGCAAGTGGATCTTCAAAATTTTTTTGGTGTAGATGCAAAAGTTGAGACTTTCAAAGCTAGACATGTTGCAAAAGGTTTTCATCAACGACCAGGTGTGGATTATGATGAAACCTTTTCTCCAGTGGCTATGCTTAAGTCCATCCGAATCTTACTTGCCATCGCTGCATACCATGACTACGAAATCTGGTAGATGGATGTTAAGACCGCCTTTCTAAATGGTGATTTAGAAGAGAGCATGTACATGACTTAGCCAGAGGGCTTCGTGGACAGTGGGAGCAGCGGGAAGGTGTGCAAGCTGCTTAAATCCATTTACGGGTTAAAGCAGGCATCGCAGAGTTGGAATATCTTTGATGCGGTAGTCAAAGAGTTTGACTTCATCAAAAACGTAGATGAACCTTGTATATACAAGAAGATGGCAGAGAGTAAGGTTGTCTTTTTCGTATTGTACGTGGATGACATACTCTTGATAGGAAATGATGTTCCTATGATGCACTCGGTCAAGCTCTTCTTATCACAAAGATTCTCAATGAAAGATCTAGATGATGCCTCCTATATCTTAGGGATTAAGATCTATAGAGATAGATTTAAACGGATACTGGGATTGTCCCAATCCAGGTATATTGACACAATACTAAAGAGGTTTAGTATGGAAGAATCCAAGTGTGGGAATTTACCCACGATCACAGGAATCACTCTCTCTAATGAGATGTCTCCCAAGACTTATTTGGAGAGAGCTCACAAGCAAGGGATACCATATACTTTGGCAGTAGGCTCTATCATGTATGAGATGTTATGTACTAGACCCGATGTAGTGTAGTGAGTAGGTATCAAGCATATCCAGGAGAGAGTCACTGGACAGCTGTGAAGAACATTCTCAAGTACTTGAGATGGACTAAAGAGATGTTCTTGGTGTATGGTAATGGTGAACTCCAAGTGAAGTCCTTTACCGATTCGAGCTTCCAGAGTGATAAGGATGACTCTAAGTCGGTCTCAGGATTTGTCTTTACCCAAAATGGAGGGGCGGTTTGTTGGAAGAGTTCCAAACAGGAAATCGTGGCAGACTCGACGATGGAGGTTGAATACATCGCTGCCATTGATCCTGCCAAAGAGGTTGTCTGGATGAAGAAGTTCATAACTGAACTTGGTGCGGTTCCATCCATAGAGCATCCAATACCTTTGTATTACGATAACAATGGAGCAGTGGCTTTGTCCAAGGAACCCAGGTCCCATCAGCGATCCAGGCATATTCTGAGGCGGTATCACCTGATCCGAGAGATAGTTGATCATTGGGAGATCGAGGTCAGGAGAGTTGACACGAAGGACAACACAGCGGATCCACTAACAAAGGCCATACCCCAGATACAATTTGAGAGACTCTTCGGGATGTTAGGTATGAGATACTACAACAACTGGCCTTAGTGCTAGTGGGAGATTGTTAGTTATATATATGCCTTAAAGGCCATTATTGTACATGTGATGTATATTATAGTGGATGCTTGGATATATAGAGAGAGGAATTTCTTGCTCGACATGATAATATGCTATCTGGTTGCTCTTTGTCTTAACATGTAGACTTGTATTGTGATACTATCTTGCTCTCACATGTTGATAAAGCCCTTAGGATGTGTACTTGACTACCAGGACTATGGTGGAGATCATACTAGTGGGGCCAAGTGTAGTCCATAAAGACATCCTATAATTTTTCCTAGTCGAGGGTGTATCGAGACAGGGCATCGATATTCCAGAGTAGACTAGCGTATTTGCTTCTTGACCCATATGATAGGCGATGGATGATCCCACATCCATTGGTGTTTGACATCGAAGATGGTATACGGGTGCTCAGTGGAGACTGGGTACACTGAACGGACTAGCCGAGAACTCCTAGTTTGTATTATACCTATCATCAGATAGCAGTTCTCTGGTAACACTGGTACAGGTTAGTCTGTAGACCCGAGATCATCATAGAGTCTTGTGTGATTCCAGCCGTGCTTTGACTTCCACCTTACCACATTCAAGAGAACGTGCAAAACGGTGGCTTTTGGGTACAGTCCCGAATCACATGGATTCAATGAGCGATAGGAGGGGATTCGTCTCTCCCGTTATTGGGGGTTGATGTTGCGCTGTGCTCGATTGGCTATAACAGGGATTCTCTGGCCAGGGCTGATTCGGAGATCTACTGGTAAGTGTTATCAGTAGTTTCTCGACCCGTTATGAGCCTCTCATCGACATGACTTATCGGTTACCGGGGTCTGACGTTGACCACCCCTAAACTAGATATGCAACATATCAGATGAAAAGACCGGACTGTACGATAGTGTTACTGACAGGCTTTACAGGAGTTAGAGTGGGCTTGCTTGTTGATCTTCTGATCGCTCAATACCCGGGTAGCCGTTACGTCCAGCTAGTACTGCTGACAGCTTGTGGGTGCTTGATATGATCATCACCTGCTGCCGGCGTATTGACAAGTCTTTAGAGTCCTACACAGAGGTTTACTGGCTCAGGAAAAACGAAGTAGGGGCACATATATGGTATGTGCGGGACCGAGATTAATACGTGTATGTGATACCGTATTCTATTCTCACGATTTATGATATCGGTCGGTTATATGAGATATAGCCGGCTTATCGAATCAAACGTTGATTCAATAGGTTGATACAATATCGGTCATTTATATGAGATATAGCTAGGTTATCGAATCAAGTGTTGATTCGATAAGTTGATACAAATAATATTAGTCGGTCATATGAGATATAGCCGAATTATTAAATCAAGTGTTGATTTAATGATTTAATGCATAATTATATATTTGATATATTAATTTACATTAACTAATATTAGCTCACTTAAGCATTTCTTTTCTCACTTATGCATTTAATATATATGTGATATATATTGATTGTATTTCTTTTTATGTCATGCTTGATGATACATGCTACATGGGTGTATGAGACTTACACCATGCTCATGATAATGTAAGGTTTGTTTATTTAGAGTAAATGAAATATTAGTTGGAAATTATTCACATGGGTTAGCTTAGTGGATGCTTGTAGAACCATTGACTTAGTCCACTAGTTTTGTCTTACACTAGATATTTATTAACCCAACCATTATCTAAATCCATGGTTAAGTCTCTACATGAGTTATATGAGATTTTCTTACCCATGTTTCCATATTTTTGCTTCATCTTCTTCTTGATCATGAGAGAGCTTTCTAGATTTTGAGAGGAAAAGAAAAATAGTGAGAAAAAGATTTTTAAATTGAGCAAAAATTCTACTTCATCATCTTCTACTAGATTAGCCATTTAGTTTAGGGTGTTAGCCTCACTAATCCCTAATTAGTGAAGAGGAAGCTTGGGTTAGTGTCTCCTCGACACAGATCATCTTCGGCCTCAAAGACTTCGTGCAAGCTTGTTCCTTTCATCTTGTGGAGCCGTTCTAGAGTCCGGAAGGTCACTACTTGGAGCGAAGGGACTACTACACGGAGCTATTGAAGTGCAGGACCGGTCTACAAAGGTTGTATTCCATATTCACTAAGATGTAAAGTTGTTTACATTTGGTATTGTCTAAATCTCTAGTTAAGATTCTATGGTTAGGATTGTTTAGCATGGAATTTTTTTGAAAAAGGCATGGACGATGCCTCCCGAAACTTTCTATCGTGCTAGGCATTCCTACAGGTACACCTATTGAGCTTATTGGATAGTCTTCCTCCAAACCATAGGCAGGTGCCGAAATGTGGGGAAGGAAGAAAACCAATTAGCCTAAAGGTGGTGTACAGAAAGTAATAAGTAAAGACATATAAAGGGATTTGAATAACGGCAAGGAAAATTGCGACTTCTATCATTCAAAATAAAACCGTGTATACCCCTGCCTCTCCCACATCCACTTTGGATTTCTCCAGAAAACCTCGTATCACTACGAACGTCTATAATTCTTGGATATGCCATCGTATAGTTACATACGAACTCGAAGGAATTCGTTCCTTATTCGAAGATGGTTTCCGGTTCAGGAGAAATAGAATAGAATTATTTAGATGTCTTTTCCCATTACCTTCTCTCAGCTTGCGAGGGCTCCTGGAATAAGGAGTATACACCTATTATGCTTATTGGATAGTCTTCATCCAAACCTTAGGCTGGTGCCGAAAGGTAGGGAAGGAAGAAAACCAATTAGCCTAAAGAAGGTGTACAGAAGGTAATAAGTAAAGACATAATAAAGGGATTGGAGTGAGGGCATGGAACTATACGGTTATAGTCATGAATCAGGATAGTGGAAGAGGCATTACTAGGAATACCCAGTTACCCCTTCGAAACATTTTCATATTTCAGATTTACTGTGCAATGTTAATTGAAAATTGTTTTCCCAATTAGAATCTAACTCCAGGGTATATATTTACCAGATCAGTTTCTCACATCTGTATGTTATTACAGATGGTGAGTGGGAGTAAGATATTGGGAATTGGGTGATTATATCCTCATTATATCGGAATTCGTTGTAATTGGTGATATTTGAGGAAATCATCTAGGTTTTGCCTGACGGCAAATATTTGGTTCTGAATATCCGTTGTTATGCACCAATTTCAAACTGGTATATCTATACGTTTATTTTATAAAGTGAGATATAACCTTTTGAAATTATGTCTGTGACATTTACCTATATCAGTTGATGGTTAGGTAAGGTGTATTCAACAGCGGTGTAATTCTTCTTAACCATAGTACAGTTTTCAACCTACGACGCACAAGATTTGAGTTATTGAACTCAGGGGACTTATACAAAGTATTGTATGTTTTCCAGTGTCCATTAGAACAAAGAGGTTGGTACCCGTACTATATTCTGTTTACTTGTGACTTCTCCAGTTCTAGACAAGTATTTCGTTGAAATGAAAGGTCCAGATATTGAGAAGTTATAGGTATATAAATAAAGTAGAGAAACATTTGTTGGAAGTATCAGGATTCTTCGAGGTAGTCGAAGATGTAGATACTTGTGTTTGGTATTCCGTTGATAGTAATAGTTTTGAGAACTTGCTTCTCTTTTGGGTTACTCATATATGGATGCACTCCTAGTTGAGTAATGCAGATTGGCCTCATTCCATTTGGTTGATATGCACTGGAGACAGATGCATGATTTTGAATCTGGTTCCAATTAAATTAGTTCATTTGTTCTATATGGTATATAGAATCAATTTGTATCTTAACGATGTTAAGATATAGAGAGTTGTCCGGCTGATGCTTAAAACCAGAATCTGAACAAACTCAAGGCACGTTTCAGTAATGGCAGTTTGTGGGTTATCCCGGGCTTTGACGAGGGTTAACTTTCTACCATCAGGAAAATTAATAGTGATATTGTTCTTGACTCGCCACAGTTTTAGTAAAATGATTTTTTTTCAGAAAACAGTAGTGGGAGTATGGTAGAACTGGAAGTGATTTCAAAACCACAAACGATTACTGAAAATTTAATAAAACCTAAAGATTCAATTAGGTTCGACATTCCATTAGCCACTCCGTAGATTTGGTGGGTAACCACAGGCACCCGAAAAGGACTTTGGTCTTGTCAGAGACGGTGACAGGGAGGTTCTTGTGTACCGAGACTTGCCATTACTGTTTTTCTAGACTATAAGACCCGGCAGAAGGATGAGTATAGCATCGTTCTAAACTAGCTTTAGAAGTGCACATATATATGACTCTGCTAGAGGGTTGTTGTAGTCAGTGGGAGCAGCGGAAGCATATAGGCAAGTAGCTTATGTCTATCTATAAACTAAAGCAGGTATAGCGGAAATAGATCATCTAATTTTGATGTGCCAGTCATAGGCTTTGACTTCATTAGAATAGGAGATGGATCTGGTAAGAAGGTAGTAGGGTGTGATGTCCTAGTATTTGGGATGACATGCACTTTATAGGAAGTGAAATTCTTATACTACGATCGGTTATACTGTGGTTGTCACACAGTTGTTTCTCCACGTTGGACTTGGATATAATATCTGGGTTTATGGTTACTATATCTATGATTTTAGATCTAGATTTGGGAAGTGTCCTAATTTGGGTACTTTGACACTATTCTAAAGGTATTTTAGAATGGACGACTCCTGGCATGGTGGTGTACCTGCAGGTGATAGAGTCACCCTCTGTAAAAGATGTCTTACAAACTAAAGGGGAGAGGGATTTGCATGATTGGCATATCACTTGCTTAGGCAATTGAGTTAATCATAAAATGTCAAGTACCACACCAGATATCTCTTTTCCACTAGCTGCAATAAGCATATATATTAATCCAATCCTAGAAAAACGTTGGGAAGCAGTTATGAACATAAGTGAATGTTCTTGGTATATGGTAACGGCAGCCTCCTTCAGGAGACGGTTATCATTTCAGGCTTCCAAGGTGACCTGAATGATAGAGTGGCTGTCGGAGTTATGGTTTTCCATCTTTTGAGGGACAGTATGTTGGACAGGTGGTCCAAGCGGATACTGAGGAAGGCATGGCACAGGATACTGATAAAATTCAGTGGATAATACGGTCTAAGTAGTTTGCTGGATTTGGAGTTCATTTGTGAACTGGGTCCCATCAGATATCCAGACAAATTCTAAGACAATGTATTGCTCATTTCGGGAGATGGTCATTCAACACGAAGTTGAGATATAGAGAGACAAAGATAGAAACACTGGAGCGGATCTACTCACTTAGACTATTTCTCGAACACAATAGTTTCACAAACGAGCTTCGCGAAACTGTTTAGTAGAGAAGTTGGGTGTTCGGTATCACACGACCTGTGAGTATGCGACACCGCAAAAATCGTCCTTAAGTGCAAGTGGGAGATTGTTGGCTATAGTGCCCTCAAGGCAATTATCATAGTCACAGGCAGGTGATTATGATGATTGAGGGAGGACCTATACCGGTAGAACAGTCTTACTCGAGAAGATAGTATGCTATCTGGTTTGTCTTTATCATCATTATTACATGTTGATAGAGCCCATAGGATTTTTGGATCACAGGCACGTGAGTGCAATGATTGAGGGAGGACCTATACCGGTAGGACAGTCTTACTCAAGATGATAGTATGCTATCTGGTTTATCTTTATCATCATGTACTGCTTTATGTGACATTACTGATCACTATTACACGTTGATAGAGCCCCTAGGATTCTTGCTTGACTACCAGCAGTATGATGGCGATCATATATGTGGGAGCTGGGGTCTATAAGCACATCCTTAAAAGGTCCCTAGTCGTGGGAGTTTCGAGACAGGGCATCGATACTCCAGAGTAGACTAGTGTATACAGTCGAGACCCCGACGAGGGAAGGTGGCTGGTCTCATAAGCCACTGGTGTCAGTTGGTTGACCTAAGATGTATACAGGTGCTCAATGGGTTATGAGTACACCGGACAGGACTCGCCGGGAACATGCTAGTTGGTATTATATCTCACGTCAGATAGCAGTTCCCTGGTGACTTGTGTACAGGTTAGTTCATCGACCTGAGATCGTCATTTGTCTCATGTGAGTTCCCACGGTGCTTTGATTACTACCCTACCACAGCTCAAAGGAGTCGTGCAAGCAGGTTTTAGTTGGGTACAGTCCCGAGCCACATGGAGGCAGTGAGCGGATCTGCAGGGGTTCGTCGCTCCCGGTATTGGGGGTGAGGTCGCGCTGTGTCTAGGAGAGCCATTACACAAAGCCCTCGGCCGAGGCAGGAGATTTACAGGTTGTTCTGGGCTACACTCCGAGACGACTTGTACCGCTTTTGGGGGTCTGACTTTTACCAACCCCTAGGCCTGCCATGCGATGCTCATAGACGAACGGACCGGACTGTACGGATATTGTCACTGACAGGCTCAGTAGAGTGTCAGGATGAGTTCGCTCATCGACGTCCCTTTTCGTCGGTACCTGGTAGCCCATTACGTATTGGATAATAGCTCTAACGTGCTAGTGGTTAAATCTACAACCAAGGTTTTGACGAGTCTTTAGAGTCCCCCACAGACCGTTTTCTCAAGTTTCGGGCGAAACGCTGTAGAGGCCGAATGGAGATATGGCAGGGTTCGATCAGATACATGCGGTATTGCACGGATCATGATCGGACGGATAATACTAGCGGGCTTTGGTTTAATCCGGATCCTAGTATTGTATAGTGTAGATTTTGTCTCTTTGCATTTGTATTCAGTGGGAATACAAATGCGGGTATGTATATACAGTCGCGGGGTTTTCCTGTAATTTATTACGGGATCAGTTTTCTGAAGTTGCCAGTTTGCATTCCGTTCCGGCCAGTTTTCTTTTGTTCCTTCACAGCCGGATTTTTCCGATGGAGGGGCTAATTTGCAATTGTGCAAATTAGTATTTGTGGAGGGGGTCATTTGATATTTGTGGCTTCATGATGGTTCTTGAATCATTAGATTCCTTTTTCATCTTTTCATATGCATTAAATGAGAAAGGATTTAGATTAGATTAGAAATGGTGTGACTATTTTTTTCCTTTTTGATTATCATTTCTTTTTCTCCTCCACTTAGAGATGAGGCCGGCCACTTTTTTGAGAGGTGTGTGAGGTTCTTTTTTATGAGGGAAATTATTCATCCAAAATTAGCTTGCCACAAAAATTCCATACCCATCTCCAAAGCTTATTTTTCTTCTTCCCTCCATCAAAGGCAACTTCACCCCATTGAGACAAAGTGATTCTACACTATCCTACAGCATTTCTTGGGCACGTCGGCTCGCCAACTTCGTGCCCGAGTTGCCTCGGTCCAGAGGTGGGAGCCCGTAAAAGAACCCGGCGATGTGGTGCCCGTTCCGACGAGGAGATGAAGACCGGAGATTCCGCGAGGAGATCAGAGTGGACCGAAGGACACGGATTGCTCGGTATAGCTTCTATCCCATCTCTTGTTTGCTAGCATTAGGTTAATGGTTACGATCCGGGGTTTTAAGATGCGGTACTGCCGGTTTCTAATTTGAGAAAAAATTTTGTTTCCGCATTTTGGCCGAGGAAAGACGGCAGGGGCGCTACCGTAGTCCTACATGGTATCAGAGCCACGCCATTAACCTTCGATAGCTTGGTCTAACGTGTTTACATTTTCGATCGAACAAAATTCCAAAACCACAATTTCCATTGCATGGGTTTCTGTCGCATTTTGTTTTGGATCGAAATTTTTTTCAGTACATTGAAGAAATACATGCAGGGTTTTTGTTGAACACTGAAGAAAAATGGTCACGTGAAGGCACTGTAGCACCGCAGAACCGCGGCCCTAACCCCCTTTTGGCCGCGGTTCCGCCGAGTAACAGTGACCTCTTGGCACTATTTTTCTGCAGTGATTCTAGTGTTGGAAATGGGGTTCTTTGGAATGTTCTGTTTAGGCCCAGATTTTCTTTGAGTGTTACAGCTGTGCTTGGGGCCCACTTCGGTAAATTTCATCGATCGAAAAGTTTAAACATGTTAGTTCACAGTATTTACATTATATCTGCGACCGTGAATGTCATTTGATCGGTAAATCCAGTCTAACTGCTATAGCCCTTTTAGACGGATTTGCGAACGTGACATTCACGTTGATGTTCTGTGTTGTGCTGTGTTGTTGCGGATTGGTCGTGGGGGATAGCCTGGATGCAATAGTAGTACAGTTTTTTTTATATGTACATTTGATATTGCGGGGCGAGCATCCGACATGTGGATTGCCGTCACTGCCTGTTTGTAAATTATTCTTTTGGGGCACGACCGGACTGAGGTTGATGTACCCGTTGTATATTTTACTTTCTGTACTAGGTTTACCCCGCGGAGGGGTGCACGGATAGCCGGGTTCTAGAGGACAACGGGCCCGCATCTCATGGCATTCAGACGGAGGGGGCTTCACTCTAGAATTGGCGGGCTCTTCGCCACACTCGTAGGGGTTATAGGTTGACCCAAGGAGGGCTGCCCAAGTGACCGGATTCCGTGAAGTGCTGGGTGGTCCATTCATATTGCTGAAGGGGGTTGCCTCGCTTCAGGTTTTGGCGGGTAACTTGCCGCGCCGGTAGGGGTCTAGGATTTCATTACACAGGCTATCCACACGACCAGGGGAACGTCGGGTTTCAGTAGCGGCTCTATGAAACCCGGGGATCCCAGATATCTGTATTGTTCTTTGATGCTTATTACATTTATGTGATGTTGCATTTTATCACGCCTTGAGCGAATATTATATATTGATATATATACAAGTAGATGTTGTATATGTTTTGCATCCGCGCTAGTCCAGTCTCCGCTCTGTCGTTAGTTAAGTAACCTAACGGGTGATAATGGGACCCAGTGGCGAATGCGGATGGCATATACGTACATCATTATTTTCGTTCTTTTGTGGTGTGATCAATTGATGGGACTGCGTTGATTCGGATCAATGCAAGCTAAACAAACCTATTCTGATGTTGTTGGAACAAATTTTCAAAAAGCTGTTATTGCAAGAACGTTCTCTTTTGTTTTGCACAGTGGTATTCGGTTATGAATATCCAGCACCTCAGTCGACGAGGCAAAGGCCGAGATCCCTTCACCGGGAGTGACCCCTTGGACAGAAGTTTGCGTCAGGGCAATAACTTCACTATAGCCGATTGCATTTTGCTTTGCATCGTGGTATTCAGTTGGAATATCCTGCACCTCATTCTACGGGGAAAGAGCCGAGATCCCTTTACCGGGAGTGACCTCTTTAGCAAAGGGTCTTCGCCACTATATTTTTATAAAAAGCTATGCAGTTCCTTCAACGATATCAAGTTCATTACGTTAAAGGTTTTTCGCCAAAAACCAGCCGTAGCCCTCCGTCATTTCTTACGGGTACTATTTAGTATGCGTGCTGCGTTTGTTGACTCCGTCAAGACGTAGTGTACGGTAGCTAAGTGGTGCTTGTTTGTAGCATAAATATGGGATTGGTTAGGACAGTCGTGCAGCTTTGTTGACTCCGTCAAGGGCACGTACGGGTGGGTTTAATGCAATCCAGATAATGACGGGTTGAACTTGACTAGAACTCTTTGATTTGTTGACTCCGTCAAGGTCACTTGGGTCCTAGGGGTAAAAACACACATCGGAAGTTTCTAAAGAAATTGAAACTTGCCAGGCATGCGCATACCTTCTGGAGTGTGGTGACGTAAGTGGATTCCGTCACGTTATCATGTGATGATAGTTGGATCCTGATTCCCACTGATGAGTTGGTTTACTCCTCGGGCGATCCCGACTAATTCTTCTTTCAGATTTGGAGGAGAATTTGACGTTACAGTGGGAGGTTTCCTGATTAGATAAATTGGTAACCATTCTGATCTAGGTTAGAGTGCACGCTGAGTGTTTCTTTTCTCTCTCTCTTTGGCAGCGACCATGACCCGACCCGTAACTATGACTCAGTGACCAAGATTAACCGAACCACCTTATAACACTGGCTTTTGGATTGTCAGAGTTGCATATCTCATTGCCACTCCTACTTTTACCCTTTTTTCTCCAGAACACCCCGTATTACTATGAACGTCCACTTCTATTGGATAAAACCATCGTATGGTTATATACGAACTCGAAGGAATTTATTCGAGGATGGTTTCCGGTTCTGGAGAAAACGAATAGGACTATTCGGTTGTCTTTTCCTTTTACCTTCTCTCAGGTTTCGAGTAATCCTTGGATTAGGACAATACACCTATTACGCAAATTGGATAGTCTTCTTCCAAACCATAGGCAGGTGCGGACCGGTAGGGAATGAAGAAAACCATTTAGCTTAAAAGGTGTACAGAAGGTATTAAGTAAAGACATATCAATCGATTAGTAAGAGGGCAAAGTAAATTACGACTGCTATTCACGACTAAACCAAGTATTTCTTTGCCAATCCTAAATCACCTTTGTATTTCTCCAGGACACTCCGTATCACTACGAAGATCCACAGTTTATTGGATATTCCATCGTATGGTTATTGATTGATTCGAAAAAGTGTGTTTGTAGTTTAACCGCAATCAATAACGGTGTCGCACGTAGATAGACCGAGATGAGTACGGATCGTCCTCTGGGAAACGTGGAACCTTTTACTTTTACTTTAGATGTGTTGAGAAAGAGAGGAGAGATAAAGAATTTTATAGAGTGATTTCTAGATCTACGTTAAAAAAGAATGTAAAATATAGATCTAGATTATTTTAAAGATGTAGTTAATATAATAACAAGGCTTGTAGGGTTCGTTAGGATTTAGTAGTTATGGACGATTAATTAAAAGTTACCATTTTTATCCATTAATAGATTTAGAACTAGAACGACGGTGATGCGTGTAGATTAGGGTTTCTGGAGGGAAAAGGAACCCCACTCTTAACCCTTATCTCGACACGGAACTCCGTTCATATCTAGCCTTTACCAAAACAATCATTAATCTAATCTCTAATCGCGGTCGGAACTAGCAAAGAATTGGTAGCGCGCCCGATTAGGATATTAATGATTCTTTTGATAATGTTCCTAAACTTTATAGGACTTAAAGAGGGTTTAGTTATTTTCATCGTCCATTAGCCTACCCTAATCCTACGAACCCTACCAAGCGGAGAATTACTCGCGCATGTTTGGAGAAAAAGAGATGGAGAGAACAGAGAGGGAAAACATAATGTAAGATGCAAAAACAATTAAATAAAATAACTACCTTTATTAATCGACTTGAACAAACTACACTTTAATCCGTAGAAAATGATTACAAACTAGTTGCTTTCCTAAGGAGGTAGTCGAACAGTCGATGATCAGCCTGGATGCGTGAGCGTCTGGGGCTTCGTGATCTCTTCGGCTTGATAACTTTTCCAAGAGACTCTCGGTGCCCTTTTATAGTGCAAAGCCAGAATCTTTAGGTTGAAAACTTGGTAAAATTCATCAGAGATTCATGCCAAAAAATCTTGGCTCCTAACTCCATAGAAGTGCTGCAGATCCGCGGCCCGGGGGGGTATGGCCGCGGATCCGCGCCCATTTGATCACAACTCTTCATCAACTTTTTGGGTCTCTGTCTTTGTAACATGTGGCAATCCTAGGCACCTTCAGATTTTAGAAATCTTCTCTCGGTTGCTTCCAGACTTGGCCTCCAAGTTTTGATTCTTAATTAGGCAAGTCTTCTTCAACAACTTGATTTGCTTGATAAATTCTGCATAACAACTTGGAAAATTCTGCACAATAATCTCAAATAATATTTAGTAAACTTAGTTTTACTAGGATTTGGTCAACGAATTTATTTGCATACATTTTCCTACCAAATGATAATTAAAATATACTAACACATGGAAAATAATGTTTTTACACATAAACCCTCATATGTATAATATATTATAATAAAGTCATTTTTTAATATGAAAATGGTAGGAAAAATGTAATACAAATGTGCAGTTTTATCAACTGAACAAATACCCCCAAACTTATCTTTGATCGTCCCGAGCAAACTAGTTTATTTAAGAGGAGAAAAAAGAAAGGAGAAAACTAAGCACACTTTCGTAGGCAGACACGATTGCACTGATCATGTGCAACAAGCCGTTAAACCTCTAGGTGACCCCAGTAGGAGGAGTGTTGTCTCCTGAGGGTTTTCAGCGGATTACACCCACAAAATCCAATAACAAAAGAAAGATGGTGAAATTTACATATAAAAATAAGTGGCATAAAAGAAAGGCCTTGAAAAGAAGAGTTTCCAACTATACTAGCTTTTCAGTTGTCATGAGCCTTATCTTAATAGTCATGAAAAAATGTTAGAAATCACATTATCCCTTAATAATAAATCGTCTTTATTCTTCATTCCTACCTTTCATCCAAACATTGATCATATAACCCCACGTGTGTGAAATGGACATTCCTACACTCGGAGAATTCAATTCAAGCTATCATACACTTGTTCATCTACCTCAGTACTTTTTAACTTGATGAATATTAACATTTGCTCACACATTTTCATGCGACCGCTAATACTTCTTGAGGTACTAACCGACCGATTACTCATGAGCTTGCAGATTAGGTGATAATATTTTCCTCGTCTTGCACCACCTAAGGCTTAGCAGTGACTCCCAGAACAGTTGGCCTTAGGGCACTAGGTGAAGAGGCATCCTCGCTATATTTTTTTATTGCTACTTTGGCGATAACAAAACCTGTGTTCATTTTTTTCTTCTCACCATTTCCATATTTTCTTCATTTTTTTTATTTCCTTCATACTTTGGCTTTTAGACAAGAGCATTTCAAGGTATCCTCTACTATCCCGAGTTTCAAGACGTGTGTAAGTGCATATAGTAGGGTATCAACATTCAAATGTTTGGCTTCCAGAATAGAAACTATTTTTCAGACTTATTTTTATCCTCAGATTAGTAACTTCTTTCATCTTTACTAACCCTTGGGACAACAGCTCATAACTACTTATTACCAGTTCATTTAAGAAAACTTCTAATTTTCTTTGTTTTCTTAAATTATTCCTATCTTTTGGATGTAATTTTTCACTTTCTACTCGTTTGTTATAAAAAAAAAAAAATTTAATGCTCAGTGTCAAAGATAATTCAGTGAATACAAACCTCCCCCCAAACCTGTTTTCAGCAGTGTCCTCACTGATGTAGCCTTTTGAGAACATGGACCTGTATACTAAGGGAGATACAAGGGGTAAAATAATAGTTAAATGAAAAATTCCCCCAAACTTATTCTTTGACACGCACAGATATTCAATCAAATCGATTTTTACTCACCTCCATTCTTAAAATGATAAAATGTTACAAAAACATGGAGGTGAGGCGAAGGAAATTTAGTTTTGATAAAGCGGCTCCTGTAAAAACAGGCGCTCCTCCGTGGGGTCAGCAGAAAATTACGGTTTTAATCTATGCCCATTTACGTTAAAAATTGAACCATTTTTTAAATTTTCGACTTCAACTGCCCCGTGCAGGTATACATACCGCACCACAAAAGGTCCTTTCCAATGAGATTTAAGCTTACCCGGATGAAGATGGAGACGGGAATCGTAAAGAAGGACTTGTTGCCCCGATGTGAAGGTTTTTCTAAAAAGATTTTTATCGTGGAACACTTTAGTCCTATTCTTTACTACCACCGCATTATCGTAAGCTTCATCGCGGAGTTCGCTTAGCTCATTCAATTGCAGCTTCCGATAGCTGCCTGCATGATCAAGATCAAAATCAAGCTCTTTAATAGCCCACATTGCCTTATGTTCAATCTCGACAGGGAGGTGGCATGCCTTCCCAAACACAAGGCGGTATGGAAACATACCAAGATCGGTCTTATAAGCGGTGCGGAATGCCCAAAGAGCATCCGTCAATTTGGTTGACCAATCCTTACGGTTTTTCGAAACCGTCTTCTCCAATATCTGTTTGATCTGCCTATTTGAGATCTCAGCCTGCCCGCTTGTTTGGGGGTGATAGGGCGTAGAAAGCTTGTGAGTGATTGAATATTTCCGCATCAAGGCCTCGAAAGACCTATAGCAGAAATGTGTCCCGTTGTCGCTAATTATAGCGCGAGGGTGTCCGAATCGCGAAAAGATATTTTCTTTAAGGAACTTAATGACAACTTTGTTGTCATTAGTGCGACACGGTATAGCTTCCACCCACTTCGAGACATAATCAACCGCTAACAAGATATATAGATTCCCAAAGGAGTTGGGAAAAGGGCCCATAAAATCAATACCCCAAACATCAAATATTTCCACAACCAATATAGGTTGGAGCAGCATCTCATTCCTTCGTGAAATCCGACCCAAATGCTGACATCGCGGACAAGTTTTGCAATGTTCAAATGCATCTTTAAATAATGTTGGCCAATAAAAGCCACATTGCAAAACTTTTTCCGCCGTTTTTCGAGGTCCAAAATGACCGCCGTAGGCCTGATCATGACAAAATGATAACACGCTCTTGAATTCATCGTTAGGGACACACCTGCGAATGATTTGATCGGAACAATACTTGAATAGATATGGTTCGTCCCAGTAAAAATATTTTACTTGGGATAAAAATCGAAGTTTGTCTTGTTTCGACCAATCGCTAAGTATAAGTCCCGTCGCAAGATAGTTCACGATATCCACGAACCAAGGTTCATAAGATACATTCAAGAGCTGTTCGTCGGGAAATGAGTCATTTATCGGCACGGTCACAGTTGGCGAAGAAGTGATGCGTGAAAGATGGTTGGCTACAACGTTTTCACATCCACTCTTGTCTTTGATGACAAGATCAAATTCTTGTAACAATAGGATCCAACGTATTAGCCTGGCCTTCGCATCCTTCTTCGATAAAAGATGTCGTAGGGCGGAGTGATCTGTGTAAACCACAATAGGCGAGCCAATCAAGTAGGGCCTGAATTTCTGTAATGCAAATACAACTGCCAAGAGTTCTTTCTCGGTAGTTGTGTAATTTATTTTTGCATCATTCAAGGTCCTACTTGCATAGTAAATTACATGTGGCATCTTTTCAATGTGCTGTCCTAAGACCGCACCAATAGCAAAATCTGATGCATCACATATAAGCTCGAACGGGTGGTTCCAATCCGGAGATGATAAAACGGGGGCTGTAGTGAGTGATTCTTTAAGCGATTCAAAAGCAGCCCCACAATCCGAATTGAAGTGAAAAGTAGTGTTCTTGACCAATAGAAGGGTTAAGGGTCTAGCAATTTTGCTAAAGTCCTTAATAAATCTTCTATAAAATCCTGCATGACCAAGGAAGGATCGTATATCTTTGATGCAATTAGGACGAGGGAGGTTTTGAATGACATCTATTTTAACTCTGTCAACCTCAATGCCTTTATGTGAAATTATATGTCCAGGTACAATACCTTCTTGGACCATAAAATGGCATTTTTCCCAATTCAAAGTCAAGTTCTTATCCTTACAGCGGGTAAGAACAGCGTCAAGATTACGAAGGTAGTCCTCAAAGGAGTCCCCAAAAATGGAGAAATCGTCCATAAAAATTTCTAGAAAATTTTCCACCATATCTGAAAATATCCCTATCATGCACCGCTGAAATGTAGCGGGAGCGTTGCATAACCCAAAGGGCTTGCGTCTATAAGCAAAAGTTCCGAAAGGACAAGTAAAAGTGGTTTTATCTTGATACTTTTCGGCGATGGGGACCTGGTTATAACCAGAGTATCCATCCAAGAAACAGTAGTATTCGTGTCCCGCTAATCGTTCTAACATCTGGTCAATGAAAGGTAGAGGGAAGTGATGATTCCTCGTCGCGGCATTGAGTTTCCTGTAATCGATACATACGCGCCACCCAGTTTGGGTGCGTGTTTGGATTAACTCATTAGCCTCATTAGTGATGACCGTGATGCCAGACTTTTTAGGGACCACATGAATTGGACTTACCCATTAGCTGTCAGATATGGGGTAAATTATTCCACTATCAAGGCACTTGACGATTTCTTTCTTTACCGCTTCCTTCATAACGGGATTTAACCGTCTTTGTGGGTCTCGGGTTGGTTTGGCTTCATCCATCAGATGTATGTAATGTTCAACAATTAAGAGACTAATCCCTTTGATGTCGGTCATTGTCCAACCAAATGCTTCCCGATTCGATCTCAACACTGCCAAAAGTGCATTCTCTTGCTCTAAGGCTAGAGAAGCGAAAATAATCACTGGCAAAGTCTCATTCTCTCCTAAATATGCATATTTAAGATGAGAAGGTAGCGGTTTGAGATCAAGAATTGGCGGAGAGACAATAGAAGGTGGGGTAAGGGAATGATACTCGGACTCCCTAAGAGGTTCAAAACTTGCATAAGATATTGACTCGGAATGTGCTGCTGACTTTTGCAACGAGTCAACGGGTTCAATCTCAAGGTCGGACTCATTGAACATATCCTCACTGTAAAGTGGTGCAAGATCAAACGATGTCTCATTAATGTTGTCGAGAACATCAAAGCAAAGCTCCTCATCCATGCAGCTTTCGGAAGCTATCTCGTGGATGGAACAATCATCCAGCAATTGAGCAGAAGGTTCTGATGGCTGACTTCCTAGCTTGTAAATATTAAGCTCAATTGTCATTTTCCCGAAAGATAAGTTTATAGAACCGTTACGACAATTAATTACAACGTTAGAAGTTGCTAGGAAGGGTCGACCAAGTATCACCGGGATTTGATTGAGTGGATTTGTCACAGGTTGTGTATCTAAAACAATAAAGTCCACGGGAAATATGAATTCCCCGACTTTAATTAACACATCCTCAAGTTCGCCCCGAGGTTTGGTGATAGATCGGTCTGCTATTTGGAGAGTACAATGGGCGGGTTTTAACTCTCCAATTCCTAACTGCTCGTATATTGAATAAGGAAGCAAGTTGATGCTAGCGCCTAGATCGAGTAAAGCACGATTTATATTTTTACCCCCAATAGAAATAGAGATTGTAGGACAGCCGGGGTCCTTACGTTTCTTTGGTATTTGTTGGGTAAAAGCTGTGCTAACATTACTCGTCATGAAAACCTTTTTAGGCACTTGAGTTTTTCTCTTCCTAGTGCACAAGTCTTTAAGGATTCTTGCATAAGATGGGACTTGTTGAATAGCATCTAGGAGAGGAATATTCACGCTAACTTGCTTAAACATTTCCACAATCTTCTCCATTTGCGGGTTAGGTCTGTTGGCCCTTAATCGGTTTGGAAATGGAGCTCGATCAATAAGTTTTGGGTCCAACATTTGTGGAGAAGACTGTGGCGACGGATTCGATCCCAAAATTGGAGTGGGCATCGACTTAGATAGATTTGGCGAAATGTTCGAGCCTTGGGAAAACGAAGAATACGCTCGGATGAAGGTGGAAGACTATATGAATTAGGGGAAGAAGAAGAAGAAGGGGTATCAAATGTGTCACTATCATCAAATTGCTCACCCACTCGGTTATTCAGCACTCTCCCTGATCTCAACGTAGTAATGGCATTCACATTATGACTTTATGAATGGCCAGGATTCGGTAGGGGTTGAGATGGGAGTTTCCCTTTCTCTCTCGCACTCATTGCGGCGTTTAACTGTGCGATTTGGTTTTCTATTGATTTAATACTCTCACCATGGGAGGATGAGTTTTTCGTTAGGGTATCAATAGAAGACTTCATCTCAGCCGAAAATTGCATGGATTGTTTCATGAACATATCCAAAATTTGTGCAAGTGAGTTGTCAGTACCGGCCACTTGTGGTGTAGAAATGTTGGCCGGATTTTGGAAATTCTGTCACTGAAAGGGGGGCTGATTCTGTGGTTGTGGTTGCTGTGGAGGAGGTCTTTGATAATTGCTTTGTTGGTTTTGATTCCAAGAAAAGTTAGGATGATTCCCCCATCCTTGATTGTATGTGGAAGAATAAGGGTCGTTTCTAAGTCGTTGCTGAAAAGAAGCATTAGCTTGAAACGATGCATTCATAGGACATTCTTCCGTTAAGTGTGAAGGATCCGAACAGCAACCACGGACGGTCTTAGGAAGCGTGACCTGATTTAGGGAGAATGATGAGAACTTGTTTTCAATAGCGTCGAGTATCTTCTGTATCGCTGCCATTTCGGCTTTTACTGCGATAGAAACATCGAGCTGGTGAATACCTCCCTTAGTTGAAGGCGGTCTTACGCTTTCCCACTGCAATGTGTGTTCAGCAAGGTCTTCCAGATATTTCAAAGCTTCACCGTCATCTTTAGACATGAAATTGCATTGACAAATTGTTTCAAGCATCTGCTTTGTCGCTGGATTAATGCCTTCATGTATAATCCGACATAAATCCCATCTTTGTATTCCATGATGAGGGCATTGGACAAGTAGATCGTTGAAACGTTCAAAACACTTCCAAAATGGTTCATTGGGAAGCTGGGTGAACTGGTTGATCTCGCTCCTAATATGTGCAGTCTTATGGTTTGGGTAAAACTTCTTAAGAAATGCTATGACAAATTCATCCCAATTAGTGATAGAGTGTGCGGCAGTATTGTAAAGCCATTTTTTGCCAAGTCGCACAGTGTGAATGGGAGAAGACGTAAGCGCATAGCATCTAAAGTCAATTGTGAAGTACCCATCATTGCGCATACGTTTTCGAATTTGGTGATGAAAACGCACGCGTCTTCCGACTCAAGCCCGTGAAATTTGGGCAGCAGATTGATGTAGTGGGCTTTAATTTCGAAATTATCCCTGTTAGGTGGTGGAAGAGATAGAAAAGTTGGAAGAGGACCAGAAATAGGATAGCATCTCTTTTGGAGAGAGATGCGCGGTGGATTCTGCTCACCTGCGGGCGGTGGCAGCATGGTGTTATAATTAGATGGAGTGCCGTCCATCACGGTCGATATGGTCTGTGGTGGGGGAAAAGAGGATGAAGAAGTACCGACTTTGGCGTCGATAGCAGGAACGCGGACAAGACGGGAACTAGGATCCCGTGTCCAGCCGAGCATGCACTAAGCGGGTTTAGTGCAAGTGGCAGCGTGTGTGTGATTTAAAATTGGTTTGTTTTGAAAAAGTGGGACTCAAGACAAATCTCCCTAAGATGCACAAGCAACCCTAGAACTCAGGTCACCTAGGTCAAGTCTCTTGACCGCTCCTAGACTTCCAAAGGACAAGCCGCAGGATAAATCCTCTACCGCCTCCATACTACCCTTGTAGCCAGGTAAGTGCCAGGTAAGTGAGAAGGAACCACGTCGTGGGCCTAATTAAAAACCACTAGCCTTCGACACACTTGCCTAGGCACTACAAAAATAATGCGGATAAACGATAGATTACCTACGACCTTCTTCTGTTCTTATTGAGCGCGACAGTCCTTAGAGTCTGGTCTAGATATTTTTTAAGTTAATGAAGGGTTGATCTATATGCTCAGTTTGTGATTTGTGGGCTTAGGAAGGGTGATGAAATCCCCACATAATCTTGATTTGGTCTTTGCCCCTTAAAGTCCGTATTAAATATGCAAAACAAAACCAATCACAAAACTTTTGCAAAATGATTTTTGAGCGGCGCAATTTTGCAAAGAATCCTGCAGAAAATAGATTTTATTGGATTTGAGGAGAGAGAGAAGGAGTTGAGAAAAATACCAGAGAAGATTGAAGCCCTAACTCTTCTAACCTGCCGTGATTCCGCTGCAGAAGGACTCTTTTTGCCGCAGTTCCGCCGCGTGGCAGAAGGAACAGTTGATGAAATTTTTTGTATAGCCTTCTGTGCTCCTCTGGATCTCTAAAAATGTCTCTGTTTTCTGTTCTCCTAAATTCTGTGACTCCAGATCTCCTTGCAAAAATTCACGCACAAATCGTTAAATATGCAATTTGCAGTTTTGTGTTAATAATGATATGACTCGTCTAAGAATTCAACACAAATAGTAAAAATAAAAAATTACGCACGTATCCCCGGCAACGGCGCCATTTGATTGATTCGAAAAAGTGTGTTTGTAGTTTAACCGCAATCAATAACGGTGTCGCACGTAGCTAGACCGAGATGAGTACGGGTCGTCCTCTGGGAAACGTGGAACCTTTTACTTTTACATTAGATGTGTTGAGAAAGAGAGGAGGGATAAAGAATTTTATAGAGTGGTTTCTAGATCTACGTTAAACAAGAATGTAAAATATAGATCTAGATTATTTTAAAGATGTAGTAAATATAATAAGAAGGCTTGTAGGGTTCGTTAGGATTTAGTAGTTATGGACGATTAATTAAAAGTTACCCTTTTTATCCATTAATAGATTTAGAACTAAAACGACGGTGATGTGTGTAGATTAGGGTTTCTGGAGGGAAAAAGAATCCCACTCTTAACCCTTATCTCGACATGGAACTCCGTTCATATCTAGCCTTTACTAAAACAATCATTAATCTAATCTCTAATCGCGGTCGGAACTAGCAAAGAATTGCTAGCGCGCCCGATTAGGATGTTAATGATTCTTTTGATAAAGTTCCTAAACTTTATAGGACTTAAAGAGGGTTTAGTTATTTTCATCGTCCATTAGCCTACCCTAATCCTACGAACCCTAACAAGCGGAGAATTACTCGCACATGTTGGGAGAAAAAGATATGGAGAGAACAGAGAGGGAAAACATAATGTAAGATGCAAAAACAATTAAATAAAATAACTACCTTTATTAATCGACTTGAACAAACTACACTTTAATCCGTAGAAAATGATTTCAAACTAGTTGCTTCTCGATCTTTCCAAAGGAGGTAGTCGAACAGTCGATGATCAGCCTGGATGCGTGAGCATCTGGGGCTTCGTGATCTCTTCGGCTTGATAACTTTTCCAAGAGGCTCTCGGTGCCTTTTTATAGTGCAAAGCCAGAATCTTTAGGTTGAAAACTTGGTAAAATTCATCAGAGATTCATGCAAAGAAATCTTGGCTCCCAACTCCATAGAAGTGCGGCGGATCCGCGGCCCAAGGGGGGTATGGCCGTGGATCCGCGCCCATTTGATCACAACTCTTCATCAACTTTTTGGGTCTCTGTCTTTGTAACATGTGGCAATCCTAGGCACCTTCAGATTTCAGAAATCTTCTCTTGGTTGCTTCCAGACTTGGTCTCTAAGTTTTGATTCTTAATTAGGCAAGTCTTCTTCAACAACTTGATTTGCTTGATAAATTCTGCATAACAACTTGGAAAATTCTGCACAATAATCTCAAATAATATTTAGTAGACTTAGTTCTACTAGGATTTGGTCAATGAATTTATTTGCATACATTTTCTACCAAATGATAATTAAAATATATTAACACATGGAAAATAATGTTTTTACACATAAACCCTCATATGTATAATATACTATAATAAAGTCATTTTTTAATATGAAAATGGTACGAAAAATGTAATACAAATGTGCAGTTTTATCAACTGAACAGTTATATACGAACTTGAAAGGAACTTGTTCCCGTTCGGTGATGGATTCTAGTTCAGGAGAAATAGGAATAAGGTTTATTCGATTGTCTTTTATCTTCACCTTCTCTCACATTACGAGTACTCCTACGATTAGGACAGTACACCCATTATGCTTATTGGATAGTCTTCTTTCAAACCATAGGCTGGTGCCGAACGGTAGGAAAGGAAGAAAACCATTTGGCCTAAAGGGGTGTACAGAAGGTAACGACTAAAGACATATAAATGGATTTGGAGAGATGGCAAAGAAATATACGGTTACAGTTGTGAATCTGGAAAATGGAAGAGGTATTACTAGGAATACCCAGATACCCCTACGAAACATTTCAATGTTTAAGTTTCACTGTGTACTGTTAAAAGAAAACTAATTTCCTAATTAGTCCTTGCTCCAGGGTATGTATTTACCAGGTATGATTCTCACATCTGTATGGTTTTACAGATGATGAGTGGGAGTAAGGTATTGGGAATTGGGTGATTATCCTCATTATATCGGGATTCGTTGTAATTGGTGATATTTGAGAAAATCACCTGGGTTGTTTGCCGGACGGCAAATATTTGGTTTTGAATATCCGTTGTTGTGCACCAATTTCAAATTGAAATATCTGTACGTCTATTTTTATAGAGTGAGATATACCTTTTTGAAATTATGTCTATGATATTTACCTATATCAGTGGATGGTTAGGTAAGGAGTATTAAACAGCGGTGTAATTCTTCTTAACCATAAGTACAGTTTTCAAGCTACGACACACAGGAAATGAGTTATTAGACTTAAGGGACTTGTACAGAGTATTGTATATTGTCCAGTGTCCATTAGGACAGAGGGGTTGATACTCGTGCTATATTCTGTTTACTTTTAACTTCTCTAGTTCTTAGACATGTGTTTCGTAGAAATGCAGGTTCTGATTTTTGAGAAGTTATAGGTATATGAATAAAGTAGAGGACCAGGTGTTGCAAGTATCGGGATTCTTCAAGGTGATCGAAGATGTAGATACTTGTGAATGGTATTCAGTTAATAGTAATGATTAAGAGAACATGCTTCTCTTTCAGGTTACTCATAATTGGAAGAACTCCTAAGTTGAGTAATGCTGATCGGCCTCTCTCCATTTAGTTGACATACACTGGAGACAGCTGCATGATTTGAATCTGGTTAAATTAAATCCGTGCCTCTGTTTCTTTATTGGATATAGAACAGTTCGTATCTTAACGTTGTTAAGGTACGGGGAGTTGTCCAGCTTATGCTTAAAACCAGACTCTGGACAACTCAAGGCACGTTTCTGTAATGGCTGTTTGTGGGTTGACCTGGGCTATGACGAGGGTTGACTTTCTACCATCTGGAAGGTCAATAGTGATATTGTTCTAGACTCGCCACAGTTTTAATAAAAATGGATTTTTTCAGAAAACAGTAGTGGGAGTACGGTAGAACTGGAAGTGATTCCAGAACCGCGAGCGATTACTGAAAATTTGATAAGAACCTAAAGATTCAATCTGGTTTGACATTCCGTTGGCCACTCCGTAGATATGGTAGGTAACCTCAGGCACCCGAGAGGTACTCCGGTAGCCTCAAGGACGGTGGCGGGGAGGTTCTTGTTTACCCAGACTTGCCATTGCTGTTGTTCCAGACTGTGAGACCCGGCAGGAGGATGAGTATAGCGTCGTTCTAAACTAGCCTTAGAAGTGTACGTCTATATGACTCTGCCAAAGGGTTGTCGTAGTCAGTGGGAGCAGCGGAAGCATAGTGGACAAGTGGCTTATGTCTATTTATAGACTGAAAGCAGATATAGCGGAGATAGATCATCTATTTCTGATGTGACAGTCATAGGTTTGACTTCATCAGAATAGGGGATGGATCTGTTAAGAAGGTAGTAGGGTGTGATGTCCTGGTATTTGGATGACATACACAGAGTAGGAAGTGAAATTCCTATACTACGGTCGGTTATACTTTGGTTGTCACACAGTGGTTTCTCCACATAAGATATTAATCCAGTCCTGGAGAAACGATCGGAAGCAGTTTTAGAACATAAGTGGATGTTCTAGGGATATGATAACGGCTTCCTCCTTCGGGAGACAGTTATCACTCCAGGCTTCCAAGGTGACCTGGATGACAGAGTGTCTGTCAGAGTTATAGTTTTCCCTCTGACGAGGGGCAGTATTTGTTAGTTGTATGTATGCCCTAGAGGCCAGTATTGTACAGATGATGTATATTATATTGGATGCTTGGACATATATAGAGATGACTTTCTTGCTCGATATGATAGTATGCTATCTGGTTACTCTTTATCTTAATATGTACACTAGTCTCTTTAAACTTTCTTATAGTTACATGTTGGTAAAGCCCTTAGGATGTGTACTTGACTACCTGGACTATGATGCAGATCATACTAGTGGGGACATGGTAGTCCATAGGTACATCCTTCATGGGTGTATCGAGACGGGGCATCGATATACCAGTGTAGACTAGCGTATACGCTTCTCGACCCATGAGATGGGCGATGGATGATCCCATATCCATTGGTGTTTGACATCAGAGATGGTGTACGGGTGCTCAGTAGAGACTGGGTACACTGGACGGACTCGACGAGAACTCCCAGATGGTATTATACCTCACGTCAGATGGCAGTTCTCAGGTGACACTTGTGCAGGTTAGTCTGTAGACCCGAGATCGTCATAGAGTCTTCTGTGATTCCCACTGTGCTTTGATCTCCACCTTACCACGTCCATGAGGGCGTGCAAAACGGTGGTCTTTGGGTACAGTCCCGAGTCACATGGAGGCAATGAGCGATAGGAGGGGTTTCGTCTCTCCCGGTATTGGGGGTTGATGTTGCGCTGTGCTCGATTGGCCGTAACAGGGAAGTCCCTGGCCAGGGCTGATCAGAGATTTGCTGGTAAGTGTTACCAGTAGTTTCTCGACCCGTTATGAGCCTCACATCGGCACGACTTATCGGTTATTGGGGTCTGACGTTTACCATCCCTAGACTTGATATGCGACATATCAGACGAACAGACCGGACTGTACGGTAAGTGTTACTGGTTGGATTCACAGGAGTGTGAGCGGGCTAGCTCGTCGATCTTCTGATCGCTCAATACCCGGATGGCCGTTACGTTTAGCAGACCGCTTGCGGCTTGTAGGTGCTTGATATGATCATCGTCTGCTACCGGCGTATTGACGAGTCTTTAGAGTCCTACACGGAGGTTTCCTGGCTCAAGCGAAACGAAATAGGAGCGCATATGAGATATGTGCAGGACCGAGAATAATGCGTGTATGTGATACCGTATTCCATTCTCGCGATGAATGTATCGATTGGTTATATTCGATATAACCTAGATATCGAATCAACGATTGATTCGATAAGCCGATACATAAGATACTAGTCGGTTATATGCGATATGACCGGATCGTTAAGTCAAGTGTTGATTTAATGATTTAATGTATAATTATATATTTGATATATTACTTTGCATTAGCTAGTATTAGTTCACTTTATATGGATTTTCTCACTTGATGTGCAAGAAGTATATGTGATATACTTTTGTGCACATATTTGTATCATGTTTGATGATACTTGATCATTTAGTTAAGTGTATAGAATTAAACCATGATTAATTTGATGATTAGGGTTTTGCATATTGATTTATTTATTTATTTGTTCATTTATTTATTTGGAAAAGATAATGATGAGAGTGGTGGCTTTCTTTGTTTCTTATTGAAGCTTCATGAAGCTTTGACTTAGTCACCATTCTTGTCTCATGCTTAACCCTAACCATTTGAACTAACCCTAGTTCATTCTCTACACTTAACTATGGTTAAGATTATGATAAGTATTCATTTTCTTTTTCCTTTTAAAAAGACTTATCATAACATTTCCTTCTTCTTGATCTTCTTCTTCAAGAAAGAAAGCTTGATGCCATCAATGGCAACTTGAGTTCTAAAGTGAGAAATCCAATTCTAAAGTGAACCCACCTCCTATTTCTTCACCCTCTACCTTTTGCCAAGTTGTTTTGGGTGTTTTCTTCACAAGTTTCACAAATTTTTGAAGTCGGAGCTTGAACTTGTGATGCCTCGACGTAGATCATCTTCGGCACGAAGCCGACGACCTTGCCCGCTCGTTTTTCCGATGAAGCCGACGATCGAGTCTAGGATTCGAGATGGACAGCGAGAGGACGCCTACGTGGAGCTAAGGAAGTGGAGAACCGGATCTACAAAGGTTGTAGCCTCTCTCCTTTAGTTAAGTTGTTAACTAGTTTAGTTTATCGCCTAAACTTCTAGTCAAAGATCCGTATTAGGGTTTCTCGGCACCCATAAAATTTAAAATTGGCATGGTTGATGCCTTGTGAGACCTCTATAGTGTGCCTAGGAACCCTACAGTGGTATCAGAGCCTAGCTAGAGCCTTAGGCGATGTGTAGACGAAGTTTGAATCCCGATCGACCCGAAACCCTAACCCGTATTTGCTCTCTGGACTTTTTTGAAAAAATGGGATTTTTCCAGATTAAAAATTGCTAAAAAGTTCAGCAGGGAAATATAAGAATTACGGTGCAAAAATTATCCTTTGAGTCATCAATAGTGCGGCGGAACCGCGGCACAAGCATGGCTTGTGCGGCGGTTCCGCGGCAACTTTATCATATTATTTTATTATTTTTGCACAGTAATTTATATTTTTAGGTTCTGGATTTTCTGGGAATTTTTAAAATTTATTCATGAGTTGAATTTTCTGGGGTGTATTGGGACTCGATGAATCGATCGGATTATTTAACTTTGTCTATGTGGCTTTCCGGATAAATTTTTGAATATGTTAAAAAGTTCGACCGGATATAAATACCCAATTTTTCCCCTGTCGGGAAATTTCCAAGTGTTGGATTTTTCTGTGGTTTAACGATGTTCTAAGTAGTGCAAGTAACTCGATGGACCCTCTAGAAGACAACAAACCTTAACTCGATTATGTGACCGTCTTGAACTGCCCTTTGAACCTTCGGGTTTGGGGCAGTACGGCGTGCCACATGTGAGGCGTTGGCTTGACCCTTCTACGGCTGGACCGTTGGTACTGAGGCATGAAGTGAATGTCGTTGAACCTATTTCATGTGTTGGACGGTTTCGGGAAAACTTGGGTGTTCGAATGTTCGATCGGAAAGTTTAATATTTTCTATTTATCTGGAATGGGATACAATAATTGGAATTCACAAACAGTTATGAGATAACTGAATGAATGATATAAATCTAGCGGTTTAGTTTCATTTGATATTGAAAAGAGTTTTCGATAATGAGACTAAAATACGGGGTTTATAACTGTTAGGCATGTGATGTCTAAGTATTTTCATTTTGATTAGGCATGCGATGTCTAAAGATGTTGCGGATTCCAATTGTTGTAGTTTTACACTTTCTTTTCTGTGACCGTAAGTGTAAAATGTGATATCGCCGGTTTCGTTGCTATATGTCAACGACAATTGGGATGCGCATATTTACTTACGTTGATGACATGTGATGTTATGTGTTGCTGGATATGTTATATTGGATTGTCGTGTTTGAATAGCCGGGGTTTTTTATGTGAGATGAGTGTTTTTCATTTTCATTCATGTAAAAACTTGTATGTAATATTCTTTTATTGGGGCACTTCCAGGTTGCGGAAGTCGTCAGCCTTTGTATATTATTTACTTTTCTGCACTAGGATAGACCCAAGGAGGGGAGCACAAGTAACCGGGTTCTGGAGTCCAGTGGGAGACCAATTCGAGGAGTCGAGTCCGGGTCTCCTAACCCTAGAATTGGTAGGGTTGCTTGCCGCTCTCGTAGGGGTCTAGGGGTGTGGGATTGGCTATTCATCACGACCGTGGAATCCGTGTTTTATACTGGCTCGTATTGAAAACACGGACGTCCTAGTATATCCAATGTTTCATATGTTTCTTCTGCTGCAATATCTGTGATGTGATCATGTGATGTTCTGTGATAGATACAGTATATAGTATATATGATATATTATATAGACGTTACTTATGTTTTGCACCCGCACTAGCCCTGCCCTGCTCTGTCGTTAGTTACCTAACCTAACGGTGCAGAGGGGACATCGAGGTGAATGCGGATGGCATAAGTTTACGTCGTATTTATCTGTGATGTTTAGGTATTTAAATGATGGGACTTCATTAATGTGATTAATGAAAGAAAAGAAACCTAAGATGTTGTAGAATCAAATTTTAAATAAAAAGGGGTAGCTACAGTTCTTGCTTTGCATAGCAGTATATATGATATACCCTGCACCTTATTCGATGAGGAAAAAACTGAGATCCCTTCACCGGGAGTGACTCCTTTAGCAATAACTGGCAGATGCTACACACTCGGTTTATTTTTGATTGCTTCTATAGTTTCTGCTTTGCACAGTGATATATATGATATATCCCGCACCTCATTCGACGAGGAAAGGGCCGACGATCCCTTCACCGGGAGTGACCCCTTTAGCAAAACTAGAAAAGCCTCAAAATCACTCCATTTCAAAACTTCATTTGATTCTACAACGATATCAAGTTCATTACGCAATAGGTTTTCAGAAAAACCTGTCGTAGCCCTCCGTCATTTCAGATAAGTCCTGTTTAGTATTCGTGCTGCGTTTGTTGACCTTATCAAGGCGCAGTGTGCGGTAGCTAACCAGTATTTATCTGCTTATGCATATGATGCAGATTGAGTTAGGGTAGTCGTACGGCCTTGTTGACCTTGTCAAGGGTCGTGCGGGTGGGTTTAATTCAATCAAGAAATGACGGGTTGAACTTGACTTACGGTCTATGGTTTGTTGACCTTGTCAAGGTCATAGATCCTTTGGGGCAAAATATTATCGGGAATTTCAAGTGTTGAAATTTCCAATGAGATTGCATACCTTCTATGAGATAGTTGGATCCCGATACCCGCTGCGAGTAAGAGTTACTCCTGGGAGAGTTTTACACATTATAATTAGCCGATCAAGTAGGTGTCTAGAAAGGTGTCAACGTGGTTACGCCTCTGGGAAAACGAGGTTTACATTAATTAGGTTCGTGCGAAAGCACGGGAGACCTCCCTCAAAGTACCGACACTGGCCTGGCTGAAAGATTGGAGAACTTGTAGTGTGTAATTAATCCCGGCTAGTCTTTCCTTTTAGGGTTTGAAGGAAGATTTGATAAAAAGCAGTGGGAGCCATCCTGATTAGATAAGATAATAACCAATCTGATCTTGCACGAGCTTACGCTAAAGTGTTTTCTTCTCTCTCTCTCCAGGTAGCGACCATTTCATGCCCTAATGAAGATAATAAAATGGATGTATTGACCGAACCCTCATGTTATACTGTGCTGGGGAACGTTGGTTCCGTTCTTTCTTATAAGAGTTATAGGAAAGAACAGGATATAGGGGAATACCAGGATTCCCATGCCACCCGAATGAAGAAAGTACATAATGATGCATTTTCTTTGGGTATGTTCGTTACAGAGAACTGTTTCTCCATTTGCTCTACGTCCTGGGTATTAGATACCGGGTCAGGATCCCATATATGTAATCAGTTACATGGGCTTAGAAAAGGTAGAGAACTTGGAGAAGGTGATAAAGACATAAGAGTTGGAAATGGTGCAATTGTTGCAGCTAAGACTGTCGGGGAATATCACCTTGTGTTACCAACTGGTAATACATTGGTTCTGAACGAATGCTATTATATGTCGAACCTGATATGCAACATTATATCAGTTTCTTTATTAAGTAAAGAGGGATATAATTTTGTATTACAGGATAATGTTATGAACATTTTCCGTAACCAAAAGTTGGTTGGATCAGGCACGTTGTGCAATGGCATTTATGTTCTAAATCAATCAACAGTTCTGAGCATAACAAACACACACAAGAGGAAGAGTTCTGAACTGAACGAATCCTTCTTGTGGCATTGTAGACTGGGTCACATCAATGCGACACGACTGGCTAAGTTGCATAAGGATGGATATTTGAATCCGTTTCAATTTTCATCTTATGACACTTGCCAGTCATGTCTCAAAGGCAAGATGACCAAAACTCCGTTTACGGGACACGGAGAAAGAGTTACTGAACTCTTAGGACTGATACATAGTGATGTATGCGGTCCTATGTCTACACATGCCAGGGATGGTTCTTCATACTTCATTACATTCACTGACGATCTCTCTAGATTCGGATATGTGTTCCTGATGAAACACAAATCAGAAGCTTTTGAGAAATTTAGAGAATATAAACAAGAAGTTGAGAACCAAACTGGAAAAAGTATTAAAATCCTACGATTTGATCGAGGAGGTGAATACTTGAGCAATAAATTCCTGGACTTCCTAAAAGAGAATGGGATTCTCTCTCAGCTGACTCCTCCATATACACCACAGCACAACGGTGTATCAGAACGGAGGAACCGCACCCTATTAGATATGGTGCGCTCTATGATGAGCACAGTTGAGTTACCTATTTCCTTCTGGGGATATGCACTGGAGACAGCAGCATACCTATTGAATCAAGTTCCATCTAAATCTGTACCTACCACACCATATGAGATATGGAGTAGGAAGAGGCCATATCTTAAACGAGTTAAGATATGGGGTTGTCCAGCCTATGTCAAAAGACAAAATACGGACAAGCTCGAGGCACGGTCAGTTCTTTGCAAGTTTGTGGGATATCCAAAGAACTCCTATGGGTATTTTTTCTACCACAGTGAGGAACAAAAAGTGTTTGTTGCTCAACATGCCACCTTTTTAGAAAAGGAATTCCTTGAAAAAGAAATTAGTGGCAAAGTGGTAGAGCTGGAAGAAGTTCCAGATACACAAACCGTAACTGAAGATTTGGTGGAACCAGAAGATTCAGTAACTCCCAATGAACCTCAGCCTCTCCGCCGATCTAGTAGGGTTCCTCGCCAACCTGAGAGATACTATGGTTTTCTCATGGATGGTGGGAGCGAGGATTGCATCATGGAGGATGATGACCCAACTAGCTTCGAGCAGGCCATCACGAGTAGGGACTCAGTGAAATGGCTGGATGCTATGCGGTCCGAGATGGAATCCATGTACACCAACAAAGTATGGACTTTGGAAGTTGCTCCTGAAGAGGTAAAACCCATTGGGAGCAAGTGGATTTTCAAGAAAAAACTTGGTGTAGATGGGAAAGTGGAGACTTTCAAAGCTAGACTTGTTGCAAAAGGTTTTCGTCAAAGACCAGGTGTGGACTATGACGAAACCTTTTCTCCAGTGGCTATGCTTAAATCCATCCGAACCATGCTTGCCATTGCTGCCTTTCATGACTACGAAATCTGGCAAATGGATGTTAAGACCGCCTTTCTAAATGGTGATTTAGAAGAGTGCGTGTACATGACTCAGCCAGAGGGCTTCGTAGACAGTGGGAGCAGCGGGAAGGTGTGCAAGCTGCTTAAATCCATTTATGGATTAAAGCAAGCATCGCGGAGTTGGAACATCTGCTTTGACGTCGTTATCAAAGAGTTTGATTTCGTCAAAAATCCAGATGAACCTTGTATCTACAAGAAGGTAGCAGAGAGTAAGGTTGTCTTCCTCGTATTGTACATGGACGACATACTCTTGATAGGAAATGATATTCCTATGCTGCAAGCGGTCAAGCTCTTCTTATCACAAAGATTCTCAATGAAAGATCTTGGTGATGCCTCCTGCATATTGGGAATTAGGATCTATAGAGATAGATCCAAACGGATATTGGGATTGTCCCAATCCAGGTACATTGACACCATACTAAAAAGGTTTAGTATGGAAGATTCCAAGCATAGGAACTTGCCCACGATCTCTGGAGTCACTCTCTCCAAAGAGATGTCTCCCAGGACTGATTTGGAGAGAGCTCGCATGCAAGGGATACCCTATGCTTCGGCTGTAGGCTCTATCATGTATGCGATGCTATGTACCAGACCCGATGTAGCATACTCACTAAGTGTAGTGAGCAGGTATCAACCTGATCCTGAAGAGAATCACTGGACAGCTGTGAAGAGCATTCTCAAGTACTTGCGAAGGACTAAAGAGATGCTCTTGGTGTATGGTAACGGAGAACTCCAAGTGGAGTCCTTTACCGATTCGAGCTTCCAGAGTGATAAGGACGACTCTAAGTCGCAGTCGGGATTTGTCTTTACCCTTTACGGAGGGGCGGTTAGCTGGAAGAGTTCCAAGCAGGAAACCGTGGCAGACTCGACGATGGAGGCTGAATACATCGCTGCCAACGATGCTGCTAAAAAGGCTGTCTGGATCAAGAAGTTCATTACTGAACTTGGAGTGGTTCCATCTATTGAGCATCCAATACCTTTGTATTGCGATAACAATGGAGCGGTGGCTTTGGCCAAGGAACCCAGGTCCCATCAGCGATCCAGGCATATTCTAAGGCGGTATCACCTGATCCGGGAGATAGTTGATCGCCGGGAGATCGAGGTCAGGAGGGTTGACACGAAGGACAACACGGCGGATCCACTCACGAAGGCCATTCCCCAGATACAGTTTGAAAGACTCTTCGGGATGCTCGGTATGCGATACTACAGTAGCTGGCCCTAGTGCAAGTGGGAGATTGTTAGTTGTATGTATGCCCTAAAGGCCAGTATTGTACAGATGATGTATATTATATTGGATGCTTGGACATATATAGAGATGACTTTCTTGCTCGATATGATAGTATGCTATCTGGTTACACTTTATCTTAACATGTACACTAGTCTCTTTAAACTGTCTTATAGTTACATGTTGGTAAAGCCCTTAGGATGTGTACTTGACTACCTGGACTATGATGCAGATCATACTAGTGGGGACATGGTAGTCCATAGGTACATCCTTCATGGTCCCTAGTCGTGGGTGTATCGAGACGGGGCATCGATATACCAGTGTAGACTAGCGTATACGCTTCTCGACCCATGAGATGAGCGATGGATGATCCCATATCCATTGGTGTTTGACATCAGAGATGGTGTATGGGTGCTCAGTAGAGACTGGGTATACTGGACGGACTCGCCGAGAACTCCCAGATGGTATTATACCTCACGTCAGATGGCAGTTCTCTGGTGACACTTGTGCAGGTTAGTCTGTAGACCCGAGATCGTCATAGAGTCTTCTGTGATTCCCACTGTGCTTTGATCTCCACCTTACCACGTCCATGAGGGCATGCAAAACGGTGGTCTTTGGGTACATTCCCGAGTCACATGGAGGCAATGAGCGATAGGAGGGGTTTCGTCTCTCCCGGTATTGGGGGTTGATGGTGCGCTGTGCTCGATTGGCCGTAACAGGGAATTCCCTGGCCAGGGCTGATCAGAGATTTGCTGGTAAGTGTTACGAGTAGTTTCTCGACCCGTTATGAGCCTTACATCGGCACGACTTATCGGTTATTGGGGTCTGACGTTTACCACCCCTAGACTTGATATGCGACATATCAGACGAACAGACCGGACTGTACGGTAAGTGTTACTGGTTGGATTCACAGGAGTGTGAGCGGGCTAGCTCGTCGATCTTCTGATCGCTCAATACCCGGATGGCCGTTACGTTTAGCAGACCGCTTGCGGCTTGTAGGTGCTTGATATGATCATCATCTGCTACCGGCGTATTGACTAGTCTTTAGAGTCCTACACGGAGGTTTCCTGGCTCAAGCGAAACGAAATAGGAGCGCATATGAGATATGTGCAGGACCGAGAATAATGCGTGTATGTGATACCGTATTCCATTCTCGCGATGAATGTATCGATTGGTTATATTCGATATAACCTAGATATCGAATCAACGATTGATTCGATAAGCCGATACATAAGATACTAGTCGGTTATATGCGATATGACCGGATCGTTAAGTCAAGTGTTGATTTAATGATTTAATGTATAATTATATATTTGATATATTACTTTGCATTAGCTAGTATTAGTTCACTTTATATGGATTTTCTCACTTGATGTGCAAGAAGTATATGTGATATACTTTTGTGCACATATTTGTATCATGTTTGATGATACTTGATCATTTAGTTAAGTGTATAGAATTAAACCATGATTAATTTGATGATTAGGGTTTTGCATATTCATTTATTTATTTATTTGTTCATTTATTTATTTGGAAAAGATAATGATGAGAGTGGTGGCTTTCTTTGTTTCTTATTGAAGCTTCATAAAGCTTTGACTTAGTCACCATTCTTGTCTCATGCTTAACCCTAACCATTTGAACTAACCCTAGTTCATTCTCTACACTTAACTATGGTTAAGATTATGATAAGTATTCATTTTCTTTTTCATTTTAAAAAGACTTATCATAACATTTCCCTCTTCTTGATCTTCTTCTTCAAGAAAGAAAGCTTGATGCCATCAATGGCAACTTGAGTTCTAAAGTGAGAAATCCAATTCTAAAGTGAACCCACCTCCTATTTCTTCACCCTCTACCTCTTGCCAAGTTGTTTTGGGTGTTTTCTTCACAAGTTTCACAAATTTGTGAAGTCGGAGCTTGAACTTGTGATGCCTCGACGTAGATCATCTTCGACACGAAGCCGACGACCTTGCCCGCTCGTTTTTCCGATGAAGCCGACGATCGAGTCTAGGATTCGAGATGGACAGTGAGAGGACGCCTACGTGGAGCTAAGGAAGTGGAGAACCGGATCTACAAAGGTTGTAGCCTCTCCCCTTTAGTTAAGTTGTTAACTAGTTTAGTTTATCGCCTAAACTTCTAGTCAACGATCCGTATTAGGGTTTCTCGGCACCCATAAAATTTAAAATTGGCATGGTTGATGCCTTGTGAGACCTCTATAGTGAACCTAGGAACCCTACAGTATTTTGGACAGGTGGTCCAAGCGGATACTGAGGGAGGCATGGCGCAGGATACTGATTAGGTTCAGTTGACGATACAGTCTAAGAAGTTTGGATTTGGAGTTCATTTATGAGCTAGGTCCCATCACATATCCAGACATATTCTAAGACAGGTATTGCTCATTTCGGGAGATGGTTTTCTCCGCGAAGTTGAGATAAAGAGAGACATAGAAAGAAAAATCAGAGCGGATCCACTCACTGAGGCTATTCCTTGAACGCAATAGTTTCGCAAATGAGCTTTGTGAGATTGATTAGTAGAAGAGTTGGGTGTTCGGTATCACACGGTCTGTGAGTATGCGACATCGCAATAATTAGACTTGAGTGCAGGTGGGAGATTGTTGGATATAGTGCCCTCAGAGTCAATTATTGGATCACAGGCAATCATATACGTGGCAGCTGGGGTCTATAAGCACATCCTTAAAAGGTCCCTAGTCGTGGTAGTTTCGAGACAGGGCATCGATACTCCAGAGTAGACTAGTGTATACAATCGAGACCCCGACGAGGGGCGATGGCCGGTCTCACAAGGCACTTGTGTCAGTTGGTTCACCTAAGATGTATACAGGTGCTCATTGGGTTATGAGTACACCGGACAGGACTCGCCGGGAACATGCTAGTTTGACTACCAGGATTATGATGTAGATCATACTAGTGGGGACAGTGTAGTTGCTAAGTACATCCTTCAAATGTTCCTAGTCGTAGGTATATCGAGACAGGGCATCGATATACAAGAGTAGACTAGCGTATAACTTCTCGACCCATGTAGATGGGCGATGGATGATCCCATATCCATTTGTGTTTGACATCAGAGACAGTATACAGGTGCTCAGTGGAGACTGGGTACACTGGACGGACTCGCCGAGAACTCCCAGATGGTATTATACCTATCGTCAGATGGCAGTTCTTTGGTGACACTGGTACAGGTTAGTCTGTAGACCCGAGATCGTCATAGAGTCTTGTGTGATTCCCACTGTGCTTTGATTTCCACCTTACCACGTTCAAGAGAACGTGCAAAACGGCGGCTTTTAGATACAGCCCCGAGTCACATGGAGGCAATGAGCGATAGGAGGGGCTTCGTCTCTCCCGGTATTGGGAGTTGATGTTGCGCTGTGCTCGTAACAGGAGGTCCCTGGCCAGGGCTACTTAGAGATATACTGGTAAGTGTTATCAGTAGTTTCTTAACCCGTTATGAGCCTCATATCGACACGACTTATCGAGTTACTGGGGTCTGGCATTTACCACCCCTAGACAAGATATGCGACATATCAGCTAAAGAGACTGGACTATACGGTAGTGTTACTGATTGGATTCGTAGGAGTGTGAGCAGGCTTGCTTGTTGATTTTCTAATCGCTCAATACCCGGGTGGCCGTTACATTTAGCAGACCGCTTGCGGCTTGTGGGTGTTTGATATGATCATCACCTACTGCCATCGTATTGACGAGTCTTTAGAGTCCTACACAGAGGTTTCCTGGCTCAAGCGAAACGGAGTAGAAGTGCATATGTGATATGTGCGGAACCGAGAATGATACGATATGAGATACCGTATTCTATTCTCACGATTTATGACATTGGTCGGTTATATGCGATATAGCCGGGTTATCGGAACAAGTGTTGATTCGATAAGTTGTCACACATGATATTAGTCGGTTATATATGATATAGTCGGATTATTAAATCAAGAGTTGATTTAATAATCTAATGTATAATTATATATTTGATATATTACATTACATTAACTAGTATTACCTCACTTATGATTTCTTTTCTCACTTGATGTACACATTGTATATATATGTGATATGTATATTTGTGTACATGTATTGTGTCATGCTTGATGATACATGCAAGATGGGTGATGATGTTAGTGATATGTATGCCCAAGAGGCCATTACTATACATACGATGTATATTGTAGTGGATTCTTGGACATATATATGGAGGACTTTCTTGCCCGACATGATAGTATGCTATCTGGTTGCTCTTTATCTTAACATGTACACTGATCGTCTCTATATTACATGTTGATAAAGCCCTTAGGATGAGTACTTGACTACCAGGATTATAATGCAGATCATAATAGTGGGGACAGTGTAGTCGCTAAGTACATCCTTCAAATGTTCCTAGCCGTAGGTGTATCGAGACAGGGCATCGATATACCAGAGTAGACTAGCGTATAGCTTCTCGACCCATGTAGATAGGCGATGGATGATCCCATATCCATTGGTTTTTGACATCAGAGATAGTATACGGGTGCTCAGTGGAGACTAGGTACACTGTACGGACTCGCCGAGAACTCCCAGATGGTATTATACCTCATGTCAGATAGCAGTTCTCTGGTGACACAGGTACAGGTTAGTCTGTAGACCCAAGATCGTCAGAGTCTTGTGTGATTCCCACCGTGCTTTGATTTCCACCTTACCACGTTCAAGAGAACATGAAAAATGGTGGCTTTTGGGTACAGTCCCGAATCACATGGAGGCAATGAGCGATAGGAGGGGTTTCGTCTCTCCCGGTATTGGGAGTTGATGTTGCGCTGTACTCGATTGGCTATAACAGGAAGTCCTTGCCTAGGGCTGCTTCAGAGATATACTGGTAAGTGTTATTAGTAGTTTCTCAACCCGTTATGAGCCTCATATCGACATGACTTATCGAGTTACTTGGGTCTAACGTTTACCACCCCTAGACGAGATATGCGACATATCAGACGAAGAGACCGGACTGTACGGTAGTGTTATTGATTGGATTCATAGGAGTGTGAGCAGTATTGCTTGTTGATCTTTTGATCGCTCAATACCCGGGTGGTCTTTACGTTTAGCAGACCACATGCGGTTTGTGGGTGTTTGATATGATCATCACCTACTGCCGGCGTATTGACGTGTCTTTAGAGTCTTACACAAGGGTTTCCCGGCTCAAGCGAAACGGAGTAGGAGCACATATGTGATATGTGCGGGACTGAGATTGATACGATATGAGATACCGTATTCCATTCTCGTGATTTATGACATCAGTCGGTTATATGTGATATAGCCGAGTTATCGGATCAAGTGTTGATTCGATACGTTGTTAAATATGATATTAGTCGGTTATATGTGATATAGCCGGATTATTAAATCAAGAGTTGATTTAATAATTTAACGTATAATTATATATTTGATATATTACATTACATTAACTAATATTAAGCTCACTTATGATTTCTTTTTTTCTCATTTTGTGCACATTGAATATATGTGATATATTTTTGTGTACATGTTTTGAGTCATGTTTGATGATACATGCAACTTGGGTATTTATCTGACTTACACCATGCTTGGTTTAATCCTAGGGTTTTTAATAGATTAAGTAATTCAAAACTAAAGTCTTTTGTCATGGCAAGAAGCTTTTGGAAGCTTGGATTTGCATTGACTAAAGTCTTCAAGTTTTTTTATGCCTTAAGATATTTATAAACCCAACCAATTGAACCCAGCCATGGTTAACTCTCTACAAAAGTTAATATATGATATTAACTCACCATGGTTGCAATTATCCGTTGGATAATTATCATATGAGAGATATTTTTCTTCATCTTTTTCTTCTTCCAAAAAAGCTTTCTAGCTTCAATGGAGTTGTGAGAAAAAATGTGAGAAAATGAATTCTAAAGTGAGCCCACATCCTAATTCATCATCCTCTACTACTTCCCATTTAGTATAGGGTGTTTGCTTCACTAATTTCATAATTAGTGAAGAGATAGCTTGTGTTAGTGTCTCCTCGACGTAGATCATCTTCGGCCTCGAAGTCTTCGAAGCAAGCATGTTCGTTTCTTTATAGGAGCCTCTCTAGAGTCCGGAGTTCACGATCGCAGCGAAAGAGACAACTACACGAAGCTATTGAAGTGAAGTAACGGTCTACAAAGGTTGTATTCCTTGCTCACTAGACTTGCAAAGTGTTTGCATTTATATTTCCGTCGATTTCTAGTTAACGATTCGAAGTTAGGGTTAGCTAAAACGGAAAAAATTTGAATTTGGCATGGACGACGCCTCCCGAAACCTCGCTGCCGACTTGGGTAACCCTGCAGTGGTATCAGAGCCATTCTAGAAATTTATACGGATTTTGTTAAGATCACGAAATCGAAATACTCCGAAACTTGAAACGGAAAATTGAAGTTCCTGTCGATTTTAAATAATTGTCAATATTTTTTTTTAACAAGTATGCAGTGCTATATGGGATATAACATGAACACTGACAAAATTTGAGGCATTTTGGAGAAAAATTGGTCGGGCCCACCCTATGTGATCTCGGCCAAATTCGAGCAGAATCCCATGAAATTTTGACTGTGTTCCAGTGGCTTGGTTTTGATGTTTCAGCTGTTGTTTATTTTTTCTAATTTTGCATGTGATGTAATCTTACACTATAAGCAATTTGGAGTGTTTCGTATTCATAGTTTTAACATTATTTCGGGTTATTCGCATATTCTCTAGACGAAGTTAAAAAGTTCGATCGAATATCAAAAACCCATTTTTCCAAGTTTAACGTATTTGGAAAAATATGCAAGTGATTCTGTGGACCATCTAGAAGAACGAAACCTTAACTCGATTATGTGACCGTTAGAACCTCCACTAAATCTTAGGGTTTGTGGTAGTTCAGCATTGTCATATGTGAGGCGTTGGTTTGACCCTTCTACGGCTGGTTCATAGGTACTGTGGCATCTTCTGGGTATTATTGAACAGTGCTCAAATGTTGAGTTGTCGGGAAATTGTGGGACTTTGATGAATCGATCGAAAAGTTTAACGTCGTCCGGATATTATGTAATGGGATACAATATTTGGAATCCACAAGTAGTTATGAGATAATTAGTTTGAATGTTATAAATCTAGCAGTTTAGTCTCATTTGATCGGTTGCTACGGGATTTTGATGAGATCAAAAGTCTGTCGCAATCACGTAGTGTGCGGATACTCGCCGGGTAACATTATTAGATAGCCACGCCCCATAGCCCCGACTAAGTGACTGTAGGAGAATCCCGTCGCCAAAAGCATCCGTTCGGGTGCCCGCGACAGCGGTGTTCCGCCTTAGTGCAATTCGTCGACGGCATCTGGGGGTGCGGCCGCCTACTAAAGTTTCCGACGAGCATTCGATCAGGATGTCGGGAATCTTGTTTAATTGCCCGACTTGATATTGAAAAGTGTTTTCGAGATCGAGACTAAAATGCGGGATTTATAATTGTTACGCATGCGATATCTAAGGAATTCATTTGGTTAGGCATGTGATGTCTAAGGTGGTTGTGGATTCCAACCGTTGTAGTTTTTCAATTTTTTTTCTGTGACCGTAAGTGTAATATGTGGTGTATCGCCGGTTTCGTTGCTGTATGTAACAACCTAGTTCATTTATACCTATTCCAGTTCTCGTATTTATTTTACTTGTTGTATTTTCTTGATTTATCGTGTTTTGGGTGCGGATAGTATTTTGACATTTGTATTTGCATTTTACCCGACCCGCTTGCTTGAAACCTGTCTTTATTCATCTTTATGATTTATCCTGACCTGTTACATGGATTCGTGCATTTTCATTTTTTTCTACATACTGGTATTTTATCTGGCATCTGCATTTTTTTAATATAACATTTAAAGTCAAGTAAAATATTTTAAAAATATCTAGCATGGCCTGCATGATACCTCTGACCCTGTCGTAGCATCCACGCATCTTGTTCTCATCCCGTTCAGTGAAACGGACTTGTTTGGATGGCTACACGCACGTACGTGCATCCGTTCTTGGGGGTATGCATTTTCGTTACCCGGACATCCAATTTGAGTTTTGGTCGACATGTATATTTTTTATATTTTTGAAACTGAATTTTAGACCCGACCCGGGCATATTTTGGACTAAATTTGTATTTACCAGAAAATCCAATTTTATTTCATCTAATATCTTTATTAAAATTTAACGGTTTAAAATATTTATAACTTACAAAATAATTTTAAATTAAAATCTAAACCTTAATAACAACCCCTTTCTCTCTCTCTCTCTCCTCTGCATATATATATATATATATATTTTTTTTTTCTTTCCTTTTTTAATACACAGCCTCTTATTTTTCTTCTTTCTTTTCTTGATTTTGTTTCTTGATTCTGGTGATCACTGCCAGAGCCGTGCTCGTCGCTGACGATTCGAGTGATCCAATGAACATACCTTGCCTGTGTGATCACCCTCTTGCCTTACTTGGACCCGTTCCGTGTACCGTGCACGTGTCGTGACATTTCGCCGACGTAGGACGTTCCGTACACATCCGTTCTTGTTACGTCTAGGCAAGTTTACAAATTGCTACATGATATGATTTATGTAATTTATTTATATGTTTCCGTATTATCATCATCATCATCATCATCATCATACAGCTATGACTATATAATTTATACACCGTAGTTATTTAACGTTAATCGGTTTTATAATATAAAATGTATGAAAGTTTACAACTTGCGGCGTGCTATAATTATATCTATAAAAATATATATCGTCGTAATATTTCTTATTATTATTTTTAATTAGTTTATAATTTACATTTTATAATGTTATACAAAATATAGTTTGAAAATTTATAGTTTACACATGAAACGTCGTTGCAAAGCGGATACGACAAATCTGAAATTTACTGTACACCTTACCTTATAAAATTCATTATAAATCATAGAAAAATCATAAGTATACGTTCTTAAGTTCGTTATGAAACTAACTCTGAATAATATAACTCTATGAAATATTTACTTGCAAATTAAATTGTTTAAATAACATAAAATGCAAATGAAAATATATCTAAACTGCTGTCCAGGGAAATTACAGCAGCAAACTTTCAATTTCGAATGTTCATAGATTTTTATAGGAACAACCTGTGATACTTAAACTTATAAAAATGAAAACCTTATTGAATTATCTTTATTTTGGTACAAGACACGTCCCTTTTGGAGAACGTTTGTTATTTTTAAACTATTTTACAAATCAGGGTGACGCTGAATTTCTGAACGGAACTTTCTTGTGCATGGTTAATCAATCCCACTTTTATAGTTATTAATCGGTTTAAATATGTTATACATGTTAATATTATTATATCACTATTTACATATCTAGTCGCATTCTAATTCATCTTGCTACATGCTAGGTATATTATTATGCATCCATATGAGTAAAATGTTACCTATTTATCACATTGTACATCCATACTAAAAGTTTACTGTTTTCGGATACCCGTTTGCATCCATATTATTTAAAATATATATAACTGCATTTATAGATCACATTAATTCATATTATTATTGTAGTAACACCCCATACTTAATAATGTGCATCCTATTTAGTCTTGGAACTGTAAATATAACTCTAATAGTTAATTATGCATCCATGTTTTATTGTACATCCATACCATTAATTATATATCAATTTGCATACCATGGTACATTATTACATAGTGTTGTTATATCGACACCCCATGCTTGATATTGTACACCCTACATAGTCATGATGTAACCCCTGATCGATATTTGTGCATCCATGCTTTTATTGTACATCCGTACTTTCACCCTGATTCAATACTTGCTACAGTTTGATTATGAGCACCCGCTTGATACCTGTGCACTACTTGACATGACCTGATACACCACTACTTGACATGACTTGATACTTGTACACTACCTGACATGACCTGATATATCATTACTTGACATGTTACTTGATCCTGTTTCTAATGCCGAAAATCCTGATATGTTGTCCCGATGGACATATCCTGTTGTCTGTACAGACAAACCTGTACCTGCTTGATCATGTGTTGGCATTAGCTCTAGATTATTCAATACCTGACTTGAACACATAACTTGGGGGTATGGGGAAATCAATGATGAAACCTGACTTGTAACTCGACAGTTCGCTTGCTTATACTGATCTGTTTTAGAGGCTAGGCTAGCCTTAGGATGATGCTGCTGACATCATTCATCTATACATATTTCCTGTTTTAGTGCCTAGCGGCATGTCTCGGTTTCTGCCCGAGAATCTTGACCATGGTCCCGGGTATGCACGGGATACTATTGAGTTATATCGAAGATTCGTTAAATTGATTTCACAGACTTTAGAATAGATAACCCAGTAGCACAGTTTAAATTGATCACTGCACGTCACTTATACTGATATACTTCACTGTTATATATTCCTGTTGACTAGTTACTGTTAATACTCGTGCCTGCATGTCTTGTTACCTCTTGATTATATTATTATTGATATTATGACTCACTGACGTCTGGATTTTGCATGGCCCAGATCCTCTACTTTTGTCGCAGGCTGATCCGGAGTATTTCTGCCATCAGGCCGAGCAGTGAGGATCCTGTTAGTATCCAGTTAGTATCCAGTTTAGTTATGTTTACCCTGCAGATGTTATTGCTCATTGGATTTATTTCTTCCGCATATTATTTCTTGACTCATTATTTCTAGCTCATGGACATGTACAAGATAGTTTCTTTTACTTTCTTGTTCTTGATATCTATAGACAGCCGTAATGTGACTGTGGAGGGGTGTTTCCTAGCCACAGGTAGCAAGGTTGGCTCTGTCACGTGCCGTTCTTAGCGCACTCTAGGAAGCGGGGCGTGACAGGGTTTGTTTGGTATCATAGCCTGTCACGACCCGAAAGTTACGGAACATGACCGTCACTTAGACTACGAACGTCTCGAGGCGTACGTACTCTAAGTAAGCCGAACCCAGAAATCCAAACCAAGAAAATTAGTAGAGAGTAGGAAAACCATTAGGAGTCAACCAGCTAGCAACATAATATACAACGCCTAAAGTCGAGGATCACAACAGAAAGAAAACTCCAACAACAAGAAATCCACAGAATATAACGTGCGACTCTAAGGTCGAAAGAATAAACATCACTGGTCTCTATCTCAAATAAGTACATGTTTGGTTGATGGAACTTCTAAGTACAACTGAATATAATATACAATGTATAATGATGGGTATGATACAAATAACCCACCTACTAGCAAGTCACCTGAAAGAAGCTGTGCCCGCAAAGACGTAATGAAACCCGTAGGGCAACACCTGCAAGAAACTGGGGCACAACGGGGGTGAGTTGCCAACTCATGAGTAGAAAAAGATCTACGAACAGAAATCGCATGTATGACGCAATGCTAGGTCATACAATCAAAATATATAATCCTCAAATATATATAACCAGCAATCTATACCAAGACTAGGGTAATTACCTAACCCAAGTGTAAACCCATATGCCTGTGTCAGTGCATCAGGTGGCAATATATCATATGAATGATGTATGAATGCATGAAACAGAATGCATGTACTGAAGAAAACTGTTTTCATAAATTTGTGAGATTTCTGTATTTTAAAATAAGGTATCATAATGAAATCAGCATAAAACAGTGCCTAGCATCGGCACAAAACATATTCTCAATATCTCGATATCTCTGAATCACAATCTCTGTACCTCAGTATCTCAAATCTCAATATCTCAATCATAAAATCTAGGGCACCGTCAGTCCAGATCGGCCCCTACCATCCATCTCATGACTACGACGGTATCCTCCGGATATCCGACGTGTCGGGTAAAATCACCGGTCGGTAGTGCTCCCCCGCCAGGCTCAACGCCATCTCCTGCGATCTTCTTTCCCCGGGATACTGCACCGGGCCCACCATGTACCCGCAATCGGTCCCATCCGCCTCCTCGATTCGGGTTCCACATGTCGCTCTCAGCACCGAGAAAACACATGGTGGACGCACTGAAATATCATATCAAGGGTAACCGACTTTTAAAACATTTACATAATCTCTTTAAAATATCCACGGTTCCCAAATCCAGAAATATCATAGAAACAGCATATCTTAATGCGTATAATCAGGAAGCATGATGTATGTGACATAAAAATGAAATGCATGTATAACAGTATATCATGCAACATGGAATAATAGTATGCACATACAAGGGTTATATCCTGATGCAATAATACTACTGTGTAGTGACATGGCAATTACCGATGAAGATGTGTGTGAGCTGGCAAGTAAGTGTATGCGAAACATACGCATCATCGGTAATGGTGCTGGTGTCCTAACAGCATCATATCAATAATGGAATATAAATCACAACAGTATGCGATGCAGAGCAACAATAATAATATGTAAGAGCTGAAATACTGAACACCATGATCGCTAAACTGCATCTAATGTCATAAAAGTCATATAGCTACACCAATATAAGGCTGAGATAAAGCTAACAGTAGGTAAGGGAAACCACCTAACCTCTGAATCGATACTTATATATACATATATATATATATATAGTCGGTGATTCCGCCTCGATAATATCACATCCGATAATATATCTCTATAATCAGTTATTCCCAAATCAAGAGTGCGGATCAAACATCAATTTATAGCTCGTACGTAAATCCGTCGTACGGCATCCCCAAATCTGGGTACGGTCAATATCACATTCGTCATATCATTCATCTGGTATTCTCTTTATCAATATCATTATCTGGGTACTGACTTATGTCTAGTAAAATGCTAACATCATCACCATAATCAAGATCTGACTACTGATCGACAGTCTAGCATAAATGGATATTATCATCGTATATCATCAATATAATCATAATCCGGCTTCCGATTGACAGCCTCCAGCAAAAACGATATCATCAGCACATATCATCTCAAGGAGTAAACAACGCCCAAGGCGGCCTATCACAAATATCTGGTCATATCATATCAAATCATATCATATTTCGTATCATAATCACATGTTGATCATTTACATATATATGTCACTATTCCTATAGCATCATCATCCCAAAACCCGCTAAAGCATCAAGACGTATCCCAAATACGAATTTTACCATATCACCGATAGCATAATCTTGGATTAAATATCATCGACTCATCTCAATCCCATGTCTCATCCTTATGTCTGTATGTGAACACGTAGTCCCATACCTATGTGAACACATATTTATATAGAATCCCATAATCACATATGAACAAGGATGTATGCAAGTATGTATGTGTGTATATATATGTGTAGTGCACCCACTATTCTAGGTTTTTGCGACTCTAAATCATCCAGGTCCACCAATTATCCATCCTAAACATCAAATAATTCCCAAACAACAATAATAATTGTAGGTTTGTATACGCATCCGTATACATCACCACGGACTGCGGGGGTGCTATACGCCATCCACCCAGCTTCTCCCCGTTGATATAAATCTACTCACTCTGTTCATGTGTGCCGGTGCCGATGTCGCCATCTGCATCTCCAACGCTTCGACGTCACGTGAGTAACTATAAGAATATCACATGCTAAAACACATGAAAACCATGTCGGAAACCAAAATGGTGCACGTTACGCCAATAAGTAAAAACCTATCGCCTTGCGTGCAAACACAGTCAATGCTCACTGGTCGTTGGCGTTCAAACGCCACCCGACGCAAACGGATCACCAAACACCCAAAATCCATACGAAATCAAGTCGTAAATCATACGCCAACTCAGGAAAATCAACTCAGATTCTACCCTAACTGGAAACAGTCAAAACTAGACATACAGGGGGTCAAGTTTACATGAAATAGGGCTGTGCACGCAAGACGAGGCGATTCCCCCTGCTCTGGCCGCAAATTGCGGCCAGGGGGATTAAATCTGCGGCCGGCGGCTTGAGATGGGGGCTAGGGCTTTGGGTGGTGGTTCTAGGGTGCCTGCACAACCTACTTCCAAGTTAAAATTATTTTAGGGTACCTCGGGTTATAGCAGTTTCCCGAAAGGTCAATAAGTCGACAAACTTGCTAAATTACGCCAAGTATAACAAATCAAGTATTTTGGGAAATCTGGAACAAATCTTGGTTAAACTTGTCATAACAACACCTAGTAAGGCTATACTAACAATCAAAACCAACACTTGGTCAAGTCTCACTCAAATTCTCCTAAACTAGCACTAATCTTCAATATAACACTAAATTTTAGCTAGATAACCATGACAGAGGAGTTGGGTTGTGAGATTATACCTCTCTGGCGTCCTAGAATGTAGGAGAAGAGAGGATGAAGGAAGGAGGAAGTGGGGTGGTGCTGCTGAAGTGCTCCGGGACTGAAGCTGCTGTTGCAACAGAGGCTGATGCTGGTTCTGTTTCGTGTTGCTGCTGCTGCTGCTGTAGTGGTAGTGTTTGGGTTGCTGTTTGCAGCAGCTACTGGCAGGGGCTGAGGTTGTTTTTGTTGTGAGATGAAGTGTTGTAGTTGTGGTTTGATGATGGTGTTGTGGGGTGTTGGTTTGAATAGAGTTGTGGCTGCTGTGGCTTGTTGGTTTCTGGCTGAAACTGCTGCTGTTGGTTGTTATATTTTGTTGTTGATGAAGTAGCTGCTAATGAAAGGGTTTGAGGTATTTGTGGTGAAGTGTTGGAGTTGTTGCAATGATGCTAGGGGCTGATGTAGTGCTGAAGTGAGGAAATTGGGCCGATGTAGCTGCTGAAATGGCTGTTTCAGCAGTTGATTTGTTGATATGGGGTGTATAGATGTGGGGCTAGAGGCTGCAGCTGCTGTAGCTGTTGTAGGGGCTGGTGTGAGTGTGTAGGTGGCTGATGTTACAGCTTGTAGCAGCAGCTAGGGGGCTGATAGATTTGTTTCAGCTGAATTCAGGGCTGATGTGCTGATGGTGGCTGATGTGATGATGTAGGTGTTGGCTATGCTGCTAGGGGCTGGTGTAGGGCTGCTGAATATTGTTGCTGCAGTAGCTGCTGATGCAAATTGGTGGGTGATGTAAGGTTTCAGCAGCTGATGTTGGCTGAAGTTGTTTTGAAGTGGTGTATTGTGTGTGAGTGAGAGGTAATATGAAAGAGCACAAAGGATAATGAAGAAGGAGATGGATCATGGCACACCCTAGCCATCTCTCACTCTCTCTTGAAACATGTTAGCACCCACAAACCATCATGGCTCACACTCTCTCCTACACAAGTCAACCTAACCCTAATCACTCTTAACAAACTAAAACCCTTAATTAACCCAACTAACCTAACCAATTGGTTCACCCATCATGGTTGGCTAAACAAGGCAACCCTAGACTTAACCCAAGTTAACATGCACAAGTGTGTGCAGTCCAGATAAAATTCCGATAAAATATCCTTAAAACCGGATAAAATATTTAAAAGCCATTTTGGTAAACTTTTTACCAAAAACCCCACATTAACCCACAATTACCACTAAACACAAACTCAGGTGTTACAGTCTTCCCCCCTTAAGAAAATTCGTCCCCGAATTTTAAAATATAAAGCAACGCATACCTTCAAAAAGATAAGGGAACTTCTGCCGCATCTCGCCCTTAGCCTCCCAAGTGACCTCTTCACCATTCGGCTGCGCCAAAGCACCCTTACAGATGGCAAGACCTTCGATCTATGTCTCTTCACTTGTCGGTCCAATATCACAACTGGCTGCTCGGTGAATGTAAGATTGCGCTTGGCTGAATGGTCTAATGCTGAATCATGAGCGAAGGGTCATGTAGGTATCTGCGAAGCATCGACACGTGGAATACGGGGTGAACATCTCGGAAGTGGGGTGGAAGAGCCAAACGATATGCTACTGTGCCCACACGCTCGAGGATCTTAAAGGGACCTATAAATCTGGGGCTATGCTTCCTCCTTCCGTCCACACCTCATCACTCCCTTCATCGGAGAGACCCTCAGACAAAAAAAACGTCATCACTACAGCGAACTTTAATCTGCGGCGGCGCCGGACAGCATATGATCTTCGCTTGCTCTGAGCTGTCCTTATCCTGTCTTGAATCAACTGTACTTTACCGGTCGTCTCCTGCATGATCTGCGGCCCGAAAATACTGCTCTCGCTCAGCTCTGTCCAACAGACGGGCGATCTACATCTCCTCCCATACAAAGCCTCGAAAGGTGCTATCTGAATGGTCTGCTCTGCCTGGCCGTCGGTCTGCGGACGCAATGCTGTGCTGAAACTCAAGCGTGTGCCCAATGCCTCCTGAAGTCTCTACTATAGTCGGCCGGTAAGCTGGGTGCCTCTGTCGGACACGATACACGTCGGGACTCCATGCATTCATAGAATCTCGTCGATGTAAGTCTGGGCGCACTGAGCAAATCCGAAAGTCATCTTCACTGGCAGGAAATGAGCTGCTTTCGTCAAACGATCCACGATCACCCAAATGGAGTCATACCCTCGCCTAGTCTGGGTAGACCACAACGAAATCCATCGAAATCTATTCCCATTTCCACTCCGGAATGGGTAACGGCTGTAGCTCACCTACTGGTCTCTGGTGCTCGGCCTTGACTTGCTGACAAGTCAAGCATCTCGACACGAAATCTGCGATGTCCCTCTTCATTCCGTCTCACCAGTAACCATTTCTCATATCATGGTACATCTTGGTGGCACCCGGATGAACACTAGACACCGATCGATGTGCCTCCTCAAAAATCTCACACCGCAGTCCCTCGGCATCTGGTACGCACAGTCTAGTCCATAATTACCGTATCCCCTGATCATCAAATTAGTCATGCGAATAGATCGCCCAAAACATCGAAATCAAATATGGCGGAATAGTCCCACTCAAGCGCATCCTCTAAGATCTGGCCAACTGTCGTGGTCACTCATAGCATATCTCGTCGACGATCCTGAATACTGGCCTGCTGGTGTGCGTAACAATGACCACTCCTGGGTCTAAGTCTTCTATGTGGATTACCAATTTCACGATCCATCGGCTCATCGGCCCTGTCAGGTGTGCTAACGGGAACGATTCCATTCTGGCACTTCTCTGGTCATCTCTCGGTCAATCATCGTGACCACTCGTAAGAAGCATGTCACTGGCGTCGGCCTCTGGTTCTCTGAACGCACGGGACACATCTGATCCTGGTTGCAAATATCATTGCAGCAGTGTCCTGGAAGGAATCCTGCTCAAGGTCTCTTCCAAGTCTCATCTCTACTTAACTGTCCGGAAGTCATCGTCCTTTACCATACCTGCTTCTTGCTCCGAAGCGGCTGCATACTCATCACGACTCCTTCTAGAAGGTATATCCAGTACTCTGCCTTGGCATGCGCATCGCATCTCTGATGTCGGCGGAGTGGAACGTCATCATATCCAGATTTTGCACAAACCTCTTACTCCACTTTTCTCTAGTGTCGACTGCTTCGGACTCGTCTCGTCGTGGCTGCATGGACTGAGCTCCGATGGCTATCCTCGTATCTGGAGTCTCCCAAGAAATGCATATCACCACCTAACATCCGAATTAAGTCGAGCCATCCGATCAATTTGTCAAAACCTCATAATCCCCCAAGAGCTCAACATCTTGGGTACAGCATAATAGTATCGAGTACATACCACAGCATTGGTGGTCCAGCCGTAGAAGGGCAAACCCAAGCCTCACTAATGGCGCCACAGAACTGCCGCAAACCCTAAGGTTCAAAGGCTTTCATACGGTCATTAAGTCGAGTTAGGGTTTCATTCTTCTAGAGGGACCATAGAATTGCCTGCATATCTTTCCGAATACTTTAAACTTGGAATAATAGGTTACTGACATTCGATCGTCTCTGCCGACCCTCAACGACTCCGTGTGAAGCCGTCTCTAGCTAGAATCAATCTATCTGATGACCTCGCATGGGGTAGTGATCAGTCGAAAATAATGCAATTTTAACACGGCAATTTCCCTATCTTTTACACTCATCTAGAAGTGTTCGGCATTCATATATCACATATTAGCAAAACAGTCCTGAAATATCAGATTACATGTATTATACTCTAAAACCGACACTATAAAGGAAATTGACTGCATTTCATGGCATCGCATCATCTCTATATTGCGCAACACTTGTCTTGAGAAATTGTGCAGGAAATTGCAGGAGCAAAGTCAAAAGAAGCTGATAAAAAATACACCAACTCCATGTTTTCAGATCTGGTAGCAATTCAGAAGGAAATATACAAATCAACATATCAAAGAAAGGCCCACAACTCAAGCCCAACAAGCACCAGAGAACCCAAGCCCCAACTCATCAAAAGAGCCGCGGAACCGCGGCGGGAGCCGGCTTGGGCCGCGATTCCGCGGCTGTTTGGTCAGATCAGCGCGCCATTTTCTATGCAAAATTCTCATCACTGGGCCCACATTCCTTTTATATATTTCAATCTCCAGAAAACCCTCGAAGTTTGTGCCAGATCAGCAAAAGATGATTAAGCAAAGCTAATCCTAATTAAGCTCCTAACTAACCTCTTCTAGAAGCTCCCTCCTAACCAATTACATCTAGAAGCTTCTCCTCTAACTAACTTTTGGAGGGAAATTCAAAATCTCCTCAACAAACATTTGGAGGGAAACATAAAATTCAAATCCTAGATCTAGGGTTTTGATGACCATAAATAGGAACCTAGATCTAAGGGTTGAGGTTGTTCATTCTTACACCATTTTCTTCCTTAAGTCTAGTGACAAGACTTGTGCGAAACCCTAACCCTAATTCCACTCCAAATTCAAGATCCCGAGTACCAATCAAGCGAGAAGCCTTCAACCTTTTAGGAGCCGAGCCGATCTTCAATCGGGCAAGTGATCCAAGCCGATCCGCGACTCAAGGAGACGAGCGAAGCCAAATCGACGATCGAGTTCTTCCTCTTGTAGTTCTTGAGCGAATGTAATGAAATTGTTGATATAAATAAAAGGTGAAATTCTTTAATCTTGCTTTCTTTTAATTCTTGCATCATGATTAGATCTCAATTTGTGAGTGTAGTTCTTGTTGTGATGTTTGAGTAAAACTCCGCTCGTAAAGGAGTCGAGACGATCAATAGAATGATGATGTAACAAATCTTAATACGATTCTTGAGTCCTACGAGCTTTGTAAACCCTAGCAAGTTCAAGAATCGATGACCTAGTTTCGTTGCGATGCTTTCTTGATTGTGATCGCTTCTTATGAAACCCAAGTTTCATAAGAAATCCCTAATTCTCGATCGATCATCATCGATCTAGTATCAATTCATCGAAGGATAAGAATATGTAATTGTAAGATTACATCACATCTATAGATCCGATCGATTCCTACGAGCCTCATTTCGATTCTTGATATTTGGTTGGAAAAATCATCAAACTATTAATTCTTGATTCTATCCTTTTCTTTTATTAGATCTAGATTTTCTAATTCTTGAACTTCAAATATAAATCATTAATTGCTTTCTTTTCTTTTCTTTAAAGTTTCGACTCATCTAATTCGAAACACGAACGATTACACTTTCCCTGTGGACGATCCGCACTTACTAACGCGCTACATCCGACACCGTTATTGATTGCGGTCAAATAATTCTTTGATTGTGAATTCTATTCAATTCTTGATTCTATCTTTTTCTTGTTATTAGATCTAGATTTTTCTAATTCTTGAACTTCAATTCTTTAAATCATGAATTGTTTGTTTTGTTTTATTTCATTAAAGTTTCGGCTCATCTAATTCAAAAGACGAACTATTACACTGTCCCTGTGGACGATCCGCACTCACTTACAATCTACATCCGACACCGTAGTTGACTGCGGTCAAATAATTTTTGGTTGTGATTTCTTTACAATTTTCCAACATACGCATCACAAAAAACATTCAATCAAATGGCGCCATTGCCGGGGATCGTTTGAATTGATACTTTTACATCCAATCAAGAAATTATTACAATCAAATGGCGCCGTTGCCGGGGATAGTGTGCTAATAGTTTGTATTTTGAAATTTGAGTTGAAAAATTTATTCCATTATAATTTTTAGATCTAAACTCGCACAAACCCTAATACATGTTTTGTGATTTGATTGCGAGGAAATCTGAGATCATTGGAGCTGGAGAAAATTTTTTCTGAAAATTCCAGAGAGTTCAGGGGCTGAACAGTAGCAGCCTCAAGAATTTTGGTGCAGTGATCAGCACAGGAGACCGCGGAAGGGCGACATTAGGAGCCTATTGCCGCGGAACCGCCGTATCTTTGAGGTTTCTCTGAAAAATATTTCTTTCAGGTGATTTCTTATCTTCTCCTCTCTCCTCTTTTTAGCTCCAACTAACATTTTGTGCAGGTTTCTTTGCAAATAAATCGCAGCGCCGCAAAAGCAAAATAAAATTTTTGCGTGTTTTGATTCTTGGTTGTTTGCATATTAATACGGATATTAAGGGGCACGACCAAATCCAGATTAGGTGGGGAGTTCATTACCCTTCCTAAGCCCCAAAAATCACAAACTTGCATCCGCATTTACCCTCATTAATTAAAAAATATCTAGAGATGACTCTAAGGACCGTCGCGCTCACTTAGGACAGAAGAAGGCCGTGGGTAATTCATTGCTTATCCGCGTTTTCTTGTGGTGTCTAAGGCATGTGTGTAGAAGGCTAGTGGTTATTAATTAGGCCCACTACTTACGTAGTGGAGTACCTTCCCACTTACCTGGCATTTACCTGGCCACAGGGGGACAAAGAGGCAGTGGAGGATTTATCCTGCGACTTGTCTTTTGGCAGTTAGGAGCGGTCTAGAGCCTAACCTAGTTGACCATAGAATTAGGGTATTGCTTGTTGCATTTGTTGTGTTGCATCATATTTTCCAAAATCCGTCCTATTTTCAAAACAAACACCGCATTCATTCATCATTCCCCTAATTATAAATTCACGCTGCCACTTGTACTAACCCTTTTTAGTACAAGATAGGCTGGACAACGGGATTCTAGTGCCTTTTCAGTCCGCGTCCCCTGATCGACCCTAAATTCGGTATTTCTACATTTACCTTTTCTTTACCCACCACCACACCCACACTGATGGATCCATCTCCATCGAACTTCTTTTCTACTACTCTGCCGCCGTCCGTTGGTGCGCTGATTCCACCTCGCATCTCTCTCCAAGAGAGGTGCTATCCTACACGAGGTCCCCTTTCCACCTGTCTTTCCATTCCACCAGCCAACAGGGAAAATTTTCAAATAAAACCCCAATACATCAACCTTCTACCAAAATTCCACGGTCTTGAGTCTGAAGACGCATACGTGTTTATCACGAAATTTGAAAATGTATGCGCAATGATGGGTACTTCACAGCTTTTTGTGGATGCTTTACGTCTTCGTCTTCTCCCATTCACCTTGTGCGATTTAGCCGAGAAGTGGCTATATAATACTACCGCACATTCCATTTCAAATTGGGACGAATTCGTCAAAGCATTCCTTAAAAAATTCTACCCACACCAAAAGACAGCTCGAATCCGTAGCGAAATCTATCAATTCACCCAGCTTCCGAATGAAACATTTTCAAAATGTCTTGAACGTTTCAAGGATCTGTTAGTCTAATGTCCACATCACGGCATCCCGAGATAGGAACTGTGCCGAATCATTTATGAGAGCATTACTCCTTACACAAGACAGACCCTTGAATCCATGTGTCAAGGCAACTTTATGACTAAGAATGATGGGGAAGCCTGGGAATTCCTAGAAGATTTCGCTGAAAAATCTTTACAGTGGGAGGGTGTGAGTCAATCATCTACGGATGGCAATGATATTTCCATAGGAGTTAGAGCTGACATTTCGGCTATGCAAAAGAAACTTGAGACTTTGGAAAACAAATTTTTAGCCGCCCTACGTCAAATATCACTCTCCAAAACTGTATGTGGCTGCTGTTCTGATCCGTCTCACTTGACGGAAGAATGTCCGTTTCAAGGTCATGAGCATACCAATGCCGCATTTCAAAGACCTAGAAACGATCCATCTTCCTCCACATATGATCAGGGTTGGAGGAATCACCTTAAATTTGCTTGGAACCAATCCCAATTTCAAAACACGATTCCAACCCAAAACAATTTCCTAAGGGTCCCTCCACCACAACAGCAACCACCACTTCAATTGAGTCAGCACCCCTTTCAAGCACAATATTTCCAAAATCCGGTCAACACACCTTCACCGACTAATCCTTTGCAGTTGACCGGTGCTGATGAATCCTCTTCATTCATGAATTTGCTTTGGACAATAAAAACTTCCGTCGATGATATAAAGAAAAACTCTGCGTCCCAAAGCGAGACTATAAAATCGATGGAAGAAGAAATTGCACGTTTAAAAGCTGAAATGAGTGCAAGAGAGAAAGGGAAACTTCCAGCTCAACCTTTACCCAATCCTGGCTATTCACATCATGTGGATGCAATCACGTTGAGATCTTGAAGAGTGCTTGACCATCACCTTGGGGAAGAGTTTGATGACACTGAAAAATCTATCAATGATACCCCGGCTGAGACCTTTTCTCACACACACACTTCTAGTTCTGATCCTTGTTCTTCTACCCCACCACCTTCTTCCGAGCCTATTCTTCGTTTCCCAAAAGGCTCGCCACTTCAGCCCACCTCTTCTACTCCTCCACAGACGATCCCCACTCCTCTTTTGGGATCATGTCTACCCCCACTTCCTTCTCCTATGATGGACCCAGCGCTTATTGCTAAAGCACCTTATCCTAATCGGTTAAGGGCAAACACACCGAGTCCACATATGGAGAAGATTATGAACATGTTTAAGCAAGTTAACATCAACATCCCTCTCCTAGATGCCATCCAACAAGTTCCGTCCTATGCAAAAACTCTTAAGAACTTGTGCACTAGGAAGAGGAAGACTCAAGTGCCCAAGAAGATATCCATGGCAAAAACGGTAGACACGGCTTTCCCCCAGCAATTACCAAGGAAACGTAAGGATCTTGGATATCCTACTATTTCCATTTCAATCGGGGAAAACACATTAACCGTGCTCTACTAGACCTTGGCGCTAGTGTTAACTTGCTTCCATACTCAGTCTATGAGCAATTAGGGATCGGAGAGTTGAAGCCAACCAATTGCACTATCCAGATAGCTGACCGATCAATCACAAAACCTAGGGGTGAACTGGAGGATGTGTTAATAAAAATCGGAGAATTCATATTCCCTGTGGACTTTATTGTTATTGATATACAGCCTGTAGCGAACCCACGGAATCAAATTCTGGTGATTTTAGGTCGCCCCTTTTTGGCCACTTCCAATACAATAATCAACTGTAGTAATGGTTCTATGACCCTATCTTTCGGGAATAGGTCAATTAGCTGAACATTTACAAGTTGGGAAGTGTACCCTCCGAACCTACTGCTCAGGTCTGTTCTGTCGACTTAATGGATGTCGACAGCAGCGAATTTGATGATCCTCTTTATACTGATCTGGACTCTTTTCTTATGTTGTTGTTTGACCCAACTATGTATCTTACACATACGGACTCTTCCACCGAAATGTCCGGGTCAACAACTAACACCGAGTATGAACTGTTTTTGGAGTCTGAAGATCACCCCGCGCTTTGTGATGACATTATTCATCGGGGTATTGATGGAACTTTTGAGGAAATTTTCGCTGATGAACTCGCATTTTTGAATGACACGGGTGTTGAGATGAATCATGTCCCAATTAACGAAACTGAACCTCCACCCCTTCTTCTGAACTGTAAAAGGAATGCAAGCAATCCATCACATTCACTGCATCGTCTCTCCAAAATGAGACGCACACACATTCTATTCCATCACTTGACCTTTCCCCACTTCTTCTTTCACCAACCAGAGCACTGCATCGATAAAATTTTTGAATGGTTGGTGTTAACATTCGGTCTTTGCAAAGCTTGGCATCGACCACTGATTTTTGACCCCCTCATATGATTTTCAAAGCTTAACATTGCATAATTCAAGTTTGGGGGGGCATTTTTTCTGGCTCTTGAAAACAAAAGAAAATTTTTACAAAATTTTGGACCAAAAATAAGTTTGGGGGAGGTTCTTCACTTAAATATTTTGCCCCCACTAATAAATTCCTCCCAAGCTTACAGGTTTTTCGAGACATAGCAGATGGCAACAGTGAGGACACTGTTGAAAACAAGTTTGGGGGAGGTTTGTGCTTATTTGTGCAACATTTGCATATTACTTTGCATAAGCACAAAACATTTTTGAAAACCGATAAAAATTTAAAAATTTTCAAAAGATAAAAATATTTTTTGTACATAAATAAGATAATAAAAGATTAGATAGTGAAAAATTACATCCATGAGATTAGAAAAATTTAATAAAACCAAGAAAATTAGAAGTTTTCTTATACGAACTAGTAATAAGTAGTTATGAGCCGTTGACCCAAGAGTTAGTAAGATGAAAGTAGTCACTAATCTGAGGATAAAAATAAGTCTGAAAAATAGTTTCTATTATGGAAGCCAAACATTTTGAACGTTGATACCCTGCTGTTCGCACTTACACACGTCTTAAAGCCTGGGATAGTAGAGGATACCATGAAATACTCATGTCTTAAAGCCGATGTATGAAGGAAATAAAAACAAAAAAATGAAGAAAATATAAAGTGGTGAGAAAAATGGACACTGGTTTTGTTATCACCAAGGGCAATAAAAAATATATAGCGAGGGTGCCTCTTCACCTAGTGCCCTAAAGCCAACTGGTCTGGGAGTCACTGCTATGCCTGAGGTGGTGCAAGAGGAGGAAAATACACCAAGTAAGCAAGCACAGGAGTAATCGGTCGGTTAGTGCCTCAAGAAGTATTAACGGTCGCATGAAAGTGTGTAAGCAACCTCATCTAAATATTCATTAATTAAAAAGTACAGAGGCTGATGGGCAAGAGTATGATAGCTTGAATTGAATTCTCCGGGTGTAGGGATGTCTTTACACACACGCAGGGTTATATGATCAATGTTTGGAAGAAAGATAGGAATGAAGAATAAGACGATGTTTTATTGAGGGAGGACGTGATTTCTGATATCTTTTCATGACCATTAAGATAGGGCTCATGACAACTGAAAAGCTAGCGTAGTTGGAAACCCTAATTTTCAAGGCTTTTCTTTTAAAATTCTATTCTTTAAATGTAATATTCATGATCTTCCTTTTATTATTGGATTTTGTGGGTGCAATCCGCTGAAAACCCTCAGGAGACAAAACTCCTCCTACTAGGGACACCTACAGGTTTAAAGGCTTGTTGCACGTGCTCAGTGCAATCGAGTTGCCTACGAAAGTGTGCTAGTTAGTTTTTCTCTTTCTTTATTTTCTCCTTCTCTTTTTAATAAAACAATTCGCTCGAGACGATCGAAATTAAGTTTGGGGGAATTTGATCAGTCGAAAATAATGCAATTTTAACACGGCAATTTCCCTATCTTTTGCACTCATCTAGAAGTGTTCGGCATTCATATTTCACATATTAGCAAAACAGTCCTGAAATATCAGATTACATGTATTATACTCTAAAACCGGCACTATAAAGGAAATTGACTGCATTTCAAGGTATCGCATCATCTCTATATTACGCAACACTTGACTTGAGAAATTGCGCAGGAAATTGCAAGAGCAAAGTCAAAAGAAGCTGATAAAAAATACACCAACTCCATGTTTTCAGATCTGGTAGCAATTCAGAAGTAAATATACAAATCAACATATCAAAGAAAGGCCCACAACTCAAGCCCAACAAGCACCAGAGAACCCAAGCCCCAACTCATCAAAAGAGCCGCGGAACCGCGGCGGGAGCCGGCTTGGGCCGCGTTTCCGCAGCTGTTTGGTCAGATCAGCGCGCCATTTTCTGTGCAAAATTCTCATCTCTGGGCCCACACTCCTTTTATATACTTCAATCTCCAGAAAACCCTCGAAGTTTCTGCCAGATCAGCAAAAGATGATTAAGCAAAGCTAATCCTAATTAAGCTCCTAACTAATATCTTCTAGAAGCTCCCTCCTAACTAATCACATCTAGAAGCTTCTCCTCTAACTAACTTTTGGAGGAAAATTCAAAATCTCCTCAACAAACTTTTGGAGGGAAACTTAAAATTCAAATCCTAGATCTAGGGTTTTGATGACTATAAATAGGATCCAAGATCTAAGGGTTGAGGTTGTTCATTCTTACACCATTTTCTTCCACAAGTCTAGTGACAAGACTTGTGCGAAACCCTAACCCTAATTCCACTCCAAATTCAAGATCCCGAGTACCAATCAAGCGAGAAGCCTTCAACCTTTTAGGAGCCGAGCCGATCTACAATTGGGCAAGTGATCCAGGCCGATCCGCGACTTACGGAGACGAGCGAAGCCAAATCGACGATCGAGTTCTTCCTCTTTTAGTTCTTGAGCGAATGTAACAAAATTGTTGATATAAATAAAAGGTGAAATTCTTTAATCTTGCTTTCTTTAAATTCTTGCATCATGATTCGATCTCAATTTGTGATTGTAGTTCTTGTTGTGATGTTTGAGTAAAACTCCGCTCGTTAAGGAGTCGAGATGATCAATAGAATAATAATGTAACAAATCTAAATACGATTCTTAAGTCCTATGAGTTTTGTAAACCCCCGCAAGTTCAAGAATCGATGACCTAGTTTCGTTGCGATACTTTCTTGATTGTTATCGCTCGAAATTAGGGATCTACGATCGTTTCTTGAATTTACTAGAGGCTAGAATGTGAATGATATCGACGAAAGAACAAGCGATAAGATGAAACCCTAGCTTCAAAAGAAATCCCTAATTCTCGATCGATCATCATCGATCTAGTATCAATTCATCGAAGGATAAGAATACGTAATTGTAAGATTACATCACATCTATAGATCTGATTGATTCCTACGAGCCACATTTCGATTCTTGATATTTGGTTTGGAAAAATCATCAAACTATCAATTCTTGATTCTAACGTTTTCTTGTTATTAGATCTAGATTTTTCTAATTCTTGAACTTCAATTCTTTAAATCATGAATTGTTTGTTTTGTTTTCTTTCATTAAAGTTTCGACTCATCTAATTCAAAAGACGAACTATTACACTGTCCCTGTGGACGATCCGCACTCACTTACAATCTACATCCGGCACCGTAGTTGATTGCTGTCAAATAATTTTTGGTTGTGATTTCTTTACAATTTTCCAGCATACACATCACAAAAATCATTCAATCAAATGGCGCCGTTGCCGGGGATCATTTAAATTGATACTTTTACATCCAATCAAGAAATTATTACAATCAGGTAGCGAACAAACCACATGTCCTAGTCATTCATCCTCGGTGACTAGCGACCTTCTATCATCTCTTAGTACGATCTCGTACTGCCATAGGTCCAATCATCTGGAGCGATATCTCATCATTCGCAGCAAGAACTGGCTCACTCGTCTGCACGCTGGACAGTGCCTCAATCATCATGAGTAAGCAATACACCAACGGTCATCAAAATCTGGCCGGCCTCTGTCAGTGGCTCAATCCTCTGGTGCTAATCTGCACATCCGAGTAATATTATACGGCGATCCATCCACGCTCGTGGCGTGAAAACATAGCAAAAAGACACATCTCTGCAATTGTGTGTCGCTGGAATTATGCTTTGGTCAGTCCTCGTTCGCAACGAGCTCATGCTGACCGCAACTCTTAGCCATAGCTCTCCCTGCCCGTAATCGTGGCAGCAAAACCAAAACTGGTACCGATGAGGCTAGATCAGGAAGGAATATGATACTGAACAAAGAAATGTACATCCTAAGGCTTCTTAAGTGGAGTGGTGTGTCGTAAATATGTCGCGGAACATACCAACGGTACGTCACTCTTGTTTAGTCACCTATTCCATCAACCAAGGGTCATCCTACGCTCCGAAGGTAAAACCTAACGCTCTGATACCAACTTTGTCACGACCCGAAAGTTACGGAACATGACCGGCACTTAGACTACGAACGTTTCGAGGCGTACGTACTCTAAGTAAGCCGAACCCAGAAATCCAAACCAAGAAAAGTAGTAGATAGTAGGAAAACAATTAGGAGTCAACCAGCTAGCAACATAATATACAACGCCTAAAGGCGAGGATCACAACAGAAAGAAAACTCCAACAACAAGAAATCTACAGAATATAACGTGCGACTCTAAGATCGAAATAATAAATATCACTGGTCTCTATCTCAAATAAGTACATGTTTGGTTGATGGAACTTCTAGGTACAACTGAATATAATATAAAATGTATAATGATGGGTATGATACAAATAACCCACCTACTAGCAAGTCACCTGAAAGAAGCTGTGCCCGCAAAGACGTAATGAAATCCGTACGGCAACACCTGCAAGAAACTGGGGCACAACGGGGGTGAGTTGCCAACTCGTGAGTAGAAAAAGATCTACGAACAGAAATCACATGTATGACGCAATCCTAGGTCATACAATCAAAATATATAATCCTCAAATATATATAACCAGCAATCTATAACAAGACTAGGGTAATTACCAAACCCAAGTGTAAACCCATGTGCCTGTGTCAGTGCATCACGTGGCAATATATCATATGAATGATGTATGAATGCATGAAACAGAATGCATGTACTGAAGAAAACTGCTTTCATAAATTTATGAGATTTCAGTATTTTAAAAAGAGGTATCATAATGAAATCAGCATAAAACAGTGCTTAGCATCGGCACAAAACATATTCTCAATATCACGATATCTCTGAATCACAATCTCTGTACCACAGTATCTCAAATCTCAATATCTCAATCATAAAATCCAGGGCGTCGTCAGTCCAGATCGGCCCCTACCATCCATCTCATGACTACGACGGTATCCTCCGGATATCCGACGTGTCGGGTAAAATCACCGATTGGTAGTGCTCCCCTGCCAGGCTCAACGCCATCTCCTGCGATCTTCTTGCCCCGGGGTACCGTACCGGGCCCACCATGTACCCGCAATCGGTCTCATCCGCCTCCTCGATTCGGGTTCCACATGTCGCTCTCAGCATCGAGAAAACACATGGTGGACGCACTGAAATATCATATCAAGGGTAATCGGGTTTTAAAACATTTACATAATCTCTTTGAAATATCCACGGTTCCCAAATCCAGAAATATCATAGAAACAGCATATCTCAATGCGTATAACTAGGAAGCATGATGTATGTGACATAAAAATGAAATGCAAGTATAACAGTATATCATGCAACATGGAATAAGAGTATGCACATACAAGGGTTATATCCTGATGCAATAATACTACTGTGTAGTGACATGGCAATTACCGATGAAGATGTGTGTGAGCTGGCAAGTAAGTGTATGTGAAACATACGCATCATCGGTAATGGAGCTGGTGTCCTAACAGCATGATATCAATAATGGAATATAAATCACAACAGTATGCGATGCAGAGCAACAATAATAATATGCGAGAGCTGAAATACTGAACACCATGATCGCTAAACTGCATCTAATGTCATAAAAGTCATATAGCTACTCCAATATAAGGCTGAGATAAAGCTAACAGCAGGTAAGGGAAACCACCTAACCTCTGAGTCGATACTTATATATACATATATATATATATAGTCGGTGATCCCGCCTCGATAATATCACATCCGATAACATATCTCTATAATCAGTTATTCCCAAATCAGAAGTGCGGATCAAACATCAATTTATAGCTCGTACGTAAATCAGTCGTACGGCATCCCCAAATCTGGGTACGGTCAATATCACATTCGTCATATCATTCATCTGGTATTCTCTTTATCAATATCATTATCTGGGTACTGACCTATGTCTAGTACAATGCTAACATCATCACTATAATCAAGATCTGACTACTGATCGACAGTCTAGCATAAATCGATATTATCATCGTATATCATCAATATAATCATAATCCGGCTTCCGATTGACAGCCTCCAGCAAAAACGATATCATCAGCACATATCATCTCAAGGAGTAAACAACGTCCAAGGTGGCCTATCACAAATATCTGGTCATATCATATCACATCATATCCTATTTCGTATCATAATCACATGTCGATCATTTACATATATATGTCACTATTCCTATGGCATCATCATCCCAAAACCCGCTAAAGCATCAAGACGTATCCCAAATACGAATTTTACCATATCACCGATAGCATAATCTTGGATTAAATATCATCGACTCATCTCAATCCCATGTCTCATCCTCAAGTTTGTATGTTAACACATAGTCCCATACCTATGTGAACACATATCTATATAGAATCCCATATCCATATATGAACAAGGATGTATGCAAGTATGTATGTGTGTAAATGTATGTGTAGTGCACCCACTATTGTAGGTTTTCGCGACTCTAAATCATCCAGGTCCACCAATTATCCATCCTAAACATCAAATAATTCCCAAAAAAAATAATAATTGTAGGTGTGTATACGCATCCGTATACATGACCTCGGACTGCGGGGTTGCTATACGCCATCCACCCGACTTCTTCCCGTAGATATAAATCTACTCACCTTGTTCATGTGTGCCGGTGCCGATGTCGCCATCTGCATCTCCAACGCTTCGACGTCACGTGAGTACCTACAAGAATATCACATGCTAAAACACATGAAAACCATGTCGGAAACCAAAATGGTGCATGTTACTCCAATAAGTAAAAACCTATCGCCTTGCGTGCAAACACAGTCAATGCTCACTGGTCGTTGGCGTTCAAACGCCACCTGACGGAAAAGGATCACCAAACACCCAAAATCCATATGAAATCAAGTCGTAAATCATACGCCAACTCAGGAAAATCAACTCAGATTCTACCCTAACTGGAAACAGTCAAAACTAGACATACAGGGGGTCAAGTTTACATGAAATAGGGCTGTGCACACAAAACGAGGCGATTCCCCCTGCTCTGGCCCCAAATTGCGGCCAGGGGGATTAAATCTGCGGCCGAGGTCTTGAGATAGGGGCTAGGGCTGTGGGTGGTGGCTCTAGGGTGCCTGCACAGCCTACTTCCAAGTCAAAATTATTTTAGGATACTTTGGGTTATAGCAGTTTCCAAAAAGGTCAATAAGTCGACAAAGTTGCTAAATTATGCCAAGTATAACAAATCTGGTATTTTGGGAAATCTGGAACAAATCTTGGTTAAACTGGTCATAACAACACCTAGTAAGGCTATACTAACAATCAAAACCAACACTTGGTCAAGTCTCGCTCAAGTTCTCCTAAACTAGCACTAATCTTCAATATAACACTAAATTTCAGCTAGATAACCATGACAGAGGAGTTGGGTTGTGAGATTATACCTCTCGGGGATCCTAGAATGTAGGAGAAGAGAGGATGAAGGAAGGAGGAAGTGGGGTGGTGCTGCTGAAGTGCCCCGGGACTGAAGCTGCTGTTGCAACAGAGGCTGATGCTGGTTCTGTTTTGGGTTGCTGCTGCTGCTGCTGTAGTGGTAGTGTTTGGGTTGCTGTTTGCAGCAGCTACTGGCAGGGGCTGAGGTTGTTTTTGTTGTGAGATGAAGTGTTGTAGTTGTGGTTTGATGATTGTGTTGTGGGGTGATGGTTTGAATAGAGTAGTGGCTGCTGTGGCTTGTTGGTTTCTGGCTGAAACTGCTGCTGTTGTTGTTATATTTTGTTGTTGATGATGTAGCAGCTAATGAAGGGGTTTGAGGTATTTGTTGTGAAGTGTTGGAGTTGTTGCAATGATGCTAGGGGCTGATGTAGTGCTGAAGTGAGGAAATTATGCTGATGTAGCTGCTGTAATGGCTGTTTCAGCAGCTGATTTGTTGATATGGGGGTGTATAGATGTGGGGCTAGAGGCTGCAGCTACTGTAGCTATTGTAGGGGCTGGTGTGAGTGTGTAGGTGGCTGATGTTACAGCTTGTAGCAGCAGCTAGGGGGCTGATAGATTTGTTTCAGCTGAATTCAGGGCTGATGTGCTGATGGTGGCTGAAGTGATGATGTAGGTGTTGGCTATGCTGCTAGGGGCTGGTGTAGGGCTGCTGAATATTGTTGCTGAAGTAGCTGCCGATGCAAATGGGTGGCTGATGTAAGGTTTCAGCTGCTGATGTTGGCTGAAGTTGTTTTGAAGTGGTGTGATGTGTGAGAGTGAGAGATAGTATGAAAGAGCACAAAGTATAATGAAGAAGGAGATGGATCATGGCACACCCTAGCCATCTCTCACTCTCTCTTGAAACATGTTAGCACCCATAAGCCATCATGGCTCACACTCTCTCCTACACAAGTCAACCTAACCCTAATCACCCTTAACAAGCTAAAACCCTCAATTAACCCAACTAACCTAACCAATTGGTTCACCCATCATGGTTGGCTAAACACGGTAACCCTAGACTTAACCCAAGTTAACATGCACAAGTGTGTGCAGTCCAGATAAAATTCCAATAAAATATCCTTAAAACCAGATAAAATATTTAAAAGCCAATTTGGTAAACTTTTTACCAAAACCCGCACATTAACACACAATTACCACTAAACACAAACTCAGGTGTTACAGAGCCATACGATTTAGGTTAATCGGGTTTGATTCTTTTGTAGTTGGTTATTGGACCCAATACACGAATCAGAAAATCTGTAATTAGGAATATGTCCTGCCACATTGTTATCGTGATTCTTGAATCATATCTTTCTCTTGACCCTTGTCTTGACGATATGCAAACAACTTTGCATCTCGGCTTGAAACTGTTTGGTTCCCTATTGTTTCTCCCTATTCCTTTGATTCTGATACTAGAATTTGGGCGTTTTGAACGGAGTTATGTGATTGTAACTATGAACTGCAGCATGGTTACAATGCGGTACTCTATTTAAGTAACTTGGAGTCCTGGTCTTGATTCATTTCCTTGATTCATGGTCGTGAAATTTCCTTGTTTCTCTTAGTTTCATTGCTTACCAGTTCATGTTTTGCATATTTCTTGGTGATTGATACCGGCAGTTATGATGTTGTTTTGGGAATGGATTTTCTCGATACTTTCCATGCTCACATTAATTGTAGAGCAAAGAAAGTGATTTTCCAGATTCGCGGACATCTGGAGTTTGCTTTTGCTGGAGGTAGCAGTTCTGTCGGGCCAGTCGAGTTTAGGGCTAGGCCGACAAGCAATGTTCTTTCGACAATAAAAGTTGATAAGGAGGAAGCGCCAGATGTTGTTCGATATTTCATCGACGTGTTCGAGGACATCTCGGGTTTACCGCCAAAACGAGATGTGGAGTTCGCGATCGATCTTGTTCCTGGTGCAGCGCCAATCTCAAAGGAGTACTATCCAATGGCATCAGTGGAGTTGGAAGAAGTCAAGAAACAGGTTACTGAATTGCTATAGAAGAGTTGGATTCGCAGCAGTAATTCACCTTGGAGAGCTCCAGTTCTTCTAGTAAAGAAGAAAGATGGCACAAGGAGGATGTGCATCAATTATCGAGAATTAAACCGGGTCACTATTAAGAACAAGTACCCGATCTCTCGCATTGGCAAATTATTCGAGCAACTTAGTGGCGCGAAGGTATTCTCGAAGCTGGATTTGCGATCCGGATATCATCAGCTCCGAGTTAAATCAGAGGATATTTGCAAGACTGCGTTCAAAATTCGGTATGGACATTTCGAGTATTTAGTGATGCCATTCGGAGTCACGAATGCACCGGTGATACTTATGGACTTGATGAACCGAATCTTTTCACTGTTCTTGGACCAGTTTGTAGTGGTGTTCATTGATGATATTCTGGTCTACTCGAGGAGCATAGAAGAGCATGCAGAACACTTGAAAATCGCACTGCAGACATTGAGGCAAGAAAGATTATATGCGAAGATGAGCAAGTGCGATTTTTTGCTCGAAGAAGTAACGTTTTTGGGGCATGTTGTATTCGGAGATGGAATCGCCGTTGACCCTGAAAGATTGCAATATTGGCCGATTCCGAAGAACGTAGCAGAGATCACAAGTTTTCTTGGACTTGCAGGATACTACAGAAGGTTCGTGGAGAATTTTACTCGTTTGGCTGAGCCTCTGACCAAGCTTACGCGCAAGGAAGTACCATTTGTGTGGACGGATAAGTGTGCGTCGGCTTTTGAGGCATTGAAGCAGAGATTGTTAACCGCCCCTATTTTAACCGTACCAGACAGTTCCGGAGGATTGGTGATTCACAGCGATGCATCTGGGAAAGGATTGGATGTGTTTTGATGCAGCATGGGAAGGTTATAGCTTATGCATCGAGACAGTTGAAGACCCATGAGAAGAATTACCCAACTCATGATTTGGAGATAGCAGCTGTGATTTTCTCTTTGAAGATTTGGAGACATTACTTATTGGGCGAGAGGGTCGAAGTATTCACCGATCACAAAAGCCTAAAGCATGTGTTCACACAGAAAGATCTTAACATGAGGCAGCGTAGATGGTTGGAGCTAATGGCTGACTACGATCTTGATCTTAAATACCATCCGGGGAAAGTTAATGTTGTGCCGGACGCGCTTAGTCGGTTGACAGCAATTCGGATGTTGACTTCACAGAAGGAACTTATCGAAGATTTTTGGAGATTCGAGTTGGAGATTGTGCTACCGCATTCTTCGGGACAATTTATGCAGCTGCAAGTACAGTCGTCATTGATCGATAATATTAAAGCAGCGCAGTCGCAATACCCAAGATTGCAAAGGTTTCGGGAACAGGTTGAAGTTTGACTTCGAACGGACTTATTGATTCATGAAGATGGTTCGTTGCGATATGGTAGCCGTTTGTGTGTGCCGAAAGGGACATTCGTGAAGAGGTTATGAAGGAGGCACACAGTTCCGCGTATTCCGTACATCCAGGAGGCATGAAGATGTACCGTGATCTAAGACAGCATTTCTGGTGGGAAGGCATGAAAAGGGAGATTGCTCGCTTTGTAGCGAAGTGCTTGGTGTGTCAGCAAGTTAAGGCTGAACATCAAAGGGTTCTGGTTTATTGCAACCATTTCTGATTCCTCAATGGAAGTGGGAACATGTAACCATGGATTTTGTGACAGTTTTACCGTGGAGTCCAAAGGGCAACAATGCAGTTTGGGTGATTGTTGATCGATTGACCAAGGCAGCTCATTCCATACCATTTCGAGTTGGTCAGTTGACAGAAGCGTTAGCGGAATGGTACATGCAGGAGATTGTGAGATTGCATGGAGTACCTGTGAGCATCGTATCCGACCGTGACACCCGATTCTTATCACACTTCTGGAGGAGTTACAGGAAAGTTTGGGTACACGATTGTAGTTTAGCACAGCTTATCATCCTTAGACAGATGGCCAGTCGGAAAGAACGATACAAACTCTTGAAGATATGTTGAGAGCTTGCATGTCGGACTTCAAGGGTTCATGGGAGGATCATCTACACTTGGTGGAGTTCTCGTATAATAACAGCTTCCAGGCGACTATTCAGATGGCTCTATTCGAAGCATTGCATATTCGCAAGTGTCGTTCACCTGTTTGTTGGGACAATGTTGGAGAACGAAGATTGTTGGGATCAGATTTGATCGTGCAAACAGTTGAGAAAGTTAATACTATCCGAAATCATATGAAGGCAGCACAAGATCGACAGAAGAATTGGGCTGACACATCGAGAAGACCTCTAGAGTTCGCTGTTGGTGATCTGATATTCTTGAAGATATCACCGACTAGAGGTGTGATTCGTTTTGGGAGTCGAGGCAAGCTTAGTCCTCGATTCGTGGGGCCTTTCGAGATTTTGGAGCGTGTTGGAGAAGTGGCTTATCGATTGGCTTTACCACAATCTTTGGCGAATGTTCATGACGTTTCATGTATCTCAACTCCGTAAGTATGTTCGAGATGAAACACAAGTACTGGATCATTCAGAGCTGGCTGTAAGAGAGGATTTGACCTTTGAGGAACGACCGATGTCGATTGTGGATCGAAGGGAAAAGGTTCTTAAGAACAAGGTTATCCCTCTCGTACTTGTTTCTTGGGGAAATCGCTCGCATGGAGAATCAACTTGGGAACGAGAAGATGAAATCCGACAGAAGTTTCCACATCTATTCTTGTAGTTTCTTGATTGTTTATCCTTTCTTGTTCTTGGAATTTCGAGGACGAAATTGTTTTTGTAGTTGGGTATAATGTAACAACCTAGTTCATTTATACCTATTCCAGTTCTCGTATTTTTCTTATTTGTGGTATTTTCTTGATTTATCGTGTTTTGGGTGCGAATAGTATTTGCATTTTACCCGACCCGCTTGCTTGAAACCTGTCTTGATTCATGTTTATGATTTATCCTGACCTGTTATATGGATTCGTGCATTTTTATTTTTTACCGTATACTGGTATTTTATCTGGCATATGCATTTTTTTAATATAACATTTAAAGTCAAGTAAAATATTTTAAAAATATCTAGCATGGCCTGCATGATACCCCTGACCCTGTCGTAGTATCCGCGCATCTTGTTCTCGTCCCGTTCAGTGAAACAGACTTGTTTGGATGGCTACGCGCACGTACGTGCATCCGTTCTTGGGGGTATGCATTTTTGTTACCTGGACATCCAATTTGAGTTTTAGTCGACATGTATATTTTTTATATTTTTGAAACTGAATTTTAGACCCGACCCGTGCGTATTTTGGACAAAATTTGTATTTACCAGAAAATCCAATTTTATTTCATCTAATATCTTTATTAAAATTTAACAGTTTAAAATATTTATAACTTACAAAATCTTTTTAAATTAAAATCTAAACCTTAATAACAACCCCTTTCTCTCTCTCTCTCCCCCCCCTCTCTATCTATATATATATATATATATTTATACATATATTATTTATTTATTTTTTCTTTCCTTATTTAATACACAGTTTCTTCTTCTTTTACTTTCTTTTCTTGATCTTGTTTCTTGATTCCGGCGATCACCGCCGAAGCCGTGCTCGTCGCTGACGATCCGAGTGATCCAGTGAACGTACTTTGCTTGTGTGATCACCCTCTTGCCTTACTTGGACCCGTTCCGTATACCGTGCGCGCGTCGCTGCATTTCGCCGACATTGGACGTTCCGTAAACATCCGTTCTTGTTCCGTCTAGGCAAGTTTACAACTTGCTACATGCTATGATTTATGTAATTTATTTATATGTTTCTGCATTATTATTATCATCATCATTATCATACAGCTATGTCTATATAATTTATACACCGTAGTTATTTAACGTTAATCGGTTTTATAATATAAAATGTATGAAAGTTTACAACTTGCGACATGCTATAATTATATCTATAAAATTATATATCGTCGTAATATTTCTTATTATTATCTTTAATTAGTTTATAATCTACATTTTATAATGTTATACAAAATATAGTTTGAAAATTTATAGTTTACACATGAAACGTCGTTGCAAAGCGGATACGACAAATCTGAAATTTACTGTACACCTTACCTTATAAAATTCATTATAAATCATAGAAAAATCATTAGTATACGTTCTTAAGTTCGTTACGAAGATAACTAAGAATACTATAACTCTATGAAATATTTACTTGCAAAATAAATTGTTTATATAACGTAAAATGCAAATGAAAATATATCTAAACTGCTGTCCAGGGAAATTCCAGCGGCAAACTTTCAACTTCGAATATTCATAGATTTTGGTAGGAACAACCTGATATACTTAAACTTATAAAAATGAAAATATTATTGAATTATCTTTGTTTTGGTATAAGACACGTCCCTTTTGGAGAACGTTTGTTATTTTTAAGCTATTTTACAAATCATGGTGACGCTGAATTTCTGAACGGAACTTTCTTGTGCATAGTTAATCAATACCACTTTTATAGTTATTAATCGGTTTGAATATGTTATCCATATTAATTTTATTATATCACTATTTACATATCTAGTTGCATGCTAATTCATCTTGCTACATGCTAGTAATATTATTATGCATCCATATGAGTAAAATGTTATCCGTTTATCACATTGAACATCCATACTAAAAGTTTACTGTTTTCGGATACCCGTTTGCATCCATATCATTTAAAATATATATAACTGCATTTATAGATCACATTAATTCATATTATTATTGTAGTAACACCCCATACTTAATAATGTGCATCCCATTTAGTCTTGGAATTGTAAATATAACCCTAATAGTTAATTATGCATCCATGTTTTATTGTACATCCATACCAATAATTATATATCAATTTGCATACCATGGCACATTATTACATAGTGTTGTTATATCAACACCCCATGCTTGATATTGTACACCCTACATAGTCATGATATAACCCCTGATCGATATTTGTGCATCCATGCTTTTACTGTGCATCCGTACTTTCACCCTGATTCAATACTTGCTACATTTTGATTATGAGCACCCGCTTGATACCTGTGCACAACTTGATATGACCTGATACACCACTACTTGACATAACTTGATACTTGTACACTACCTGACATGACCTGATATATCATTACCTGACATGTTACCTGATCCTGTTTCTAATGCCGACAATCCTGACATGTTGTCCCGATAGACATATCCTGTTGTCTATACAGACAAACATGTACCTGCTTGATCCTGTGTTGGCATTAGCTCCAGATTATTCAATACCTGACTTGAACACATAACTTGGGGGTATGGAGAAATCAATGATGAAACCTGACTTGTAACTCAGTAGTTCGCTTGCTTATACTGATCAGTTTTAGAGGCTAGGCCAGCCTTTGGATGATGCTGCTGACATCATTCATCTATACATATTTCCTGTTTTAGAGCCTAGCGGCATGTCTCGGTTTCAGCCCGAGAATCTTGACCGTGGTCCCGGGTATGCACGGGATACTATTGAGTTACATCGACGATTCATTAAATTGATTTCACAGACTTTAGAATAGATAACCCAGTAGCACAGTTTAGATTGATCACTGCACGTCACTTATACTGATATACTTCACTGTTATATATTCCTGTTGACTTGTTACTGTTCATACTCGTGCCTGCATGTCTTGTTACCTCTTGATTATATTATTATTGATATTATGACGCACTGACGTCTGGGTTTTGCATGGCCCAGATCCTCTACCTTTGTCGCAGGCTGATCAGGAGTATTTCTGCCATCAAGCCGAGCAGTGAGGATCCTGTAAGTATCCAGTTAGTATCCAGTTTAGTTATGTTTACCCTCCAGATGTTATTGCTCATTGGATTTATTGCTTCCGCATATTATTTCTTGACTCATTATTTCTGACTCATGAACATCTACTAGATAGTTTCTTTTACTTTCCTGTTCTTGATATCTATAGACAGCCGTAATGTGACTGTGGAGGGATGTTTCCTAGCCATAGGTAGCATGGTTGGCTCTGTCACGTGCCGATCTTAGCGCACTCTAGGAAGCGGGGCGTGACACTATATGTCAACGACAATTGGGATATGCATATTTACTTACGTTGATGACATATGATGTTATGTGTTGTTGTGATATGTTATATTGGATCGTCGTATTTTGAATAGCCGGGGGTTTTATGTGAGATGAGAGTTGTTCATTTTCATTCATGTAAAATTCATTATATGTGATATTCTTTTATTGGGGCACTTTCGGGTTGAGGATGTTGTCACCATTGTATATTATTTACTTTTCCGCATTAGGATAGACCGAAGGCGGGAGCACAAGTAACCGGGTTCTAGAGTCCAGTGGGAGACGATCTCGAGGAGTCGAGATCGGGTCTCCTAACTTTAGAATTGGTAGGGTTACTTGCCGCTCTCGTAGGGGTCTAGGGGTGTGGGATTGTCTATTGATCACGACCGTGGAATCCGTGTTTTATATAGGTTTAATATAAAACCCGAAAATCCTAGTATATCCAATATTTTATATGTTGTTTTCTGCTGCGATATCTGTGATGTGATCATTTGATATATTGATGAGATGAATACAGGATATAGTATATGTGATATATTATATATACGTTGCTTATGTTTTACACCCGCACTAGCACTGCCCCGCTCCGCCGTTAGTTACCTAACCTAACGGTGCACGAGGGGACATCGAGGCGAATGCGGATAGCATAAGCGTACGTTGTATTTATCTGCGATGCTTAGGTAACTTAAATTGATGGGACTTCATTAATGAGATTAATGAAATAAAAAAACCTAAAGATGTTGTGGAATCGAATTTTCAAAAACAGGTAGCTCTAGTTGTTGCTTTGCATAGCGGTGTTCCTTGTAGAACATCCAGCCCCTTATTCGATAAGGAAAGAGCCGAGATCCCTTCACCGGGAGTGACCTCTTTAGCAGTAACTGGAAGATGCTACAACCCTCGGTTTTGTCTTTTGACTTCTTTTCTAGTTTTTGCTTTGCACAGTGGTATTGTGAATATCCTGCACCACATTCGATGAGGAAAAAGCCGAGATCCCTTCACCGGGAGTGACCTCTTTAGCGAAACTAGCAAAAGCCTAAAAAACACTCCATGTAAATCATTTGATTCTACAACGATATCAAGATTATTACGCAAAAGGTTTTCTTAAAAAACTGTCGTAGCCCTCCGTCATTTTAGATAAGTACTACTTAGTATTCGTGCTACGGTAGTTTGGCTTTCGTCAAGGCGTAGTGTTCGGTAGCTAACTAGTGCTTATCTGCTGCATACGATGCGATTGGATTAGGGTATCCATACGGCGTTGTTTGGCATTCATCAAGGGTCATGCGGGTGGGTTTAATTCAATAAGGAAATGTACGGGTTGAACTTGACTAGCAGACTATGTGTTGTTTGGCATTTGTCAAGGTCATAGCACGTTAGGAGTAAAATATTATCGGGAATTTCAAGCGTTGAAATTTACAATGAGATTGCATACCTCCTATGAGATAGTTGGATCCTGATACCCACTGCGAGTAAGAGTTACTCTTGGGAGAGTTTTACACATTACAATTAGCCGATCAAGTAGGTGTCTAGAAAGGTGCCAACGGGGTTACGCCTTTGTGAAAACGAGGTTTATTTTAATTAGGTCCGTGCGAAAGCACGGGGAACCTCCCTCAAAGTACCGGCACTGGCCTGGCTGAAAGATTGGCGAACTTGTAGGGTGCAATTAACCCCGGCTAGTCTTTCCTTTTAGGGTTTGAAGGAAGATTTGACTAAAATAGTGGGAGCAATCCTGATTAGATATATTAATAACCAATTTAATCATGCAAGAGCATACGCAGAGTGTTTTCTTCTCTCTCTCTCTCCAGGTAGCGACCATGTCATGCCTTAATCAAGATAATAATACGGATGTATTGACCGAACCCGCTTGTTATACTGTGCTAGAGAACGTTGGTCCTGCTCCAACTTATAATTGTTATAAGACCGAGCAGGAAATAGGGGATTACCAGAATTCCCGTGCCGCCCAAAAGAAGAAAGTGCATGATGATGCATCTTCTTCTGGTGTGTTCATTACAGAGAACTGTTTCTCAGTATCCTTTACGTCCTGGGTATGAGATACCGGATCAGGATCCCATATATGTAATCTGGTACATAGGCTACAGAAAGGTAGAGAACTAAGAATGGGTGATAAGTTTTAAGAGTTAGAAACGGTGCAATTATTGTAGCCAAGATGTTGGCAGTTATCACCCTATATTACCAAATACATTGATTCTGAACGAATGTTATTAGATACCGAACCTGATATACAACATCATATCAGTCTCTTTATTAGTAAAGAAGGATATAATTTTGTATTGTTGGATTATGTTTTAAACATTTCCTATATCAAGAGTTGATCGGTTCAGGCACGTTATCTAAAAGCATATACGTTCTAAATCAAACCACGGTTCTTAACGTACGAAACACACACAAGAGGAAGAGTTCAGAAATGAACAAATCTTTCTTGAGGCATTGTATACTAGGTCATATCAATGCGACCCGACTAGCTAAGTTACATAAAGATGCATATTTAAATCAGTTTGAATTTACATCTTGTGAAAATTGCCAGTCATGTCACAAAGATAAGGATGACCATAGCTCCGTTTATTGGAAACTTAGTGAACTTTTGGGATTGATACATGATGATGTATGTAGGTCCCATGTCTACACATTCCAGGACCGGTTCTTTGTACTTCATTACATTCACTGATGATCTCTCAAGATTCGGACATATGTTCCTATTGAAACACAAGTCTGAACCTTTTGAGAAATTCATAGAATATAAGTTAGAAGGAGAGAACCAAAACGGGTATAAGTATTATGTCCTTTGATGTGATCAGGGAGGAGATTACTTGAGCACGGAATTCCTGGACTATTCTAAAGGAGAATGAGATTCTCTCTTAGCATTACTCCTCTGTATACACCACAATACGTTGGTATATCGGGACGGAGCAATCGCACCCTATGTGATATGGTGTGGTCTATGATGAGTACTACTGAGTTGCCTATTTCCTTTTGGGGGTTATGCACTTGAGAAGTTGCATACCTATTGAATAGGGTTCTAGTCAAATCAGATGCCTACCACTCCATATGTGATATGGTATGGGAAGAGCCCATCTCTTAAGGATGTTAAGATTTGGGGTTGTCCAGCCCATGTCAAAAGCAAAATCTGGACAAGCTCGAGGTAAGGCCAGTTCTGTGGAAGTTTGTTGGATATCTCAAGCACTCGCAAGGGAATATCTTCTACCAAACTGAGGAACAAAAGGTGTTTTGATTCTCAGCATGCCACCTTTTGAAAAGGGAATTTCTTATGAAGAAATTAGTGGTCATAAGGTAGAATTGGAAGGAGTTCCAGCTATACAAACTACAGCTGATGATTTGGTAGAACCGGGGGATTCAATAATTCCAAACGAAACTCAGCCTCTCCGCCGATCTAGTAGGGTTCTTCATCTACCTAAAAGATAATTCGGTCTTCTCTATGACAGTGGGAGTGAGGATTGCATCATAAGATGATAACCCAATTAGTTTCGAGCAGGCCATCAGGAGTGGGGACTCTGTGAGAATGGCTGGATGCTAAGCGATCTGAGATGGAATCCATATACACGAACAAAGTATGGAGTTTGGTTGCTTTATCTGAAGGGTTAAATCCCCATCAGAAGCAAGTATATCTTAAGAAGATTACTTGGTGTACATGGAATAGTTGAGACTTTCAAAAGCTAGGCTTGTTGTAAAAGGTTTTCGTCATTGACCAGGTGTGGATAATGATGAAACCTTTTCTAGTGCCTATGCTTAAGGCCATCCAGATCCTACTTGCCATTGCTACATACCATGACTACAATTTCTGGCGGTTGGGTGTCATGACTGCTTTTCTAAATAGTGATTTAGAAGAGAGCATCTATAAGTACACAGCCAGAGGGCTTCGTAGACAGTGGAAACAGCGGAAACGTGTGCAAGTTGCTTTATGAGTTAAAGCTGGTATTGCGGAGTTGGAATGTCTGTTTTGATGTGGTAGTCAAAGAGTTTGACTTCATCAAAATGGTAGATGAACCTTGTATATACAAAAAGGTAGTAGGGAGTATGGTGATGATCCTCGTATTGTACGTAGATGACATACTCTTGATAGGAAATGATTTTTCTATGCTACGCTCTGTCAATCTCCTCTTATCACAAGGATTCTTCATATAGGATCAAGGTGATACCACCTAAATCCTGGGTTTTGGATCTATGAGATAGATCTAAGTGGATGTTAGGATTCTCACTAGGTGTAGTTAGATGGTATCAATCGATCCTGGGGAGAATCACTGGATACCTTCCAGAGTGGTAAGGTTGACTGAATGTCAGTCACAGGCATTGTGTTTTACCCTCAATGGAGGGACGGTATGTTGGAAGAGTTCCAAGCTAGTTACCGTGACAAACTAGACCATAAAGGCTGGATACATTGCTACCTACGATGCTACCAAAGAAGCAGTCTGGGTGTATATAAGTTCATGAAATGAACTTCGTTCCTACCATTGTGTGACAATGGAGTTGTGGCTTTAGCCTAGGAACTACCGTCCCATCAGTGATCCAGACATATTCTTAGGCAGTATCACTTGATCATGGAGATGGTTGATCTCTAGGGAGATCGAGGATAGGAGAGTAGACACAGAGGACAACAGCGTGGATCCACTCAGAAAGGCCTATTTCCCAGTAAAGACTTTTATGTGATGGTTGAGTATGAGATACTACAACCACTGCTGATTGTTGGGTATGAGATAGTACAACAGATGGCCCTAGTGCAAGTGGGAGATTGTTAGTGATATGTATGCCCTAGAGGCCATTACTATACATACGATGTATATTGTAGGGGATGCTTTGACATATATATGGAGGACTTTCTTGCTCGACATGATAGTATGCTATCTGGTTGCTCTTTATCTTAACATGTACACTGATTGTCTCTATGTTACATGTTGATAAAGCCCTTAGGATGAGTACTTGACTATCAGGATTATGCTGCAGATCATACTATTGGGGACAGTGTAGTCGCTAAGTACATCCTTCAAATGTTCCTAGTCGTAGGTATATCGAGACAGGGCATCGATATACCAGAGTAGACTAGCGTATCGCTTCTCGACCCATGTAGATGGGAGATGGATGATCCATATCCATTGGTGTTTGACATCAGAGACAGTATACGAGTGCTCAGTGGAGACTGGGTACACTGGACGGAATCGCCGAGAACTCCCAGATGGTATTATACCTCACGTCAGATGGCAGTTCTCTGGTGACACTGGTACAGATTAGTCTATAGACCCGAGATCGTCATAGAGTCTTGTCTGATTCCCACTGTACTTTTATTTCCACCTTACCACGTTTAAGAGAACGTGCAAAACGGTGGCTTTTGGGTACAGTCCCGAATCACATGGAGGCAATGAGCGATAAGAGGGGTTTCGTCTCTCCCGGTATTGGGAGTTGATGTTGCGCAGTTCTCGATTGGCTATAACAGGAAGTCCCTGGCCAGGGCTGCTTTAGAGATATACCGGTAAGTGTTATCAGTAGTTTCTCGACCCGTTATGAGCCTCATATAGACACGACTTATCGAGTTACTGGGGTATGACGTTTACCACCCCTAGACGAGATATGCGACATATCCGGCGAAGAGACCGGACTGTACGGTAGTGTTACTGATTGGATTCGCAGGAGTGTGAGCGGGCTTCCTTATTGATCTTCTGATCGCTCAATACCCAAGTGGTCGTTACGTTTAGAAGACCGCTTGCGGTTTGTGGCTGTTTGATATGATTATCACCTACTGCCGGCGTATTGACGTGTCTTTAGAGTCCTACACAGGGGTTTCCTGGATCAAGCGAAATAGAGTAGGCATATGTGATATATAAGGGACCGAGATTGATACGATATGAGATACCGTATTCCATTCTCGTGATTTATAACATCAGTCGGTTATATGTGATATAGCCGGGTTATCGGATCAAGTGTTGATTCGATAAGTTGTTACATATGATATTAGTCGGTTATATGTGATATAATCGGATTATTAAATCAAGAGACGATTTAATAATTTAATGTATAATTATATATTTGATATATTATATTACATTAACTAATATTAAGCACACTTATGATTTCTTTTTTCTCATTTTGTGCACATTGAATATATGTGATATATTTTTGTGTACATGTTTTGAGTCATGTTTGATGATACATGCAACTTGGGTGTGTGTGTGACTTACACCATGCTTGGTTTAATCCCAGGGTTTTTAATGGATTAAGTAATTCAAAACTAAAGTCTTTTGTCATGGCAAGAAGCTTTTGGAAGCTTGGATTTGCATTGACTAAAGTCTTCAAGTTTTTTTTTGCCTTAAGATATTTATAAGCCCAACCAATTAAACATAGCCATAGTTAACTCTCTACAAAGGTTAATATATGATATTAACTCACCATGGTTGCAATTATCCTTTGAATAATTATCATATGAAAGATATTTTTCTTCATCTTCTTCTTCTTCCAAAAAAGCTTTCTAGCTTCAATGGAGTTGTGAGAAAAAATGTGAGAAAATGAAATCTAAAGTGAGCCCACTTCCTACGTCATCGTCCTCTATTACTTGCTATTTTGTATAGGGTGTTTGCTTCACTAATTTCATAATTAGTGAAGAGATAGCTTGTGTTAGTGTCTTCTCGACGTAGATCATCTTCGACCTCGAAGTCTTCGAAGCAAGCATGTTCGTTTCTTCATGGGAGGCTCTCTAGAGTCCGGTGTTCATGATCGCAGCGAAAGGGACTACTACACGGAGCTATTGAAGTGAAGGACTGGTCTACAAAGGTTGTATTCCTTGCTCACTAGACTTGCAAAGTGTTTGCATTTATATTTCCGTCGATTTCTAGTTAACGATTCAAAGTTAGGGTTAGCTAAAAGGGCAAAAATTTGAATTTGGCATGGACGATGCCTCCCAAAACCTCACCGCCGTCTTAGGTAACCCTGCAGTGGTATCAGAGCCATGTTAGAAATTTATATGGATTTTGTTAAGATTACGAAATCGAAATAATCCGAAACTTGAAACGGAAAATTGAAGTTCCTGTCGATTTTATGTAATTGTCAAAAAAAATTTAAACAAGTACAGAGTGCTATATATGATATAACATTAACATTGACAAAATTTGAGGCATTTTGGAGAAAAATTTGCCGGCCCCACCCTATGTGATCTCGGCCAAATCCGAGCTAAATCTCATGAAATTTTGACTGTGTTCTAGTGGCTTATTTTTGATGTTTCAGGTGTTGTTTATTTTTTCTAATTTTGCATGTGATGTAATCTTACACTATAAGCAATTCGGAGTGTTTCGTATTCGTAGTTTAACATTTTTTCGGGTTATTCGCATATTTTCTATACGAACTTAAAAAGTTCGATCGAATGCCAAAAAACCATTTTTCCAAGCTTAACGTATTCAGAAAAATATGCAAGTGATTCTGTGGACCCTCTAGAAGAACGAAACCTTGACTCGATTATGTGACCGTCAGAACAGCCACTAAACCCTAGGCTTTATGGTAGTTCAGCGTTGTCACATGTGAGGCATTAGTTTGACCCTTCTACGGCTGGTTCATAAGTACTGTGACATCTTCTGGGTATTATTGAACTGTGCTCAAATATTGAGCTGTCGGAAAATTGTGGGACTTTGATGAATCGATCGAAAAGTTTAACGTCGTCCGGATATTATGTGATGGGATACAATATTTGGAATCCACTAGTAGTTATGAGATAACTAGTTTGAATGTTATAAATCTAGCAGTTTAGTCCCATGAGTTCATTTCTTCTTCTTCTTCCTCAAAAAGCTTTCTAGCTTCAATGGAGTTGTGAGAAAAAGTGTGAGAAAATGAAATCTAAAGTGAGCCCACTTCCTACTTCATCATCCTCTACTACTTGCTATTTAGTATAGGGTATTTGCTTCACTAATTCCATAGTTAGTGAAGAGATAGCTTGGGTTAGTGTCTCCTCGACGTAGATCATCTTCGGCCTCGAAAACTTCAAAGCAAGCATGTTCCTTTCTTCATGGGAGCCTCTCTAGAGTCTGGAGTTTACGATCGCAGCGAATGGGACGACTACACGGTGCTATTGAAGTGAAGGACCGGTCTACAAAGGTTGTATTCCTTGCTCAATAGACTTGCAAACTGTTTGCATTTATATTTCCGTCGATTTCTAATTAACGATTCATGGTTAGGGTTAGCTAGAACAACAAATTTTTCAATTTGGCAAGGACGATACCTCCTGAAACCTTGCTGCCGACCTAAGTAACCCTGCAGTGGTATCAGAGCCATGCTAGAAATTTAGATGGATTTTGTTAGGATTACGAAACCGAAATACTCAGAAACTTGAGACGGAAAATTGAAGTTTCTGTCGATTTTAAAAGTTTGTCAAAAAAATTTTTAAACAACTACATAATGATGTATGAAATATATCAAGAACACCATGAAAATTTCAGGTAATTCTAAGAATTTTTGTCCGGCCACCACCATGCTCATCTCGGCCAAATCTAAGGTCCCCCATGAAAATTTTTGTGTGTTCCAGTGACTTGGTTTTGAAGTTTCAGGTATTGTTTATTTTTGCTAATTTTGCATGTGATGTAATCTTACACTATAAGCAATTCGGAGTGTTTCGTATTCGTAGTTTTGACATTGTTTCAGGTTATTCACCTATTGTCTAGACGAAGTTAAAAAGTTCGATCGAATACCAAAAACCCATATTTCCAAGTTTAACGTATTCGGAAAAATATGCAAGTGATTCTGTGGACCCTATAGAAGAACGAAACCTTAACTCGATAATGTGACCATCAGAACTGCCACTAAACCCTAGGGTTTCTGGTAGTTCAGCGTTGTCATATGTGAGGCGTTGGTTTGACCCTTCTACGGCTGGTTCATAGGTACTGTGGCATTTTCTGGGTATTATTGAACTGTGCTCAAGTGTTGAGCTGTCGGGAAATTGTGGCTCTTTGATGAATCGATTGAAAAGTTTAACGTCGTCCGGATATTATGTGATGGGATACAATATTTGGAATCCACATGTAGTTATGAGATAACTAATTTGAATTTTATAAATCTAGCAGTTTAGTCTCATTTGATCGGTTGCCACGGGATTTTGATGTGATCTAAAGTCCGTCGCAATCACATAGCGTACGCGAATACTCGCCAGGTAACCTTATTAGATAGTCACGCCCCATAACCCCAACTAAGTGACTGTAGGAAACCCCGTCGCCAAAAGCATCCGTTCGGGTGCTCGCGACAGCGGTGTTCCTCCTTAGTGAACTTCGTCGACGGCATCGGAGGGTGCAGCCATCTACTAAAGTTTCTGAAGAGCATTCGACCAGGATGTCGGGAATCTTGTTCAATTGCCCGACTTGATATTGAAAAATGTTTTCGAAATCGAGACTTAAATGCGAGGTTTATAATTATTAGGCGATGTCTAAGGAATTCATTTGGTTAGGCATGCGATGTCTAAGGTGGTTGCGGATTCCAACTGTTGTAGTTTTTCACTTTCTTTTCTGCGACCGTAAGTGTAATATGTGGTGTATCGCCGGTTTCGTTGCTATATGCCAACGACATTTTGTATACGCATATTTACTTACGTTGATGACATGTCATGTTATGTGTTGCTGTGATATGTTATCTTGGAGGTATAACCATTCTACCATAGTATATAAACCTCTAGACAAATTAGCTAGTTAAGGCTTTAGGAAAGATCCAGGAGTTTTAGCCGGTGTTGCGTAGTAAACATCATCGTTTTTGAAATTCTGCCTCCCCGCAGACCGCGGGGTGCGCGACATTGGCTTACAGTGGTATCAGAGCTTACAAAATCTTAACTAGCTAGTTAGCAAAGCCTTTAGAAATTCGATCGCGGAAAAATCCCAAAATCACTTCCGAAATTGCATGTTTCTGGTGATTTTAAAATCTGTTCCAAAAAACTTTTCAGGGGCCTTCAAAATACGTGCAGGGTTTTTTGAGAACACAGTACAAATTTAGGTTCCTGAGTCCCCAAGACCGCCGCAGAAATGCGGCTAAACCATGCATTTTGCCGCCGTTCCGCGGCCGAGTCAAGTGTGACTCGGCCCGATTATATACAGTGAGTCTATGTTGCTGACTTGTGATATTTGGGATATTTTGTTTCTGCCCAGGATCTTTTGTGTGCAGTGTTTTACTTAAGGTAGATTCAAATTTGGTTATCGATCGAAATTCTAAGTACTTTGGCTAATCGGGTTCTTCTGTGTTTGATATACGTGTTCGTAAACTTCAGCTAATTGCTATATGTCGGTTAGTTTGGGGTTGCATATATATGTGATGTTTGGTTTGTGTATATGGATTTTATTGGATCGTCATGGATGAATAGCCGGGTGATGTGAGAAGAGTGTTTTCTTTTCTTTCATTCAATGTAATTTGTAAAAGTGATTTGATATTATTTTGCGGGGCACATCCGAGTTGAGGTTGTAGCCACTGTTATATATTATTTCTTTTACTGTTTTCTGCTCCTAAGATAGACCCAAGATAGGGTGCACAAACTACCGGGTTCATTGATGTGCCGAGTGGCCTACTCATTTTACCGAGGGAGGTTGCTTCAGTTCGGGAATTTCGCGGGTAGTTTGCCGCACCCATAGGGGTCTAGGGTGGGGTGTGTAAGTCTACGGTAGCGCCCCGGCCGTCTACAGACGCCTAATGCGGAACAAAAACTTTTTAACTGGCGCTATCGTATACTTTAACCCGGATCTGCCATTATTGCTTAACTAAAAAACTGTAAAGAGTGTAGAAAGGTTATACCGAACGATCCGAGTCCTTCGTTCTTTAACCATCATCCCACGCTCCGTTGCGGCTGCTCCGATCTCTTCGATCTCCGATCTGCTCGTCCAGGTGGCACCACATCGACGATTCTTTAAACGGGCTCCCGCCTCTGACTCGAGGCAACTCGGTCGTCAAGTTTGCTAAAAGAGATGACCAAGAATGATGTAGAGAATGAGTAGAAGACCTTGTCTCGTTCCGTCCAAAGCTATGGATGAACGGTTAATGAAGTTTCCACTCGAATCGGGTGATGGAATGAAATGAGCTGTGAAATTCCATACACCCCAAAATCTATCATATCTATTTAGCAAATGAAACATCAAGTGAGAGTGAGTGAGAGAGGGGGAAGGGGCCGGCCATATATAGGGAGGAGGAGGGTGAGTGTAGGAGTGGGGGGTGACCACAAGAGTGTGAACACAAATAAATATCTAGTGTGAACACAAATAAATATCTAGTGTGAACACACAGTGTGAACACACAGAAAGCAACCAATGAAACAAAAACACCTCACCGCTTCTAGAACCTTCTAGAAGCATCCACACTTATCCAAAGAAAAGATAAATCCGTCTTTAACCGAATGTTAAAAGACGGCTGATAGAAAACTGGAAACTGGCAACTTCCAAAAGTGATCCTGAAACGACTTTCAGGATAACCCCGTAACTGTATAAATATACCCGCATTTGTATTACGACCGAATACAAATGCATCTGAGACAAAGATATTATATCTACTCAATATAATACTCGGATCCGGCTTAAACCAAAGCCGACCAGTATCATCTGCCCGAAATCTGACACGTGCGTAAACGCACGTGCATTTTCCGAACCCTGCCATAAAACCATACGGCCTCTATAACGTTTCGCCCGAACTTGGGAAACTGTCTGTGGAGGACTCTAATGACTCGTCAGTACCCTGGCAGTGGGTTTAACCACAAACCGTCAGCGGCACTAGCAATGCGTAACGGCTGCCCATGGACTGACCTCAAGGGATGCCGATGAGCGAACTCATCCGGAAACCCTACTGAGCCTAACAGTGATAATGTATATACAGTCCGGTCCGTTCGTCTATGAGTATCGCATATCTGCCTAGGGGGCTAGTAACGTCAGACCCCCAATAGCAGTATAAGTCGTGTCGGAGTGTAGCCCAATAACATCCTGAGATATTACTGGAGTACCTACCAGTAAATCTCCTGCCACGGCCGTGGGCTATGTGTAATGGCTCTCCTAGACACAGCACGATCTCGCCCCCAATACCGGGAGAGACGAATCCCCTGCCGATCCGCTCACGTGCCTCCATATGGCTCGGGACTGTACCCAAAAGCTACCTGTTTGCACGACTCCTTTGAGCCGTGGTAGGGTAGAAATCAAAGCACAGTGGGAACTCACATGAGACAAATGACGACCTCAGGTCGATGAACTAACCTGTACATAGGTCACCAGGGAACTGCTATCTGACGATATGTATAATACCAACTAGCAGATTCCCGGCGAGTCCTGTCCGGTGTACTCATAACCCAATGAGCACCTGTATACATCTTAGGTGATCCAACTGACACCAGTGGCTTGTGAGACCGGCCACCGCCCCTCGTCGGCGTCTCGACTGTATACACTAGTCTACTCCGGAGTATCGATGCCCTGTCTCGAAACTCCCACGACTAGGGACCACAATTAAGGATATGCGTATAAACCACCCAACTCTCACGTATATGATCGCCATCATACTGTTGGTAGTAAAGCAAGATCCTAAGGGCTCTATCAAAGTGTAACATGTAATCAGTCACCTGAACATTTACACGACTGATAAAGGCAAACCAGATAGCATACTATCATCTCGAGTAAGACTGTCCTACCGGGATAGGTCCTCCGCTATCATTGCAATCACGTACCTGCGATCCAATAATTGACTATGAGGGCACTATCTCCAACAATCTCCCACTTGCACTCAAGGCTAATTATTGCGATGTCGACTACTCACAGCCCGTGTGAAACCGAACATCCAACTCCTCTACTAATCCGTTTCACAAAGCCCGTTTGTAAAACTATTGTGTTCGAGAAATAGCCTCAGTGAGTGGATCCGCCTAGATGTTTCTTTCTATATCTCTCTGAATCTCAAGTTCGCGGAGAAAGCCATCTCCCGAATCGAGTAATACCTGTCTTAGAATATGTCTAGATATCTGATGGGACCTAGTTCATAAATGAACTCCAAATCCAAACTTCTTAGACTGTATCAATCACTGAACCTAATCAGTATACGGCACCATACCACCCACAGTATCCTCTTGGACCACCTGTCCATAATACTGTCCCTCGTCAGAGGGAAAACTAAAACTCTGACAATCACTCTGTCATCCACGTCACCTTTGAAGCCTGGAATGATAATCGTCTCCCGAAGGAGGCTGCCGTCATCAAATCCGTAGAACATCCACTTAAATTCTAAAACTGCTTCCTTATGTCTCTCCAGGATTGGATTAATACAAACTTATTGCATCTAGTGCAAAAACAACATTTACTGTGGTATTTGACATCTCATGATTGACTTAATTGCCTAAATAAGTGATCTGCCAATCATGCACATCCCTCTCCTTTTCTGTCTGTAAGACATCTTTCGAGAGGGTGACTCCATCACTTGCAGGTACATCACCATGCTAGGAGTCAACTATTCTAAAAACCATTAGAATATCTGTCAAAGTACCCACATTGGGAAACTACCCAAATCTAGATCTAAAACCATAGATCCAGAAACCAGAATGTCAAATATTATATCCATATCCTGTCTGGAGAAACAACTGTGTGACGACCACAGTACAACCGATCGTAGTATAGGAATTTTACTTCCTACTCTGTGTATGTCATCCAGATACCATGACATCACACCCTACTACCTTCTTAACAGATCCATCCCCTATTCTGATGAAGTCAAACCCATGACTGTCACATCAAAATTAGATGATCTATCTCCGCTATAACTGCTCAAGTCTATAAATAGACATAAGTATCCTGCCCACTATGCTTCCGATGCTCCCACTGACTACGACAACCCTCCTACCGGGTCTCATAGCCTGGAACAACAGTAGTGTCAAGTCTGGGTAGAAAAGAACCTCCCTATCACCGTCCTTGAGGCTACCAAGTACCTCTCGGGTGTCTGAGGTTACCCACCATATCTGCGGAGTGGCTATTGGAATGTCAAACCTGATTGAATATATAGGTCCTATTAAATTTTCCGTAATCGTTCGCGGTTCTGGAATCACTTCCAGTTCTACCATACTCCCACTACAGTTTTCTGAAAAAGTCCATTTTACTAAAACTGTGGCGAGTCAAGAACAATATCACTATTGATCTTCCAAATGATAGAATATCAACCCTCGTCATAGCCAGGGTCAACCCACAAACAGCCGTTACAGAAACGTGCCCTGAGTTATCCAGTGTCTGGTTTTAAGCATAAGCTGGACAACTCCCCGTACCTTAACATCTGTTAAGGTACGAACCATTCTATATCTAATATAGAAACTTTGGCACTTATTTAATTGGAACCATATTCAATCATGCAGCTGTCTCCAGTGCATATCAACTTAATGGAAAGAGACTAATCAGCATTACTCAACTTAGGAATCCTTCCATTTATGAGTAACCTGAAAGAGAAACAAGTTTCTCAAAATTATTACTATCATCTGAATACCAATCACAAGAATCTACATCTTCGATCTCTTTGAAGAATCCCAATACTTGTGACACCTGGTTCTCTACTTTATTCTTATACCCACAACTTCTCAAAACTTAGATCTTGTATTTTTACGAAACACTTGTCTAAAAACTAGAGAAGTCATAAGTAAACAGAACATAGCACGAGGACCTACCCCTTTGTCCTGATGGACACTTGGACAACATACAATACTCCGTATAAGTCCGCTGAGTTAAACAACTCAAAACCTGTGCGTCGTAGGTTGAAAACTGTACCCTGGCTATTTTCTCAAATATCACCAATTACAACGAATTCCGATATAATGAGGATGATCACCCAATTCCCAATAACTTACTCCCTCTCATCATCTGTAAAACCATACAGATATGAGAATGAAACCTGGTAAATACATACCCTTGGAGTAAGTATCTAATCGGGAAAACAGTTTTCTTTTAACAATGCACTGAAACATGAAAATGTTTCGTAGGGGTATCTTGGTATTCCTAGTAATACCTCTTCCATAATCCAATTCATGACTTCAACCGTATATTTTATTGCCATCTCTCCAAATCCCTTTATTTGTCTTTAGTCGTTACCTTCTGTACACCATCGTTAGGCTAAATGGTTTTCTTCCTTCCCTACCCTTCGGCACCAGCCTATGGTTTGGAAGAAGACTATCCACTAAGCATAATAGGTGTACCCTCCTAAACCAAGGAGTACTCACATCTTGAGAGAAGGTGATGATAAAAGACATCTAAATAATACCTTATTCTTTTAAAGGTGAAATAGGAGTGGCGATGAAGTACGCGGTTTGGTCGTGAATGATATCAGTTGCAATTTACTTTGCCCTCTTTCTAATCCCTTTATTTTGGTTTTACATATTACCTTCTGTACACCCTACTTAGGCTAATTGGTTTTCTTTATTCCCTACCTTTCGGCACCTGCCTATGGTTTGGAATAAGACTATCCAATAAGCGTAATAGGTGTACTCTCCTAAACCAAGGAGCCCTCGCAACCTGAGAGAAGGTGATAATAAAAGACAACTGAATAAACCAATTCTATTTCTCCTGAACCTGGATCCATCCTCGAAGAAGTCCCTTCGAGTTCGTATATAACCATACGATGGATCTATTCAATGGAAGTGGATATCCGTAGTAATACGGGTGTTCTGAGAAATTCAAAGGTTAAAAGAAGGAGTGGCAATGACTTATGCAACTCAGACAATCCAAAAGCCAGTATATTAAGAAGGTTCGGTTAACTTGGTCACTGAGTCATAGTCTAGGGTCGGTCAAAGGTCGCTGCCAAAGAGAGAGAGAAAAGAAACACTCTGCGTGCACTCTAACCTAGATCAGAATGGTTATCACTTTATCTAATCCGGAAACCTCCTACTGTCCTGTCAAATTCTCCTCCAAACCTGAAAGAAGAATCAATCGGGATCACCCGAAGAGTAAACCAACTCATCAGTGGGAATCGGGATCCAACTCTCATCGCATGATAACGTGATGGAATACATCCACGTTACTCATACTCCAGAAGGTATGCGCATACTTGGCAAGTTTCAGTTTCTTTAGAAACTCCCGATATGATTTTTGCCCCATGCTCTTATGACCTTGACTTTGGCCAAAATGCCATAAGTCGCATGCCAAGTTCTACCCGTCACTATCTTGTCAATTTGAACCCACCCGCACATGCCCCTGACTTTGGCCAATCGGCAGAACGACTGTCCCAAACCAACTCATCTATCTATGCAACAATTGAATACCCAGCAGCTACCAAACACTATGCCTTAACTTTGGCTAAAATGCATAGCTTGAATACTACTGAATACCCAAAAGAAATGACGGAGGGCTACGGCTGGTTTTTGGCGAAAAACCTTTAACGTAGTGAACTTGATATCGCTGAAGGAACCTGATAGCTTTTTAAAATATAGTGGCGAAAACCTTTTGCTAAAGAGGTCATTCCCGGTGAAGGGATCTCGGCTCTTTCCTCGTGGAATGAGGTGCAGGATATTCCACTGAATACCGCGGTGCAAAGCAACATGTAATCGACTATAGTGAAGTTATTACCCTGACGCAAACTTCTGCCCAAGGGGTCAGTCCCGGTGAAGGGATATCGGCCCTTGCCCCGTCGAATGAGGTGCAGGATATTCCACTGAATACCGCTATGCAAAACAAATGGAAACGTCTTTGTAATAACACTTTTTAAAATTGTTCCAACAACTCCAAACAGGTTTGCTTTACTTTGCATTGATCAGAATCAATGCAGTCCCATCAATCAATCACACCAGAAAAGAACGAAAATAAAATATACGTATATGCCATCCGCATTCGTCACCGGGTCCCGTCATCACCCGTTAGGTTACTTAACTAACGACAGAGCGGGGACTGGACTAGCGCGGGTGTAAAACATATACAACATCTAATAGTATATAAACTAATATACAATAATCGCTCCAGGCGTGATAATATGCAACATTACAGAAAAGTAATAAGCATCACAGAACAATACAGATAATCTGGGATCCCCGAGTTTCACAGAGCCGCTGCTGAAACCCGACGTTCCCCTGTCGTGTGGATAGCCTGTGCAATGAAACCTAGACCCCTACGGGTGCGGCAAGTTACCCGCCAAAACCTGAAGCGAGGCAGCCCCCTACAGCAAAGTAAATGGACCACCCAGCACTTCACGAAATCTGGTAATCTTGGGCACCCCTCCTTGGGTCAACCAGTACCCCCTACGAGTGCGGCGAATAGTCTGCCAATTTTAAAGTGAGGCCCCTCTGCCTTTCAAAGCCATGAGATGCAGACCCGTTGCCCCCCAGAACCCGGCTATCCGTGCACTCCGTCGCGGGGCAAAATCTAGTACAGTAATGGAAAAATAGTACAATAGGTACATCGACCGCAACCTGGTCGTGCCCCAAAAGAATATTATACAACAGGCAGTGACGGCAGTCCACATGTTGGACGCTCGCCCCGCAATATCAAATGTACAAGTAAACTCAAACTGTACTACCATTGCACACTGCTATCCACCACGACAAATCCGCAACATCACAGCACAACACAGAACATCAACGCGAATGTCACGTTCTCAAACCCGTCTAAAAGAACTATAGCAATCAGACGCGGTTTACCGATCAAATGACATTCCCGGTCGGAGATATAATGTAAGCACTGTAAACTAACATGTTTAAATATCAATCGACTAAATATCACAAAGTGGGCCCCACGAACAACTGGTGAACAGTAACAAAATCTGGGCCCAAAAGATATATACCAAAAACCCCCAAATTCCAACAGAGAAGACACAGACCAAATTTGGTGCACTGATCCCATAGAATGGCCGCGGATGGGTGGCCAAACCATGGGTTTGGCCGCGATTCCGCGGCAGATTGGTGGAATCACGTGCTCAAATTTGGTCGGTGTGCTTCTAAAACCCTGCACAACTTTCTGTGATATGTAGAATATTCATCACGACCGTGGAATCTGTCTTTTGTTATGGGGTTAAACGGAACACGGAATTCCTAGTATATTCAATATATTCATCTGTGATCTGGAATGCCTATTTTTTCGTGAGACGAATGCATATATATATTATATATCTAATAGCCGTTGTTTATGTTTTGCATCCGCGCTAGTCCATCCCCCGCTCTGGCGTTAGTTAAATAACCTAACGATGTTAGACGGGGCCCAGTGGGGAATGCGAATAGCATAAGCGTACGTTGTATTTTCGTTTCTTTTGCTGCAATGATTGGATTTAAATGATGGGACCGCATTAACAAAGATTAATGCAAGATAAAACAAACCAAAGCTTAATCGTTGGAACAATTTCTAAACCACTCGGTTTTCTTCAAAAGCAATTTGAAATGCGGAGCTTAAACCGCTCCTTTTAAAAAACTATAATGGTTCCCTCGACTATATCAAGATCACTACGTTCATGGTTTCGCCAAAACCATACGTAGTCCTCCGTCATTTCATTTGAATATTCAGTAGTATTCAAGCCATGTATTTTGACCTTCTCTAAGGCATAGTGATTGGTAGTTGCTGGGTATTCATATGTAGCATAGATAGATACGTTGGTTTGGGACAGTCGTACTACTATGTTGGCTGTTCATACCAGAATATTGCATTTTATTACCGCTCATTCAACATCCATTTTTTATATATATCGGTACTATTAACCAGTGTCTGCTCAGTATTACAGATTACAGGTATCCATGACAAAATACTGGAAATACACTTAAAATCACGGATATATCATTTGTGAGCCGACACTGCAACCAGAACCGCAAACCAACCGATACTTCATGAGTTTCTTCTTGCAACATGCATGTGTACACACTTTTTTTTGGCTAAATGGTCCAACACATACAAGTGTGAACATTAGCTTGTTGGTTCATGAACCAAGTGAAGAGGGCTGCCCATGGCATGATGACTTGGTGCAAGTAGGCATGAGTGTGATGTGGCTTTAATGCAAAAAGAGTTGATGTGATTTGAAGCTACAATTTCCATCCAAAATACCTAAGTGCATCCAAGGCCTTTAAAGACTAATCAAACAACACCAAAATGATATTTTAGAGCATATAACTCAACACACCAAGTTCGAGCATGAGCCCTCAGTTTTGGGCCAGCCACTTTCCTAGTCCATCTGAGCTCGCCGACCCCCCTGCCTCCAGTAGGTCCCATTTTCCTATGGTGCCTCTCTTGATGCCACATCAGCTCAATTTTATTGTTTGTTTATTCATCTTTTGCGCCTATAAATACAGAACAGAGGGCAAAGGAGGGGGTACTTTTTGTTTAGTTTTGTTTTAGAATTCTTGTAATTTGTAAGCTTACTTCTCTTTGTAATTCTTGAGCTCTTGCCCCTCTGTCATGAGCTTGCAACTTCTTCATAGAACTTGCAAGCTTAAGGCTTAGGTTCTTGACTTCAAGATTAGTTGTAGCTTGTTATAGTTCAATAAAATCCTCATTTCATTTCATATGTCTTGTTTTACATAATTGAACTTGTGAAATTCTTGCTCTACTTTGATCTTGCAACCTCTTAAAAGAGCTTGCAACCTTAAAGTTTGGTATTGGATTTCATATTGCATCGGGCTTTAGAACACTTGGAGATATTCGCACTTGGATTCATCGGTTCTCTCTTTATCTTTCTTTTCTTGCATCGTTCATTATGTTTCTTATTCTTGTCCTTTTTCTTTATTTTTACTTTGTGAATATGTGTGAGTAATCTATTTACTTGTTAAGGGTGGAATATGGTTAGATTGTATTTGAAGATGTTCTTTGCTAAAACTTTAAAAACCTTAAACTTTGCAATTGAAACTCCGTGCAAATCACTCGCAATTCCGCTCCGCTAGGCATCCTATACTACCACGATAGCGATGATTCCTAATCATGACCGGATTGCTAGTGTTTGGCCGAAGGCTAAAATCAAGAGATAACAATGGAAGGACAAGGGACAAGGAAGACGGATTTAGTGAAATGCCGCAAATACTGTATTTCAAGTTTCCTAATCCGCGTTGTTACCTATTGCTTTAGTGTCAATACCAAAGTTGGGGCTATAAGGATTCGGCAAACATCACCTTCATACAATCTAATTTATTACTACCTTTAACAAGTCTTTTTATACATATCCTTGTTACGACATTTAGTTTAACCAACAAAGCAAAACACGTTGTTAACTCATTAAAAAAAGCCTTAAAAACTTACCATCTCCCTGCGGACGACCCGTACTCATCACGGCTCGCTACACACGACACCGTTTTGATTACGGTACTTTCAAAACTCTTTCTAAATACGACACGGTAAAAACATAACAATCAAATGGCGCCGTTGCCGGGGAGACGGTAACTCTTTTATACTTGTAGTCTCGGGTTAATTTGTGCATATTTTGTATAAAAATTAACTTTCTAACACATTCAAATGGATAAAACCATTCTTTTTAACCAACCCAAACACAATAACATTCTTTTTTCTTCTCTGGAATTGTATTCTGCTAACACTCTGAGATTTAAAAAAATAAATCAAGTTATAAAAGTATAATGACATTACTTTACTGAGGCAACAGACAAAATTTGAGCTCATTCCCTCACACAAAAGCCGGCGACATCCCCTTAATTTCCGAGCTCGCCGGCCTTGTGGTGACATTTTTACTTTTGGTTTTTTGTGTTCCTTCAGTATTCTAATAAAATCCTATTTTTATTGTTTGATTTTTTTAATTATTTGTGTTCAGAATTTTGGCTATCCATATCGCTTTTTGGCTCAAACATCCGTATTTTTCCGACATTTGCAGATTTGACGGATTGTGAGCAGCGATCGTGCGGAACAAAGGGGGCATTTTCAAGTACAAGGGGAGTGAACACTTAGTGCCAAAGATCCGGGTAGTTGGACCCGTGCAAGCGAACCATTCGACCACTCGAAGGCAATATCTACACGGGTTTCTTAAACTCGATACTTTTTGGTACGTATTTTTCTAAACTTCCCCTTCTCAAACCCGACGCTCCAATATTCTTGCCTTTGCAGGATTCTTAGCACCATTGCCGCAAAAAGCCAAATAAAAGACTAATCGTATTTGTTGCAGTGCCACATTTAAAGTAAAAAACGAATTGATTGTTTGAAAACAAAACATTGTTGATATGCGCATTGCATCATTTAATACGGACTTAAGGGGCTCTTACACCAATCCAGATTGGGTGGGGATTTCATCACCGTTCTTAAGACCCCAGAAATCACTAATTGCATAGGTGTCACCTCAAGCTTAATAAAAAATATCTAGACTCGGCCAACTAACGACTTGTCGCGCTCAATAGGACAAAGGAAGATTATGGGCATTTGGTCGTTTATCTAAACATGAATTTTGTGGTGCCTAGGATAGACAAGTGAGGAGCTAATTTTAAAAGGCCCGTCTCACTGTGATTCGAGAGTGGAACCCTCTTAACCTCACTTGTGCTTACCTGGCCACAACTGGCTGTGAAGAGGCGATTTGAGGGTGTCACGACCCGAAAGTACGGAACATGACCGACACTTAGACTACGAAACGTCTCGAGGCGTACGTAATCTAAGTAAGCCGAAAACCCAGAAATCAAAACCAAAGAAGCAGTAGAGTGAAGGAAACCAACTAAAGCAAGTGGTTTTAATAGCATAAGCCGAATTATGCGATTTTAAAAACATCAAGTATTTTCTGAAAATTTCGGCAGGGTCTCCTTTGTAAATACCGGCCCCCAAACGGGATACAACATGAATAGTATACAAAATGAATAAAAAGGCATCCCTAAGCGGGAGCTAGCTCTTCGTCAATCGATGGTCACAACCACGCAAGCAATATAATATACAATGCCAAGGGCGAGGATCAAAACTCAAAAGGAAACTCAAAACAGCAAGAAAACCATAGAATTACAACACGCAACTCTAAGGTCGAAAGAATAAACATCACTGGTCTCTACCTCTGAAATAAATACAGGTTTGGTTGATGGAACTTCTAGATACAACAGAATAATAATATACAAGGTATAATGATGGGTACGATACACATAAACCCACCTACTAGCAAGTCACCCGAAAAGAAGCAGTGCCAGCAAAGCCGTAATGAAACCTGTACGGCAAAACCTGCAAGAACTGTGGCACAACGGGGGTGAGTTGCCAACTCGTGAATAGAATAAATCTACGGACAGGAATCGCATGTATGACGCAATCCTAGGTCATACGATCATAATATATAATCCTCAAATATAAAAGCTACAGCCTATAACAATGGCTAGGGTAAATATCTAACTCAAGTGTAATCCCATGTGTCCGTGTCAGTGCCTCAGGTAGCAATATATCATATGGATGCAGTATGAATACATGAAAACAGAATACATGAAACTGAAGAAACTGCTTTCATAACTTAGTGAGATTTTTGTATATTTAAAATGAGATATCATAATGAAATCAGTATAAACAGTGTCTAGCATCGACACAAAACAAATATCCAAATATCTCGATATCTCTGTGTCGCAATCTCTGTACCTCAATACCCCAAATATCTTTATATGTCTCAATCTCACTATCTAGGGCGCCGTCAGTCCAGACCGGCCCCTGATATCCATCTCAAGACCACGACGGTATCCTCCGAATATCCGACGCGTTGGGTAAAATCACCGGTAGGTAGTGCTCCCCTGCCAGGCTCACATCGTCATCACCACGCGCTTCTTGCCCCGGGGTACCTTACCGGGTCTACCATGTACCCTAAACGGTTCATCCGTCTCCTCGAATCGGGTCTCGAAATCCATCAGCAAATTCACGATGGACGACTCATACATCATGGGAAAACTGCGCTTTTCATTTAAAAAGAGAGAGAAGAAGTTCGTATAAGTTTTGCGGTTTTCCCCCAAATCCAGAAAATCTCACGGAATTCCGAATCCAAAACATCAATAGCACGTAAAAGAGTGAATATATGCATGAGAATCCATGAATGCGGAAAAACAATGAATAACAGTATGCATGAAGTGACAAGTAATAACTACAATGTCTAAACTGGCATATAAGGCAAGTACACTAATATCATGTCAAAACTACTATCTAACAAGGTAAGTCAAGCAATAATATTCTCTAAGTGTACGTTACATGGCAATTACCGATGAAGATATGTGTGAGCCGGCAAGTAAGTGTACGTGGTACATACGCATCATCGGTAATGGTGCTGGTGTCCTAACAGCATGATATCAATAATGGAATATGAATCACAATAAGTATGCAATGCGGAGCAACAGCAATAATGAATGGGAGATAAATACCAGATACAAAGATAACAAATCTATATTTAATATAAATCTAGTCTAACAACTACACTAAACTAAAGGGCTAAGGTAACTGGCTACTGAAAGTAAGGAAACCGCCTAATCTCTGAGTCGATGCATATACCTACATGTATATGTTAGTCGGTGATCCTGCCTCAATAATATCACATCCGATACCATATCTATAATCAGACATTCCCAAGTCAAGAGTGCGGATCAAACATCAATATATAGCTCGTAAGTACATCCGTCGTACGGCATCCCCAAATCTGGGTACAGGTCAGTATCACATTCATCAAATTAATCATTTGGTATCCTCTTTATCAAAGATCATAATCCGGGGTACTGATCTACGTCTAGTACAATTCTAATATCATCAATCTAATCATGATCTGACAGTTGATCTACAGCCTCATACAAACCGATATCATCATCATATATCGTCATAAAGAGGTATACATCGCCTAATGCGACCTATTATGAATATCTTAACATATCTTATCTCATATCACGATCACATGTCAACCATTCATTGTATAACACTATTCACATGTATCGTCGTCCCAAGATCCACTATAACATCAGGACGTATCTCAAGCACGAATCCTGCCGTATCACCATTCTCGCGGTCTCAATCAAATCTTATCGACTCATCTCAAAACCCAAATACTATCCTTAAATCCAGTATGTGAACATATAGTCCCATACCCATGTGAACACATAACAATATAACCCCATATAAGCACATATGAAAGAAGAATGTATGCAAATATGGGTGTGTGTGTGTAAATGTGGTGCAACCTCTACTCTAGGGTCTCGCAACACTAAACCTATCCAATCACACATAAAATCTATCTTTATCATCAATAAACTCAATAATATATAATCAATATATATATGTGTGTATACGTATTCATGTACATCACCACGAACTATGCGGGTGCTATACGCCATCCACCTGACTTCTCCCCGTAGATATAAATCTACCCACCTGGTGCTTACTCGCCGGTGCCGACGTCGCCACGCTCTTTCTTGTCGTCTCGAAGTCTACATGGGGTACCTACATATCATAACGCACCGTATCGCATTAAAATCCGACTCATGTCCAAAACGACACACGAATCCCACACAGGTCAAAACCTATGGTTGTTTTCACAAATCAACCCAAAAACCCTCGACTTCGGCGTACAAACGCCAAACCATCGAGAAAAACCCAAACGCACCCATTTGCGCACTCACAAACACTAATTATAAAATGAAATAGGTTAGAATTCACAAAAACTCCAAATTCACTTTAAAAACTATTTTTCCGAAAACCTACCAAGCAAAATTTACCGTTTTAATACAACGTTTGATGTTTTAACAATTTTAATGGCCATAATACTTATTAAACAACTTAAATAAGCCATACAAACCATTTCTACAATTTAATTTCACCAAACTATATACGTTAAAAAAAACTAGTTTGCAATTTTAACTAATTTCGGCCATTTTATAGCAAAAATGCACATACACAATCTAGCTAGGATTTGTATGGTCTAAAACATTAAACTACATTTTAAAATGTTAATGAAGTTATGAAAAACCTAATTACAATTTTCTCTTAAACAAATTCATGGTTTACAAAAAACTAGTTAGCAATATAGCTTAATTATTACAAATTTAATTTAACAAAAATGCAAAGTAGCAGCTAGATTAATTTTATCAAGCAATTACATGTTAATCTACCCATCACAACCACAATCCAATACTCAAACCCTAACCTTCATTCAAAACCATCCACTTGAAATTTCAAACTTGAATTCAAAACCCCTTTTTGTTTTTTAAAACACCTGATTAAGCTTGATTTAAACATTCAATTAACAACTAACAAATATGGATGAATCTTTCTACCTCATGATCAAGAGATCAACATGAAGATCATAGCCTCCAAAATGCCAAATTTCCTACAAGATCCTTGCTAGCTCGGGCAAAGAAATAATGGGTAGAGATTGGATTTGGTGTTTATGGGGTTTTTGATTTGGATTTTGGATGAAAACACTTTAGGGTTTTGCAAGAAATGAAGGAGAACAAAAGAAATGGGGCTGCTGCAAATTTTTGGCCGAGGGATGGGAGTGTGGGTGTGGGTGTGGGGAGAGAAAATGTCAAAGTCAAAGAAACCCAAGGTCAAAGCCCATACTTATATATTCTTTTATTCTTTCATTTCCTTTTCTTCTCTTGTTTTCTTTTCAAACTAAACTCGAAGTGTGAGATGTGTGGGTGTGGGGCTGCGATGGGCTCGGCCATTGATGGCAAGTGGGGGGGGGTGTGAGTGTGGAGTGAAGGAAAATGATAAATGTTATACCCCAAATTTCCATTTATACTAAATTCACTATTTAAGCCTTTTTCTTCGATATTTTCTACCACCGTTTAACAACTTCATTTCATTTCAAAAACCACATGTTAAAATTTTGTTTAATGTGTTATGATGCACAAAATTTGTTCCAACCCATTCCAATTTGTAATTTTCCCTAATTAAATGTATTAGTGACGGCTTAAAATAATATTAAAATAATTAATTTCGGAAATTTTTTTAGAAAATTAGAAATTTTACCAGTGGCTCAAAAAACACCAAATACTAGCAATTACATAGCTAGAATATGTATATTTAATTTTATAATAAAAATATTTGTATTTTGACTTTTTACATAAAACCCCCTTATTTTACCGATTATTCCGAAATTTTACCGAAACGATTTTCAAAACGTTACAATCTTCCCCCCTAAAGAAATTCGGTCCCCGAATTTAAATTAAAACTCTCCCCAAATTCTAAAACATCTAAGCAAAACCATCAAGTCGTCGGGGCTCCGAAATCATAAATACATAAAACAAATCGTAGCGCGGCGCATGCGCATGAAATATGAGCATATAACTTAAAATCAAAACTCCATCCAGCATCCCGCAATCATCGGAGTCATGGTGAAGACATAATGTCTAAATCCAAAATGAAAATCAATATGATATACATCATTAAAACATCTGGAAGCAATGCATGCCAAATCTTCTTCAAATCGCTGTGCGATGCTCGCAGCACTGCACAGTGGCGGACGTCTATTGTAAAAAAATAACTACATATATATATATATATATATATATATATATCCTTTGTTTAATATGCACGTTCCGCCGTTTTGGAAACAATTTAGAAGGGTTTCCTTGTTTTGAACGTTTCGTGTCATATCGGACACATAAGTAAATACTGAGACTATAGCTCGTTTTTTGGAAATCCCTTCGATAACTATCAATGCATGCAAAATATATTCAGGTACTGTTCTCTGACCAGTCCTGCTCAGTACGAGAACACATAGCGAATATCATAAAAACGTACTGCTCCATAAGAAATCAATCCCAAAATATGCATATGAATACTACGTGCGTCTGGTGCACACGGAAATCAAAATCCATGAATGTGCCATACATGCGGACAGAAACAATATCTAAGTGCATCGGGTGTGCACGAAACATCTGTCAAAGGCAACGTGTGTGCCTGACAGCATAAACAGGTGCATCTGACATGCACGAAGAATCTCGATTTAGTGCATCTGGTGTGCACCAAAATTGCATCTCAAAACATGCGCCCAACATGCGCGAAAACCCAAATCAGGTGCATCCATCATGCACGAAATCATGAAATCCAATATCAAGCGCCGAACATGTGCAAAATCCAATCAGGTGCACAAGGTGCATAAAACAAATATCGAACATCACAATCGAAGTCGAAGTCCAGTGCATCTAAGTGCACAAAATGCGAATCACTGCACTGCAAGCATATGTGAACTATACCGAGTGCAAGAACTAAATCGTGTGCGTACATATGCACAAAATCAACTCAACTGTATGAAACCCATAAAATCATAAACATGAGAAACCAAGGCACGAAAACGATATCAAGTGCAACAACTATGCAAAAATCGAAAATACTCAGTAGGTGCAACCATGGTGCATGAAAACAAATATCATGAAACTCAATCATCAAAATCAATCATGCGTTTAGATCGCCCAAAATACCGAAATCAAGTATAGCGGAATAGTCCCGCTCAAGCACATCCTCAAGAATCTCTAGCCAACTGTCGTGGTCACTCATAGCATGTCTCGTCAATGATCATGAACTCTGGTCTACTGGTGTGCGTAACATGTCCACTCCTGGATCCAAGTCTTCTCGTAATTTATTCCAGAAAGGTCCTGTCGAGATCTCTCCCAAATCTCGTCTCTGCCGAACTGTCCGGAAGTCATTGTCCTTTACTATATCTGTTTCTTGTTCCGGAACGGCTGCATACTCATCGCGACTCCTTTTGGAAGGTATATCCAAGCACAATGCCTCAGCATGCGTATCGCATCTCTGATGTCGGCGGAGTGGAACGTTATCTTATCCAGATCTTGTACGGACCTCTTACTCCACTTTTCTCTAATGTCGACTGCTTCGGACTCGTCTCGTCATGGCTGTATGGACTGAGCTCTAACGGCTATCCTCGTATCTGGAGTCTCCCAAGAAATGTATCTCACCACCTAGCATCCGAATGAAGTCGAACCATCCGATCGATTCGTCAAAACCTCATAATCCCCCAAGAGCTCAACATCTTGGGTACAGTTTAACAGTATCGAGTACATACCACAGCATCGATGGTCCAGCCGTAGAAGGGCAAACCCAAGCCTCACTAATGGCGCCGCGGAACTGCCGCAAACCCTAAGGTTCAAAGGCTTTCACACAGTCATTAAGTCGAGTTAGGATTTCATTCTTCTAGAGGGTCCATAGAATTGCCTGCATGCTCTTCCGAATATTTTAAACTTGGAATAATAGGTTTTTGACATTCGATCGTCTCTGTCGACTTTCAACATCTCCGTGTGAAGTCGTCTCTAGCTGGAATCAATCTATCTGATGACCTCGCATCGGGGTAGCGAACGAATCACATGTCCTAGTCATTCATCCTCAGCGACTAGCGACCTTCTCTCATCCCTTAGTACAACTCGTACTGCAGTAGCTCCAACATCTGTGGCGATATCTCATCGTTCGCAGCAACAACTGGCTCACTCGTCTGTACGCTGAACAGTGCCTCAATCATCATGAATAAGCAATACGCCAACGGTCATTAAAATCTGGCCGGCCTCTATCATTGGCTCAATCCTTTGGTGCTGATCTGCACGTCCGAGTAATCTTATACAGCGATCCACCAAATGCTCATGGCGCGAAAACACAATAAAAAGACACATCTCTGCAATCGTGTGTCGCCGAAATCACGCCCTGGTCAGTCCTCGTTCGTAACGAGCTCGTGCTGACCGCAACTCTAGCCGTAGCTCTCCCTGCCCGTAATCGTGGCAACAAAACCATAACTGAAACCGATAAGGCTAAATCAGGAATGCATATAATACTGAACAAAGAAATGCATATCCTAAGGCTTTTAAGTGGAGTAGCGTATCGTAAGTATGCCGCGGAATATACCCACGGTACGTCACACTACTTTAGTCACCTATTCCATCAACCAAGGGTCATCCTACGCTCCGAAGGTAAAACCTAACGCTCTGATACCAAGTTTGTCACGACCCGAAAGTACGGAACATGACCGGAACTTAGACTACGAAACATCTCGAGGCGTACGTAATCTAAGTAAGCCGAAAACCCAGAAATCAAAACCAAAGAAGCAGTAGAGTGAAGGAAACCAACTAAAGCAAGTAGTTTTAATAGCATAATCCGAATTATGCGATTTAAAAAAACATCAAGTATTTTCTGAAAATTTCGGCAGAGTTTCCTTTGTAAATACTGGCCCCCAAACGGGATACAACATGAATAGTATACGAAATGAATAAAAAGAAATCCCCAAGTGGGAGCTAGCTCTTCGTCAATCGACGGTCACAACCACGCAAGCAATATAATATACAACGCCAAGGGCGAGGATCAAAACTCAAAAGGAAACTCAAAACAACAAGAAAACCATAGAATTACAACACGTGACTCTAAGATCGATAGAATAAACATCACTGGTCTCTATCTCTGAAATAAATACATGTTTTGTTGATGGAACTTCTAGATACAACAGAATAACAATATACAAGGTATAATAATGGGTACGATACAAATAAACCCACCTATTAGCAAGTCACCCGAAAAGAAGCAGTGCCAGCAAAGCCGTAATGAAACCTGTACGGCAAAACCTGCAAGAACTGTGGCACAACGGTGGTGAGTTGCTAACTCGTGAATAGAATACATCTACGAACAGGAATCACATGTATGACACAATCCTAGCTCATATGATCATAATATATAATCCTCAAATATAAAACCTGCAGCCTATAACAGTGGCTAGGGTAAATATCCAATCCAAGTGTAATCCCATGTGCCCGTGTCAGTGCCTTAGGTAGCAATATATCATATGGATGCGGTATGAATGCATGAAAAAAGAATACATGAAACTGAAGAAACTGCTTTCATAACTTAGTGAGATTTTTGTATATTTAAAATGAGGTATCATAATGAAATCAGCATAAACAGTGTCTAGCATCGACACAAAACAAATATCCAAATATCTCGATATCTCTGTGTCGCAATCTCTGTACCTCAATACCCCAAATATCTCTATATGTCTCAATCTCACTATCTAGGGCGCCGTCAGTCCAGACCGGCCCCTAATATCCATCTCAAGACCACGATGGTATCCTCCGGATATCCGACGCGTTGGGTAAAATCACCGGTAGGTAGTGCTCCCCTGCCAGGCTCACATCGTCATCACCACGCGCTTCTTGCCCAGGGGTACCTTACCGGGTCCACCATGTACCCGAAACGGTTCATCCGTCTCCTCGAATCGGGTCTCGAAATCCATCAGCAAACTCATGATGGACGACTCATACATCATGGGAAAACCGCGCTTTTCATTTAAAAAGAGAGAGAAGAAGTTTGTATAAGTTTTGCGGTTTTCCCCCAAATCCAGAAAATCTCATGGAAATCCGAATCCAAAACCTCAATAGCATGTAAAATAGTGAATATATGCATGAGAATCCACGAATGCGGCATAGCAATGAATAACAGTATGTATGAAGTGACAAGTAATAACTACAATGTCTAAACTGGCATATAAGGCAAGTACACTAATATCATGTCAAAACTACTATCTAACATGCTAAGTCAAGCAATAATATTCTCTAAGTGTACGTGACATAGCAATTACCGATGAAGATGTGTGTGAGCCGGCAAGTAAGTGTACGTGGTACATACGCATCATCGGTAATGGTGCTGGTGTCCTAACACCATGATATCAATAATGGAATATGAATCACAATAAGTATGCGATGAGGAGCAACAGCAATAATGAGCGGGAGCTAAATACCAGACATAAAGATAACAAATCTATATTTAATATAAATCTAGTCTAACAACTACACTAAACTAAAGGGCTAAGGTAACTGGCTACTGAAGGTAAAGAAACCGCCTAACCTCTGAGTCGATGCATATACCTACATGTATATGTTAGTCGGTGATCCTGCCTCAATAATATCACATCCGATACCATATCTATAATCAAACATTCCCAAGTCAAGAGTTCGAATCAAACATCATTATATAGCTCGTAAGTAAATCCGTCGTACAGCATCCCCAAATCTGGGTACAGGTCAGTATCACATTCATCAAATTAATCATTTGGTATCCTCTTTATCAAAGATCATAATCCGGGGTACTGATCTACGTCTAGTTCAATACTAATATCATCAATCAAATCATGATCTGACTGCTGATCTACAGCCTCATACAAACCGATATCATCATCATATATCGTCACAAAGAGGTATACATCGCCTAATGCGACCTATTATGAATATCTTAACATATCTTATCTCATATCACGATCACATGTCAACCATTCAATGTATAACACTATTCACATGTATCATCGTCCCAAGATCCGCGATAACATCAGGATGTATCTCAAGCACGAATCCCGCCATATCACCGTTCTCGCGGTCTCAATCAAATCTTATCGACTCATCTCAAAACCCAAATGCTATCCTCAAATCCAGTATGTGAACACATAGTCCCATACCCATGTGAACACATAACAATATAACCCCATATAAGCACATATGAAAGAAGAATGTATTCAAGTATGGGTGTGTGTGTAAATGTGGTACAACCTCTACTCTAGGGTCTCGCAACACTAAACCTATCCAATCACACCTAAAATATATCTTTATCATCAATAAACTAAACAATATATAATCAATATATTTGTGTGTATGCATATTCGTATACATCACCACGAACTGCGGGGGTGCTATACGCCACCACCCGACTTCTCCCCGTAGATATAAATCTACTCACCTGGTCCTTGCTCGCCGGTGCCGACGTCGCCACGTGCTTGCTTGTCGTCTCGAAGTCCACATGGGTTACCTACATATCATAACGCACCGTATCGCATTAAAATCCGACTCATATCCAAAACGACACACGGATCCCACATAGGTCAAAACCTATGGTTGCTTTCACAAATCAACCCAAAAACCCTCGACGTCGGCGTACAAACGCCAAACTATTGAGAAAAACCCAAACGCACCCATTTGCGCACTCACAAACACTAATTATAAAATGAAATAGGTTAGAATTCACAAAAACCCCAAATTCACTTTAAAAGCTATTTTTCCGAAAACCTAGCAAGCAAAATTTACCGTTTTAATACAACGTTTGATGTTTTAACAATTCTAATGGCCATAATACTTATTAAACAACTTAAATAAGCTATACAAACCATTTCCACAATTTAATTTCACCAAACTATATATGTTCAAAAAAACTAGTTTGCAATTTTAACTAATTTCGACCATTTTATAGTAAAAATGCACATACACAATCTAGCTTGGATTTGCATGATCTAAAGCATTAAACTACATTTTAAAATGTTAATGAAGTCATGAAAAACCTAATTACATTTTTTCTCTTAAACAAATTCATGGTTTACAAAAAACTAGTTAGCAATATTACTTAATTATTACAAATTCAAATTAACAAAAATGCAAACTAGCAACTAGATTAATTTTAGCAAGAAATTTCATGTTAATCTACCCATCACAACCACAACCAATACTCAAACCCTAACCTTCATTCAAAACCATCCACTTGAAATTTCAAACCTGAATTCAAAACCCCTTTTTGTTTTTTTAAAACACCTAATTAAGCTTGATTTAAACATTCAATTAACAACTAACAAATATGGATGAATCTTTATACCTCATGATCAAGAGATCAACATGAAGATCATAGCCTCCAAAATGCCAAATTTCCTCCAAGATCCATGCTAGCTTGGGCAAAGAAATAATGGGTAGAGATTGGATTTGGAGTTTATGGGGTTTTTGATTTGGATTTTGGATGAAAACACTTTGGGGTTTTGCAAGAAATGAAGGAGAACAAAAGAAATGGGGATGCTGCAAATTTTCGGCTGAGGGATGGGAGTGTGGGTGTGGGTGTGGGGAGAGAAAATGTCAAAGTCAAAGAAACCCAAGGTCAAAGCCCATACTTATATATTCTTTTATTCTTTCATTTCCTTTTCTTCTCTTGTTTTCTTTTCAGACTAAACTAGAAGTGTGAGATGTATGGGTGTGGGGCTGCCATGGGCTCGGCCAATGATGGCAAGTGGGGGGGTGTGAGTGTGGGGTGAAGGAAAATGATAAATGTTATACCCCAAATTTCCATTTACACTAAATTCGCTATTTAAGCCTTTTTCTTTGATATTTTCTAACACCTTTTAACAACCTCCTTTCATTTCAAAAACCACATGTTAAAATTTTGTTTAATGTGTTATGATGCACAAAATTTGTTTCAACCCATTCCAATTTGTAATTTTTCCTAATTAAATGTATTAGTGACGGCTTAAAATAATATGAAAATAATTAATTTAGGAAAAATTTTCAGAAAATTAGAAATTTTACCAGTGGCTCAATAAACACCAAATACTAGCAATTACATAGCTAGAATATGTATATTTAATTTTATAATAAAAAGATTTGTATTTTGACTTTTACAGAAAACTCTCTTATTTTACCGATTTTTCCGAAATTTCACCGAAACGATTTTCAAAACGTTACAGTGGGTTATCTCACAATTTGTCATTTTGGAACAGTTAGGAGCATTTCTAGTTGACTTAGAGGACCCTAGTCTAGGTGTTTACTGTTGGGTATAATGCCCTCAGAGTCAATTATTGGATCACAGGCATGTGATTGCAATGATTGAGAGAGGACCTATACTGGTAGGACAGTCTTACTCAAGATGATAAGATGCTATTTGGTTTATCTTTATCATCATGTACTGTTTGAGGTGACCTTACAGGTCACTATTACACGTTGATAGAGCCCTTAGGATTCTTGCTTGACGGCCGGCAGTATGATGGCGATCATATACGTGGGAGCCGTGGTCTATAAGCATATCCTTAAAAGGTCCCTAGTCGTGGGAGTTTTCGAGACAGGGCATCGATACTCCAGAGTAGACTAGTGTATACAGTCGAGACCCCGACGAGGGGCGGTGGCCGGTCTCACAAGCCACTGGTGTCAGTTGGTTCACCTAAGATGTATACAGGTGCTCATTGGGTTATGAGTACACCGGACAGGACTCGCCGGGAATATGCTAGTTGGTCTTATACCAGACGTCAGATAGCAGTTCCCTGGTGACATGTGCACAGATTAGTTCATCGACCTGAGATCATCATTTGTCTCGTGTGAGTTCCCACTGTACTTTGATTACTACCTTACCACGGCTCAATGGAGTCGTGCAAACAAGTTTTAGTTGGGTACAGTCCAGAGCCACATGGAGGCAGTGAGTGGATCTTCAGGGGTTCGTCTCTCCCGGTATTGGGGGTGAGGTCGCATTGTGTCTAGGAGAACCATTACACAAAGTCCTTGGCCATGACAGGAGATTTACTGGTATGTATTTCAGTAATATCTCAGGGTGTTCTAGGCTACACTTCGACACGACTTGTATCGCTTTTGGGGTCTGACTTTTACCAACCCCCTAGGCCCGCCATGCGATACTCATAGACGAATGGACCGGACTGTACGGATATTTTCACTGACAGGCTCAGTAGGGTGTCAGGATGAGTTCGCTCATCGACGACCCTTTTGTTAGTTATATGTATGCCCTAGAGGCCATTATTGTACATTGGATGTATATTGTAGTGGATGCTGGGACATATATAGGTAGGACTTTCTTGCTTGACATGATAGTACGCTATCTGGTTGCTCTTTATCTTAACATGTATACTTTTTGTCTCTCTGTTACATGTTGATAAATCCCTTAGGATGTGTACTCGACTTCCAGGAATATGATGTAGATCATACTAGTGGGGCCTGGGTAGTCCATGAGTACATCCTTCAATGTTCCTAGTCGTGGGAATATCGAGACGGGGCATCGATATTCCAGTGTAGACTAGCGTATATCTTCTCGACCCATGTGATGGGCGATGGATGATCCCATATCCATTTGTGTTTGACATCAGAGATGGTATGCGGGTGCTCAGTGGAGACTGGGTACACTGAACGGACTCGCCGAGAACTCCCAGATGGTATTATACCTCACGTCAGATGGCAGTTCTCTGGTGACACTGGTACAGCTTAGTCTGTTGACCCGAGATCGTCATAGAGTCTTATGTGTCTCCCACTGTGCTTCGATTTCCACCCTACCACGGCTCTACTGAGTCGTGCAAATGGGTGGTTTTTGGGTACAGTCCCGATTCACATGGAGGCAATGAGCGATAGGAGGGGATTCGTCTCTCCCGGTATTGGGGGTTGATGTTGTGCTATGCTCGACTGGCCATAACTGGAAATCCCTAGCCAGGGTTGCAGTGATTTACTGGTAAGAGTTATCAGTAGTTTCACGCTTGTTTTGGACCTTACATCGGCATGACTTATCAAGCTATTGGGGTCTGACGTTTACCACCCCTAGGCGAGATATGCGACATATCAGACGAACAGACCGGACTGTACGGTAAGTGTTGCTGGTTGGATTCACAGGAGTGTGAGCGGGCTTACTCGTGGATCTTCTGATCGCTCAATATCCGGGTGGCCATTACGTTTATCAGACCGCTTGCGGCTTGTGGGTGTTTGATATGATCATCACCTGCTGCCGGCGTATTGACGAGTCTTTAGAGTCCTACACAGAGGTTTCCTGGCTCAAGCGAAACGAAATAGGAGCGCATATGAGATATGTGCGGGACCGAGAATAATACCAGTATGTGATACTGAATTCTATTCTCGCGATTTGTATCTTCGGACGGTTATATAAGATATAGCCTGGTTACCGAATCAAATGTTGATTCGATATATTGATACACTTGATATTAGTCGGTTATATGCTATATGACCGGATCATTAAATCAAGTGTTGATTTAATGATTTAATGTATAATTATATATTTGATATATTACTTTACATTAACTAGTATTTGTTCACTTAAGATGGATTTTCTCACTTGATGTGCACATTGTATATATGATATATGTTTATGCACTAGCTTGTATCATGTTTGATGATACATGCAAACTTGGGTGTGTGTATGCTATACACCATGTTTAGATAATGGTTAAGGTTTCATTTGTTTTATTTCATTTATTTTTGGCAAAAATGAAATGGTGGCTAACATTGTTTTTTGCTTTAAGCTTCATAAAGTTTCTTAGCATTATCTACCATTTTGTTTTATCCTAAACCTAACCATTACCTAAACCCTAGTTTATTCTCTACATGAGTTTACTAACCCATGGTTGCTATATGATAAGCAACACTTGAATTTTCTTTCCAAGATAATTCACTTTCTTTTCTTCTTCTTCATCTTCTTCATGAGTTGAAGAATGCTTACTAGAAAATTCCAAGTGATGAATCCAAGTGATAAATCCAAATCCAAAGTGAACCCACTTCCTATTTCTTCATCCTCTACCACTTGTCATGTTGTATAGGGTGTTATCTTCACAAGGTTCATGACCAAGTGAAGGTGGTGCTTGAGTTTGAGTCGTCTCGACGTAGATCATCTTCGGCATCGAAGTCAACGACCTAGCCCGCCCATTTCTCCGATGAAACCGACGCTAGAGTCCGCAATTCCTTTGATCGCAGCGGAGGGACGTCATCACGGAGCTATAGAGGTGGAGGACCGGATCTACAAAGGTTGTAGTCTCTTTCATTTAGCAATAAAGTTGTTTGCTTGCATGTTTCGCCTTACCTCTAGTTAACGATCTAGCATTAGGGTTTCTCGACACATGTAAAATTTGATTTTGGCATGGTTGATCAGTTGTGGAACCTCTTGAGTGTGCCTAGGAACCCTACAGTGGTATCAGTGCCTAGCTAGAGCCTTAGGCGATGAGTAGACGAAGTTAGAAACCCGATCGAACCCCGAAACCCTAAAAATAACCCTTCTCTATATATTTTTCAAAACTGTGGAATTTTGTCAATTAAAAATGTCCAAAAAATTCAGTAGGGAATTGTAGGAGTTACTGTGCAGCACGTGACCCCAACTCGACCAAAGCGCCGCGGAACCGCGGCCCCACCCTGGCTTGTGCGGCGGTTCCGCGGCCATATTGGTGAGTTAGGCCACGGGGTTTGCACAGTAATTTTTTTTTGGAATTGCTGTGTTTTCTGGGAATTTTTAAATCTTACTCAAGAGTTGAGTTTTCTGGGTTGTATTGGGAGTTCGTAGATTCGATCGGATTGTCTAATTTTGTCTATGTGTTTTTCCGGGTAATTTAGAACATGTTAAAAAGTTCGACCGGATATAAATAGCCACTTTTTCCCCTGCTGGGAAATTTCCAATTGTTGGATTTTTCTGTAGTTTAATAACGTTCTAAGTAATGCAAGTAACGCGATGGACCCTCTAAAAGACAACAAATCTTAACTCGATTATGTGACCGTCTTGAACTGCCCTTTGAACCTTAGGGTTTGGGGCAGTACGGCATGCCACATGTAAGGCGTTGGCTTGACCCTTCTACGGCTGGACCGTTGGTACTGTGGCATGAAGTGAATGTTTTTTAAACTTATTTCATGTGTTGAGCTGTTTCGGGAAAACTTGGGTTTTTGATTGTTCGATCGGAAAATTTAACATTTTCTATTTATCTGGAATGTGATACAACATTTGGAATTCACAAATAGTTATGAGATAACTGAATGGATGTTATAAACATAGCACTTTAGTCTCACTTGAACGGCTGCCACGGGATTTTGATGTGATCGAAACTCCGTCGCAATCACGTTGCGTACATGGATACTCGCCAGTAAACTTAATAGATAGCCACGCCCCATAGCCCCGACCAAGTGCTGTAGGAGAACCCCGTCGCCAAAAGCATCCGTTCGGGTGCTCGCGGCAGCGGTGTTCCGCCTTGGTGCACTTCATCGACGGCATCGGGGGTGCGGCCGTCTACTAAACTTTGCGACGAGCATTCGATCAGGATGTCGGGAATATTGTTGAATTGCCCGACTTGATATTGAAAAGAGTTTTCGATAAATGAGACTAAAATGCGGGGTTTATAATTGTTAGGCATACGATGTCTAAGGAATTCATTTGATTAGGCATGCGATGTCTAAAGAGGTTGCGGATTCCAACTGTTGTAGTTTTACACTTTCTTTTCTGCGACCGTAAGTGTAATATGTGATATCGCCGGTTTCGTTGCTATATGTCAACGACAATTGGGATGGGCATATTTACTTACGTTGATGACATGTGATGTTATGTGTTGCTGGATATGTTATATTGGATCGTCGTGTTTGAATAGCCGGGTTTTTTTATGTGAGATGAGTGTTTTTCATTTTCATTCATGTAAAAACTTGTATGTAATATTCTTTTATTGGGGCACTTCCAGGTTGCGGAAGATGTCACCGTTGATGTATATTATTTACTTTTCCGCATTAGGATAGACCCAAGGAGGGGAGCACAAGTAACCGGGTTCTAGGGTCCAGTGGGAGACCATCTCGAGCAGTCGAGTCCGGGTCTCCTAACCCTAGAATTGGTAGGGTTGCTTGCCGCTCTCGTAGGGGTCTAGGGGTGTGGGATTGGCTATTCATCACGACCGTGGAATCCGTGTTTTATTCAGGCTCAAAATAAAACACGGACGTCCTAGTATATCCAATATTTCATATGATATTTGCTGCTGCGTTATCTGTGATGTGATCATGTGATATGTTCAGATAGATATTATATATAGTATATATGATATATTATATAGACGTTGCTTATGTTTTACACCCGCGCTAGCCCAGCCTCGCTCTGGCGTTAGTTACCAAACCTAACGATGCATACGGGACATCGAGGCGAATGCGGATGGCATAAGCGTACGTTATATTTATCTGTGATGTTTAGGTGGACTTAAATAATGGGACTTCATAAATGTGATTAATGAAAGAAAATAAACCTAAAAGATGTTGTGGAATCGAATTTCAAAATAAAACAGGTAGCTACAGTTCTTGCTTTGCACAGTGGTATATATGATATATCCTGCACCTTATTCGATGAGGAAAGGGCCGACGATCCCTTCACCGGGAGTGACCCCTTTAGCAATTACTGGCAGATGCTACAACCCTCGGTTTGTCTTTTGATTGCTTCTATAGTTTTTGATTTGCACAGTGGTATATGTGATATATCCTGCACCTTATTCGATGAGGAAAGGGCCGACGATCCCTTCACCGGGAGTGACCCCTTTAGCAAAACTAGAAAAGCTTCAAAAACACTCCATTTAAAAACCATTTGATTCCGCAACGAGATCAAGTTCAAAGCGTTAAAGGTTTTCTTAAAAACCATCCGCAACCCTCCGTCATTTTAGGAAGTAGAGTACTTAGTATTCGTGCTGTGTTTGTTGACCATAGTCAAGGCACAGTGTACGGTAGCTAAGTGATGTCTTCCTACACCGCATATGATGCGATTAGTTAGGACAGTCGCGTGACTTTGTTGACCTTAGTTAAGGGTCATGTGGGTGGGTCTAATTAATCACGAAATGACGGGTAGAACTTGACTAGTGCTTATGATATGTCGACCATAGTTAAGGTCATAAGTGCTAGGGGTAAAAACCTTTATCGGGAGTTTCAAGTGTTGAAATTTGCAATGAGATTGCATACCTTCTATATGATAATTGGATCCCGATACCCACTGCGAGTAATTGTTACTCCTGTGAGAGTTTTGCACTTTACAATTAGCCGATCAAGTAGGTGTCTAGAAAGGTGTCAACGGGGTTACGCCTCTGGGAAAACGAGGTTTACTTTAATTAGGTCCGTGCGAAAGCACGGGGAACCTCCCTCAAAGTACCGACACTGGCCTTGCCGAAAGATTGGTGAACTTGTAGAGTGTAATTAATCCCGGCTAGTCTCTCCTTTTAAGATTTGAAGGAATATTTGATAAAAATAGTGGGAGCCATCCTGATTAGATAAAATAAATAACCAATCTAATCTTGCAAGAGCGCACGCAGAGTGTTTTCTTCTCTCTCTCTCTCTAGGTAACGACCATATCACGCCTTAATCAAGATAATAATATGGATGTATTGACCGAACCCGCTTGTTATACTGAGCTGGGGAACGTTGGTCCCGCTCCGACTTATAATTGTTATAAGACCGAACAGGAAATAGGGGAATACCAGAATTCCCGTGCCGCTGAAACGAAGAAAGTGCTTGAGATGCATCTCCTTCGGGTATGTTCATTACAAAGAACTGTTTCTCAGTATCCTCTACATCCTGGGTATTTGATACCGGATCAGGATCCCGCAAATGTAATCCGTTACATGGGCTGCAGAAAGGTAGAGAACTGAGAACGGGTGATAAGTTTAATGAGACAGAAAATGGTGCAAGTGTTGCAGCCAAGTCTGTTGGTCACTGTCACCCTATATTACAAATACATTGATTCTGAACAAATGCTATTAGATACCGAACCTGATATACAAAATCATATCAGTCTCTTTATTAGTAAAGAAAGGATATAATTTTGTATTGTTGAATATTGTTTTGAACATTTCAAAAGTTGATCGGTTCAGGCACGTTATCTAAAACCATTGACGTTCTAAATCAAACTACAGTGCCTAGTATACAGAACACACACAAGAGGAAGTGTTCAGAAATGAACGGATCCTTCTTGAGGCATTGTAGACTAGGTCATATCAATGTGACCCGACTAGCTTAAGTTACATTTTAGATGCATATTTAAATTAGTTTGGATTTACATCTTATGAAACTTGCCAGTCATGTCACAAAGATTAGATGACCATAGCTCTGTTTATTGGAAACAGAGAAAGAGTTAGTGAACTCTTGGGACTGATACATAGTGATGTATGAAAGGTCCCCTGTCTACACATTTCAGGACCGGTTCTTTATACTTCATTACATTCTCTGATGATCTCTCAAGATTCAGCCATATGTTCCTGTTGAAACATAAGTCCGAAGTTTTTGATATATTCACAGAATATAAGTTAGAAGTAGAGAACTAAAAACCGGGTATATGTATTATGTCCTATGATAAGATCAGGGAGGAGAATACTTGTGCATGGAATTCTTGGACTATTCTGAAGGAGAATGAGATTCTCTCTCTCAGCATTACTCCTCCTTATACACCATAGCACGTTGGTATATCGAGGCGGAGCAATCGCACCATATTAAATATGGTGTGCTCTATGATGAGTATTATTAAGTTACCTATTTCCTTTTAGGGGCTGTGCACTTAAGAAGCTGCATACCTATTGAATTAGGTTCGAATCAGTTCACTGCCTACCACTCCATATAAGATATGGTATGGGAAGAGCCTATCTCTTAAGTAAGTTAAGATTTGGGATTGTCCGGCCTATGTCAAAAGCAAAATCTGGACAAGATCGAGGCAAGGTCAGTTCTCTAGAACTGGAAAGGTTCCAGCTATACAAACTACAGCTGATGATTTAATAGAACCAAAGGATTCAATAGTCCCCGACGAACCTCAGCCTCTCCGCCGATCTAGCAGGGCTCCTCACCTGCCTGAGAGATACTTTGGTTTCTCGATGACAGTGGGAGCGAGAATTGCATCATGAGATGATGACCCTACTAGTTTCGAGCAGGCCATCAAGAGTAGGGACTCTGTAAGAATGGCTGGATGCTCAGCGATCTGAGATGGAATCCATGTACACCAATAAAGTATGGACTTTGGATGCTGTATCTGAAGGGTTAAATCCCCATCAGGAGCAAGTATATCTTGAGAAGATTACTTGGTGTAGATGGAAAATTTGAGACTTTCAAAGATAGACTTGTTAAAGGTTTTTGTCATCGACCAGGCATGGATAATGATGAAGCCTTTTCCAGGGACTATGCTTAAGTCCATCCAGATCCTACTTGCAATTGCTATATACCATGACTACGATATCTGGTGGTTGGGTGCCATGACTACTTTTCTAAATAATAATTTAGAAGAGAACGTCTATAAGAACACAGCCAGAGGGCTTCGTAAACAGTGGGAGCAGCGGAAACCTGTGCAAGTTGCTTTACAGAATAAAGCAGGTATCGCGGAGTTGGAACGCCTGTTTTGATGTGGTAGTCAAAGTGTTTGACTTCATCAAATTGGTAGATGAACCTTGTATATACAAAAAGGTAATAGAGAGTAAGGTGGTCATCCTCGTATTGTACGAAGACAACATTCTCTTGATAGGAAAAGAGTTTCCTATACTACACATGGTCAATCTCCTCTTATCACATGGATTCTCCATATAGGATCAAAGTGATACCTCCTAAATCCTGGGTTTTGGATCTATGAGATAGATCTAAAAGGATGTTAGGATTCTCACTAGGTTTAGTGAGATGGTATCAATCGATCCTAGGGAGAATCATTGGAAAGGTTCCAGGGTGATAAGGATGACTGAATGTCAGTCACAGGCATTGTCTTTACCCTTAGTGGATGGACGGTATGCTGGAAGAGTTCCAAGCAAGATACCGTGGCAAACTAGACGATAAAGGCTGGTAACATCGCTATTAAAGATACTACCAAAGAGGAATTTTGGGTGTTTATTGGTTCATAAGATAAACTAGGTTCCTACAATTGTGTGTGACAATGGAAGTGTGGCTTTGGCCCAGGAACCCTAGTCCCATCAGTGACCCAGACATATTCTGAGGCAGCATCACCTGATCATGGAGATAGTTGATCTCCATGGTGATCGAGGTTAAGAGAGTGGACTCAGAGGATAACACGGCGGATCCACTCACAAAGGCCTTTTCCCAGAGAGAGACTTATATGGGATGGTTGAGTATTAGATACTGCAACCACTGCTACAGATGGCCCTAGTGCAAGTGGGAGATTGTTAGTTATATTTATGCCCTAGAGGCCATTACTGTACATTGGATGTATATTGTAGTAGATGCTGGGACATATATAGGTAGGACTTTCTTGCTTGACATGATAGTACGCTATCTCCGCGAACTTGAGATAAAGAGAGACATAGAAAGAAACATTAGGGCAGATCCACTCATTGAGGCTATTCCTCGGACGCATTAGTTTCGCAAACGGGTTTTTGTGAGACTGATTAGTAGAGGAGTTGGGTGTTCGTTATCACACAGGCTGTGAGTATGCGACATCGCAATAATTAGCCTTGAGTGCAAGTGTTCATCACAGAATACTGCATTTTATACCGCCCATTCTTACGCTCGTGTGTTTATAGGTAGGTGCTTTTTATCCGTGTTTGTTATATATTTGCAGGATACAGGTTCTCGGTTCTAAAACGGTGAAATTCATAGAAAACACGACAAAATCCGGGTTCCTGCCAACCACTGATAAAACACGGTCTCCGCTCTCTATCCGTGTGTTGCCAGATATCAGTTTAAGAGACAAAATGTCAAATCAATGTCGCTTTCATGCACAAGGCTCAATGGTAGCACAAGATCCAAGAGATCTACGCGGAGCTCGAGGCAATCATGACAAATGAATCCACAAAAGTCCACCTTTCCTCAACAGAAATTCTGGAAGAAATGTTAAAGTGTTTTCAGAAACTTCATATACCAGACAACAGGGGACAAAGAACCAGGAAAACACCAGAAAACCCACTGCCCAACTCACCAAGATGGCCGCGGAAGCGCGGCCAAATGGGGGTATTGGCCGCTCTTCCGCGGCCATGTGGGGCCCACTCACTGACGTCTTTTGGGGTTGTTTTGGTCTTTTCACATGTGGTCTGCTGGTTGCCCTAGAACTTCAACTCCCTGCCTATAAATACAGCAGAACTGAGCTCAACCAAGGGTCATTCTTTGTATTCTTTTGTTCCTCTTTCTTTTGTAGTTTTTAGTTCTTTTTCTTCTTCTTCTTCATTCCTCTTCCATGAATTGTAGTGAGAGCTTTTTATGGATGTGAATAAAGATGAGGGTTTTGTATCATTCTCTTGTGCTTCTTCTTCCCCTTTGAGATTTTTGCTTTCTCTTGCTCATTCAACCTCTTCATTGAGCTTGAATGGTTAAGGGTTAGTTATTGATCTCAAAGGTCGTATTTTCTCCCGGGACTAGTTCTTCACTTCACATGCGTTTTCTACCCTTCCCTTGATCTTGCAACCTCTTCATTGAGCTTGCAAGTTTAAGGGTTGGCTATTGAGCACATGCTTGGCTTGGGTTCTACTTCCGTGTTCTTTTCTTGTTCTTTTTATTACTCGCTTTTTATTACTTGTCTTTCTATTTCATGCAATTTTATTCATGCTCTTTATTACTTGTATCTTTTCTTTTCTTTGTTCTCTTCTTTTTGTTCTCTTTTGTTTATTTTGTGAATGTTGTAATTATTGTTGTTGTTAAGAATTAATACGGTTTTATAAGTTAACATTTCCTTCTCATTTCCTTTTCCCGTTATTTTCCTTTTGAACTCCGCCCAAACCATACGCAAGCGCTCCGTTAGGCACCGTACCCTGACAAGGTAACGGTGATTCCTAACCACGACCGGTTGCGTTCGGTTTGGCCGGAGGCGAAGGCAAGAGACAAGAACGGAAGGACAAGGGTAAATAAGCCGGATTCCACGAATACCGCGCTTAATCCCCTAATCCACGTTGTTGCCAATTGCTAAGCTTCAATTGGTCAAGACTCGGCTCAAAGGTTTTGAGTACGGATTTCTTAGCTTATAATTTCGTATTTTCTTAACAACTTTATACTTGCAGATAACACATAGGTTAGACAAAACTCATACAAGATTCTTTATTGACTCGTCTAAAGCAAGAAGGTAAGATAACACCATCTCCCTGTGGACCGACCCGTGCTCACCGGCTAGCTGCAAAGCGACACCGTCCTGATCGCGGTTACACTTAAATTCTTTGAACATCCGACACGCCAAAAGCGTGCGATCAAATGGCGCCGTTGCCGGGGAGACGGTAGCGTATTTTCTTTCTTGTTATTCGGGTTAATATTCTTTTTGTATATAAAAAAATATACTCTTTTTTGTTTTTTGGACAATATTTTTTTGGGCAAGTGTGCAGAATTTTGCGTATTTGCAAACTGCGATAGTGGGGAAGCAAAGTGTACATTCAAGGCAAAGGTGATTACGAAGTACAGTGCCAAAGATCCGGGTAGTTTGACCCGCGCAAGCGAACCTTTCAAGCTTACCGGATTTGATTCAACGGGGGTTTCCTAACCCAAAACTTAAACGGTACGTACTTTACTAACACCTTCTTCTCAAATCCGACGCTTCCAATATACTATTCTTTGCAGGATTCTTTGCAAGTTCGCTAGCAAACGCTAAAACTTGACTAACCCGTATTTGTTGCAGCGCCGCGCTTAAAAAAACGATTGTTTTGATTCTTTATAGAATTTTTGAATTGCGCATTGCATACATTAATACGGACTTAAGGGCAAGCGAACCCCACAACATACGGTAAAGGATTTCATCACCTTTTCCGTGGCCCACAAATCACGAACCTGAGCATAACGATAACCCGCACAAATTTTAAAAGAAACTAGACTTTAAGCCTTAAGGACTTCGCGCTCACTAGGAGAAGTTAACTGTATTTAGAAGCTTGCTTAACGGTATATTGTTTACGGGGTGTCTAGGAAAGTGTTAACGGCGAAACCGCCAAAAGAGAAAGGGTTATTTAATTAAGGAACTTCGCGAAAGCGTTGGAAAACCTCCCCTTATCTCTGCACTTACCTGGCCTCGTGATCAGTGTATTTTTAAGCCTGTTTCTCGACACAGTTTTACTTCGACAATCAAGTTCTGGAGCAGGTCTAGTTGACCTAGGTGAACCCTAGAACGATTAGGTGTGTGGTATTTTTGTGTCGTGATTTTTGTCCATATTCTTTTTTATGTATATTTCATTCTTTTACTAACTAAAATAACAAAAAAAAAAAAAAAAAAAAATCACATTCTTTTCCTCTCCTTTTTCTCTACCTTTCTTTCATTCTCTCTTCATATCATGGGTACTCCACCTCGCAAAACTCTTGCCGAACTTTGGTACCCACAACCAGACATCACTTCTTACGGTTCTTGTTTTGGCCGAACTTCGAACGATCCATCCATGCCAAAAATTTCTTTGAGAGATCGGATAGCAGCGTCTAGGACAAACACTTGCACTCCTCATTCCACTTTGTATCAACCTTTTCAACCTCCCGCACCCGCTAATGTTGATACCCCTTCTGCAAGTCGTCATTTGTCCATCGCTGAACGCATTGAACAATCCCTTAGCCGATCTTTCACTCCTTTCACCACTACAAATTCTTGGGATCAACAATTCCATTCACCTTCTTATCCCAATGTTGATCCCACTCCTGTCCAGCCATTCAACTCCTACCAATCCTACCCTAATTTTGCACCTTCCCTAGACATTGCATCAGAACAGCCTTTTGGGAGTTTTCAGTATCCAAACAACTTTGAATCTTTTACTGAAACCCCTTCACAACCAATGTCTAGTCTAGAACAGTCGTTGGAGGAATTTAGGGTAGCTTCACAACAGACGATGGATTTGAATGCGTCCATGGCCGCCCTCATACAACCTAGTGATCCGGTAGCTAGTTTTCAACTAGCTCCTAATTTTTCAATGTATGATGAGGCGGCGGGACAGGCTGTGAAATTGAGTGGAGAGAATGAGATGTATCCCCTTCCGAATCAAGCCTACCCGTTTCAACTTGAATCCCACAACTCCAGTTTTGAATATCTATCTAGTGTCCCAAACGATTCACCAGTTGAAGATAGAATGATTAATGAGTTGTGCGACTTCGTAGTGTTTGATTTGCCCGATTGTGAAGGGTCCCTTCCAAGTGAAACCGATCCTAAACCTTTTGACCTTTACACCTCCATCTTAGAACCTGAATTGATTAATATCCATGCTTTGGTTGAGGTGTCAGAGAATATAGATTTTCACTTGATCGAGGATATTGACGCTGGGAACATGTCGGATGATGAACCAGTAGATTTGGCTGAGGTTGTCTCTTCAAATCATCATCCCGAGTCTTTAACTGTTTTTCCCGAACTTCATATGCGTCTTGATATTGATGATAAAGGCATGGATGAGATAAATTTTGAGGAGAATATTGAGGATAGTTTTGAGGATGAAACAGTTTTAATTGATGAGTCGGATTTTCCAATTCATCCTGTTCCTTTCATTGACTGTGTGCACCCTCCCGAAACCCTAACCGATACCCCTCCTCAACCACTTCCCTCCACCCGTTCCATCGTTCCGACCTTGCAAGAACCCGTCTCACTTTCATTTACTATGTCTGGTTTACCAAGTTCGGCGTACCCATGGTTTCTCACGAACCTTGAGGGATTTGACCCAATCTCTCGACGGGTAAATATATTAGCACAATCGCTTTCCACACATCGGTCATCACAAATTGTGCTAATCTATTTACTCCATTTGCACCCTCAAGTTCGTATTCCACTTCTTTTTCCCTTCCGCCATTCTTCTTCCCCTCATCTACCGAGACCGCATTCCACTTCTCTCCACAAGCGGTCTCGCGTAATCTCCATTTCTTACCTCTTCACCTTCTTTCACCAACCACTGCTGTACCATGATAAAATCTTTGAATGGTTGGTGTTAACTTTTGGCCTGTGTAAGGCCTTGTATAGGTGGATACTGTTCTTCCCCCCCCAATCCTGAACTTCATCGCTTAAGAGTGGAAACACTGTTTTACTTAAGTTTGGGGGGGACACTTTTTTTGTATATATTTTTGTTTTCTTTTTTTGTTTTGTATATAATTTGTTTCTAGGAAGCGCCGGCAATTTTAACCCTCTTGGTATAGCCTGACAGTGAGGGCACTGTCAAGTTTAAGTTTGGGGGTGTGCTCGGTAAGCTTTCTTCCTTCGCATTCATATGTATATTTTGCATCTGCATATTAAATCCATAAAATCCATAAAAATCTGAAAATTTTCTAAAAACATAAAAACTTTTCTGTCAAGTTAGCTAGTGGAAAAACTCTGATTCAACATTTTGACGGTTTTTGTTTGAAAAGATAGGAATAACTAAATCTTATGTTTAGATTTTGAAAACCTGAAAGATAACTCTCCTTTGAAGTTAACTATAGCTGATATACGTCTTTACATCACACTACACGTGTTGTGAGTCTTGGAAAGTAGATAACAAGTCTTTTATGTTTAAAAACTTTTAAATAAGATAAATGATTTTCTGAGGATCAAATAGGTTTGTTCTGAAATAAGTAATATATCAAGAATAGTTTATGAAGTAAGTGAATATGAAGGAATGTTATTGATGCCTTAATTGGAACTAAGTCTGAAAAATAACCCATCTGAAACTTGATTGGAATGATTACACACCGAACCCACTAAACACGTCTTTTATCCAAAAAATAATTGAACTACCGGTTATATCTCCGTTCGTATTGAATCATCTGATTTTCACGTCAAACTGTCTTTTGTTTTTGGACCTAGGTAACTTGAGTAATTAAGTCCGCTGGGGTGTTTTCTACACCTAATGCCCTAAAACCAACTGGTTTGGGTGCATTGGCCCAAAGCTCGCTAAGAAGCCTAGAAAGTCCAGTTTTAAAACAAAGTCAAGCAAGTGTTCTCTCCGAGTTAAAATTCCTAACGGTTCTTTGTGTGAGAATAATCTTGATAAAAGACAGGCTTTTATAAAAAAAAATTAACGGAGATATGAAGGTTTTATTCTATGATAAAGACTATTGCACGTTCACAGAGGTGTGTATGAAATGAAAAACAAGAAAAAGGTGGAGTGAAGAATAAGACCTAGTTTCCTGTTAGGGAAGATAGAAATTCTGAAGTTGAAACCTTACTGGAAAACGAAACTTGAAAAATGCTTAACTCTTTATAAAACTTATGTGATCCTTTTAAAATTGTTATCTGGGCTTTATTGTGTGACATAATGACTTTAGTCGACCTTTCGGGAACTTAACGACACTATTTTGCACTGCACGTAAAGACATATAAAATCTGTGGTTAAATAAGAAGAGAGGTGTGAAAAATAAAGGTTCGATAGTCTAAACTTAGGATTATAGAATTGTTATCTTCTGAAACAAAACTTTAGGGGCTTGAATCTTAGTTATTTTACAAAACTAGCTTGGCGGGATTTTGTGGGTAGTATCCGCTGAAAACCCTCAGGAGACAACACTCCTCCTACTAGGGACACCTAGAGGTTTAACGGCTTGTTGCACATGCTCAGTGCAATCGCGTTCCCTGCGAAAGTGCGGTTATCATTTTATTTTTGTGAATAATTGGTTTTGCTCGGGACGAGCAAAAGTTAAGTTTGGGGGTATTTGTTCATCACAGAATACTGCATTTTATACCGCCCATTCTTACGCTCGTGTGTTTATAGGTAGGTGCTTTTTATCCGTGTTTGTTATATATTTGCAGGATACAGGTTCTCGGTTCTAAAACGGTGAAATTCATAGAAAACACGACAAAATCCGGGTTCCTGCCAACCACTGATAAAACACGGTCTCCGCTCTCTATCCGTGTGTTGCCAGATATCAGTTTAAGAGACAAAATGTCAAATCAATGTCGCTTTCATGCACAAGGCTCAATGGTAGCACAAGATCCAAGAGATCTACGCGGAGCTCGAGGCAATCATGACAAATGAATCCACAAAAGTCCACCTTTCCTCAACAGAAATTCTGGAAGAAATGTTAAAGTGTTTTCAGAAACTTCATATACCAGACAACAGGGGACAAAGAACCAGGAAAACACCAGAAAACCCACTGCCCAACTCACCAAGATGGCCGCGGAAGCGCGGCCAAATGGGGGTATTGGCCGCTCTTCCGCGGCCATGTGGGGCCCACTCACTGACGTCTTTTGGGGTTGTTTTGGTCTTTTCACATGTGGTCTGCTGGTTGCCCTAGAACTTCAACTCCCTGCCTATAAATACAGCAGAACTGAGCTCAACCAAGGGTCATTCTTTGTATTCTTTTGTTCCTCTTTCTTTTGTAGTTTTTAGTTCTTTTTCTTCTTCTTCTTCATTCCTCTTCCATGAATTGTAGTGAGAGCTTTTTATGGATGTGAATAAAGATGAGGGTTTTGTATCATTCTCTTGTGCTTCTTCTTCCCCTTTGAGATTTTTGCTTTCTCTTGCTCATTCAACCTCTTCATTGAGCTTGAATGGTTAAGGGTTAGTTATTGATCTCAAAGGTCGTATTTTCTCCCGGGACTAGTTCTTCACTTCACATGCGTTTTCTACCCTTCCCTTGATCTTGCAACCTCTTCATTGAGCTTGCAAGTTTAAGGGTTGGCTATTGAGCACATGCTTGGCTTGGGTTCTACTTCCGTGTTCTTTTCTTGTTCTTTTTATTACTCGCTTTTTATTACTTGTCTTTCTATTTCATGCAATTTTATTCATGCTCTTTATTACTTGTATCTTTTCTTTTCTTTGTTCTCTTCTTTTTGTTCTCTTTTGTTTATTTTGTGAATGTTGTAATTATTGTTGTTGTTAAGAATTAATACGGTTTTATAAGTTAACATTTCCTTCTCATTTCCTTTTCCCGTTATTTTCCTTTTGAACTCCGCCCAAACCATACGCAAGCGCTCCGTTAGGCACCGTACCCTGACAAGGTAACGGTGATTCCTAACCACGACCGGTTGCGTTCGGTTTGGCCGGAGGCGAAGGCAAGAGACAAGAACGGAAGGACAAGGGTAAATAAGCCGGATTCCACGAATACCGCGCTTAATCCCCTAATCCACGTTGTTGCCAATTGCTAAGCTTCAATTGGTCAAGACTCGGCTCAAAGGTTTTGAGTACGGATTTCTTAGCTTATAATTTCGTATTTTCTTAACAACTTTATACTTGCAGATAACACATAGGTTAGACAAAACTCATACAAGATTCTTTATTGACTCGTCTAAAGCAAGAAGGTAAGATAACACCATCTCCCTGTGGACCGACCCGTGCTCACCGGCTAGCTGCAAAGCGACACCGTCCTGATCGCGGTTACACTTAAATTCTTTGAACATCCGACACGCCAAAAGCGTGCGATCAGCAAGTAAGAGATTGTTGGGTATAATGCCCTCAGAGTCAATTATTGGATCACAGGCAGATGATTGCAATGATTGAGAGAGGACCTATACCGGTAGGACAGTCTTACTCAAGATGATAGTATGTTATCTGGTTTATCTTTATCATCGTGTACTGTTTCAGGTGACCTTACAGGTCACTATTGCAAATTGATAGAGCCCTAAGAATTCTTGCTTGACGGCTAGTAGTATGATGGCGATCATATACGTGGGAGCTGGGGTCTATAAGCATATCCTTAAAAGGTCCCTAGTCGTGGGAGTTTTTGAGACAGAGCATCAATACTCCAGAGTAGACTAGTGTATACAGTCGAGACCCCGACGAGGGGCGGTGGCCGGTCTCACAAACCACTGGTGTCAGTTGGTTCAACTAAGATGTAAACAGGTGTTCATTGGGTTATGAGTACACCGGACAGGACTCACCAGGAACATGCTAGTTGGTCTTATACCATACGTCAGATAGAAGTTCCCTGGTGACGTGTACAGGTTAGTTCTGTTAGTTGTATGTATGTCCTAGAGGCCAGTATTGTACAGATGATGTATATTATATTGGATGCTTGGACATATATAAAGATGACTTTCTTGCTCGATATGATAGTATGCTATTTGGTTGCTCTTTATCTTAACATGTATACTTGTCTCTTTATACTGTCTTAGAGTTACATGTTGGTAAAGCCCTTAGGATGTGTACTTGACTACCTGGACTATGATGCAGATCATACTAGTAGGGACATGGTAGTCCATAAGTACATCCTTCAAGGTCCCTAGTCGTGGGTGTATCGAGACGGGGCATCGATATACCAGTGTAGACTAGCGTATACGCTTCTCGACCCATGAGATGGGCGCTGGATGATCCTATATCCATTGGTGTTTGACATCAGAGATGGTATACGGGTGCTCAGTGGAGACTGGGTACACTGGACGGACTCGCCGAGAACTCCCAGATGGTATTATACCTCACGTCAGATGGCAGTTCTCAGGTGACACTTGTGCAGGTTAGTCTGTAGACCCGAGATCATCATAGAGTCTTGTGTGATTCCCACTGTGCTTTGATTTCCACCTTACCACGTCCATGAGGGCGTGCAAAACGGTGGTTTTTGGGTACAGTCCCGAGTCACATGGAGGCAACGAGCGATAGGAGGGGTTTCGTCTCTCCGGGTATTGGGGGTTGATTGCGCTGTGCTCGATTGGCCGTAACAGGGAAGTCCCTGGCCAGGGCTGATTGGATATTTACTGGTAAGTGTTACCAGTAGTTTCTCGACCCGTTATGAGCCTCATATCGGCACGACTTTTCGGTTATTGGGGTCTGACGTTTACCACCCCTAGACTTGATATGCGACATATCAGACGAGGAGACTGGACTGTACAGGAAGTGTTGCCGATTGGCTCGACGGGAGTTGTAGCAGGTTCGCTTGTTTTCTTCTGATCGCTAAATACCCGTGTGGCCGTTACGTTTAGCTGACCGCTTGCGGCATGGGGGTGCTTGATATGATCATCACCCACTGCCGGCGTATTGACGAGTCTTAGGGTCCCACAAAGGAGTTACCTAGTCCAGGCGAAATGTTGTGGTGCGCGTATGTCATATGCGCATGGACCCGATTAAAATGCGCGTATAGGATACCGTATATTGATCGGGCAGCTTGCTTTTGGTGGGGTCGTATGTGATATGGCCGGATTGATTAATCAAGTGTTGATTTATCATTTAACCATTAGTTTCTCACTAGAAATCCTTTCTTGTGTTGGATGTATGCATGCATGCATGTATGTTTTTCTTTCTTGCTAGTTTCATGCACATATGGATGTGTATACATACATACATACATACATACATACATACATACATACATCATCTATCCTGGTTGCTTATACAAAGAAAATAGTGGCAATATTAGACTCACACCATGGTTTAAAATATGGATTTTATTACATTTGATTTAAAACAAAAAGGAAAAAGGAAATAGTTATGATTGTTTTGTTTCTACACTCTTTTTTTGACCTAACCATTCTCACCCACCTTTTAACCTTGGGTAAACTTTCCTTTTGTGTTTTAACTCAAGTTAATAATATATTCATTGTTTAAACCATGGTTTGAGATGAGAACAAAAAATATATATTGATATATTTTCATTTTTCTATGACAAGGGTCATTCCATTCACTCTTGTTAAAAATATAGCCATCATCTTCTTCTTCCTCTCTCATTTGCTCTCTAGATATTTGTAGTGAGCAATATACTCAACAAGTTAGGATTTTGAAGTGAGAAAGAGAACTAAAACACCATTCTACACAAGTCTAGCCCACTTGTTTGGAGTGTTAGCTTCATTTCGTTCTCTTGATCGGGTGAAGTTGCAAGCTTGGACAAAGCGGACTCCGGGTGGATCATCGGTGACCTAGAGGAGTTCAAGCGGAGCTTTTTCAAACCCCAAGTAGCCGAGGAGTCTAGCGTAGGGAGCTACAAAGGTTGTACTCTCTAAACCCTAGCTTTTCTTTCATATGATGATATGCATGTTTTAGAAACCCTAATTTTCTAGGAACGATCCGATGTTTGTTAACTTAGCACCCTAAAGACTCCACCTTTGTGACATGTGATGCTTCCAAACTCTTCATAGGGTGCTAGGCAAACCTTTCAAGTTCATCGACTTGAGATCGTCATTTGTCTCGTGTGAGTTCCCACTGTACTTTGATTACTACCCTACCACGGCTCAAAGGAGTCGTGCAAACAGGTTTTAGTTGGGTACAGTCCCGAGCCACATGGAGGCAGTGAGCGGATCGTCAGGGGTTCGTCTCTCCCGGTATTGGGGGTGAGGTCGCGCTGTGTCTAGGAGAACCATTGCATGAAGTCCTTGGCCAAGGCGGGAGACTTACTGGTAGGTATTCCAGTAATATCTCAGGGTGTTCTGGGCTACACTCCGACACGACTTGTACCGCTTTTGGGGGTCTGACTTTTACCAACCCCCTGGGCCAGCCATGCGGTGCTCATAGACGAACGGACCAGACTGTACGGATATTGTCACTGACAGGCTCAGTAGGGTTTCAGGATGAGTTCGCTCATCGACGTCCCTTTTGGTCAATACCTGGTAGCCCGTTACGTATGGCTAATACCTCTGACGTGCTAGTGGTTAAATCCACAGCCAAGAGATTGATGAGTTTTTAGAGTCCCCCACAGACCGTTTCTCAAGTTTCGGACGAAATGCTGTAGAGGCCGTATGGATATATGGCAGGGTTCGATCATATACGTGCGGTATTGCACGGATCATGATCGGACGGATAATACTAGCGGGCTTTGATTTAAGCCGGATCCTAGTATTGTATAGTATAGATTTTGTCTCATTGCATTTGTATTCGGTAGGAATACAAATGCAGGTATGTATATACAGTCGCGGGGTTTTCCTGTAATTTATTACGGGATCGTTTCTCTGAAGTTGCCAATTTGCATTCCATTTCGGCCATTTTCCTTTGTTTCTTTCCTTGGCTGAAAATTGGTGGAGGAGGGCTTATTTGCAAATGTGCAAATTAGCATTGTGGATGGCGGTCTTTGTAAATTGTTGCTTCATGATGGTTCCTCCATCCTTTGACTTCCTTGGTTAATCATTGCCTGCTTTTGTGATGAGAAGAGTGATGGGTTTTGGAGTGAGCTTTAGTTGTGATGATTATTCCTCATCATCACATATTTTCTCTTGCTTGCATTATTGCTCCCCCTCCTTGACTTTTCTCCTCTCTCTCATTTTTCTTTTGTTGCAAGGGGCCGGCCATTCTTGTGGGCTCTGTCCAAAAAAATTTTGGAAAGGATTTTTATCTCATTAGCTTGCACAAAATCCTCTTGGTTCATCTCCAAAGCAAACTTCGTCACCTCCATTCTAATTGGCAACATATTATAACCCCCATAGGACATATTGTTCTACACTATCCTACAGCACTCTTGGACATGCCGACTCGCCAACTTCGTGCCCGAGTTGCCTCGGTCCAGAGGTGGGAGCCTGTAAAAGAACCCGGCGATGTGGTGCCCTTTCGACGAGGAGATGAAGACCGGAGATTCGGCGGGGAGATCGGGATGACGACGAGGAGATCGAAGGACACGGATCGCTCGGTATATCTCTCTACCCCTTCTCTTGTTAGCTAGGATTAGGTTAATGGCCCGATCCGGGTTCAAAGTACGCGGTAGCGCCGGTTCTAGTTTATAGAAAAGTTTTTGATTCCGCATTTTGGCCTCGGAATAACGTCCGGGGCGCTGCCGTGCACTTACATTTACTGTGTATTTGTGATTGTGTTTGTTGAACTGTCATTTCATTTTTCCCATTCTTTTGAAACAAACATAAATTCGCCATATTTACCACCTTCACCCAGTTTTTATTCACTTTCGTTTTCTTACCCTCACATTCTACGCCTTGACTACACTAAACTCGTTTAGTGTATGTCCGCTTGGACTAGGGACCCCGGTGCCCGTTTAGTCTGCGTTTCGTTAGTCCCTACGGACTACTCGATCGACACCGCAGTCGAAACTCCTTCCATGCCTTTTTCACCCCTACTTTAGCCGGCCAACTCCGACGTTGACCGGGATTCTGTTCATACATCCTCACTTTCACCATCACCAAATTCTTCTTCTGAGATATCAGGATTTCCTCCTAACATCCCTTTACCTCCCCCGGGACTGATTCCACCTCACTTTGGTACGATTAACCTGCAACCACCTCCTGTTGCAGCCCCACAACGAATCGTCCTCCAGGATCGTTTCTACCCTACCCGCTCTGCACTTCCGACCTGTCTTTCACTTCCGCCGGCCAATGGGGTTAATTTCGAAATTAAGCCCCACTTCATCAATATGTTGCCCAAATTCACGGACTGGAATCCGAAGATGCCTACATCTACATCAACAAGTTCCAGAACGTCTGTGTAATGATGAAGACAACCCAACTGTCCGACGATACTATACAGCTATGAGTCATTCCTTTCACTCTGTGTGACCTTGCTGAGAAGTGGCTGTATATCACCGCATCGCATTCCATAATCAGTTGGGATGAGTTTGTAAAAGCGTTTCTTAAAAAATTCTACCCAAATCACAAGATCGCGAGGATCCGAAACGAAATCAACCAATTTTCCCAGCTTCCTACCGAACCATTTTGGAAGTGCTTTGAACGATACAAAGACCTTCTTGTTCAGTGCCTCATCACGGTATTGAGAGATAGAAACTTTGCCAAACCTTATATGAGGGCTTGAATCCAACAACTAAGCAGTTGTTGGAAACCATTTGTCAGGGCCATTTCCTATCCAAATCCGATGAGGAAGATTTGCAATTCTTCGATGATCTTGCGGAGCAAATGCTTCAATGGGAAAGCACTAGACCGACCACTACTTCTTCTTCTTCTACTTCTTCCAGTAAGTCTAGGGCAGGCATTCATCAACTCGATATCTCAATTCCAATGAAGGCGGAAATGGCTCCAATCACGCGAAAACTGTAAGCAATTGAGAGCAAATTCTCACCTCCTTCTCCTGCTTCCGCTCTTCCTGTTAGTGTATATGTCCTAGAGGCCATTACTGTATCATACTAGTATGTATATTACTTGATGGAAGCTTGGGATATTCACAGTTGTATAGACAATCTTACTCGAAATGGTAGTATGCTACTTGGTTTGTCACTACTTTAATGTGTACATGTGTTTCTTTTATTATATCACATATACGCATTAGTGGAGCCCTTAGGATCTTTGCTTGAATACCAGCGTTGTGATGGCAGTCACACTCATGGGGGCTGGGTAATCTACAAGCTCATCCATATATATATAAGTCCCTGGTCGTGGGTTTATCGAGACAGGGCATCGATACTCCGTAGTAGACTAGCGTATGCACTTCTCATCCCAGCACGGGAGACGGTCTGTCCCACAGCCGTCAGTACGTCGTACTTGAGTTAGTATGCGGGTGCTCGTTAGGTTACGAGTACACTCGACAGGACTCGTCGGGAACTGTTGGTTGGTATTATACCTATCGTCAGTTATCAGTTCCCAGGTGACATGAGTACAGCTTAGTCCGTTGACTTGACACTGTCGCTTCGCCTTGAATGTGTTCCCACTGTTCTTTTATTACTACCCTACCACGGCTCAAAGGAGTCGTGTAAACAGGTAGTAGTTGGGTGCATTCCCGAAGCACTTGGAGGCAGTGACGGTTAGACAAGATTCGTCTCTCCCGGTATTGGGGGTTGACATCGCGCTGTGTCTAGGAGAGCCATTACACAAGTAGTCCCTGGCCAGGGCAAGCGAGATATACTGGTAGGTTTCCAGTGTTATCTCAGGGTGTTCTGGGCTACACTCAGACCCGACTTGTACCGCTATTGGGGGACTGACGTTTACCACCCCTTAGGCCCGCCATGCGATGTTATCAGACGAACAGACCGGACTGTACGAAGACTGTCACATTCAGGCTCAGTAGGAGTTCAGATGGGTTTACCTCGTCAGTCTTCTTATCGGCATCTACCTGGGGACCGTTACGTACAGCTAGTGCCACTTGCGGTCTGTGGTTAAACCCACTGCCAGCGTAGTGTCGAGTCTTTAGAGTCCCACACAGAGGGTTATTCGCCTTTAGGCAAAATGAGTAGAGGTCGCATGGTTTTGCGACGGGGTTCGTTCACATCCGCGCACTTGTGCACGTTTGGTGTCCGGACAGCTTATACTAGCGGGCTTTGGTTTAAGCCGGATCCTAGTATATGATTTGGGATTGAATTTATCTCATTGTATTCGTGTTCCTTGGAACGCGGATACGGGTGTGTATGCACAGTTGACTGAGGCAGAGGCAGAGGACTTTCATTAGGGTTGATGACCATTGTCATTTTCTTAACCCTAATGTTTATGTGTGAAATATGATTTATTAATATTAGTTAATTGTAATTGTGAATGGTTAGGGTTGTTGACCATTTGACTATGCTTGACTTGTTGACCTAGGACCATCATCATTTCATATGAAAGATGCTCTTTGGTTTTTGCAAAAGCATTTAATATGAAATGATAATGGTCATTTCATGATTAACCATCACAATTATCTTTAGCTAATTATTTATTTATCATAATTCACATATATGTAAGAAGGTTGGTTTATTCTTCTCATTCTATCATTCTCATTCTCTCTCATTCTCTTCCTCTCTCTCTAGCTCTCCCCTCTCATGAGTTAAGAACCATTTGAGCTTGAGATAATCCCTTCAAAAATACTCTCTACTCTTTCTAAGGTTCTAGGTTTAGCACACCAAGCACCTTAGTTACTTCTAGTTTGAGGTTGGAGCCAAAGGTAGAGGCCCTCGGGTGGATGTTTCTTCGACAAGAGAAGGCGACAAGGAGAACCCGTTCTTTCACTCCAAGGAGCAAGAAGAGAAGGACATCGAGGCTTAGGTATAACCCCCTTTCCTATAGGGTTCCTAGGCACTCTAATGAGGTCTCACAAGGCATCAACCATGCCAATTTCAAATTTTACAAGTGCCGAGAAACCCTAATACGGATTCGTTGACTAGAGTTTAGGCGAAAAGTGAAGCTAGTTAACATTTTAACTAAAAGAAAGAGGCTACAACCTTTGTAGATCCTGTTCTCTACTTCCTTAGCTCCACGTAGACGTCCTCTCGCTGTCCATATCGGATCCCGAACTCTAGCATCGGCTTCATCGGAGAAATGGGCGGGCTAGGTCGTCGGCTTCGATGCCGAAGAAGATCTACGTCGAGGCAACACAAGATCAAGCTCTAACTTCACCAAGTCGTGAAACTTGTGAAGTAAACACCCTATACTACTTGGCAAGAGGTAGAGGATGAAGAAATAGGAGGTGGGTTCACTTTAGAATTGGATTTCTCACTCTTTTACTCAATATGCCATTAAAGCTAGTAAGCTTTTTTTCTTGTTCAGGAGGAAGAAGATGAAGATAGAATATGATAAGTGTTAGATTAAAAATGAAAATAATATGAATACTTATCATATACTAACCATAGTCAAGTATAGAGAGTAAACTAGGGTTAGGTGAATGGTTAGGTTAAGAGAAGAAAACAAAAATGGTCAAGGTTTCAACCCTTCATGAAGCTTCATGAAAGAAACAAGAAAAGCCACCATTTCCATTTTCTTTTCAAAAATCAATAATCAAAATAAATAAATGAATAAGTAAAAAAAACCCTAACCATTCATATAACCATGGTTTAATCATTACACAAACTCAAGTTAACATGTATCATCAAACATGATACAATCAAGTGCACACAAAAATATATCACATATACAATGTGCACATCAAGTGAGAAAATCCTTTTAAAATGAACCAATACTAGTTAATGCAAAGTAATATATCAAATGTATAATTATACATTAAATCATTAAATCAACACTTGATTCAATGATCCAGTCATGTCGCATATAACCGACTAGTATCCAATGTATCGACTTATCGAATCAATCTTCGATTCGATAACTAGGTTATATCGCATACAACCAATCGAAACATTCATCGCGAGAATGAAATACGGTATCACATACACGCATTATTCTCGGTCCCGCACATATCTCATATGCGCTCCTATTTCGTTTCGCTTGAGCCAGGAAACCTCTGTGTAGGACTCTAAAGACTCGTCAATACGCCGGCAGCAGATGATGATCATATCAAGCACCCACAAGACGCAAGCAGTCTGCTAAACGTAACGGCCACCCGGGTATTGAGCGATCAGAAGATCGACGAGCAAGCCCGCTCACACTCCTGTGAATCCAACCAGTAACACTTACCGTACAGTCCGGTCTGTTCGTCTGATATGTCCCATATCAAGTCTAGGGGTGGTAAACGTCAGACCTCAATAACCGATAAGTCGTGCCGATGTGAGGCTCATAACGGGTCAAGAAAGTACTGGTAACACTTACCAGCAAAACTCTGATGAGCCCTGGCCAGGAACTTTCCTGTTACGGCCAATCGAGCACAGCGCAACATCAACCCCCAATACCGGGAGAGACGAAACCCCTCCTATCGCTCATTGCCTCCATGTGACTCGGGACTGTACCCAAAAACTACCGTTTTGCATGCCCTCATGGACGTGGTAAGGTAGAGATCAAAGCACAGTGGGAATCACACAAGACTCTATGACGATCTCGGGTCTACAGACTAACCTGCACAAGTGTCACCTGAGAACTGCCATCTGACGTGAGGTATAATACCATCTGGGAGTTCTCGGTGAGTCCGTCCAGTGTACCCAGTCTCCACTGAGCACTCGTATACCATCTCTGATGTCAAACACCAATGGATATGGGATCATCCATCGCCCATCTCATGGGTCGAGAAGCGTATACGCTAGTCTACACTGGTATATCGATGCCCCGTCTCGATACACCCATGACTAGGGACCTTGAAGGATGTACCTATGGACTACCATGTCCCCACTAGTATGATCTGCATCATAGTCCAGGTAGTCAAGTACACATCCTAAGGGCTTTACCAACATGTAACTATAAGACAGTTTAAAGAGACAAGTGTACATGTTAAGATAAAGAGCAACCAGATAGCATACTATCATATCGAGCAAGAAAGTCATCTCTATATATGTCCAAGCATCCAATATAATATACATCATCTGTACAATACTGGCCTCTAGGGCATACATACAACTAACAATCTCCCACTTGCACTAGGGCCTGCTGCTGTAGTATCGCATACCTAGCACCCCGAAGAGTCTCTCAAACTGTATCTGGGGAATTGCCTTCGTGAGCGGATCCGCCGTGTTGTTCTTCATGTCAACCCTCCTGACCTCGATCTCCCGGCGATCAACTATCTCCCGGATCAGGTGATACCGCCTCGGAATATGCCTGGATCGCTGATGGGACCTGGGTTCCTTGGCCAAAGCCACCGCTCCATTGTTATCACAATACAAAGGTATTGGATGCTCAATGGATGGAACCACTCCAAGTTCAGTAATGAACTTCTTGATCCAGACAGCCTCTTTAGCAGTATCGTTGGCAGCGATGTATTCAGCCTCCATCGTCGAGTCTGCCACGGTTTCCTGCGTGGAACTCTTCCAGCTAACCGCCCCTCCGTAAAGGGTAAAGACAAATCCCGACTGTGACTTAGAGTCGTCCTTATCACTCTGGAAGCTCGAATCGGTAAAGGACTCCACTTGGAGTTCTCCGTTACCATACACCAAGAGCATCTCTTTAGTCCTTCGTAAGTACTTGAGAATGCTCTTCACAGCTGTCCAGTGACTCTCTCCAGGATCAGCTTGATACCTGCTCACTACATTTAGTGAGTATGCTACATCAGGTCTGGTACATAGCATCGCGTACATGATAGAGCCTACAGCCGAAGCATAGGGTATCCCTTGCATGCGAGCTCTCTCCAAATCAGTCTTGGAAGACATCTCTTTGGAGAGAGTGACTCCAGAGATCGTGGGCAAGTTCCCACGCTTGGATTCTTCCATACTAAACCTCTTTAGTATGGTGTCAATGTACCTGGATTGGGACAATCCCAATATCCGTTTGGATCTATCCCTATAGATCCTAATTCCCAATATGCAGGAGGCATCACCAAGATCTTTCATTGAGAATCTTTGTGATAAGAAGAGCTTGACCGATTGCAGCATAGGAATATCATTTCCTATCAAGAGTATGTCATCCACGTACAATACGAGGAAGACAACCTTACTCTCTGCCACCTTCTTGTAGATACAAGGTTCATCTTGGTTTTTGACGAAATCAAACTCTTTGATAACGACGTCAAAGCAGATGTTCCAACTCCGCGATGCTTGCTTTAATCCATAAATGGATTTAAGCAGCTTGCACACCTTTGCGCTGCTCCCACTGTCTACGAAGCCCTCTGGCTGAGTCATGTATACGCACTCTTCTAAATCACCATTTAGAAAGGCGGTCTTAACATCCATTTGCCAGATTTCGTAGTCATGATATGCAGCGATGGCAAGCATGATCCGGATGGATTTAAGCATAGCCACTGGAGAAAAGGTTTCGTCATAGTCCACACCTGGTCTTTGACGAAAACCTTTTGCAATAAGTCTAGCTTTGAAAGTCTCCACTTTCCCATCTACACCAAGTTTTTTCTTGAAGATCCACTTGCTCCCGATGGGTTTTACCCCTTCAGGAGCAACTTCTAAAGTCCATACTTTGTTGGTGTACATGGATTCCATCTCGGACCGCATAGCATCCAGCCATTTCACTGAGTCCCTACTCGTGATGGCCTGCTCGAATCTAGTTGGGTCATCTTCCTCCATGATGCAATCCTCGCTCCCACCATCCATGAGAAAACCGTAGTATCTCTTGTAGGGTTCCTGGGCACACTAAGGAGGTCTCACAAGGCATCAACCATGCCAGTTTCAAACTTTATATGTGCCGAGAAACCCTAACAAGATCGTTGGCTAGAAATTTAGGCGAAAACTAGAACTAGTAAACTACTTTACTAAGAGTGACGGAAATACAACCTTTGTAGATCCGGTCCTCCACCTCCACGGCTCCGTGATGAAGTCCTCTCTGCTGTCCAAATCAAAATCCGGGCTCTAGCGTCGGCTTCATAGGAGAAATGGGCGGGCAAGGTCGTCGGCTTCGTGCCGAAGATGATCTACGTCGAAGCATCACAAGATCAAGCTCCCACTTCACCAAGTCATGAAACTTGTGAAGAAAACACACTCTACTACTTGGCAAGAGGTAGACGATGAAGAAATAGGAAGTGGGTTCACTTTAGAATTGGATTTCTCACTCATTTGCTCAAGTTGCCATTGTTGAAGCAAGCTTTCTTCATGTGATGAAGAAGAAGAAGAAGCAAGAATGAATATTATGATAAGTTATTTTAAAATAGAAAAGAAAAGCAATACTTATCATAATACAACCATGGTAATGTGTAGAGAGTTAATCATGGTTAAATAGAATGGTTAGGGTTTAGCATGAGACAAAATGGTCAGTTGGTCAAAGTCTTCATGAAGCTTCATCAAGCTTCATGAATGAAAAGAAACCATTTTCTCTTTACATGCCTAAAAAGGAAATAACCTAAATAATTAGTTAAGATAATCAAAACCCCAACCATTTAAATAACCATGGTTTAATTCTTTACACAAAAACCCTAGCAAACATGTATCATCAAACATGATACAATCATTTGCACAAAAATATATCACATATACAACTTGTGCAATCCAAGTGAGAAAATCCATATAAAGTGAACCAATACTAGTTAATGCAAAGTAATATATCAAATAAATATTTATACATTAAATCATTAAATCAACACTTGATTTAACGATCCGGTCATATCGCATATAACCGACTAGTATCCAATGTATCGGTTTATCGAATCAATGCTTGAATCGATAACTAGGTTATATCGCATACAACCAATCGATACATTTATTGCGAGAATGGAATACGGTATCAAATACACGCATTATTCTCGGTCCCGCACATATCTCATATGCGCTCCTATTTCGTTTCGCTTGAGCCAGGAAACCTCTGTGTAGGACTCTAAAGACTCGTCAATACGCTGGCAGCAGATGATGATCATATCAAACACCCACAAGCCGCAAGCGGTCTGCTAAACGTAACGGCCACCTGGGTATTGAGCGATCAGAAGATCGACGAGCAAGCCCGCTCACACTCCTGTGAATCCAACCAGTAACACTTACCGTACAGTCCGGTCTGTTCGTCTGATATGTCGCATATCTTGCCTAGGGGTTGCCTACGGGTGGTAAACGTCAGACCCCATTAGCTCGATAAGTCGTGTCGATATGAGGCCTATAACAGTTCGAGAAACTACAGGTAACACTTACCAGTAAATCTCAGCAACCCTGGCCAGAGATTTCCGGTTATAGCCAATCGAACACAGCGCAACATCAACTCCCTATACCGGGAGAGAAGAATCCCCTCCTATCGCTCATTGCCTCCATGTGATTCGGGACTGTACCCAAAAGACACCGTTTTGCACGCCCACTTGGATGTGGTAAGGTGGAAATCAAAGCACAGTGGGAACCACACAAGACTCTATGACGATCTCGGGTCAACAGACTACTCTGTACCAGTGTCACCAGAGAACTACCATCTGACGTAAGGTATAATACCATCTGGGAGTTCTCGGCGAGTCCGTCCAGAGTACCCAGTCTCCACTGAGCACCCGTATATCATCTCTGATGTCAAACACCAATGGATATGGGATCATCCATCGCCCATCTGTATGGGTCGAGAAGGTATACGCTAGTCTACTCTGGTATATCGATGCCCCGTCTCGATACACCCACGACTAGGGACTTTGAAGGATGTACTTATAGACTACCATGTCTCCACTAGTATGATCCGCATCATAGTCCAGGTAGTCAAGTACACATCCTAAGGGCTTTACCAACATGTAACAGAGAGACAATCAATGTACACGTTAAGGTAAAGTGTAACCAGATAGCATACTATCATGTCGAGCAAGAAAGTCCTCCCTATATATGTCCAAGCATCCACTACAATATACATCCTATGTATAGTAATGGCCTCTAGGGCACACATATAACTAACAATCTCTCACTTGCACTAGGGCCATCTGTAGCAGTGGTTGTAGTATCTCATACTCAACCATCCCATAAAAGTCTCTCTCTGGGAATAGGCCTTCGTGAGTGGATCCGCCGTGTTATCCTCTGAGTCTGCCCTCCTAACCTCGATCACCCTGGAGATCAACCATCTCCATGATCAGGTGACACTGCCTTAAAATATGTCTGGATCATTGATGGGACGGACGTTCCTTGGCATAAGCCACAACTCCATTGTCTCACAATGGTAGGAACGTAGTTCATCTCATGAACCAATATACACCCAAACAGCCTCTTTGGTAGCATCTTAAGTAGCGATGTATCCTGCCTTTATCATCTAGTATGCCACGGTATCTAGCTTGGAACTCTTCCAACATACCGTCCCTTTACTGAGGGTAAAGACAATGCCTGTGACTGACATTCAGTCGTCCTCATCACCCTGGAACCCTTCCAGTGATTCTCCCCAGGATCGGTTGATACCATCTCACTACAAATAGTGAGAATCCTAACATCCAATTAGATCTATCTCATAGATCCAAAACCCAGGATTTAGGAGGTATAACTTTTATCCTATATGGAGAATCATTGTGATAAACGGAGATTGACCGAGCGTAGCATAGGAAACTCCTTTCTTATCAAGAGTATGTCATCCATGTACTCTAGGAGGATCATCACCATACTCCCTACTACCTTTTTGTTTATACAAGGTTCATCTACCATTTTGATGATGTCAAACTCTTTGACTACCACATCAAAACAGATGTTCCGACTCCGCGATGCCTGCTTTATCCTATAAAACATCTTGCACATGTTTCCGCTACTCCCACTGTCTACGAGGCCCTCTGGCTGTGTACTTATAGACTCCCTCTTCTAAAACATCATTTAGAAAAGCTGTCATGACACCCAACCACCAGATATCATAGTCATGGTATGTAGCCGTGGCAAGTAGAATCTGGATGGACTTAAGCATAGATACTGGAAAAAAGGTTTCATCATTATCCACGCCTGGTCAATGACGAAAACCTTTAACAAGTCTAGCTTTGAAAGTCTCAACTTTTCCATCTACACCAAGTAATCTTCTCAAGATATACTTGCTCCTGATGGGGATTTAACCCTTCAGATATAGCAACCAAAGTGCATACTTTGTTGGTGTATAAGGATTCCCTCTCAGATCACTAAGCATCCAGCCATTCTTATAGAGTCTTACTCCTGATGGCCAGCTCGAAACTAGTTGGGTCATCATCTCATGATGCCATCCTCGCTCCCACTGTCATAGAGAAACCAAAGTATCTCTCAGGTGGGTGAGGAACCCTACTAGATCGGCGGAGAGGCAGAGGTTCGTTGGTATCTATTGAATCCTTTGGTTCTACCAAGTCATCTGTTGTAATTTGTATAGCTGGAACCTTTCCAGTTGTACATAACAGACTTTGCCTCGAGCTTGTCCGGATTTTGCTTTTAGACATAGGCCGGACAACCCCAAATCTTAACTAGCTTAAGACATGGGCTCCTCCCATACCATATCTCATATGGAGTGGTAGGCAACTGATTTGATCGTGACCCTATTCAATAGGTATGCAGCTTCTCAAGTGCATAACTCCCAAAAGGAAAAAGGTAACTCAGTAGTACTCATCATAGAGCACACCATATCACATAGGGTGCTATTGTTCCGCCCCGATATACCATCGTGCTATGGTGTATACGGAGGAGTAATGCTGAGAGAGAATCTCATTCTCCTTTAGAATAATCCAGGATTTCCGTGCTCAAGTATTCTCCTCCTCGATCTCATCAAAGGACATAATACTTATACCTGTTATTGGTTCTCTACTTCTAAATCATATTCTGTGAATATCTCAAAAGGTTCGGACTTGTGTTTCAACAGGAACATATGTCTGAATCTTGAGAGATTATCAGAGAATGTAACGAAGTACAAAGAACCAGTCCTGGCATATGTAGAAAGGGGACCTTACATACATCAACATGTATCATCCCAAGAGTTCACTAACTCTTTCTCTGTTTCCAATAAACAGGGCTATGGTCATCTAATCTTTATGACATGACTGGCAAGTTTCACAAGATGTAAATTCAAACTGATTTAAATATGCATCTACATGTAACTTCAGCTAGTCGGGTTGCAGTGATATGACCTAGTCTACAATGCCTCAAGAAAGATTCGTTCATTTCTGAACTCTTCCTCTTGTGTGTGTTCCGTATACTAAGAACTGTAGTTTGATTTAGAACTTCAACGCTTTTAGATAACGTGCCTGAACCGATCAACTTTTGATATAGGAAATGTTCAAAACATTATCCAACAATACAAAATTTTACCGTTTCTTTACTAATAAAGAGACAGATATGATTTTGTATATCAGGTTCGGTATCTAATAACATTCGTTCAGAATCAATGTATTGGTAATACAGGGTGTCAGTGACCAACAGACTTGGCTGCAACACTTGCCCCGTTTTCTGCCTCATGAAACTTATCACCCGTTCTCAGTTCTCTACCTTTCTGTAGCCCTATGTAACAGATTACATATCTGGGATCCTGATCTGGTATCAAATACCGAGGACGCAGAGGATTCTGAGAAACAGTTCTTTGTAATGAACACATCCGAAGATGATGCATCAGCATGCACTCTCCTCGTTTGGGCGGCACGGGAAATCTGGTATTCCCCAATTTCCTGCTCTGTCTTATAACAATTATAAGTTGGAGCGGAACCAACGTTCCCCAGCTCAGTATAACAAGCGGGTTCGGTCAATAATCCGTATTATTATCTTGATTAAGGCGTGATATGGTCGCTACCTAGAGAGAGAGAGAAGAAAACACTCAGCGTATGCTCTTGCAAGATCATATTGGTTATTATTTTATCTAATCAGGATGGCTCCCACTGCTTTTTATCAAATCTTCCTTCAAACCCTAAAAGGAAAGACTAGCCGGGATTAATTACACACTACAAGTTCGCCAATCTTTCAGCCAGGCCAGTGTCGGTACTTTGAGGGAGGTCCCCCGTGCTTTCGCACGAACCTAATTAATGTAAACCTCGTTTTCCCAGAGGCGTAACCTCGTTAACACCTTTCTAGACACCTACTTGATCGGCTAATTGTAATGTATAAAACTCTCCCAGGAGTAACTCTTACTCGCAGCGGGTATCGGGATCCAACTATCTCATAGAAGGTATGCAATCTCATTGCAAATTTCAACACTTGAAATTCCCGATAATATTTTGCCCCTAGCGTCCTATGACCTTGACGCAGGCCAACAAACCATAGTGCGCTAGTCAAGTTCAACCCGTCATTTCCTGATTGAATTAAACCCACCCGCACGATCCTTGACGCAGGCCAACAAAGTAGCACGGCTACCCTAATCCAATCTGCATCATATGCATAAGCAGATAAATACCAGTTAGCTACCGCACACTACGCCTTGACGCAGGCCAACAAACGTAGCACGAATACTAACTACTACTTATCTGAAATGACGGAGGGCTACGACAGGTTTTTCTGAAAACCTATTGCGTAATGAACTTGATATCGTTGTAGAATCAAATGATTTTTGAAATGGAGTGTTTTTTAGGCTTTTCTAGTTTTGCTAAAGGAGTCACTCCCGGTGAAGGGATCGTCGGTCCTTTCCTCGTCGAATGAGGTGCGGGATATATCATATATATCACCGTGCAAAGAAAAAACTCTTAAAAGCAATCAAAAGACAAACCAAGTGTGTAGCATTAGCCAGTTATTGCTAAAGGAGTCACTCCCGGTGAAGGGATCTCGGTCCTTTCCTCATCGAATAAGGTGCAGGATATATCATATATACCGCTGTGCAAAGCAAAAACTGTAGCTACCTGTTTTATTTTGAAATTCGATTCTACAACATCTTAGGTTTCTTTTATTTCATTAATCACATTAATGAAGTCCCATCATTCAATTACCTAAACATCACAGATAAATACGACGTACACTTATGCCATCTGCATTCGCCTCGATGTCCCCTCGTGCACCGTTAGGTTAGGTAACTAACGGCAGAGCAGGGCAGAGCTAGCGCGGGTGTAAAACATAAGTAACGTCTATATAATATATCATATATACTATATAAAGTATCTATCACAGAACATCACATGATCACATCACAGATATCGCAGCAGAAGAAACATATGAAATATTGGATATACTAGGACGTCCGTGTTTTCAATACGAGCCAGTATAAAACACGGATTCCACGGTCGCGATGAATAGCCAAACCCACACCCCTAGACCCCTACGAGAGCGGCAAGCAACCCTACCAATTCTAGAGTTAGGAGACCCGGACTCGACTCCTCGAGTTGGTCTCCCACTGGACTCCAGAACCCGGTTACTTGTGCTCCCCTCCTTGGGTCTATCCTAGTGCGGAAAAGTAAATAATATACAAAAGGTGACATCTTCCGCAACCTGGAAGTGCCCCAATAAAAGAATATTACATACAAGTTTTTACATGAATGAAAATGAAAAACACTCATCTCACATAAAAACCCCCGGCTATTCAAACACGACGATCCATTACCACATATCCAGCAACACATAACATCACATGTCATCAACGTAAGTAAATATACGCATCCCAATTGTCGTTGACATATAGCAACGAAACCGGTGATATCATATATTACACTTACGGTCACAGAAAAGAAAGTGTAAAACTACAACAGTTGGAATCCGCAACCTGTTTAGACATCGCATGCCTAATCAAATGAATTACTTAGACATCGCATGCCTAACAATTATAAACCCCGCATTTTAGTCTCAAAATCGAAAACACTTTTCAATACCAAGTCGGGCAATTCAACAAGATTCCCGACATCCTGATCGAATGCTCGTCGCAAACTTCAGTAGACGGCCGCACCCCCGACGCCGTCGACGAAGTGCACCAAGGCGGAACAGCGCTGCCGCGAGCACCCGAACAGATGCTTTCGGCGACGGGGTTCTCCTACAGTCACTTGGTCGGGGCTTTGGAGTGAGGCTGTCTATTAAGTTTACCCGACGAGTATCCGCGTACGCTACGTGGTTGCGACGGACTTTTGATCACATCAAAATTCCGTGGCAACCGATCAAGTGAGACTAAACTGCTATGTTTATAACATTCATTCAGTTATCTCATAACTAATTGTGAATTCCAATTATTGTATCCCATTCCAGATAAATAGAAAATGTTAAACTTTTCGATCGAACAGTCAAACACCCAAGTTTTCCCGATACAGATCAACACATGAAATAAGTCTAACAACATTCAGTTCGTGCCTCAGTACCAACGGTCCAGCCGTAGAAGGGTCAAGCCAACGCCTCACATGTGGCACGCCGTACTGCCCCAAACCCGAAGGTTCAAAGCGCAGTTCAAGACGGTCACATAATCGAGTTAAGGTTTGTTGTCTTCTAGAGGGTCCATCGCGTTACTTGCACTACTTAGAACGTCGTTAAACTACGGAAAAATCCAACACTTGGAAATTTCCCGACAGGGGAAAAATTGGGTATTTATATCCGGTCGATCTTTTTAACATATTCTAAAATTTATCCGGAAAGCTACATAGACAAAATCTGATACCCCGATCGAAACACCGAATCCCCAAAACAACCCCAGAAAATTCAACTCTTGAATAAATATTAAAAATTCCCAGAAAATCCAGCATAATAAAATAGGCGTTACTGTGCAAACAGGGAAGGATGACGTCATCAACTTGCCGCGGAACCGCCGCAGAAGCCAAGCTTCTGCCGCGGTTCCGCCGCGGTTTGTACTGTTCATGAGCCAAATTTTGCACCGTAATTCTTATAATTCCCTGCTGAATTTTTTAAGCATTTTTAATTTGGAAAAATCCCAGTTTTTAGAAAAAGTCCAGAGAGCATGTTTCGGGTTAGGGTTTTGGTTCGATCGGACTTCAAACTCCGTCTACACTTCGCCTAAGGCTCTAGCTAGGCTCTGATACCACTGTAGGGTTCCTAGGCACTCTCAAGAGGTCTCACAAGGCATCAACCATGCCAATTTAAAAATTTACGGGTGCCGAGAAACCCTAATACGGATCGTTGGCTAGAAATTTAGGCGAAAACTAGAACTAGTAAACTACTTTACTAAAAGTGACGGAAATACAACCTTTGTAGATCCGGTCCTCTACCTCCACGGCTCCGTGATGAAGTCCTCTCCGCTGTCCAAATCAAAATCCGGGCTCTAGCGTCGGCTTCATAGGTGAAATGGGCGGGCAAGGTCGTCGGCTTCGTGCCGAAGATGATCTACGTCGAAGCATCACAAGATCAAGCTCCCACTTCACCAAGTCATGAAACTTGTGAAGAAAACACACTCTACTACTTGGCAAGAGGTAGAGGATGAAGAAATAGGAAGTGGGTTCACTTTAGAATTGGATTTCTCACTCATTTGCTCAAGTTGCCATTGTTGAAGCAAGCTTTCTTCATGTGATGAAGAAGAAGAAGAAGCAAGAATGAATATTATGATAAGTTATTTTAAAATAGAAAAGAAAAGCAATACTTATCATAATACAACCATGGTAATGTGTAGAGAGTTAATCATGGTTAAATGGAATGGTTAGGGTTTAGCATGAGACAAAATGGTCACTTGGTCAAAGTCTTCATGAAGCTTCATCAAGCTTCATGAATGAAAAGAAACCATTTTCTCTTTACATTCCTAAAAAGGAAATAACCTAAATAATTAGTTAAGATAATCAAAACCCCAACCATTTAAATAACCATGGCTTAATTCTTTACACAAAAGCCCTAGCAAACATGTATCATCAAACATGATACAATCATTTGCACAAAAATATATCACAAATACAACTTGTGCAATCCAAGTGAGAAAATCCATATAAAGTGAACCAATACTAGTTAATGCAAAGTAATATATCAAATATATAATTATACATTAAATCATTAAATCAACACTTGATTTAACGATCCGGTCATATCGCATATAACCGACTAGTATCCTATGTATCGGTTTATCGAATCAATGCTTGAATCGATAACTAGGTTATATCGCATACAACCAATCGATACATTTATCGTGAGAATGGAATACGGTATCACATACACGCAATATTCTTGGTCCCGCACATATCTCATATGCGCTCCTATTTCGTTTCGCTTGAGCCAGGAAACCTCTGTGTAGGACTCTAAAGACTCGTCAATACGCCGGCAGCAGATGATGATCATATCAAACACCCACAAGCCGCAAGCGGTCTGCTAAACGTAACGGCCACCCGGGTATTGAGCGATCAGAAGATCGACGAGCAAGCCCGCTCACACTCCTGTGAATCCTACCAGTAACACTTACCGTACAGTCCGGTCTGTTCGTCTGATATGTCACATATCTTGCCTAGGGGTGGTAAACGTCAGACCCCATTAGCTCGATAAGTCGTGTCGATATGAGTCCTATAATAGTTCGAGAAACTACAGGTAACACTTACCAGTAAATCTCAGCAACCCTGGCCAGGGATTTCCGGTTATAGCCAATCGAACACAGCGCAACATCAACTCCCTATACCGGGAGAGACGAATCCCCTCCTATCGCTCATTGCCTCCATGTGATTCGGGACTGTACCCAAAAGCCACCGTTTTGCACGCCCTCTTGGATGTGGTAAGGTGGAAATCAAAGAACAGTGGGAACCACACAAGACTCTATGACGATCTCGGGTCAACAGACTACTCTGTACCAGTGTCACCAGAGAACTGCCATCTGACGTAAGGTATAATACCATCTGGGAGTTCTCGGCGAGTCCGTCCAGTGTACCCAGTCTCAACTGAGCACCCGTATATCATCTCTGATGTCAAACACCAATGGATATGGGATCATCCATCGCCCATCTGTATGGGTCGAGAAGGTATACGCTAGTCTACTCTGGTATATCGATGCCCCGTCTCGATACACTCACGACTAGGGACCAAGAAGGATGTACTTATGGACTACCATGTCCCCACTAGTATGATCTGCATCATAGTCTAGGTAGTCAAGTACACATCCTAAGGGCTTTACCAACATGTAACAGAGAGACAATCAATGTACACGTTAAGGTAAAGTGTAACCAGATAGCATACTATCATGTCGAGCAAGAAAGTCCTCCCTATATATGTCCAAGCATCCACTACAATATACATCCTATGTATAGTAATGGCCTCTAGGGCACACATATAACTAACATCTCTCAGGTAGGCGAGGAACCCTACAAGATCGGCGGAGAGGCTGAGGTTCATTTGGAGCTACTGAATCTTCTGGTTCCACTAAATCTTCAGTTACGGTTTGTGTATCTGGAACCTCTTCCAGCTCTACCACTTTGCCACTAATTTCTTTTTCAAGGAATTCCTTTTCTAAAAAGGTGGCATGTTGAGCAACAAACACTTTTTGTTCCTCACTGTGGTAGAAAAAATACACATATGAGTTCTTTGGATATCCCACAAACTTGCAAAGAACTGACCGTGCCTCGAGCTTGTCCGGATTTTGTCTTTTGACATAGGCTGGACAACCCTATATCTTAACTCGTTTAAGATATGGCCTCTTTCCACTCCATATCTCATATGGTGTGGTAGGTACAGATTTAGTTGGAACTTGATTCAATAGGAATGCTGTTGTCTCCAGCGCATATCCCCAAAAGGAAATAGGTAACTCAGCTGTGCTCATCATAGAGCGCACCATATCTAATAGGGTGCGATTCCTCCGTTCTGATACACCGTTGTGCTGTGGTGTATATGGAGGAGTCAGCTGAGAGAGAATCCCATTCTCTTTTAGGAAGTCCAGGAATTCATTGCTCAAGTATTCACCTCCTCGATCAGATCGAAGGATTTTAATACTTTTTCCGGTTTGGTTTTCAACTTCTTGTTTATATTCTCTAAATTTCTCAAAACCTTCTGATTTGTGTTTCATCAGGAACACATATCCGAATCTATAGAGATCGTCAGTGAATGTAATGAAGTACGAAGAACCATCCCTGGCATGTGTAGACATGGGACCGCATACATCACTATGTATTAGTCCCAAGAGTTCCATAACTCTTTCCCCGTGTCCCGTAAACGGAGTTTTGGTCATCTTGCCTTTGAGACATGACTGGAAAGTGTCATAAGATGAAAATTCAAACGGATTTAAATATCCATCCTTATGCAACTTAGCCAGTCATGTCGCATTGATGTGATCCAGTCTACAATGCCACAAGAAGGATTCGTTCAGTTCAGAACTCTTCTTCTTGTGTGTGTTTGTTATACTTAGAACTGTGGATTGATTTAGAACATAAATGCCATTGCATAACGTGCCTGATCCAACCAACTTTTGGTTACGGAAAATGTTCATAACATTATCCTGTAATACAAAATATTATCCCTCTTTACTCAATAAAGAAACTGATATAATGTTGCATATCAGGTTCGGCATGTAATAGCATTCGTTCAGAACCAATGTATTACCAGTTGGTAATGCAAGGTGATATTCCCCGACAGTCTTAGCTGCAACAATTGCACCATTTCCAACTCTAATGTCTTTATCAGCTTCTCCAAGTTCTCTGAAGCCCATGTAACTGATTACATATATGGGATCCTGACCCGGTATCTAATACCCAGGACATAGGGCAAATGGAGAAACAGTTCTCTGTAACGAACACACCCGAAGAAAATGCATCAACATGTACTTTCTTCATTCGGGTGGCATGGGAATCCTGGTATTCCCCTATGTCCTGTTCATTCATATAACTCTTATAAGAAAGAACGGAACCAACGTTCCCCAGCACAGTATAACATGCGGGTTCAGTCAATACATCCATATTATTATCTTGATTAGAGCATGAAATGGTCTCTACCTGGAGAGAGAGAGAAGAAAACACTTTAGCGTATGCTCTTGCAAGATCAGATTGGTTATTATCTTATCTAATCAGGATGGCTCCCACTGGTTTTTATCAAATCTTCCTTCAAACCCTAAAAGGAAAGACTAGCCGGGATTAATTACACCCTACAACTTCGCCAATCTTTCAGCCAGGCCAGTGTCGGTACTTTGAGGGAGGTTCCCCGTGCTTTCGCACGGACCTAATTAAAGTAAACCTCGTTTTCCCAGAGGCGTAACCCCGTTGACACCTTTCTATACACCTACTTGATCGGCTAATTGTAATGTGTAAAACTCTCTCAGGAGTAACTCTTACTCGCAGTGGGTATCGGGATCCAACTATCTCATAGAAGGTATGCAATCTCATTGCAAATTTCAACACTTGAAATTCCCGATAATGCTTTTGCCCCAAATGATCTATGACCTTGACAAGGTCAACAAACCATAGACCGTAAGTCAAGTTCAACCCGTCATTTCTTGATTGAATCAAACCCACCCGCACGACCCTTGACAAGGTCAGCAAGGCCGTACGACTACCCTAATCCAATCTGCATCATATGCATAAACAGATAAATACTGGTCAGCTACCGCACACTGCGCCTTGACAAGGTCTACAAACGCAGCACGAATACTAATCAGGACTTATCTGAAATGAAGGAGGGCTACGGCAGGTTTTTCTGAAAACCTATTGCGTAATGAACTTGATATCGTTGTAGAATCGAATGAAGTTTTGAAATGGAGTGATTTTGAGGCTTTTCTAGTTTTGCTAAAGGGGTCACTCCCGGTGAAGGGATCGTCGGCCCTTTCCTCGTCGAATGAGGTGCGGGATATATCATATATATCGCTGTGCAAAGCAAAACTCCAAAAGCAATCAAAAGCAAACCGAGTGTGTAGCATCTGCCAGTTGTTGCTAAAGGAGTCACTTCCGGTGAAGGGATCTCGGTCCTTTCCTCATCGAATAAGGTGCAGGGTATATCATATATACCGCTATGCAAAGCAAAACTGTAGCTACCCTTTTTGTTTAAAATTTGATTACAACATCTTTTAGGTTTCTTTTCTTTCATTAATCATATTAATGAAGTCCCATCATTTAAGTCACCTAAACATCATAGATAAATACGACGTACACTTATGCCATCCGCATTCGCCTCGATGTCCCCTCGTGCACCGTTAGGTTAGGTAACTAACGACAGAGCAGGGCAGGGCTAGTGCGGGTGCAAAACATAAGTAACGTCTATATAATATATCATATATACTATATACTGTATCCATCAGAACATATCAAATGATCACATCACAGATATCGCAGCAGAAAATATCATATGAAATATTGGATATACTAGGACGTCCGTGTTTTTAATACGAGCCAGTATAAAACACGGATTCCACGGTCATGATGAATAGCCAATCCCACACCCCTAGACCCCTACGAGAGCGGCAAGCAACCCTACCAATTCTAGGGTTAGAAGACCCGGACTCGACTCCTCGAGATGGTCTCCCACTGAACCCTAGAACCCGGTTACTTGTGCTCCCCTCCTTGGGTCTATCCTAATGCGGAAAAGTAAATAATATACAAAAGGTGACAACCTCCGCAACCTGGAAGTGCCCCAATAAAAGAATATTACATACAAGTTTTTACATGAATGAAAATGAAAAACACTCATCTCACATAAAAACCCCCGGCTATTCGAACACGACGATCCAATATAACATATCCAGCAACACATAACATCACATGTCATCAACGTAAGTAAATATGCGCATCCCAATTGTCGTTGACATATAGCAACGAAACCGGCGATATCACATATTACACTTACGGCCACAGAAAAGAAAGTGTAAAACTACAACAGTTGGAATCCGCAACCTCTTTAGACATCGTATGCCTAATCAAATGAAATACTTAGACATCACATGCCTAACAATTATAAACCCCACATTTTAATCCCATTATCGAAAACTCTTTTCAATATCAAGTGAGACTAAACCGCTAGATTTATAACATTCATCCAGTTATCTCATAACTGTTTGTGAATTCCAATTATTGTATCCCATTCCGGATAAATAGAAAATATTAAACTTTCCGATCGAACATTCGAACACCCAAGTTTTCCCGAAACCGTTCAACACATGAAATAAGTTCAAAGACATTCACTTCATGCCTCAGTACTAACGGTCCAGCCGTAGAAGGGTCAAGCCAACGCCTCACATGTGGCACGCCGTACTGCCCCAAACCCTAAGGTTCAAAGGGCAGTTCAAGACGGTCACATAATCGAGTTAAGGTTTGTTGTCTTCTAGAGGGACCATCGCGTTACTTGCACTACTTAGAACGTCTTTAAACCTCAGAAAAATCCAACAATTGGAAACTTTCCGGCAGGGGAAAAATTAGGTATTTATATCAGGTCGAACTTTTTAACATATTCTAAAATTACCCGGAAAAACACATAGACAAAGCTTGATAATCCGATAGAATCTTCGATTCCCAATACAATCCAGAATATTCAACTCTTGAATAAATATTAAAAAATCCCAGAAAATCCAGAACCAAAATATAGGAATTACTGTGCAAAAAGTATTGGACAATGAGACCATACGGCCGCTGAACCGCCGCGGAAGCCATGCTTCTGCCGCGGTTCCGCGGCGGTTTAGATGAGTCAGAGACTCGTTTTGCACCATAATTCTTAGATATTCCTGCTGAATTTTTAAAGAATTTTTAATATGGAAAAAGCCAATTTTTGAAAAAAGTCCAGAGAGCATATTTGGAATTAGGGTTTCGGGTCGATCGGACTTCAAACTCCGTCTACGCATCGCCTAAGGCTCTAGCTAGGCTCTGATACCACTGTAGGGTTCCTAGGCACTCTAATGTGGTCTCACAAGGCATCAACCATGTCAATTTCAAATTTTACAAGTGCCGAGAAACCCTAATACGGATTCGTTGACTAGAGTTTAGGAAAAAAGTGAAACTAGTTAACATTTTAACTAAAAGAAACAGGCTACAACCTTTGTAGATCCGGTTCTCTACTTCCTTAGCTCCACGTAAACGTCCTCTCGCTGTCCATATCGGATCCCGAACTCTAGCATCGGCTTCATCGGAGAAATGGGCGGGCTAGGTCGTCGGCTTCGATGCCAAAGAAGATCTACGTCGAGGCAACACAAGATCAAGCTCTAACTTCACCAAGTCGTGAAACTTGTGAAGAAAATACCCTATACTACTTGGCAAGAGGTAGAGGATGAAGAAATAGGAGGTGGGTTCACTTTAGAATTGGATTTCTCACTCTTTTACTCAAGATGCCATTAAAGCTAGTAAGCTTTTCGTCTTGTTCAAGAGGAAGAAGATGAAGATAGAATATGATAAGTGTTAGATTAAAAATGAAAATAATATGAATACTTATCATATACTAACCATAATCAAGTGTAGAGAGTAAACTAGGGTTAGGTGAATGGTTAGGTTAAGAGAAGAAAACAAAAATGGTCAAGGTTTCAACCCTTCATGAAGCTTCATGAAAGAAACAAGAAAAGCCACCATTTCCATTTTCTTTTCCAAAATCAATAATCAAAATAAATAAATGAATAAGTAAACAAAACCCTAACCATTCATATAACCATGGTTTAATCTTTACACAAACTCAAGTTAACATGTATCATCAAACATGATACAATCAAGTGCACACAAAAATATATCACATATACAATGTGCACATCAAGTGAGAAAATCCTTTTAAAATGAACCAATACTAGTTAATGCAAAGTAATATATCAAATATATAATTATACATTAAATCATTAAATCAACACTTGATTCAATGATCAGGTCATGTCGCACATAACCGACTAGTATCCAATGTATCGACTTATCGAATCAATCTTCGATTCGAAAACTAGGTTATATCGCATACAACCAATCGAAACATTCATCGCGAGAATGAAATACGGTATCACATACACGCATTATTATCGGTCCCGCACATATCTCATATGCGCTCCTATTTCATTTCGCTTGAGCCAGGAAACCTCTGTGTAGGACTCTAAAGACACGTCAATACGCCGGCAGCAGATGATGATCATATCAAGCACCCACAAGCCGCAAGCGGTCTGCTAAACGTAACGGCCACCCGGGTATTGAGCGATCAGAAGATCGACGAGCAAGCCTACTCACACTCCTGTGAATCCAACCAGTAACACTTACCGTACAGTCCGGTCTGTTCGTCTGATATGTCGCATATCAAGTCTAGGGGTGGTAAACGTCAGACCCCAATAACCGATAAGTCGTGCTGATGTGAGGCTCATAACGGGTCGATAAAGTACTGGTAATACTTACCAGCAAAACTCTGATCAGCCCTGTCCAGGGACTTCCCTGTTACGGCCAATCGAGCACAGCGCAACATCAACCCCCGATACCGGGAGAGACGAAACCCCTCCTATCGCTCATTGCCTCCATGTGACTCGGGACTGTATCCAAAAACCACCGTTTTGCACGCCCTCATGGACGTGGTAAGGTGGAGATCAAAGCACAGTGGGAATCACACAAGACTCTATGACGATCTCGGGTCTACAGACTAACATGCACAAGTGTCACCTGAGAACTGCCATCTGACGTGAGGTATAATACCATCTGGGAGGTCTCGGCGAGTCCGTCCAGTGTACCCAGTCTCCACTGAGCACCCGTATACCATCTCTGATATCGAACACCAATAGATATGGGATCATCCATTGCCCATCTCATGGGTCGAGAAGCGTATACGCTAGTCTACACTGGTATATCGATGCCCCGTCTCGATACACCCACGACTAGGGACCTTGAAGGATGTACCTATAGACTACCATGTCCCCACTAGTATGATCTGCATCATAGTCCAGGTAGTCAAGTACACATCCTAAGGGCTTTACCAACATGTAACTATAAGACAGTTTAAAGAGACAAGTGTACATGTTAAGATAAAGAGCAACCAGATAGCAAACTATCATATCGAGCAAGAAAGTCATCTCTATATATGTCCAAGCATCCAATATAATATACATCATCTGTACAATACTGGCCTCTAGGGCATACATACAACTAACATTTTCGAGTAGCTAACTCTTTTAGCTTGGTAGTTAGTTTTTGTTTAGCAAAGATCCCTCCTTTAGCTAGTCCATGTTACCTAGTGTTGTAAAAATCCAATTTTTCATAACGTTTCCGCCTCCCCGCAAGCACCGGGGTGGGCAACATGGACTTACAGTGGTATCAGAGCCTAGCTAAACACAAACTAACTAGTTAGCAAAGTATCTAGAACTTCAATCGGAAAAAATCGCAAAACACGTTTTCTAAAACCTAAGTTTCTGCCGATTTTTATTTCTGCTCAAAAAGTAATAAATCATACACTAAAAATCGGCTTAGGGTTTTTACAGAACACCCAAGAAAAACGAACCAGCGAGTCGACCAACTCACCGCGGCACCGCGGCAAGAGCATGCTCTTGCCATAGATCCGCGGCCGAGTTGACTCGGCCGTGGGTCATTTTTCCTGCAGTGTTCTTCTGTTGCTGTTTTGGGATTTTTAGGATGGTTTGTTTCTGCCCAGATTTTCTAGAGAACAAGTTAGTTTTTGGGGTGGTCACAAATCTATATTTTGATCGAACTTCTTTACACTTTTGCTAATGGGTTATATCTGTGATGTGATATATGTATTGAACGTCTGCTAATCTCTATACGTCGATTAGTGGGGGTTATACATATCTGTGATCTGTAATGCTGATGGTTTGTGTATATGAATTCGTTGGATTGCCGCGGATGAATAGCCGGGGGTTGTGGATGAGAGTTTTCTTATTCTTTCAATTCTTGTAATATGTAAATTAATGTAATATTATTTGTTTGACCGCACATCCGGATTGAGTTTGTAGCCGCCATTGTATAATTTCTTTTTACTGTTTTTACTCCTAGGATAGACCCAAGGTGGGGTGCACAAACTACCGGGTATCTCGAAGTTCCGAGTGGCCTACTCACGGTGTTGAGGGAGGTTGCTTCGCTTCGGGTACTTGGCGGGTAGTTTGCCGCACCCGTAGGGGTCTAGGGTGGGGTTTGGCTATTCATCGCGACCGTGTAATCCGTTCTTCATTACAGGCTCGTACGAAATGCGGATTCCTAGTATATCCAATGTGTTCATCTGTGATCTGGAATGGCTATCATTGCATGTGAAGAATGTTTATATATATCTATATGATATCTATTTAGGCGTTGCTTATGTTTTGCATCCGCGCGTCCAGCCCCCGCTCTGTCGTTAGTTAAGTAACCTAACGGGTGATGACGGGACCACGTGGCGAATGCGGATGGCATAAGCGTACGTCATATTTTCGTTGTTTTCTACAATAGTAGGATTAATTGATGGAACACATTAAAATTAATGCAAGAAAAATAAACCAAGTAAAAGTCGTTGGAACACTTTCAAAACCACTCGGTTCTTTTCAAAACCAAATTTTAAATGCGGAGCATGAACCACTCCTTTTTTTAAAGCTATCTCGTTCCTTCGATTATATCAAGTTCACTACATTCACAGTTTTTCCAAAACCATTCGTAGCCCTCCGTCGTTTCACATGAATGGTCAATAAGTATTCAAGCTATGTATGTTGGCCAAAGTCAAGGCATAGTGATTGGTAGCTATTGGGTATTCATGTGCAGCATAGATAGATGTATTTGTTTGGGACAGTCGTACTGCCATGTTGGCCAAATTCAAGGGTAGGTACGGGTGGGTTCAAATTAACCTGGAGAATGATGGGTAGAACTTGACATGTGACTTATGATATTTTTGCCAAAGTCAAGGTCATAAGAGCATGGGGCAAGAATCCACATCGGGAGTTTCAAAAGAACTGAAACTTGCTAGCGCTGCATACCATTTAGAGTGTGATGATTCTGGTAGGATTCTTTCAGTTTTGTCACGCGATGATATTTGGATCCCGATCCTACTGTGAGTATATGCTACTCCTCGGGAAATTTCTCACTTAACGATCAATGCTATAAACCAAGTAGGTGTCTAGAAAGGTGTTAGAGGGGCTACGCCCACAGGGAAAAGAGGTTACTTAATTAAGGAACTTCGCGAAAGCGTTAGAAAACCTCCCTCGAAGTACCGACACTGGCCTGGCCGAACGGTTAAGCAAGAATTGTACGGTGAGATTGATCCCGACTAATTCTTCCTTTATGGTTTGAGGAGGGATTCGAGAGACAGTGGGAGCCATCCTGTTTAGACAAATTAAAAACCACTCTGAACTTGCAAGAGCATCATGCTAAAGTGTTTCTTTTCTCTCTCCTAATTGCAGCGACCAATCAACATGACCGGACTTTAGTTATTACTAGATAAAAACATACTGACAGGGCCAAACTACAAAGATTGGCTAAGAAATGTCAAAATGGCAATCACTTATGACAAGTTGGGGTATCTTCATACCACCAAAACTCCCTCTGTCCCAGGTCCCAAAACAAACGTCGCGGATAGGGAAATCCGTAAAACCTGGGAAATCGACTGCGCGAAGGCCAAGTGCCTCGTGCTTGCCTCTATGGACAATGAACATCAGAGGAGGCATGAGAATATGGACCTCGAATCCATATTTCTCCATACAAAAGAACTGTATAGAGAGCAATCTCGTATCGCCAGATACGAAGTGTCGAAAAAGCTGTTTTCGGCAAGATTGGCCGTCGGATCATCGGTAGCGGAACACGTGCTTAAGATGATTGGCTATATAGAAGAGCTCGCGGACCTTAGGACCACGTTGGAGAATGAACTCTACATTGACTTGATTCTCCAGTCCTTTCCTTCCACTTACGCCCAATTTATCCTAAACTTCAACATGCATGGAAAGGAGGTTGAACTTTCCGAACTTCTGAACATGTTGAGGAGTGCTGAAGGCACCCTACAGAAAGGTAGGGAGACATCCACTTTGTTTGTAGGAGGATCTTCCTCTTCTAAGTCCAGGGCGAAAGCCAAGGGAAAGAAGAAGAAAGCCCCCACCAAACCAAGGGGCGGTGTTACTAAAGTGGATACGAAGGGAAAGGCAAAAGCAACAAAGGTAGCGGGGAAGCTTGTGGGGGAAGGAAGAGTGCTTTTACTGTCACAAGAGTGGACACTGGAAGAAAAATTGCAGGGCTTGGAAGGCCAGAACACTGGATCTGAAGCAAGTTACGGCTTCAGCTTCAGGTGTATATGTTATTGAAAACTGTCTATCAATAAACTCTACTTCTTGGGTATTGGATACCGGATCAGGATCACATATCTGTAATTCTTTGCAGGGGTTGAGAAAGCGTAGCTTTTTGAAGGCAGGTGACATGACCCTCAAAGTTGCAAACGGAGCTAGCATGGATGCTGAGGCCGTGGGGGACTATCACCTGCGAATGTCAGATGGACATGTTTTGGTTTTACGTAATTGATTTTTTGTACCCAACGCAACTTGTAATATCATTTCTGTATCTTTAATATCTAAAGAAGGTTATGAATTTGCATTTGTAAGTAATGTTATAAACATTCACCTTAATCAAGTTCTGATTGGGTTAGGTACATTAAGCAATGGTATATACGTATTAAACCAGCCACAGATTTTCAATGTCCAGAATACACACAAAAGAATGTCTCCGGAAACAAATCAGGCTTTCTTATAGCATTGTAGATTGGGTCACATCAATGAGAGAAGGTTGACGAAGTTACATACAGAAGGATATTTAGATCCGTTCGAATATCAATCATATGCAACTTATCAATCTTGTCTCAAAGGAAAGATGACAAAGACTCTGTTCACTAGACACGGAGTAAGAGCGAGCGAGCTCTTGGGACTCGTACACAGCGACGTGTGCGGTCCAATGTCTACGCATGCACGAAGCGGTTATTCTTACTTCATTACTTTTACGGATGACTTTTCAAGGTACGGATATGTCTTCTTAATGAAACATAAATCCGAAGCCTTTGGAAAATTCCAGGAATATAAGAATGAAGTAGAAAGACAAACAAGCAAAAGTATCAAGACACTGAGATCTGATCGAGGTGGTGAATACTTAAGTACCAAGTTCCTGGATTACATAAAAGAGAATGGAATTCTCTCACAGCTTACTCCTCCATACACTCCGCAACATAACGGTGTATCGGAGAGACGGAACCAAACCCTATTGGATATGGTACGGTCCATGATGAGTAACGCTGAGTTGCCGCGATCATTCTGGGGATATGCGCTAGAATCAGCCGCATACCTTTTGAACCGAGTTTCAACTAAGACTGTGCCTACTACACCATATCAGATGTTGTGTGGGAAGAGACCCTATCTTAATCACATTAAGACATGGGGATGTCCAGCTTTTGTCAAAAAGCAGCATGCGGACAAACTCGAGGCACGCTCAGTACAGTGCAAGTTTGTGGGATATCTAAGGAACTCCAAGGGATATTTCTTCTATTGCGAAGAGGAACAAAAGGTTTTTGTTTCTCGTCATGCCCACTTCTTGGAAACTCGGTTTTTGGAAAAACAGATAAGTGGGAGTGCAATAGAACTGGAAGAAATTACAGAACCACGAGCTATTACTGAAAGCTTAGTAGAACCAGAGGGTTCGAAAGATCAGGACATTCCTACGCCGTTCCGCAGAAGTAGTAGGCAATCTCATCCGCCCGAGAGATACTATGGTTTTCTCATAGACGGGGATAGAGAGGATTGCATCATTGATAGTGATGAGTCGACTAGCTTCCAGCATGCCATTCAGAACGTTGACTCGGTAAAATGGCTGGATGCAATGCGGACCGAAATAGAGTCCATGTACACCAAAAAAGTATGGACGTTGGACGTTACTCCAGATGGGGTAAAACCCGTAGGATACAAGTGGATCTTCAAAAGAAAGATTGGTGTTGATGGACAGGTTGAGACCTATAAGGCTAGACTTGTTGCAAAGGGTTTCTGTCAAAGACCTGGCTTGGACTATGACGAAACCTTTTCTCCAGTGGCTATGCTGAAATCCATTCGGATTCTTCTTGCCATTGCTGCCTTCCACGATTATGGGATCTGGCAGATGGACGTAAAGACCGCTTTTCTAAATGAAAATTTAGATGAGTGTGTCTATATGGACCAGCCAGAGGGTTTCATTCAGAGTGGGAGCAGCGGAAAGGTGTGCAAGTTGCTTAAGTCCATTTATGGACACAAGCAGGCATCGCGGAGTTGGAACATCTGTTTTGATGAGACGGTCAAAGAATTTGGCTTTATCAAAAATCCAGATAAACCATGCATCTATAGTAGATTTGTAGCAAGAACTGTTGTATTCCTCATTTTATACGTGGATGACATTCTCTTGATAGGAAATGACATTCCTATGCTACAATCTGTCAATGGGTTCTTGTCACACAGGTTCTCCATGAAAGACCTGGGTGATGCCTCTTACATTCTGGGGATCCGGATCTATCGTGACAGATCCAAGAGGATATTAGGACTCTCACAGTCCAGATACATCGACACCATACTGAAAAGATTCAGTATAGAAGATTCCAAGCGCGGTAATCTACCGGCTTGTCACGGGATCACCCTCTCCAAAGAGATGTCTCCCAAGACTGATTTGGAAAAGGATCACATGTCTATTATACCCTACGCTTCTGCGGTAGGCTCTATAATGTATGCGATGTTGTGTACCAGACCGGATGTAGCTTATGCACCGAGTGTGGTAAGCCGGTATCAGTCAAACCCTGGGGAGAAACACTGGATAGCGGTAAATAACATTCTCAAGTACCTGAGAAGGACTAAGGAGATGTTCTTGGTGTATGGCGGAAAAGACCTCCAGATCGAGGCCTTTGCTGACTCCAGCTTCCAGAATGACAAGGATGACTCCAAGTCCATGTCGGGTTTTGTCTTTACCCTCAATGAAGGGGCGGTGTGTTGGAAGAGTTCCAAACAGGAAACCGTTGCTGACTCGACTATGGAAGCGGAATATATCGCTGCATCTGATGCCGCAAAAGAAGCCGTCTGGATGAGGAAGTTCCTAACAGAACTTCAGGTGGTTCCGTCCATTGTTGATCTAATACCTCTGTATTGCGATAACAACGGGGCTATAGCTTTAGCGAAGGAACCCAGGTACCATCAGAAGTCCAGACACATCTTGTGGCGGTATCACCTGATCAGGGAGATCGTGGATCGCAAGGAGATCGAGGTTCGGAGGGTTGCTTCAGAAGATAACACGGAAGATCCATTCATGAAGGCCTTACCCCAGACTCGGTTCGAGCGGCTGATCGAGATGATAGGTCTTCGATACGCCAGTACATGGCCTTAATGCTAGTGGGAGATTGTTAGTGTATACGCCCTATCATACTAGTATGTATATTACTTGATGGAAGCTTGGGATATTCACAGTTTTATAGACAATCTTGCTCGAAATGGTAGTATGCTACTTGGTTTGTCTCTGCTTTAATGTATACATGTTTTTCTTTTATTATATCACCTATACGCATTAGTGGAGCTCTTAGGATCTTTGCTTGATTACCAGCGTTGTGATGGCAATCACACTCGTGGGGGCTGGGTAATCTACAAGCACATCCTTATATATATACATCCCTGGTTGTGGGATTATCGAGACAGTGCATCGATACTCCAGAGTAGACTAGCGTATGTGCTTCTCATCCCAGCACGGGAGACGGTCTGTCCCACAGCCCTCAGTACGTCGTGCTTGAAATAGTATACGGGTGCTCGTTAGGTTATGAGTACACTGGACAGGACTCGTCGGGAACTGTTGGTTGGTATTATACCTATCGTCAGTTATCAGTTCCCAGGTGACATGAGTACAGCTTAGTCCGTTGACTTGACACTGTCGCTTTGCCTCGAGTGTGTTCCCACTGTTCTTTTATTACTACCCTACCACGGCTCAAAGGAGTCGTGCAAACAGGTAGTAGTTGGGTGCATTCCCGAAGCACTTGGAGGCAGTGACGGTTAGACAAGATTCGTCTCTCCCGGTATTGGGGGTTGACATCGCGCTGTGTCTAGGAGAGCCATTACACAAGTAGTCCCTGGCCAGGGCAAGCGAGATATACTGGTAGGTTTCCAGTGTTATCTCAGGGTGTTCTGGGCTACACTCAGGTACGACTTGTACCGTTATTAGAGGACTGACGTTTACCACCCCCTAGGCCCGCCATGCGATGTTATCAGACGAACAGACCGGACTGTACGGAGACTGTCACATTCAGGCTCAGTAGGAGTTCAGATGGGTTTACCTCGTCATTCTTCTTATCGGCATCTACCTGGAGACCATTACGTACAGCTAGTGCCGTTTGCGGTCTGTGGTTAAACCCACTGCCAGCGTTGTGTCGAGTCTTTAAAGTCCCACACAGAGGGTTATTCGCCTTTAGGCAAAATGAGTAGAGGTCGCATGGTTTTGCGACGGGGTTCGTTCACATCCGCGCACTTGTGCACGTTTTGTGTCCGGACAGCTTATACTAGCGGGCTTTGGTTTAAGACGGATCCTAGTATATGATTTGGGATTGTCTCTTTGTATGCGCGTTCCTCGGAACACGGATACAGGTATGTATGCACAGTTGACTGAGGCTGAGGCAGAGGACTTTCATTAGAGTTGATGACCATTGTCATTTTCTTAACCCTAATGCTTATGTGTGAAATATGATTTATTAATATTAGCTAATTATAATTGTGAATGCTTAGGGTTGTTGACCATTTGACTATGCTTGACTTGTTGACCAAGGACCATCATCATTTCATATGAAAGATGCTCTTTGGTTCTTGCAAAAGCATTTAATGTGAAATGATAATGGTCATTTCATGATTAACCATCATAATTATCTTTAGCTAATTATTTATTTATCATAATTCACATATATGTGAGAAGGTTGGTTTATTCTTCTCCTTCTATCATTCTCATTCTCTCTCATCCTCTTCCTCTCTCTCTCTCTAGCTCTCCCCTCTCATGTGTTGAGAACCATTTGAGCTTGAGGTAATCCCTTCAAAAATACTCTCTACTCTTTCTATGGTTCTAGGTTTAGCACACCAAGCACCTTAGTTACTTCTAGTTTGAGGTTGGAGCCAAAGGTAGAGGCCCTCGGGTGGATGTTTCTTCGGCAAGAGAAGGCGACAAGGAGAACCCGTTCTTTCACACCAAGGAGCAAGAACAGAAGGACTTCAAGGCTTAGGTATAACCCCCTTTCCGAGTAGCTAACTCTTTTAGCTTGGCAGTTAGTTTTTGTTTAGCAAAGATCCCTCCTTTAGCTAGTCCATGTTGCCTAGTGTTGTAAAAATCCGATTTTTTACAACGTTTCCGCCTCCCCGCAAGCACCAGGGTTGGCAACGTGGACTTACACTTCCCCCTCGTACCATCTGTGCTTGTTGTTCTGATCCATCTTATTTGACCGAAGAGTGTCCTTACAACCCACCTTCTCAAGGTCAGGATCAGGTCAATGCTGCATTTCAGCAAAGTCCAAGAAATGATCCGTACTCTTCCATTTACAATCCCGGTTGGAGGAACCGCCCCAATTTCGCCTGGAATCAGAACCAGCATCAATTCCAAGGCCACAACAGCTTCAAGAGCCCTCCTCCTCCTCAACAACAAGATTAGCAACAAACTCAACAACAATATCAGCAGCCCTTCTAACCCCAACCTTTTCGAAATTCGACGAACAATTTTGCACCTAACAATTCTTGTCCTCAAAACAACTTTGTTCCGTCAAACAACGATAAGGTTTCCTCAATAGAACGGAGTCTGGAGGCGTTTGTAAAGCAATCGACTCAATCCACCGCCAACATCCAGTCTTCTATTCAGTCTTTGGTGCAACACACTGCTGCACACGGGCAAAGCATCAAAACCATCAAAGCCCAGATTGCACAACTGAATGCGGCTTTAAGCGAGCGAGAGAAATGGAAGCTTCCATCTCAACCACTCCCAAATCCTGGTCGCACACATAATGTACATGTTTCTTTAGAACAACAGAACCATAATGTGTTTACCGTGACTACGTTGAGATCTGGAAGGATGCTGCACAACAACATTGGCCCGCGGATAGACGACGACACCCCGGTTTCTTCTTCTTCTCTTCTTCGTCTTCTGAGCCTGTTCTCCATTCCTCAAAAGGCTCTTCTTCTTCCGCTGCTCCGAACGGACCCACATCTCACTCTACGAAAACTCCAGCTCTGGGATCCATTCCAACTCCACAATCTCCTCCACAAGCATTGGACTCAACCAATTTCAAATACATTCCATTTCCATACCGGTTGAGGTCCAATAAACAAAATCCACAAATGGAGAAGATTCTGGTGTTATTTAAACAGGTTAATATCAACATTCCCCTTCTAGACGCAGTCCAACAAGTCCCTTCCTACGCAAAAATCTTGAAAGACTTGTGCACTAAAAGGAGGAAATCTCAGGTACCCAAGAATGTTATCTTAGCGAGTGCTGTGAGTGATGCTCTTACCCAAGCATTACCTCAAAAATAGAAGGACCCTGGCTGTCCTACGATTTCAATAACCATTGGGGATAAGAACATCAACCGCGCACTTTTGGATCTTGGTGCCAGTGTTAACCTGCTTCTGTACTCTGTATATGAGCAACTAGGTGTAGGAGAGCTGAAACCCACACACTGTACTCTCCAAATGGCCGACCGATCTATCACCTATCCTAGGGGTGAGCTAGAGGATGTGTTAATAAAGGTTGGGGACTTCATATTCCCCGTTGACTTCATTGTCTTATACACAAAACCTGTAGCTGACCTCTAGAATCAAATTCCGGTGATAATCGGTCGTCCATTCCTTGCAACCTCTAATGCTGTGATCAATTGTCGAAATGGTTCGATGAACCTATCTCTTGGAAACATGACAATTGAGCCCAACATTTTTAGGTTGGGGAATTAGCCCTCTGAACCTAATGCTCATATACTAGACGTTTGTTCGATCAAGGAGATCACCCCAGAGGACTGTGAATTCGAAGAGTTTTTGTTCGATCACAGCAATCTTGACGCCACTGGTGCGTTCCTCTTTGAGCCTGCTGCTGCTTTTGCTCCCGACAGTGATTATAAGTGTTTCACTTTCGTGAACGATCTTGGCTTGTCGCCACCCGAGGTTGAATCCTTTGAATTTTCGGATGCGTTAGCTGAACCATCCAACTCAGTCGCTTACTCTCGTTTTGAACCTCTGCTGGAATCTTTTGAGTTCGAGATCTTTTCGCCAATCTTACCTTCAATCGTTTCACCTCCAAAGCTTGAACTCAAGCCATTGCCGTCTCACCTCAAGTACGCTTACTTAGGTGAGAACGAGACCCTCCCTATCATCATTTCGGGCTTCTCTAGATCCAGAGTAGGAGAAAGGCCTTTTTACGGTCTTGCAAAGCAATCGGCAAGCTTTTGGCTGGTCATTGGCAAACATCAAGGGGATTAGTCCCCTGATCGTTGGACATCACATTCATATGATGAATGATGCCAAACCAGCCCGGGATCTACAGAGACGACTTAATCTAGTCATGAAAGAGGCTGTGAAAAAAGATATCGTCAAATGTCTTGATAGTGGTATCATTTACCCTATCTCTGATAGCCAGTGGGTCACCCAATTCATATTGTCCCTAAGAAGTCGGGCATAATCGTCATCACCAACAAGGCGAATGAGTTAATCCCTACTCGCACCCAAACCGGGTGGCGAGTATTCATTGATTATAGAAAACTCAACGCCGCAACGCGAAAATACCACTTTCCGCTACCTTTCATTGACCAATTGCTTGAACGATTGGCTAGACACGAGTACTACTGCTTTCTAGATAGCTACTCCGGCTATAACCAGATTCCCATCGCCGAAAAAGACCAGGACAAAACCACGTTCACCTGTCCTTTCGGCACGTTTGCATATCGCTGCATGCCCTTTGGGTTATGCAATGCACCCGAGCCTTCTAGCGATGTATGATGGGAATCTTCTCAGACATGCTGGAAAAATTCTTAGAGATCTTCATAGATGATTTCTCCATTTTCGGGGATTCCTTGGACGAGTGTTTGCTGCATCTCGACGCTGTCCTTACCCGGTGTGAGGATAAAAATCTCACTTTGAACTGGGAGAAGTGCCACTTCATGGTAAGCGTAGGTATTGTCCTAGGACATATCATCTCGCAAAATGGCATTGAGGTGAATAAAGCTAAGATTGAGGTCATTTCCAATCTCCCTCCTCCAAGATGCATCAGAGACATCTGAGCTTTTCTTGACCATGCCGGTTTCTATAAACGGTTTATCAAGGATTTCAGCACAATTTCTAGACACTTGACTTTTCTGCTGGCCAAGGACACTACATTTGACTTCAACTCAAGTTGTGTGACAGCGTTCGAACTGAAAAGCTCACTCACTTCTGCTCCCATTATTTCTTATCCTGATTGGACGTATCCATTCAAGATTATGTGCGATGCATTTGACTTTGCCATCGGTGCGGTCCTAGGACAGCACATCGACAAGATGCCGAACGTAATATACTATGCTAGCCGAACCCTGAACGATGCCCAACTAAATTACACAATAACCGAGAAGGAATTCCTGGCTGTTGTGTTTGCATTAAGAAAATTCAGGCCTTACTTGATCGGCTCTCCAGTCATCGTCTACATAGACCATTCAGCTCTTCGCCATCTTTTTGCGAAGAAGGACGCCAAATCTCGGCTGATACGTTGGATCCTCTTACTTCAAGAGTTTGACCTTGTCATCAAGGACAAGAGAGGATATGAAAACGTAGTAGCCCACCATCTTTCACGCCTCCCTTCTTCGCCGACGCTTCCACTTCCAATAAACGACGTTTTTTTGGATGAACAACTCTTGACAGTATCGTGCGAACCCTGGTTCGCCGATATTGTGAACTATTTGGCAACAGGATTACTACCGAACGAATGGTCAAGTCAGAACAGACTTCGATTCTTATCCCAAGTAAAACACTTTTACTGGGACAAACCTTATCTGTTCCAGTACTGTCCCGACCAGATTATTCGTCGGCGTGTGCCTGATAATGAGTTCAAGAGTGTGTTGTCATTTTGTCACGATCAAGCGTGTGGCGGGCATTTTGGCCCCAGAAAGAATGCCGAGAAGATCTTGCAGTGTGGCTTTTACTGGCCATAACTCTTGAAAGACGCTCATGATTACTGCAAGACTTGCTCCCGGTGCCAACACTTGGGCCTGATATCCAGGGGAAACGAGATGCCGCTCCAAACAATCTTGGTTGTCGAGATTTTCGATCTTTAGGGTATTGACTTCATGGGGCCGTTTCCCAGCTCTTTTGGGAACCTGTATATTCTTCTAGCTGTTGATTACGTCTCTAAATGGGTTGAGGAGGTGCCCAGCAGGACTAACGACAACAAGGTTGTCGTTAGATTTCTTAAGGAAAACATCTTTTCTCGGTTTGGACACCCCCGCGCGATCATTAGTGACAATGGAACACATTTCTGTAATAGGACTTTCGAGGCCTTGATACGGAAATACTCCATTAATCATAAGCTATCCACGCCCTACCACCCCCAAACATGTGGGCAAGCTAAAGTGTCTAATCGGAAAATCAAACAGATTTTGGAGAAGACAGTTTTCAAGAACCGTAAGGATTGGTCGTTAAAACTCACTGATGACCTTTGGGCATTTCGAACTGCTTATAAGACTGATCTTGGCATGTCTCCTTATCGGCTTGTTTACAGGAAGGCTTGCCACCTTCTAGTGGAAATCGAGCATCGTGCATTTTGGGCGATAAAGGAGTTGAATCTATCTCTCGAAGATGCCGACAGCTATCGGAAGCTACAGTTAAACGAATTGAACGAGCTTTGGGATGAAGCTTACGAAAACGCGGTTGTCGTTAAGAACCGAACGAAGGTGTTTCACGATAAACACCTTACGCACAAAACTTTCACACCTGGTCAACAGGTACTTCTTTACGACACCCGGCTCCATTTACAACCCGGTTAGCTCAGATCTCGCTGGGAAGGGCCATTTTTTGTGCGGACTGTATTCCCGCAAGGCGCTGTGGATTTGGAGAATCCAAGGAACGGTTCATTTTTCAAAGTAAACGGACACAGACTGAAACCGTACCTTAGCGCTGAACCATCAGAGGAGCTCCTGGTCTTGCAGGAGCCGGTTTACCCGGCATAATCTTCCTCTGCCTACCACTAAACTTCGGTTATCCAGCCAAAAATAGTGGACACTGTTTCAAATAAATTTGGGGGTATGTAGATACTTTTTGTATATATATGTGGATATTCTTGTCCGGTGCATATCCATTTTTGACGAGCAATCTTGTCTGGTGATGCTCACATTTCATTTAAAAAAAAAATTTCAAAAAAAAAGGGGTATTTAACCGATGATTTTGATCTTTCAATAAATTTACCTTCATACAATGACAGTGGGGGCACTGTCCAGTTTAAATATGGGGGTACGCTTGGTACGCATTTCTCACCTTCGCATTCATATGTATATTTTACATTTCCATACTTATTAAAACCCATAAAAATCAGAAAATTTTCTCAAAAGATAAAAACTTTGTCGTCAAGGTAGCTAGTTGGAGAACTTAGATTCAATATATTCGACGGTTTTGTTTGATAAGTGATTGATCGTTTCTTTGTGTGTCGGTTTTAGAAAATTAATAGAAATCACAATCAAAGAATTATTTGACCGCAATCAATAACGGTGTCGAAATGTAGCGCGTTAGTAAGTGCGGATCGTCCACAGGGATTGTTCGTATTTGTTTTTGTTTTGAATTGAAAATTTATGAGAAGAGAAAAGAAAACTTGATTATATGATTATATCAAATGAATTTCAAGAATCAACTAGATCTAATCAAGAATCAAGAAAGTATTAAAAATCAAAAATCAAGAAGTGATAGAATTCCAATCGATTTAAGTTTCAAGAATTGAAATGTAGCTCGTAGGAGTCGATTAGATCGTAGGTGTGAAGAAGACTAGAAATTACTTTTTCTTATCCATTAGCGAATTGATGCTAAATCGATGTCGATTTATCGAGGATTAAGGATCATGCGAAGAATTATGGTTTCCTCATTCTATCCTTTGTCCTTTCGATGAATCACATTCACAAGATAGCTTCTAGGAAATCGAATGATCGATCGTTGATCTCTAGATCCGTGCGAAAATAATCAAGAACGCATTTCGCATCAATCTAGATCATCGATCATTCAATTTTCAAGAATTTACAATCATTATAGGACTTAAGAAAATGTTTAAAGATTCGTCAATATCATCATTCTACCGATCGTCTCAACTCCTCCACGAGCGGAGTTTTATTCAAACATTATCACAAAGAATATATTCAAGAATCGAAGTTGAATAATAATGCTTGAATTGAAAGATAAGCAAGTTAAAAGAATCGTCACCTTTATTTATTCAACAAGTTGTTACACATTGCTCAAGACTACAAGAATTTGAGAAGGAACAAGATTGTCGAATCTCGCGTTGCATCGGCTCCTTGAGTCGCGGATCGGCTTGTATCTCATGCTCCGATGAAGACCGGCTTCGCTTCTAAAGGATGGTTGAAGGCTTGCTTTGCTTGAACTCAAAGATCTTGAACTTTTTGTTTCTTGATTGGATTAGGGTTAGGGTTTGGAGGTGGCAAGTGTTGGGTTGATAGAGTGATAGAATTTCCACAACAATCAACAACCTTTCAAGTGAGGCCTAGGGTCCCTTTTATAGGCTTAGGAATGATTAGCTTCCTTAAGAAGCTTGGATTAGGTTAGCTTCCCTTGTAAGCTAGTTAGTTGGGTAGAAGTCTCTAGAACTAGTTAGTTAGGGCTTAACTTCTAGCTTAAGCTAGGAGGTTAGGGAGAAGGTTCTAGGCTCTTAATGTAGTTTAGGTGAAGCTTATTTAGGAAGCTAGGACATCATTAGTTTAGATCAAAGGGCCTTTGCTGATCTGGCAGAAAGTTCAGGAATGTTCTGGAAATTGCAGTGGCTTGATGAAGTGTAGCCCCACAGAGAAGAGTTCTGAAGTCAAACTGAGATGCTGACGTGGCATAGCCACCGCGGATCCGCGGCGCAATAGGAGAGGTAGGGCTTGATATTTCATGTACTTTCTTCCTCTGTCTTCAGGTGTACTTCCTGATATGTTGATTCTCTGAATGCTTTCTAGATCACTACCAGATCTCAAGTCATTGAGTTGACGTATTTTTAAACAGCACTGTTATACAAATTTGACCATTCTTCTGGAATTTCCTGCACAGACTTCGAAACACGTGTTGCGCTACACAAGAATGATGCAATGCCATGATAAACAGTCAATTTCCCTAAAAATGCCGGTTTAAGTATACAGTACAGGTAATTCAGTATTTTACAGGTGTTTTGCTAATATGTGCAATATGACTACCGAACACCTCTACATGAATGCAAAAGATAGGGAAATTGCCGTGTTAAAAATGCAGTATTTTCGACTGATCAAATTCCCCCAAACTTATTTTCGGTCGTCTCGAGCGAATTGTTTTATTAAAAAGAGGAGGAGAAAATTAAAAAAGAGAAAAACTAACTAGCACACTTTCGTAAGCAACACGATTGCACTGAGCACGTGCAACAAGCCTTTAAACCTCTAGGTGTCCCTAGTAGGAGGAGTGTTGTCTCCTGAGGGTTTTCAGCGGATTGCACCCACAAAATCCAATAATAAAAGGAAGACCATGAATATTACATTTAAAGAAAAGAATCGTAAAAGAAAAGCCTTGAAAATTAGGGTTTCCACTAAGCTAGCTTTTCAGTTGTCATGAGCCCTATCTTAATAGTCATGAAAAGATGTCAGAAATCACGTCCTCCCTCAATAAAGCACCATCCTATTCTTCATTCCTATCTTTCTTCTAAATATCGATCATATAACCCTGCGTGTGTGTAAAGGACAACCCTACGCCCGGAGAATTCAATTCAAGCTATCATACTCTTGCCCATCAGCCTCAGTACTTTTTAATTAATAAATATTTAGATGAGATTGCTCACACACTTTCATGCGACCGTTAATACTTCTTGAGATACTAACCGACCGATTACTCATGCGCTTGCTTATTTGCTGTTTTTCCTCGTTTTGCACCACCTAAGGCTTAGCAGTGACTCCCAGACCAGTTGGCCTTAGGGCACTAGGTGAAGAGGCACCCTCGCTATATATTTTTTTATTGCCTTTTGCGATAACAAAACCAGTGTCCATTTTTCTCACCACTTTATATTTTTTTTCATTTCATTTTTTTTATTTCCTTCATACATCGGCTTTAATACAAGAGCATTTCAAGATATCCTCTACTATCCCAGGCTTCAAGATGTGTGTAAGTGAGAATAGCAAGGTATCAACGTTCAAAATATTTGGCTTCCAGAATAGGAACTATTTTTCAGACTTATTTTTATCCTCAGATTAGTGACTTTCTTCATCTTACTAACCCTTGGGACAACGGCTCATAACTACTTATTACTAGTTCGTATAAGAAAACTTCTAATTTTCTTAGTTTTCTTAAATTTTTCTAATCTCATGGATGTAATTTTTCACTATCTAAACTTTTATTATCTTATTTATAAACAAAAATGTTTAAATATTAAATATTTTTATATTTGAAAAAAATTTAAATTTTTATAGGTTTTGGAAAATTTTAAAATTTTTATAGGTTTTTAAAAGAAATGTTTTGTGATTATGCAAATGATATGCAAATGATGCAAAAATAAGCACAAACCTCCCCCAAACTTATTTTCAACAGTGTCCTCACTGTTGCCAACCGCTATACCTAAAAAAACCTGTAAGCCTGGGAGGAATTTTTTAGTGGGGGCAAAATATTTAAGTGAAGAACCTCCCCCAAACAAAATATTTAAGTGAAGAACCTCCCCCAAACTTATTTTTTTCACTCACCTCCATTCAAAAGATGATGCAGTAATTTACAGGACATGGAGGTGAGACGGAGGAATTTTAATCCAAATAAAATGGCTCCTGTAAGAACAGGAGCTCGTCCGTAGGGTCAGTGGAAAAATACGGCTTTAATCTATGTCCATTTACTTTGAAAAATGTGCCGTTTTTAACATTTTCTACTTCTACTGCCCCGTGCGGGTATACAAACCGCACAATAAAAGGTCCCTTCCACCGAGATCGAAGCTTACCCGCGTGAAGGTGTAGTCATGAATCATAAAGAAGAACTTGTTGACTAGGTGTAAATGTTTTCCTCAAAATGTTTTTATCGTGAAAAACCTTAATCCTATTCTTTATGATTACAACGTTATCATAAGCTTCATCGTGGAGTTCGCTTAGCTCATTTAATTGCAGCTTCCGAAAGTTGCAGGCTTGGTTTAAGTCAATGTTGATTTCCTTAATAGCCCACAATGCTTTATGCTCAATCTCGACAGGTAAGTGACATGCCTTCCTAAACACTAACCTATATGGAGACATCCCTAGATCGGTTTTATATGCAGTTCGGAATGCCTGAAGAGCATCCGTCAGTTTGATCGACCAATCTTTTCTATTCTTCGCAACAGTCTTCTCCAGGATTTGTTTCATCTGTCTATTCAAAATCTTAGCCTGCCCGCTCGTTTGGGGATGATAGGGTGTAGAAAGTCTGTGGTTGATTGAGTATTTCCGCATCAAAGTCTCGAAGGACTTGTTGCAAAAATGTGTCCCGTTGTCGCTAATGATAGCACGTGGGTGTCCAAATCACGAAAAGATATTTTCTTTTAAGAACTTAATGACAACCTTTTTGTCATTAGTGCGACATGGAATGGTTTCAACCCACTTTGAGAAATAATCAACCGCAAGCAGTATGTACAAATTCCCAAAGGAGTTGGGAAAGGGACCCGTAAAGTCAATGCCCCAAACATCGAAAATTTCAGCCACTATGATGGGTTGCTGAGGCATTTCATTTCTCCGGGAAATCCTACCCGTATGTTGACACTGTGTACAGGTTTTGCAATAGTCAAATGCGTCCTTGAATAAGGTCGGCCAATAAAAACCGCATTGCAAAACCTTCTCCGCTGTCTTTTTAGGACCGAAGTGAACCCCACAGGCCTGATCATGACTAAAAGATAGAACACTCTTGAACTCCTCATTCGGGACACACCGGCGAATGATCTGATCAGGACAATACTTAAACAGATAGGGTTCATCCCAGTGAAAGTATTTTACTTGGGATAGAAAACGATATTTGTCCTGTTTTGACCAATCGCTGGGGATCAGTCCCGTGGCAAGATAGTTCACAATATCCCTGAACCAATGTTCCTCGGATACATTCAAGAGTTGTTCGTCTGGGAAAGAATCATTGATCGGCAGGGTCACAGGGGAAGAAGAGATGCGTGAAAGATGGTCAGCTACAACGTTTTCACATTCTTTCTTATCTTTGATAACAAGATCAAATTCTTGTAATAGAAGGATCCAACGTATTAGCCTACCTTTTGCATTTTTCTTCGCCAAAAGATGTTTCAAGGCGGAATGGTCAGTGTACACAACTATTGATGAGCCAATCAAGTAAGACCTGAATTTTTCTAATGCAAATACAACCGCCAAAAGTTCTTTTTCGGTAGTTGTATAGTTAATTTGAGCATCATTCAGGGTCTTACTTACGTAATAGATCACGTGTGGCATCTTTTCTATATGCTGTCCTAAGATTGCACCAACTGCAAAATCTGATGCATTACACATAAGCTCAAAGGGGTAGTCCCAATCTGGAGACGATAGAACGGGGGCTGTAGTGAGGGAGTGTTTGAGTGAGTCGAATGCTGCCTCACAATCCGAGTCAAAGTGGAAGGTCGTATCCTTGGCCAAGAGAAGAGTTAAAGGTCTAGCAATTTTGCTAAAATTCTTAATGAATCTCCTATAAAAGCCCGCATGGCCAAGAAATGATTGGATATCCTTGACGCTTTTGGGATGAGGAAGATTTTAAATGACATCTATCTTAGCTCTGTCAACCTCAATGCCTTTTCGTGAAATAACATGTCCAAGCACAATTCCCTCTTGGACCATGAAGTGGCATTTTTCCCAATTCAAGGTTAAGTTCTTCTCTTTGCAACGAGTAAGAACCGTGTCAAGATTCGATAGGCAGTCTGAAAAAGATTCTCGAAAAATCGAGAAATCGTCCATAAAAATCTCCAAAAAATTCTCGACCATGTCAGAGAATATCCCCATCATACACCGCTGAAAGGTAGCGGGAGCATTGCATAACCCAAAGAGCATGCGTCTATAAGCAAAGGTGCCAAAGGACAAGTAAAAATGGTTTTATCTTGATCATTTTTGGCTATGGGGACCTGATTATAGCCAGAGTATCCGTCCATAAAGCAATAATATTCACATCCAGCTAAGCGTTCCACCATTTGATCAATGAAAGGTAGAGGAAAGTAGTCTTGCCTCGTAGTAGCATTGAGTTTTCTGTAATCAATACATACACGCCACCCAGTTTGGGCGCGTGTCTGAATCAACTCATTTGCCTCATTGATAATAACAGTGGTGCCAGATTTCTTAGGGACAACATGTATTGGACTCACCCATTGGCTATCGGAGATTGGGTATATAATACCATTATCAAGGCATTTGATGATCTCTTTCATCACCGCTTCCTTCATGGCGGGGTTCAACCGTCTCTGTGGTTCTAGGGTTGGTCTGGCATCATCCATCACATGTATATGATGTTCTACAATCAAGGGACTAATCCTTTTGATGTCCTCCATGGTCCAACCAAACGCCTCCCTATTAGATCTCAATACCGATAAAAGTGCATTCTCTTGCTCTGATGCTAGAGAAGCGGATATGATAACCGGTAAAGACTCATTCTTACCTAAATATGCATATTTAAGATGAGAAGGTAAAATTTTGAGATCTAATGCTGGCGGAGAAATAATAGAAGGTGGGATCATCGAATGATTTTCGGAGTCACAAAGAAGCTCATAGCCTGTGAAAGATACAGACTCGGATGGTGATAAGTCATGAGTGTCGGACTCAAGCGTGGAATAAGTGTCCCCACTAAGATAATATGCAAGGTCAAACAGTGATGTGGTAGTGTCATCGAGATCTATAACGCAAAGTTCATCAACTCCGCAACTTTCGGGGGCAATCTCGTGGACAGAGCACACATCAAGAATATGAGCAGAGGGTTCTGATGGCTGACCTCCAACTTTGTAGATATTCAGTTCAATAGTCATATTTCCAAAGGATAAGTTTATTGAATCGTTTCTACAGTTAATGACAGCATTGGAAGTGGCAAGGAATGGTCGACCCAAAATCACTGGAATTTGGCTCCGGGGGTTTGCTACAGGTTGTATGTCGAGAACAATGAAGTCTACGGGGAATACAAATTCCCCGACATTTATCAACACATCCTCTAGTTCATCCCTAGGTTTGGTGATTGAACGGTCTGCCATTTGGAGAGTGCAGTGAGATGGTTTCAACTCTCCAATCCCTAGCTGCTCATAGACAGAATATGGAAGTAGGTTAACACTTGCGCCAAGGTCTAAAAGAGCACGGTTTATGTTTTTACCCCCAATAGAAATCGATATTGTAGGACATCCTGGGTCCTTACGTTTCTTTGGTAGCTGTGAGATAAAAGCAGTGCTAATATTATTAGACATGAAGACCTTCTTCGGCACTTGAGTCTTCCTCTTCCTAGTGCACAAGTCTTTAAGAATTTTCGCATAAGCGGGGACTTGTTGAATCGCATCTAGGAGAGGATGTTGATGTTAACCTGTTTGAACATTTCTATAATTTTCTCCATATGTGGACTCGATTTGTTAGCCCTTAACCGATTCGGGTAAGGAGCTTTAGCAATAAGCGCTGGGTCCATCATAGGAGAAGGAAGTGGGGGTAGACGTGATCCCAAAAGAGGAGTGGGGACCGTCTGTGGAGAACTAGAAGAGGGTTACTGAGGGGTCGAGCCTAGAGGGAAATGGAGAATAGGCTCGTGAGAAGGCTGTGGGGTAGAAGATCAAGGATCAGAAGTAGAAGTGTGTGTGTGAGGAAAGGTCTCAGCCAGGGTGTTGATAGGATTTTCAATATCATCAACTTCTTCCCCAACACGGTTATTCAGCACTCTTCCTGATCTCAACGTAGTGATGGCATTTACATTGTAATGCCCAGGATTCGGTAGGGGTTGAGACGGAAGTTTCCCTTTTTCTCTCACACTCATTTCGGCTTTAAGTCATGCAATTTCAGCTTCCATCGTTCTGATACTCTCAGCTTGAGACGCTGAGTTTTTCTTTATCTCACTGACGGAAGATCTAACCTCAGCCGACACCTCTATGAAATTTAACAAGAGTGATTTCATGGTTTGAGTGAATTGAGAGAATTCGTCAGAACAGGTCGACTGCATAGGATTAGACGGTGCAGGAGTATTGACCTGGTTTTGGAAATTTTGTGACTGGCAGGGGTGCTGAGTGAGTTGAAGTGGTTGCTGTTGTGGAGGAAGAGCCCTTTGGAATTGATTCGTGTTTAGAACCGTGTTTTGAGAGTGGGATTAGTTCCAAGCAAAGTTCGGGTGATTCCTCCAACCCTGATTGTACGTGAAAGAATATGGATCGTTTCTAGGTCTTTGAAATGCGGCATTGGTATGCTCGTGACCTTGAAACGGAGAGTTTAATGGACATTCTTTCGTTAAGTGAGAAGGATCAGAACAGCACCCACATACAGTTTTGGGGAGCAACATTGGGTTTAGGGAGGCTGCAAAAAATTTTTGTTCCATAGCCTCGAGCTTCTTTTGCATTTCTGCCATCTCAGCTCGAACACCTATGGACACATCAATTTGGTGTACACCACCCCTAGACGATGACTGGGTTCCACTCTCCCACTGTAAGGATTTTTCAGCGAACTCTTCTAAAAATTTCCAAGCATCCCCATCATCCTTGGTCATAAAAGTGCCTTGACACATGTTTTCAAGGTTTTGTTTAGTGGTAGGGTTAATGCCCTCATATATGATTCGGCAAAGATCCCATCTCGGGATGCCATGATGTGGACATTGAACCAAAAGATTCTTGAAGCGTTCAAAGCACTTCGATAACGGTTCAGTCGGAAGCTGGGTGAATTGATTTAGTCGCTACGGATTCGAGCTGTCTTTTGCATAGGGTAGAATTTCTTAAGGAATGCCGTAATGAATTCTTCCCAATTCGTAATGGAATGTACGGTGGTGTTATACAACCACTTCTCGGCTATATCGCACAAGGTAAATGGAAGAAATCGTAGACGCATAGTATCCACTGAAAGTTGTGACGTACCCATCATTGCGTATACATTTTCAAATTTCGTGATAAACACGTATGCATCCTCAGACTCGAGACCGTGGAATTTGGGTAGAAGATTGATATACTGGGGTTTAATCTCAAAATTATCCCCGTTGGCTGGTGGTGTGGATAAGCAGGTCGAAAAAGGACCTCGCATAGGATAGCACCTCTCTTGGAGAGAGATGCGGGGTGGATTCTGCGAACCAACGGACGGAGGCAGATTAGTAGTCAGAAGTTCGATGGAGTCGGATCCATCGATGTGGGTGTGGTGGTGGGTAAAGAAAAGGTAAATGTAGAAATACCGACTTCGGAGTCGATCAGGAGGACGCGGACTAAACGGGCACTAGAATCCCGTGTCCAACCTATCTTGTACTAAAAAGGGTTAGTACAAGTGGCAGCGTGATTTATAATTAGGAGAAATTATGAATGCTGGTGTTTGTTTTGAAAAATGATACGGATTTTTGAAAAAATGATGCGAGCACACAAATGCAACAAGCAATGCCCTAAAATCTAGTGGTCACCTAGGTCAGGCTCTAGACCGCTCCTAACTGCCAAAAGACAAGTCGCAGGATCAATCCTCCACTGCCTTTTTGTCTCCCTGTTGCCAGGTAAGTGGGAAGGTACTCCACTACATAAGTAGTGGGCCTAATTAATAACCACTAGACTTAGACACACTTGCCTTAGACACTACAAAGAAACGCGGATAAGCAATGAACTACCCACGGCCTTCTTCTGTCCTAAGTGAGCGCGACGGTCCTTAGAGTCATCTCTAGATATTTTTTAGTTAATGAGGGTAAATGCGGATGCAAGTTTGTGATTTTTGGGGCTTAGCAAGGGTAATGAACTCCCCACCTAATCTGGATTTGGCTATGCCCCTTAATTTCCGTATTAGTATACAAACAACCAAAAACCAAAAAACACGCACAATTTATTTTGCTTTTTGCGGTGCTGCGATTTTTGCAAAGAAGCCTGCAGAAATTTGTTAATTGGAGCAGACAGAGGTGGAGATAAGAAAGTGTAGAATTCACCTTGGAAAAATTGCACAGAGCACCCTTCACCAAGCCACGGAACCGCCGTAAATGGTGGCTTAAACCGCGCTTCCAACGCCGTATGTACTGTTCACTGCACAGTATTTTTCCAGAGTGCTTACTTCTACTCCCTCAGTCCTCTGGTATATTCTGAAAAAAAATTCAATTGCTCCACAGCTTCCAGAATTCCTCGCAATCAAATCACAACAACACGTTTAGATTTTGCACGAATTTTGATCTAAAAATTGTAATGGAATAAATCTTTCAATTCAAATTTCAATAAAGAACGAATTAGCGCACGATCCCCGGCAACGGCGACATTTGATTGATCGTTTCTTTGTGTGTCGGTTTTAGAAAATTAATAGAAATCACAATCAAAGAATTATTTGACCGCAATCAATAACGGTGTCGAAATGTAGCGCGTTAGTAAGTGCGGATCGTCTACAGGGATTGTGCGATTCGTTCGTATTTGTTTTTGTTTTGAATTGAAAATTTATGAGAAGAGAAAAGAAAACTTGATTATATGATTATATCAAATGAATTTCAAGAATCAACTATATCTAATCAAGAATCAAGAAATTATTAAAAATCAAAAATCAAGAATTGATAGAATTCCAATCGATTTAAGTTTCAAGAATTGAAATGTAGCTCGTAGGAGTCGATTAGATCGTAGATGTGAAGAAGACTAGAAATTACTTTTTCTTATCCATTAGCGAATTGATGCTAAATCGATGTCGATTTATCGAGGATTAAGGATCTTGCGAAGAATTAGGGTTTCCTCATCCTATCCTTTGTCCTTTCGATGAATCGCATTCACAAGATAGCTTCTAGGAAATCGAATGATCGATCGTTGATCTCTAGATCCATGCGAAAATAATCAAGAACGCATTTCGCATCGATCTAGATCATCGATCATTCAATTTTCAAGAATTTACAATCGTTATAGGACTTAAGAAAATGTTTAAAGATTCGTCAACATCATCATTCTACCGATCGTCTCAACTCCTCCACGAGCGGAGTTTTATTCAAACATTATCACAAAGAATATATTCAAGAATCGAAGTTGAATCATAATTCTTTAATTGAAAGATAAGCAAGTTAAAAGAATCGTCACCTTTATTTATTCAACAAGTTGTTACACATTGCTCAAGACTACAAGAATTTGAGAAGGAACAAGATTGTCGAATCTAGCGTTGCATCGGCTCATTGAGTCGCGGATCGGCTTGGATCTCATGCTCCGATGAAGTCCGGCTTCGCTTCTAAAGGATGGTTGAAGGCTTGCTTTACTTGAACTCAAAGATCTTGAACTTTTTGTTTCTTGATTGGATTAGGGTTAGGGTTTGGAGATGGCAAGTGTTGGGTTGATAGAGTGATAGAATTTCCACAACAATCAACAACCTTTCAAGTGAGGCCTAGGGTCCCTTTTATAGGCTTAGGAATGATTAGCTTCCTTAAGAAGCTTGGATTATGTTAGCTTCCCTTGTAAGCTAGTTAGTTGGGTAGAAGTCTCTAGAACTAGTTAGTTAGGGCTTAGCTTCTAGCTTAAGCTAGGAGGTTACGGAGAAGGTTCTAGGCTCTTAATGTAGTTTAGATGAAGCTTGTTTAGGAAGCTATGACATCATTAGTTTAGATCAAAGGGCCTTTGCTGATCTGGCAGAAAGTTCAGGAATGTTCTGGAAATTGCAGTGGCTTGATGAAGTGTAGCCCCAGAGAGAAGAGTTCTGAAGTCAAACTGAGATGCTGACGTGGCATGGCCACCGCGGATCCGCGGCGCAATAGGAGAGCTAGGGCTTGATATTTCATGTACTTTCTTCCTCTGTCTTCAGGTGTACTTCCTGATATGTTGATTCTCTGAATGCTTTCTAGATCACTACCAGATCTCAAGTCATCGAGTTGACGTATTTTTTAACAGCACTGTTATACAAATTTGACCATTCTTCTGGAATTTCCTGCACAGACTTCGAAACACGTGTTGCGCTCTACAAGAATGATGCAATGCCATGATAAACAGTCAATTTCCCTAAAAATGCCGGTTTAAGTATATAGTACAGGTAATTCAGTATTTTACAGGTGTTTTGCTAATATGTGTAATATGACTACCGAACACCTCTACATGAATGCAAAAGATAGGGAAATTGCCGTGTTAAAGATTCAGTATTTTCGACTGATCAATAAGTAGGAACAACTAAATTCTATTTTTAGATTTTGATAACCTTCAAGATAACCCTCCTTTGATGTTAACTTTAGCTATTATACGTCTTTACATCACACTACACGTGTCATGGGTTTTTGAAAACAAGATGACAAGTCTATTATGTCCGAAAACTTTTAAATTGATAAACTATTTTTTGAGGATCAAATAGGTTTGTTATGACATAAGTAATATCAAGAAGAGTTGATGAAGTGAAGCAGATATGAAGGGATGCTATTGATGCCTTAATTGGAACTAATTCTGAAGAATAATCCATCTGAAACTTGATTGGAGTGATTACACACCTGACCCACTAAACGCGTCTTTAATCTTAAAAAATAATTGAACTACCGGTTATATCTCCGTTCGCATTAAATCATCATGATTTTCACGCTAAATTGGTCTTTTGTTTTAGGGCCAGGTAACTTGAGTAATTAAGTCCGCTGGGGTGTCTCTACACCTAATACCCTAAAACCAACTGGTTTGGGTATATTGGCCCAAAGCTCGCTAAGAAACCTAGAAAGCCCAAATTAAAACAATGTCAAGCAAGTGTTCTCTCCGAGTTAAAATTCCTAACGGTTCTTTGCGTGAGAATAATCTTGACAAAATACAGGTTTTTATAAAAATATTTCTAGCAGAGATATGAAGGTTTTATCCTATGATGATGACTACTGCACGTTCACAGAGGTGTGTATGAAACGAAAACAAGAAAAAGGTGGAGTGAAAAATAAGACCTAGTTTCCTATTAAGGAAGATAGAAATTCTGAATTTGAAACCTAACTGGAAAACGAAACTTGAGATGTACTTAACTCTTTATAAAACTTGTGTGATCCTTTTTAAATTTTATCTGGGCCTTATTTTGTGACATGACGACTTTAATCAACCCTTTTGAAACTTAACGACACTATATGCACTGCACGTAAAGACATATAAAATCTTAAGTTAAATAAAAAGCGAGGTGTGAAAAATAAAGGTTCGATAGTTCTAGATTTAGGATAATAGAATTTCTAGCTTTAAAACAAAACCATAGGGTTTGAATCATAGTTATTCCGTAAAAACTAGCTTGACGGGATTTTGTGGGTGGAATCCGCTGAAAACCCTTAGGAGATAACACTCCTCCTACTAAGGACACCTAGAGATTTAACGGCTTGTTGCACGAGCTCAGTGCAATCGCGTTCCCTACGAAAGTGAGATCAGGATTCTTTTCTTTTTGTTTTGCTCGGGACGAGCAACAGATAAGTTTGGGGGTATTTGTTCATACCAGAATATTGCATTTTATTACCGCTCATTCATTGTCCATTTTTTGTATATATCGGTACTATTAACCAGTGTCTGCTCAGTATTACAGATTATAGGTATCCGTGACAAAATACTGGAAATACACTTAAAATCACGGATATATCAATTGTGAGCCGACACTGCAGCCAGAACCGCAAACCAACCGACACTTCATGAGTTTCTTCTTGCAACATGCATGTGTACACACTTTTTTTAGCTAAATGGTCCAACACATACAAGTGTGAACACTAGCTTGTTGGTTCATGAACTTAGTGAAGAGGGCTGCCCATGGCATGATGACTTGGTGCATGTAGGCATGAGTGTGATGTGCATTTAATGCAAAAAGAGTTGATGTGATTTGAAGCTACAAGTTCCCTCGAAAATACCTGAGTGCATCCAAGGCCTTTAGAGACTAATCAAACAACACAAAAATTATATTTTAAAGCATACAAGTCAACACACCAAGTTCGAGCATGAGCCCTCAGTTTTGGGCCGGCAACTTTCCTAGTCCATCCGAGCTCGCCGGCCCCCCTGCCTCCAGTGGGTCCCATTTTCCTATGGTGCCTCTCTTGATGCCACATCAGCTCAATTTTATTGTTTGTTTATTCATCTTTTAAGCCTATAGATACAGAACAGAGGGCAAAGGAAGGGGGTACTTTTTGTTTAGTTTTGTTTTAGAATTCTTGTAATTTGTAAGCTTATTTCTCTTTGTAATTCTTGAGCTCTTGCCTCTTTGTCTTGAGCTTGCAACTTCTTCATAGAACTTGCAAGCTTAAGGCTTAGGTTCTTGACTTCAAAATTAGTTGTAGCTTGTTATAGTTCAATAAAATCCTCATTTCATTTCATATGTCTTATTTTACATAATTGAACTTGTGAAATTCTTTCTCTAATTTGATCTTGCAACCTCTTAAGTAAGCTTGCAAGCTTAAAGTTTGGTATTGGATTTCACATTGCACCGGGCTTTGGAACACTTGGAGATATTCGCACTTGGATTCATCGGTTTTTTCTTTATCTTTCTTTTCTTGCATCGTTCATTATGTTTCTTATTCTTGTCTTTTTTTCTTTATTTTTACTTTGTGAATATGTGTGAGTAATCTATTTACTTGTTAAGGGTGGAATATGGTTAGATTGTATTTGAAGATGTTCTTTGCTAAAACTATAAAAACCTTAAACTTTGCAATTGAAACTCCGTGCAAATCACTCGCAATTCTGCTCCGCTAGGCATCCTATCTTACCATGATAGCGATGATTCTTAATCATGACCGGTTTGCTAGTGGTTTGCCGAAGGCTAAAATCAAGAGATAACAACGGAAGGATAAGGGACAAGGAAGACGGATTTAGCAAAATGCCCCAAATATCGTATTTCAAGTTCCCTAATCCGCGTTATTACCTAGTGCTTTAGTGTCAATACAAAAGTTGGGGCTATAAGGATTCGGCAAACATCACCTTCATACAATCTAACCTATTACTACCCTTAACAAGTCTTTTTATACATATCCTTGTTACGACATTTAGTTTAACCAACAAATCAAAACACATTGTTAACTCGTTAAAACAAGCCTTAAAAACCTACCATCTCCCTGCGGACGACCCGTACTCATCACGGCTCGCTACACGCGATACCGTTTTTATTATGGTACTTTCAAAATTCTTTCTAAATACGACACGGTAAAAACATCACAATCATTGGCCTTCGTCAAGGGTATGTACCGGTGGGTTCAAATTAACCTGGATAATGATGAGTAGAACTTGATATGTGACTTATGATATGTTGGCCTTCGTCAATGTCATAAGAGCATGGGACAAAAATCCACATCGGATGTTTCTAAGGTACTGAAACTTGCTAGTGTTTCATACCATTTGGAGTGTGATAATCATGGTAGGCTTCCTTCTTGGTTATCACACAATGATATTTGGATTCCGATCCTACTGTGAGTATGCGCTACTCTTCAGGAGATTTTTTTCACTAAATGATCAATGTTATAAACCAAGTAGGTGTCTAAAATGGTGTTAGCGGGGCTACGCCTCCAGGGAAAAGAAATTATGTAATTAAGGAACTTCGTGAATGAGTTGGAAAACCTCCCTCAAAGTACCAACACTGGCCTGGCCGAAAGGTTAAGCAAGAATTGTAAGAGTGAGATTAATCCTGACTACTTCTTCTTTTATGGTTTGAGGAAGGATTCGAGGAAACAGTGGGAGCCATCGTGTTTAGATAAACTAATAACCAACCTAAACTTGCAAGAGCATCATGCTAAGTGTTTCTTCTCTCTCTCCTATTTGCAGTGACCACTATGACCGGACATAGGTTATTAGCTAATAATTTTACTGGGCCAAACTATTTTGATTGGCTATGGTATGTCCAGATGGCACTTACCTGTAACACGCTAGACTACCTCTTTACTGCAAAACCCCCCACCGTCCCAGGTCTAAGTTCCACCGTCGCGGATATGGATATCTGTCTGACATGGGAAAAGGATTATGCGAGAGCCAAGTGCCACGTGTTAGCCTCCATGGATAGTGAAAACTAGAGGCAGCACGAGAAGATGGACTTAGCTTCCATCTTCCTCCATACCAAAGTTTTATATGGAGAGCAATCTCGTATCGCAAGATATGAGACCTCGAAAAAATTGCTTCAAGCAAGGTTGGCTGTCGGGTCGTCTGTAGGGGACCATGTCCTTACGATGATTAACTATATTGAACAGCTCAAGGACTATGGGACTATGTTGGAGAACGGGTTATGCATTGACTTGATTCTAGAGTCCCTACCATCTACTTACGCCTAGTTTATCTTGAATTGCAAAATTCAAGGGAAGGAATTTACACTTCCAAGTCTCCTCAATTTATTGAGGAACTCAGAGGGCACCCTGAAAGAATCCAAGGAGACATCGCTCTGCTTATTGGGGAATCTTCCTCTTCTAGATCCGAGGCGAAAGCCAGAGGAGAGAAGAAGAAGGCCTCCACCAAGCCGATAAGCGGTGACAGTAAGGTAGAGGAAAAGGGCAGGACAAAAATTTTAGGGCTAGTAGTAGGGAAGGAGGCATGTCTTTGTAGTCACGGGAAAGCGCATTGTCAGAAGTACTGCAGGGCTTGGAAAGCCAGAAGCCATGATTCGAAGCATGTTGTGGCTTCGGCTTCGAGTGTGTTTGTAATTGAAAACTGTCTATCTATTATTAACTCTGCTTCCTGGGTATTACATACCGGATCAGGATATCATATTTGTAATTCATTACAGGATTTGAGAAACCATAGAGTTATCAAGGAAGGTGATATGACTCCCAGAGTTGCTAACGGAATGAGCGTGGATGCTGAATCCGTAGGGGAATACACCTAGGATTGACAAGTGGGCAAATATTGATTCTACGTAACTTTTTGTATATACCTAGTCTAGCCTGTAATATCATATCTGTAACTTTACTTTCTAATGAAGGATATGATTTTACATTTGTAAGCGATGTAGTACACATCCACCTAAATCAAAATTTGATTGGATCAGGTACATTAGATAACGACATATACGTATTGAATCAAGCTCAGGTTTTCAGTGTCCAGAACACGCTTAAAAGAAAGTCTCCGGAATTAAATCAGGCTTTCTTATGGCATTATTGACTCAGTCACATCAATGAAACACAGTTGACGAAGTTACATAAGGAGGGATATTTGGATCCGTTCGAAATCAGTCCTACGCAACTTGTCAATCATGTCTCAAAGGAATGATGACAAAAACTCCGTTCACTGGACACGGAGAAAGAGCGAGCGAGCTCTTGGGACTCATACACAGCGATGTGTGTGGTCCAATGTCTATACATCCGAGAAGTGGTTATTTCTACTTCATTACTTTTACGGATGATTTCTCTAGATACGGACATGTATTCTTGATGAAAGATAAATCCGAGGCTTTTGAGAAATTCTGGGAATACAAGAATGTAGTTGAAAAACAAACCGGCAAAAGTATCAAGACACTGAGATCTGATTGAGGTGGTGAATGTTTAAGTGCCGAGTTCCTGGGCTACTTAAAAGAGAATGGAATTCTCTCTCAGCTTACTCCTCCATACACACCTCAGCATAATGATATATTAGAAAGGCGGAACAGAACCCTATTGGATATGGTTCGCTCCATGATGAGTAATGCTGAGTTACCGCGATCCTTCTGGGGCTATGCACTGAAATCAGCTGCATATCTTTTGATCAAGGTTCCTACTAAGTCAGTGCCTACCATACCATATCAGACGTGGAGTGGGAAGAAACCATATCTTAAGTACCTTAAGACATGGGGATGTCCAGCTTTTGTAAAAAAACAGCATGCGGACAAGTTCGAGGCACGCTCAGTATTGTGTAAGTTTGTGGGATACCTAAGGAACTCCTAGGGGTATCTTTTCTATTACCCAAATGAACAAAAGATCTTTGTTTCTCGGCATGCCCACTTCTTGGAAACTCAATTTTTAGAAAATGAGATAAGTGGGAGCATAATAGAATTGGAAGAAATTCCAGAACCGCAAGCTATTACAGAAAGCATGGTGGAACCAGACGTTTCGAAAGAACCTGACATCCCCGCGCCAATTCGCTAAACTAGTAGGCTATCTCATCCGTCCGAGAGATACTACGGTTTTCTCATAGACGGGGATCGAGAGGACTGCATCATCGAAGATGATGAGCCAACTAGCTTCCAGCAAGCCATTCAGAGCAGAGACTCGGTAAAATGGCTGGATGCAATGCGGACCGAAATGGAGTCCATGTACACAAACAAAGTATGGACTTTGGACTTTGCTCTAGAAGGGGTAAAACTCGTAGGCTGCAAATGGATCTTCAAAAAGAAGATTGTTGTAGATGGATAGGTAGAAATCTATAAGCTAGACTTGTTGCAAAAGGTTTTCGTCAAGGACCTGGTTTGGACTATGAAGAAGGAGATATATATACAAGTGTGGGAACAATACGACAATAGCCGACCAATCAAAGCAATCACCGAGTAAAAGAAGTGTGTGCCGCAAGCCGCTGATGATCCGAGCGGTATCCTATAAGAACTGGGGTACAAGGGGGTGAGTTGCCCACTCAGTGAATAAAAGTATATCACAAGGTAGAAAACAAAATGTACAACGATATCCTAGGCATAAGCATAGTACTATCATATCATGTACTAATATAAATATATATATATATATATATATATATATAATGCATAAGTACAATAAATTCAATAATGTCCATCACTTAAACCCAAAATATATCATCTCATATGTATGTGACATGTATCCAGGTGTAAGACTATAAGGTATCCAAAAATATTTATGTAAAAGCTCTTCTTAAAATAGCCGCGTAATACGTATGTCACGGCATAAAAGTAGACGTAATAGTATGAAGTATAATGGATATTTTATTTAAGATATACGTCTCGCTGTTTAGTAAAGAGTTTTAAGAGGTTTACAGTTTTAAAGATCCTTTTGTCATTCTAGACACGTCAAAATAATGAGACTATAGCTTGTTTAGAAACCCTTTTTATATGTGTCAATAGGTAAAATGGTATTTAGGTACTGTCCCCCGGATCAATCCCGGTTGGCCACAACAATGCATAAACTATAACGGTATATCTCGAATGATTGCAAAATATCAATATATGGGTGTCCACCATCAACACCCTAAATCATTAAATCTCTCATGTCCATCACTGACACGCAAATCAAGATATCTTCGACACCGTCTCAACAGATCGGTCGCCCCTCAATATCCCTAGCCCCGGTCAGTATTGTATGCCGATGTCGCGCACCCTACGGTTTGCGGGGAGGCGGAATTTCAAAAATGATGATGTTTACTGCACAACACCGGCTAAAACTTCAGGATCTTTACTAAAGCCTTAACTAGCTAATCTGTCTAGAGGTTTATTTACTATGGTAGAATGGTTATACCTCCAAGATCGAGTCCTTCGGGTCTTCTAGTGTTCCTCTCCAAGGCTCCTTGGTGATCGGATTGGGCTAGCTCCATCGGCCTTCTTGCGTCAAAGATAATCCACCGCGAAAGAATGTCCTCCAAGTTTCAACCTTTAAATGAGGTAACTAAGATAGATGGTTCGCTAAACCAACTATCCTAGGAGATGTAGAATGTCTAATGGATTGTTTGTTTCACTAAACCCTTGGCTCACAACACATGTGAAGATTAGGATTTAGTTTTGAGGTTAGAAGGAGATGGAGGAACTCAAGAGAGATCAAGGAGAGCAACTCAAGAAAATCTCAATAGAGATAACAATGAACCATCAAGAGAAAAACAAGTGTAGAGAATGGCTAAGTATATGCTCACTTATTGAGCCATGGAATATCTCACAATAGAATATATGTGTCATGCCTCAATAGTGATCCCAAACTAAATAAAAAAATACGAGACCCATTCCTCACACCATGCCAGAAAAGTCTCCTCCATTTCCACCTCATTAATCCATTTAAGTAAATGGATAAAACCAATAATGAGGTGGCACCTTCTAGAAGCATACCTTGACAAATTACAAGAATGCCCCTCTCACCGTATATACATAACCGTATCCGTATTCCGATAAAATACGGCTACACTAAGACGATAACAATCCAATAATAAAATATTAGGATCCGGCTTAAACCAAAGCCCACTAGTATTGTCCGCCCGATCAGCATCCGTGTACAAGTACTCTATTTCAAAAACTAACGAATCTCCCTAAATTCTGGTCTGTTCGTCTGAGATACATGCATATCCGCCTAGGAGGATGGTAAATGTCAGACCCCTAACAACATGATAAGTCGTGCCGAAGGAGATTCCAATACACTATGAGAAACTACTGGAGTACCTTACCAGTATTTCTCGACTGCCCTGGCTAGGTACTTTGTGTAATGGCTTTCCGAACACTGCGCGATATTAACCCCTAATACCGGGAGAGATGAATCATATTTGATCGTTAATGTCTCCAAGTGCTTCGGGACTATACCTAACTACTACCTGTTTGCACGACTCATTTGAGCCGTGGTAGGGTAGTAATCTAAGTGCAGTGGGAACACACTCGAGATGAAGTAGCGATGGCAAGTCAACGGACTAAGCTATACTCATGCCACTTGGGAACTGCTACCTGACGATTGGTATAATACCAACAAGCAGTTCCCGATGAGTCCTGTCCAGTGTAACTCACAACCAAGTGAGCACCTGCATACCTTCTCTAGTACGGTGTACTAATGTCTGTGGGACAGACCATATCCCCTATTAGGATGAGAAGCGTATATACTACTCTAATATGGAGTATCGATGCCCCGTCTCGATAATCCAACGACTTGGGACCTGTATAAGGATGTGCTTATAGACTACCTAGCCCCCATGAGTGTGATACCATCATAACGCTGGTAGTCAAGCAAAGATCCTAAGGGCTCTACCAATATGTATAAGTGAAATGCTAAAAGAAACACATGCACATATTGGTAGCATACTACTATATCGAGCAAGAATGTTATTATAACTGTGAAATATCCCAAGCTTCCAATATGTAATATACAATCCAGTATGATACAATAATGGCCTCTAGAGCATATATCACTAACAATCTCCTACTTACACTAAGGCCATGTATTGGCATTGTAGGGTTCCTAGGCACCCCAAGGAGGTCTCACAAGGCATCAACCATGCCAATTTCAAAAATTACGGTGCCGAGAAACCCTAGTGTACGGATCGTTGGCAAGAATTCTAGGCGAAAAGCAAACTAGTTAACACTTAACTAAAAGGAAACGGAAATACAACCTTTGTAGATCCGGTGCTCCACCTCCATAGCTCCGCAACGAAGTCCCCTCGCTGTCCAAATGAATTCCCGGGCTCTAGCGTCGGCTTCGTCGGAGAAATGGCGAGCTAGGTCGTCGATATCCATGCCGAAGATGATCTACGTCGAGGCATCGCTAGATCAAGCTCCAACTTCACCAAGTCCAAAAACTTGTGAAGAAAACACACTCTACTACTTGGCAAGAGGTAGAGGATGAAGAAATAGGAAGTGGGTTCACTTTAGAATTGGATTTCTCACTCATTTTCATCAATCACCATTGATGAAGTGAAGCTTTCTTCAAGTGATGAAGAAGAAGAAGAAGATGAAGCTAATTGTTATGATAAGTTAATTTAAAATCAATAGAAAATCAAAACTTATCATAATGTAAACCATGGTCAAGTGTAGAGATTAAACCAAGGTTAGTTGGAATGGTTAGGGTTAAGCATGAGACAAAAATGGTCACTTTGGTCAAAGCTTCATGAAGCTTCAACTAGAATACAAAACAAGCCACCATTTTCTTTTCATGCCTTTCATTTTCCGAAAATCAATAAATAAATAAATAAGTGAATAAAACATAACCCTAACCATTAACATGTAACCATGGTTTGATCTTTACACAAAAACCCTAGCAAACATGTATCATCAAACATGATACAATCAAGTGCACAAAAAATATATCACATATACAATGTGCACAAATCAAGTGAGAAAATCCATTTAAAGTGAACCGATACTAGTTAATGCAAAGTAATATATCAAATATATAATTATACATTAAATCATTAAATCAACATTTGATTTAACGATCCGGTCATATCGCATATAACCGACTAATATCCAATGTATCGATTTATCGAATCAATACTTGATTCGATAACTAGGTTATATCGCATACAACCATTCGACACATTCATCGCGAGAATAGAATACGGTATCACATACACGCATTATTCTCGGTCCCGCACATATCTTATATGCGCTCCTATTTCGTTTTGCTTGAGCCAGGAAACCTCTGTGTAGGACTCTAAAGACTCGTCAATACGCCGGCAGCAGGTGATGATCATATCAAACACCCACAAGCCGCAAGCGGTCTGCTAAACGTAACGGCCACCCGGGTATTGAGCGATCTGAAGATCGACGAGCAAGCCCGCTCACACTCCAGTGAATCCAACCAGTAACACTACCGTACAGTCCGGTCTGATCGTCTGATATGTCGCATATCTCGCCTAGGGGTGGTAAACGTCAGACCCCAATAGCTCGATAAGTCGTGTCGATATGAGGTCTATAACAATTCGAGAAACTACTGGTAACACTTACCAGTAAATCTAAGCAACCCTGGCCAGGGGATTCCTGTTATAGCCAATCGAATACAGCGCAACACCAACTCCCTATACCGGGAGAGACGAATCCCCTCCTATCGCTCATTGCCTCCATGTGACTCGGGACTGTACCCAAAAACCACCGTTTTGCACGCCCTCTTGGACGTGGTAAGGTGGAAATCAAAGCACAGTGGGAGCCACACAAGACTCTATGACGATCTCGGGTCTACAGACTAACCTGTACCAGTGTCACCAGAGAACTGCCATCTGACGTGAGGTATAATACCATCTGGGAGTTCTCGGCGAGTCCGTCCAGTATACCCAGTCTCTACTAAGCACCCGTATATCTCCTCTGATGTCAAACACCAATGGATATAGGATCATCCATCGCCCATCTGTATGGGTCGAGAAGGTACACGCTAATCTACTCTGGTATATCGATGCCCTATCTCGATACACCCACGACTAGGGACTTTGAAGGATGTACTTATAGACTGTCTGTCCCCACTAGTATGATCTGCATCATAGTCCAGGTAGTCAAGTACACATCCCAAGGGCTTTACCAACATGTAACAGAGAGACAATCAGTATACACGTTAAGGTAAAGTGCAACCAGATAGCATACTATCATGTCGAGCAAGAAAGTCCTCCCTATATATGTCCCAGCATCCACTACAATATACATCCTATGTACAGTAATGGCCTCTAGGGCATACATATAACTAACAATCTCCCACTTGCACTAGGGCCTCTAATAGCAGTGGTTGTAGTATCTCATACTCAACCATCCCATAAAAATCTCTCTCTGGGAACAGGCCTTTATGAGTGGATCCGCCGTGTTGTTCTCTGAGTCTACTCTCCTGACCTCGATCCCCTGGAGATCAACCATCTCCATGATCAGGTGATACTGCCTTAGAATATGTCGGGATCACTGATGGGACCGGCGTTCCTTGGCATAAGCCACAACTCAATTGTCTCACAATGGTTGGAACGTAGTTCATCTCATGAACCAATATACACCCAGACTGCCTCTTTGGTAGCATCTTAAGTAGCGATGTATCCAGCCTTTATCGTCTAGTATGCCACGGTATCTAGTTTGGAACTTTTCCAACATACCGTCCCTTTACTGAGGGTAAAGACAATGCCTGTGACTGACACTCAGTCGTCTTTATCACCCTGGAATACTTCCAGTGATTCTTCCCAGGATCGATTGATACCATCTCACTACAACTAATGAGAATCCTAACATCCAATTAGACCTATCTCATAGATCCAGAATCCAGGATTTAGGAGGTATCACTTTGATCCTATATGGAGAATCCTAGTGATAAGCGGAGATTGACCAAGCGTAGCATAGGAAACTCCTTCCCTATCAAGAGTATGTCATCCACGAACTCTACGAGGATCATCACCATACTCCCTACTACCTTTTTGTATATACAAGGTTCATCTACCATTTTGATGATGTCAAACTGTTTGACTAACACATCAAAACAGTTGTTCCAACTCCGCGATGTCTGCTTTATCCTATAAAGCATCTTGCACACGTTTCCGCTGCTCCCACTGTCTACGAGGCCCTCTGGCTGTGTACTTATAGACGTCCTCTTCTAAAACATCATTTAGAAAAGCAGTCATGGCACCCAACCGCCAGATATCGTAATTATGGTATGTAGCCGTGGCAAGTAGGATCTGGATGGACTTAAGCATAGCTGCTTGAAAAGGTTTCATCATTATCCACGCCTGGTTGATGACGAAAAGCTTTAACAAGTCTAGCTTTGAAAGTCTCAACTTTTCCATCTACACCAAGTAATCTTCTCAAGATATACTTGCTTCTGATGGGGATTTAACCCTTCAGATATAGCAACCAAAGTCCATACTTTGTTGGTGTATAAGGATTCCATCTCAGATCACTAAGCATCCAGCCACTCTTACAGAGTCTTACTCCTGATGGCCAGCTCGAAGCTAGTTGGGTCATCATCTCATGATGCAATCCTCGCTCCCACTGTCATAGAGAAACAGAAGTATCTCTTAGGTGGGTGAGAAACCCTACTATATCGGCGGAGAGGCTGAGATTCGTTGGTAACTATTGAATCCTTCGGTTCTATCAAATCATCTTCTGTAGTTTGCATAGCTGGAACCTTTCAAGTTCTACATAACTAACCTTGCCTCGAGCTTGTCCGGATTTTGCTTTTAGACATAGGCCGGACAACCCCAAATCTTAACTAACTTAAGACATGGGCTCTTCCCTTTCCATATCACATATGAAGTGGTAGGCAATTGATTTGATTTGAACCCTATTCAATAGGTATGCAGCTTCATAAGTGCATAACTCCCAAAAGGAAATAGGTAACTTAGTAGTACTCACCATAGAGCACACCATATCATATAGGGTGTGATTGCTCCGCCCCGATATACCATCGTGCTATGGTGTATACGGAGGAGTAATGCTGAGAGAGAATCTCATTCTCCTTTAGAAAAGTCCAGGAATTCCGTGCTCAAGTATTCTCCTCCTTGATCTCATCAAAGGACATAATACTTATACCCGTGTTTTGGTTCTCTACTTCTAACTTATATTCTGTGAATATCTCAAAAGGTTCGGACTTGTGTCTCAACAGGAACATATGTCTGAATCTTAAGAGATTATCAGAGAATGTAATGAAGTATGAAGAACCAGTCTTGGCATGTGTAGACAGGGGATCTACATACATCAACATGTATCATCCCAAGAGTTTACTAACTCTTTCTCTATTTCCAATAACAGAGCTGGTGTCATTATATCTTTGTGACATGACTGGCAAGTTTCACAAAATGTAAATTCAAACTGATTTAAATATGCATCTACATGTAACTTCAGCTAGTCGGGTCGCATTGATATGACCTAGTCTACAATGCCTCAAGAAGGATTCGTTCATTTCTGAACTCTTCCTCTTGTGTGTGTTCCGTATACTAAGAACTGTAGTTTGATTTAGAACATTAATGCTTTTAGATAACGTGCCTGAACCGATCAACTTTTGATATAGGAAATGTTCAAAACATTATCCAACAATACAAAATTATATCCTGTCTTTACTAATAAAGAGATAGATATGATTTTGTATATCAGGTTCGGTATCTAATAACATTCGTTCAGAATCAATGTATTTGGAATACAGGGTGAAAGTGACCAACAGACTTGGCTGCAACACTTGCCCCGTTTTCTGCCTCATGAAACTTATCACCCGTTCTCAGTTCTCTACCTATCTGTAGCCCTATATAACATATTACATATCTGGGATCCTGATCCGGTATCATATACCAGGATGCGGAGGATACTGAGAAACAGTTCTGTATATTGAACACACCCGAAGATGATGCATCAGCATGCACTCTCTTCTTTTGGGCGGCAAGGGAATTCTGGTAATCCCCAATTTCCTGCTCTGTCTTATAACAATTATAAGTTGGAGCGGGACCAACGTTCCCCAGCTCAGTATAACAAGCGGGTTCGGTCAATTATCCGTATTATTATCTTGATTAAGGCGTGATATGGTCGCTACCTGGAGAGAGAGAGAAGAAGACACTCAGCGTGCACTCTTGCAAGAATAGATTGGTTATTATTTTATCTAATCAGGATGGCTCCCACTGCTTTTAATCAAATCTTCCTTCAAACCCTAAAAGGAAAGACTAGCCGGGATTAATTACACACTACAAGTTCGCCAATCTTTCAGCCAGGCCAGTGTCGGTACTTTGAGGGAGGTCCCCCGTGCTTTCGCACGAACCTAATTAATGTAAACCTCGTTTTTCCAGAGGCGTAACCCCGTTGACACCTTTCTAGACACCTACTTGATCGGCTAATTGTAATGTATAAAACTCTCCCAGGAGTAACAATTACTCGCAGCGGGTATCGGGATCCAACTATCTCATAGAAGGTATGCAATCTCATTGCAAATTTCAGCACTTGAAATTCCCGATAATGTTTTGCCCCTAGCTCGCTATGACCTTGACGCATGCCAAACAACCCATAGTCTGCTAGTCAAGTTCAACCCGTACATTTCTTGATTGAATTAAACCCACCCGCACGACCCTTGATGCATGCCAAACAACGCCGTACGAATACCCTAATCCAATCGCATCGTATGCTAGCAGATAAGCACTAGTTAGCTACCGTACACTACGCCTTGACGCATGCCAAACAACCGCAGCACGAATACTAACTAGTACTTATCTGAAATGACGGAGGGCTACGACAGGTTTTTCTGAAAACCTATTGCGTAATGAACTTGATATCGTTGTACAATCAAATGATTTTAAAATGGAGTGTTTTTGAGGCTTTTCTAGTTTTGCTAAAGGAGTCACTCCCGGTGAAGGGATCGTCGGTCTTTTCCTCGTCGAATGAGGTGCGGGATATATCATATATATCACTGTGCAAAGCAAAAACTCTTAAAATCAATCAAAAGACAAACCGAGTGTGCAGCATCAGCCAGTTATTGCTAAAGGAGTCACTCCCGGTGAAGGGATCTCGGTCCTTTCCTCATCGAATAAGGTGCAGGATATATCACATATACCGCTGTGCAAAGCAAGAACTGTAGCTACCTGTTTTATTTTGAAATTCGATTCTACAACATCTTAGGTTTCTTTTCTTTCATTAATCACATTAATGAAGTCCCATCATTTAAGTACCTAAACATCACAGATAAATACGACGTACACTTATGCCATCCGCATTCGCCTCGATATCCCCTCGTGCACCGTTAGGTTAGGTAACTAACGGCAGAGCGGGGCAGGGCTAGCGCGGGTGTAAAACATAAGTAACGTCTATATAATATATCATATATACTATATATAGTATCTATCACAGAACATCACATGATCACATCACAGATATCGCAGCAGAAGAATCATATGAAATATTGGATATACTAGGACGTCCGTGTTTTCAATACGAGCCAGTATAAAACACGGATTCCACGGTCGTGATGAATAGCCAAACCCACACCCCTAGACCCCTACGAGAGCCGCAAGCAACCCTACCAATTCTAGAGTTAGGAGACCCGGACTCGACTCCTCGAGTTGGTCTCCCACTGGACTCCAGAACCCGGTTACTTGTGCTCCCCTCCTTGGGTCTATCCTAGTGCGGAAAAGTAAATAATATACAACAGGTGACAACTTCCGTAACCTGGAAGTGCCCCAATAAAAGAATATTACATACAAGTTTTTACGTGAATGAAAAAGAAAAACACTCATCTCACATAAAAAACCCCGGCTATTCAAACACGACAATCCAATATAACATATCCAGCAACACATAACATCACATGTCATCAACGTAAGTAAATATGCGCATCCCAATTGTCGTTGACATATAGCAACGAAACCGGCGATATCACATATTATACTTACGGTCACAGAAAAGAAAGTGTAAAACTACAACAGTTGGAATCCGCAACCACCTCAGACATCGCATGCCTGACCAAATGAATTACTTAAACATCGCATGCCTAACAATTATAAACCCCGTATTTTAGTCTCATTATCGAAAACACTTTTCAATATCAAGTCGGGCAATTCAACAAGATTCCCGAAAAACTGATCAAATGCTCGTCGCAAACTTTAGTAGGCGGCCGCACCCCTGATACCGTCGACAAAGTGCACCAAGGCGGAACACCGCTACCGCGAGCACCCGAACGGATGCTTTCGGCGACGGAGTTCTCCTACAGTCACTTGGTCGGGGCTATGGAGTGAGGCTGTCTATTAAGTTTACCCGGCGAGTATCCGCGTACGCTACGTGATTGCGACGGACTTTTGATCACATCAAAATTCCGTAGCAACCGATCAAGTGAGACTAAATTGCTAGATTTATAACATTTATTCAGTTATCTCATAACTGCTTGTGAATTCCAATTGTTGTATCACATTCCGGATAAATAGAAAATGTTAAACTTTTCGATCGAACAGTCAAACACCCAAGTTTTCCCGATACAGATCAACTCATGAAATAAGTTCAAAGACATTCACTTCGTACCTCAGTACCAACGGTCCAGCCGTAGAAGGGTCAAGCCAACGCCTCATATGTGGCACGCCGTACTGCCCCAAACCCGAAGCTTCAAAGGGCAGTTCAAGACGGTCACATAATCGAGTTAAGGTTTGTTGTCTTCTAGAGGGTCCATCGAGTTACTTGCACTACTTAGAACGTCTTTAAACCACGGAAAAATCCAACACTTGGAAATTTCCCGACAGGGAAAAATTGGGTATTTATATCCGGTCGAACTTTTTAACATATTCTAAAATTTATCCGGAAAGCCACATAGACAAAATCTGATACTCCGATCGAAACACCGAATCCCCAAAACAACCCCAGATAATTCAACTATTGAATAAACATTAAAAATTCCCAGAAAATCCAACTTCAGAAAATAGGAATTACTGTGCAAACAAGGGGAGCTGACGTCATCAATGGGCCGCGGAACCGCCGCAGAAGCTAGGCTTCTGCCGCGGTTCCGCCGCCGTTTTGACGAATTACCCCCACGAATTTCACAGTAATTCTAATAGCACCCTGCTGAATTTTTTAGAAATTTTTAATCTTGAAAAAACCCAATTTTTAGAAAAAGTCTAGAGAGCATGGAAATTTTGCGGTTTCGGTTCGTTCGGACTTCAAATTCCGTCTAGACTTCGCCTAAGGCTCTAGCTAGGCTCTGATACCACTGTAGGGTTCCTAAGCACCCCAAGGAGGTCTCACAAGGCATCAACCATGCCAATTTCAAAAATTACGGTGCCGAGAAACCCTAGTGTACGGATCGTTGGCGAGAATTCTAGGCGAAAAGCAAACTAGTTAACACTTAACTAAAAGGAAACGGAAATAAAACCTTTGTAGATCCGATGCTCCACCTCCATAGCTCCGCAACGAAGTCCCCTCGCTGTCCAAATGAATTCCCGGGCTCTAGCGTCGGCTTCGTCGGAGAAATGGCGAGCTAGGTCGTCGATGTCCATGCCGAAGATGATCTACGTCGAGGCATCGCTAGATCAAGCTCCAACTTCACCAAGTCCAAAAATTTGTGAAGAAAACACACTTTACTACTTGGCAAGAGGTAGAGGATGAAGAAATAGGAAGTGGGTTCACTTTAGAATTGGATTTCTCACTCATTTTCATCAATCACCATTGATGAAGTGAAGCTTTCTTCAAGTGATGAAGAAGAAGAAGAAGATGAAGCAAATTGTTATGATAAGTTAATTTAAAATCAATAGAAAATCAAAACTTATCATAATGTAAACCATGGTCATGTGTAGAGATTAAACCAAGGTTAGTTGGAATGGTTAGGGTTAAGCATGAGACAAAAATGGTCACTTAGGTCAAAGCTTCATGAAGCTTCAACTAGAATACAAAACAAGCCACCATTTTCTTTTCATGCCTTTCATTTTCCAAAAATCAATAAATAAATAAATAAGTGAATAAAACATAACCCTAACCATTAACATGTAACCATGGTTTGATCTTTACACAAAAACCCTAGCAAACATGTATCATCAAACATGATACAATCAAGTGCACAAAAAATATATCACATATACAATGTGCACAAATCAAGTGAGAAAATCTATTTAAAGTGAACCGATACTAGTTAATGCAAAGTAATATATCAAATATATAATTATACATTAAATCATTAAATCAACACTTGATTTAACAATCCGGTCATATCGCATATAACCGACTAATATCCAATGTATCGATTTATCGAATCAATCCTTGATTCGATAACTAGGTTATATCGCATAAAACCATTCGACACATTCATCGCGAGAATAGAATACGGTATCACATACACGCATTATTCTCGGTCCCGCACATATCTCATATGCGCTCCTATTTCGTTTTGCTTGAGCCAGGAAACCTCTGTGTAGGACTCTAAAGACTCGTCAATACGCCGCCAGCAGGTGATGATCATATCAAACACCCACAAGCCGCAAGCGGTCTGCTAAACGTAACGGCCACCCGGGTATTGAGCGATCTGAAGATCGACGAGCAAGCCCGCTCACACTCCAGTGAATCCAACCAGTAACACTACCGTACAGTCCGGTCTGATCGTCTGATATGTCGCATATCTCGCCTAGGGGTGGTAAACGTCAGACCCCAATAGCTCGATAAGTCGTGTCGATATGAGGTCTATAACAATTCGAGAAACTACTGGTAACACTTACCATTAAATCTAAGCAACCCTGGCCAGGGGATTCCTGTTATAGCCAATCGAATACAGCGCAACACCAACTCCCTATACCGGGAGAGACGAATCCCCTCCTATCGCTCATTGCCTCCATGTGACTCGGGACTATACCCAAAAACCACCGTTTTGCACGCCCTCTTGGACGTGGTAAGGTGGAAATCAAAGCACAGTGGGAGCCACACAAGACTCTATGACGATCTCGGGTCTACAGACTAACCTGTACCAGTGTCACCAGAGAACTGCCATCTGACGTGAGGTATAATACCATCTGGGAGTTCTCGGCGAGTCCGTCCAGTATACCCAGTCTCTACTAAGCACCCGTATATCTCCTCTGATGTCAAACACCAATGGATATAGGATCATCCATCGCCCATCTGTATGGGTCGAGAAGGTACACGCTAATCTACTCTGGTATATCGATGCCCTATCTCGATACACCCACGACTAGGGACTTTGAAGGATGTACTTATAGACTGTCTGTCCCCACTAGTATGATCTGCATCATAGTCCAGGTAGTCAAGTACACATCCCAAGGGCTTTACCAACATGTAACAGAGAGACAATCAGTATACACGTTAAGGTAAAGTGCAACCAGATAGCATACTATCATGTCGAGCAAGAAAGTCCTCCCTATATATGTCCCAGCATCCACTACAATATACATCCTATGTACAGTAATGGCCTCTAGGGCATACATATAACTAACAGGCATATCGCAGACCTATCATCTCGATTAGCCGCTCGAACTGTTTCTGAGGGATGGCCTTTGTGAGTGGATCTGCAGTGTTGTTCTCTGTCTCTACTCTCCGCACCTCGATCTCCCATCGATTAATGATCTCCCTGATCATGTGGAACTGCCTCAGGATGTGTTCTGACTTCTGATAGGACCTTGGTTCCTTCGCTAGAGCAATAGCGCCGTTGTTGTCACAATACAGCGGTATTAGATCAACAATGGATAGAACAACCTGAAGCTCTGTCATGAACTTTCTGATCCAGACTGCTTCCTTCGCGGCATCACAGGCAGCAATGTACTCCGCTTCCATAGTTGAGTCAGCAACGGTTTCCTGTTTAGAGCTCCTCCAAACAACCGTCCCTCCATTGAGGGTAAAGAAATGACCCGACATGGACTTGGAGTCATCCATGTCACTCTGGAAGCTGGAGTCGGCGACGGCCTCGATGTGGAGGTCTTCCTTTCCGTACACCAAGAACATCTCCTTAGTCCTTCTTAAGTACTTGAGAATGTTCTTCACTGCTATCCAGTGCTTCTCCCCAGGGCTTGACTGATACCGGCTTACAACGCTTAGGGCGTAGGCTACATCTGGTCTGGTACACAACATCGCATACATTATAGAGCCTACCGCAGATGCGTAGGGTATAATCGACATGCGATCCCTTTCCAAATCAGTCTCGGGAGACATTTCTTTGGAGAGGGTGATTCCGTGACAAGCCGATAGATTAACGCGCTCAGAATATTCTATACTGAATCGTTTCAGTATGGTGTCGATGTACTTTGACTGTGAGAGTCTCAACATCCGTTTAGATCTGTCACGATAGATCTGGATCCCCAGAACGTAGGAGGCATCACCCAGGTCCTTCATGGAAAACCTCTGTGACAAAATTCCTTTGACTGATTGTAGGAAAGGAATATCATTTTCTATCAAGAGAATATCATCCAAGTACAGGACAAGGAATACCACACTTCTTGCTATAATTTTACTATATATGCATGGTTCATCTGGATTTTTGATAAAATCGAATTCCTTGACCGTCTCGTCAAAATAGATGTTCCAACTCCGTGATGCCTCATTTAGTCCATAAATGGACTTAAACAACTTGCATACTTTCCCGCTGCTCACACTCCGAATGAAACCCTCTGGCTGATCCATATAGACGCACTCGTCTAAATTTCCATTTAGAAAAGCGTTCTTTACGTCAATCTGCCAGATCTCATAGTCGTGGAAGGAAGCAATGGCAAGAAGGATCCGAATGGATTTGAGCATAGCCACTGGAGAAAAGCTCTATAATGTATGCTATGTTGTGTACCGGACCAGATGTAGCATACGCCTTGAGCGTTGTAAGCCGGTATCTGTCACGACCCGAAAAGTACGGAATATGACCGGCACTTAAATTATGAAACGACTTTAGGCGTACGTAATCTAAGTAAGCTAAAATCCAGAAATCAAAACCAGTTAAAGCAGTAGAGTGAAGGAAAAACTAATTTAAAGCAAGTAGTTTTAATCAACATAGGCCGAAGTATGTATTTTTAAAATCTCAGCTATTTTCTGAAAATTTCGGCAGAGTCTCCTTTGTAAATACTGGCCACCAAACGGGATACAACATGAATAGTATACGAAATAAATAAAAAGGCATCCCCAAGCGGGAGCTAGCTCTTCGTCAATCGACTGTCACAACCACGGAAGTAATATAATATACAACGCCGAAGGGCGAGGATCAAAACACAAAAGAAAACCCAAAATCAGCACGAAAACCATAATAATACAACGCGCGACTCTAAGGTCAAAATAATAACAAGTCTGGTCTTCTATCTCTATCAAATATACAATCTGGTTGATGGAGTTTCTAGATACAACTGAAATAAAAAATAAACAATGGTGGTCCTGATGCAAAGAACCCACCTACCAAAGCAATCTCCCGGAAGGAACAGTGTGCCAGCAAGCCGCAACGAAACCTGTACGGTAAAACCTGCAGGGAACTGTGGCACAACTGGGGTGAGTTTCCAACTCGTGAGTAGAAAACATCTACGAGTAGAAATCGCATGCATGACGCTATCCTAGGTCATACGATCAGTAATATCCTCAAATAATATCTTGATCCATCTACATAAGTGCAATACCACGTGCTCGTGTCAGTGCCTCAGATAGCAACATATCGGATATATATGATGTATGAATGCATTACGAATGGAAACAGAATATATCATGAGTGAGACAACTGTTTTCTTTAATCAATGAGATTTCTATATGTATATCAATCAAGTATCATCAATGAAAGAAACAGAGAAATCAGTGTCAGCATCGACACAAAACATAAGTCTCAGTATCGTAATATCAAATCTCAATATCTCAAATCTCAGATCTCAAATATCAATATCTCAGGCATTCGTATCATCTGCGGGATCGGCCCGCGGGCTCCGGCAGAACGGATCAGCCTGTATCCATCTCATGACTCCGGCCGGTATCCTCCGGATAACCGACGAGTCCAAATAATATCACCGGTAGGTAGTGCTCCCCTGTCAGGCTCTTCGAATACAACTCGAGCTTCTTGCCTCGGAGTACCATACCGGGCCCACCATGTACCCAAGACGGTTTATCCAACTCCATGAATCGGGTCTCGAAATCCAATGACAATCTTGAAAACTCATGGTGGATGACTCATACATTATGAGAAAGCCGCAATTTTGCATTTTAAAACGATGATACTAAGCTTTTATTAAATTCTTGCGGTTTTCCCCCAAATCCAGAAATCTCATGTAAATCCGAAATCATCAAAATCATGATACCAATAAACAGTGGATACCGGCATAAATCTCCATAATACTGCATAACTAATGAATATATGAATGCACCTAATATCATGCAATGAATGCAATATTTAAACTAGCATATGAAAGCTATAACATATTGCGACTATCAGTTATTAAGCTGTGTCAATGAAAAGGTATTTTCTAAGGTGTACGTGACATGGCAATTACCGATGATGATGTGTGTGAGCCGGCAAGTGAGTGTATGTGGAACATACGCGTCATCGGCAATGGTGCTGGTGTCCTAACAGCATGATCTCAATAATGTCATATGGAAGTACAATATAAACATGCAAATGCGATGCGAACAGTAATAATATGCGGGAGATGAATGATAAACACAATGATAACTAATTTGCATTTATATAAATATGAGTCATACAGTGGTGTCATTTGAAATAACACGAATCGTGGTATTTTGAAAATAAGGGCTACGGTGTTTTTAAGAAAAGATGCGTCATTTGAAATATCCGTAGAATCCCTTGTCCCTTCTTTAAAATACACATGATTCATTAGATTTTGAAATATGTATGAATCGAATCTAATCTATCATTTACAAGTACACTACAGTGCCAAACTAAACAGGCTGATCGAAAGGTAAAGAAACCGCCTAACATCTGAGTCGATACATACATATATATATATATATATAATAGTCGGTGATCCCGCCTCAATAGTATCACATACGAAACAATATCTATAATATGACATCCTCAGGTCAAGAGTGTGGATCTATCATCAATATAAAGCTCGTAAGTAAATCCGTCGTACGGTATCCTAAATCTGGGTACGGGTCAAATATCACATTCATCGCATTATTCATCTGGTATCCTCTTTACCAAAATCAAGATCCGGGGTACTGATCTATGTCTAGTACAATACTGATACCATCTATGTATGCATGCGTGAGTATGAAAACCCCACGCCTAAAGGACCCGGTAAACATATCACGTCGTAACTCAAGTACGAACCCTGTCACATCACCGATCTCACGGCCTCAAGCCCAATCTCATCGACTCATCTCCAATCCCAAGTACTATCCTCAAAATCCATGTATATGTATACATATATATATATACACACATAGTCTCATACCCATGTGGGTATATATATATATATATATATATATACATAACCCCATTTACGGACATATAAATAGATGTATGCAAATGCGTGTGTGCATGTGGGTGTAAACCTATTCTAGGTTTTGCAAGTAACACTACTAATCTAGGAACATGTAACCCTATCATTAACTTCCATGTCACACAAAATAGATATCATAAATATATAGTATATATGTATAACATACTATACATCGAACTGTGGAGGTGCTATACACCATCCACCCGACTTCTCCCCGTAGATATAAATCTACTCACCTGAGCTTGCTCGCCGGTGCCGACGTCGCCATGCGCTTGCTTGTCATCTCAAAGTCCACCTGGGGTACCTACATGTCACCATGTATCGTATCGCATAAAAACCCAATTCGAAATCGAAGCGGCAAACGAAAACCAAATCGGCACGCGTATCACGCATAGGTCAAAACCTGTCGCCTACGCATGCGAGAATATCCAAACCAACCCTCGATGTCGATGTACAAACATCAAACCATCGAGAAAAACCCAAACACACCCATTTGCACATGCACAAACACTAATTATAATATGAAATAGGTTAAAATTTACAAAAACCCTAAACTCACTTTAAAGGCTATTTTTCCGAAAACCTAACAAGCAAAATTTACCTTTTTAGTACAACACTTGATTTTTTAATAATTCTAATAGCCATAATACTTATTAAACATCTTAAATAAGCCATACAAACCATTTCCACAATTTAATCTCATTAAATTTCATTAACCCCAAAATTCTAGTTTGCAATTTATCCAATTTTAACAATTCTCAAAGTAAAATTCACAATTCAACAACTAAGCTTGGTTTTACATAACCTAAAGTATTAAACCACTCATTATAATGTTAATGATGTGATGAAACCCTAACCATATTTTTAATCTTGCCTTTTGAATTAAATCTAAAAACCTAGTTAGCAAAATTAGCATAATTAGCATAATTCTAAACTAACAATTAGCAACTAGTAACTAGATTAAGCTTTGCATTCTATTAACATGTTAGACTACTCATTAAAATGATAACCTAATGATAAAAACCCTAATTTGATTTAAAACCCTTTCTTGAATTTTGAATCACAAAATTAAAACCACAATTAAACTTCTAATTAAGCTAGACTAAAGTATTTTAGCAACAATTTGAACATGGGTTATGATTATACCTCCAACATGAGATCCAAACATGCAAACTTATCTCCAAAATGCTAACTTTTCACCAAGATCCATATTATATGGGCTAAGGAAAAATGGGTAGGGCTTGGATTTTGATTTTGGGGAGGTTTTGTGTTGATTTTTGGGCATTTTGTGGGATTTTTCAAGAGAAAGGGATGGGGATATTTTTTGGGAAAGGGCTACTGTTGAATAAGGGGGGAGGGCTCGGCTGGAATGGGAAGGGGGAGAGAGAGAGTGTGTGTTGTGTGGGTGTATGGAATTGTCAAAGTCAATAAACTCATGCTTCATTCTTTATTAATTCCATTTTCTTTTCTTTGTCTTTTTCTTTAAGTGTGGAAATGAGAAGGGGGGCAACTTAGGTTCGGCCAGCCACTAGGAGAGGGGGTGTGTGGGTTTGTATGGTGAGAAAAAATGATAAATACTATATCCCAAGTCAACCTAGAACCATACCTCAATTCTATTTAGCTATTTTTCACCATTTAAGCCTTTTTCTTTGATATTTTTCTAAAATCGTTTGACAATTTCATTTCATTTCGAAAATGATATTTTACATGTTAGTTTAATATGTCATGATGCACAAAATTTGTATCAACCCATTCCAATTTGTAATTATCCCTAATTAAATGTATTAGTGACGGCTTAAAATAATGTTAAAATAATTAACTTCGGAAAATTTTTCAGTAAATTAGAAATTTTACAATTGGCTCAATAAACACCAAATATTAGCAATTACATAGCTAGAATATGTATATTTAATTTTATATTAAAAGATATTTATATCTTGATTTTTACTGAAAACACCCGTTATTTTACCGATTAACCGAAATTTCACCTGAACGATTTTCAAAACGTTACAATCTTCCCTCCTTAGAGAAATTCGGTCCCCGAATTTAAATTAAAACTCCCCCAAATACTAAAACATTTTAAGCAAGACCATCAAGTCGTCGGGGCTCCGAAATCTTAAATACATAAAACATATCATAACGCAATGCATGCGCATGAAAAACAGATATATAAACAAAAATCAAAACTCCATCAAGTATCCTGCAATCATCGGAGTTATAGTGAAGACACCAATGTCAAGATCCAAAACGAAAATCAATTTGATATACATCAAAACTATACCTGTAAACGTCAGAACTATACAGGTAAACATCATTAAAACATCTGGAAGCAATGCATGCCAAACCTTTTTCAAATCGCTGTGCGATATGTGTATCACTGCAAAGTGGCGGACGTCCATTGTAAGAAAATAACTATATATATATATATATATATATATATATATATCCTTTGTTTAATATGCACGTCCCGACGTTTTGAAAGCAATTTTAGAAGGGTTTCTTTTATAAAATGTTTCGTGTCATCTCGGACACGTAGGTAAATACTGAGACTATATCTCCTCTTTAGAAGTCCCTTCGATACCTATCAATGCATGCAAAAATATACTCAGGTACTGTCCTCTGACTAGTCCTGCTCAGTACTAAACCAAATAGTAAGTATCATAAAATATACTGCTCCAAAAGAATCAATCCCAAATATATATATGAATGCCACGTGCTTCTGGTGCGCACGGAAATCGAAATCCATGAATGTGCCGTACATGTGCACATAAACAAAATCTGAGTGCAACGGGTGTGCACGAAAACACCTGTCAAGGGCAACGTGTGTGCCTGACAGCAAAACCAAGTGCATTTGATATACACGGAGAATCTCGATTTAGTGCATCCGGTGTGCACCTAAATCGCATCAAGCGCCTTAAGTATGCGTAAAAACCAATCAAGTGCACAAGGTGCACGAAAACAAATATCTAATATCAGTATCGATATCGACGGTATACAACATATCGCAATCCAAATCCAAATCAGGTATACCGTGGTATATAATCTCACAACCATGTGTATCAACGTGCACAAAATCGAATCGAAATACTAAAAGTGCATGAAAACTATGCAGAAAGCAAAAGTCAAATCACCTGCATACCACAGGAATGAAATCAAAATCAACATCTCTAATGACATCCAATCAAAGTCAAGTGCAATTGTGGTGCACAAAATCTCAATCATGCAAATAAATCGTCTAAATATACTGAAATCCAAAGTGACAGATACGTGATCGTCAACTCACGAAATCACAAATCGTAAATACTGTCGTCGAGGTCCCTTCTTCACGGTCGAGAAGGTGTCGGTGCACCCAATGCTAGCAGAGCAAGGTATCTACTTGCCTCCTGATCATAGCCTGTCGCCTAGTGCCCTTAGGCTCTCGTCTCTCACTGTGGATTGCTAAGTACATAGCACCTTAGCTCAACGGTCAAATATGGAAACGATAATGGAAGCAGTCCGTTCTAACAAATCCTCTAAAGATTTCTGACCAACGATCATGGTTACTCATAACATGTCTCGTCGACGATGGTGAACTCTGGCCTGCTGGGTGTGCGTTATATGACCTCTCCTGGGTCCAGGACTTCTCGTTAAGTATTTCCAGAAAGGTCCTGTCGAAGTCTCTCCCAAGTCTCATTTCTGTCGAACTGCCCGGAAGTCATCACCCTTACCAAATCTATTTCTTATTCTGGAACGGCTGCATACTCATCACGACTCCTCCTGGAAGGTATATCCATAGTCAACGCTTCTGCTTGCGTATCACATCTCTGATGTTGGCGGAGTGGAACGCCATCTCATCAAGATCCCGTATGAACCTCTTACTCCACTTTTCTATAACGTCGACCGATTCGTACTCGCCTCCTCATGGCTGCATGGACTACGCTTCAACGGCTATACTCGTATCTGGAGTCTCCCAAGCAATGTATCCCATCATGTGATATCTGAATGAAGTCGAACCATCCGATCGATTGTCAATACCTCATAATCCCCCAAGAGCTCAACATCTTGTGTATAGTTTAATAGTATCGAATATATACCACAGCACCTATGGACCAACCGTAAAAGGGCAGACCCAAGCCTCACTAATGGCACCGCTGAACTGCCGCAAACCCTAAGGTTCACTGGCGTTCCATGGTCATCAAGTCGAGTTAGGGTTTCATTCTTCTAGAGGGTCCATAGAATTGCTTGCATTGTTTTCCGAATACTTTAAACTTGGAAAATGGGTCCCTGACATTAGATCGTCTCTATCGACTCTCAACGTATCCGCGTGAAATCGTCTCTAACTGGAACCAATCAATCTGATGACCTCGCATCGGGGTAGGCAATGAATCACATGTCCTATTCTTTCATCTTTGGTGACTAGCGATCTTCTATCATATCTCGGAGTACAACTTGTGCGGCATTGGCCTCAAACATCTGGGGCGATATCTTGTCAGTCGCAGCAACAGCTGAATCTTCCGTCCGCATGCTAAATAGTGCCTAAATCATCAAAATACGGTGCATCGACGGTAATCTAAATCTGGCTGGTCTCTATCAATGGCTCAATCCTCTGATGCTGATCTGCACGTACGAGTAATCTCGTAAAAGCGATCCATCAAATGCTCGTGGCGCAAAAACACAATGAAACGACGCCTTCCTATGCAATCGTATGTCCCTGGAATCACATCCTGGTCAGTCCTTGTCCGTGACGAGCTCGTGCTGACGCAACTCTAGCCGTAGCTCTCTCTGCCCGTACAACCATGATAACAAAACCATAAACTGGTACCGAAGAGACTAGATCATAGGAAGGAATATAATTATGTGCAAGGAAATGTACATTCTAAGGCTTCTTAAGCGGAGTATCGTATCGTATACGGTACGTCACTCTACTCAAGCTACCTACTCCATCAACTAAGGGTCATCCTATACTCCGAAGGTAAAACCTAACGCTTTGATACCAATTTTCTCACGACCCGAAAAGTACGGAACATGTCAAGCAGTTAAATTACGGAACATGACAAGCAGTTAAATTACGAAACGTCTCGAGGCATACGTAATCTAAGTAAGCCAAAACCCAGAAATCAAAACCAGTTAAAGCAGTAGAGTGAAGGAAAAACCAATTTAAAGCAAGTAGTTTTAATCAACATAGGTCGAAATATGTAATTTTAAAATCTCGAGTATTTTCTGAAAATTTCGGCAGTCTCCTTTGTAAATACTGGCCCCCAAATGAAATACAACATGAATAGTATACAAAATAAATAAAAAGGTATCCCCAAGCGGGAGCTAGCACTTCGTCAATCGACGGTCATAACCAGGCAAGCAATATAATATACAACGCCGAAGGGCGAGAATCAAAACTCAAAAGAAAACCCAAAATCAGCAAGAAAACCATAATAATACAATGCGCGACTCTAAGGTCGAAATAATAACAAGTCTGGTCTTCTGTCTCTATCAAATATACAAACCGGTTGATGGAGTTTCTAGATACAACTGAAATAATAAATAAACAATGGTGGTCCTGATGAAAAGAACCCACCTACCAAAGCAATCACCCGGAAGGACCAGTGTGCCAGCAAGCCGCGACGAAACCTGTACGGCAAAACGTGCAAGGAACTGTGGCACAACGGGGGTGAGTTGCCAACTCGTGAGTAGAAAACATCTACGAGTATAAATCGCATGCATGACGCTATCCTAGGTCATACAATCAGAAATATCCTCAAATAATATCCTGATCCATCTACATAAGTGCAATACCACGTGCTCGTGTCAGTGCCTCAGATAGCAACGTATCAGATATATATGATGTATGAATGCAATACGAATGGAAACGGAATATATCATGAGTGAGACAACTGTTTTCTTTAATCAACGAGATTTCTATATGTATATCAATCAAGTATCATCAATGAAAGCAACAGAGAAATCAGTGACAGCATCGACACAAAACATAAGTATCGGTATCTCAATATCAAATCTCAATATCTCAAATCTCAGATCTCAAATAACAATATCTCAGGCATCCGTATCATCTGCGGGATCGGCCCGCGGGCTCTGGCAGAACGGATCAGCCTTTATCCTTCTCATGACTCCGGCCGGTATCCTCCGGATAACCGACGGGTCCAAATAATATCATGGGTAGGTAGTGCTCCCTTGCCAGGCTCATCGAATACAACTCGAGCTTCTTGCCTCGTGGTACCATACCGGGCCCACCATGAACCCGAGATGGTTCATCCAACTCCTCAAATCGGGTGTCGAAATCCAACGGCAATCATGAAAACTCATGGTGGTCGACTCATATATCATAAGAAAACCGCAATTTTGCATTTTAAAATGATGATACTAAGCTTTTATTAAATTCTTGCGGTTCTCCCCTAAATCCAGAAATCACATGTAAATCCGAAATCATCAAAATCATGATACCAATAAACAGTGAATACCGGCATAAATCTCCATAATACTGCATAACCAATGAATATATGAATGCACCTAATATCATGTAATGAATGCAATATTTAGGCTATCATATGAAAGCTATAACATATTGCGACTATCTGTTATCAAGCTATGTCAATGAAAAGGTATTTTCTAAGGTGTATGTGGCATGGAAATTACCGATGATGATGTGTGTGAGCCGGCAAGTAAGTGTATGTGGAACATACGCATCATCGGTAATGGTGCTGGTGTCCTTACAGCATGATCTCAATAATGGCATATGGAAGTACAATATAAACATGCAAATGCGATGCGAACAGTAATAATATACCGGAGCTGAATGATAAACACAATGATAACTAATCTGTATTTATATAAATATGAGTCATACAGTGGTGCCATTTGAAATAACACGAATCGTGGTGTTTTGAAAATAAGGGCTACGGTGTTCTTAAGAAAAGATGCGTCATTTGAAATATCCGTAGAATCCCTTGTCCCGTCTTTAAAATACACACGATTCTTTAGTTTTTGAAATAGGTATGAATCGAATCTAATCTATCATTTACAAGTACACTACAGGGCCAAACTAAACAGGCTGATCGAAAGGTAAGGAAACCGCCTAACATTTGAGTCGATACACACACACACACATATATATATATATAGTCGGTGATCCCACCTCAATAGTATCACATACGATACAATATCTATAATATGACATCCTCAGGTCAAGAGTGTGGATCTATCATCAATATAAAGCTTGTACGTAAATCCGTCATACGGTATCCCAAATCTGGGTACGGGTCAAATATCACATTCATCGCATTATTCATCCGGTATCCTCTTTATCAAAATCAAGATCTGGGGTACTGATCTACGTCTAGTACAATACTGATACCATATATGTATGCATGCGTGTGTATGAAAACACCACGCCTAAAGGACCCGCTAAACATATCACGTCGAAATTCAAATAAGAACCCTGTCACATCACCGATCTCACGGCCTCAAGCCCAATCTCATCGACTCATCTCCAATCCCAAGTACTATCCTCATAATCCATGTATATGTATACGTATATACACACACACACACACACACAGTCCCATACCCATGTGTATGTATGTATATATATATATATATACACACACACATATCCCCATATACGCACATGTAAATAGATGTATGCAAATGCGTGTGTGCGTGTGGGTGTAAACCTATTCTAGGTTTGGAAAGTAACACTACTAATCCAGGAACATGTAACCCTATCATTAACATCCATGTAACACAAAATAGATATCATAAATATATAGTATATATGTATAACATACTATACATCGAACTGCGGGGGTGCTATACGCTATCCACCCGACTTCTCCCCGTAGATATAAATCTACTCACCTGAGCTTGCTCGCCGGTGCCGACGTCGCCACACGCTTGCTTGTCGTCTCGAAATCCACCTGGGGTACCTACATGTCACCATGTATCGTATCGCATAAAAACCCAATTCAAAATCGAAAAGGCATACGAAAACCAAATCGGCACGCGTATCACGCATAGGTCAAAACCTTTCGCCTACACATGCGAGAATATCCAAACCAACCCTCGATGTCGATGTACAAACGTCAAACCATCTAGAAAAACCCAAACGCACCTATTTGCACATTCACGAACACTAATTATAATATGAAATAGGTTAAAATTTACAAAAACCCCAAACTCACTTTAAAAGCTATTTTTCCAAAAACCTAGCATGCAAAATTTACCTTTTTAGTACAACACTTGATGTTTTAAAATTTTTAATGGCCATAATACTTATTAAACATCTTAAATAAGCCATACAAATCATTTCCACAATTTAATCTCATTAAATTTCATTAACCAAAAAATTTTATTTTGCAATTTATCCAATTTTAACAATTCTCAAAGTAAAATTCACAATTCAACAACTAAGCTTGATTTTGCATAACCTAAAGTATTGAAACACTCATTATAATGTTAATGATGTGATGAAACCCTAACCATATTTTTAATCTCACCTTTTGAATTTGTAGGGTTCCTAGGCACACTATAGAGGTCTCACAAGGCATCAACCATGCCAATATAAAACACTATGGGTGCTGAGAAACCCTAATACGGATCTTAGACTAGAATTCTAGGCGAAAAACGATTCAAGTTAACAACTTAACTAAAGTTCGGAAGTTACAACCTTTGTAGATCCGGATATCCACTTCCTCAGCTCCACGTAGTCGTCCTCTCGCTGTCCTTTTCGAATTCTAGACTCATTCGTCGGCTTCATCGGGAAAACGAGCGGAATAAGTCGTCGGTTTCATGCCGAAGATGATCTACGTCGAGGTTGCACAAGTTCAAGCTCCAACTTCACCAAGTTGTGAAACTTGTGAAGAAAACACCCAAAACAACTTGGCAAGAGGTAGAGGGTGAAGAAATAGGAGGTGGGTTCACTTTAGAATTGGATTTCTCACTTTGGATCTCAAGTTGCCATTGATGGCATCAAGGTTCCTCTCTTGAAGATGAAGAAGAAGAAGTAGATAGAATATGATAAGTACTGTGAAAAAGAATAATAAAATCCAATACTTATCATGTTCTAACCTAGGTTAAGTGTAGAGAATAAACCATGGTAAATGGGAATGGTTAGGGTTAAGCAAGAAGACAAATGGTCTCTTTAGTCAAAGCTTCATGAAGCTTCATCAAGCTTCATTACAAAAAGAAACCATTTTCTAATCTTTTATCTAATTAAATAAATATAGAAAGGATAAATAAAAAGATGAATAATACAAAACCCTAACCATCATCATAACCATGGTTTAGTTCTTTGCACTTAACAACAAGATCAAGTATCATCAAACATGATACAAATATATGTGCACAAAAGTATATCACATATACAACTTGCACATCAAGTGAGAAAATCCGTATAAAGTGAACCAATACTAGTTAATGCAAAGTAATATATCAAATATATAATTATACATTAAATCATTAAATCAACATTTGATTCAATGATCCGGTCATGTCGCACATAACCGACTAGTATTCAATGTATCGATTTATCGAATCAATGATTCGATAACTAGGTCATATCGAATATAACCATTCGAAACATTTATCGTGAGAATGAAATGCGGTATCACATACACGCATTATTCTCGCTCCCGCACATATCTCATATGTGCTCCTATTTCGTTTCGCTTGAGCCAGAAAACCTCTGTGTAGGACTCTAAAGACTCGTCAATACGCCGGTAGCAGATGATGATCATATCAAGCACCCACAAGCCGCAAGCGGTCTTCTAAACGTAACGGCCACCCGAGTATTGAGCGATCAGAAGATCGACGAGCTAGCCCGCTCACACTCCTGTGAATCCAACCATTAACACTTACCGTACAGTCCGGTCTGTTCGTCTGATACGTCGCATATCAAGTCTAGGGGTGGTAAACGTCAGACCCCAATAACCGATAAGTCGTGCCGATGTGAGGCTCATAACAGGTCGAGAAACTACTGGTAACACTTACCAGCAAATCTCTGATCAGCCCTGGCCAGGGACTTCCCTGTTACGGCCAATCGAGCACAGCGCAACATCAACTCCCAATACCGGGAGAGACGAAAACCCTCCTATCGCTCATTGCCTCCATGTGACTCGAGACTGTACCCAAAGACCACCGTTTTGCACACCCTCATGGACGTGGTAAGGTGGAGATCAAAGCACAGTGGGAATCACACAAGACTCTATGACGATCTCGGGTCTACAGACTAACCTGTACAAGTGTCACCTGAGAACTGCCATCTGACGTGAGGTATAATACCATCTGGGAGTTCTCGGCGAGTCCGTCCAGTGTACCCAGTCTCCACTGAGCACCCGTACACCATCTCTGATGTCAAACACCAATGGATATGGGATCATCCATCTCCCATCTCATGGGTCGAGAAGCGTATACGCTAGTCTACACTGGTATATCGATGCCCCGTCTCGATACACCCACGACTAGGGACCTTGAAGGATGTACTTATGGACTACCATGTCCCCACTAGTATGATCTGCATCATAGTCCAGGTAGTCAAGTACACATCCTAAGGGCTTTACCAACATGTAACTATAAGACAGTATAAAGAGACTAGTGTACAAGTTAAGATAAAGAGCAACCAGATAGCATACTATCATGTCGAGCAAGAAAGTCATCCCTATATATGTCCAAGCATCCAATATAATATACATCATCTGTACAATACTGGCCTCTAGGGCATACATACAACTAACAATCTCCCACTTGCACTATGGCCAGCTGCTGTAGTATCGCATACCGAGCATCCCGAAGAGTCTCTCAAACTGTATCTGGGGAATGGCCTTCGTAAGTGGATCCGGCGTGTTGTTCTTCGTGTCAACTCTCCTGACCTCGATCTCCCGGCGATCAACTTGTTGGAGTTAGTGCCCTCAGAGTCAATTATTGGATCACAGGCACGTGATTGCAATGATTGAGGGAGGACCTATCCCGGTAGGACAGTCTTACTCGAGATGATAGTATGCTATCTGGTTTATCTTTATCATCGTGTACTGCTTTAGGTGACCTGACATGTCGCTATTACACGTTGATAGAGCCCCTAGGATTCTTGCTTGACTGCCAGCAGTATGATGGCGATCATATACGTGGGAGCTGGTGGTCTATAAGCACATCCTTAAAAGGTCCCTAGTCGTAGGAGTTTCGAGACAGGGCATCGATACTCCGTTAGTAGACTAGTGTATACAGTCGAGACCCCGACGAGGGGCGGTGGCCGGTCTCACAAGCCACTGGTGTCAGTTGGTTCACCTAAGATGTATACAGGTGCTCATTGGGTTATGAGTACACCGGACAGGACTCGCCGGGAACCTGCTAGTTGGTCTTATACCAGATGTCAGATAGCAGTTCCCTGGTGACATGTGTACAGGTTAGTTCATCGACCTGAGATCGTCATTTGTCTCGTGTGAGTTCCCACTGTGCTTTGATTACTACCCTACCACGGCTCAAAGGAGTCGTGCAAACAGGTTTTAGTTGGGTACAGTCCCGAGCCACATGGAGGCAGTGAGCGGATCTGCAGGGGTTCGTCTCTCCCGGTATTGGGGGTGAGGTCGCGCTGTGTCTAGGAGAGCCATTACGCAAAGCCCTCGGCCGAGGCAGGAGATTTACTGGTAGGTATTCCAGTAGTATCTCAGGGCGTTCTGGGCTACGCTCCGACACGACTTGTACCGCTTTTGGGGGTCTGACTTTCACCAACCCCCTAGGCCCGCCATGCGATACTCATAGACGAACGGACCGGACTGTACGGATATTGTCACTGACAGGCTCAGTTGGGTGTCGGGGTGAGCTTTCTCATCGACGTCCCATTTGGTCAATAGCTGGTGGCCCGTCACGTATTGGCTTATACCTCTGACGTGCCAGTGGTTAAATCCACAGCCATAGTATTGACGAGTCTTTAGAGTCCACCACAGTTACAGTTACTCAAGTTTCGGGCGAAACGCTGTAGAGGCCGTATGGAGATATGGCAGGGTCCGATCAGATACGTGCGGTATTGCACGGATCAGGATCGGACAGTTTTGTACTAGTGGCCGTATAGTTATATGGCAGGGTTTGATCTGATACGTGCGGTATTGCGCGGATGAGGATCGAACGGATTTTACTAGCCGGCTTTGGTTTAAGCCGGTCCTAGTTTAGTACAGTGTCGATTTTGTCTCATTGCATTTGTATCCGGTCGGAATACAGATGCGGGTGTGTATGCACAGTATCGGGGTTTTCCTATAATTTATTACGGGACCAGTTTTCTGGAGTTGCCAGTTTGCATTCCGTTCCGGCCGGTTTTCCTTTGTTCTTTCCCGGCCGGACTTTTCCGATGGAGGGGGTAATTTGCAGTTTTGCAAATTACGTTTTGTGGAGGGTTTATTTGTAAAGATGAGAGCATCTTTTTATTCCTTTCTTTTCTATAATCATTTCTTGCATAAAGATTGATTTGATATGAGATGAGTGTTGATGTGAGTTTTGTGATGATAATGTTTGGATATGGTTACCTCCACCTTGATCCTACACTCACCTCCCTTCATGTTTTGTTCTTGCCCTCCACCATTTCCTTAGAAGAGGAATGGCCGGCCACTTTAGAAAATGAGAAGAGAAATTTCCATTTTTGAGAGAGCACAAATTTCTTTATCTCCTTCTTCCAGTTTTGGGGAAAAATGAAAGCACCATTTTTCCTTAGCCTTTTTCCTCCATCAAGGCAACTTAACCCCATTGAGACAAAGCGTATTCTACACTACACTATTCTACAGCAAGTCTTGGACGCGTCGGCTAGCCAACTTCGCGCCCGAGTTGCCTCGGTCTAGAGGCGGGAGCCCGTAAAAGATTCCGGCTACGTGGTGCCCTTTCCGACGAGCGAGGAGGTGACGGAGATTCCGCGGGAGATCGGAGTGGAGACGAAGACCGAAGGACACGGATCGCTCGGTATACTTCTCACCCCATCTCTAGTTAGCTAGTATAGGTTAATGGTTTCGATCCGGGTAATTGTCCGCGGTAGCGCCGGTTTCCGAGCAAGGGAAAATTTTTATTCCGCATTTTGGCCTCGAGTACGAGGCCGGGGCGCTGCCGTGGCGCAACATGGTATCAGAGCCACGCCATTAACCTTACCTAGCTTCGTTAGATGTGTTTGCGTTTCTGATCGACCAAAATTTCTAAAAAACCGTATTTTCTAGCACAATCAGTTTCTGTCGAAATTTTTTGGAGTCTAAAAATTTTTCAGGTGGTCTCAGAATGATGTGCAGGGCGTTGTAAGAAAACTGCAAAATTTTGGTGACACAAATCCTCTGTACGGCCGCGGAAGCGCGGCCATAGCCCCCTTTTGGCCGCGCTTCCGCCGCAGGTATATGGGATTGTGTGTTCATTTTCTTGCAGTGGGCTTATGGGCTTAAATTAGGGCTTTTGGAATATTAAAATTGGGCCCAGGTTTTCTGTGAGTGCTACAGTTTTGGTTGGGGGCCCACTAGTTAATTTTTGGTCAATCGGAAAATTTTAAACACATTTTTCACAGTATTTACATTATATCTGCGACCGTGAATGTCACTCGATCGGTAAATCCGGTCTAACTGCTATAGCCCGGTTAGACGGATTTGCGAACGTGACTTTCACGTTGATGTTCTATGTTTATGCTGTGTTGTTGCGGATCGGTCGGTGGGGATAGCCTGGATGCAATGCTAGTACAGTTTTGTTGTATTATGTACATTTGTTATTGCGGGGCGAGCGTCCGACATGTGGACTTCCGTCACTGCCTGTTTGTATTATTCTTTTGGGGCACGACCTGGTTGCGGTCGATGTACCCGGTGTATGTATATTTTACATTCTGTACTAGGTTTGCCCCGCGGTGGGGTGCACGGATAGCCGGGTTCTGGAGGGCAACGGGCCCGCATCTCAGGGCATTGAGACGGAGGGGGCTTCAGTCCAGGATTGGCGGGCTTTTCGCCGCACTCGTAGGGGGTACAGGTTGACCCAGGAGGGGTGCCCAAGTTACCGGATTCCGTGAAGTGTTGGGTGGTCCATTCACGGAGCTGAAGGGGGCTGCCTCGCTTCAGGTTTTGGCGGGTGACTTGCCGCGCCCGTAGGGGTCTAGGTTTTTCATTGCACAGGCTATCCACACGACCAGGGGAACGTCGGGTTTCAGCAGCAGCTCTGTGAAACCCGGGGTTTCCAGATATCTGTATTGTTCTGTGATGCTGTACATTTCTGTGATGTTGCTTTTTATTCACGCCTTGAGCGAAATACTATATATTGGTATATATATTAGTAGATGTTGTATATGTTTTACATCCGCGCTAGTCCAGTCCCCGCTCTGCCGTTAGTTAGCTAACCTAACGGGTGATGACGGGACCCAGTGGCGAATGCGGATGGCATATACGTACGTCAGTATATTTTCGTTCTTTGTGGTGTGATCAATTGATGGGACTGCATTGATTCGGATCAATGCAAGTTTAAACAAACCTATTCTGATGTTGTTGGAACACTTTTTCAAAAAAAAAAAAAAAAAGCTGTTATTGCAAGGACGTTCACTTTTGTTTTGCATCGTGGTATTCATCTGGAATATCCTGCTCCTCAGTCGACGAGGCAAGGGCCGAGATCCCTTCACCGGGAGTGACCCCTTGGACAGAAGTTTGCGTCAGGGCATTAACTTCACTATAGCCGATTACTTTTGCTTTGCATCGTGGTATTCAGTTGGAATATCCTGCACCTCATTCTACGGGGAAAGAGCCGAGATCCCTTCACCGGGAGTGACCTCTTTAGCAAAGGCTTTCGTCACTATATTTTTATAAAAACTATGCAGTTCCTTCAACGATATCAAGTTCATTACGTTAAAGGTTTTTCGCCAAAAACCAGCCGTAGCCCTCCGTCATTTCCTACAGGTATTATTTGGTATTCGTGCTGCGTTTGTTGACCTAGTCAAGACGTAGTGTTCGGTAGCTAAGTGGTACTTGTTTGTTGCATAAGTGGGATTGGTTAGGACAGTCGTGCGGCCTTGTTGACCTAGTCAAGGGCACGTACGGGTGGGTTTAATGCAATCCAGAATAATGACGGGTTGAACTTGACTGGCGGTTTATGGTTTGTTGACCTAGTCAAGGTCATAAACCGCTTGGGGTAAAAGCCTACATCGGGAGTTTCAAAAGAACTGAAACTTGCCAGGCATGCGCATACCTTCTGGAGTGTGGTGACTTGAGTGGATTCCGTCAGGTTATCATGCGATGATAGTTGGATCCCGATTCCCACTGATGAGTTAGTTTACTCCTCGGGTGATCCCGACTAATTCTTCTTTCAGGTTTGGAGGAGAATTTGAGGTACAATGGGAGGTTTCCTGATTAGATAAAGTGGTAACCATTCTGATCTAGGTTAGAGTGCACGCTGAGTGTTTCTTTTCTCTCTCTCTGGCAGCGACCATTGACCCGACCCTGGACTATGACTCAGTGACCAAGTTGACCGAACCTTCTTAACACTGGCTTTTGGATTGTCAGAGTTGCAGACCTCATTGCCACTCCTACTTTTACCCTTTTCTCCAGGACACCCCGTATTACTACGAACGTCCACTTCCATTGGACAAAACCATCGTATGGTTAGATACGAACTCGAAGGACTTCGAGGATGGTTTCTGGTTCTGGAGAAAACGGATAGGATTATTCAGTTGTCTTTTCTTTTCACCTTCTCTCAGGTTGCGAGTACTCCTTGGTTTAGGAGCAGTACACCTATTACGCAAATTGGATAGTCTTCTTCCAAACCATAGGCTGGTGCCGACCGGTGGGGAATGAAGAAAACCAATTAGCCTAAACGGTGTGCAGAAGGTATTAAGGTTAAGACAAAGCAAGGGATTAGTAGGAGGGCAAAGTAAGTTGCGACTGCTATTCACGACCAAACCAAGTATTTCTTCGCCAATCCTAAATCACCTTTGTATTTCTCCAGGACACTCCGTATCACTACGAAGATCCCATTTTATTGGATAATCCATCGTATGGTTATATACGAACTCGAAAGGAACTTGTTCCAGTTCGGGGATGGATCCTGGTTCAGGAGAAATAGGAATAAAGTACATTCAGGTGTCTTTTATCTTCACCTTCTCTCGCTTTGCGAGTGCTCCTAGGATTAGGACAGTACACCTTTTATGCTTATTGGATAGTCTTCTTCCAAACCATAGGCTGGTACCGAACGGTAGGGAAGGAAGAAAACCAATTGGCCTAAAGGGGTGTGCAGAAGGTAATGACTAAAGACAAATAAAGGGATTTGGTGAGGTGGCAAAGAATTATACGGTTACAGTTGTGAATCTGGATAATGGTAGAGGCATTACTAGGAATACCAGGATACCCCATTGAAACATTACAATGTTTCAGTTTCACTGTGTACTGTTAAAAGAAAACTGATTTCCCGATTAGACACTTACTCCAGGGTATGTATTTACCAAGTATGATTCTCACATCTGTATGGTTTTACAGATGATGAGTGGGAGTAAGTTATTGGGAATTGGGTGATCATCCTCATTATATCGGGATTCGTTGTAATCGGTGATATTTGAGGAAGTCACCTGGGATGTTTGCCGGTCGGCAAATATTTGGTTTTGAATATCCGCTGTTGTGCACCAATTTCAAATTGATATATCTGTACGTCTATTTTCATAGAGTGAGATATGCCTTTTGATATTATGTCGATGACATTTACCTATATCAGTGGATGGTTAGGTAAGGAGCATTAAACAGCGGTGTAATTCTTCTTAACCATAAGTACAGTTTTCAACCTACGACACACAGTGAAAGAGTTGTTAGACTCAGCGGACTTATACAGAGTATTGTATGCTGTCCAGTGTCCATTAGGACAGAGGGGTTGGTTCTCATACTATATTCTGTTTACTTTTAACTTCTCTAGTTCTTAGACATGTGTTTCATGGAAACACAGGGTCTAAGTTTTGAGGAGTTATAGGTATTTGAATAAAGTAGAGAACCAGGTATACCAAGTATCGGGATTCTTCAAAGTGATCGAAGATGTAGATACTTGCGTATGGTATTCAGTTGATAGTAATGATAAAGAGAAATTGCTTCTTTTTCAGGTTACTCATAATTGGAAGCATTCCTAAGTTGAGTAACGCTGATCGGCCTCCTTCCATTTAGTTGACATGCACTGGAGACAGCTGCATGATTTGAATCTGGTTCAATTGAATCAGTGCCTCTGTTTCTATATTGGATATAGAACAGTTCATATCTTATCGATGTTAAGGTACGGGGAGTTGTCCGGCTTATGCTTAAAACCAGACTCCGGATAACTCAAGGCACGTTTCTGTAATGGCTGTTTGTGGGTTGACCCAGGCTATGACGAGGGTTGATTTTCTACCATCTGACAGATCAATAGAAATATTGTTCTAGACTCGCCACAGTTTTAATAAAAATTGGATTTTTCAGAAAAAGTAGTGGGAGTATGGTAGAACTGGAAGTGATTCCAGAACCATAAACGATTACTGAAGATTTGATAAGGAACCTAAAGATTCAATCTGGACTGACATTCCATTGGCCACTCCGCAGATACGGTGGGTAACTTCAGGCACCCGAGAGGTACTCCGGTAGCCTCAAGGACGGTGACAGGGAAGTTCTTGTTTACCCACACTTGCCATTGCTGTTGTTCCAGGCTGCGAGACCCGGTGAGAGGATGAGTATAGCGTCGTTCTAAACTAGCTTTAGAAGTGCGCGTCTATATGACTCCACCAGAGGGTTGTCGTAGTCAGTGGGAGCAGCGGAAGCATTGGTGGACATCAGGCTTATGTCTATTTATAGACTAAAGCAGATGTAGCGGAGATAGATCATCTGTTTCTGATGTGACAGTCATGGGTTTGACGTCATCAGAATAGGGGATGGATCTGTTGAGAAGGTAGTAGGAAGTGATATTCCTATACTACGATCGGTTATACTTTGGTCGTCACACAGTGTTTTCTCCACATGGGACTTGGACATTATATCAGACATACTGGTTACTAGATCTATGGTTTTAGATCTAGATTTGGGTGGTTTCCCAATCAGGGTATTTTGACAGCATTCTATGAGTATTTAGAATGGACGACTCCTGGCATGGAAGTATACCTGCAGATAATGGAGTCACCCTCTCTAAAGGTGTCTTACAGACTAAAGGGGAGAGGATGTGCATGATTGGCAGATCACTTGCTTAGGCATTTGAGTCAATCATGAGATGTCAAATACCACACCAGATGTTGTTCTTGCACTAGATGCAATAAGTTGATATTAATCCAATCCTGGAAAACCAGTCGGAAGCAGTTTTAGAACATAAGTGAATGTTCTAGGGATATGATAACGGCTGCCTCCTTTAGGAGACGGTTATCACTCCGGGCTTCCAAGGTGACATGGACGACAAGCAGGTTGTCAGAGTTATAGATTTTCCTTCTGACGAGGGGCAGTATTTTGGACAGGTGGTCCAAGGCAATACTGAGGGAGGCATGGCGCAGGATACTGATTAAGTTCAGTTGTTGATACAGTCTAAGAAGTTTGGATTTGGAGTTCATTTATGAGCTAGGTCCCATCAGACATCCAGATATTCTAAGACAGGTATTGCTCATTTCGGGAGATGGTTTTCTCCGCGAACATGAGATATAGAGGGACACAGAAAGAAACATCACTGCGGGTCCACTCACTGAGGCTATTCCTCGAACGCAATAGTTTCGCAAACAGGTTTTGTGAGACTGACTAGTAGAGGAGTTGGGTGTTCGGTATCACACGGGCTGTGAGTATGCGACATCGCAATAATTAGCCTTGAGTGCAAGTGGGAGATTGTTGGAGTTAGTGCCCTCAGAGTCAATTATTGGATCACAGGCACGTGATTGCAATGATTGAGGGAGGACCTATCCCGGTAGGACAGTCTTACTCGAGATGATAGTATGCTATCTGGTTTATCTTTATCATCGTGTACTGCTTTAGGTGACCTGACATGTCGCTATTACACGTTGATAGAGCCCCTAGGATTCTTGCTTGACTGCCAGCAGTATGATGGCGATCATATACGTGGGAGCTGGTGGTCTATAAGCACATCCTTAAAAGGTCCCTAGTCGTAGGAGTTTCGAGACAGGGCATCGATACTCCGTTAGTAGACTAGTGTATACAGTCGAGACCCCGACGAGGGGCGGTGGCCGGTCTCACAAGCCACTGGTGTCAGTTGGTTCACCTAAGATGTATACAGGTGCTCATTGGGTTATGAGTACACCGGACAGGACTCGCCGGGAACCTGCTAGTTGGTCTTATACCAGATGTCAGATAGCAGTTCCCTGGTGACATGTGTACAGGTTAGTTCATCGACCTGAGATCGTCATTTGTCTCGTGTGAGTTCCCACTGTGCTTTGATTACTACCCTACCACGGCTCAAAGGAGTCGTGCAAACAGGTTTTAGTTGGGTACAGTCCCGAGCCACATGGAGGCAGTGAGCGGATCTGCAGGGGTTCGTCTCTCCCGGTATTGGGGGTGAGGTCGCGCTGTGTCTAGGAGAGCCATTACGCAAAGCCCTCGGCCGAGGCAGGAGATTTACTGGTAGGTATTCCAGTAGTATCTCAGGGCGTTCTGGGCTACGCTCCGACACGACTTGTACCGCTTTTGGGGGTCTGACTTTCACCAACCCCCTAGGCCCGCCATGCGATACTCATAGACGAACGGACCGGACTGTACGGATATTGTCACTGACAGGCTCAGTTGGGTGTCGGGGTGAGCTTTCTCATCGACGTCCCATTTGGTCAATAGCTGGTGGCCCGTCACGTATTGGCTTATACCTCTGACGTGCCAGTGGTTAAATCCACAGCCATAGTATTGACGAGTCTTTAGAGTCCACCACAGTTACAGTTACTCAAGTTTCGGGCGAAACGCTGTAGAGGCCGTATGGAGATATGGCAGGGTCCGATCAGATACGTGCGGTATTGCACGGATCAGGATCGGACAGTTTTGTACTAGTGGCCGTATAGTTATATGGCAGGGTTTGATCTGATACGTGCGGTATTGCGCGGATGAGGATCGAACGGATTTTACTAGCCGGCTTTGGTTTAAGCCGGTCCTAGTTTAGTACAGTGTAGATTTTGTCTCATTGCATTTGTATCCGGTCGGAATACAGATGCGGGTGTGTATGCACAGTATCGGGGTTTTCCTATAATTTATTACGGGACCAGTTTTCTGGAGTTGCCAGTTTGCATTCCGTTCCGGCCGGTTTTCCTTTGTTCTTTCCCGGCCGGACTTTTCCGATGGAGGGGGTAATTTGCAGTTTTGCAAATTACGTTTTGTGGAGGGTTTATTTGTAAAGATGAGAGCATCTTTTTATTCCTTTCTTTTCTATAATCATTTCTTGCATAAAGATTGATTTGATATGAGATGAGTGTTGATGTGAGTTTTGTGATGATAATGTTTGGATATGGTTACCTCCACCTTGATCCTACACTCACCTCCCTTCATGTTTTGTTCTTGCCCTCCACCATTTCCTTAGAAGAGGAATGGCCGGCCACTTTAGAAAATGAGAAGAGAAATTTCCATTTTTGAGAGAGCACAAATTTCTTCATCTCCTTCTTCTAGTTTTGGGGAAAAATGAAAGCACCATTTTTCCTTAGCCTTTTTCCTCCATCAAGGCAACTTAACCCCATTGAGACAAAGCGTATTCTACACTACACTATTCTACAGCAAGTCTTGGACGCGTCGGCTAGCCAACTTCGCGCCCGAGTTGCCTCGGTCTAGAGGCGGGAGCCCGTAAAAGATTCCGGCTACGTGGTGCCCTTTCCGACGAGCGAGGAGGTGACGGAGATTCCGCGGGAGATCGGAGTGGAGACGAAGACCGAAGGACACGGATCGCTCGGTATACTTCTCACCCCATCTCTAGTTAGCTAGTATAGGTTAATGGTTTCGATCCGGGTAATTGTCCGCGGTAGCGCCGGTTTCCGAGCAAGGGAAAATTTTTATTCCGCATTTTGGCCTCGAGTACGAGGCCGGGGCGCTGCCGTGGCGCAACACAACTATCTCCCGGATCAGGTGATACCGCCTCAGAATATGCCTGGATCGCTGATGGGACCTGGGTTCCTTGGCCAAAGCCACCGCTCCATTGTTATCGCAATACAAAGTTATTGGATGCTCAATGGATGGAACCACTCCAAGTTCAGTAATGAACTTCTTGATCCAGACAGCCTCTTTGGCAGCATCGTTGGCAGCGATGTATTCAGCCTCCATCGTCGAGTCTGCCACGGTTTCCTGCTTGGAACTCTTCCAGCTAACCGCCCCTCCGTAAAGGGTAAAGACAAAGCCCGACTGCGACTTAGAGTCGTCCTTATCACTCTGGAAGCTCGAATCGGTAAAGGACTCCACTTGGAGCTCTCCGTTACCATACACCAAGAACATATCTCTAGTCTTTCGTAAGTACGTGAGAATGCTCTTCACAGCTGTCCAGTGATTCTCTCCAGGATCAGCTTGATACCTGCTCACTATACTTAGTGAGTATGCTACATCGGGTCTGGTACATAGCATCGCATACATGATAGATCCTACTGCCGAAGCATAGGGTATCCCTTGCATGCGAGCTCTCTCCAAATCAGTCTTGGGAGACATCTCTTTGGAGATAGTGACTCCAGAGATCGTGGGCAAGTTCCCACGCTTGGATTCTTCCATACTAAACCTCTTTAGTATGGTGTCAATGTACCTGGATTGGGACAATCCCAATATCCGTTTGGATCTATCTCTATAGATCCTAATCCCCAAAATGCAGGAGGCATCACCAAGATCTTTCATCGAGAATCTTTGTGATAAGAAGAGCTTGACCGATTGCAGCATAGGAATATCATTTCCTATCAAGAGTATGTCGTCCACGTACAATACGAGGAAGACAACCTTACTCCCTGCCACCTTCTTGTAGATACAAGGTTCATCTGGGTTTTGGACGAAATCAAACTCTTTGATAACGACATCAAAGCAGATGTTCCAATTCCGCGATGCTTGCTTTAATCCATAAATGGATTTATGCAGCTTGCACACCTTACCACTGGTCCCACTGTCTACGAAGCCCTCTGGCTGAGTCATGTACACGCACTCTTCTAAATCACCATTTAGAAAGGCGGTCTTAACATCCATTTGCCAGATTTCGTAGTCGTGATATGCAGCGATGGCAAGCATTATCCGGATGGATTTAAGCATAGCCACTGGAGAAAAGGTTTCGTCGTAGTCCACACCTGGTCTTTGACGAAAACCTTTTGCTACAAGTCTAGCTTTGAAAGTCTCCACTTTCCCATCTACACCAAGTTTTTTCTTGAAGATCCACTTGCTCCCAATGGGTTTTACCCCTTCAGGAGCAACTTCCAAAGTCCATACTTTGTTGGTGTACATGGATTCCATCTCGGACCGCATTGCATCCAGCCATTTCACTGAGTCCCTACTCGTGATGGCCTGCTTGAAGCTAGTTGGGTCATCATCCTCCATGATGCAATCCTCGCTCCCACCATCCATGAGAAAACCGTAGTATCTCTCAGGCTGGCGAGGAACCCTACTAGATCGGTGGAGAGGCTGAGGTTCATTGGGAGCTACTGAATCTTCTGGTTCCACTAAATGTTCAGTTACTGTTTGTGTATCTGGAACCTCTTCCAGCTCTACCACTTTGCCACTAATTTCTTTTTCAAGAAATTCCTTTTCTAAAAAGGTGGCATATTGAGAAACAAACACTTTTTGTTCTTCAGCATGGTAGAAAAAATATTCTTGGGAATTCTTAGGATATCCCACAAACTTACAAAGAACTGACCGTGTCTCGAGTTTGTCTGGATTTTGCCTTTTGACATAGGCCGGACAACCCCATATTTTAACTCGTTTAAAATATGGTCTCTTCCCACTCCATATCTCATATGGTGTGGTAGGTACAGATTTAGATGGAACTTGATTCAATAGGTATGCTGCTGTCTCCAGCGCATATCCCCTGAAGGAAATAGGTAACTCAGCTGTGCTCATCATAGAGCGCACCATATCTAATAGGGTGCGGTTCCTCCGTTCAGATACACCGTTGTGCTGTGGTGTATATGGAGGAGTCAGCTGAGAAAGAATCCCATTCTCTTTTAGGAAGTCCAGGAATTCATTGCTCAAGTATTCACCTCCTCGATCAGATCGAAGGATTTTAATACTTTTTCCGGTTTGGTTTTCGACTTCTTGTTTATATTCTCTAAATTTCTCAAAAGCTTCTGATTTGTGTTTCATCAAAAACACATACCCGAACCTAGAGAGATCGTCAGTGAATGTAATGAAGTATGAAGAACCATCCCTAGCATGTGTAGACATGGGACCGCATACATCACTATGTATCAGTCCCAAGAGTTCGGTAACTCTTTCTCCGTGTCCCGTAAACGGAGTTTTGGTCATCTTGCCTTTGAGACATGACTGGCAAGTGTCATAAGATGAAAATTCGAAAGGTTTCAAATATCCATCTTTATGCAACTTAGCCAGTCGTGTCGCATTGATGTGACCTAGTCTACAATGCCACAAGAAGGATTCGTTCAGTTCTGAACTCTTCCTCTTGTGTGTGTTTGTTATACTCAGAACTGTTGATTGGTTTAGAACATAAATGCCATTGCACAACGTGCCTGATCCAACCAACTTTTGATTATGGAAAATGTTCATAACATTGTCCTGTAATACAAAATTATATCCTTCTTTACTTAGCAAAGAAACCGATATAATGTTGCATATCAGGTTCGGCATGTAATAACATTCGTTCAGAACCAATGTATTACCAGTTGGTAATACAAGGTGATATTCCCCGACAGTCTTAGCTGCAACAATTGCACCATTTACAACTCTAATGTCTTTATCACCTTCTCCAAGTTCTCTACCTTTTCTAAGCCCATGTAACTGATTACATATATGGGATCCTGACCCGGTATCTAATACCTAGGACGTAGGGCAAATGGAGAAACAGTTCTCTGTAACGAACACACCCGAAGAAAATGCATCAACATGTACTTTCTTCAATCGGGTGGCATGGGAATCCTGGTATTCCCCTATTTCCTGTTCATTCCTATAACTCTTATAAGAAAGAACGGAACCAACGTTCCCCAACACAGTATAACATGCGGGTTCGGTTAATACATCCATATTATTATCTTTATTAGGGCATGAAATGGTCGCTACCTGGAGAGAGAGAGAAGAAAACACTTTAGCGTATGCTCGTGCAAGATCAGATTGGTTATTATCTTATCTAATCAGGATGGATCCCACTGTTTTTATCAAATCTTCCTTCAAACCCTAAAAGGAAAGACTAGCCGGGATTAATTACACACTACAAGTTTGCCAATCTTTCAGCCAGGCCAGTGTCGGTACTTTGAGGGAGGTCCCCCGTGCTTTCGCACGAACCTAATTACTGTAAACCTCGTTTTCCCAGAGGCGTAACCCCGTTGACACCTTTCTAGACACCTACTTGATCGGCTAATTGCAATGTGTAAAACTCTCCCAGGAGTAACTCTTACTCGCAGTGGGTATCGGGATCCAACTATCTCATAGAAGGTATGCAATCTCATTGCAAATTTCAACACTTGAAATTCCCGATAATCTTTTGCCCCTAGCAACTATATGACCTTAACATAGTCAACAAATCATAAGTGCTAGTCAAGTTCAACCCGTCATTTCCCGATTGAATTAAACCCACCCGCACGACCCTTAACATAGTCAACAAAGTCGCACGACTACCCTAATCCAATCGCTTCATATGCTTATACAGATAAGCACTAATTAGCTACCGCACACTACGCCGTAACATAGTCAACAAACGTAGCACGAATACTAACTAGTACTTATCTGAAATGACGGAGGGCTACGACAGGTTTTTCTGAAAACCTATTGCGTAATGAACTTGATATCGTTGTAGAATCAAATAAAGTTTTGAAATGGAGTGATTTTGAGGCTTTTCTAGTTTTGCTAAAGGGGTCACTCCCGGTGAAGGGATCGTCGGCCCTTTCCTCGTCGAATGAGGTGCGGGATATATCATATATATCACTGTGCAAAGCAAAAACTCTTAAAAGCAATCAAAGCCAAACCGAGTGTGTAGCATCTGCCAGTTATTGCTAAAGGAGTCACTCCCGGTGAAGGGATCTCGGTCCTTTCCTCATCGAATAAGGTGCAGGATATATCATATATACCGCTGTGCAAAGCAAGAACTGTAGCTACCTGTTTTATTTTAAAATTCGATTCCACAACATCTTAGGTTTCTTATCTTTCATTAATCACATTAATGAAGTCCCATCATTTAAATACCTAAACATCACAGATAGATATGACGTACACTTATGCCATCCGCATTCGCCTCGATGTCCCCTTGTGCACCGTTAGGTTAGGTAACTAACGACAGAGCAGGGCAGGGCTAGTGTGGGTGCAAAACATAAGTAACGTCTATATAATATATCATATATACTATATACTATATCCATCACAGAACATCACATGATCACATCACAGATATCGCAGCAGAAAAACATACGAAACATTGGATATACTAGGACGTCCGTGTTTTCAATACGAGCCAGTATAAAACACGGATTCCACGGTCGTGATGAATAGCCAATCCCACACCCCTAGACCCCTACGAGAGCGGCAAGCAACCCTGCCAATTCTAGGGTTAGGAGACCCGGACTCGACTCCTCGAGTTGGTCTCCCACTGGACCCCAGAACCCGGTTACTTGTGCTCCCCTCCTTGGGTCTATCCTAATGCGGAAAAGTAAATAATATACAAAAGGTGACAACTTCCGCAACCTGGAAGTGCCCCAAATAAAAGAATATTACATACAAGTTTTTACATGAATGAAAATGAAAAACACTCATCTCACATAAAAAACCCCGGCTATTCAAACACGACAATCCAATATAACATATCCAGCAACACATAACATCACATGTCATCAACGTAAGTAAATATGTCCATCCCAATTGTCGTTGACATATAGCAACAAAACCGGCGATATCACATATTACACTTACGGTCACAGAAAAGAAAGTGTAAAACTACAACAATTGGAATCCGCAACTTCTTTAGACATCGCATGCCTAACAGTTATAAACCCCGCATTTTAGTCCCATTATCGAAAACTCTTTTCGATATCAAGTGAAACTAAACCGCTAGATTTATAACATTCATTCAGTTATCTCATAACTACTTGTGAATTCCAATTATTGTATCACATTCCAGATAAACAGAAAATGTTAAACTTTCCGATCGAACAGTCGAATACCCAAGATTTCCCAATACAGCTCAACACATGAAATAAGTCTAGCAACATTCAGTTCGTGCCTCAGTACCAACGGTCCAGCCGTAGAAGGGTCAAGCCAACGCCTTACATGTGGCACGCCGTACTGCCCCAAACCCGAAGGTTCAAAGGGCAGTTCAAGACGGTCACATAATCGAGTTAAGCTTTGTTGTCTTCTAGAGGGTCCATCGCGTTACTTGCACTACTTAGAACGTCGTTAAACTACTGAAAAATCCAACACTTGGAAATTTCCCGACAGGGGAAAAATTGGGTATTTATATCCGGTCGAACTTTTTAACATATTCTAAAATTTATCCGGAAAGCCACAAAGACGAAATTTGATACCCCGATCGAAACACCGAATCCCCAAAGCATCCCAGAAAATTCAACTCTTGAATAATTATTAAAAATACCCAGGAAAATCACCACTGGAAACTAAGAATTACTGTGTAAAATTCCATATATATTGATGCCGTACGGCCGCGGAACCGCCGCATGAGCCAGGCTCATGCCGCGGATCCGCGGCTAGTTAGTGGAATTAGGCTGTCGAATTTCACACAAACTCTTATATTTTCCTGATGGTTTATCTGCATATTTTTAATCTGGAAAAATCCCAGATTTTGGAAAAAGTCCAGAGAGCATCTTAAAGTTAGGTTTTCGGGTTCGATCGGGTTTCAAACATCGTCTAGACTTCGCCTAAGGCTCTAGCTTGGCTCTGATACCACTGTAGGGTTCCTAGGCACACTATAGAGGTCTCACAAGGCATCAAGCATGCCAATATAAAACACTATGGGTGCCGAGAAACCCTAATACGGATCTTAGACTAGAATTCTAGGCGAAAAACGATTCAAGTTAACAACTTAACTAAAGTTCGGAAGTTACAACCTTTGTAGATCCGGATATCCACTTCCTCAGCTCTACGTAGTCGTCCTCTCGCTGTCCTTTTCGAATCCTAGACTCATTCGTCGGCTTCATCGGGAAAACGAGCGGAATAGGTCGTCGGCTTCGTGCCGAAGATGACCTACGTCGAGGTTGCACAAGTTCAAGCTCCAACTTCACCAAGTTGTGAAACTTGTGAAGAAAACACCTATAACAACTTGGCAAGAGGTAGAGGGTGAAGAAATAGGAGGTGGGTTCACTTTAGAATTGGATTTCTCACTTTGGATCTCAAGTTGCCATTGATGGCATCAAGGTTCCTCTCTTAAAGATGAAGAAGAAGAAGTAGATAGAATATGATAAGTATTGTGAAAAAGAATAATAAAATCCAATACTTATCATGTTCTAACCTAGGTTAAGTGTAGAGAATAAACCATGGTAAATGGAAATGGTTAGGGTTGTTGGAGATAGTGCCCTCAAAGTCAATTATTAGGTCGCAGGTACGTGATTGTAATGATTGAGAGAGGACCTATACCGGTAGGACAGTCTTACTCGAGATGATAGTATGCTATCTGGTTTACCTTTATCATCGTGTACTGTTTTAGGTGACCTGACACGTCGCTATTACACGTTGATAGAGCCCCTAGGATTCTTGCTTGACCACCAGCAGTATGAGGGCGATCATATAAGTGGGAGCTGGGGGTCTACAAGCATATCCTTAAAAGGTCCCTAGTCGTGGGAGTTTCGAGACCGGGCATCGATACTCCATTAGTAGACTAGTGTATACAGTCGAGACCCCGACGAGGGGCGGTGGCCGGTCTCACAAGCCACTGGTGTCAGTTGGATCACCTAAGATGTATACAGGTGCTCATTGGGTTATGAGTACACCGGACAGGACTCGCCGGGAACATGCTAGTTGGTCATATACCAGACGTCAGATGGCAGTTCCCTGGTGACATGTGTGCAGGTTAGTTCATCGACCTGGGGATCGTCATTTGTCTCGTGTGAGTTCCCACTGTACTTTGATTACTACCCTACCACGGCTCAAAGGAGTCGTGCAAACAGGTTTTAGTTGGGTACAGTCCCGAGCCACATGGAGGCAGTGAGCGTATCTTCAGGGGTTCGTCTCTCCCGGTATTGGGGGTGAGGTCGTGCTATGTCTAGGAGAGCCATTACACAAAGTCCTTGGCCAAGGCAAGGAGATTTACTGGTAGGTATTCCAGTAGTATCTCAGGGTGTTCTGGGCTACACTCCGACACGACTTGTACCGCTTTTGGGGGTCTGACTTTTACCAACCCCCTAGGCCCGCCATGCGATGCTCATAGACGAACGGACCGGACTGCACGGATATTGTCACTGACAGGCTCAGTAGGGTGTCAGGATGAGTTCGCTCATCGACGTCCCTTTTAGTCAATAGCTGGTGGCCCGTTACGTATTGGCTTATACCTCTGACGGGCTAGTGATTAAATCCACAGCCATTGTATTGACGAGTCTTTAGAGTCCGCCACACTTTTAGTTACTCAAGTTTCGGGCGAAACGCTGTAGAGGCCGTATGGAGATATGGCAGGGTTCGATCAGATACGTGCGGTATTGCACGGATCGTGATCGGACGGTTTTTACTAGCCGGCTTTGGCTTAAGCCGGATCTTAGTATTTGATAGTGTAGTTTTGTCTTTTTGCATTTGTATCCGGACGGAATACAGATGCGGGTGTGTATGCACAGTATCGGGGTTTTCCTGTAATTTATTACGGGACCAGTTTTCTGGAGTTGCCAGTTTGCCTTCCGTTCCGGCCGGTTTTCCTTTGTTCTTTCCCGGCCGGACTTTTCCGATGGAGGGGGTAATTTGCAGTTTTGCAAATTACTTTTGAGGAGGGGGTTTCTTGCATATGTGGGTTTTTGATTTGACCATCACCATTCTCTTTACCATCACTTGCATTAATTTGACATGATAGAGTATGGGGTTTGGTTTTGGCCGGCACTGTTTGGGATTGGAGTGGGGGTTATTTTTTGGTGGCATATTTCTTTGCTTAATTTCGTGGGCCCCTCTTCTATGTGTGTGTGTGTGCTGTGGAGAATTATTTTCTTTGCATGGTTTTTAATTAATGAGTTCACCCATAAAGAATTCAACAGAGCACCAAAAATACTTCCACTTCATTTTTTCCAGAGAGCAATTTTTTTCTTTGGCCGAGCTCCTTCATTTTCATTGCAAAGCTCCATTGATTTTTCCTTGCAAGCATCCATGGAAAATTCTTGTGCAAAATTCCCTCCATCATGGCAACTATCATAAACCCCAAGAGACAAGTTTCCTACACTTCCTACAGCATATCTTGGACGCGTCGATTCGCCAGCTTCGCGTCCGAGTTGCCTCGGTATTGAGGTGGGAGCCCGTAAAAGCTACAGGCGATGTGGTGCCCTTTCCGACGAGGAGGAGACGGACGGAGATCCCGCGAGGAGATCGGAGTGGAGATGAAGACCGGAGGACTCGGATCAGTCGGTATATCTCTAACCCATCTTCTAGTTAGCTTAGACTAGTTAATGGTTACGATCCGGGTGTTTAGTGCGCGGTGGTGCCGGTTTGCTAAGTCCGCAAAAATCAAAGTTTTTCACCGCTTCCGCATTCCGGCGTCGGATTGAAGGCCGGGGCGCCGCCGTGCACTTACAGTGGTATCAGAGCCTCGCCATTAACTTCGTCTAGCTTTGTGTAATGTGTTTTACATTTCCGATCGATCAAAAAGTTCCAAAACCCGTATTCCCTTCGCATCAGTTTCTGTCGAAATTTTTTGGAGTCTAAAAATTTTTCAGGTAGTCTCAGAATGATGTGCAGGGAGTACAAAGAACACAGAAAAAATTTGGTTGCACAATTCGTCCGTACGACCGCGGAAGGGCGGCGAAAACCCCCATTTCGCCGCTCTTCCGCGGTACACTGTTCACATTACTGCACCATTTTTTTTCAGATGTTTTCTGGGTTTAATATATGGGCTTTGGAATATTAAAGTTGGGCCAATTGTTTCTGTGAGTGCTACAGTTTTCTTTGGGGCCCACTTGTTAATTGTTTGATCAATCGGAAATTTTTTAAACACATTTTTCACAGTATTTACATTATATCTGCGACCGTGAATGTCACTCGATCGGTAAATCCGGTCTAACTGCTATAGCCCGGTTAGACGGATTTGCGAACGTGACTTTCACGTTGATGTTCTGTTTTTGCTGTGATGTTGCGGATCGGTCGTGGGGATAGCCTGGATGCAATGCTAGTACAGTTTTGTTGTATTATGTACATTTGATATTGCGGGGCGAGCGTCCGACATGTGGACTGCCGTCACTGCCTGTTTGTATTATTCTTTTGGGGCACGACCTGGTTGCGGTCGATATACCCGGTGTATGTATATTTTACTTTCTGTACTAGGATTGCCCCGCGGAGGGGTGCACGGATAGCCGGGTTCTGGAGGGCAACAAGCCCGCATCTCATGGCATTGAGATGGAGGGGGCTTCACTCTAGGATTGGCGGGCTATTCGCCGCACTCGTAGGGGGTACAGGATGACCCAGGAGGGGTGCCCAAGTTACCGGATTCCGTGAAGTGCTGGGTGGTCCATTCACGGTGCTGAAGGGGGCTGCCTCGCTTCAGGTTTTGGCGGGTGACTTGCCGCGCCCGTAGGGGTCTAGGATTTCATTGCACAGGCTATCCACACGACCAGGGGAACGTCGGGTTTCAGCAGTGGCTCTGTGAAACCCGGGGATCCCAGATATCTGTATTGTTTCTGTGATGCTGTTCATTCTCTGTGATGTTGCATTTCTTTCACGCCTTGAGCGAAATATAATATATTGGTATATTTATTAGTAGATGTTGTATATGTTTTGCATCCGCGCTAGTCCAGTCCCCGCTCTGTCGTTAGTAAGCTAACCTAACGGGTAATGACGGGACCCAGTGGCGAATGCGGATGGCATATACGTACATCAGTATATTTTCGTTCTTTTTGGTGTGATCAATTGATGGGACTGCATTGATTCGGATCAATGCAAGTTAAACAAACCTATTCTGATGTTGTTGGAACACTTTTCAAAAAGCTGTTATTGCAAGGACGTTCACTTTTGTTTTGCATCGTGGTATTCATTTGGAATATCCTGCTCCTCAGTCGACGAGGCAAGGGCCGAGATCCCTTCACCGGGAGTGACCCCTTGGACAGAAGTTTGCGTCAGGGCATTAACTTCACTATAGCCGATTACTTTTGCTTTGCATCGTGGTATTCAGTTGGAATTTCCTGCACCTCATTCTACGGGGAAAGAGCCGAGATCCCTTCACCGGGAGTGACCTCTTTAGTAAAGGTTTTCGTCACTATATTTTCTAAAAAGCTATCCGTTCCTTCAACGATATCAAGTTCTTTACGTTAAAGGTTTTCGCCAGAAACCATTCGTAGCCCTCCGTCGTTTCATATGGGTGGTCAATAGTATTCAAGCTGTGTATGTTGGCCAAAGTCAAGGCACAGTGATTGGTAGCTATTGGGGTATTCATATGCAGCATAGATAGATGCGTTGGTTTGGGACAGTCGTGCTGCCATTTTGGCCAAAGTCAAGGGTATGTACGGGTGGATTCAAATTAACCTGGAGAATGACGGGTAGAACTTGACATGTGACTTATGATATGTTGGCCAAAGTCAAGGTCATAAGAGCATGGGGCAGAAATCACATCGGGAGTTTCAAAAGTACTGAAACTTGCCAGATATGCGCATACCTTCTGGAGTGTGATACCGTGAGCGGATTCCGTCACGTTATCATGCGATGAGAGTTGGATCCCGATTCCCACTGATGAGTTAGTTTACTCCTCGGGTGACCCCGACTAATTCTTCTTTCAGGTTTGGAGGAGAATTTGAGGTACAGTGGGAGGTTTCCAGATTAGATAAATTGGTAACCATTCTGATCTAGGTTAGAGTGCACGCTGAGTGTTTCTTTTCTCTCTCTCTTTGGCAGCGACCATTGACCCGACCCTAAGACTTTGACTCAGTGACCAAGTTGACCGAACCTTCTTAAACACCGGCTTTTGTATTGTCAGAGTTGCAAACCTCATTGCCACTCCTACTTTTACCCTTTTCTCCAGGACACCCCGTATTACTACGAACGTCCACTTCCATTGGACAAAACCATCGTATGGTTAGATACGAACTCGAAAGAATTTATTCGAGGATGGTTTCAGGTTCTGGAGAAAACGGATAGGATCATTCAGTTGTCTTTTCCTTTTACCCTCTCTCAGGTTATGAGTACTCCTTGGTTTAGGGGTAGTACACCTATTACGCAAATTGGATTGTCTTCTTCCAAACCTTAGGCTGGTGCCGACCGGTAGGGAATGAAGAAAACCAATTAGCATAACGATGGTGTGCAGAAGGTATTAAGTTAAGACAAAGCAAGGGATTAGTAAGAGGGCAAAGTAAATTGCAACAGATATTCACGACCAAACCAAATATTTCGTTACCACTCCCACATCACCTTTGTATTTCTCCAGGACACTCCGTATCGCTACGAAGATCCACAGTTTATTTGGATACTCCATCGTATGGTTATATACGACTCGAATGGAACTTGTTCCAGTTCGGGGATGGATTCTGGTTCAGGAGAAATAGGAATAAGGTTTATTCGGTTGTCTTTCATCTTCACCCTCTCTCATTGCGAGTGTTCCTAGGATTGGGACAGTACACCCATTATGCTTATTGGATAGTCTTCTTCCAAACCATAGGCTGGTGCCGAACGGTAGGGAAGGAAGAAAACCATTTGGCCTAAAAGGGTGTGCAGAAGGTAAAGACTAAAGACATATGAAGGGATTTGGAGAGGTGGCAAAGAATTATACGGTTACAGTCGTGAATCTGGAAGAGGCATTACTAGGAATACCAGGATACCCCATCGAAACATTTCAATGTTTCAGTATCACTGTGTACTGTTAATAGAAAACTGATTTCCCGATTAGATACTTACTCCAGGGTATGTATTTACCAGATACGATTCTCACATCTGTATGGTTTTACAGATGATGAGTGGGAGTAAGTTATTGGGAATTGGGTGATTATCCTCATTATATCGGGATTCGTTGTAATCGGTGATATTTGAGGAAATCACCTGGGCTGTTTGCCGGTTGGCAAATATTTGGTTTTGAATATCCGCAGTTATGCACCAATTTCAAATTGATATATCTGTACGTCTATTTTCATAGAGTGAGATATACCTTTCTGAAATTATGTCTACGACATTTACCTATATCAGTGGATGGTTAGGTAAGGAGCATTAAACAGCGGTGTAATTCTTCTTAACCATAAGTACAGTTTTCAACCTACGACACACAGTGAATGAGTTATCAGACTCAAGGGACTTGTACAGAGTATTGTATGTTGTCCAGGGTCCATCAGGACTGAGGGGATGGTCCTCGTACTATATTCGGTTTACTTATGACTTCTCTAGTTTTTAGACAGGTGTTTCGTGGAAACACAGGGTCCGAATTTTGAGAAGTTATAGGTATTTGAATAGAGTAGAGAACCAGGTATAGCAAGTATCGAGATTCTTCAAAGAGATCGAAGATGTAGATACTTGTGTATGGTATTCAGTTGATAGTAATGATAAAGAGATCTTGCTTCTCTTTCAGGTTACTCATAATTGGAAGTATTCCTAAGTTGAGTAACGCTGATCGGCCTCCTTCCATTTAGTTGACATGCGCTGGGGACAGCTGCATGATTTGAATCTGGTTCAATTAAATCAGTGCCTCTGTTTCTATATTGGATATAGAACAGTTCATATCTTAACGATGTTAAGGTACGGGGAGTTGTCCGGTTTATGATTAAAACCAGACACTGGACAACTCAAGGCACGTTTCTGTAATGGCTGTTTGTGGGTTGACCCAGGCTATGACGCGGGTTGACTTTCTACCATCTGGAAGATCAATAGCAATATTGTTCTTGACTCGCCACAGTTTTAAATTAAAAATGGATTTTCTCAGGAAAACAGTAGTGGGAGTATGGTAGAACTGGAAGTGATTCCGGAACCACAAACGATTACTGAAGATTTGATAAGGAACCTAAAGATTCAATCTGGATTGACATTCCATTGGCCACTCCGCAGATAAGGTGGGTAACTTCAGGCACCCGAGAGGTACTACGGTAGCCTTAAGGACGGTGACAGAGAAGTTCTTGTTTTCCCACAATTGCCATTGCTGTTGTTCCAGGTTACGAGACCCGGCGGGAGGATGAGTATAGCGTCGTTCTAAACCAGTTTTAGAAGTGTGCGTCTATATGACTCTGCCAGAGGGTTGTCGTAGTCAGTGGGAGCAGCGGAAGCATTGGTGGACAGGTTGCTTATGTCTATTTATAGACTAGAGCAGATGTAGCGGAGATAGATCATCTATTTCTGACGTGACAGTCATGGGTTTGACTTCATCAGAATAGGGGATGGATCTGTTGAGAAGGTAGTAGGGTGTGATATCCTGGTATTTGGATGATATACACAGAGTAGGAAAGGAAACTCCTATACTACAATCGGTTATACTTTGGTCGTCACACAGTTGTTTCTCCACAAAGGAAATGGATTTTATATCAGGCATACTGGTTACTAGATCTATGGTTTTAGATCTAGATTTGGGTGGTTTCCCAATCAGGGTACTTGACAGCATTCTAAGAGTATTTAGGATGGACGACTCCTGGCACGGTAGTGTACCTGCAGGTAATGGAGTCACCCTCTCCAAAGGTGTCTTACAGACTAAAGGGGAGAGGGACGGGCATGATTGGCAGATCACTTGCTCAGGCAATTGAGTCAATCGTGAGATGTCAAGTACCACACCAGATGTTGTTCTTGCACTAGATGCAATAAGTTGACATTAATCCAATCCTGGAGAAACAGTCGGAAGCAGTTTTAGAACATAAGTGGATGTTCTAGGGAGATGATAACGACAGCCTCATTCAGGAGACAGTTATCATTCCAGGCTTCCAAGGTGACATGGACGACAAGGAGGTTGTCAGAGTTATAGTTTTCCTTCTGATGAGGGGCAGTATTTTGGACAGGTGGTCCAAGGCAATACTGAGGGAGGCATGGCGCGCAGGACACTGATTAAGTTCAGTTGTCAATACAGTCTAAGAAGTTTGGATTTGGAGTTCATTGTGAGCTAGGTCCCATCAGACATCCAGACATATTCTGAGACAGGTATTGCTCTTTTCGGGAGATGGCTTTCTCCGCGAACTTGAGAAATAGAGAGACATAGAAAGAAACAACTAAGCGGATCCAATCACTGAGGCTATTCCTCGAACGCAATAGTTCCGCAAACGAGCTTTGTGAGACTGACTAGTAGAGGAGTTGGATGTTCGGTATCACACGGGCTGTGAGTATGCGACATCGCAATAATTAGCCTTGAGTGCAAGTGGGAGATTGTTGGAGATAGTGCCCTCAGAGTCAATTATTAGGTCACAGGTACGTGATTGTAATGATTGAGGGAGGACCTATCCCGGTAGGACAGTCTTACTCGAGATGATAGTATGCTATCTGGTTTACCTTTATCATCGTGTACTGTTTTAGGTGACCTGACACGTCGCTATTACACGTTGATAGAGCCCCTAGGATTCTTGCTTGACCACCAGCAGTATGAGGGCGATCATATAAGTGGGAGCTGGGGGTCTACAAGCATATCCTTAAAAGGTCCCTAGTCGTGGGAGTTTCGAGACCGGGCATCGATACTCCATTAGTAGACTAGTGTATACAGTCGAGACCCCGACGAGGGGCGGTGGCCGGTCTCACAAGCCACTGGTGTCAGTTGGATCACCTAAGATGTATACAGGTGCTCATTGGGTTATGAGTACACCGGACAGGACTCGCCGGGAACATGCTAGTTGGTCATATACCAGACGTCAGATGGCAGTTCCCTGGTGACATGTGTGCAGGTTAGTTCATCGACCTGGGGATCGTCATTTGTCTCGTGTGAGTTCCCACTGTACTTTGATTACTACCCTACCACGGCTCAAAGGAGTCGTGCAAACAAGTTTTAGTTGGGTACAGTCCCGAGCCACATGGAGGCAGTGAGCGTATCTTCAGGGGTTCGTCTCTCCCGGTATTGGGGGTGAGGTCGTGCTGTGTCTAGGAGAGCCATTACACAAAGTCCTTGGCCAAGGCAAGGAGATTTACTGGTAGGTATTCCAGTAGTATCTCAGGGTGTTCTGGGCTACACTCCGACACGACTTGTACCGCTTTTGGGAGTCTGACTTTTACCAACCCCCTAGGCCCGCCATGCGATGCTCATAGACGAACGGACCGGACTGCACGGATATTGTCACTGACAGGCTCAGTAGGGTGTCAGGATGAGTTCGCTCATCGACGTCCCTTTTAGTCAATAGCTGGTGGCCCGTTACGTATTGGCTTATACCTCTGACGGGCTAGTGGTTAAATCCACAGCCATTGTATTGACGAGTCTTTAGAGTCCGCCACACTTTCAGTTACTCAAGTTTCGGGCGAAACGCTGTAGAGGCCGTATGGAGATATGGCAGGGTTCGATCAGATACGTGCGGTATTGCACGGATCGTGATCAGACGGTTTTTACTAGCCGGCTTTGGCTTAAGCCGGATCTTAGTATTTGATAGTGTAGTTTTATCTTTTTGCATTTGTATCCGGACGGAATACAGATGCGGGTGTGTATGCACAGTATCGGGGTTTTCCTGTAATTTATTACTGGACCAGTTTTCTGGAGTTGCCAGTTTGCATTCCGTTCCGGCCGGTTTTCCTTTGTTCTTTCCCGGCCGGACTTTTACGATGGAGGGGGTAATTTGCAGTTTTGCAAATTACTTTTGAGGAGGGGGTTTCTTGCATATGTGGGTTTTTGATTTGACCATCACCATTCTCTTTACCATCACTTGCATTAATTTGACATGATAGAGTATGGGGTTTGGTTTTGGCCGGCACTGTTTGGGATTGGAGTGGGGGTTATTTTTTGGTGGCATATTTCTTTGCTTAATTTCGTGGGCCCCTCTTCTATGTGTGTGTGTGTGCTGTGGAGAATTATTTTCTTTGCATGGTTTTTAATTAATGAGTTCACCCATAAAGAATTCAACAGAGCACCAAAAATACTTCCACTTCATTTTTTCCAGAGAGCAATTTTTTTCTTTGGCCGAGCTCCTTCATTTTCATTGCAAAGCTCCATTGATTTTTCCTTGCAAGCATCCATGGAAAATTCTTGTGCAAAATTCCCTCCATCATGGCAACTATCATAAACCCCAAGAGACAAGTTTCCTACACTTCCTACAGCATATCTTGGACGCGTCGATTCGCCAGCTTCGCGTCCGAGTTGCCTCGGTATTGAGGTGGGAGCCCGTAAAAGCTACAGGCGATGTGGTGCCCTTTCCGACGAGGAGGAGACGGACGGAGATCCCGCGAGCAGATCGGAGTGGAGATGAAGACCGGAGGACTCGGATCAGTCGGTATATCTCTAACCCATCTTCTAGTTAGCTTAGACTAGTTAATGGTTACGATCCGGGTGTTTAGTGCGCGGTGGTGCCGGTTTGCTAAGTCCGCAAAAATCAAAGTTTTTCACCGCTTCCGCATTCCGGCGTCGGATTGACGGCCGGGGCGCCGCCGTGCACTTACAAGGGTTAAGCAAGAAGACAAATGGTCTCTTTAGTCAAAGCTTCATGAAGCTTCATCAAGCTTAATGACAAAAAGAAACCATTTTCTAATCTTTTATCTAATTAAATAAATATAGAAAGGATAAATAAAAAGATGAATAATACAAAACCGTAACCATCATCATAACCATGGTTTAGTTCTTTGCACTTAACAACAAGATCAAGTATCATCAAACATGATACAAATATATGTGCATAAAAGTATATCACATATACAACTTGCACATCAAGTGAGAAAATCCGTATAAAGTGAACCAATACTAGTTAATGCAAAGTAATATATCAAATATATAATTATACATTAAATCATTAAATCAACATTTGATTCAATGATCCGGTCATGTCGCACGTAACCGACTAGTATTCAATGTATCGATTTATCGAATCAATGATTCGATAACTAGGTCATATCGAATATAACCTTTCGAAACATTTATCGCGAGAATGAAATGCGGTATCACATACACGCATTATTCTCGCTCCCGCACATATCTCATATGCGCTCCTATTTCGTTTCGCTTGAGCCAGGAAACCTCTGTGTATGACTCCAAAGACTCGTCAATACGCCGGTAGCAGATGATGATCATATCAAGCACCCACAAGCCGCAAGCGGTCTGCTAAACGTAACGGCCACCCGGGTATTGAGCGATCAGAAGATCGACGAGCTAGCCCGCTCACACTCCTGTGAATCCAACCATTAACTCTTACCGTACAGTCCGGTCTGTTCGTCTGATACGTCGCATATCAAGTCTAGGGGTGGTAAACGTCAGACCCAATAACCGATAAGTCGTGCCGATGTGAGGCTCATAACGGGTCGAGAAACTACTGGTAACATTTACCAGCAAATCTCTGATCAGCCCTGGCCAGGGACTTCCCTGTTACGGCCAATCGAGCACAGCGCAACATCAACTCCCAATACCGGGAGAGACGAAACCCCTCCTATCGCTCATTGCCTCCATGTGACTCGGGACTGTACCCAAAGACCACCGTTTTGCACGCCCTCATGGACGTGGTAAGGTGGAGACCAAAGTACAGTGGGAATCACACAAGACTCTATGACGATCTCGGGTCTACAGACTAACCTGTACAAGTGTCACCTGAGAACTGCCATCTGACGTGAGGTATAATACCATCTGGGAGTTCTCGGCGAGTCCGTCCAGTGTACCCAGTCTCCACTGAGCACCCGTACACCATCTCTGATGTCAAACACCAATGGATATGGGATCATCCATCGCCCATCTCATGGGTCGAGAAGCGTATACGCTAGTCTACACTGGTATATCGATGCCCCGTCTCGATACACCCACGACTAGGGACCTTGAAGGATGTACTTATGGACTACCATGTCCCCACTAGTATGATCTGCATCATAGTCCAGGTAGTCAAGTACACATCCTAAGGGCTTTACCAACATGTAACTATAAGACAGTATAAAGAGACTAGTGTACATGTTAAGATAAAGAGCAACCAGATAGCATACTATCATGTCGAGCAAGAAAGTCATCTCTATATATGTCCAAGCATCCAATATAATATACATCATCTGTACAATACTGGCCTCTAGGGCATACATACAACTAACAGAATTAAATCTAAAAACCTAGTTAGCAAAATTAGCATAATTAGCATAATTTTAAACTAACAATTAGCAACTAGTAACTAGATTAAGCTTGCATTCTATTAACTTGTTAGACTACTCATTAAAATCATAACCTAATGATAAAAACCCTAATAAGATTTAAAACCCTTTCTTGAATTTTGAATCACAAAATTAAAACCACAATTAAACTTCTAATTAAGCTAGACTAAAGTATTTTAGCAACAATTTGAACATGGGTTAGGATTATACCTCCAACTTGAGATCCAAACATGCAAACTTATCTCCAAAATGCTAACTTTTCACCAAGATCCATACTATATGGGCTACGGAAAATTGGGTAGGGCTTGGATTTTGATTTTGGGGAGGTTTTGTGTTGATTTTTGGGCATTTTGTGGGATTTTTCAAGAGAAAGGGATGGGGTTTTTTTTTGGGGAGGGGGCTGCTGTTGAATGAGGGGGACTCGGCTGGAATGGGAAGGGGGAGAGAGAGTGTGTGTTGTGTGGGTGTATGGAATTGTCAAAGTCAACAAAGTCATGCTTCATTCTTTATTAATTCCATTTTCTTTTCTTTGACTTTTTCTTTAAGTGTGGATATGAGAAGAGGGGCAGCTTGGGTTCGGCCAGCCACTAGGAGAGGGTGTGTGTGGGTTTGTATGGTGAGGAAAAATGATAAATACTATATACCAAGTCAACTTAGAAGCATACCTCAATTCTATTTAGCTATTTTTCACCATTTAAGCCTTTTTCTTTGATATTTTTCTAAAACCGTTTGACAATTTCATTTCATTTCGAAAATGATATTTTAAATGTTAGTTTAATGTGTCATGATGCACAAAATTTGTATCAACCAATTCCAATTTGTAATTATCCCTAATTAAATGTATTAGTGACGGCTTAAAATAATATTAAAATAATTAATTTCGGAAAATTTTTCAGTAAATTAGAAATTTTACAATTGGCTCAATAATTACCTAATACTAGCAATTACATAGCTAGAATATGTATATTTAATTTTATATTAAAAGATATTTATATCTTGATTTTTACGGAAAACACCCGTTATTTTACCGATTAACCGAAATTTCATCTGAACGATTTTCAAAACGTTACAGTATCAGTCAAACCCAGGGGAGAAGCACCGGATAGCAGTGAAGAACATTCTCAAGTATGTGAGAAGGACTAAGGTGATGTTCTTGGCGTAAAGAAAGGAAGACCTCTAGATCGTGGCCGCTGCCGACTCCAGCTTCCTGAGTGACAAGGATGACTCCAAGTCCATGTCGGGTCATGTCTTTACCCTCAATGGAGGGACGGTTGTTTGGAGGAGCTCTAAACAGGAAACCGTTGCTGACTCAACTATGGAAGCAGAGTACATTGCTGCCTGTGATGCCGTGAAGGAAGCGGTCTAGATCAGGAAGTTCGTGACAGAGTTTTATGTTGTTCTGTCCATTGTTGATCTAATACCGCTGTATTGTGACAACAACGGTGCTATAGATTTGGCGAAGGAACCAAGGTCCTATCAGAAGTCCAGACACATCCTGAGGCAGTTCCACATGATCAGGGAGAACATTAATCGCTGGGAGATCATGGTGCGGAGAGTAGAGACAGAGAATAACACTGCAGATCCACTCACAAAGGCCATCCTTCAGAAACAGTTCGAGCGGCTAATCGAGATGATAGGTCTGCGATATGCCAATACATGGCCTTAGTGTAAGTGGGAAATTGTTAGTGATATATGCCTTAGAGTCCATTATTGTATCATAGTGGATTGTATATTACATATTGGATGCTTGGGATATTTCACAGTTATAATAACAGTCTTTCTCGATATGGTAGTATGTTACCTGGTTTGATTCTACCTCAATATGTGCATGTGTTTCTTTTAGCATTTCGCTTATACATATTGGTAGAGCCCTTAGGATCTTTGCTTGACTACCAGCGTTGTGATGGCAGTCACACTCATGGGGCTAGGTAGTCTATAAGCACATCCTTATACATGTCCCTAGTCGTTGGATTATCGAGACGGGGCATCGATACTCCGGAGTAGTCTAGTGTATACGCTTCTCATCCCAGCAGGGGATATGGTATGTCCCATAGCCATTAGTACACCGTAATGGAGAAGGTATGTAGGTGCTCACTTGGTTGTGAGTTACACTGGACATGACTCATCGGGAACTGCTTGTTGGTATTATACCTATCGTCAGGTAGCAGTTCCCAGGTGGCATGAGTATAGCTTAGTCCGTTGACTTGCCATCGCTACTTTGTCTCGAGTGTGTTCCCACTGCACTTAGATTACTATCCTATCATGGCTTAAAGGAGTCATGCAAACAGGTAGTAGTTGGGTATAGTCCCGAAGCACTTGGAGACATTAGTGATCAGATATGATTCGTCTCTCCCGGTATTGGGGGTTCATATCGCACAATATTCGGAAAGCCATTACACAAAGTCCCTAGCCAGGGAAATCGAGAAATACTGGTAAGGTAGTCCAGTAGTTTCTCATGGTGTATTGGGATCTCCTTCGGCAAGACTTATGATGTTTTTAGGGGTCTGACGTTTACCATCCTCCTAGGCGGATATGCGAGTATCTCAGACGAACAGACCAGAATTTACGGAGATTGTCACCGATAGGCTCAGTAGGAGTCTGGGTGAGTTTTCTCATCGGTCTTCTTATCGACAGATACCTGGGTAGTCGTTATGTGCAGCAAGTACCGCAGACAGCTTGTGGTTAAACCTACTGCTAGGGTACTGTTGAGTCTTAAGAGTCCCACACAGAGAGTTTCCCCGCTTCAGGCAATTTATGTAGACATCGTATGGTTTTACGACTGGGCTTCGATCACGTACGTGTACTTGTACACGGATGCTGATCGGACGGACAATACTAGTGGGCTTTGGTTTAAGCCGGATCCTAGTATTTTATTATTGGATTGTTATCGTCTCAGTGTATCCGTATTTTATCGGAATACGGATACGGGTATGTATATACAGTGAGAGGGGCATTCTTATAATTTGTCAAGATATGCTTCTAGAAGGTGCCACCTCATTATTGGTTTTATCCATTTACTTAAATGGATTAATGAGGCGGAAATGGAGGAGACTTTTCTAGTATGGTGTGAGGAATGGGTCTCGTATTATTTTATTTGGTTTGGGATCATTATTGAGGCATGACACATATATTCTATTATAAGATATTCCATGGCTCAATAAGTGAGCATATACTTAGCCATTCTCTACACTTGTTTTTCTCTTGATGGTTCATTGTTATCTCTCTTGAGATTTTCTTGAGTTGCTCTCCTTGAGCTCTCTTGAGTTCCTCCATCTCCTTCTAACCTCAAAACTAAATCCTAATCTTCACATGTGTTGTGAGCCAAGGGTTTAGTGAGACAAACAATCGATTAGACATTCTACATCTCCTAGGATAGTTGGTTTAGCGAACCATCTACCTTAGTTACCTCATTTGAAAGTTGAAACTTGGAGCACATTCTTTCGCGGTGGATCATCTTTGACGCAAAAAGGCCGATGGAGCTAGCCCGATCCGATCACCGAGGAGCCTTGGAAAGGAACACTAGAAGACCCGAAGGACTCGATCTTGGAGGTATAACCATTCTACCATAGTAGATAAACCTATAGACAGATTAGCTAGTTAAGGCTTTAGTAAAGATCCTGGTGTTTTAGCCGGTGTTGTGTAGTAAACATCATCATTTTTGAAATTCCGCCTCCCCGCAAACCGCGGGGTGCGCGACATCGGCTTACAATACTGACCGGGGCTAAGGATATTGAGGGGTGACCGATCTGTTGAGAAAGTGTCGACGATATCTGGATTTGCGTATCAGTGATAGACATGAGAGATTTGATGATTTAGGGTGTTGATGGTGGACACCTAAATATTGATATTTTGCGATCATTCGAGATATACCGTTATAGTTTATGCATTATTGTATCCGACCGAGATTGATCCGGGGGACAGTACCTGAATACCGTTTTACCGATTGAAACATATAAAAAGGGTTTCTGAATGAATTATAGTCTCATTATTGTGACATGTCTAGAATAACACAAGGATCTTTAAAACTGTAAACCTCTTAAGACTCTTTACTAAACAGCGAGACGTATATCTTAAATAAGATATCTATTATACTTCATACTATTACGTCTACTTTTATGCCGTGACATACGTATTCCGCGGCTATTTTAAGAAGAGGTTTTACATACATATTTTCGGATACCTTATAGGCTTACACCTGGATACAGGTCACATGCATATAAGATGATATATTTTGGGTTTAAGTGATGGATATTATTGCATTTATTGTACTTATGCATTATATATATATATATATATATATATATATAAATTTGTAGATGATATGATAGTACTATGCTTATGACCTTGGATATCGTTGTTCATTTCGATTTCTACCTTGTGATAGACTTTTATTCACTGAGTTGGCAACTCACCCCTTTGTGCCCTAGTTCTTGCAGGATACTGCTCGGATCATCAGCGGCTTGCGGCACACACTTCTTTTCCTCGGTGATTGCTTTGGTAGGTGTGCTACTGTCGTATTGTACCGACACTTGTATATATATATTCTTTTGTATCTAGTAAAACCTCCATCGACTTAGAACTTGTATATTGTAGACTTAGAAGCGAGACTTAGAGTTTCTGTGTTTGTGGGAGTTCCACTCGTTGGAGTCGACTTTTTTTTTAACTTGTTGATCTTGTTTCGCTTTTCTTTTCTTCGACATTAGGCGCCGTATATTATCTGCGTGGTTACTCCGCCGTTTGGGCATGGAAGTTAGCTCCTGTTGGGATGTTGTTTATATTATTATGCTTGTATCGGGTTTTATTCATAATTTACAAATGTGGTGCTGCCGATTTTAAAACGTCATAGATACTTTTCAAACATACTTATTTGGACTTAAATGTTTATTTTAGACTGATTCCATCTAATAACTATTTTAAACTTCACCATCAATATTTTCGTAAAAAAGGTTTAGATTTCGGGTTTTCGGCTTACTTAGACCGCGTCGACGTCTCTAGATGTCACGTGATTTAAGGGCCGGTCATGTGGCACTTTCGGGTCATGACAAAATCAAAGCACAGTGGTAACCACACAAGACACTATGACGATCTCGGGTCTACAGACTAATCTGTACAAGTGTCATCAGAGAACTGCTATTTGACAATAACTATAATACCACCTAGGAGTTCTCGGCGAGTCCGTTCAGTGTACTCAGTCTCTAATGAGTACCTGTATACAATCTTTGATGTCAAACACCAATGGATATGGGATCATCCATCGCCCCAATACAGGGACAAGAAATGTATACAGTAGTCTACTCTGGAATATCGATGACCTGTCTCGATACTCTCTCGACTAGAAACTGTTAAGGATGTGCTTGTAGACTGCACAAGACCCACTAGTATGATCTACATCATAGTCCTGGTAGTCAAGCCAATATCCTAAGGGCTTTATCAACATGTATCAAAGAGACAGTAAACTAAAACAAGTGAACATGTTAAGACAAAGAGCAACCAGATAGCATACTATCATGTCGAGCATGAATGTTCTCTATATATATGTCCAAGCATCCACTATAATATACAATAATGGCCTTTAGGGCATACATATTCCTAATAATCTCCCACATGCACTGAGGCCAATTATTGGTGTATTTCATACCCAACATCTCAAAAAGTCGCTCAAATTGCGCCAGTGGAACGGCCTTGGTGAGTGGATCCGCTGTGTTGTTCTTCATGTCTACTCTCCAAACTTCGATCTCGCGGAAATCAACTATCTCCCGGATCAGGTGATATCGCCTCAGGATATGTCTGGAGCGCTGATCGGACCTGAGTTCCTTGGCTAATGCCATAGCCCCATTATTATCACAATAAAAGGGTATTGGATTAATAATGGTTAGAACCACTCCAAGCACTGAGGTGAACTTTCGCATCCAGACGGCTTCCTTGGCAGCATCATTTGCAACAATGTACTCCACTTCAATCGTTGAGTTTGCAATGTTGTTCTGTTTGGAACATTTCCAACAGACCACCCCTCCATTGAGGGTAAATACAAAACCCGAGATAGACTTACTGTCATTCTTGTCACTCTGGAAGCTGGAATAAGTAAATGTCTCCATTTGGAGATCCCCGTTACCATACACCAAGAACATTTCTTTAGTCCTTCGTAAGTACTTAAGAATGTTCTTCACAGCTGTCCAGTGTTTCTTCCCTGCTGTCCAGTGTTTCTTCCCTGGATTGGATTGATACCTGCTTACTATACTCAGTGCGTAAGGGTGAGTACATAACATCGCATACATGATAGACCCTACTGCAGAAGCGTAGGGTATAACATTCATGTAAGCCCTCTCTTCATCATACATTAGACAAAAGTCTTTGGAGAGGGTGATTCTGTGACAAGCGGGTAAATTAGCTCGTTTGGAATTTTCCATACTTAACCTTTTTAGTATGCTGTCTATGTATCTAGATTGGGACAATCCCAACATTCTCTTAGATCTATCTCTATAGATCTTAATGCCCAGAATGCATGAGGCATCACCCAGGTCTTTCATGGAGAACCTTTGTGATAGGAATAGTTTGACCGATTGTAGTATAGGAACACCATTTTTTATCAAGAGAATGTCATCCACGTACAATACGAGGAATGTGACTGTACTCCTTACAATATTCTTATAATGCAAGGTTCATCTACGTTTTTGATAAAATCAAACTCTTTTATCGTATAATCAAAGCAGGTGTTCCAACTCCGTGGTGCCTGCTTTAATCCATAATTGGATTTAAGAAACCTGCATGCCTTTTCGCTGCTCCTACTATCAATGAAGCCTTCCGGCTGATCCATAAAAACGCATTCTTCTAAATCACCGTTTAGAAATGCTGTTTTAACGTCCATTTGCCAGATTTCATAGTTGTAGTAAGAACCAATAGCAAGTAGGATTCGAATGGATTTAAGCATAGCTACTGGGGAAAAAGTCTCATCATAGTCCAATCCTGGTCTTTGACGAAATCCTTTCGCTACAAGTCTAGCATTATAGGTCTCCACCTGTCCATCCACACTAATCTTTTTCTTAAAGATCCATTTTCACCCTATGAGTTTTACTCTAGAAGGTGCAACTTCTAAATTTCAAACTTTGTTGGTGTGCATGGATTCCATTTCGGATCGCATAGCATCCAGCCATTTCACTGAGTCACTACTCATGATAGCCTGTTGAAAACTAGTAGGGTCATCATCTTCCATGATGCAATCTTCTCTATTATCATCAATGAGGAAACCATAGTATCTCCCTGGTGGATGAGAAGACCTACTAGATCTATGGAGTGATTGAGATTCGTTTGGTTCTATCGAAACTTCAGGTTCAACCAAATCGTCTGTAGTTTTTTGTGGCTCTGGAATTTCTTCCAGTTCTACCGTATTGCCAATAGTATAATTTGTAAAAAAAACTCATATTTTAAAAATGTGGCATAATAAGAAACAAACACTCTTTGTTCTTCCTTGTGGTAGAATAGATATCCATATGAATGTTTAGGATATCCCACAAACTTACACAAAACCGATCGTGTCTCGAGTTTGTCTGGATTCTGGTTTTAAGAAAAAAAGGACAACCCCATATCCTAACTCGTTTAAGAGATGGTCTCTTCCCACACCATATCTCATATGGAGTGGTAGGCACGGATTTGGTCGGAACCCTGTTTAATAGATATACTGCAGTCTCTAAAGCATACCCCCAAAAAGAAAGTGGTAACTCTGCATCACTCATCATGGAGCGTACCTTATCTAATAAGGTATGATTGCTAGTTGTATGTATGCCCTAGAGGCCATTATTATACATATGATGTATATTATAGTGGATGATTGGACATATATACAGAGGACTTTCTTGCTCGACATGATAGTATGCTATCTGGTTACTCTTTATCTTAACATGTGGACTTCTATTGTGATACTGTCTTGCTCTCACAAGTTGGTAAAACCCTTAGGATGTATACTTGACTACCAAGATTACGATGTGGATCATACTAGTGGGGCCAGGGTAGTCCACAAGTTCATCCTTTAATTGTTCCTAGTAGAGGGTGTATTAAGATGGGGCATCGATATTCCAGAGTAGACTAGCGTATACGCTTCTTGACCCATATAATGGGTGATGGATGATCCCACATCCATTGGTATTTGACATCAAAGATGGTATACGGGTGCTCAGTGGAGAATGGGTACACTGAAGAGGACTTGCCGAGAACTCTTAGATGGTATTATACTTAACGTCAGATAGCAGTTCTCGGGTGACACTGGTACATGATAGTCTGTAGACCCGAGATCGTCATAGAGACTTGTTTGATTCCCACTGTGCTTTGGTTTTCACCTTACCACAATCAAGAGATTGTGCAAAATGGTGGTTTTTGGGTACAGTCCCGAGTCACATGGAGGCAATGAGCGATAGGAGGGGATTTGTCTCTCCCGATATTGGGGGTTGATGTTGCACTGTGCTCGATTGGCCATAACAGGAAGTCCATGTCCAGGGCTGATACGGAGATTTACTGGTAAGTGTTATGAGTAGTTTCTCGACCCGTTATGAGCTTAATATCAGCGCGAATTATCAAGTTACTCGGGTCTGACGTTTACCACCCCTAGACTATATATGCGACATATCAGACGAAGAGACCGGACTGTACGGTAGTATTACTGACAGGCTTTGCGGGAGTTTAGACAAGCTTGCTTGTTGATCTTCTGATCGCTTAATACCCGGGTGGCCGTTACGTGCAGCTAGTACCGCTGACGGCTTGTGGGTGACTGATATGATCATCACCTACTGCCGGCGTATTGAAGAGTCTTTAGAGTCCAACACATAGGTTTTCTGGCTCAGAAAAAACGAAGTAGGAGAACATATGTGATATGTGGGGACCGAGATTAATACGTGTATGTGATACCGTATTCTATTCTCGCATTTTATGTTATCGGTCGGTTATATGTGACATAGCCGGGTTATCGAATCAAGTGTTGATTCGATAAGTTGATACACATGATATTAGTCGGTTATATGTGATATAGCCAGATTGTTAAATCAAGTGTTGATTTAATAATTTAATGTATAATTATATATTTGATATATTAACTTACATTAACTAATATTATCTCACTTAAGCATTTCTTTTTCTCACTTGTGTACACTTAATATATATGTGATATATTTTATTGTGTCATGCTAGTTGCTACATGTGACATGGGTGTATGAGACTCATACCATACAAATAATAATGTGGGGTATTATTCATTAAGAGTAAAAGAAAATTAGTTGGAAATTAGTCTAGGTTAGAAGCTTAGAGAAGCTTTGTGCTAACCTTTGACTTAGTCAACTAATTTTGTCTCACTCTAGATATTTATTAACCTAACCATTATTGTTAGCTATGGTTTAGTCTCTACAAGAGTTATATGAGATATTTCTCACCCATGGTTGCCATTCTACACCTGCTTTTCTCCGTGGTTGCTTTTCTTCATCTCCTTCCTCAGGCTCTCTAGCTTTTTGGGAGGTGAAGAAAATTAGTGAGAAATATATTTCTAAACTTAGCAAAATTCCTACTTCATCAACCTACACTAGACTATTCATTTAGTATAGGTTGTTTGCTTCACCAATTCCTAATTAGTGAAGATGTAGCTTGAGTTAGTGTCTCCTCGACGTAGATCATCTTCGGCGTCGAAAACTTCAAGCAAGCTTGTTCATTTCACCTTATATAGTCTTACTAGAGTCTGGGAGATCACTACTTGGAGTGAAGGGACTACTACACGGAGCTTTTAAAGTGAAGGACCAGTCTACAAAGGTTGTATTCCTTGTTCACTTAGATGTAAAGTAGTTTACATTCTAGTTTACGTCTAATTCTTTAGTTAAGATTCTAGGTTAGGGTTCTTTAGCGCGCCAATTTTTTGAAAACGGCATGGTTGATGCCTTCCGAAACCTTATGGCAGTGCTAGGGATCCCAGTAGCGGTTTTAGAGCCAAGCTAGAGAATTAGACGATATTTGTAGAATTACGAAACCGAAACAACTCCGAAACAACAAAACAAAATACCTAGTTTCTGTTGAAATTTTTAAGTCCTCTAAAATTTTTTTAAGCAGTTGCAGAATGTTACATGAGATATAACATGAACACCACACAAATATGAACCCTTTTCACCGTATTTGACCCGTGAAATGTATGTTTTGGCCGGCCTGGCGGTTCTAAGTTGATTTTTAGGCCTCGTTTTCGTATGGTGTTCCAGGCTCTGGGGTTTGGTGTTTCAGGTGTTGTTTGTTTTTACTAAGATTGCATGTGATATTATCTTTCTGTAAAGGCAATTCATAGTGTTTCGTATTCGTAATTTTAGCATTGTCTCAGGTTTTTTATATGTGGCCTATACGAAGTTAAAGAGTTCGAGCGAACATCGGAACCCCACATTTTCACCCTCGCTGGAAATTTTCCAAAAGTTGGAATTTTCGGGTTTAATAATCTTCGGAAAATCATTCAAGTAATTCTATGGACCCTCTAGAAGAACGATACCCAAACTCGACTCTTTGGACACGGAACCACGGGCAAACACTAGGGTTTGCGGCAGTTCCGCGGCGCTGTGAGTGAGGCATGGGTCGGCCCTTCTACAGTTGGTCCATAGGTGCTGTGGCATGTTCTGGGTATTTTTAAACTGTGCTCAAGTGTTGAGCTCTCTGGGATTTGTGGGACTTTGATGAATCGATCGAAATGTTTAACATCGTCTAGCTATCTGTGATTGTGATACAATATTTGAAATACACAATATTTAGTTTTGTGAAAACTAATTTGAATTTTATAAATCTAGCAATTTAGTCTCATTTAATCGGTTGCCGCGAGGTTTTAATTTGGATCAAAACTCCGCCGCAATTACGTAGTTTATGCGAATATTCGCCAGGTAACATTACTAGATGGCCATGCCCCATATCCCCAACTAAGTGTCTGAAGGAGAACCTCGTTGCTTAAAGCATCCGTCCGGGTGCTCGTGGCCGTAGTGTTCCGCCTAAGTGCACTTCGTCGATGACATTAGGGGTGCGGCCATCTACTAATGTTTCTGATGTGCATTCGATCAAGATGTCGGGAATCTTGTTGAATTGCCCGACTTGATATTGAAAAGTGTTTTCAATATCGAAACTAAAATGCGGGGTTTATAATTATTAGGCATGCGATGTTTAAGGAATTCATATGGTTAGGCATGAAATCCGAAGTATGTGATATTTCGGGTTTATGATGTCTAAGGTGGTTGCGGATTCCAATTGTTGTAGTTTTCACTTTCTTTTCTGCGACCGTAAGTTTAATATGTGGTGTATCATTGGTCTCGTTGCTATATGTCAATGACAATTGTGATACGCATATTTACTTATGTTGATGACATGCGATTTTATGTGATGCTGTGATATGTCACATTGGATCGTCATGTTCGAATAGCCGGGTTTTTTTATGTGAGATGAGATTTTTTCATTTTAATTCATGTAAAAAACTTGTATGTAATATTCTTTTATTGGGGAACATCCGGGTTGAGGATGATGTCACCATTGATGTATATTATTTACTTTTCCGCATTAGGATAGACCCAAGGAGGGGAGCATAAGTAACCGGGTTCTAGAGTCCAGTGGGAGACCATCTCGAGGAGTCGAGACCGGATCTCCTAACTCTAGAATTGGTAGGGTTTCTTGCTGCTCTCGTAGGGGTCTAGGGATGTGAGTTTGGCTATTCATCGCGCCCGTGGAATCCGTGTTTTTTACTGGCTTAATTTAAAACACGGAATTCCTACTATATCCAATATTTCATATGTGGACTTCTGCTGCTGATATTCTGTGATGTGATCACTTGATATTCTGAGATGAATGGCATTATATATATATGATATGTAATAAACGTTGCTTATGTTTTACACCCGCGCTAGTCCCGCCCCGCTATGCCGCTAGTTGAGTAACCTAACGGTGCATAACGAGATACTGTGGCGAATGCGGATGGCATAAGCGTACGTTCTATTTTTGTTTCTTTATCTGTGATGCTTAGGAAGCATAAATGATGAGATTTCATTAATGAAATTAATGAGAAGGAAAGAAACCCAAGATGTTGTAGAATCAAATTTTCAAAACTGGTAGCTCTAGTTCTTGCTTTGCATAGTGGTATTCTTTTATGAATATCCAACACATCATTCGATGAGGAAAGAGCCGAGATCCCTTTACCGAGAATGACCTCTTTAGAAAAAGCTAGCAGATGCTACACCCACTAGGTTTATTTTGAAAATTCGATTTTTAAAAGCGGAGCTTAAACCATTCCTTTTCAAAATCACTCGATTCTACAAGATATCAAGTTCATTACGCAAAAGATTTTCTTAAAAACCTGTCGTAGCCCTCCGTCATTTCAGATAAGGACTATTTAGTATTCGTGCTACGTTCGTTGACTATATTAAGGCATAGTGTGCAGTAGCTGATTAGTGCTTATCCTTTATAGCATGTGATGTGATTTGATTAGTGTAGTCGTACGACTTTGTTGACTATGTTAAGGGTCGTACAGGTGGGTTTAATTCAATCATGAAATGACGGGTTTAACTTGACTAGCACTTGTGATTTGTTGACTATGTTAAGGTCAAAATATGCTAGGGGCAAAATATTATCGGGAATTTCAAGTGTTGAAATTTGCAATGAGATTGCATACTTTCTATGAGATAGTTGGATCCCGATACCCAATGCGAGTAAGAGTTACTCCTGGGAGAGTTTTTGCATATTACAATTAGCCGATCAAGTAGGTGTCTAAAAAGGTTTTAACGGGGTTACGCCCATGGAAAAACGAGATTTATTTTAATTTGGTCCGTGCGAAAGCTCGGGAAACCTCCCTCAAAGTACCGACACTGGCCTGGCCGAAAGATTGGCGAACTTGTAGTGTGTAATTAATCCCGGCTAGTCTTACCTTTTAGGGTTTGAAGGAAGATTTGATAAAAACAGTGGGAGCCATCCTGATTAGATAAGATAATAACCAATCTAATCTTGCAAGAGCATACGCTAAGTGTTTTCTTCTCTCTCTATCCAGGTAGCGACCATGTCACGCCTTAATCAAGATAATAATATAGATGTATTGACCGAACCTGCTTATTACACTGAGCTGGGGAACGTTGGTTCAGTTCTTTCTTATAATTGTTATAAGACTGACCAGGAAATAGGGGAATATCCAGATTCTCGCGCCCCCCAAACGAAGAATAAGCATGTTGATACATATTTTTCGGATGTGTTAGTTACCGAGAACTGTTTCTCAGTACACTCTATATCCTGGGTATTAGATACCAGATCGGGTCCCACATATGTAATATGTTGCATGGGGTGAAGAAAGGTAGAGAACTGGGAATAGGTGATCATTCCGTAAGGGTAGGGAATGGTGCAAATGTTGCAGCCAAAACTGTTGGCGAATATCGCCTTGTATTTCCAAATGGTAATACTTTGATTCTGAACGAATGCTATTACATACCGAACTTGATATGCAATATTATATCAGTTTCTTTATTAAGTAAAGAAGGATAAAATTTTGTATTGCGGGATAATGTTATGAACATCTTCCTGAATCAAAACTTGATTGGATCAGGCTCTCTAAGTAATGGCATATATGTTCTAAATCAAACCACGGTTCTTAACGTACAGCGTACACACAAGAGGAAATGTTCAAAAATGAACGAGTCCTTCTTATGGCATTGTAGACTTGGTCATATCAATGTGACATGACTAGCTAAGTTACATAAGGATGGATATTTGAATCCGTTTGAATTTTCATCGTATGAAACCTGCCAGTGATGTCTCAAAGGGAAAATGACCAAAACTCTGTTTATTGGACACGGAGAAAGAGCTACGGAACTCTTGGGACTGATATATAGTGATGTATGGGGTCCCATGTCTACCATGCCAGGGATGGTTCCTCGTACTTCATTACATTCACTGACGATCTCTCAAGATTCGGACATGTGTTCCTGTTGAAACACAAGTCTGAAGCTTTTGAGAAATTCAAAGAATATAAACATGAAGTTGAGAACCAGACGGGAAAAAGTACTAAAATCCTTCGATCTGATCGGGGAGAAGAATACTTGAGCAATGAATTTCTGGACTATCTAAAAGAGAATGGGATTCACTCTCAGCTTACTCCTCCGTACACACCACAGCACAACGGTGTATCGGAGCTGAGGAACCATACCCTATTAGATATGGTGCGCTCTATGATGAGTAACGCTGAGTTACCTATTTCCTTTTAGGGTTATGCACTAGAAACAGCAGCATACCTATTGAATCAGGTTCCAACCAAATCAATGCCTACCACACCATATGAGATATGGAGTGGGAAGAGACCGTATATTAAATGAGTTAAGATATGGGGTTGTCCGGCCTATGTCAAAAGACGTAATTCGGACAAACTCAAGGCACAATCAGTGCTTTGCAAGTATGTGGGATATCCAATGAATTCACAAGGATATATTTTCTACCACACTGAGGAATAAAAGGTGTTTGTTTCTCAATACGCCACCTTTTTAGGAAAGGAATTTCTTATAAGAAATTTGTGGCAAAGTGGTAGAACTGGAAGAAGTTCCAGCCGCACAAGCATCAACAGAAGATTTGGTAGAACCGGATTCAATAGTCCCCGACGAACCCCAGCCTCTCCGCCGATCTAGTAGGGTTCCTCATCCACCAGAGAGATACTACGGTTTTCTCATTGATGGTAGGAGCGAGGATTGCATCATGGAAGATGATGACCCAACTAGCTTCGAGCAGGCCATTACGAGTGGGGAATCTGTGAAATGGCTGGATGCAATGCGGTCTGAGATGGAATCTATGTACACCAAAAAAGAACGGACTTTGGAAGATGCTCCTGAAGGGGTAAAACTCATCGGGAGCAAGTGGATCTTCAAGAAAAAATTTGGTGTAGATGGAAAAGGTGAGACTTGTTGCAAAAGGTTTTCTTCAACGACCGGGTGTGGATTAAGATGAAACCTTTTCTCCAGTGGCTATGCTTAAGTCCATCCGGATCCTACTTGCCATCGCTGCATACCATGAATACGAAATCTATCAGATAGATGTTAAGACCACTTTTCTAGATGGCGATTTAGAAGAGAGTGTGTATATGACTCAGCCAGAAGGCTTCGTAGATAGTGGGAGCAGCGGAAAGGTGTGCAAACTGCTTAAATCAATCTGCGGGTTAAAGCAGATGATTGTTAATAAAATTCTAGGATGCGTTTATCAAATTAAATAGTCCCCGGCAACGGCGCCATTTGATTGTAATGATTTCTTGTTTGTGTAAATCGAATAAAGCAATTGAGTTTCTATGTGTAGGTAATATTGAATAAAATTCACAATTAAAGAATTATATTTGACCGCAATCAATTACGGTGTCGATTGTAGATCGTAAGCGAGTGCGGATCGTCCACAGGGATTGTGCGATTCGTTTCTGTATTTAATTTGTTTGAATCGAAAAGTTAATCGAAAAGAAAAGAAAACATGATTCAAGAATTTATCGATTGATTCAGGTGTCACGATGTTTAATCAAGAATCAAGAAACTGATAAACAAATCAAGAATCGGTGTTTCGATGATATTTCCAACCAAAATGTCAAGAATCTAAATGAGGCTCGTAGGAATCGATCGGATCTATAGACGTGATGTAATCTCAAGATTTCGTATTCTTGTCCTTCGAAGGATTGATACTAGATCGATGATGATTGACGAGAGTTAGGGCTTTCTTGATGAAACTAGGGTTTCATCGTTTAACCCTTGTTCTTTCATAGGTATCATTCACATTCTAGCCTCTTGCAATTTCAAGAAACGATCGTAACTCCCTAATCTCGAGCGATATCAATAAAGAAAGCATCGCAACGAATTGGGTCGTCGATTCTTAAACTTGCTAGGGTTTACAAAACTCGTAGGATTCAAGAATCGATTTAAGATATATTACATCATCATTCTATTGATCATCTCGACTCCTCGACGAGCGGAGTATTACTCAAACATCATCACACAGAAAGCATTCAAGAATTGAAAAGATATCATGATGCGAGAATTTAAAGAAAACAAGATAAAAGAATATCACATTTTATTTATATCAACAATTTGATTACAGTCGCTCAAGAACTACAAGAGGAAGAACTAAATTGTTGAACTGGCATCGCTCGGCTCCGTGAGTCGCGGATCGGCTTGGACCACTTGCTCTGTTGAGGATCGGCTCGGCTCATAAAAGGTTGCAAGGCTTCTTGCTTGATGGGTACTCGGGATCTTGGCTTTTGATTGGAATTAGGGTTAGGGTTTCACACAAGTCCTCTCACTAGACTTGTGGAAGAAGATGAAGAGAGTGAATGGCTAAAGATGAACTAATGGAGAGATTTTTCTCAAAATTAGAGATTCTCCTAAAAAATTGGGATCCTTTTTACAAGTGAGCCTAGGGTCTTATTTATAGATCTCCCAAACCCTAAGTCTTTGAGTTCCCTCCAAAAGTTTGTTGAAAGACTTCTAGAAAGAGTTTGTTAGGCTTAGCTTAGGGTTTAAGCTAGGGTTTAAGAAGAAGTTTCTAGAATACAAGGCTTAGTTTAGTGTAGGAACAAGGGTTTGCTGATCTGGAAGAAGTCTCTGGAGTCTTCTGGAAATTGGAGTGTCTTTTTGAAGTGTAGGAGCTGAGCTAGGAGTTCTGCAGCAAAATTGGAGTGATGATCTGTCAAGGCCGCCGCGGAACCGCGGCACAAGGCGGATTAGGCCGCGGTTCCGCGGCTAAGTAGGCTCTTTGTGGCTTGGTTCTTCTGGTGTGGTCTTGGGATGCTATTTGGAGCTTAATTTGATATGTTGAATTTTACTTTGCCTTTTGGATTGGTACCAGAACTGAAATCATTGAGTTGACGTAATATTTGATCAGTACCGTATAAATTTTGGCCTTTCTTCTGGATTTTCCTGCACAGATCTCAAAACAAGTGTTGCGCAATATAGGGATGATGCGATGCCATGAAATGCAGTCAATTTCCCTAGAAATACCGGTTTTAGAGTCTAACACATGCAATCTGATATTTTGCGACAGTTTTGCTAATATGTGAAATACGAATACCTTACACTTCTAAATGAGTGCAAATGATGAGGAAATTGCCGGCTAAAATATGCAATATTTTCGACTAATCAGCAGACATCGCGGAGTTGGAACATCTGTTTTGATTTCACGGTCAAAGAGTTTGAATTCGTAAAAAAAGTAGATGAACCTTGTGTATACAAGAAGGTTGCAGTGAGTAAGGTGGTCTTCCTTGTAATGTACGTGGATGACATACTCTTGAAAGGAAATGATTTTCCTATCCTGCATTCGGTCAAGCTCTTCTTATCACAAAGATTCTAAATGAAAGATCTAGGGGATGCCTCCTACATCTTGGGAATTAAGATCTATAGAGATAGATGTAAGCGGATATTGGGATTGTCCCAGTCTAGGTACATTGACACCATACTAAAGAGGTTTAGTATGGAGGATTCCAAGCATGGGAATTTACCCACGATCTCTGGAATCACTCTCTCCAAAGAGATGTCCCCCAAGATTGATTTGGAGAGGGCTCGCATGCAAGGAATACCCTATGCTTCGGCAATCGGGTCTATCATGTATGTGATGCTATGTACCAGGCCCGATGTATCATATTCACTAGGTGTAGTGAGTAGGTATCAAGAAGATCCTGGAGTGAATCACTGAACAGCTGTGAAGAACAATCTCAAGTACTTGAGAAGGACTAAAGAGATGTTCTTGGTGTATGGTAACGGTAAACTCCAAATGGAGTCCTTTACCGATTCGAGCTTCCAGAGTGATAAGGACGACTCTAAGTCGTTCTTAGGTTTTGTCTTCACCCTCAATGGAGGGGCGGTTTGTTGGAAGAGTTCCAAGCAAGAAAACGTGGCAGACTCGACAATGGATGCTGAATACATCGCTGCCAATGATGCCGCCAAAGAGGATGTCTGGATGAAGAAGTTCATAACCGAACTTGGTGTGGTCCCGTCCATCGAGCATCCAATATCTTTGTATTGTGATAACAATAGAGCAATGTCTTTAGCCATGGAATCCAGGTCCCATCAGCGATCCAGGCATATTCTAAGGCTGTATCACCTGATCCGGGGATAGTTGATCGCCGGGAGATCGAGGTCAGGTTTGTTGATACGAGGAATAACACGGCGGATCCACTCACCAAGGCCACACCACAGATACAATTTGAGAGACTCTTCGGGATGCTGGGTATGAGATACTATAACAAATGGCCCTTGTGCAAGTGGGAGATTGTTAGTTGTATGTATGTTATAGAGGCCACTATTGTACATATGATGTATATTATAGTGGTTGCTTGGATATATATAGAGAGGACTTTCTTGCTCGACATGATAGTATGCTATCTGGTTACTCTTTATCTTAACATGTGGACTTGTATTGTGATACTGTCTTGCTCTCACATGTTGGTAAAGCCCTTAGGATGTTTACTTGACTACCAGGATTACGATGCAGATCATACTAGTAGGGCCAGGGTAGTCCAGAAGTTCATCCTTTAATTGTTCCTAGTCGAGGGTGTATCGAGACGAGGCATCGATATTCCAGAGTAGATTAGCGTATACGCTTCTTGACCCATATGATGGGCGATGGATGATCCCATATCCATTGGTGTTTGACATCAAAGATGGTATACGAGTGCTCAGTGGAGAATGGGTACACTAAACATGACTCACCTAGAACTCCTAGATGGTATTATATCTAACGCCATATAGCAGTTCTCGGGTGACACTGGTACAGGTTAGTCTGTAGACCCGAGATCGTCATAGAGTCTTGTGTGATTCGCACTGTGCCTTGATTTCCACCTTACCACGTTCAAGAGAGCGTGCAAAATGGTGGTTTTTGGGTACAGTCCCGAGTCACATGGAGGCAATGAGCGATAGGAAGGGGTTCGTCTTTCCCGGTATTGGGGGTTGATGTTGCACCGTGCTCAATTGGCCATAACAGGAAGTCCCTGGCCAGGGTTGATACGGAGATTTACCGGTAAGTGTTATCAGTAGTTTCTCAACCCGTTATGAGCCTAATATCGGCACGACTTATCAAGTTACTGGGGTCTGACGTTTACCTCCCCAGACTAGATATGAGACATATCAGACGAAGAGACCGGACTGTACGGTAGTGTTACTGACAGACTTTGCGGGAGTTTAGACAAGCTTGCTTGTTGATCTTCTGATCGCTCAATACCCGGGTGGCCGTTACGTGCAGCTAGTACTGCTGACAGCTTGTGGGTGACTGATATGATCATCACCTACTGCCGGCGTATTTACGAGTCTTTAGAGTCCTACACAGAGGTTTCCTGGCTCAGGAAAAATGAAGTAGGAGCATATATGTGATATGTGTAGGACCGAGATTAATACGTGTATGTGATACCATATTCTGTTCTCGCATTTTTTGTTATCAGTCGGTTATATGTGATATAGCCGGGTTGTCGAATCAAGTATTGATTCGATAAGTTGATACACATGATATTAGTCGGTTATATGTGATATAGCCAGATTGTTAAATCAAGTGTTGATTTAATAATTTAATGTATAATTATATATTTGATATATTAACTAATATTAGCTCACTTAAGCATGTCTTTTTCTCACTTGTGTACACTTAATATATATGTGATATATATTATTGTGTCATGCTAGTTGCTACATGTGACATGGGTGTATGAGACTCATACCATAGAAATAATAATGTGGCGTTTTATTTATTAAAAGTAAAAGGAAATTAGTTGGAAATTAGTCAAAGTTAGAAGCTTGGAGAAGCTTTGTGCTAACCTTTGACTTAGTCCACGAATTTTGTCTCACTCTAGATATTTATTAACCTAACCATTATTGTTAGCCATGGTTTAGTCTCTACAAGAGTTATATGAGATATTTCTCACCCATGGTTGTCATTCTACACTTACTTCTCTCCATGGTTGCTTTTCTTCATCTCCTTTCTCACGCTCTCTAGCTTTTTCGGAGGTGAAGAAAATTAATAAGAAATATATTTCTAAAGTGAGGAAAATTCCTACTTCATCAACCTACACTAGACTAGCCATTTAGTATAGGTTGTTTTCTTCACTAATTCCTAATTAGTGAAGAGGTAGCTTAAGTTAGTGTTTTCTCGACGTAGATCATTTTCGGCCTTGAAGGCTCCAAGTAAGCTTGTTCATTTCATCTTGTAGAGTCATACTAGACTCCGGGAGATCACTACTTGGAGCGAAGGGACTACTACACGGAACTTTTGAAGTGAAGGACCAGTATACAAAGGTTGTATTCCTTTTTCACTTAGATGTAAAGTTGTTTACATTCTAGTTTACGTCTAATTCTCTGGTTAAGATTCTAGGTTAGGGTTCTTTAGCGCGCCAATTTTTTGAAAACGGCATGGTTGATGCTTCCCGAAACCTTGTGGCCATGCTAAGGATCCCAGCATCCTCTGCTCTGACACACCGTTGTATTGTGGTGTGTATGGAGTGTTGGATATAGTGCCCTCAAGTCTATTATTGTAATTGCAGACAGGCGATTGTGATGATTGAGGGATGACATATACGGGTAGAACAGTCTTACTCAAATGATATTCCTTTATCATTATGTACATGCATTAGGTGGTATTAAAGATCACTATTACATGTTGATATAGCCCGTAAGATTATTTCTTGACTACCAGTATTATGATGACGATCATACATGTGGGGGATGGGTAGTCCATAAGCACATCCTTAAATGTCCCTAGTCATGGGAGTATCGACACTGGGCATCGATATTCTGGAATAGACTGGTGTATACGTTTCTAGACCCCGATGAGGGGCGATTGTTGGTCCCACAGCCATTGGTCTTTCGTGCCTAGGATCGTATACATGTGCTCACTGGGGATGAGTACACTAGACGGACTCGCCGAGAATATGCTAGTTGGTATTATACCTATTGTCAGATAACAGTTCTCAGATGACATGAGTACAAGTTAGTCCTTCGACCTGAGATCGTCATTTGTCACGTGTGAGTTCCCACTGTGCTTTGATTACTACCCTACCACGGCTCAAAGGAGCCGTGGAAACAGATTTTAGTTGGGTACAGTCCCGAGCCACATGGAGACAGTGTGTGGATCATCGGGGATTCATCTCTCCCGATATTGGGGGTTGATGTTGCGCTGTGCATGGGTGGCCATCATCAAAAATCCTTGGCCAAGGTGGACGAGAATTACTGATTTGGATCAGTAGTTTCTCAGTGGGTGATGAGCTTCACACCGACACGAAATATCGCGTTATTAGGGGTTTGACTTTATCCACCCCCTAAACCCGATATGCGATACTCTTTGACGAAGAGTCTGGACTGTATGGAGATTGTCATATATAGGCTCGGTAGGAATCCGGATGAGTTTGGTCATCGGCCTTCTTTTTCGACAGGTATCCGGGTAACCGTTACGTACAACTAATGTCGCTGACGTGCTTGTGGCTATGGATTTATCTAGTAACTCACTGCCGGCATACTGTCGAGTCTTTAGAGTCCCACAAAGAGGGTTTCCCTGGTTCAGGAGAAATGACGTAGTAGCCGTATTTTGATACGTGCAGGGTTCCGATCGAAGATTGTACTAGTTACCCGGATATTCGATCGGACATTCGTGTAACATTTCAGAAAATAAAATTATTTTTGGGAATTTAAATAATTAAAATGTAAGGAGATTAGTCTTATATGATATGGTATAATTATATACCGATAATTTGGAAAATATTTGGAAAATTTATATAATTATTGTTTTTTGGATGTGTTTAATTTATTTGGATATTTTATAAATAATTATACAATTAATCTTATACGAGTTTATTACTAAACTTGATTAATATTTACTAATCATGCATTAATCGTGCTTACGTTTTGTGACTTACACCATGTCATGTTTCAAACACTTGTTATTTCATTTGTGTCATGAACCATGGCCTTATTTCTTCATGTGCATGTGTATATGGTTTTGTTCATGTTTTAAAAGTAAAAAGGAAAAAAAGAAAATGGGAAGATATATTTGACATGGGGATCATGGGGTATGGATGTGAGAGAGGGAGAGAGAGAGAGTGCAAGAAAGTTCTACACAATTCCCTTCCCTACATATTTTTCCTCAACTCCCTCATTCTTCATCTCATTCCCCACCTCCCTCCACCTCCTCTTCTACCATACACCACCTCCCAAAACTCAACTAAACCTTATAATCCCTTAAAAAAATTTATCCCAAGCTCACCACAAACCCTATAAAGGCCTCAAGTTTGGATTTTGAAGACTTTGAGCAACTCAAGAATTTTCTTGAGTTGCCAATTGAGGTATATTTCCACACCTTTAGTTCAGAATTTTTTTTCCTTATGTTCGAGTATAGTTTAAAGTAGAACTAATGAGGATTAGCGATGTTGGGATTTTCCTAGATGAGGGTTAGGAGTTTTTATGACTTGGGAAGTGCAATTGAGGTTTAGTTGTGATCACAAACCCCTGTAGTATTGTTATTCTGGACAAATCAGAGACTTAACCCCAAAAACTTGAAATTTGAATTGGTCGATATCGGAAATTGTGGAAGTTGTGATGATATTTTGAGATTTGCTATTACCCGGGGGACCTAAAAATTATACAGCGATTACTGTGAGATGTGCAAGCAACCTAGAAGCTAACCACAAAACCTGAGACCCCCATTCCAACTCTTGGATGCTAATTTCTATGTTTTGGCCGCAAATTACGGCCTGGGTGTGAGGAAAAGAGTTCGTGATTGTTTCATGGTTCAATCATCCTCTAATTAGACCCATCCTATATGCAACTTGTCCCAATTCTCACCTGAGACAAATCTGGAGATGTTTTCCTAATGTGCTACTTTGGTTTTGCGACTTTTTATGACTTGGATTTTAGTATTTGGGTTTTGACTAGGCGGTTTGACATTTGTACGTTAACCTCAAGGGTTGTTTGGCTATTCTTGCCCGCGTAGGCCATAGGTTCTAACCTATGTGGACTTCATATGCCGTTTCGGTTTTCTCGTGTTGATTCTTGATTACGATACGACGTATTTAAAATGTAGGTATCTTTGCGTAGACTTAAGGACGACCAAGGAGAGCAATGTGTCATCGATTTTAGCAAGCAAGGATCGAGGTGAGTAGATATATATCTACAGGGGAAGTCAGGTGGATGGCGTATAGCACCTTTGCAAATTCGTAGATTAGGATGTGTATGGTACGTATATTGGCTAGTGCAGATACTTAGCAATAGTGTTTCCTAGGAGACCTTAAGTAAGATGAAGTGTACTTTGGAGAAGATTGCTCTTAGTTAGTTTCTAGTCTCGGACCCGTAGTGTATAGGTTGTCACACACACAGACACACATGCACACACGGGATATGAAGTGGGTGTATATGTGTGTGTGTATAAATGTGTTGATATATATATATATATATATATATATATATATATATATATGGTATACGTATACGTATAAGACGAGGATATGAGATGTTAGACGGATATGGGTCGATATGATCAGGCATGATGCCGTGAGATTGTGATATGTGATTGAGTCATGATATGATATATGATATGATATTATAACGGATCGTTGGGCGATTTGTATTCATACATACGAGAATATGTGTTGTTGATATTGGAATGTACTAGACTTTAGAATAGTACCCCTAATCATGATATTGTACGATAATGATACCATATGATTAATGATGTGTATTTGATATTTGACCCGTACCCCCGATTTTTACGATGCCGTACGATGGATTTTACCGTACGAGGTGTATATATGATGACTAATCCGTACTCTTGACTCGAGGATGCCGTACTATATATTATACAGTACGTGACACTATGAGGCTGGATCGCCGACTACTTGGTATATCGACTCGGTTTATGTATTTGGATTTTCTTCTCTTTTCGACCAGTTTCTTCGTTAGTCTCTTAGTTGTTTAGGTAGATGCTAGACTAGGCTCGAGTCATACCTATTTTCAAAACTAGCGAATCGTGAGTATTTTTAATGACAGCTCGAGGGATACTACGGATTCTTCAAAGGATGTATCTTTTCTCAAAAACCCCGTAGCCCCTACTTTTCTAAAAACCATGATTCGTGCTATTTCAAACACTAAAACCGTATGACTCTTACACTAATATGTATATGTTATAATGCTACATTTACTATTCACTTGTTCTGTCATCTTTATGTTGTTCTCATTGCATTGCATATTTACTACACGTGTTTTCTTTAGCTATTATGAACCCCGTCTGTTAGGACACCAGCACCATTACTTTTCACGACCCAATTTAGGAACGTGATCGGCACTTAAACCACGTAATGTCAACAGGCGTAACGCAATTTAAGTAACCCGAAAACCCATAAATCTAAACCATCAAAAGAAGCAAGTGATAAAACATTTTTGAAACATATGGAAATCTGAAGTAAAAATCTTAAGGCTTAAGTTTATTTTTTTAAAAAGTTAGGCAGCATCAACTTTGTAAAACTAGCCGCGAAACGGGTACAGACACAGATATAAATAAAGGATCCTCAAACGGGAGCAAATCACGCCCAAAGGCAGAAAACAATCACCACTAGCATATATATACGACGCCGTTGCAAAGAATTAGAAAATAAATTGAAAACGACATAAAAGAGATAAAGCAACATAAGAAAGGCCGGCTCGCAGGAGCACGACACCCAGAGTCACAAAATATACAATATCGGTCCTCACAAACTCGTCTCTAAGTCAATACATGATAGTGGTAGATGGAGAGTACTAGATACAATGAGATATACAATAGATGTAATCGGATAACCGCAAACCCACCTACATCAAAAATACCTCAAGCCAACCGTAGCGGTATCCGCTGAAATAGATACAATAAGGAAACCTGCCGTGACTACTCTGAGGGTCAAGCCTGCAAAATAGTGTGGCACAACGGGGGTGAGTTGCCAACTTGTGAATAATAAGTAACATCATACAGATAATCGCAGGTATGCACGAACAACGATAATCTAAGACATGCAATCTGATAGCATAAGTATGGCAATATGGATATGTAACAATCATGATCGAGGTATACCATCAGGGTACTATAACTACATGAACAATGTATATCTAATAAATCCTGAGTGTGGGATAAAACATAACATCATCAATGAATCATCATCGTGGAAAATCCCGGTGTCCATCAACGACACCCCAAATCCCAATACCTCAGGCGCCATCACTCTGATCGGCCCTCATATCCATAGATCTCATGGAACCTGAGTCCCTAACATCGACACTCGAAACATCATGAAAACCCGTGTCCAACATCGACTCGTAAATCCACATAACTCGGGCTCCATCAGTCCGAATCGACCAACGGGTTCTGCCATTCTGGATCGGCCTATATCCATCTCACGACTCCGGTCGGTATCCTCCGGATAACCGCCGGGTCCAAACTATCACCAGTAGGTAGTAGTCCCTCTGCCAGGCTCATCGTCTACTGCAAAACATAGCTTTATTTCCTCGGGGTACCATACCGGATCCACCATGAACCCGCAAACGGATCATCCATCTCCTCGAATCGGGTTTCTAAAACCAATCTCAAAACCGAGAAAACTCATGGTGGACGCATCGAAATATCATATCAAGAGAAACCGAGTTTTCGAAATAATGCATATTTTCTTGAAATATAACCACGGTTCTCAAATCCATAAATCACATGAAATCAGTATCTCAATGCGTAAATCCATGAAATACGATGTATGCAACATAGCACAGTAATATGAGCATATCAAGGGAAAACCGCTCTTTTAAATGAATCATGTTTTTAATAATATATTGCGGTTCCCACATTATCCAAAATCAAATGCAACATCATATAAAGGTGTATATGTAGCTATAGCAAGGTATGTGTGTATGCATGTAAGTATGCATGCATGATGCATTTCATATGCGCAATAGAACAAGAATCAACGTCTAACTATGGATAATAGTGAAGGCGGAACAATACATATTCCCTTAGTAAGGTGATATAAGAACGACTGCCTCAATATCAATAATGAATGCAGTACCACGTATATGTATATGTCGTGCGTGTCATGGCAATTACCAACAGTGTGTGTGGCATACAATTTAGTGCTCGTGCAACATGAACCATCAGTAATGGTGTAGTGTCCAATAGGTACTAAGTCAAGGTACAACAAGTAATGGTATGCAATGATGCTCATGCACAATCAACTCATATGCATATAACATGTGGCTATAACATCATATCTAGCCCTCGACGCTTAACGCCATACGGGCGATTTCCCCATAGATATTAAATCTACTCACCGATGATCTCGAGCTAGGTAAATCCAACCACCTTCTTTCCCTTCTTTGTAGCGTCTGAAGTCTCCGCACTCGCTCCTAATATCATACAAAACATAACAAGTGCAACTTAGAAACCGACCAATAATACATACAAACGACGTTTAGATCAACGCACCGACTCCTACAACTCTCAAGTGTTCGCTTAGTGGCTAACGTATGTAGCGACATTCTAAATCAAACCTAAGTGCAGCAAGCTACACGAAGAACGCGAACCGTGTCGGATATCGTAACGCGTGTTGTCGAAACACTAGAAATTAGCAAAGTGTTCCAAGATTTTGACTACAGTCAATACAGAAAAATCAAGCAGTATCAAACACCCAATATAACATACAGACAGTTACCCTCAAAACCCCAACTCCCCAGTCCGCTAAAAATCCGGCGACGCCGGAATTTCTCTTCATCTTGCCGGGTCAGCTAGGTCGAGTCGGCTTCGGGTTTAAGGTGAACACTCAGGGCTTCTAACACAACACTACTACATTGCTAGATTTTACAGTAAACTATCGTGGTGATAGCAGATCACAGGAACTCCAATATAACACTAAAAATACGATATTACACAAAAACTATAATTTTAGTGTTCTAAACAGCAACTACTAGGCAACACAACATTATAAAGACCTAATTAAAAGTTAGAGATCATTACCTTACCAAACTTGCTCAAAAACCCTAGCTTTCCATGCTCTAAGTCATCAAATAGGGCTTAGCTAGGCTTGTGAAGGTTTAGATGATGTTTAGTGATGATTTAGCTTGGTTTAGTGATGAACTAGGTAGGGTTTCAGTTTGGGGATGGGGAAAATGAGAAGGAGAAGAACACAAATGAGAGAGTCTGAGTTATTGGGGAAAATGAGGGTGTAAGAGTGGTGAAGAAAAAAAATGGGGGTGTGAGGTTAGGATGAGCCATGCCTCTTCTCTCTCCTCATTAAATGTTCCCCATGCTTGCCCCATGCCTCATCATTCCCATTGTCAACTCTCTCTCTCTCCCTCTCTCTCAAGTCAACCCTAATTCAAACCCTTTATTTTTAAAAACTAAATGACTAAATAAATACATATAATATAATGGCATGAGGGTTAAGGTGTCATGGCTACTTAAGCATGATTAACTGTAACATTTTAAAAATAATTAAATAAATAATTAAATAAATAAAATTGTTTAAGTGAATTTTGTGATTTTCGGTAAAATAAAATGTATTTTTCGTAAAACAAAAGCGTAATTATTTTTCACTATAAATTTAAAAATACCTATTTAAATTATGTAATTACTAGTAAATGGTGTTTATTTTGCCACTTATAAAATTTTAGTTTAATTAAATATTTAAATTAATTATTTTAAATATTAACATAAGCTTTATTTTTACACTAAATTAGTGTAAATTATAAATTTGAATGGTTTTAATTTGTAAAAATGAACCATGGCATATTAGAATTTAGTGTGTATCATGCAAAATTTGTTTGCAAATTTTTCCAATTTTCTAGAGTTTTCTTGGTTGTTTTTAGTAAAGAAAGTTAAATAAAGCATGAAAAGACTTTAAGTGATATTTCTTTTCATGAAACTTCTAAACAATTCCTCCTTCATTCATTTTCTCTTCTCTCTTCCAAAAATGGCCGGCCACACCCTCATGGCAGCCCCCCTCATTTCCTACTTCATTTTTGTACAAAAATCCATCAAATTACATCAGAAATTCAACAAAAATTGCACAAAATCCTATTTATTTCCTACCCTTTATTCTTTGCTCTTCTTTATATGAATTTTGGAGATGGATAGCATGCATTTTGGAGGCTCATTTTCATGTTTGGATTTCATATTTTGGAGGTATAAATTTTCTTCTTTTGTTTTATTTCTATTAGATGTTTCATTTAAGCTTAATTAGATTTAATATATTAATTCTATTTACTACTTTTAAAAATTCAAGTTAGGGTTTGTAAAATTAAGTTGTGGTTTTATTAATTCATTAGGGTTATAATAACTAGTTTAACACTTTTACAAATGGAAAATCATGCATAGTATTGCAAATTGTGGTCAAAATTTCTTAAATTAAACCATTTTTAATAAACTAGATTTCTATTTATGGTATATATAGGTGGAATAAAATTCCAATTTATGTTTATAACATTAGATTTTAGTTTTAGTGAGAATATTAGCATGTTTATGGAAAGAAAAACTTAATTTGATCACTAGTTTCTTTTGATAATTTGAAAATACTAATAAAATGCTATTTTTGTAAACTAGATTTTGGAAATCCCTAAATAAATGAGATTAAAAATATAATTATGGTTTCATCATATCATTATCATCATGAATTGTAGTTTAATACATTAATTAATGCAAAATCATGTTTTGTTGTGGAATTGTGAATTTTTCTTGAAAGATGTTGAAAATTGCTAATGGTTGGAAACTAGAAATTTCAAATTAATGCAAATTTGTGTAAAAAAAATATAGTAAGGGGTTGTATAGTCTAGTTATTCTATTTAATGAGTTTTATGACCATTGGTTTCATTTAAATGTCAAGTTTTGAAGAAAAATGGTAAATTGGCATTTTCGGGTTTTACGAAATCGGGCGATTTGATGGATTTCAGTGTTTCGATGAATTAAATCATGTTTTATAATATAAGTAATGAGTTTTAAAACTATGAGTTATTTGTTCTTGTTATCTCGATCCATCGGAGTTTATACGCCGATATCGAGCGATATTTGGTTCTTTTGCGTGGACGGGACATAGGTTTTAACCTATGCTTGTTCCTTGTGTCGTTTTGACTTTTGTATGTGATTCAGTTTACGATGCTATTTATATGTTTGCGTTTAGGTAACCCTCACGTGGACTGTGGGCGATGAAGAGGAGGATGGCGACACCGTCTTCGACAGATATGGACCAGGTGAGTAGATGCATATCTACGGGGGGAAAGTCGGGTGTATGGCGTTTAGCACCCCCGCAACATAGAATAGGAATAGTACTTATTGACATTAGGAAACCAGATGTGACCCTAGATTCTTAATGAGTAGGACCCTAGTAATGACCCTAGGCTGGACTAGACTGATTTAGGAAGACCATACCAGAGGATGAATACCTTGGAAGAAGTTCATAGGTTTCAGGTAGAAACACACACACGCACACACTGAAACTCGACATGGTGTATACGGATATGTGTATATATATATATAGGACTAGGTATAGGCATATATATATATATACAACACGTATGTGGGATACATTGATTTGATATGATACACGGGAATGAAACAGTATAACTGGGCTTGATTCCGTGATTCTTGACTATACAGTCGTATTAAAGTGTTAGCGGATCATTAGAGAATGAGATAATGAACAGGTATACATAAATTATAATGGGTAGTGATGATATTGAGGTACATGGAACTCTAAAATAGAACCCGAACTGTAACTTGTGACTGATCACGATATGATATATGTATGACTTGATTATGACATCATATAGATGTGACCTGATGTCGATATCATATAGATGTGACTTGATGACGATATGATATCAGTATGACTTAATCACAACATGATACATATGACATGGTATTTCTGAGCATAAGTTAGTGAGGTATATTTATGATGGCAATGTTATATAAATGATGTATGCGATTACAGCATAGCACCTTGATCATGACATGTGTTGATGATGATATTATACGAATAATGAGACGCGTAGGTGATATTTGACCCGTATCCCGATATTTGGATGCCGTACGATGGATTTTACCGTACGAGGTATAGATGTGATGATTGATCCGCACTCTAGATTTGAGGAAGTCGTACTATGTACATGACGCTCTTGAGGCTGGATCGCCGACTATTAGCGATATGGACTCAGACTTTAGGTGTACTCCTACTTCTTATCGACTAGTTCTTAGGTTTAGTTTTCCTTAGGGGGTTAGATGGACACTAGTTTAGGTTCGAGTCTTATAGTGGTAGTGGTAATTGTATATCAAATGAGTGGATAACACACATCCGTCTTTACTTTCACATGGTAATCATAATGTTGCATGTTCATACATATGTTGCTATAATCAGTATAAACCTTACCTGTTAGGACACCAGCACCATTACCGATGATGCGCATATTCCACGCACACTTATTCGCCGGCTCACACACATCATCATCGGTAATTTCTATGCCACGTACACTTTAGATCATATTATATTTTATTGATAGAATCAGCTAGCAATTAGATCGATATATAAAATTGTGATTACTCTCAGATGTTAGTCTAGACATGGCAGTTATTACTTAGACATTCATGCATTCAAATTTTCATGTTATCATGCAGTAGTATGGGGCATATGCCGACACTTATCATATACTTACTCACGATTTTGAGATTTGGATTTCTATGAGATTTCTGGATTTTTAGGGAAAACCACAAGAATATATAAGAACTTCTCTCTCTCTCTCCTCCTCTCTTTTTTAAAATATAAGATGCGGTTTTCTCGTGATGTATGTGTCGCCCACCATGAGATTTCATGTTTCTGTTGGATTTCGAGACCTGATTCGAGGAGTGGATGAACCGTCTCGGGTACATGGTGGGCCCGGTATGGTACCCCGGGGCAAGAAGATCGAGTTGTAGACGATGGCCTGGCAAGGGCAGGCTACCTACCGGTGATGTCTGGCGCGGCGGATATTTGGAGAATACCGACCGTTGTCGTGAGATTTGATGATATGGGCCGATCCGGACTGACAGAGCCCGAGATATTGAGACTATGATACATTGAGATTATGAGGTATTGAGACTTGAGATTTACATGTTTTGTGTCGATGCTTGACACGGATTTCATGGATTTCATGTTGATATTTCAGATTTCTATACACATTTTGCTATGATAACAGCTAAAGATTTCTTATACAGATATATCTGGATTTCAGTATTGATTATTTTACATTCATGGCGCATTCATAACCATTCATATGACATAGTACTATATGAGGCACTGACACGAGCACGGAGTATCTCCATTTACACGTAGTATTACCCTGCTATTACTAGGTTATTGGGATATAGTAGTGTATTATTTTATGACCTAGGATAGCGTCGTGCATTCGATTTCTTTTCGTAGATGTCTTCTACTCACGAGTTGGCAACTCACCGCCGTTGTGCCAAATTTTATTACAGGTTCGATGTATAGGTTTCCCTGGCAGCTTGCTGGCACATCTTTTCTTTCAGGGTGATTTGCACGGTAGGTTGGTTCACTTGTATCTGGACCGCCATTGTATTTGTATTATTTCATTTGTACCTAGCAATCTCCATCAACCATACTTGTATTACTGGATAAGTTTATTGGACCAGTCTTTTATTTCGACCTTAGAGTCGCGCATGTATTATTCTGATCTGGTGGTTTTGTTTTCTTTTGAGTTTTGAGCCTCGCCCTTTGGCGTTGTATATTACTGTGCTTGTTGTGGTTGTTTCCGCCAGTTGGCGTTGAGCTAGCTCCCATTTGGGGATGCTTTTTATTGTTTATGTATATTATACTTGTTGTACCCGTTTGGGGCCAGTTTTTACAGAGGAGACTCTGCCGAAATTTTTGGGAAAATTTGCTGATGCTTTTAAACCTGTTTTTCTTCATGTTTTTTTTTACTTCTTTTTCTTTTCTATGGTTTAGATTTCTAGGCTTCGGCTTACTTAGGTTACGTGGCGCCTCTAGACGCTTCGTAATCTAAGTCCCGGTCACGTTCCGTACTTTTGGGTCATGACAAAGTTGGTATCAGAGCGCTAGATTTAACCTTGTATAAGTCTAGGTGACCCTTGATTGATGGAGTAGGCGACTGAGATTGAGTGATGTACCGTGGATATGGTCCGTGGCATACTTACGATACGCTACTCTTCTTAAGTAGCCTTAGGATGTACATTTGTTTGCACCATATTTCATTCGTTCCGTTGATCTATCTTCGTCGATATCGGAGGGTGGTTTCTGTTACCACGGGCGCACGGGCAGAGGGAGTTGCGGCTCGAGTGCGATAACCATTAGGGTATTGGTTATTCTTGAGGAGTGAAGCATTGTTTAGCGTGCAGACGAAGGGTATTCATAAGCTGTCCAGACGAAGTTAAAGGGTTCGAACGATTATCAGAAAACCATTTTCCCAAGTTTAAAGTATTCGGAAGAACATGCAGGTATTTCGATGGACCCTCTAGAAGAATGAAACCCTAACTCGACATAATGACCACGAGAACGCCCTTGAACCTTAGGGTTTACGGCAGTTCCACGGTGCCATTAGTGAGGCTTGGGTTTTCCCTTCTACGGCTGGATCATCGATACTGGGGTATATACCAGATATTTTTAAACTGTACTTGAGTGTTGAGCTCTCGGTGAATTATGGGATTTTGATGGATCGATCGAAAATTTTAATGTAGTCCGGATATAAGGTGAAGGGATCGACTACGTGGAAGACTCTAGATATGAGTATTGTCGTTAGTAGCACAGCCAGCACAGCTACGAAGGGACGAGTTCGAAGCAATCGACATCAGAGGAAAGAGGCGTACATTGACGATAGTGTTTATGATTGTGATTTAGTGATTTGAATTTCATATTTCCGTTGGTTGGATTTTGGTATTTTGAGGATTTTGTTATACGATTGGTATTTCTTATGTGTACCTTCATTACATTCTATTTGTGTTTCATATATCAGTTGTATTGATGTTGTTTAGTACATACCCAGTGCACTTGATTTGGTTTTAATACCTTTTGTGATGTTGATTTGATTTCGTGCATAGGGGTTACACATGATTTTGACATATGTTTCGACCTAGTTTTCATGCATTTTTGTACCGTGACTTCGATTTTGATATTCGATGTATGTTTTCGTGCACCATGTGCACCTGATTAGGATTCTTACGCATACTTGGCGCACTTGATGCGATTTTGTGCACACCAGATGCACTAAATCGGGGTTTTGTGCAGATTAGATACACCTGATAATGAGTCGTGCACGCCCGTTGCACTTGACAGATGTTTTTGGTGCACACCTATTGCACTTAGTTTTGTTGTTGTGTGTATTCATGGTATCTGTATTTAGTTTCGATTTCAGTGCGCACCGGACACACACGATATTTTATTGATGTGATTGGGATTGATTTCAGTTTGAGCAGTGTGTTTTTATAATCATTACTATTTGATTTAGTAACCAGGCGGGACGTGTATGTTAAATAAAAGATATATATATATATATATATAGTCATTTTTTAAAAATAAACGTCCGCTACTTATGCCGTGACACGTGCATCACACGGCGATTTTCAAAAGGGGTTTTTGCATATTTCTTTATCCAGATATTTGGCCGATTTTACTATGATGTGCACTATATATGAGTTATAGTTTTGATATATATTACGTTGGGTTTCGTACTGGGTTTTGATATTTTATCTTCACCATAACTCCGATGATTGCGTTATGCTTGACGGAGTTGATTTTTGTTATGTATTGATGATTTCGGAGCCCTGACGATTTGAGAGTTTTGCTAAATGTTTTAGTATTTGGAGGGAGAGTTTTAATTTAAATTCGGGGACCGAATTTATTAAAGGGGGAAAGATTGTAACATTTTAAAAATAATTAAATAAATTAAATTGTTTAAGTGAATTTTGTGATTTTCGGTAAAGTAAAATGTATTTTTCGTAAAACAAAAGCGTAATTATTTTTCACTATAAATTTAAAAATACCTATTTAAATTATGTAATTACTAGTAAATGGTGTTTATTTAGCCACTTATAAAATTTTAGTTTAATTAAATATTTTTCCTAAATTAATTATTTTAAATATTAACATAAGCTTTATTTTTACACTAAATTAGTGTAAATTAAAATTTTGAATGGTTTTAATTTGTAAAAATGAACCATGGAATATTAGAATTTAGTGTGTATCATGAAAAATTTATTTGCAAATTTTTCCAATTTTCTAGAGTTTTCTTGGTTGTTTTTAGTAAAGAAAGTTAAATAAAGCATGAAAAGACTTTAAGTGATGTTTCTTTTCATGAAACTTCTACACAATTCCTCCTTCATTCATTTTCTCTTCTCTCTTCCAAAAATGGCCGGCCACACCCTCATGGCAGCCCCCCTCATTTCCTACTTTATTTTTGTACAAAAATCCATCAAATTACATCAAAAATTCAACAAAAATTGCACAAAATCCTATTTATTTCCTACCCTTTATTCTTTGCTCTTCTTTACATGGATTTTGGAGATGGATAGCATGCATTTTGGAGGCTCATTTTCATGTTTGGATTTCATATTTTGGAGGTATAAATTTCCTTCTTTTGTTTTATTTCTATTAGATGTTTCATTTAAGCTTAATTAGATTTAATATATTAATTCTATTTACTACTTTTAAAAATTCAAGTTAGGGTTTGTAAAATTAAGTTGTGGTTTTATTAATTCATTAGGGTTATAATAACTAGTTTAACACTTTTACAAATGGAAAATCATGCATAGTTGATATATTGCAAATTGTGGTCCAAATTTCTTAAATTAAACCACTTTTAATAAGATTTCTATTTATGGTATATATACGTGGAATAAAATTCCAATTTATGTTTATAACATTAGATTGTAGTTTTAGTGAGAATATTAGCATGTTAATGGAAAGAAAAACTTAGTTTGATCACTAGTTTCTTTTGATAATTTGAAAATACTAATAAAATGCTATTTTTGTAAACTAGATTTTGGAAATCCCTAAATAAATGAGATTAAAAATATAATTATGGTTTAATCATATCATTATCATCATGAATTGTAGTTTAATACATTAATTAATGCAAAATCATGTTTTGTTGTGGAATTGTGAATTTTTCTTGAAAGATGTTGAAAATTGCTAATGGTTGCAAAATAGAAATTTCAAATTAATGCAAATTTGTGTAAAAAAAATATAGTAAAAGGTTGTATAGTCTAGTTATGCTATTTAATGAGTTTTATGATCATTGGTTTCATTTAAATGTCAAGTTTTGAAGAAAAACGGTAAATTGACATTTTCGGGTTTTACGAAATCGGGCGATTTGATGGATTTCAGTGTTTCGATGAATTAAATCATGTTTTATAATATAAGTAATGAGTTTTAAAACTATGAGTTATTTGTTCATGTTATCTCGATTCATCGGAGTTTGTACGCCGATATCGAACGATATTTGGTTCTTTTGCGTGGACGGGACATAGGTTTTAACCTATGCTTGTTCCTTACGTCGTTTTGACTTTTGTATGTGATTCAGTTTACGATACTATTTATATGTTTGCGTTTAGGTACCCCTCACGTGGACCGCGGGCGATGAAGAGGAGGATGGCGACACCGTCTTCGGCAGACATGGACCAGGTGAGTAGATGCATATCTACAGGGGGAAAGTCGGGTGGATGGCGTTCAGCACCCCCGCAACGTAGAATAGGAATTGTACTTATTGACATTAGAAAACCAGATGTGACCCAATATTCTTAATGAGTAGGACCCTAGTAATGACCCTAGGCTGGACTAGACTGATTTAGGAAGACCATACCAGAGGATAAATACCTTGGAAGAGGTTCATATGTTTCAGGTAGAAACACACACACGCACACACTGAAACTCGACATGGTGTATACGGATATGTGTATATATATATAGGACTAGGTATAGGTATATATATATATACAACACGTATGTGGGATACATTGATGTGATATGATACACGGGAATGAAACAGTATAACTGGGCTTGATTCCGTGATTCTTGACTATACAGTCGTATTAAAGTGTTAGCGGATCATTAGAGAATGAGATAATGAACAGGTATACATAAATTATAATGGGTAGTGATGATATTGAGGTACATGTAACTCTAAAATAGAACCCGAACTGTAACTTATGACTGATCACGATATGATATACATATGACTTGATTACGACATCATATAGGTGTGACCTGATGTCGATATCATATAGATGTGACTTGATGACGATATGATATCAGTATGACTTAATCACAACATGATACATATGACATGGTATTTCTGAGCATAAGTTAATGAGGTATATTTATGATGGCAATGTTATATAATTGATGTATGCGATTACAGCATAGCACCTTGATCATGACATGTGTTGATGATGATATTATACGAATAATGAGACGCGTAGGTGATATTTGACCCGTACCCCGATATTGGGATGCCGTACGATGGATTTTACTGTACGAGGCATAGATGTGATGATTGATCCGCACTCTTGATTTGAGGAAGTCGTACTATGTACGTGACGCTATTGAGGCTGGATCGCCGACTATTAGCAATATGGACTCAGACTTTAGGTGTACTCCTACTTCTTATCGACTAGTTCTTAGGTTTAGTTTTCCTTAGGGGGTTAGATGGACATTAGTTTAGGTTCGAGTCTTATAGTGGTAGTGGTAATTGTATATCAAATGAGTGGATAACACACGTCCGTCTTTACTTTCACATTGTAATCATAATGTTGCATGTTCATACATATGTTGCTATAATCAGTATAAACCTTACCTGTTAGGACACCAGCACCATTACCGATGATGCGCATATTCCACGCACACTTATTCGCTGGCTCACACACATCATCATCGGTAATTGCTATGCCACGTACACTTTAGATCATATTATCTTTTATTGATAGAATCAGCTAGCAACTAGATCGATATATAATATTGTGATTACTCTCAGATATTAGTTTAGATATGGCAGCTATTACTTAGACATTCATGCATTCATATTTTCATGTTATCATGCAGTAGTATGGGGCATATGCCGACACTTATCATATACTTACTCACGATTTTGAGATTTGGATTTATATGAGATTTCTGGATTTTTGGGGAAAACCGTAAGAATATATAAGAACTTCTCCCTCTCTCTCCTTCTCTCTTTTTTAAAATATAAGATGCGGTTTTCTCGTGATGTATGTGTCGTCAACCATGAGATTTCATGTTTTCTGATGGATTTCAAGACCCGATTCGAGGAGTGGATGAACCGTCTCGGGTACATGGTGGGCCCGGTATGGTACCCCGGGGCAAGAAGATCGAGTTGTAGACGATGAGCCTGGCAGGAGAAGGCTACCTACCGGTGATGTCTGGCGCGGCGGATATCCGGAGGATACCGACCGTTGTGAGATTTGATGATATGGGCCGATCCGGACTGACGGAGCCCGAGATATTGAGACTATGAAACATTGTGATTATGAGGTATTGAGACTTGAGATTTACATGTTTTGTGTTGATGCTTGACACGGATTTCATGGATTTCATTGTTGATATTTCAGATTTCTATACACATTTTGCTATGATAACAGCTAAAGATTTCTTATACAGATATATCTGGATTTCTGTATTGATTATTTTACATTCATGGCGCATGCATATCCATTCATATGACATAGTACTATATGAGGCACTGACACGAGCACGGAGTATCTGCATTTACACGTAGTATTACCCTGCTATTACAAGGTTATTGGGATATAGTAGTGTATTATTTTATGACCTAAGATAGCGTCGTGCATTCGATTTCTTTTCGTAGATGTCTTCTACTCACGAGTTGGAAACTCACCCCCGTTGTGCCAAATTTTATTATAGGTTCGATGTATAGGTTTCCCTGGCAGCTTGCTGGCACATCTTTTCTTTCGGGGTGATTTGCACGGTAGGTTGGTTCACTTGTATCTGGACCGCCATTGTATTTGTATTATTTCATTTGTACCTAGAAATCTCCATCAACCATACTTGTATTACTGGATAAGTTTATTGGACAAGTCTTTTATTTCGACCTTAGAGTCGCGCATGTATTATTCTGATCTGGTGGTTTTGTTTTCTTTTGAGTTTTGAGCCTCGCCCTTTGGCGTTGTATATTATTGTGCTTGTTGTGGTTGTTTCCGCCTGTTGGCATTGAGCTAGCTCCCGTTTAGGGATGCGTTTTATTGTTTATGTATATTATACTTGTTGTACCCGTTTAGGGCCAGTTTTTACAGAGGAGACTCTGCCGAAATTTTTGGGAAAATTTGCTGATGCTTTTAAACCTGTTTTTCTTCATGTTTTTTTTTACTTCTTTTTCTTTTTTATGGTTTAGATTTCTAGGCTTCGGCTTACTTAGGTTACGTGGCGCCTCTAGACGCTTCGTAATCTAAGTGCCGGTCACGTTCCGTACTTTCGGGTCATGACATTAACAGATCCATAATCCTCAAGTTAACATGCACATGTGTGTGCAAGCCAAAGAAAATAATAATAAAATATTAATTAAATTTTATAAAATATGTGAAAACTATTTTGGTTAACTTTTTACTAAAAATCCGCATTATCGCTTAATTAACACTAATCGCATTCTAAGGTGTTACAATCTTTCCCCCTTAAAGAAATTCGGTTCTCGAATTTAAAAATCTTACCATGCGTTCCTTCAAAGAGATGAGGGAATTTTTTCCACATATCGCTTTCGGCTTCCCAAGTGACCTCTTCACTATTCATGCCACGCCAAAGAACCTTCACAGATGGCAAGACCATTGACCGAAGTTTCTTCACCTGCCGATCCAATATAACCACCGGCTGCTCGGTGAACGAATGATCGTGCTCTAGCTGAACGGTCTGGTGCTAAATCATGTGAGAAGGGTCATGAAGGTACTTGCGAAGCATCGATACATGGAATACGGGGTGAACATCCGGAAAACTGGGCGGAAGTGCCAAACGATAGGCAACGGTACCAACTCGCTCAAGGATCTCAAAAGGACCCACAAATCTGGGACTAAGCTTCCCTTTGTTCCCAAATCTCATCACGCCCTTCATCGGAGAAATCCGTATGAATACATGATCCCCTACTGCAAACTCGAGACTGCGACAACGACGATCAGCATAAGACTTCTGTCTGCACTGGGCTGCTCTCATCCTATCCTGAATCAACTAAATTTTCTCCGTAGTCTCTTGAACTAGCCGGGGCCCCAAAATCCTGCTCCTACTGAGTTCGGTCCAACAGACTGGCGATCGACACTTTCTACCATACAAAGCCTCAAAAGTTGACATCTGAATTGTCTCATGATAACTGTTATTGTAGGAGGACTCAATCAACAGCATGTGACGATCCCAACCGCCACCAAAATCAAACACGCACGCACGAAGCATATCTTCCAGAGTCTATATAGTCCGCTCTGACTGACCATCGGTCTGCGGATGGAAAACGGTGCTAAAACTCAATCGGGTACCCAAAGCTTCCTGAAGCTTCTGCCAAAGATGGCTAGTGAACTGGGTGCCCCTGTCGGATACGATGCATGTGGGAACGCCGTGGAATTGCACAATCTCATCAATGTACCACTGAGCATACTGAGCATAATCGAAAGTGGTTTTCACTGGAAGGAAGTGAGCCGCTTTCGTCAACCAGTCAATAATCACCCAAATGGAGTCATACCCTCGACTGGACCAGGGTAGACCTACAATGAAATCCATGGAGATCTGCTCCTATTTCCACTCCGAAACGCGTAAAGGCTGCAACCCACCTGCTGGTCTCTGATGCCCAGCCTTGACTTGCTGATAAGTCAGGCACTTCGAAACGAAGTCCGAAATAACACCCTTCATCCCTGCCCACTGTTCACACCATAATATTGCATTTTGTATTCCCCATCCTTATGCATTTAAGAATAAAAACAGGTGCTTTTGACCCATGTCTGCTACATGTTACAGGTTACAGTTTCTTGGAGCAAAAACAGTGAAAAACACAAAAGACGACACAAAAGAAGGATTTTTGACCAACAAGTAGGAAGACTTTAGTAAAGCCTAGAAGAAGAACAGATCACCATCAACAAGGCAATGTAAGGTCCAAGAATGCAAAGCAGACGGTTAAAAATCCATTGCAAAGTGTTCACTGAAGATCTGGAATCATTGTAGAAGCCCAAATGGAAAAATAACTAAAGAAAAGAAAAGCCCAGAAGAACCTAAAGAAGCCCAGAAAACACCATCAAATGATCACACTAAAGGGCCGCGGAACTGCGGCCCAAGCACGCCATTGCCGCGGTTCCACGGCCGTATGAAGCCCTCTCTCAAAGAAAATTTTACCATAATGTGTTGGTGGCTTTGGAAAGATTTCCTGGGGGTATATTTGTAATTGTAGACATGCGGAGCAATTGTAAACCTAGAGTTTCTATGTCCTATAAATAGAACCCAAAGCCTTGTATTTTCTTATGCCTCTATTCATGAATAAAATTCTGTTTTCTTGAAGTTAGAGCGCATCAATCGTAAGTAGGTTATTTTTCTTGCCCTAGTTATAGTTTTTCATATCTGCCCTAGGTAAATTACTTTCTTGCCTTAGTTTTAATTTAGTTTAAAATTTTATTAACTTGCAATAGATGTTTCTTCTTCTTAATAAAATCATGTCTTTCTTCATCCCCTCAATGGGCGAGTAGTTTCCTCACTTGTTAGGATTAGGAATAGGGAAGTATTTGAGAGATGAAGATCTCTCATCTATTTTCGTTGCCAATCTTTTATGAACATTAGAACTCCATGCATACCTTCTTATTTCGCTCACTACGGCACTCTACCCTCGAGGTAATGGTGATTCCGTAGTCTAAAGGCCCGGATTTTAAGGTTTTCCATGGTGGTTAGGGTAAAGATTAAGAAAGGAAGGACAAGGATCTAGAGGGAGAATCAATCTTCCCAATCATCCTAATCCCCTTTGTTAAGATTTACCATAACACTAATATGATATATTTAATTAAGAGCAATGGAAAGAGATGTAGATCTTTGTTTACCAAATTTTCCCTAAACCTAATCCTAGCAAGTTTCTAATCCTAGTATCATGCAACTTCAATTTTTAGGTTTAATTATAAGACCAAACATCATTTGGAATTAACTCGTAAGAACTTAAAGGAGATTTACAACATCCCTGTGGACCGACCCGTACTCACCGGCTAGCTATCAAGCGACGCCGTTCTTGATTGCGGTAAATATTTTTGATCGATGAAACATCTATAAATCAAATAGCGCCGTTGCCGGGGATGGCGTAAAATTTCCTTTTTGTAATTTCGGGTTAATATAAAATATAAAAAAAACCATAAAAATCTGAAAAAAAATCAAAAAATATAAAAATTCTATCCTCTTTTATTGTTTGAAGGGTTTTCTTTGTGAATCTTTGCAGGTTTGACGGATCTGAAACAACACAGAAGGCAAATCAGAAAAAGATACATCGAAACAGAAGGTGATTGAAAGTACAGAGCAGCTGAAGAAATCTAGAGGCCTGATTCCTCAAGACGACCGCGATTCCGTGGCTATTACCCTGTCAAAACCGCGGTTCCGCGGCCCTTTAACCTCTTCTCTGCTCGAAATTTGCATGGTTTGATTTCTTTCCTTCTCCTCTGCAAATCCCCATATATCATTTGCCAAATCTTCTGCAGGATTCTTTGCGCTAAAAATCTTCTTCCCCCTTCCAATAATTGATTTTCTGCAGGATTCTTTGCGCCGCGCTAAATAGCAAATTGATTGCAAGTGATTTACTGCTATGCATACTTTAATCTGACTTTAAGGGGCTATTGACCAATTCAGATTGGGTGGGGATTTCATCACCCTTCCCAGGACCCCAGAAATCACTAAAAAGCATTTGCAATGACCACTCTTAATTAAAAAATATTAGACTCGGCCCTAAGGACATCGCGCTCAATAGGACAGAGGACTAGTATAGGTATCGGCCGTTTATCCTAACCTGACTTTGCGGTGCCTAGGCAAGTATGTCAAGGCTAGTGGTTTTTAATTAGGCCCACAGCGTGGTTCCTTCCCACTTACCTGGCACTTACCTGGCCGCAATTGGCGGTGAAGAGGCGGTTTGAGGTCCCATCTCTAGCCCTTTGGAACAGTTAGGAGCTGTCTAGCTGACCTAGGTGACCCTAGATCTAGGCCTGATTGTGCATGTATGGTTAATTGCATTTGTCTCACAAGTCTCTTTTCAAAAATCTTTTTGCAAAAGCTCACTTAAAAAGAAAAAGGAAAAATCTTTTCAAAACTTGCAACTTGTCGCTAAAAGAATCTTTGCACTCACTTACACCACTTCTTCTCACCGACGTTTTCTTACCTCCACATTCTGTCTTTCATCTTTCGACTACACTAACCCTTTTAGTGTATGTCCGGTTGGACTAGGGACCCTAGCACCCGATTAGTCCGTGTTTCGTTGGTACCGACCGACGAACCTTTCGACTCCGAAGTCGAAATCATGTCCACCACTTCATTTTCACCATCACATTCTTCTTTCGAAGGTATGTCAAGATACGATCCTAACAACACCTTATCGACGGGAATGATTCCACCTCCGTTAGGTGCGAATAACCCGAATCACCAGCCTGTTGAAGCGCCTGCACGAGTCGCGCTCCAGGATCTCTTCTACCCCGTCCGCACCGCCCTTCCTACTTGTCTTTCCCTCCCATCGGCAAATAGGGACAATTTTGAGATCAAAACCCACTTCATCAATATGCTGCCTAAGTTTCATGGTTTGGAATCCGAAGATACATATATCTTTACCAATAAATTCCAAAACGTTTGCGCTATAATGAAAACGACCCAATTAAGTGATGACGCTATAAGGCTAAGGGTCATTCCTTTCACCTTATGTGACCTAGCCGAGAAGTGGCTATACAGCACCGCATCATATTCAATTAGAAATTGGGACGAATTTGTGAAAGCTTTTCTTAAAAAGTTCTATCCTCATCACAAAACTGCTAGAATCCGTAATGAGACAATACAATTTTCACAGCTTCTTTCCGAACCATTTTGGAAATGTTTTGAAAGATTCAAAGACCTACTCGTTCAATGCCTTCACCATGGGATCGAAAGTTGGCAACTTTGCCAAACATTATACGAGGGATTGAACCCGGCAATGAAGCAGTTGCTAGAAACCATTTGTCAAGGTCACTTTCTATCCAAGTCTAGTGAGGAAGCGTGGCAGTTTCTTGAAAATCTTAGTGAATAAACAATTCAGTAGGAGAGCACCAAGACCACATCATCATCTTCTTCTATTGGTCAACCTAGGGCAGGCATACAGCAAGTAGAAATGTCAATTGCTATGAAGGCCGAGATGGCCGCTCTTACGAAAAAGGTAGAAGCGCTTGAGACCAAAATCTCAGCACCTTCTCCTGCCCCTGTTGTGCCTCCACGAACTGTTTGTGCTTGTTGTTCGGATCCATCACATCTCACAGAAGAATGTCCTTACACTGCATCTACTCAAGGACAGGATCAAGTCAATGCTGCCTTTCAGCAACGACAAAGAAACGATCCATATTCTTCAACATACAATCCGGGATGGAAGAGCCACCCAAATTTCGCTTGGAACCAAAATCAACAATTCCAAGAAAATAACAATTTTCAAAGGCCTCCTCCACAACAACAAGCACCTCCACAAACTCAATTTCAACAACCTTTCCAACAGCAACCTTACCCTAATCAAGTGAACAATTTTGTGTCTAACACTTCTTACCCACCAAACAATTTGTTCAACCTAATAATGACAAGGTTAGCTAGCTCGAAAGAAGTCTAGAGGCTTTCCTAAAGCAATCTACACAATCTACAGCAAGATTAGAGACTTCTATTCAATCTTTGGTGCAAAACAGTGCCTCACACGATCAAAGAATCAAATCTATTGAGGCACAAATTGCACAACTCAATGCTGCGTTGAAAGAGCGAGAGAAAAGAAAGCTTCCGTCTCAACCGCTTCCAAACCCCGGTCACGCACATCTTGCATATGAACAGCAGAATCATAACGTAAATGCTGTGACCACGTTGAGATCCGGAAAAGTGTTGCAAAACAATATGGGTATTAACCATGACACCCCTGCCGGTGGTCCTTCTTCATCTTCTTCACCTTCTTCTTCTTCTTCTTCTTCTTCTTCTTCGTCATTAGAACCTATTCTCCACCCTTCACATGGCTCTACTGTAGGGTTCCTAGGCACGCTAATGAGGTCTCACAAGGCATCAACCATGCCAATTTCAAATTTTACAAGTGCCGAGAAACCCTAATACGGATCGTTAACTAGATGTCTAGGCGAAAAGTGAAACTAGTTAACAACTTAACTAGAAGAACGGAAATACAACCTTTGTAGATCCGGTTCTTCACCTCCATAGCTCCACGATGATGTCCCTCCGATGTCCAAATCGGATCCCGGACTCTGGCATCGGCTTCATCGGAAAAATGGGCGGGCTTGGTCGTCGGCTTCGATGCCGAAGATGATCTACGTCGAGGCATCACAAGATCAAGCTCCCACTTCACCAAGTCTTGAAACTTGTGAAGAAAACACCCTATACTACTTGGCAAGAGGTAGAGGATGAAGAAATAGGAAGTGGGTTCACTTTAGAATTGGATTTCTCACACTTTTGCTCAAATCACCATTGTTGAAGCAAGCTTTTCTTCTTATGAAGAAGAAGAAGAAGAAGATGATAATAAATATGATAAGTGTTAAAAATAAAAAGGAAAATGAATACTTATCATATTCAAACCATGGTCAAGTGTAGAGACTAAACTAAGGTTAGGTGAATGGTTAGGTTAGGCATGAAAACAAAAATGGAAGACTTTTTCAAAGCTTCATGAAGCTTCAAAAATCAACCATTTCTTTACTTGCCTAAAAAGGAAATAAACTAAATAAATGGTTAAGAAAAGATAACAAAACCCTAACCATTCACTTAAACATGGTTTAAAGTCTTACACAAACCCAAGTTGCATGTATCATCAAACATGATACAAACTAGTGCACTAAAGTATATCATATATACAATATGCACATCAAGTGAGAAAATCCATTTAAAGTGAACCAATACTAGTTAATGCAAAGTAATATATCAAATATATAATTATACATTAAATCATTAAATCAACACTTGATTTAACGATCCGGTCATATCGCATATAACCGACGAGTATCTTATGTATCGGCTTATCGAATCAATCCTTGATTCGATATCTAGGTTATATCGAATATAACCAATCGATACATCCATCGCGAGAATGGAATATGGTATCACATACACGCATTATTCTCGGTCCTGCACATATCTCATATGCACTCTTATTTCGTTTCGCTTGAGCCAGGAAACCTCTGTATAGGACTCTAAAGACTCGTCAATACGCCGGTAGCAGATGATGATCATATCAAGCACCCACAAGCCACAAGCGGTCTGCTAAACGTAACGGCCATCCGGGTATTGAGCGATCAGAAGATCGACGAACTAGCCCGCTCACACTCCTGTGAATCCAACCAGTAACACTTACCGTACAGTCCGGTCTCGTCGTCTGATATGTCGCATATCTCGCCTAGGGGTGGTAAACGTCAGACCCCAATAGCTCGATAAGTCGTGTCGATATGAGGTCTATAACAATTCGAGAAACTACTGGTAACACTTACCAGTAAATCTCAGCAACCCTAGCCAGGGATTTCCGGTTATAGCCAATCGAACACAGCGCAACATCAACTCCCTATACCGGGAGAGACGAATCCCCTCTATCGCTCATTGCCTCCATGTGATTCGGGACTATACCCAAAAGCCACCGTTTTGCACGCCCTCTTGGACGTGGTAAGGTGGAAATCAAAGCCCAGTAGGAACCACACAAGACTCTATGACGATCTCGGGTCAACAGACTACTCTGTACCAGTGTCACCAGAGAACTGCCATCTGACGTAAGGTATAATACCATCTGGGAGTTCTCGGCGAGTCCGTCCAGTGTACCCAGTCTCCACTGAGCACCCGTATATCATCTCTGATGTCAAACACCAATGGATATGGGATCATCCATCGCCCATCTGTATGGGTCGAGACGGTATACGCTAGTCTACACTGGTATATCGATGCCCCGTCTCGATACACCCACGACTAGGGACCTTGAAGGATGTACTTATGGACTACCATGTCCCCACTAGTATGATCTGCATCATAGTCCAGGTAGTCAAGTACACATCCTAAGGGCTTTACCAACATGTAACAGAGAGACAATCAGTATACATGTTAAGGTAAAGAGCAACCAGATAGCATACTATCATGTCGAGCAAGAAAGTCCTCCCTATATATGTCCAAGCATCCACTACAATATGCATCCTATGTATAGTAATGGCCTCTAGGGCATACATATAACTAACAATCTCCCACTTGCACTAGGGCCATCTGATAGCAGTGGTTGTAGTATCTCATACTCAACCATCCCATAAAAGTCTCTCTCTGGGAAATGGCCTTTGTGAGTGGATCCGCCGTGTAGTCCTCTGAGTCTGCTTTCCTTACCTCGATCACCCTGGAGATCAACCATCTCCATGATCAGGTGACACTGCCTTAGAATATGTCTGGATCACTGATGGGATCGGCGTTCCTTGGCATAAGCCACAACTCTATTGTCACACAATGGGAGGAACTTAGTTCATCTCATGAACTAGTATATACCCAGACAGCCTCTTTGGTAGCATCTTAAGTAGCGATGTATCCAGCCTTAATTGTCTAGTATGCCACGGTATCTAGCTTGGAACTCTTCCAACATACCGTCCCTTTACTGAGGGTAAAGACAATGCCTGCGACTGACATTCAGTCGTCTTTATCACCCTGGAACCCTTCCAGTGATTCTCCCCAGGATCGATTGGTACCATCTCACTACAACTAGTGAGAATCCTAACATCCAATTAGATCTATCTCATAGATCCAAAACCCAGGATTTAGGAGGTATAACTTTGATCCTATATGGAGAATCATTGTGATAAGTGGAGAATGACCGAGCGTAGCATAGGAAACTCCTTCCCTTATCAAGAGTATGTCATCCACGTACTCTACGAGGATCGTCACTATACTCTCTACTACCTTTTTGTTTATACAAGGTTCATCTACCATTTTGATGATGTCAAACTCTTTGACTAACACATCAAAATAGATGTTCCAACTCCGCGATACCTGCTTTATCCTATAAAGCATCTTGCACACGTTTCCGCTGCTCCCACTGTTTACGAAGCCCTTTGGCTGTGTACTTATAGACGCTCTCTTCTAAAATATCATTTAGAAAAGCTGTCATGATACCAAACCGCCAGATATCGTAGTCATGGTACGTAGCCGTGGCAAGTAGGATCTGGATGGACTTAAGCATAGCCACTGGAAAAGGTTTCATCATTATCCACGCCTGGTTGATGACGAAAGCCTTTTAACAAGTCTAGCTTTGAAAGTCTCAACTTTTCCATCTACACCAAGTAATCTTCTCAAGATATACTTGCTCCTGATGGGAATTTAACCCTTCAGATATAGCAACTAAAGTCCATACTTTGTTGGTGTAAATGGATTCCATCTCAGATCGCTAAGCATCCAGCCATTCTTACAGAGTCCCACTCCTGATGGCCAGCTGGAAACTAGTTGGGTCATCATCTCATGATGCAATCCTCGCTCCCACTGTCATAGAGAAACAGAAGTATCTCTCAGGTGGGTGAGAAACCCTACTAGATCGGCGGAGAGGCTGAGGTTCGTTGGTAACTATTGAATCCTTTGGTTTTATCAAATCATCTGCTGTAGTTTTGTATAGCTGGAACCTTTCCAGTTCTACATAACAGATCTTACCTCGAGCTTGTCCGGATTATGCTTTTAGACATAGCCCGGACAACCCCAAATCTTAACCAACTTAAGACATGGGCTCTTCCCTTTCCATATCACATATGAAGCGGTAGGCAACTGATTTGATTGGAACCCAATTCAATTGGTATGCAGCTTCTCAAGTGCATAACTCCCAAAAAGGAAATAGGTAACTCAGTAGTACTCATCATAGAGCACACCTTATCATATAGGGTGTGATTGCTCCGCCCCGATATACCATCGTGCTATGGTGTATACGGAGGAGTAATCCTGAGAGAGAATCTCATTCCTTTAGAATAGTCCAGGAATTCCGTGCTCAAGTATTCTCCTTCTTGATCTCATCATAGGACATAATACTTATACCCGTTTTGGTTCTCAACTTCCAACTTATATTCTGTGAATATCTCAACAGGTTCGGACTTGTGTTTTAACAGGAACATAGGTCTGAATCTCTAGAGATTATCAGAGAATGTAATGAAGTACAAAGAACCGGTCTTGGCATGTGTAGACAGGGGACCTACATGCATCAACATGTATCATCCCAAGAGTTCACTAAATCTTTCTTTGTTTCCAGTAAACAGGGCTATGGTCATCGTATCTTTGTGACATGACTGGCAAGTTTCATAAGATGTAAATTCAAACAGATTTAAATATGCATCTAAATGTAACTTCAGCTAGTCTAGTCGCATTGATATGACCTAGTCTACAATACCTCAAGACGGATTCGTTCAGTTCTGAACTCTTCCTCTTATGTGTGTTGTGTATACTAAGAACTGTAGTTTGATTTAGAACATCAATGCTTTTAGATAACGTGCCTGAACCGATCAACTTTTGATATAGGAAATGTTCAAAACATTATCCAACAATACAAAATTATATCATTTCTTTACTAATAAAGAGACTGATATGATTTTGTATATCAGGTTCGGTATCTAATAACATTCATTCAGAATCAATGTATTTGGAATACAGGGTGACAGTGACCAACAGACTTGGTTGCAACACTTGCCCCATTTTCTGCCTCATGAAACTTATCACCCGTTCTCAGTTCTCTACCTTTCTGTAGCCCTATGTAACTGATAACATATCTGGGATCCTGATCCGGTATCACATACCCAGGACATAAAGGATACTGAGAAACAGTTCTGTATAATGAACACACCCGAAGATGATGCATCAGCATGCACTCTCATCGTTTGGGTGGCACGGGAATTCCGGTAATCCCCTATTTCCTGCTCTGTCTTATAACAATTATAAGTTGGTGCGGGACCAACGTTCCCCAGCACAGTATAACAAGTGGGTTCGGTCAATACATCCGTATTATTATCTTGATTAAGGCGTGATATGGTCGCTATCTGGAGAGAGAGAGAACAAAACACTCAGCGTGTGCTCTTACAAGAATAGATTGGTTATTATTTTATCTAATCAGGACGGCTTCCACTGTTTTTATCAAATCTTCCTTCAAACCCTAAAAGGAAAGACTAGCCGGGATTAATTACATACGACAAGTTCGCCAATCTTTCAGCTAGGCCAGTGTCGGTACTTTGAGGGAGTTCCCCCGTGCTTTTGCACGAACCTAATTAATGTAAACCTCGTTTTCCCAAAGACGTAACCCCGTTGACACCTTTCTAGACACCTACTTGATTGGCTAATTGTAATGTGTAAAACTCTCCCAGGAGTAACTCTTACTCGCAGCGGGTATCGGGATCCAACTATCTCATAGAAGGTATGCAATTTCATTGCAAATTTCAACACTTGAAATTCCCGAAAATATTTCGCCCCTAGCGTCCTATGACCTTGACGGAGGCCAAACAACCCATAGTCCGCTAGTCAAGTTCAACCCATCATTTCCTGATTGAATTAAACCCACCCGCACGACCCTTGACGGAGGCCAAACAACGCCTTACGAATACCCTAATCCAATCGCATCATATGCTAGCAGATAAGCACTAGTTAGCTACCGTACACTACGCCTTGACGGAGGCCAAACAACCGCAGCACGAATACTAACTAATACTTATCTGAAATGACGGAGGGCTACGACAGGTTTTTCTGAAAACCTATTGCGTAATGAACTTGATATCGTTGTAGAATCAAATGATTTTAAAATGGAGTGTTTTTGAGGCTTTTCTAGTTTTGCTAAAGGAGTCACTCCAGGTGAAGGGATCGTCGGTCCTTTCCTCGTCGAATGAGGTGCGGGAAATATCATATATATCACTGTGCAAAGCAAAAAATCTTAAAAGCAATCAAAAGACAAACCGAGTGTGTAGCATCTGCCAGTTATTGCTAAAGGAGTCACTCCCGATGAAGGGATCTCGGTCCTTTCCTCATCGAATAAGGTGCAGGATATATCACATATACCTCTGTGCAAAGCAAGAACTGTAGCTACCTTTTTATTTTGAAATTCGATTCTACAACATCTTTAGGTTTCTTTTATTTCATTAATCACATTAATGAAGTCCTATCATTTAAGTTACCTAAACATCACAGATAAATACGACGTACACTTATGCCATCCGCATTCGCCTCGATGTCCCCTCGTGCACCGTTAGGTTAGGTAACTAACGACAGAGCGGGGCAGGGCTAGCGCGGGTGTAAAACATAAGTAAAGTCTATATAATATATCATATATACTATATACTGTATCTATCACAGAACATCACATGATCACATCACAGATATCGCAGCAGAAGAATCATATGAAACATTGGATATACTAGGATGTCCGTGTTTTCAATACGAGCCAGTATAAAACACGGATTCCACGGTCGTGATGAATAGCCAAACCCACACCCCTAGACCCCTACGAGAGCGGCAAGCAACCCTACCAATTCTAGAGTTAGGAGACCCGGACTCGACTCCTCGAGTTGGTCTCCAACTGGACTCCAGAACCCGGTTACTTGTGCTCCCCTCCTTGGGTCTATCCTAGTGCGGAAAAGTAAATAATATACAGAAGGTGACAACATCCGCTACCTGGAAGTGCCCCAATAAAAGAATATTACATACAAGTTTTTACATGAATGAAAATGAAAAACACTCATCTCACATAAAAACCCCCAGCTATTCAAACACGACGATCCAATATAACATATCCAGCAACACATAACATCACATGTCATCAACGTAAGTAAACATGCGTATCCCAATTGTCGTTGGCATATAGCAACGAAACCGGCGATATCACATATTACACTTACGGTCACAGAAAAGAAAGTGTAAAACTACAACAGTTGGAATCCGCAATCTGTTTAGACATCGCATGCCTAATCAAATGAATTCCTTAGACATCGCATGCCTAACAATTATACATCCCGCATTTTAGTCTCATTATCGAAAACACTTTTCAATATCAAGTCGGGCAATTCAGCAAGATTCCCGACATCCTGATCGAATGCTCGTCGCAAACTTTAGTAGACGGCCGCACCCCCGATACCGTCGACGAAGTGCACCAAGGCGGAACACCGCTGCCGCGAGCATCCGAACGGACGCTTTCGGCGACGGGGTTCTCCTACAGTCACTTGGTCGGGGCTATGGAGTGAGGCTGTCTATTAAGTTTACCCAGCGAGTATCCGCGTACGCTACGTGATTGCGACGGACTTTTGATCGCATCAAAATTCCGTGGCAACCGATCAAGTGAGACTATACTGCTATGTTTATAACATTCATTCAGTTATCTCATAACTACTTGTGAATTCCAATTATTGTATCCCATTCCGGGTAAATAGAAAATGTTAAACTTTCCGATCGAACAATCGAACACCCAAGTTTTCCCAATACAGATCAACACATGAAATAAGTTTTAAAAACATTCAGTTCATGCCTCAGTACCAACGGTCCAGCCGTAGAAGGGTCAAGCAAACGCCTCACATGTGGCACGCCGTACTGCCCCAAACCCGAAGGTTCAAAGGGCAGTTCAAGACGGTCACATAATCGAGTTAAGGTTTGTTGTCTTCTAGAGGGTCCATTGCGTTACTTGCACTACTTAGAACGTCTTTAAACCACGGAAAGATCCAACACTTGGAAATTTTCCGACAGGGGAAAAAGTGGGTATTTATATCCGGTCGAACTTTTTAACATATTCAATAATTACCCGGAAAAACACATAGACAAAGTTTGATAATCCGATCGAATCTACAAACTCCCAATACAACCCAGAAAACTCAACTCTTGAGTTCAAATTAAAAATTCCCAGAAAACTCAGCACCTGAAGTTATAAATTACTGTGCAAAAACTATTGGCAGATCTTACTATGTGGCCGTGGAACCGCCGCAGAAGCCATGCTTCCGCCGCGGTTCCGCCGCCGTTTAGCCTTATCACATGACAATTTTTGCATCGTAATTCATAGAATTTCCTGCTGAATTTTTTAAGCATTTTTAATATGGAAAAATCCCACTTTTTGAAAAAAGTCCAGAAAGCATTTTCAGGTTAGGGTTTTGGGTCGATCGGACTTCAAACTCCGTCTACGCATCGTCTAAGGCTCTAGCTAGGCTCTGATACCACTGTAGGGTTCCTAGGCATGCTAATGAGGTCTCACAAGGCATCAACCATGCCAATTTCAAATTTTACAAGTGCCAAGAAACCCTAATACAGATCGTTAACTAGATGTCTAGGCGAAAAGTGAAACTAGTTAACAACTTAACTAGAAGAATGGAAATACAACCTTTGTAGATCCGGTTCTCCACCTCCATAGCTCCGCGATGATGTCCCTCCGCTGTCCAAATCGGATCCCGGACTCTGGCATCGGCTTCATCGGAAAAATGGGCGGGCTTGGTCGTCGGCTTCGATGCCGAAGATGATCTACGTCGAGGCATCACAAGATCAAGCTCCCACTTCACCAAGTCTTGAAACTTGTGAAGAAAACACCCTATACTACTTGGCAAGAGGTAGAGGATGAAGAAATAGAAAGTGGGTTCACTTTAGAATTGGATTTCTCACACTTTTGCTCAAATCACCATTGTTGAAGCAAGCTTTTCTTCTTGTGAAGAAGAAGAAGAAGAAGAAGAAGATGATAATAAATATGATAAGTGTTAAAAATAAAAAGGAAAATGAATACTTATCATATTCAAACCATGGTCAAGTGTAGAGACTAAACTAAGGTTAGGTGAATGGTTAGGTTAGGCATGAAAACAAAAATGGAAGACTTTTTCAAAGCTTCATGAAGCTTCAAAAATCAACCATTTCTTTACTTGCCTAAAAAGGAAATAAACTAAATAAATGGTTAAGAAAAGATAACAAAACCCTAACCATTCACTTAAACATGGTTTAAAGTCTTACACAAACCCAAGTTGCATGTATCATCAAACATGATACAAACTAGTGCACTAAAGTATATCATATATACAATATGCACATCAAGTGAGAAAATCCATTTAAAGTGAACCAATACTAGTTAATGCAAAGTAATATATCAAATATATAATTATACATTAAATCATTAAATCAACACTTGATTTAACGATCCGGTCATATCGCATATAACCGACTAGTATCCTATGTATCGGCTTATCGAATCAATCCTTGATTCGATATCTTGGTTATATCGAATATAACCAATCGATACATCCATCGCGAGAATGGAATACGGTATCACATACACGCATTATTCTCGGTCCTGCACATATCTCATATGCACTCCTATTTCGTTTCGCTTGAGCCAGGAAACCTCTGTGTAGGACTCTAAAGACTCGTCAATACGCCGGTAGCAGATGATGATCATATCAAGCACACACAAGCCGCAAGCGGTCTGCTAAACGTAACGGCCATCCGGGTATTGAGCGATCAGAAGATTGACGAGCTAGCCCACTCACACTCCTGTGAATCCAACCAGTAACACTTATCGTACAGTCCGGTCTCGTCGTCTGATATGTCGCATATCTCGCCTAGGGGTGGTAAACGTCAGACCCCAATAGCTTGATAAGTCGTGTCGATATGAGATCTATAATAATTCGAGAAACTACTGGTAACACTTACCAGTAAATCTCAGCAACCCTGGCCAGGGATTTCCGGTTATAGCCAATCGAACACAGCGCAACATCAACTCCCTATACTGGGAGAGACGAATCCCCTCCTATCGCTCATTGCCTCCATGTGATTCGGGACTGTACCCAAAAGCCACCGTTTTGCACGCCCTCTTGGACGTGTAAGGTGGAAATCAAAGCACAGTGGGAACCACACAAGACTCTATGACGATCTCGGGTCAACAGACTACTCTGTACCAGTGTCACCAGAGAACTGCCATCTGACGTAAGTTATAATACCATCTGGGAGTTCTCGGCGAGTCCGTCCAGTGTACCCAGTCTCCACTGAGCACCCGTATATCATCTCTGATGTCAAACACCAATGGATATGGGATCATCCATCGCCCATCTGTATGGGTCGAGAAGGTATACGCTAGTCTACACTGGTATATCGATGCCCCGTCTCGATACACCCACGACTAGGGACCTTGAAGGATGTACTTATGGACTACCATGTCCCCACTAGTATGATCTGCATCATAGTCCAGGTAGTCAAGTACACATCCTAAGGGCTTTACCAACATGTAACAGAGAGACAATCAGTATACACGTTAAGGTAAAGAGCAACCAGATAGCATACTATCATGTCGAGCAAGAAAGTCCTCCCTATATATGTCGAAGCATCCACTACAATATGCATCCTATGTATAGTAATGGCCTCTAGGGCATACATATAACTAACATCTACTTCTTCTAGCTCGAACGGACCCTCTTCTCACAACACGAACACATCTATACGGGGTTCCGTTCCAACTCAACAATCTGATCCGCAAAAATTGGACTCAACGACTTTTCAAAATGTTCCTTTTCCAAATCGGTTAAGATCCAATAAACCAACTACACAGATGGAGAAGATTGTAGAGTTGTTCAAACAGGTTAGCATAAATATCCCTCTTTTGGACGCAATCCAACAAGTTCCTTCATATGCAAAAATCTTAAAGGACTTATGCACCAAAAAGAGGAAGTTACAAGTACCAAAGAAAGTTTTCGTGGCTAGTGCTGTTAGTGATGCTCTTGTCAATTCTTTACCCCCAAAGTACAAGGACCCCGATTGTCCTACTATTTCGATCACAATTGGGGACAAGAACATCAATACAGCACTATTAGATCTTGGTGCTAGTGTCAATTTGCTACCTTATTCGGTGTACGAACAATTAGGCGTTGGAGAGCTTAAGCCCACTCATTGCACTCTCCAAATGGCCGACCGATCAATCACCCATCCTAGGGGAGAGTTGGAGGGTGTGTTAATTAGAGTAGGGGATTTCATTTTCACCGTTGACTTTATTGTTATGGATACACAACCTGTCGCTAACCCCCGAAGTCAAATTCCGGTGATACTTGGTCGACCATTCCTCGCGACTTCTAACGCGGTAATCAACTGTCGTAACGGTTCAATGAATCTATCTTTTGGCATTATGACAGTTGAGCTCAACATTTTCAAGTTAGAAAGTCAGCCTTGCGAGCCTAATTCTAGCGTACTTGATGTTTGCTCGATCAATGAGATCGCGGAGGAGGACTGTGAGTTCGAAAATTTTATGTTTGATCACAGCAATGTTGACGCCACTAGTGCGTTCCTCCTAGAATCCGACACAGATTTCACGACGGAAAAAGATTATGAGTGTTTCACCTTTATAGACAATCTTGAAGACTCTCGACCCGAGTTTGAGTCTTTTGCTTTTTCGGATGAGTTAGTTGAACCATCCGACTCGGTAGCGTACACTCGATTTGAACCTTTGATGGAATCCTTCGAGTTTGAAACATTACTCCATTGTTACCATCTATTGTTTCACCACCTAAACTCGAACTAAAGCTTTTGCCGTCGCACCTAAAATATGCTTATCTAGGTGAGAATGAGACCTTACCCGTTATCATATCCGCCTCTTTAGCTCTCGAGCAAGAGAAGGCTCTTTTAATGGTCTTACACAATAATCGGCAAGCTTTCGGCTGGTCTATAGTGGACATCAAGGGGATTAGTCCCCTCATAGTCGAACATCATATACACTTGATGGATGATGCCAAGCCGATACGGGATCCACAAAGACGCCTCAAACCCCATTGTGAAAGAGGCGGTCAAAAAGGAGATTGTTAAGTGTCTCGATAGCGGTATCATTTACCCTATCTCGGATAGCCAATGGGTTAGCCCCATTCATGTCGTGCCAAAGAAATCGGGCATCACGGTCATTACCAATGAGGCAAATGAATTAATTCCTACTCGCACCCAAACTGGGTGGCGAGTTTGCATCGACTACCGAAAACTCAATGCCGCGACAAGGAAGGACCACTTTCCTTTACCTTTCATTGACCAATTGCTAGAACGATTGGCGGGGCATGAGTTCTACTACTTTTTAGATGGCTATTCCGGTTATAACCAAGTCCTCATAGCCAAAGAGGATCAAGACAAGACCACATTTACTTGTCCCTTTGGCACTTTTGCTTATCGTCGCATGCCCTTTGGGTTATGCAATGCACCCGCTACATTTCAGCGGTGTATGATGGGGATCTTTTCTGACATGGTGGAGAAGTTTTTGGAAATCTTTATGGACGATTTCTCCATTTTCGGTGACTCCTTCGACGAGTGTTTACGACATCTTGACGCAGTTCTTACCCGCTGTAGGGAGAAGAACCTAACTTTGAATTGGGAGAAATGCCATTTTATGGTACGAGAAGGCATTGTCTTAGGACATGTCATCTCGCAAAACGGCATAGAGGTTGATAGAGCTAAAATTGAAGTCATTTCTAATCTTCCTCCTACTAAATGCGTCAAAGATATCCGAGCTTTCCATGGCCATGCCGGTTTTTATAGACGGTTCATCAAGGATTTTAGCAAGATTGCTAGACCTTTGACTCTCTTATTGGCCAAGGACACTACTTTTGTTTTCGACTCAACTTGCATGGAAGCGTTCGAGTCTTTGAAACACTCTCTCATTTCTGTGCCCATTCTTTCATCTCCAGACTCGACACACCCTTTTGAAATTATGTGCGACGCATCAGATTTTGCCATTGGTGCTGTTCTTAGACAGCACATTAACAAGATGCCGCACGTAATTTACTACGCTAGCCGAATACTAAATGAGGCCCAACTAAACTACACAACGACAGAAAAAGAGTTTTTAGCAGTTGTGTTTGCACTTGAAAAATTTCGGCCTTATTTATCGGCTCTCCAGTTATAGTATACACTGATCATTCAGCTCTTCGCTACCTTTTTGCGAAGAAGGATGCTAAGTCGAGGCTAATACGTTGGATCCTTTTGCTACAAGAGTTTGATCTTGTCATAAGGGACAAAAAAGGATGTGAAAACGTAGTGGCCGATCACCTTTCACGACTTCCTTCTTCGCCTACACTTGAACTTCCAATCACTGATGTTTTTCCCGATGAGCAACTCTTGACCGTTTCTTGCGAACCATGGTTCGCCGATATTGTAAACTACTTAGCCACCGGCTTGATACCTAAAGATTGGTCGAAACAAGATAAACTTCGATTCTTGTCCCAAGTAAAGTATTTTTACTGGGATGAACCTTATCTTTTTAAATACTGTTCCGACCAAATCATTCGTCGGTGTGTACCAGAAAATGAGGTTAAGAGTGTGCTGTCTTTTTTCCACGATCAAGCATGTGGCGGGCACTTTGGCCCAAAGAAGACAGCCGAGAAAGCTTTGCAGTGTGGTTTCTATTGGCCACGACTCTTCAAGGATGCATATGAATACTGCAAGACTTGCTCCCGGTGCCAACACTTGGGCCGGATATCGCGGAGAAACGAAATGCCGCTCCAACCCATTTTGGTTGTAGATATTTTTGATGTTTGGGGTATAGACTTCATGGGACCATTTCCTAACTCTTTTGGAAATGTGTATATTCTTTTGGCTGTTGACTATGTTTCAAAGTGGGTCGAGGCTGTGCCTAGTCGAACGAATGACAACAAGGTTGTCGTTCGATTTCTTAAAGAGGAGCTGTCTTTTCTCGATTTGGGCACCCTCGCGCGATAATAAGTGATAATGGTTCTCACTTTTGCAATAGGACTTTTGAGTCCTTAATGCGCAAATACTCTATCACCCATAAGCTGTCAACGCCATACCATCCCCAAATATGTGGGCAAGCCGAGGTCTCGAATCGGCAAATTAAGCAAATCTTGGAGAAAACGATTTCTAAAAACCGTAAAGATTGGTCACTAAAATTGATTGATGCACTATGGGCTTTCCGTACTGCATACAAGACCGATCTTGGCATGTCTCCATACCGGCTTGTTTACGGGAAGGCATGCCACCTCCCAGTAGAAATTAAGCATAAGGATTTTGGGCTATTAAAGAGCTGAATCAATCTTTAGGAGATGCGGGCAGCAACCGAAAGCTGCAGTTAAATGAACTAGAAGAGCTGCGGTATGAGGCATATGATAATGTCATAATTGCTAAAAACCGAGCTAAGGTGTTCCACGATAAACACCTTTTGCGAAAGACATTTAAACCTGGTCAACAGGTTTTACTCTATGATACTCGGTTACATTATCACCTCGGCAAGCTCCGTTCTAGATGGAAGGGACCTTTTGTAGTCCGCGCCGTTTATCCGCACGGTGCGGTTGATCTTGAAAATCCGGAGGACGGTACGTTATTCAAAGTGAATAGGCATCGATTGAAACCGTTCCTCACAGCGGAACCATCGGAGGAGCTCCTGTTTTTGCAGGAGCCGATCTATACTGATTAATTTTCCTCCACTTTCACCCCCGAATTTCCATTTTTCCAAAACTTTATTTCAAATAAGTTTGGGGGTGTGTATAATATGTAAATATAATAATAAGCAGGAACTCGCCAAATTTTCAACCCACTTGGTGCAGCATGACAGTGAGGACACTGTCTATTTTAAGTTTGGGGGTATGTTCAGTATGTTTTTCCTTTGCATTCATATGTATATTTCTGCATTGCATCTTTATATAAAAAATCATAAAAATTTGAAAATTTTGAAAAATAAAAAAAAATAGAAAATGAAAAAAAACATAAAAATTGAAAAATTTCAAAAATTATAAAAAATAATGTATTCAATTCTGGTTAATTGACTTGAGTTTGATAAATTGGTTAACTGGCTAGGAAAAACTAGATCTTAGACTTAGTAAAAAACCCTAAAGATAACCTTCCTTAGAGTTTAACGGTAGAAAGTATATGTCTTTGTAGATTATTTAGAAATAGGCAAATTTTGGGTTCACTTCTTGGGCTAAGTCGAAACGAAGGAAGAGTATTAAAACTTTTATTAGAGTATAAGTTTGAAAAATAATTCCTAGCTTAAGTCTAGATTCTGAAAACGTATGCCCTACAAAATGCACAATCATGCACCTTGAAACTTGGAATAGTAGAAGAGACCTTGAAATGCTCTTGTCTAAAGTCCTTAGTATAATGAAAATAAAAGAAAAAAAGTGAATAAAGAAAAAAAAATAGACACTGGTTTTTGTGATTACTTAAGGCTGTAAAAATAGAAAAATATTTAGCGAGGGTGCTTCATCACCTAGTTCCTTAGACCAACTGGTTTGGGAGTCACTGCTAAAAGCCTTGGGTGTTGCAAAACTAGGAAATACGCTTTAAAGTGCTAACGCATCTTGTAATCGGTTGTTGGTATCTCAAGAAATATTAACGGTCGCATGAAAGATGTGTAAGCGAAATTCAAGTAAAAATTCACCAACTAATAAGTGCTTTGGACAATGGACGAGAGTACGATTGCTTGATTTGAATTTCCAAGTGTAGGGGTGATATTTACACACACGTGGGGGTATGTGATTGGAGTTTAGATGAGAGAAAGGAATGAAGAATAAAACTTGTATCTTTAGTAAAGTTGATATAAATTCCTAAGTGGAGATAGAACTTTAAAAGGAAAACTTAAGAAAAGTCGAAAGCTAAGTAAGTCTATAGAAAATATATAATCTTAAGTTAAATGACGAGGAAGTGTGAAGAATATGGGTGGATAATTTACGAGTCGACGATAATAGAATTCCTTGTTAGAAAACCTAACTGGAGAATAAAAGTTAATGGGCTGAATTGATAGGATTTTGTGGGTAGTATCCGCTGAAAACCCTTAGGAGACAACACTCCTCCTACTAGGGACACCTAGAGGTTTAACGGCTTGTTGCACGTGCTCAGTGCAATCGCGTTTCCCTGCGAAAGTGCGGCTATGTTAGATTTTTTATCGAGAATAAATAAAATAATAAGTTTGCTCGAGGATGAGCAAAACATAAGTTTGGGGGTATTTGTTTACACCATAATATTGCATTTTGTATTCCCCATTCTTATGCATTTAAGAATAAAAACATGTGCTTTTGACCCATGTCTGCTACATGTTACAGGTTACAGTTTCTTGGAGCAAAAACAGTGAAAAACAAAAAAGACGACACAAAAGAAGGATTTTTGACCAACAAGTAGGAAGATCTTAGTAAAGCCTAGAAGAAGAACAGTTCGCCATCAACAAGGCAACGTAAGGTCAAAGAATGCAAAGCAGACGGTTAAAAATCCATTGCAAAGTGTTCACTGAAAATCTGGAATCATTGTAGAAGCCCAAATGGAAAAATAACTAAAGAAAAGAAAAGCCCAGAAGAACCAGAAGAAGCCCAAAAAACACCATCAAATGATCACACTAAAGGGCCGCGGAACCGCGGCCCAAGCGCGCCATTGCCGCGGTTCCGCGGCCGTATGAAGCCCTCTCTCAAAGAAAATTTTACCATAATGTGTTGGTGGATTTGGAAAGATTTCCTGGGGGTATATTTGTAATTGTAGACATGCGGAGCAATTGTAAACCTAGGCTTTCTATGTCCTATAAATAGAACCCAAAGCCTTGTATTTTCTTATGCCTCTATTCATGAATAAAATTCTGTTTTCTTGAAGTTAGAGCGCATCAATCGTAAGTAGGTTATTTTTCTTGCCCTAGTTATAGTTTTTCATATCTGCCCTAGGTAAATTATTTTCTTGCCTTAGTTTTAATTTAGTTTAAAATTTTAATAACTTGCAATAGATGCTTCTTCTCCTTAATAAAATCATGTCTTTCTTCATCCCTTCAATGAGCGAGTAGTTTCCTCGCTTGTTAGGGTTAGGAATAGGGAAGTATTTAAGAGATGAAAATCTCTCATCTCTTTTCGTTGCCAATATTTTATGAACATTAGAACTCCATGCATACCTTCTTATTCCGCTCCCTACGGCACTCTACCCTCGAGGTAACGGTGATTCCGTAGTCTAAAGGCCGGGATTTTAAGGTTTTCCATGGAGGTTAGGGTAAAGATTAAGAAAGGAAGGACAAGGATCTAGAGGGAGAATCAATCTACCCAATCATCCTAATCCCCTTTGTTAAGATTTACCATAACACTAATATGATATAGTTAATTAAAGGCAATGGAAAGAGATGTAGATCTTTGTTTACCAAATTTTCCCTAAACCTAATCCTAGCAAGTTTCTAATCCTAGTATCATACAACTTCAATTTTTAGGTTTAATTATAAGACCAAACATCATTTGGAATTAACTCGTAAGAACTTAAAGGAGATTTACAACATCCCCGTGGACCGACCCGTACTCACCGGCTAGCTAACAAGCGACGCCGTTCTTGATTGCGGTAAATATTTTTGATCGATAAAACATCTATAAATCACCTACCAGTAGATATCTCTTAAGTCATGATACATCTTGGTGGAACCTGGGTGAACACTATAAGCTGACTGATGTTCCTGCTCTAGGATCTCGCGTCTCAACCCACCGGTATCAGGTGCAGACAAACGAGTCCCAAAAAGTAGCATACCCTGGTCATCAATCAAGAACTCCGAATCTCTACCCTTCCGAACATGCTCAAGAATCTCAGACAAACGGGCATCGTCGGGCTGTGCCTCACGAATACGATAAAGTAGAAGTGGACGGGCGCGGACATGAGCAAACTGTCCCCCAGTGGAAGAGAACTCAAGCTGTACTCTACTGTCGCACAAGATCTGTCAATCTGCAGAAGACTGTCTCTGAATTGCGCTCAACTGGGACAAGTTACCCCCAGGCCTACGACTCAAAGCAACAGCTACCACATTCGCCTTGCCCGGGTGATAAAGGATCTCACAACTATAATCCTTCACGAGCTCCATCCAACGGCACTGTCTCAAATTCAGATCTCGCTGCTGGAAGATGTACTTTAAGCTCTGGTGGTCTGTGAAAATCTAACATGACTCCCCGTACAAGTAGTGTCTCCAAATCATAAGCGCAAAGACCACCGCGGCCATTTCAAGATCATGAGTGGGATAATTCTGCTCGTGCTTCTTCAACTGCCGGGAAGCAAAAGCGATAACTCTATCATGCTGCATCAATACACAACTGAGCCCCACTCGTGAAGCATCACAGTAAATGACAAAGCCGCCCGATCCAGAAGGCAAAGATAAAACTAGTGCAGTCGTCAACCGAGTCTTCAACTGCTGAAAACTCATCTCGCATGCTTCAGTCCAAAGAAAAGGAACCCCTTTCCCGGTCAGTCCGGTCAACGGTGCAGCGATACTCGAGAAGCCCTGCACGAAACGGCGGTAGTAACCGGTTAAGCCCAAAAAACTGCGGACCTCTGTCACTGATACAGGTCTGGGCCAAAGTTGTACGGTCTCGATCTTCCTCGGGTCCACACGAATATCGTCTCTTGTAACCACATGACCCAGGAAGTCAACACTATCAAGCCAGAAGGCACACTTCGAGAATTTAGCAAACATCTGGTGCTCTCTCAATGTCTGCAAAGCAATCCTCAAGTGCTTCTCATGCTCCTCTTGACTCCTGGAATAAACCAGAATGTCATCAATAAACACAATAATGAACTGGTTTAGGAACAGCCTGAAAATCCGGTTCATCAAATCCATGAACGCTGCTGGGTTATTGGTGAGTACGAACGACATCACCAAAAACTCATAATGCATGTAGCGCGTACGAAAAGCAGTCTTCGGAACGTCATCATTCCGAACCCGCAACTGATGATAACCCGATCTCAAATCAATCTTAAAAAAATGTCCCGCACCCTGGAGCTGATCAAACAAATCGTCAATGCGAGGTAATGGATACCTATTCCACACCGTAACGCGGTTCAATTGACGATAATCAATGCACAATCTCAAACTACCGTCCTTCTTCTTGACGAACAGAACAGGAGCTCTCCAAGGCGAAACACTCGGACGCACAAGTCCCCTATCAAGAAACTCTTGCAGCTGATCCTTAAGCTCCACCGGGGCCATCCGGTAACACGGTATAGAAATAGGCCCTGTTCTGGGGATCAAATCAATGCAAAACTCAATCTCACGCTCTGGAGGCAATCCAGGCAACTCATCGGGAAAAACGTCGGGAAACTCTCTCACAATAGGAACCCGGTCCAACAAATCTACCATGGCTCCAGTATCACTAATGAAAGCTAAGAATCACCGACATCCTCTCCTCAAGAGCCGACTAGCGCAAAGGGCAGATATCAAATTGTGAGGGGCGGCACCACGGTCCTCCTGCACAACAAGAACTGACTCGCCCGAAAAACAAAACCTGAGTGTCTTCTCATGACAGTCCACAGACGCGTAGCAAGTAGCTAACCGGTCCATGCCGAGGAGAACGTTGAAGTCCAACATCTCAAGAAGGCTCAATTTGACGGACGAATCTCTATCTCCAATATGAACGACACACGACGGAAACACATGTCGCGCAACAAAAGACTCACCAACAGCAGTAGTCATAAAAAGCGGCTGATCTAGCAAACACGACTCTCGGCCCAACCTCGGCACAAAGTGTGTAGAAACATACGAGTGTGAACATCCCGGATCAAACAAAACGTGTGCATCGAAAGAACATACTGAAAGAGTACCTGAAACCACTGCATTGGATGCCTGCACGTCCTGATGAGTCAAAGCAAATACTCGAGCCTGCCCTCTACCGGCGAATGGCTGTCCTCCGCCTCTGCCACCCTGTCCACCCTGAACAAAACCTCCGCAGCCACGACCTCTCTTAGCATAAGTCTGGCGCGGAGCAACAACAGGCATAAGAGGCAATGCTCTCTGAGGTGGAGAAGGTGGTAAGGTAACATGTGGTACGGCTGTCTCGTCCTCACGTGGCTCAGTACAATCTCTGACGTGATGATATAAACTCTCACACCGGAAACATCCAGTCGATGACTGCTGACCCTCTTGTGGCTAAAAGCTAAATAACTGGCCTCGTCCCAAGCCTCTGCTACTCCCACGACCTGAACGAAATCTGTCGCGGCGTCTATACATCTGTCTCCGGGCTGATACACCAGTACGAACACTCTTCGGTTCCGGAACAACCGAAGTCTCGGAAAGACGCTCCTCAACCAGTAGGGCTGCATCTACAGCGGCTGCATATGTGTCAATATGCTGGGCGCTAATAGCGAGGAACAACTAGGTAATCAGGCCTCACACAAATCTCTTGATCCGCATCTCCTCAGTGTCCACAAAATATGGAGCATACATAGATAGCTAGGTAAACTGAACATCGTACACTGCCACCGCCATACCCGGAGTCTGGCATAACGACTCAAAACTGCGAGCTCGAGCATCCCTGACGCTTTGCGGAAGAAAACGGGCAAGAAAAACCGTCACGAACTCAACCCAGGTCATAAGAGAAAGACCTGCAGCTCTGCCCCTCTCTAAAGACTCGCACCAGGTCACGGCAAGACCCTCCATACGAAAACTCACAAACTCTACCCATCTAACGTCGGAGCATTTCAGCGAACGACATATCCTGGCCATCTGATCGATAAACGACTGGGGATCCTCGGCTACATCAGTACCGATGAAAACCGGAGGCTTCAGCCTCATGAACTCAGATAATGATACGGTGATAACCTCCGTAGCTGTAGGTATGACTGCCGGAACAGTACGCACCATCACGGTCCCTGTAACAGGTGGGAAAAGCTCCTGTCTCTGCGCTCGACTGGCCTCAACCAACGAACCCATCATCTGGCACAAATCCTACATACCGGCCTCTAGCCTAGTAATACGATCTATCGAAGGTGGATCAATCTGCTCCTGTAGAATAGGCGTACCGTCCTGGTCAGTCCTCGTCTTTGACGAGCCTACCCTGACCTCGGCTCTCGCGGCCGCTCTCTGCGCCCTCGTAGTCTTCGGCGGCATAATGGCTGGAAATGAAAACAGAATCCTATAAGAACATAGAAATCGAATCATAGTGATACATGGAGTCAAGGAAGGAATTACAAGCAATATGTCCTAAGGTCACTTAGGCGGAGTATCGTGTCGTAAGTATGCCGTAGAACATACACACGCTACGTCACTCTTCTTAAGCTACCTACTCCATCATACCAAGGTCATCCTACACTTCGAAAGGTAAAATCTAGTGCTCTGATACCTACTTTGTCATGAACAATTTTAGGAACGTGACCGGCACTTAAACCACATGACTTTAACAGGCGTAACGCAATTTAAGTAAGCCGAAAACCCAGAAATCTAAACCAACAAAAGAAGTAAGTGATAAAACAATTTTGAAACATTTGGAAATCTCAAGTAAAAATCTTAAGGCTTAAGTTTATTTTCTTAAAAATTTTGGCAGCACCTCCTTTGTAAAACTAGCCCCAAAACGGGTACAAACACACGATATAAAAAAAGCATCCCCAAACGGGAGCAAATCATGCCCAAAGGCGAAAAACAATCACCACCAGCATATATATACGACACCGTAGTGAAGAAATAGACAATAAAATGAAAACGACATAAAAGGGATAAAGAAACATAAGAAAGGCCGGCTCGCACGAGCACGACACCTAGAGTTACAAAATATACAATATCGGTCCTCACAAACTCGTCTCTAAGTCAATACATGAAAGTGGTAGATGGAGAGTACTAGATACAATGAGATATACAATAGATTTAATCGGATGACCGCAAACCCACCTACAGCAAAAAGGCCTCATAGCAAACCGTAGCGGTATCCGCTGAAATAGATACAATAAGGAGCCCTGCCACGACTACTCTGAGGGTTAAACCTGCAAAACACTGTGGCACAACGGGGGTGAGTTGCTAACTCGTGAATAATAAGTAACATCATACAGATAATCGCAGCTATGCACGAACATCGATAATCTAAGACATGCAATCTGATAGCATAAGTATGTTGGAGATAGTGCCCTCAGAGTCAATTATTGGATCACAGGCACGTGATTGCAATGATTGAGGGAGGACCTATCCCGGTACGACAGTCTTACTCGAGATGATAGTATGCTATCTGGTTTACCTTTATCATCGTGTACTGCTTCAGGTGACCTTACAGGTCGCTATTACACGTTGATAGACCCCGTAGGATTCTTGCTTGACTGCCAGCAGTATGAGGGCGATCATATACGTGGGAGCTGGTAGTCTATAAGCACATCCTTAAATGGTCCCTAGTCGTGGGAGTTTCGAGACAGGGCATCGATTCTCCAGAGTAGACTAGTGTATACAGTCGAGACCCCGACGAGGGGCGGTGGCCGGTCTCACAAGCCACTGGTGTCAGTTGGTTCACCTAAGATGTGTACAGGTGCTCATTGGGTTATGAGTACACCGGACAGGACTCGCCGGGAACATGCTAGTTGGTCTTATACCTGACGTCAGATAGCAGTTCCCTGGTGACATGTGTACAGGTTAGTTCATCGACCTGGGGATCGTCATTTGTCTCGTGTGAGTTCCCACTGTGCTTTGATTACTACCCTACCACGGCTCAAAGGAGTCGTGCAAACAGGTTTTAGTTGGGTACAGTCCCGAGCCACATGGAGGCAGTGAGCGGATCTTCAGGGGTTCGTCTCTCCCGGTATTGGGGGTGAGGTCGCGCTGTGTCTAGGAGAGCCATTACACGAAGTCCTTGGCCAAGGCAGGAGATTTACTGGTAGGTATTCCAGTAGTATCTCAGGGTGTTCTGGGCTACACTCCGACACGACTTGTACCGCTTTTGGGGGTCTGACTTTTACCCACCCCCTAGGCCCGCCATGCGATGCTCATAGACGAACGGACCAGACTGTACGGATATTGTCACTGACAGGCTCAGTAGGGTGTCAGGATGAGTTCGCTCATCGACGTCCCTTTTGGTCAATAGCTGGTGGCCCGTTACGTATTGGCTTATACCTCTGACGTGCTAGTGGTTAAATCCACAGCCATAGTATTGACGAGTCTTTAGAGTCCACCACACATTCAGTTACTCAGCTTTCGGGCGAAACGCTGTAGAGGCCGTATGGAGATATGGCAGGGTCCGATCAGATACGTGCGTTATTGCACGGATCAGGATCGGACGGTTTGTACTAGAGGCCGTATAGATATATGGCAGGGTTCGGTCAGATACGTGCGGTATTGCACGGATCAGGATCGGACGGATATTACTAGCCGGCTTTGGTTTAAGCCGGATCCTAGTATAGTACAGTATAGATTTTGTCTCATTGTATTTGTATCCGGACGGAATACAGATGCGGGTGTGTATGCACAGTATTAGGGTTTTCCTGTAATTTATTACGGGACCAGTTTTCTGGAGTTGCCAGTTTGCATTCCGTTCCGGCCGGTTTTCCTTTGTTCTTTCCCGGCCGGACTTTTCCGATGGAGGGGGTTATTTGCAATTGTGTAAATAACATTTGTGGAGGGGGTTTCTTGCAAATATATTCATTATGATATGTTTAGCATCTTTCATCCATGATGGTGCATTAATTGAGATAAGAAAGGGTATGGTTTGGATGTAAGTTTGTGATGATTATGTTTTATTTGTGGTCACCTCTTTTCTTCTCCTACCATCACCTCCCTTCATGCTTGATTTTTCCTCCACCATTCTCACATGTATATGGCCGGCCACTTCATGGAAATGAGAGGGGTTTGATTTCATTTTTTTTTGTGTGGCAAAAATTAAGCATCCATCTCATTTTAGCTTGCCACTAAAATTCCCAAGTTCATATCTTGTTGATTCCTCCATCAAGGCAACTACAAACCCCATTGAGACAAAGCACATTCTACACTACATTCTACAACATATCTTGGGCATGTCGACTTGCCAGCTTCATGCCCGAGTTGCCTCGGTATAGAGGCGGGAGCCCGTAAAAGAAACAGGCTATGTGGTGCCCTTCCGTCGAGGAGGCGACGACCGGAGTTTCCGCGAGAGATCAGGATGATGACGAGAAGACCGGAGGACTCGGATCACTCGGTATATCTCTAACCCGTCTTGTTGTTAGCTAGATCTAGTTTAATGGCCCGATCCGGGGTCTAGTGCGCGGTGGTGCCGGTTTGCTAAGTTCGCAAAATTAAAGTTTATCACCGTTTCCGCATTTGGCCGTCGGATTGACGGCCGGGGCGCCGCCGTGCACTTACATTGGTATCAGAGCCTCGCCATTAACTTCGTCTAGCTTTGTTTGATGTGTTTGCATTTCCGATCGACCAAAATTCCCAAAACTCGCGTTTTTCCTCACATCAGTTTTCTGTCGAAATTTTTTGATGTCCAAAAATTTTTCAGGTTGTCTCAGAATGATGTGCAGGGAGTTCTAAGACTGCTGTAAAAATTCGACGCAGTGAGTCGATCACCAAAGCGCGGAACCGCGGCCAAACCCCCCCTTGGGCCGCGGTTCCGCCGCACATTGGTGTCCTCACTGTGTCCAATTTCTCCAGTGGGCTTCTAGGCTTATTTTAGGGGTTTTGGAATATTAATATTAGGCCCATAATTTCTGTGAGTGCTACAGTATTGCTTGGGGGCCCACTTGTTAATTTTTGATCGATCGGATATTTTAAACACATTATTTCACAGTATTTACATTATATCTGCGACCGTGAATGTCACTCGATCGGTAAATCCGGTCTAACTGCTATAGCCCGGTTAGACGGATTTGCGAACGTGACCTTCACGTTGATGTTCTATGTATTTGCTGTGATGTTGCGGATCGGTCGTGGGGGATATCCTGGATGCAATGCTAGTACAGTTTTGTTGTATTATGTACTTTTGATATTGCGGGGCGAGCGTCCGACATGTGGACTGCCGTCACTGCCTATTTGTATTATTATTTTGGGGCACGACCAGGTTGCGGTCGATGTACTCATTGTATGTATATTTTACTTTCTGTACTAGGATTACCCCGCGGTGGGGTGCACGGATAGCCGGGTTCTGGAGGGCAACAAGCCCGCATCTCATGGCATTGGGACGGAGGGGACTTCGCTCTAGAATTGGCGGGCTATTCGCCGCACTCGTAGGGGGTACAGGTTGACCCAGGAGGGGTGCCCAAGTTACCGGATTCCGTGAAGTGCTGGGTGGTCCATTCACGGTGCTGAAGGGGGCTGCCTCGCTTCAGGTTTTGGCGGGTGACTTGCCGCGCCCGTAGGGGTCTAGGATTTCATTGCACAGGCTATCCACACGACCAGGGGAACGTCGGGTTTCAGTAGTGGCTCTGTGAAACCCGGGGATCCCAGATATCTGTATTGTTCTGTGATGCTGTACATTTCTGTGATGTTGCATTTTATTCACGCGTTGAGCAAAATATAATATGTTGGTATATATATTAGTAGATGTTGTATATGTTTTTCATCCGCGCTAGTCCAGTCCCCGCTCTGTCGTTAGTTAGCTAACCTAACGGGTGGTGACGGGACCCAGTGGCGAATGCGGATGGCATATACGTACGTCAGTATATTTTCGTTCTTTGTGGTGTGATCAATTGATGGGACTGCGTTGATTCGGATCAATGCAAGTTAAACAAACCTATTCTGATGTTGTTGGAACACTTTTCAAAAGGCTGTTATTGCAAGGACGTTCACTTTTGTTTTGCATCGTGGTATTCATTTGGAATATCCTGCTCCTCAGTCGACGAGGCAAGGGCCGAGATCCCTTCACCGGGAGTGACCCCTTGGATAGAAGTTTGCGTCAGGGCATTAACTTCACTATAGCCGATTGCTTTTGCTTTGCACCGTGGTATTCATTTGGAATATCCTGCACCCCATTCTATGGGGAAAGAGCCGAGATCCCTTCACCGGGAGTGACCTCTTTAGTAAAGGTCTTCGTCACTATATTTTATAAAAAGCTATCCGTTCCTTCAACGATATCAAGTTCATTACGTTAAAGGTTTTCGCCAGAAACCATTCGTAGCCCTCCGTCGTTTCATATGGATAGTCAATAGTATTCAAGCTGTGTATGTTGGCCAAAGTCAAGGCACAGTGTTTGGTAGCTGTTGGGTTTTCATATGCAGCATAGATAGATGCGTTGGTTTGGGACAGCCGTACTGCCATTTTGGCCAAAGTCAAGGGTAGGTACGGGTGGATTCAAATTAACCTGGAGAATGACGGGTTGAACTTGACATGTGACTTATGATATGTTGGCCAAATTCAAGGTCATAAGAGCATGGGGTAAAAATCACATCGGGAGTTTCAGAAGAACTGAAACTTGCCAGATATACGCATACCCTCTGGAGTGTGATAGGGTGAGCGGATTCCGTCATGTTATCATGCGATGATAGTTGGATCCCGATTCCCACTGATGAGTTAGTTTACTCCTCGGGTATTCCCGACTAATTCTTCTTTCAGGTTTGGAGGAGAATTTGAGGTACAGTGGGAGGTTTCCAGATTAGATAAATTGGTAACCATTCTGATCTAGGTTAGAGTGCACGCTGAGTGTTTCTTTTCTCTCTCTCTGGAAGCGACCATTGACCCGACCCAAGACTATGACTCAGTGACCAAGTTGACCGAACCTTCTTTACACTGGCTTTTGGATTGTCAGAGTTGCAGACCTCATTGCCACTCCTACTTTTACCCTTTTCTCCAGGACACCCCGTATTACTACGAACGTCCACTTCCATTGGACAAAACCATCGTATGGTTAGATACGAACTCGAAGGAATTCGAGGATGGTTTCCGGTTTTGGAGAAAACGGATAGGACTATTCAGTTGTCTTTTCCTTTCACCTTCTCTCATTGCGAGTACTCCTTGGTTTAGGAGATAGTACACCTATTACGCAAATTGGATAGTCTTCTTCCAAACCATAGGCTGGTGCCGACCGGTAGGGAATGAAGAAAGCCAATTAGCCTAAACGGTGTACAGAAGGTATTAAGTTCAGACAAAGCAAGGGATTAGTAAGAGGGCAAAGTAAATTGTGACTGATATTCACGACCAAACCAAGTATTTCATTACCACTCCCACATCACCTTTGTATTTCTCCAGGACACTCCGTATCACTACGAAGATCCACAGTTTATTTGGATACTCCATCGTATGGTTATATACGAACTCGAAAGGAACTTGTTCCAGTTCGGGGATGGATTCTGGTTCAGGAGAAATAGGAATAAGGTTTATTTAGGTGTCTTTTATCCTCACCATCTCTCGCATTGCGAGTGCTCCTAGGATTGGGACAGTACACCCATTATGCTTACTGGATAGTCTTCTTCCAAACCATAGGCTGGTGCCGAACGGTAGGGAAGGAAGAAAACCATTTGGCCTAAAGGGGTGTACAGAAGGTAATGACTAAAGATATATAAAGGGATTTGGAGAGGTGGCAAAGAAATACACGGTTACAGTTGTGAATCTGGATAATGGAAGAGGCATTACTAGGAATACCCTGATACCCCATCGAAACATTTCAATGTTTCAAGATTTCACTGTGTACTGTTAAAAGAAAACTGATTTCCCGATTAGACACTTGCTCCAGGGTATGTATTTACCAGGTTTGATTCTCACATCTGTATGGTTTTACAGATGATGAGTGGGAGTAAGTTATTGGGAATAGTGTGATCATCCTCATTATATCGGGATTCGTTGTAATCGGTGATATTTGAGGAGATCACCTGGGCTGTTTGCCGGTCGGCATATATTTGGTTCTGAATATCCGCTGTTGTGTACCAATTTCAAATTGATATATCTGTACATCTATTTTCATAGAGTGAGAAATACCTTTTGATATTATGTCGATGACATTTACCTATATCAGTGGATGGTTAGGTAAGGAGCATTAAACAGCGGTGTAATTCTTCTTAACCATAAGTACAGTTTTCAACCTACGACACACAGTGAAAGAGTTCTTAAACTCAGCGGACTTATACAGAGTATTGTATGTTGTCCAGTGTCCATTAGGACAGAGGGTTGGTCCTCATACTATATTCTGTTTACTTTTAACTTCTCTAGTTCTTAGACATGTGTTTCGTAGAAACACAGGGTCTAAGTCTTGAGGAGTTATAGGTATTTGAATAGAGTAGAGAACCAGGTGTAGCAAGTATCGGGATTCTTCAAAGTGATCGAAGATGTAGATACTTGTGTATGGTATTCAGTTGATAGTAATGATAAAGAGAAATTGCTTCTCTTTCGGGTTACTCATAATTGGAAGCATTCCTAAGTTGAGTAACGCTGATCGGCCTTCTTCCATTTAGTTGACATGCACTGGAGACAGCTGCATGATTTGAATCTGGATTCAATTAAATCAGTGCCTCTCGTTCTATATTGGATATAGAACAGTTCATATCTTAACAATGTTAAGGTACGGGGAGTTGTCCGGTTTATGATTAAAACCAGACACTGGATAACTCAAGGCACGTTTCTGTAATGGCTGTTTGTGGGTTGACCCAGGCTATGACGAGGGTTGACTTTCTATCATCTGGATGAACAATAGCAATATTGTTCTAGACTCGCCACAGTTTTATTAAAAATGGATTTTTTCAGAAAACAGTAGTGGGAGTATGGTAGAACTGGAAGTGATTCCAGAACCACAAACGGTTACTGAAGATTTCACAGGAACCTAAAGATTCAATCTGGTTTGACATTCCATTGGCCACTCCGCAGATACGGTGGGTAACTTCAGGCACCCGAGAGGTACTCCGGTAGCCTCAAGGACGGTGACAGGGAAGTTCTTGTTTACCCACACTTGCCATTGTTGTTGTTCCAGGCTGCGAGACCCGGCAGGAGGATGAGTATAGCGTCGTTCTAAACTAGCTTTAGAAGTGCACGTCTATATGACTCTGCCAGAGGGTTGTCGTAGTCAGTGGGAGCAGCGGAAGCATTGGTGGACATCAGGCTTATGTCTATTTATAGACCAAAGCAGAAATAGCGGAGATAGATCATTTATTTCTGATGTGACAGTCAAGGGTTTGACGTTATCAGAATAAGGGATGGATCTGTTGAGAAGGTATTAGGGTGTGATATCCGGGTTTTGGATGACATACACATAGTAGGAAGTGATATTCCTTTACTACGATCGGTTATATTTTGGTCGTCACACAGTGGTTTCTCCACATGGGATTTGGACATTATATCAGACATACTGGTTACTAGATCTATGGTTTTAGATCTAGATTTGGGTGGTTTCCCAATCAGGGTACTTTGACAGCATTCTAAGAGTATTTAGAATGGACAACTCCTGGAATGGTAGTGTACCTGCAGGTAATGGAGTCACCCTCTCTAAAGGTGTCTTATAGACTAAAGTAGAGAGGGATGTGCATGATTGGCAGATCACTTGCTTAGGCAATTGAGTCAATCATGAGATGTCAAGTACCACACCAGATGTTGTTCTTGCACTAGATGCAATAAGTTGACATTGATCCAATCCTGGAGAAACATTCGGAAGCAGTTTTAGAACCTAAGTGGATGTTCTAGGGATATGATAACGACAGCCTCATTTGGGAGACAGTTATCATTCCAGGCTTCAAAGGTGACATGGACGCAGAGGAGGTTGTCAGAGTTATAGTTTTCCTTCTGACGAGGTGCAGTATTTTGGACAGGTGGTCCAAGGCAATACTAAGGGTGGCATGGCGCAGGATACTGATTAAGTTCAGTTGACGATACAGTCTAAGAAGTTTGGATTTGGTGTTCATTTATGAGCTAGGTCCCATCAGACATCCAGACATTCTAAGACAGGTGTTGCTCATTTCGGGAGATGGCTTTCTCCGCGAACTTGAGATAGAGAGAGACATAGAAAGAAACATCTGAGCGGATCCACTCACTGAGGCTATTCCTCGAACGCAATAGTCTTCCAAACAGGCTTTGTGAGACTGACTAGTAGAGGAGTTGGGTGTTCGGTATCACACGGGCTGTGAGTATGCGACATCGCAATAATTAGCCTTGAGTGCAAGTGGGAGATTGTTGGAGATAGTGCCCTCAGAGTCAATTATTGGATCACAGGCACGTGATTGCAATGATTGAGGGAGGACCTATCCCGGTACGACAGTCTTACTCGAGATGATAGTATGCTATCTGGTTTACCTTTATCATCGTGTACTGCTTCAGGTGACCTTACAGGTCGCTATTACCCGTTGATAGACCCCCTAGGATTCTTGCTTGACTGCCAGCAGTATGAGGGCGATCATATACGTGGGAGCTGGTAGTCTATAAGCACATCCTTAAATGGTCCCTAGTCGTGGGAGTTTCGAGACAGGGCATCGATTCTCCAGAGTAGACTAGTGTATACAGTCGAGACCCCGACGAGGGGCGGTGGCCGGTCTCACAAGCCACTGGTATCAGTTGGTTCACCTAAGATGTGTACAGGTGCTCATTGGGTTATGAGTACACCGGACAGGACTCGCCGGGAACATGCTAGTTGGTCTTATACCTGACGTCAGATAGCAGTTCCCTTGTGACATGTGTACAGGTTAGTTCATCGACCTGGGGATCGTCATTTGTCTCGTGTGAGTTCCCACTATGCTTTGATTACTACCCTACCACGGCTCAAAGGAGTCGTGCAAACAGGTTTTAGTTGGGTACAGTCCCGAGCCACATGGAGGCAGTGAGCGGATCTTCAGGGGTTCGTCTCTCCCGGTATTGGGGGTGAGGTCGCGCTGTGTCTAGGAGAGCCATTACATGAAGTCCTTGGCCAAGGCAGGAGATTTACTGGTAGGTATTCCAGTAGTATCTCAGGGTGTTCTGGGCTACACTCCGACATGACTTGTACCGCTTTTGGGGGTCTGACTTTTACCCACCCCCTAGGCCCGCCATGCGATGCTCATAGAAGAACGGACCGGATTGTACGGATATTGTCACTGACAGGCTCAGTAGGGTGTCAGGATGAGTTCGCTCATCGACGTCCCTTTTGGTCAATAGCTGGTGGCCCGTTACGTATTGGCTTATACCTCTGACGTGCTAGTGGTTAAATCCACAGCCATAGTATTGACGATTCTTTAGAGTCCACCACACATTCAGTTACTCAGCTTTCAGGCAAAACGCTGTAGAGGCCGTATGGAGATATGGCAGGGTCCGATCAGATACGTGCGGTATTGCACGGATCAGGATCGGACGGTTTGTACTAGAGGCCGTATAGATATATGGCAGGGTTCGGTCAGATACGTGCGGTATTGCACGGATCAGGATCGGACGGATATTACTAGCCGGCTTTGGTTTAAGCCGGATCCTAGTATAGTACAGTATAGATTTTGTCTCATTGTATTTGTATCCGGACGGAATACAGATGCGGGTGTGTATGCACAGTATTGGGGTTTTCCTGTAATTTATTACGGGACCAGTTTTCCGGAGTTGACAGTTTGCATTCCGTTCCGGCCGGTTTTCCTTTGTTCTTTCCCGGCCGGACTTTTCCGATGGAGGGGGTTATTTGCAATTGTGCAAATAACATTTGTGGAGGGGGTTTCTTGCAAATATATTCATTATGATATGTTTAGCATCTTTCATCCATGATGGTGCATTAATTGAGATAAGAAAGGGTATGGTTTGGATGTAAGTTTGTGATGATTATGTTTTGTTTGTGGTCACCTCTTTTCTTCTCCTACCATCACCTCCCTTCATGCTTGATTTTTCCTCCACCATTCTCACATGTATATGGCCGGCCACTTCATGGAAATGAGAGGGGTTTGATTTCATTTTTTTGTGTGTGGCAAAAATTAAGCATCCATCTCATTTTAGCTTGCCACCAAAATTCCCAAGTTCATTTCTTGTTGATTCCTCCATCAAGGCAACTACAAACCCCATTGAGACAAAGCTCATTCTACACTACATTCTACAGCATATCTTGGGCATGTCGACTTGCCAGCTTCATGCCCGAGTTGCCTCGGTATAGAGGCGGGAGCCCGTAAAAGAAACAGGCTATGTGGTGCCCTTCCGGCGAGGAGGCGACGACCGGAGTTTCCGCGAGAGATCGGGACGATGACGAGAAGACCGGAGGACTCGGATCACTCGGTATATCTCTAACCCGTCTTGTTGTTAGCTAGATCTAGTTTAATGGCCCGATCCGGGGTTTAGTGCGCGGTGGTGCCGGTTTGCTAAGTTCGCAAAATTAAAGTTTATCACCGTTTCCGCATTTGGCCGTCGGATTGACGGCCGGGGCGCCACCGTGCACTTACAAAGTATGGCAATATGGATATGCAACAATCATGATCAAGGTACACCAACAGAGTACTGCAACTACATGAACAATGCATATCTAATAAATCCTGAGTGTAGGATAAAACATAACATCATCAGTGAATCATCATCGTGGAAAATCCCGGTGTCCATCAACGGCACCTAAAATCCCAATACCTCAGGCGCCGTCACTCTGATCGGCCCTCATATTCATAAATCTCATGTAACCTGAGTGCCCAATATCGACACTCGAAACAACATGAAAACCCGTGTCCAACATCGACACGTAAATCCACATAACTCGAGCTCCGTCAGTCCGGATCGGCTCATATCCATCTCACGACTCCGGTCGGTATCCTTCGGATAACCGCTGGGTCCAAACTATCACCGGTAGGTAGTAGTCCCTCTGCCAGGCTCATCTTCTACTGCACAACATACCTTTCTTGCCCCGGGGTACTATACCGGGTCCACTATGAACCCGAAAACGGATCATCCATCTGTAAGGTTTTTCTAGCACCCTATAATGAGTTTTGAAGCATCACATGTCCTAATGTTTGAATTTTGATGGTGCTAAACAAGCATGCAAAGGAATCGATCCTAGAAAATTAGGGTTTCGAAACTTAAGACTTATAAAGTTAGGGTTTCGAGACTACCACCTTTGTAGCTCCCTTTTTCTGGACTCCTTGGTCTCTTGGGTGTTGAATGGAGGTCCTCTTGAAGTCCTCTCGTGTCCACGACGATCCACCCAGAGTTCACCGTCCAAGCTCGCAACTTCGAGAATCCAAGATGACACTCTAAACAAGTTGGCAAAACTTGTATAGAATGAAGTTGTGGTTAAGATTCTCACTTCAAAAACCTATCTTTATGTGTATATTACTCACTAGAAGAAACTAGAGAGCAAATATGAAGGAGGAAGAAGATGGTGGCAATATTTTTACAAGAGATGATAAAATGATAATCATAAGAAAAGAAATGAAATATATCCTTTTATATTTTATTCCTTCTCACTTCAAACCATGGTTAAATCTCTTGGTTGGTATTTAATTAGGGTTTAAACCATGTAAGGAAAGGTTAATCTAAGGTTAAGGGTAGGTGAGAATGGTTAGGTTAAGGAAGAGTGTAGAAGCAAGTGAAGATTATCCTTTCCTTTTTCCATTTTGTTTTAACCCTTAAATCAAATAAAACACAAAAGATTTATCCATGGTGTGAGTCTCATATTGCCACCATTTCCATGTGTAAACAACCATGATAGATGGGTGTATGTATGTATGTATGTATGCACATCCATATGTGCATGAAACCAGCAAGTAAGTAAGAAAGAAAAACATACATGCATGCACACATCCATCATCTAAGAAAAGGTTTTAAGTGAGAAAACTAATGGTTAAATGATAAATCAACACTTGATTTATCAATCCGGCCATATCACATATGACCCCACCAAAAGCAAGCCGCCCGATCAATGTACGGTATCATATACGCGCATTTTAATCGGGTCCATGCGCATATCGCATACGCGCACCACAACGTTTCGCCTGGACTGGGTAACTCCTGTGTGGGACTCTAAGAGTCGTCAATACGCCGGCAGAGGGTGATGATCATATCAGGTACCCTCAAGCCGCAAGCGGTCAGCTAAACATAACGGCCACCCGGGTATTGAGCGATCAGAAGAAAACAAGCGAACCTGCTACAACTCCCGTCGAGCCATCGAGCAACACTACCGTACAGTCCGGTCTCTTCGTCAGATATGCTGCATATTGAGCCTAGGGATGGTCACGTCGACCCTAATAACTCAATAAGTCGTGCCGGTGAATGGTCTATAACAGATCGAGAAACTACTGATAACACTTATCAGCAAATCTCAGCAGCCCTGGCCAGGGACTTACTGATATAACCAGTCGGGCACAGTATAGCATCAACTCCCAATACCGGGAGAGACGAAACCCCTCCTATCGCTCATCGCCTTCCTGTATCTCGGGACTGTACCCAACGGCCACCTGTTTGCACGACTCAGTAGAGCCGTGGTAGGGTGGCAATCAAAGTATAGTGGGAGAACACACAAGACTCCATGACGATCTCGGGTCTACAGACTAACCTGTACCAGTGTCACCTGAGAACTGGTATCCGACGATAGATATAATTCCATATAGGAGTTCTCAGTGAGTCCGTCCAGTGTACCCAGTCACCACTGAGCACCCGTATATGATCTTGATGTCAAACATCGATGAATGTGGGAACATCCATCGCCCATCGTATGGGTCTATTATCATATACGCTAGTCTACTCTGGTATATCAATGCCCCGTCTCGATATACCTACGACTAGGGACTTTCCAGGATATGCTTATAGACTACAGATGTCCCACTAGTATGATCTCCATCATAATCAGAGCAGTCAAGCTAATATCCTCAGGGCTTTATCAGCATGTATGAGTGAATAATAAGCATGATCAAATCAACACGTCAGATAAAGAAGAACCAGATAGCATACTATCATGTCGAGCAAGAATGCATACTGAATATATATACATGTATAGATACATCCACTATCACATAATGGCCTCTAGGGCATACGTATATCCAACAATCTCCCACTTGCACTAAGGCCAGTTATTGGCGTATCTCATACCCAACATCTCAAAAAGTCGCTCATGCTGCGGCTGAGGGAGGGCCTTGGTGAATGGATCCGCGGCGTTATTCTTTGTGTCTACTCTCCTAATCTCAATCTCGCGGCGATCAACAATCTCCCGGATCAAATGAAAACGCCTCAGGATGTGTCTGGATCGCTGATGGGATCTGGGCTCCTTGGCTAACGCCATAGCCCCATTATTATCACAATACAAAGGTATTGGATAAATAATGGTTGGAACTACTCCTAGCTCCGAGACGAACTTCTTCATCCAGACGGCTTCCTTGGCGGCATCATTTGCAGCAATGTACTCAGCTTCCATCGTAGAGTCTGCAACGGTATCTTGTTTGGAACTCTTCCAACTCACCGCCCCTCCATTAAAGGTAAATACAAACCTAGAGATAGTTTTGCTGTCGTCCTTATCGCTCTGGAAGCTCGAATCGGTAAAGGCCTCCATTTGGAGATCTCCATTACCATACACCAAGAACAATTCTTTAGTCCTTCGCAAGTACTTAAGAATGTTCTTCACAGCTGTCCAGTGATTCTCCCCTGGGTTGGATTGATACCTGCTTACAACACTAAGTGCATAAGCTACATCTGGGCGTGTACATAACATCGCATACATTATAGATCCTACTGCCGAAGCATAGGGTATAATACTCATGCGAGCTCTCTCTTCATCGGTCTTTGGACAAGAATCCTTGGAGAGAGTGACCCCATGGCAAGCGGGTAAGGCACCCCGTTTGGAGTCTTCCATATTAAACCTTTTTAGGATGGTGTCAATGTACCTGGTTTGGGACAATCCCAATAACCTTTTGGATCTATCCCTATAGATCCTTATGCCCAGGATGTATGTGGCATCACCCAGGTCCTTCATGGAGAACCTCAGTGATAAGAAAGATTTGACCGACTGCAGCATAGGAATATCATTTCCTATCAGAAGAATATCGTCCACGTACAATACGAGGAATGTGACAGCTCTCCCTACAGCCTTCTTATAAACACAAGGTTCATCTGGGTTTTTGATGAAATCAAACTCTTTGATGACATCATCGAAACAGATGTTCCAACTCCGTGATGCCTGCTTTAACCCATATATGGATTTAAGCAATTTACATGCTTTCCCGCTGCTCCCACTGTCAATGAAGCCCTCTGGCTGATCCATATAGACACATTCTTCTAAATTTCCATTCAGAAATGCGGGTTTAACGTCCATCTGCCAGATTTCATAGTCGTAGTGAGCAGCAATAGAAAGAAGGATCCGTATGGATTTAAGCATGGCTACGGGAGAAAAAGTCTCGTCATAGTCCAAACCTGGTCTTTGACGAAAACCCTTCGCCACAAGTCTTGCCTTATAGGTCTCCACCTGCCCATCTACACCAATCTTTCTTTTAAAGATCCATTTGCACCCCACAGGTTTTACCCCAGGGGGTACAACGTCCAAAGTCCACACTTTGTTGGTGTACATAGACTCCATTTCGGATCTCATGGCATCCAGCCACTTCACAGAGTCTTTACTCGTGATAGCTTGTTGAAAACTGTAGGATCATCATCATCCATGATGCAATCTTCTCCGTTACCATCAATGAGGAAACCGTAATACCTCTCCGGTGGGCGAGAATTCCTACCAGACCTACGGAGTGGCCGAGGTTCTTCAGTTTCTGCTGCAATAGCCGGTTCAACCAAATCGTCATTTGTAGTTTGTGTCTCTAGAACCTCTTCTAGATTCACCACCTTGCCATCATCTTTGTCTGTGAAAAACTCTTTTTCCAAGAATGTGGCATGTTGAGAAACGAACACTTTTTGTTCCTCTTTGTGGTAGAATATATATCCATAAGAATTCTTTGGATATCCCACAAAGTTACACATGACTGACCGTGTCTCGAGTTTGTCCTGATTCTGCTTTTTAACATAGGCCGGGCAACCCCAAATCTTAATTCTCTTAAGAGATGGTCTCTTCCCATGCCATATCTCATATGGCGTGGTAGACACGGTTTTGGTTGGAACCCTGTTTAGCAGAAACGCTGCAGTCTCCAATGCATGCCCCCAAAATGAGACTGGTAACTCAGCGTCACTCATCATGGACCGGACCATATCTAATAGGGTCCTATTCCGTCGTTCTGACACACCGTTGTGCTGTGGTGTGTAAGGAGGAGTGAGTTGAGAGAGAATCCCATTCTCTTTTAGGAAGTTTGCAAATTCTGTACAAAGATACTCACCACCTCGATCCGATCGAAGCATCTTGATACTCAAGCCGGTTTGTTTTTCTACTTCTTGTTTATATTCAATGAATTTCTCGAAAGCTTCGGACTTGTGTTTTAATAAAAATACATGACCGAATCTTGAGAAGTCGTCAGTGAATGTAATGAAGTATGAAAAACCGCCTCTAGCCTGTGTAGACATTGGCCCACATACATCACTATGTATGAGGCCCAGGAGCTGAGTAGCTTTTTCTCCGTGTCCGGTAAACGGAGTTTTGGTCATTTTACCCTTGATACAAGACTGGCAAGTCGCATAAGATTTATATTCAAAAGAATTTAAATATCCATCTTTGTGTAACTTGTTTAGTCTTGTTTCGTTAATATGACCAAGTCTACAGTGCCAAAGAAAAGCTTCATTTAATTCTGAAAGTTTTCTTTTATTAGTGTGTTGTACACTGAAAACTGTGTGTTGATTTAGGACATATATTCCGTTGTTAAGCGTACTATACCCAACCAACATTTGATTCAGGTGAATATTCATAACATTGTTCTGCAATACAAAATTATATCCTTCATTGTCCAACAAAGAAACGGATATTATATTACATAGCATACTTGGTACAAAATAACATGGATTCAAAACCAAAATACATCCAGATGGCAACCCCAAGTGATACTCTCCCACTGCGACTGTATGTACATTGGAACCATTTCCAACGCGGAGAGTATGGTCACCTTTCTTCAAAACCTTGCTATTTCTCAGCCCCTGCATAGAATTGCAAATGTGAGAACCTGAACCGGTATCTAATACCCAGGAAGCAGAGTTTATTGAAAAACAGTTTTCAGTCACAAACGCACCTGAAGCAGAAGCATCACCATGCTTCTTCTTGAGACTTAAGTACCCCGTGCAATTGCGCTTCCAATGTCCTGTCTTGTGGCAATGAAAACATTCGCCCTTCCCTGAGTCTCCAGCCTTGGACTTTCCCTTTCCCTTCGCCTTTTTAACTCCGCCCTTAGGATTAGTGGGTTTCTTCTTTTTCTTTCCCTTGGCCTTAGCTTTCGGGCGAGAAGAGGATGACTGTCCAATAGTCATAACGGGAGTTTTTGCTAACTTCATAGTGCTCTCTGCACTCCTTAACATATTAAGGAGTTCAGGGAGTTCCTTCTCCATGCCATGCATGTTGAAGTTCACTATGAACTGAGCAAAGGTGGAGGGGAGGGACTGCAGAATAATATCTATATATTGTTCATTGTCCATCGTCCATCCAAGGTCCTCAAGCTCTTCTATAAGAGCTATCATCTTCAGAACATGGTCTCCTACTGGTGGGCCAGGGGCCATCTGTATCTGAAACAATTTCCTTGATACTTCGTATCGTAATACGTGGGATTGCTCCCCATACAACTACTTTGTATGGAGCAATATACCGTGAATGTCCATGTCCTCGTGCTGCTTTTGATGTGTGTTGTCCATTGATGCAAGCGCGAGGCATTTGGCCATGGCACAGTCAGCGTCCCATGTCTTGCGGACTTCAATGTCCGCAACTGAGGATTTTGGACCAGGGACGGGCGGGGCTGAAGCCGTGAGGACATATGATACTTTATCATAAGTCAAGGCGATTTTCAGATTCCTCAGCCAGTCTTTATAGTTGGTCCCATTCATTTTTTTTATCTAGTAGAAGCTTGAGTCTAATCATGGGTATCTGCCATTAAGAGAGAGAAAAGAATACACTCAGCGAAAGCTCTTGCATAGATTAGTTTGGTTATTATCTTGTCTAATCGATGTTTCCCACTGCTTTTATCGAGTTTTTCTTTCAAACCTTAAAATGAAAAACTAGCCAGGATTAATTACAGTCTACAACTTCGCTAACCGTTCAGCCAGGCCAGTGTCGGTACTTGAGGGAGGTTCCCCGTGCTTTCGCACAGACCTAATTAGAGTAAACCTCGTTTTCCCAGAGGCGGAGCCCCGTTAACACCTTTCTAGACACCTAATGAGTTAGCTAATTGTAAACTATAAAACTCTCCTAGGAGCAACTATTGCTCACAGTGGGATCGGGATCCAACCATCACATGGAAGGTATGCAATCTCATTGCAAATTTCAACTATTGAAATTCCCGATGTGGTTTTTACCCCTAATACTCGTGACCTTGGCTAAGGTCAACAAATCACGAGCACTAGTCAAGCTCAACCCGTCATTTCTTGATTGATTAGACCCGTTCACATGACCCTTGGCTAAGGTCAACAAAGTCATATCCCCGTCCTAATTAATCTGCATCATATGCGTTTGTAGGAAGACATCACTTAGCTACCGTACACTACGCCTTGGCTAAGGTCAACAAACGTAGCACGAATACTAAGTACTCTACTTCCTAAAATGACGGAGGGTTGCGGATGATTTTTAAGAAAATCTTTAACGCTTTGAGCTTGATATCGTTGTAGAATCAAGTGGTTTTCAAAAGGAGTGGCTTAAGCTCCGCAGTTTTGAAATATAGCTTTTTCATAAAGAGCCGAGTGGTTTTTCAAATCCGATTCTACAACATCTTTTAGGTTTATTTTCTTTACATTAATCACATTAATGTAATCCCATCATTTAAGTCCTTAAGCCAATCACAGAAAAGAAACGAAAATAACACGTACGCTTATGCCATCCGCATTCGCCGCAATGTTCCGTTATGCACCGTTAGGTTACTTAACTAACGGCATACCGGGACGGGACTAGCGCGGGTGTAAAACATAAGCAATGTCTACTATATATCATATATATAATATGTCATTCGTCTCAGATATCACAGAACACAGGCAGCAGAAACATAGATATAACGTGGGATATACTAAGACGTCCGTATTTAGTATTTAGCCAGAATAGAAAATACGGATTCCACAGTCGCGATGAATAGCCAAGCCCACACCCTGGACCCCTACGAGAGCGGCAAGTGACCCTACCAATTCTGGAGTTTAGGAGACCCGGTCTCGACTCCTCGAGATGGCCTCCCACTGAACCCCAGAACCCGGTCACCTGTGCTCCCCTCCTTGGGTCCATCCTAATGCGGAAAAGTAAATAATATACAACACTGGTGGCAGCAACCTCAACCCGGAAGTGCCCCAAATAAAAGAATATTACATTACATTTGAATTTACATGAATGAAAATATAAAACTCTCATCTCACATAAAACCCCCGGCTATTCTATCGCGACAATCCTGCACATCATATCTCAGCAACACATAATATCTCATATCATCAACGTAAGTAAGTATGCATACACCGATTGTCGTCGACGTATAGCAATGACAATCGGCAATACCACTACATACTACACTTACGGTCACAGAAAAGAAAGTGTAAAACTACAATATTTGGAATCCACATTCTCTTTAGACATCATAAATGCGAAATATCACATATTTCGTATTTCATGCCTAAACTATATGAATTCCACATATTGTATCATATTCCAGATAAACAGACAGTATTAAAGTTTTTCGAACGAACGATCAAGTACTCAAGATTCACTAAAGCTCAACACTTGAGCAGGGTTCAAAAATCCGGAGTGTGACACAGTAGTAGCGGTCCAGCCGTGGAAGGGTCAAGCCAACGCCTCACATGTGGCACGCCGTACTGCCCCAAACCCTAAGGTTCAAAGGGCAGTTCAAGACGGTCACATAATCGAGTTAAGGTTTGTTGTCTTCTAGAGGGACCACCATAAAAAGATTTGCACGTATTTCCAAAGTATTTAAACCCCGTGAATAGTGAGCAATTGATACTCGTTCAAACACTTCAATACTTTCTAATTTACCCGGAAAAACAACGAAATGAAAATACCGATCGAATCTATGCGTCCAAAACCATCTCCAGAAAATACAGTACTATATTCAGATTAAACATACCTAAAACAGTGTACAAGCAGACCTAAGAATTACAGTGTAATTTTCATGGAATGATATCACTGTACGGCCGCGGAGCCGCGGCCTAAGCAAGGAATTGCCACGGTTCCGCGGTCATATGAACAGTTCATTGCATCGTATTTCACCATAATTCTTAGTTTTCCCTGCTGTATTTTTTAAGTATTTTTAATTCTGAAAAAAGTCAGATTTTAGAATTTGCCCAGAGAGGGTTCAAAAACGTCGTATTATTGTCCGATCGGGATTTTTACTTCATAAAAGCGTCGCCTAATGTTCTAGGTCGGCTCTGATACCAATGTAAGGTTTGTCTAGCACCCTATAATGAGTTTTGAAGCATCACATGTCCCAAAGTTTGAATTTTGATGGTGCTAAACAAGCATGCAAAGGAATCGATCCTAGAAAATTAGGGTTTCGAAACTTAAGACTTATAAAGTTAGGGTTTCGAGACTACCACCTTTGTAGCTCCCTTTTTCTGGACTCCTTGGTCTCTTGGGTGTTGAATGGAGGTCCTCTTGACGTCCTCTCGCATCCACGACGATCCACCCGGAGTTCACCGTCCAAGCTCGCAACATCGAGAATCCAAGATGACACTCTAAACAAGTTGGCTAAACTTGTATAGAATGAAGTTGTGGTTAAGATTCTCACTTCAAAAATGTATCTTTATGTGTATATTACTCACTAGAAGAAACTAGAGAGCAAATATGAAGGAGGAAGAAGATGGTGGCAATATTTTTGCAAGAGATGATAAAATGATAATCATAAGAAAAGAAATGAAATATATCCTTTTATATTTTATTCCTTCTCACTTCAAACCATGGTTAAATCTCTTGGTTGGTATTTAATTAGGGTTTAAACCATGTAAGGAAAGGTTAATCTAAGGTTAAGGGTAGGTGAGAATGGTTAGGTTAAGGAAGAGTGTAGAAGCAAGTGAAGATTATCTTTTTCCTTTTTCCATTTTGTTTTAAACCTTAAATCGAATAAAACACAAATGATTTATCCATGGTGTGAGTCTCATATTGCCACCATTTCCATGTGTAGACAACCATGATAGATGGGTGTATGTATGTATGTATGTATGCACATCCATATGTGCATGAAACTAGCAAGAAAGAAAGAAAGAAAAACATACATGCATGCACACATCCATCATCTAAGAAAATGTTTTAAGTGAGAAAACTAATGGTTAAATGATAAATCAACACTTGATTTATCAATCCGGCCATACCACATATGACCCCACCAAAAGCAAGCCGCCCGATCAATGTACGGTATCATATACGCGCATTTTAATCGGGTCCATGCGCATATCGCATACGCGCATCACAACGTTTCGCCTGGACTGGGTAACTCCTGTGTGGGACTCTAAGACTCGTCAATATGCCGGCAGAGGGTGATGATCATATCAGGTACCCTCAAGTCGCAAGCGGTCAGTTAAACGTAACGGCCACCCGGGTATTGAGCGATCAGAAGAAAACAAGCGAACCTGCTACAATTCCCGTCGAGCCATCCGGCAACACTACCGTACAGTCCGGTCTCTTCGTCAGATATGCTGCATATTGAGCCTAGGGATGGTCACGTCGACCCTAATAACTCAATAAGTCGTGCCGGTGAATGGTCTATAACAGATCGAGAAACTACTGATAACACTTATCAGCAAATCTCAGCAGCCCTGGCCAGGGACTTACTGATATAACCAGTCGGGCACAGTACAGCATCAACTCCCAATACCGGGAGAGACGAAACCCTTCCTATCGCTCATCGCCTTCGTGTGTCTCGGGACTGTACCCAACGGCCACCTGTTTGCACGACTCAGTAGAGCCGTGGTAGGGTGGCAATCAAAGTACAGTGGGAGAACACACAAGACTCCATGACGATCTCGGGTCTACAGACTAACCTGTACCAGTGTCACCTGAGAACTGGTATCCGACGATAGATATAATTCCATATAGGAGTTCTCAGTAAGTCCGTCCAGTGTACCCAGTCACCACTGAGCACCCGTATATGATCTTGATGTCAAACATTGATGAATGTGGGAACATTCATCGCCCAACGTATGGGTCTAGTATCATATACGCTAGTCTATTCTGGTATATCAATGCCCCGTCTCGATATACCTACGACTAGGGACTTTCCAGGATATGCTTATAGACTACAGATGTCCCACTAGTATGATCTAAATCATAATCAGAGCAGTCAAGCAAATATCCTCAGGGCTTTATCAGCATGTATGAGTGAATAATAAGCATGATCAAATCAACACGTCAGTTAAAGAAGAACCAGATAGCATACTATCATGTCGAGCAAGAATGCATACTGAATATATATACATGTATAGATACATCCACTATCACATAATGGCCTCTAGGGCATACATATATCCAACACCATCTCCTCGAATCAGGTTTCTAAAACCAATCTCAGAACCGAGTAAACTCATGATGGACGCAACGAAATATCATATCAAGAGAAACCGGGTTTTCAAAACAATGCAAACTTTCTTGAAATATAACCATGGTTCTCAAATCCATAAATCATATGAAATCAGTATCTCAATGCGTAAATCCATGAAATACGATGTATGCAACATAGAACGGTAATATGAGCATATCAAGGGAAAACCGCTCTTATAAATGAATCAAGTTTTTAATAATATCTTGCGGTTCCCACATTCTCCAAAATCAAATGCAACATCATATAAAGGTGTATATGTAGCTATAGCAAGGTATGTGTGTATGCATGTAGGTATGTATGCATGATGCATTTCATTTGCGCAATAGAACAAGAATCAACATCTAACTATTGATAATAGTGAAGGTGGAACAATACATATTCCCTTAGTAAGGTGATACAAGAACGACTGCCTCAATATCAATAACGAATGCAGTACCACGTATATGTATATGTCGTGCGTGTCATGGCTATTGCCAACGGTGTGTGTGGCATACAATTTAGTGCTCGTGCAACATGAACCGTCAGTAATGGTGCAGTGTCCAAAAGGTACTAAGTCAAGGTGCAAAAAGTAATGGTATGCAATGATGCTCATGCACAATCAACTCATATGCATATAACATGTGGCTATAACATCATATCTAGCCCTCGACGCTTAACGCCATACGGGCGATTTCCCCGTAGTTGTTAAATCTACTCACCGATGATCTCGAGCTAGGTATATCCAACCACCTGCTTTCCCTACTTTGTAGCGTCTGAAGTCCCCGCACTCGCTCCTATTATCATACAAAACATAACAAGTGCAACTTAGAAACCGACCAATAATACATACAAACGACGTTTAGATCAACACACCGACTCCTACAACTCTCAAGTGTTCGCTTAGAGTAACATTTCAGAAATATAAAACATTATTTTTGGAATTTAATATTAAAATAATATATTTCACGAAAACTACCCAATTTACGAAATTGGGGTTTTCTTAAAATGGTATAAATATATATCAATAATTGTGAAAGAATTGGAGATTAAAATGAATTATTCATTAAAAAATATATTTATTGGATTTGGCATTTTTATAATTAATTATATGCAGTTTGAATAAAAAATTGATTAGTGCACTACTAATCGCGATTAGGCCAAATCCGTGTTTCTACATTTTCCCATGGTCAGTGCACCATGACATGTTGCATTTTTGATGCATGTTGTTTCATTGTATTTTGTTGATATTTGGTTTCAAAAGGAGAAACAGAAACGGGAAAGAGAAAAGTGAATTATTGAGGAGAGAGAAAGAGGGGACCACATCATGACATGAGGCATGGCATGAGAGGGAGTGAGGGTGAGAATAAGAGAGGGAGGGGGCTGCCCATTTCCTTTCATCCTCCTCCATTTGTTTACTTCATCTTCTTCCTCCTCATCTCCCTCCACCTCCACCTCCAAGAATCATCTCCATTTCTTCACCAAAACCCTACACCCTCTTCATTAAAGTTGATCCCCACCTCATTCTCAACACATTGGACCAATCAAAGTTGGATTTTAAAGACTTTGAGCAACTCAAGAAAATTCTTGAGTTGCCAAATGAGGTATAATTCTAAAACCTAGTTAAGTTTTGTGTGTAGTTTATCCTATTGTTAGTTTAGAGTTAAATCGATGTTGAATAGTGATGTTTGGAAATTCCAAGATAGGGTTTCGGTGATTGTGTGGAATTATGATCTGTAGTGGGTGTTACTTAACCCTTGGTGGTGTTTTACTGGTCAAGACCCGTGATTTAGCACCAAAACACGAACTTAGAATCTGCCCGACACGGTTAATTGATAGTTTGTGAGTGTATCTGGGAATCTGGAGTGACACGAGACCATCAAAAATTAAGTTCCCATGACAGTGAGACGTGCAGGCAACCATGAAGCAACACCTGAAACCCTATCCCTTAATGATATTTTGAGGCCGCAAATAAATTCGCTGTGGCCGCAAATTGCGGCCATATCAGAGTGAAATTGGGAGATTTTGGTGAGTGGCTTTGTTATGTGATATTTAGAGCAACCCAATATGTAAAATGTTCTGGTTTGACCTAGGGTAAAATCTGGGATAGATTTTCTTAGTTGCTGAATTTGGTTTTCGCGATTTATGAACATGGGTTTTGGTATTTGATATTGTATTTGGTCGTTGGATATTTGTACGTCAACGACGAGAGTGGTTTGGTTGTTTTTGCAAGCGTGAGCTATAGGTTCTAACCTATGAGCGCACCGTTTGCCGCATTGGTTTTCCGGACTTGATGTTAATAGCATTTGCGAATTGTGTATTTGTTGCAGGTACCTTCGCGTGGATTCCGAGACGATGGAGCACATCGACTACGGCTGAACAAGGTATTCCGCAGGTGAGTAGATTTATATCTACGGAGGAAGTCGGGTGGATGGCGTATAGCACCCCCGCAAGTTTTAATGGAAACCGATATTTAGAATATGGTTAAGGAAACCTATATTAGAAAACTAGGGACATGGTTAAAAAGATAGTTAGAGATGATATGAATGATTGAATATATATATCGAGATATGAGATGAAAGCTATAGGGATATAACTCTTTGACATGATATAATAGAAATGATGTCTTGAATTGATATATAAGGATATGAAAAGTGAATGTGAATCACGATATATAGCTATGTAGTTGCATGAGATTAAGTATGAGATTTAGAGTAGCATGACAGGAGATTTATAAGATAGAATGTATATGTAAAATAACTTGATGTGAGATATTGATATGATGAAAAGAGTATACGATGAGATATGATGACTTGGTTAGATATGTCGTTATATGGATGCGAGTCGATATGAGATAATTGATACCTTTGTCGGTCCCATTATATGAGATTGATACGGATGTGTCCTGGGATATAGGTATATAGATATTTAATGTTGTGAATCATGAGTAATATGCCGTATGAGACATTAGGTACGTACCCTCATTGTCTTATAGGTTGATAGGCTCCCTAATAATAAATGCCTGTAACGTTTTAGAAATCGTTATATGAAATTTTCCGGTTTAGGGTAAAATAGTCTGGATTTTCCGTTTTAACCCGATTGTGATCAAACGTCCGTATGAACATGCCGACACTTAGTTTAGCTAAAATAAAGCTAGTGCGTGAGCTTTAGGGGTATATGCGAAGTTTTGGGTCAAATAGAATTTTTCCCTATTTAAATATTATTTTAATGTGATATTTACATATTGGGTTTTGGTAATTATTCTTAAATTGTATCATTTCAAATAAATCAAGCTTGAGTAAAACAAAACCTCCATATAATATCTAGATCTTTTTTGCTAAAAGGATTAAAGTTTTTATAGAAAAGAAAAAGGAATGAAAGAGATGGCATTCATGCATTTATGTGCATTTATGTGCATTTATCACAAGACTTAGCTAGAAAATTCCACACAAATTCCTCACCTCCCCCACTTCCTCACTTTGCCGAGCTTCCTCCTTCTGCCCTTGAATTTTTTTTCACCATTTGCAACAATTCCAAGCTCAATAAATCTCCAAAATTCCATAAATAATCTCACAAAAACACTTTAAGTCTTGCTTTTGCCTCTTTGATCACTTAGAGCTTGGAAAGCTGGGATCTTGTGAGCAAGTGTTGATAGGTATAATCCCTAAACTGTTAAATATGAGTTTTTATGATGTGTAGCTCGTTGGTTGTGGCGTAGAATACTTAAAGCATCGTTTCGTGCCAATATCGTATTTTTGTGTCTTTTTAGAGCCTATGTGATCTGCTGTGACCTGGAAATTTTACTGAAAAATCAAACAATGTGGTAGTGTTGTACTAGAGACCCTAGGATTCCACCTGAAGAACGAGACCCACCCCACCGGGTTTGGCCGGCGGCTCTTTGGCGAATTCCGGCGACATCGGTTTTGGAGGGGAGTTGGGTGTTGGTTTTTTTTGTGGGTAGCTATCTGCTGTGGTTTAGGGGTGTTTGGTAATGTTTAAATTTTTAGTATTTACAGTATTCAAATTCTGGGATCGTTTTCCTATAATCTAGTGTTTTGAGTCCGTGTGTTACGTTATCCGACACGGATCGTGATCTTGTGCAGCTGCTGCACTTGGATTGGTTTCGTAGTGTCGTCACACACGTTAGCCACTAGACGGACACTTGTGAGTTAGTTTGGAGTTGGTGCGTCATTTAAAACGTAGTTTTACTTGACATTGGTCGATTTCTGAGATTTGCACTGTCTTTGTGTTTTGTGAAATTATAGCATCGCAAGCGGGGACTTCGGACACCGCGAACAAAGGGAAGCAGGTGGTCGGATTTTCATAGCTCGAGACGATTGGTGAGTAGATTTAACATCTATAGGGAAATCGCCCGTATGGCGTTATGCGTCGATGTCATGACCCGAAAGGTATGGAACATGACTGGCACTTAAACTACGAAACGTCTAGAGGCGTACATAATCTAAGTAAGCCAAAACCCAGAAATCTAAACCAAGCAAAGCAGTAGAGTGAAGGAAAACCATTTTTTTAAGTAATAAGTTTAACCACATAAGCCGAAATATGCATTTTTAAAATATCATATCTTTTCTAAAAATTTCGGCAGTGTTTCCTTTGTAAAAACTGACCCCAAACGGGTACAACCTGATAAAGCATATATAATAAATAAAGGCATTCCCAAGCGGGAGCTAGCTCTTCGTCAATCGACGGCCACAACCACGCAAGCAATATAATATACAACGCCGAAGGGCGAGCATCAAAACTGAAAAGGAAACTCAAACAACAAGAAAACGCATAATAGTACCACGCACGACTCTAAGGTCGAAAGAATATACACCGGTCTTCTATGTCTATCAAATAATACAAGTCTGGTTGATGGAGTTTTAACTAGATACAACTGAAATAACAAATATACAATGGTGGTCTTGATACAAAAGAATCCACCTACTAAAGCAATCACCCGGAAGGGACAGTGTGCCAGCAAGATCGCAACAAAACCTGTACGGCAAAACTTGCAAGAAACTGTGACACAACGGGGGTGAGTTGCCAACTCGTGAGTAGAAAACATCTACGAGTAGAAATCGCATGTATAATGCAATCCTAAGTCATACGATCAGTAATATCCTCAAATAATAACAATATGGCCTGAAACATAAATAATGGTAAGGGCAAACATCTATCCATATAGTGAAATACCAAGAACTCATGTCAGTGCCTCAGGTAACAACATGTCACTAAAATGATATGCAGATGCAAATAATAAGAACAAGGTACATCATGAATCAAAGAACTGTTTTTCTTTATTTAATGAGATTTCTATATGTATATCGATCGGGTATCACCAATGAAATCGATAGAGAAATCAGTGTCAAGCATCGACACAAAACATAAATCTCAGTATTTCAATATAAAATCTCAATATCTCTGTATCTCAAATCTCAATATCTCAATACCTGATTAGTCCAAAAATTGTAGTTTTACCGTAATCAGAAACGGCGTCGCTTCGCAGCTAGCCGGTGAATACGGGTCGATCCGCAGGGATGTGTAAATTTCTGTTTTTGTGTTTTAACGAGTTGATTACGTTGGTTGTTTGGTTTTTGTCGAATGATTTAAAAACTAATTTATGTGATGTGAAAGAACTCGTTAGGGTTAGGTCGAAGGTAGGGTTGATGAGATCAATATTTTCACCCCTTTCAATGCCGTTTGATTAAAGCTTTTTAGAAAATCACAACAATTGTTAGCAAAGGGGATTAGGATGATCGGGAAGAAACAAAGTTTCTTCCTCTAGATCCTTGTCCGTCCTTTCCTATTAATTGCTGCGATCTTCATGGACGTCATGTATGTCCGGCCTTTTAGACTACGGTTTACCGTTATCTCGTAGGTAGGGTGCCGTAGGGGGCGGATCATACATGCGTGCATGAAGGTTTCGTTTTGAAAATATGTTGGCATTGAAGGAGGTGGGAGATATCCATCTCTCACTCCCTCTCTTGTTCCTAACCCTAACGAGCGAGGATTTTACTCGCTCATTAGGGAATTATTAAAAAGTGACATTTTTGTTGTTTATGTTTTAAAGTGTTACTCTTACGACAGATTAAAATTAGCTCAACTAGTGAACTACCTCAAACAAATGGATAACTAGGGCAAGTAATGATATTAAACTAAGGCAGGAATTAAATAAATTAAAAACTTACAAGAAAAGTTGATGCTCTAAATCTCCCAACAAGTCTGAACTTTTATTGATTGAAAAGAGTCATAACATTTTACAGATTTTGAGTACAATTTATAAGCAACCAGTGAAGCTAGGGTTACAGACTCTCGTAGACATGAAATTACAGATTTGCCCCCTAAGAATCCCAACATATGCACCGACACACCGACACAGAGAGTTTGCACCGACACGGGCCTCATATGGCCGCGGAACCGTGGCAATGGAGCGCTTGGGCCGCGGTTCCGCGGCCCTTTGGTGGGCTTGGCCCACAATTTTTTCTGGGCTTTGTTCAGCATTTCTTGGGCTTTCTATTTTTATATTTCTTTTCTCTGTTGGGCTTTGTTCATATCAGATTTTTGCATTTTCATACCGCCCAATTTTTATCACATTTGCATATCCGTAGATACTCTTGAGCCGTGTTTGCTAGTCAATTGCAGGATACAGGTTCTCGGTTCTAAAACGGTGAAATTCATGAAAAACACGAAAAAAGTCCGGGTTCCTGCCAACCACAGATAAAACACGGTCTCTGCTCTTCATCCGTATGTTGCCAGATATCAATAGGAAGACAAAAGGTCAAATCAATGTCATTCTCATGCACAAGGCTCAATGGTAGCACAAAATCCAAGAGATCTACACGGAGCTCGAGGCAATCATGACAAAATCTTGACAAAAAGTCCACCTTTCCCTCAACAGAAATTCTGGAGAAATCATGGAGCCAAATTGAGAAAGTACATATACCAGAATGATGTACACTGAAGAACAGGGAAACACAAAAAAGATGAGGGCCCAATTCTCCTAAAGGGCCGCGGATCCGCGGCCAAAGTGGGGTCCAGGCCGCGGATCCGCGGCCATATAGTGGCGGCAGAAAAATCTTTTCCAGGGGTATTTTTGTATTTTCATGTGGGTTCTGGTGGTTGCCCTAGGGTTTCATTCTCTGGCCTATAAATAGCCCAGAAGTTTGTGAAGGAAAGGGGTCCAATTTTGTATTTTCATTTTGCCTAGTTTTAGTGTTGTTCTTCTTCCTCTTCTCACCTCTTCTCCATTAAACTTGTAGTGAGCTTTTGAGTGAAGAGTGATGAATAAAGAAGACCATTTTTATTATCATGCGTGTCTCTTTCTTTACTTGTTGTAATTTGTTGTAATTTTAATCGTTAAGTAGTTGTTGTTATTTGCTTGTTATTTCTTCTTCTCTTTTTTCTTTATCCTTACATACGACAATGATACTTACGCTCGATCCTCGCCAAGGTGAGGTCGCAAATAGTTAGTCGTATTCTTCTAATCTCCCTCTTTCTATCTTCCTCTTTTGTTTTGTTTTGTTTTTTTTTATCATGAAGTGTAAGTAGTTTTATACTTGTTAGGGTAGGATAAGGGAAGTTTGAGAGAAGGAAATCTCTCTCACTCTTTCCTTGCCCAACAACTTAAATCGACTCCCGTTAATTGAACCACAATCCGCTCCTTACGGCACCCTATCCTACATGATAGCGGTGATTTCGTAGTGAGACCGGTTGTGGTTGAATTAACCGGAGGTTATGGATAAGAGCCAAGAACGGACGGACAAGCACCAAAAGGAAGACTTATGCGTTGGAAAGCCTAGCTTATACTCGCAAAGTCCTTCCTAGTCGTGCTAATCCCCGTTGTTGCCGATTACCGTAACACCGATATTAAGAGGGGCAACGAAAGATGTGGAGACTCCTAACTCAAACTAACCTAATCCTAACCCTAACAAGCTCTCTTTAAATATCAACTTAACACTTAGATAACTACAAACAAAATCTGAACAACCGGACTTAACTCGTCGAAAAACACATAGAAAAAGATTCCCATCTCCCTGCGGACGACCCGTACTCAACCGGCTAGCTACAAGCGAAACCGTCTTGATTGCGGTATTTAAACTAGAACTTGAACACGCACATATCCTAACAATCAAATGGCGCCGTTGCCGGGGAGACGGTAGTTTGTTTCTTTGTGAAATTTCGGGTTAATTTGTAAGTATAACTCTGACCGAAAAACAAAAAAAAATATATACTTTGTAAAAGAAACCATCTTGTTATTCTTGATTAGTTTTTGTGCAAGTGTGCAGGAAATACGAAGCTCAAGATCGACGCCAAAGACGTTGGAAATACGGAGTTCAAGTACAGTGCCAAAGACGTGGGAAGATAGACCCACATTTTCGCGGCTACACCGCGACGGACGAAAACGAAGCATCCGGTCTACTGTACAAATCTGGAACTGTTACAGTGAGCAAATCAGAATTACCCACATCCAGACAAGCAGAGGACACCAAGCAGAGGACACCCAAATTTTTCAGAGCCCTAATTCCTCGACTTAGCCGCGGATCCGCGGCCTAAGTAGGTGTTTGGCCGCGGAACCGCGGCCATTCAGTGCCTTCAGGGACACAATTTTCTCTGTAAGTTCTCTGCCTCTCTCCACTCCTCTGAACTCCACTGAATTGTGTTTTCTGCAGCCTTCTTTGCGCAAATTCTTCTCCCCCTTCCAATAAACTGTTCTTGTGCAGGATTCTTTGCGCCGCAAATAAAAATAGTTTGCAGTTGATTTATTACTGTTTTGCATTCTTTAATACGGACTTAAGGGGCTTGAAACCAATCCAGATTGGGTGGGGATTTCATCACCCTTCCCAGGACCCCGGAAATCACTAAAGCATATGCATTGTCCATTGTAAATTAAAAAATACTAGACTTCAGCCCTAAGGACTTCGCGCTCATTAGGAGAAGATAAACCTTGTTTAGAACCTCGCTTAACCGTATATTGTTTACGGGGTGTCTAGGAAAGTGTTAAAGGCGCAACCGCCGAAAGAGAAAGGGTTATTTAATTAAGGAACTTCACGAAAGCGTTGGACAACCTCCCCTTATCTCTGCACTTACCTGGCCTCGTGATCAGTGTATTTTTAAGCCTGTTTCTCGACACTGTTTAACTTCGACAATCAAGTTCAGGAGCAGGTCTAGTAGACCTAGGTTACCCTAGATCTAGGTGTGATTGTGCATATCTTGTTTGTGATTGCTTAAGCCGTATTTCCGTACATACTTCTGTAAATCTTTTTCAAAAAAAAAAAAAGAAAAAAATCAAAAACTTTTATAAAAACTTGCCCTTTTCTCGCCAAATCCATTTTCACCCACCACCCATTGCCTTTCTCCATTGACGTTTTCTTACCCTCATCTTCTTCGCTTTGACTATACTAAACTCGTTTAGTGTATGTCCGCTTGGACTCGGGACACTAGTGCCCGTCTAGTCCGCGTTACGTTAGTCGCGACCGACTACGCGATCGACTCCGAAGTCGATACTCCGTCCACTCCTCTTTCACCCCTTCCTTTGCCGGCCAACTCCGACGTTGACCGGAATTCTGTTCATACATCTTCACCTTCACCTTCACCATCACCAACCTCTTCTTCCGCGATGTCGGGATTTAATCCGAACATCTCTTTGACCACCCCTGGATTGGCTCCACCTCCTACGGAGACCAATCTCCCACCACCTCCGTCTGTTGTAGCGCCGCAGCGAATTGCGCTCCAGGATCGTTTCTACCCTACCCGTTCTGCACTTCCCACCTGCCTTTCTCTTCCTCCGGCCAATGGGGACAACTTTGAAATTAAGCCCCATTTCATCAACATGCTTCCGCGTTTTCATGGGCTTGAATCTGAAGATGCCTATATCTTCATCAACAAATTTCAAAATGTCTGTGCCATGATGAAAACAACCCAGCTGTCGGATGATGCTATACGTTTACGGGTCATTCCGTTCACTTTATGCGATCTCGCTGAAAAATGGCTGTATAGCACCGCTTCCCACTCAATCACCAGCAGGGACGAGTTTGTTAAAGCGTTTCTGAAAAAATTCTATCCAAATCATAAGACCGCAAGAATTCAAAATGAGATCAACCAATTCTCCCAGCTTCCTTCTGAACCCTTCTGGAAGTGCTTTGACCGGTACAAAGACCTTCTTGTTCAGTGTCCTCACCACGGTATAGAGAAATGGCAACTCTGCCAAACCTTATACGAGGGACTGAACCCAGCAACGAAGCAGTTGCTGGAAACCATCTGTCAGGGCCACTTCCTATCCAAATCTGACGAGGAAGCGTGGCAGTTCTTTGACGATCTTGCGGAGCAAACGCTACAGTGGGAGAGCACCAGACCGACTTCTTCTTCTTCTACCTCCACTTCTACCGGTCAGTCTAGGGTAGGAATCCACCAACTCGATGTCTCTATTGCGATGAAAGCTGAAATGGCTGCAATAACACGAAAGCTTGAAGCAATAGAGAGCAAATTTTCTGCTCCTGCCCCCACACCTGTTCTCCCCCTTCGTACCATCTGCGCTTGTTGTTCCGATCCTTCCCACTTGACTGAAGAGTGTCCTTACAATCCACCCTCGCAAGGACAGGATCAGGTTAATGCTGCCTTCCAGCAAAGACCGAGGAATGATCCATACTCTTCCACCTACAATCCCGGTTGGAGGAACCACCCTAATTTCGCCTGGAATCAGAATCAGAATCAATTCCAGGGCAACAATTTCCAAAGGGCCCCTCCGCCGCAACAACAAGCGCAGCAACAAACTCAACACCAATATCAGCAGCCCTTCCAACCCCAGCCTTTCCAAAACCAGACGAACAACTTTGCACCGAACAACTCTTTTCCACCAAACAATTTTGTTCCGTCAAACACTGATAAGGTTTCCTCGCTCGAGCGAAGTCTGGAGGCGTTTGTTAAACAATCGACTCAATCCACCGCCAACATCCAGTCTTCGATTCAATCTTTAGTGCAACACACTGCCGCACATGGGCAAAGCATCAAGACCATTGAGGCCTAGATTGCACAGCTGAACGCGGCCTTGAGCGAGCGAGAGAAGGGGAAGCTCCCGTCCCAGCCACTTCCAAATCCCGGTCACCCACATAATGCACATGTTGCTCTTGAACAACAAAACCATAATGTGAGTGCCGTGACTACACTGAGATCGGGGAGGGTGCTGCAAAACAACATTGGCAAGCAAATCAACGATGACACCCCGGCCGCTTCTTCTTCTTCTTCTTCTACTTCTTCTTCTTCGTCTTCCGAGCCTATTCTCCGTTCTTCACAAGGCTCTCCCTCTTCTTCTTCTGCGCTGAACGGACCCACTTCTCACTCCACGAAGACACCTATTCTGGGATCCGTTCCAACTCCAAAATCTCCTCCTCCAGTATTAGACTCAACCAATTTTCAAAATGTTCCATTTCCAAACCGGTTGAGGTCTAACAAACAAAATCCACAAATGGAGAAGATTTTGGAGTTATTCAAGCAAGTTAACATTAACATTCCTCTTTTAGATGCTGTCCAACAAGTCCCATCTTACGCGAAAATCTTAAAGGACTTGTGCACGAAAGAGAGGAAGTCTCAGGTACCCAAGAAAGTTTTCTTGGCTAGTGCTGTGAGTGATGCCCTTACCCAATCTTTACCACAAAAACGGAAGGACCCTGGCTGTCCTACGATTTCAATTACTATTGGGGATAAGAACATCAACCGCGCACTATTAGATCTTGGTGCCAGTGTTAACTTGCTTCCGTATTCAGTATACGAGCAATTAGGCGTCGGAGAGCTGAAACCCACACACTGCACTCTCCAGATGGCCGACCGATCGATCACCCACCCTAGGGGTGAGCTAGAGGATGTGTTAATAAAAGTCGGGGACTTCATATTCCCCGTTGACTTCATTGTATTAGATACACAGCCTGTAGCTAACCCCCGGAATCAAATTCCGGTGATAGTCGGTCGCCCATTTCTCGCAACCTCAAATGCTGTGATCAATTGTCGCAATGGTTCAATAAACCTCTCTTTTGGAAATATGACGATTGAACTCAACATTTTTAGGTTGGGGAATCAGCCCGCCGAACCTAATGCTCATATACTGGATGTTTGCTCGATCCAGGAGATCACACCAGAAGAGTGTGAATTCAAGGAGTTTCTGTTTGAACACGATAATCTTGACGCCACTAGTGCGTTTCTCTTCGAACCTGCTGCTGCTTCTTTGCCCAACAACGAATACGAGTGTTTCACGTTCTTGAACGATCTTAGCCGCGCACAACCCGAGTTTGAATCTTTTGACTTTCCGGATGAGTTACCTGAACCATCCAACTCGGTTGCCTACACTCGCTTTGAACCTTTGCTGGAGTCCTTTGAGTTCGAGACCTTTGCACCAGTCTTGCCTTCCATCATTTCACCTCCAACGCTCGAACTCAAGCCGTTGCCGTCTTACCTTAAGTACGCTTACTTAGGTGAGAACGAGACCCTTCCTGTCATCATCTCGGCTTCTCTAGCTCCCGAGCAAGAGAAAGCCCTTCTCGCGGTCTTGCACGGCAACAGGCAAGCTTTTGGCTGGTCCATGGCGGACATCAAGGGGATTAGTCCCCTCATCGTTGAGCATCACATTCATCTGATGGATGATGCCAAACCAGCCCCGGATCCACAAAGACGTCTTAATCCAGTCATGAAGGAGGCTGTGAAGAAGGAGATCGTCAAATGTCTAGATAGTGGTATCATTTACCCTATCTCTGATAGCCAATGGGTTAGCCCCATTCATGTTGTCCCCAAGAAGTCGGGCATCACGGTCATAACCAACGAGGCGAATGAGTTAATCCCTACTCGCACCCAAACTGGGTGGCGAGTTTGCATTGATTACAGAAAACTCAACGCCGCAACGCGGAAAGACCACTTTCCGCTACCTTTCATTGACCAGATGCTGGAACGATTGGCCGGACATGAGTACTATTGTTTTCTTGATAGCTACTCTGGCTATAATCAAATTCCCATCGCCGAAAAAGACCAGGACAAGACCACTTTTACTTGTCCTTTCGGCACGTTTGCATATCGTCGCATGCCCTTTGGGTTATGCAATGCGCCCGCTACCTTCCAGCGGTGTATGATGGGTATTTTCTCGGACATGGTGGAAAACTTTCTGGAGATTTTCATGGATGACTTCTCCATCTTCGGCGACTCCTTTGACGAGTGTTTGCTGCATCTTGACGCTGTCCTTACCCGATGTAAGGACAAGAATCTCACTTTGAACTGGGAGAAATGCCACTTCATGGTGCGCGAAGGTATTGTCTTAGGACATATCATCTCGCAAAATGGCATAGAGGTTGACAAAGCAAAGATTGAGGTCATTTCCAATCTGCCTCCCCCCCGATGCGTCAGACATATCCGAGCCTTCCTTGGCCATGCCGGTTTTTATAGATGGTTTATCAAGGACTTTAGCAAGATTGCTAGGCCCTTGACGCTTTTGCTGGCCAAGGACACGCCTTTCGACTTCAACTCGAGCTGTGTGACTGCATTCGAGTCACTGAAACGCTCACTCACTTCTGCTCCCGTTCTTTCTTCTCCTGACTGGACGCACCCATTCGAGATCATGTGCGATGCATCCGACTTTGCCATCGGTGCTGTCCTTGGACAGCACATCAACAAGATGCCGCACGTAATCTATTACGCAAGCCGAACCCTGAACGACGCCCAACTTAACTATACAACAACTGAGAAGGAATTCTTAGCTGTTGTATTTGCTTTAGAAAAGTTCAGGCCCTACCTCATCGGCTCTCCAGTCATTGTCTATACGGACCATTCAGCTCTGCGCCATCTTTTTGCGAAGAAAGATGCAAAATCTCAGTTAATCCGTTGGATCCTCTTGCTTCAAGAGTTTGACCTTGTCATTAAGGACAAACGAGGATGTGAAAACGTGGTTGCCGACCATCTCTCACGACTTCCTTCTTCGCCTTCGCTTCCAATTCCGATCAATGACGTTTTCCCGGATGAACAGCTCTTGGCAGTATCGTGCGAACCCTGGTTCGCAGATATTGTGAACTATTTGGCCACGGGATTACTACCGACCGAATGGTCAAGTCAGGACAGACTTCGCTTCTTATCCCAAGTAAAACACTTTTACTGGGATGAACCCTACTTGTTCAAGTACTGTCCCGACCAGATTATTCGTCGGTGTGTCCCTGATGAGGAATTCAAGAGTGTGCTGTCCTTTTGCCACGATCAAGCGTGTGGCGGGCATTTTAGGCCCAGAAAGACAGCTGAGAAGATCTTGCAATGTGGTTTTTACTGGCCACAACTTTTCAAAGACGCTCACGATTATTGCAAGACTTGCTCCCGGTGCCAACACATGGGCCGGATATCTAGGAGGAACGAGATGCGCTCCAACCGATCTTGGTTGTGGAGATTTTCGATGTTTGGGGGATAGACTTCATGGGGCCGCTTCCCAACTCTTTTGGGAACTTGTACATTCATCTAGCTGTTGATTACGTCTCTAAATGGGTCGAGGCTGTGCCCAGCCGGACTAACGACAACAAGGTTGTCGTTAGGTTCCTTAATGAAAACATTTTCTCACGGTTTGGGCACCCCCGAGCGATCATTAGCGACAATGGAAGTCATTTCCGCAATAAAACTTTCGAAGCCTTGATGCGGAAATACTCCATAAATCATAAGCTCTCTACGCCCTACCACCCCCAAACCTGCGGGCAGGCCGAAGTTTCAAATCGGCAAATCAAGCAGATACTGGAGAAGACGGTTTCCAAGAACCGTAAGGATTGGTCTCTGAAACTCACTGATGCCCTTTGGGCATTTAGAACAGCTTATAAGACCGACCTTGGCATGTCTCCCTATCGGCTTGTGTACGGAAAAGCCTGCCACCTTCCTGTCGAAATCGAGCATCGCGCATTTTGGGCGATAAAGGAGCTGAATCTGTCTCTTGATGATGCGGGTAGCCATCGGAAGCTGCAGTTGAACGAACTGAGCGAGCTTAGGGATGAGGCTTACGACAACGCGGTTGTCGTTAAGAATCGAACGAAGGTGTTTCATGACAAACACCTTTTGCGCAAAACCTTCGTACCTGGTCAGCAGGTACTTCTTTACGACACCCGACTTCACTTCCATCCTGGAATGCTCAGATCTCGCTGGAAAGGGCCGTATTTTGTGCGGAATGTGTATCCGCACGGCGCTGTGGATTTGGAGAATCCAAAGGACGGTTCACTCTTCAAAGTGAACGGACACCGATGCAAACCGTACCTTAGCGCCGAACCAACAGAGGAGCTCCTGTTATTACAGGAGCCAGTTTACCCTGAATGATCTTCCTCTGCCCACCTCCAAACTTCGGTTATCCAGCCAAGAACAGTGGACACTGTTCCAAATAAGTTTGGGGGTATGTACAAACCATTTTGTATATATTTGTGTATATTCTTTTTTTTTTCTTCTTTTCTTTAAAAACAAAAACAAATAAAAATTTGTGTATCACTAACCGACAATTTTGAACCTTCCAACTGCTCTCTTCATGCTACGACAGTGAGGACACTGTCCAGTTTAAGTTTGGGGGTACGCTCGGTACGCATTTCTTACCTTCGCATTCATATGTATATTTTGCATCTGCATATTAATATCCATAAAATCCATAAAAATTTGAAAATTTTCTAAAAATATAAAAACTTTTTTGTCAAGTTAGCTTGTGGAAGAACTCTGATTCAACATTCGACGGTTTTTGTTTGAAAAAATAGGAATAACTAGATCTTATGTTTGGATTTTGAAAACCTGAAAGATAACTCTCCTTTGAAGTTAACTATAGCTGATATACGTCTTTACATCACACTACACGTGTCGTAAGATTTTGGGAATTAGATGACAAGTCTTTCATGTTTAAACTTTTAAACAGATAAATGATTTTCTGAGGATCAAATAGGTTTGTTCTGAAATAAGTAATGTCAAGAATAGTTTATGAAGTAAAGCGAATATGAAGGAATATTATTGAGGCCGTAATTGGAGCTAAGTCTGAAAAATAACCCATCGGAAACTTGATTGGAATGATTACACACCAAACCCACTAAACACGTCTTTTATCCAAAAAAATAATTGAACTGCCGGTTATATCTCCGTTCGTATTAAATCATCTGATTTTCACGCCAATCTGTCTTTTGTTTTTTGGACCTAGGTAACTTGAGTAATTAAGTCCGCTGGGGTGTTTTTACACCTAATGCCCTAAAACCAACTGGTTTGGGTGCATTGGCCCAAAGCTCGCTAAGAAGCCTAGAAAGTCCAGTTTAAAACAAAGTCAAGCAAGTGTTCTCTCCGAGTTAAAATTCCTAACGGTTCTTTGTGTGAGAATAATCTTGATAAAAGACAGGCTTTTATAAAAAAAATTTAAACGGAGATATGAAGGTTTTATTCTATGATAAAGACTATTGCACGTTCACAGAGGTGTGTATGAAATGAAAACAAGAAAAAGGTGGAGTGAAAAATACGACTTAGTTTCCTGTTAAGGAAGATAGAAATTCTGAAGTTGAAACCTTACTGGAAAACGAAACTTGAAAAATGCTTAACTCTTTATAAAACTTATAGGATCCTTTTAAAATTGTTACCTGGGCTTCATTGTGCGACATGATGACTTTAATCGATCCTTCTGGAACTTAACGACACTATTTGCACTGCACGTAAAGACATATAAAATCTGTAGTTAAATAAGAAGCGAGGTGTGAAAAATAAAGGTTCGATAGTCTAGACTTAGGATTATAGAATTGATATTTTCTAAAACAAAACTTTAGGGTTTGAAACTTAGTCATTTTTACAAACCAACTTGACCGGATTTTGTGGGTAGTATCCGCTGAAAACCCTCAGGAGACAACACTCCTCCTACTAGGGACACCTAGAGGTTTAACGGCTTGTTGCACATGCTCAGTGCAATCGCGTTCCCTGCGAAAGTGAGGTTAGGAAATTTTTTTGTGAATAAATGGGCTTTGCTCGGGACGAGCAAATGATAAGTTTGGGGGTATTTGTTCATATCAGATTTTTGCATTTTCATACCGCCCAATTTTTATCACATTTGCATATCCGTAGATACTCTTGAGCCGTGTTTGCTAGTCAATTGCAGGATACAGGTTCTCGGTTCTAAAACGGTGAAATTCATGAAAAACACGAAAAAAGTCCGGGTTCCTGCCAACCACAGATAAAACACGGTCTCTGCTCTTCATCCGTATGTTGCCAGATATCAATAGGAAGACAAAAGGTCAAATCAATGTCATTCTCATGCACAAGGCTCAATGGTAGCACAAAATCCAAGAGATCTACGCGGAGCTCGAGGCAATCATGACAAAATCTTGACAAAAAGTCTACCTTTCCCTCAACAGAAATTCTGGAGAAATCGTGGAGCCAAATTGAGAAAGTACATATACCAGAATGATGTACACTGAAGAACAGGGAAACACAAAAAAAATGAGGGCCCAATTCTCCTAAAGGGCCGCGGATCCGCGGCCAAAGTGGGGTCCAGGCCGCGGATCCGCGGCCATATAGTGGCGGCAGAAAAATCTTTTCCAGGGGTATTTTTGTATTTTCATGTGGGTTCTGGTGGTTGCCCTAGGGTTTCATTCTCTGGCCTATAAATAGCCCAGAAGTTTGTGAAGGAAAGGGGTCCAATTTTGTATTTTCATTTTGCCTAGTTTTAGTGTTGTTCTTCTTCCTCTTCTCACCTCTTCTCCATTAAACTTGTAGTGAGCTTTTGAGTGAAGAGTGATGAATAAAGAAGACCATTTTTATTATCATGCTTGTCTCTTTCTTTACTTGTTGTAATTTGTTATAATTTTAATCGTTAAGTAGTTGTTGTTATTTCCTTGTTGTTTCTTCTTCTCTTTTTTCTTTATCCTTACATACGACAATGATACTTACGCTCGATCCTCGCCAAGGTGAGGTCGCAAATAGTTAGTCGTATTCTTCTAATCTCCCTCTTTCTATCTTCCTCTTTTGTTTTGTTTTGTTTTTTTTTATCATGAAGTGTAAGTAGTTTTATACTTGTTAGGGTAGGATAAGGGAAGTTTGAGAGAAGGAAATCTCTCTCACTCTTTCCTTGCCCAACAACTTAAATCGACTCCCGTTAATTGAACCACAATCCGCTCCTTACGGCACCCTATCCTACATGATAGCGGTGATTCCGTAGTGAGACCGGTTGTGGTTGAATTAACCGGAGGTTATGGATAAGAGCCAAGAACGGACGGACAAGCACCAAAAGGAAGACTTATGCGTTGGAAAGCCTAGCTTATACTCGCAAAGTCCTTCCTAGTCGTGCTAATCCCCGTTGTTGCCGATTACCGTAACACCGATATTAAGAGGGGCAACGAAAGATGTGGAGACTCCTAACTCAAACTAACCTAATCCTAACCCTAACAAGCTCTCTTTAAATATCAACTTAACACTTAGATAACTACAAACAAAATCTGAACAACCGGACTTAACTCGTCGAAAAACACATAGAAAAAGATTCCCATCTCCCTGCGGACGACCCGTACTCAACCGGCTAGCTACAAGCGAAACCGTCTTGATTGCGGTATTTAAACTAGAACTTGAACACGCACATATCCTAACAATCAGGCTTCTTAGTGTTCTCCAGATCCTTAGTGAAAATTTGTAAGGATCTTTTGACCGTTTCACTTTCGACTTTTGGACCTTGCACTGTTCTTCGTCTCGGCTTGAGTAAGATCCGTCTGCTTGTTGGTCAAAAGTCCCTTTTCTGTATTGTCTTTCGTCTTTTTCACTGTATTTGCTTCAAGAGCCTGTATCCTGTAATATGCAACAAACAGGCGTCAAAAGTACCTGTTTACTTATAAAATGCATAAAAGTGGGGCGTATGAATGGCAATATTATAATATGAACAAATACCCCCAAACTTATCTTTTGCTTGTCCTCGAGCAATCTTATTTATTCTAACCTAGCCGCACTTTCGCAGGGAAACGTGATTGCACCGAGCTCGTGCAACAAGCCGTTAAATCTCTAGGTGTCCCTAGTAGGAGGAGTGTTGTCTCCTGAGGGTTTTCAGCGGATTACACCCACAAAATCCTATCAACTTGGTTTTTCGACTTTTGTTTTCTAATTAGGCTCTCTAACAAGGAATTCTATTATCATCGCCCCGCAAATTATCCACCCATATTCTTCACACTTCCTTATTATGTAACTTAAAATTGTACATGTTCTGTAAAATTACTTAGAATTCAGCATTTCTTAAGTTTTTCTTCTAGAGTTTCATCTCCACTTAGGAATTTCTATCAACTCTATTAAAGATACAAGTTTTATTTTTCATTCCTTTCTCTTATCTAAACTCTAATCACATATCCCCACGTGTGTGTAATTTTCACCCCTACACTTGGAAATTCAAATCAAGCAATCGTACTCTCGTCCATTGTCCAAAGCACTTAACTTTCGCTTACACATCATTCATGCGACCGTTAATACTTCTTGAGGTACCAACAGCCGATTACAAGATGCGTTAGCCCTTTAAAGCGTATTTCCTAGTTTTGCAACACCCAAGGCTTTTAGCAGTGACTCCCAAACCAGTTGGTCTAAGGCGCTAGGTGATGAAGCACCCTCGCTAATTAATTTTCTAGCCTTAAGTAATCACAAAAACCAGTGTCCATTTTTTCTTTATTCACATTTTTTTCTTTTTTCTTTTCATTGTGCTAAGGACTTTAGACAAGAGTAATTCAAGGTCTCTTCTACTAATCCAAGTTTCAAGGTGCGTGATTGTGAATTTTGTAGGGTACATGTTTTCAGAATCTAGACTTAAGTAAGGAACTATTTTTCGAACTTATACTTTAATAAGAACATTAATACTCTTCCCTCATGTTGACTTAGCCCAAGAAGTGAACCCAAAATTTATCTATTTCTAAATAACCTACAAAGACATATACTCTCTACCGCTAAACTCTAAGGAATGTTATTTTTCGGGTTTTTAATTTGCTAAGTCTAGGATCTAGTTTTTCCTACTCAGTTAACCTTTTTATCAAACTCAAATCAATTAACCAAAATTGAAAACAATAATTTTTATAATTTTTTTTTGAAATTTTTCAAATTTTTATGAGTTTTTTTTTTAGTTTTCTAATTTTTTTTTGTATTTTTCAAATTTTCAAATTTTTATGATTTTTATATAAAAATGCAATGCAGAAATTAAATATTCAAAAGGAAAACAAAGATATATACAATATGCAATGCGAAGGATAACTATATACATCACCCTCTAATACCCCCAAACTTGAGCAAAGCAGTGCCCTCACTGCCCGGCCCCACGTCGCGCTCGTGATCTTTCCCCTCTAGCCAAAAGTGTTTGGATCCCCCTCTCAATTTCCGTCAACCGACGGTCGTGATCTCGTGCAGTTGCCCGAAACTCATCCCGCAAAGAGTCTATTCTTCTCACTGTTCTTCGCATCAATCGTGCATGCTCCTGGGGAGTTAGTTCTTCCCCGCTCGAAGTCGAGCTCGAGCTAGGGGTGTGTGCAGGTACATTTTCTGCCGGTTTAGTTCGTGTCCAAATATCCGTGAGTCTAGAGTAGGACAACGAGACGCCCTCTAAAAGTGGTTGAACCGGGACACCGTCTATCATATATGAGTCAAATTCCTCGGCTGGGAGGAAATAACGGCAGAGTTGGGTAACGAGCATGGGACATGGGTATACGGTACCTCGTTTCCCCGTACCTATGGATTGGAGCAAAATCGTGCACATGTCGAACCTAGGATTTTTCGTCATCAGGGTGTGGACGACATGTAACGAAGGGGTGAAAAAGGTCGTGTTGTGGGAACTTCCAAAAATATTGTTTTGTACCCACCGGCACACAGTTAAAACGTTCGCGTAAAGGGTCCGTGCTTGGATGCCCTTACGTGGTTCCCGTGCACAATCATTCCCCATTAAAGGCATATAATCTTCAAAGCGCAGTGGGTGTTCATGTGCAGGTACACGTGGTATGAGTGTAACCTCGTGTATCATGTCCCTATCGATATGAATTTCCCGATTTCCCCAATTCAGTTTAATGTAACCTAGGTTGTCAAGGCTATTATCTTCCATGGATTCGTAGAATAGGGCAACCAGGTTAGGTAGAGTAAATGCAGATGTATGATTATAGAGGAGGAAATTCCAGCCCCTTTGTGCGATTTCGTGTGGGAAATATGTACCGTAAATCTCGTGTGAGAAAACAGGGGAAAAATCCCTTTCATACTGCATTTTATGTGCCATTACGATTTTACAGTAAAGAAATTATGCAGTAACAGAGAGGAAACAGTCAGATTTACCTCCCCTAAAAATTTCAGGGGGTGAAGACTCCAGAGTGCGGCGGTTGCGCGGCGGGAGACGACTAAGGCGGCGGTTCCGCGGTCAGTTGGTGGCGGCGCGGCGAGATTCTTCTGCAGATGGTAGGGTGCGGCGGATAGGGTTTTATGAGGAGGAAATATTTAGGTTTAAGACACAGGAGGGGTCGGGTTCCTTTAAATAGGGGATGGGAGGGTGTTTTGCGGAAAACACCCTCTAAAACGAGGGTTTTATTTGTAAAATCAGCTCTTAATCTGCAAATTTGCAATTTGGTCCAAAAATTATTATTTTTTTTATTTTACATTTTTTTATTTTTTTATTAATTTTTTTTATTATTATTATTTTTTATATATACAAGCAATATACACACCCCCAAACTTATTTGAAATAATGTTTTGGGAAAAGAAATTTGGGGGTGAAGGTGGAGGAAGATCAATCAGTGTAAATCAGCTCCTGCAAAAACAGGAGCTCCTCCGAAGGATCCGCTGTGAAGAACGGTTTCAGTCGATGCCCATTTACCTTGAATAAGGTACCGTCTTCAGGGTTCTCAAGATCAACCGCACCGTGCGGATAAACGGTGCGGACTACAAAGTGTCCTCTCCATCTGGACCGGAGCTTACCGGGATGAAAATGTAACCGAGTGTCATAAAGTAGAACCTGTAGACCAGGTTCGAAAGTTTTTCGCAAAAGGTGCTTATCGTGGAACACCTTGGCTCGGTTTTTAGCAGTTATGGCATTATCATATGCCTCATCCCTCAGCTCCTCCAACTCATTCAATTGCAGCTTTCGATTGCTGCCCGCATCTCCTAAAGACAAATTCAGCTCTTTGATAGCCCAAAATGCTTTATGCTCGATCTCCACTGGGAGGTGGCAAGCCTTCCCGTACACAAGCCGGTATGGAGACATACCAAGATCGGTCTTATATGCTGTACTGAAAGCCCATAGTGCATCTATCAGTTTAAGTGACCAATCCTTACGGTTTTTGGAAACCGTTTTCTCCAAGATTTGCTTTATTTGCCGATTTGAAACCTCGGCTTGCCCACATGTTTGGGGGTGATATGGTGTTGACAATTTGTCGGTGATAGAGTATTTGTGCATTAAGGACTCGAAAGTCCTATTGCAGAAGTGAGAACCATTATCACTTATTATCGCCCGAGGATGCCCAAATCGAGAAAATATGTGTTCTTTAAGGAATCGAACGACAACTTTATTATCGTTCGTTCGGCTGGGCACAGCCTCGACCCACTTGGAAACATAGTCAACGGCCAAAAGAATATACACATTTCCAAAAGAGTTAGGAAATGGTCCCATGAAATCTATACCCCAAACATCAAAAATGTCCACTACCAGAATGGGTTGGAGTGGCATTTCGTTTCTCCGTGAAATCCGGCCCAAGTGTTGGCACCGGGAGCAAGTTTTGCAGTATTCAAATGCATCCTTGAAGAGTCGTGGCCAATAGAAACCACACTGCAAAACTTTTTCGGCTGTCTTCTTTGGGCCAAAGTGCCCGCCACATGCTTGATCGTGGCAGAAAGACAACACGCTCTTGACCTCACTCTCGGGTACACACCGACGAATGATTTGGTCGGAACAGTATTTAAAAAGATAGGGCTCATCCCAGTAAAAATGCTTTACTTGGGACAAAAATCGAAGCTTATCCTGTTTCGACCAATCATTAGGTATTAGGCCGGTGGCTAAGTAGTTCACGATATCGGCGAACCATGGTTCGCACGAAACGGTCAAGAGTTGCTCGTCGGGAAAAACGTCAGTGATTGGAAGATCGAGCATGGGCGAAGAAGGAAGTCGTGATAAGTGATCAGCTACTACGTTTTCACATCCCTTTTTGTCCTTAATGACAAGGTCAAACTCTTGCAATAAAAGGATCCAACGTATTAGCCTTGACTTAGCATCCTTCTTCGCAAAAAGGTGGTGAAGAGCCGAATGATCAGTATAAACAATGACTGGAGAGCCGATTAAAAAAGGCCGAAATTTTTCGAGTGCAAACACAACAGCTAAAAACTCTTTCTCTGTTGTTGTGTAGTTGAGTTGGGCCTCATTTAGTGTTCGGATAGCATAATAAATCACGTGCGGCATCTTATTAATGTGCTGTCCAAGAACAGCGCCAATAGCAAAGTCTGATGCGTCGCACATGATTTCAAAAGGTTGCGTCCAGTCGGGAGATGAGTGGATGGGCGCAGTGATGAGTGAATGTTTTAAAGACTCCAATGCTTCAGGGCATGTGGAGTCGAAAGCGAAAGTTGTGTCCTTGGCCAGTAATAGAGTCAAGGGTCTAGCAATCTTACTAAAGTCCTTGATAAACCGTCTGTAGAAATCGGCGTGGCCAAGGAAGGCTCTAATATCTTTGACGCATTTTGGGGGAGGTAGGTTAGAAATCACTTCGATTTTAGCCCTGTTAACCTCGATGCCGTTTTTCGAGAAGACATGTCCTAAGACGACGCCCTCTCGCACCATGAAATGGCACTTCTCCCAATTCAATGTTAGGTTCTTATCCCTGCAGCGGGTAAGAACAGCGTCAAGATGGCGTAAACACTCGTCGAAGGAGTCGCCAAAGATGGAGAAATCATCCATAAAAATTTCCAAGAACTTTTCAACCATGTCTGAAAAGATCCCTATCATACACCGCTGAAATGTAGCGGGCGCGTTGCATAACCCAAAGGGCATGCGACGATAAGCAAAAGTGCCAAAGGGACAAGTGAATGTTGTCTTGTCTTGATCCTCTTTGGCGATGGGGACTTGATTGTAACCGGAATAGCCATCGAGAAAGCAATAGAACTCGTGTCCTGCTAATCGCTCGAGCATTTGGTCAATGAAAGGTAAAGGAAAGTGGTCTTTCCTTGTTGCGGCATTGTGTTTCCTATAGTCTATGCAGACTCGCCAACCAGTTTGGGTGCGAGTGGGAATCAACTCATTTGCCTCATTTGTAATGACCGTAATGCCCGATTTCTTTGGCACAACGTGGATTGGGCTCACCCATTGGCTATCCGAGATAGGGTAAATGATACCGCTATCCAGACACTTGACAATTTCCTTCTTAACAGCCTCTTTCATGATGGGGTTGAGGCGCCTTTGTGGATCTCGTGCTGGCTTGGCATCATCCATTAAGTGTATATGATGTTCAACTATGAGGGGACTAATCCCCTTAATGTCCGCCATAGACCAGCCGAAAGCTTGCCGATTATTATGTAAGACCATCAAAAGAGCCTTCTCTTGCTCAAGAGCTAGAGAGGCTGATATAATGACAGGTAAGGTCTCATTATCACCTAGATAAGCATATTTTAGGTGTGTCGGCAAAAGCTTTAATTCGAGTTTAGGAGGTGAAACAATAGATGGAAACAATGGGGTAGTTGTTTCAAACTCGAATGATTCCATCAAAGGTTCGAACCGAGTGTACGCAACAGTGTCGGATGGTTCAACTAACTCATCCGAAAAAGCAAAAGACTCCAATTCAGGTGATGAGTCTTCAAAGTCATCAACGAAGGTAAAGCACTCAAAATCATTATCCGTGGTGAAAGCTGCGTCGGATTCTAGGAGGAATGCACTAGTGGCGTTAACATTGCTGTGATCGAACAAAAAATTTTCGAATTCACAGTCCTCCTCCGCGATTTCATTGATCGAGAAAACATCGAGTACGCTAGCATTGGGCTCAGCAGGCTGACTTCCTAACTTGAAAATATTGAGCTCAATTGTCATATTGCCGAAAGATAGGTTCATTGAACCATTACGACAATTGATTACTGCGTTGGAAGTAGCCAGAAATGGTCGACCAAGTATTACCGGAATTTGGTTCCGGGGGTTAGCAATAGGTTGTGTGTCCATCACAATAAAGTCAACGGGGAAAATGAAATCCCCTACTCTTATTAACACATCCTCCAGCTCTCCCTTAGGATGGGTTATTGACCGGTCAGCCATTTGGAGAGTACAGTGAGTGGGCTTAAGCTCTCCAATGCCCAATTGCTCGTACACAGAATAGGGTAGCAAATTGACGCTCGCACCAAGATCTAATAGTGCTCTATTGATGTTCTTGTCCCCAATTGTTATCGAAATGGTAGGACACCCGGGGTCCTTTTGCTTTGGGGGTAAGGAATTTACAAGAGCATCGCTAATAGCACTAGCCACAAAAATTTTCTTTGGCACTTGCGACTTCTTATTTTTGGTGCATAAGTCCTTTAAAATTTTGGCATATGAAGGAACTTGCTGAATTGCATCCAAAAGAGGGATATTTATGCTAACCTGTTTGAACAACTCGACAATCTTCTCCATTTGAGGAGTTGGTTTATTGGAACTCAATCGATTAGGAAAAGGAACATTTTGAAAGGTGGTTGAGTCCAATTTTTGTGGATCAGATTGTCGAGTTGGAACGGCACCCCGTGTAGATGTGTTCGTGTTGTGAGAAATGGGTCCGTTCAAGCTAGAAGAGGTAGAGCCATGTGAAGGGTGGAGAATAGGCTCTAAAGAAAGAGAAGATGGTGAAGAAGATGAAGAAGGCCCACCGGCAGGGGTGTCATTGTTAATGCCCACATTGTTTCGCAACACTTTTCCCGATCTCAACGTGGTCACAGCATTTACGTTATGATTTTGCTGATGGTGTGCAGCATGTGCGTGACCGGGGTTGGGCAATGGTTGAGACGGGAGTTTTCCTTTTTCGCGCTCGCTCAAAGCTGCATTGAGTTGTGCAATTTGTGCCTCAATAGATTTGATGCTTTGATCGTGTGAGGCACTATTTTGCACTAAAGATTGAATAGAAGTCTCAAGTCTTGCTGTAGACTGTGTAGATTGCTTAAGGAACGCATCTAGACTTCTTTTGAGCGAGCTAACCTTATCATTATTAGGTTGAACATAATTGTTTGGCTGGTAAGCATTGTTCGGCACAAAATTGTTCACCTGATTAAGGTAAGGTTGTTGTTGAAATTGTTGCGGTTGATATTGAGTTTGCGAGGGTGCTTGTTGTTGTTGTTGTGGAGGAGGAGGTCTTTGAAAATTATTATTATTTCCTTGGAATTGTTGATTTTGGTTCCAAGCGAAATTTGGGTGACTCCTCCACCCAGGATTATACGTCGAAGAGTACGGATCGTTTCTTTGTCGTTGCTGAAATGCAGCATTGACTTGATCCTGTCCTTGTGTAGATGCATTATAAGGACACTCTTCGGTCAGGTGCGATGGATCCGCACAACAAGCACATACAGTTCGTGGAGGCATAGCAGGGGCAGGAGAAGACGATGAGATTTTGGTCTCGATCGCTTCTAGCTTTTTCGTAAGAGCGGCCATCTTGGCCTTCATGGCAATCGACATCTCTACCTGATGTATGCCTGCCCTAGATTGACCACTAGAAGATGATGTGGTCTTGGTACTCTCCCACTGTATTGTCTGCTCACTAAGATCCTTGAGAAACTGCCACGCTTCATCACTAGACTTAGAGAGAAAATGACCTTGACAGATGGTTTCTAGCAACTGCTTCGTTGCCGAGTTCAATCCCTCGTATAATGTTTGGCAAAGTTGTCAACTTTCTATCCCATGATGAGGGCATTGAACTAGTTTGTCCTTGAATCTCTCGAAGCACTTCCAAAATGGTTCGGACGGAAGTTGTGAGAATTGAATTATTTCATTGCGGATTCTGGCAGTTTTATGGTGAGGATAGAACTTTTTTAGAAAAGCTTTCACAAACTCATCCCAATTTCTAATAGAATGTGATGCGGTGCTATATAGCCACTTCTGGGCTAGGTCACATAAGGTGAAAGGAATGACCCTTAGCCTTATAGCGTCATCACTCAATTGGGTCGTTTTCATCATAGCGCACACATTTTGGAATTTATTAATAAAGATATATGCATCTTCAATTTCCAAACCATGAAATTTTGGCAGCATATTGATGAAATGTGGTTTTATCTTAAAATTGTCCCCATTTGCCGGTGGGGGTGAAAGACAGGTGGGTAAAGAAGTGCGGATGGGGTAAAAGAGGTCCTGGAGCGCAACTCGTGCGGGCGCTTCAACAGGCGGCTGGTTCGGGTTATTCGCACCTAACGGAGGTGGAATCCTTCCCGTCGGTAAGGTATTGTTGGGGTCGAATCCCGACATACCTTCGGTGAAAGAAGTTGAAGGTGAGGGTAAGAGAGTGGACGGGTTTTCGACTTCGGTGTCGAAAGGTTCGTTGGTCGGTACCAACGAAACGCGGACTAATCGGGCGTCTGTATCCCTTGTCCAAAGTGAAATACACTAAAAGGGATAGTGCAGTCAGAAAAAAAAGAAAAACAGAATGTGGGGGTAAGATAACGTCAGTGAGGGAAAGTGGTGGAAGTGGTTTGCAAGTTTTCTTAGCGGCAAGTTGCAAGTTTTTTGAAAAGATTTTTCTCTTTTTTTTATGTGACAGTTTTGTAAAAAGGTTTTTCAAAAGGGACTCGTGACACAAATCAACCACACATGCACAATCAGGCCTAGATCTAGGGTTGCCTAGGTCAGCTAGACAGCTCCTAACTAGGGCTAGAAATAGGACCTCAAACCGCCTCTTCACGGACAAGTACGGCCAGGTAAGTGGGAAGGAACCACCACTACAGTGGGCCTAATTAATAACCACTAGCCTAGACACCGCAATGTCGGTTAGGATAAACGGCCGATGCCTATACTAGTCCTTTTCCTATTGAGCTCGATGTCCTTAGGTCTGAGTCTAATCTTTTTTATTAATTGTGGTTAATGCACATGCTTTAGGTGTTTTCTGGGGTCCTGGGAAGGGTGATGAAATCCCCACCCAATCTGAGTTTGGTCAATTAGCCCCTTAAAGTCCAATTAAATTATGCAAAACAGTAAAATTCACTTGCAATCAATTTTAGCACGGCGCAAAAAAACCTGCAGAAAATCTGTTATTTAGAGGGGGGAGAGAATTTTTTATAGCGCAAAGAATTCCTGCAGAAACTTTTTACAGTGGAGATATGGAGGTTGCAGAGGGGAAGAAAAAGGAGAGCAAACCCTGTAAAAATTATGTGCTGACGTGGCAAGAGTGCGGCGGAACCGCGGTATATGGGCCTCCTTGGCGGCGGAAACGCGGCGCCTTGGTGGATTCAGGCTCTGGAATTTTTTTTACTGTTCTGTGCTTAAAATTCCTCTCTGTTCTTATGCTCCTTTTTCTGTTTTGACCTTCTGTAAAACTCCAGATCCGCGATGCTTTGTTGTTCCTGCAAGATTCAGACGAGAAACCCTTCAAACAGATAAAAATCGCTAAAGTGTTTTTGTATTTTTGTATTTTCTGATTTTTATGATTTTTCAAAATTTATATCAACCCGAAATCCTACAAAACAAAAAAAAAAATTACGCCATCCCCGGCAACGGCGCCATTTGATTAGTCCAAAAATTGTAGTTTTACCGTAATCAGAAACGGCGTCGCTTCGCAGCTAGCCGGTGAATACGGGTCGATCCGCAGGGATGTGTAAATTTCTGTTTTTGTGTTTTAACGAGTTGATTACGTTGGTTGTTTGGTTTTTGTCGAATGATTTAAAAACTAATTTATGTGATGTGAAAGAACTCGTTAGGGTTAGATCGAAGGTAAGGTTCATGAGATCAATATTTTCACCCCTTTCAATGCCGTTTGATTAAAACTTCTTAGAAAATCACAACAATTATTAGCAAAGGGGATTAGGATGATCGGGAAGAAACAAAGTTTCTTCCTCTAGATCCTTGTTCGTCCTTTCCTATTAATTGCTGCGATCTTCATGGACGTCATGTATGTCCGGCCTTTTAGACTACGGTTCACCGTTACCTCATAGGTAGGGTGCCGTAGGGGGCGGATCATACATGCATGCATGAAGGTTTCGTTTTGAAAATATGTTGGCATTGAAGGAGGTGGGAGATATCCATCTCTCACTCCCTCTCTTGTTCCTAACCCTAACGAGCGAGGATTTTACTCGCTCATTAGGGAATTATTAAAAAGTGACATTTTTGTTGTTTATGTTTTAAAGTGTTACTCTTACGACAGATTAAAATTAGCTCAACTAGTGAACTACAGCAAACAAATGGATAACTAGGGCAAGTAATGATATTAAACTAAGGCAGGAATTAAATAAATTAAAAACTTACAAGAAAAGTTGATGCTCTAAATCTCCCAACAAGTCTGAACTTTTATTGATTGAAAAGAGGCATAACATTTTACAGATTTTGAGTACAATTTATAAGCAACCAGTGAAGCTAGGGTTACAGACTCTCGTAGACATGAAATTACAGATTTGCCCCCTAAGAATCCCAACATATGCACCGACACACCGACACAGAGAGTTTGCACCGACACGGGCCTTATATGGCCGCGGAACCGCGGCAATGGAGCGCTTGGGCCACGGTTCCGCGGCCCTTTGGTGGGCTTGGCTCACAATTTTTTCTGGGCTTTGTTCAACATTTCTTGGGCTTTCTATTTTTATATTTCTTTTCTCTGTTGGGCTTCTTAGTGTTCTCCAGATCCTCAGTGAAAATTTGTAAGGATCTTTTCACCGTTTCACTTTCGTCTTTTGGACCTTGCACTGTTCTTTGTCTCGGCTAGAGTAAGATTCGTCTGCTTGTTGGTCAAAAGTCGCTTTTCTGTATTGTCTTTCGTCTTTTTCACTGTATTTGCTCCAAGAGCTTGTATCCTGTAATATGCAACAAACGGGCGTCAAAAGTACCTGTTTACTTATAAAATGCATAAAAGTGGGGCGTATGAATGGCAATATTATGATATGAACAATACCTCGGGCTCCGTCAGTCCGGATCGGCCCATATCATCAATCATACGACCACGAACGGTATCCTTCGGTTATCCGCCGTGTCAGTTAAAATCACTGGTAGGAAGTATGCCCCTGCCAGGCTCATTGTCTACACCTTGATCTTCTTGCTCCGGGGTACCTTACCGGGTCCACCATGTACCCGCAGACGGTTCATCCAACTCCTCGAATCGGATTTCGAAATCCATCTCATAACCGAGAAAACATCATGGTGGACGACTCATACATCATGAGAAAACCGCACTTTTCATTTTAAAAAGAGAGAGAGAGAGAGAAGTTTATAAATATTTTTGCGGTTTCCTCCCAAATCCTGAAAATCCGAAATCCAATCATCAATAGTAAGTAAACAGTGAATATCGGCATAAAACTCCATAACACTTTTTAACAGTGAATAATAATTGTAAGTCGACGTTGTACACCCCACGAGTTGCTGGGAGGCGGAATAGGTAAAACAATCATTTTGTTTAAAACAACATCGACTAACCGAAAAGATCATTGCTAAACTATAACTAACACTATCATAGGAGTAATTAGCTACTATGAAAGGAGATTATACCTAATGAACCAAGTCCATCTTCTTCTCGTTAAGCACCTCCTCGTCGGCCGTCTCTATGTAATAGACGATCCACCCAAGAGCTTCTACTCCAAGCTTTGCCTCTAATCTTGAGGTAACTAGGCTACTCTAATTGCTGATCAAAGTAACCTAGGGAATATAGAGTATGATTATGGATTAATGAGTCTTGCTAATCCTTGATCTCAACACATGAGATGTTAGGAATAGGGTTTGAAGAGAGAGAGCTTGAGGAGAGAGAAGATGAGAGTGAGAATGATATGAAATAATAACTTGTCTTGAATATATGATGCATAATGATTTATCAAATAAATAAATCAAATGATTTATCATTATGCTTCATTCATTCATTATGTGTGATTCATCTCATGAGTCATTAGCCAATTAATACACCATTAACTACATGAATGAATCATACAAATGAGTCACTAAATCAATAAATGCAAATACCACCTTAGCCTTCAAGTCATCATCCTTCTAGAAGCTTCTCGCCAAATTACGAGAATGCCCCTCCTATCCGTGAAAACACGGAAAAACTTTAAACTGTATAAATCCAATAATCCGATACTAGAATCTGGCTTAAACCAAAGCCGGCTAGTAAAAACTGTCCGAACATCATACGTGCGTAAAAACACGTATGCGTTCGAACCCTTGTCGTAAAACCATACGACCTCTATATCGTTTCGCCCGAAGCAGGGAAACTCTCTGTGTGGGACTCTAAAGACTCGACTACTACGCTAGCAGTGGGTTTAACCACAGACCGCAAGCGGCACTAGCTATACGTAACGGTCCCCGGGTAGATGTCGATAAGAAGGCTGATGAGGAAACCCATCCGAACTCCTACTGAGCCTGATGTGACAATCTCCGTACAGTCCGGTCTGTTCGTCTAGGACTATCGCATATCAGGCCTAGAGGGCGGCAAGCGTCAGTCCCCTAAAAGCGGTATAAGTCGAGTCGGAGCGAAGCCCATTACACCTTGATAAACTACTGGAAAACCTACCAGTAAATCTCGCTTGCCCTGGCCAGGGACTTTGAGTAATGGCTCTCCAGACACAGCGCGATATCAACTCCCAATACCGGGAGAGACGAGTCCTGTCTAACCGCCACTGCCTCCAAGTGCTCGGGACAGCACCCAACTGCTACCTGTTTGCACGACTCCTTTGAGCCCTGGTAGGGTAGCAATCTAAGAACAGTGGGACACACTCGAGGCGAAGTAGCAGTGTCAAGTCTGCGGACTATGCTGTACTCATGTCACCTAGGAACTATTAACTGACGACTGGTATAATACCAACCAACAGTTCCCTGCGAGTCCTGTCCGGTGTACCCGTAACCCAACGAGCACCTGTATACTATCTCCAGGACGACGTACTGATAGCTGTGGGACAGACCATCTCCCCAACTGGGATGAGAAGCGTACACACTAGTCTACTCCGGAGTATCGATGCCCTGTCTCGATAATCCTATGACTAGGGACCTGAAAAAGGATGTGCCTGTAGACTACCCAGCCCCCACTAGTGTGACTGCCATCACAACGCTGGTAGTCAAGCATGATCCTAAGGGCTCTATCAATACGTACATACATAGTAAGATAGATATAACCAAGTAGCATACTACCATGTTTAGCAAGACTATTAATATAACTGTGAATATCCCAAGCTTCCATTAAGTAATATACAAGCTAGTATGATACAATAATGGCCCCTGGGGCATATACACTAACAATCTCCCACTTGCACTAGGGCCATGTACTGGCATATCGAAGACCGATCATCTCGAGTAGCCTCTCGAACTGAATCTGAGATAAGGCCTTTGTGAATGGATCAGCAGTGTTCTCCTCCATAGCAACTCTCCGGACCTCGATCTCCCGGCGATCAATGATCTCCCTGATAAGGTGATACCGCCTTAAGATGTGTCTGGACTTCTGATGGGACCTGGGTTCCTTCGCTAAAGATATAGCTCCATTGTTGTCGCAATACAGCGGTATTGGATCAACAATGGTAAGAACCACCTAAAGTTCTGTTAGGAACTTCTTCATCCAGACCGCTTCTTTTGCGGCAGCGCAAGCAGCAATATACTCCGCTTCCATCATCGAGTCAGTAATGGTGTCCTGCTTGGAACTCTTCCAGCACAACGCCCCTCCATTGAGGGTAAAGACATAACCTGACATAGACTTGGAGTCATCCTTATCACTCTGGAAGTCAGAATCAGCAAAGGCCTCGATCTTGAGGTCTTTTCAGCTGTAAACCAAGAACATCTCCTTAGTCCTTCTCAGGTACTTGAGAATGTTCTTTACTGCTATCCAGTGCTTCTCACCTGGGTCTGACTGATACCTGCTTACCACGCTCAGTGCGTAAGCTACAGCTGGTCTGGTGCACAACATCGCATACATTACAGAGCCTACCGCAGAAGCGGAGGGTATAATAGACATGCGATCCCTTTCCAAATCAGTTTTGGGAGACATCTCTTTGGATAGGGTGATTCCGTGACAAGCCGGTAGATTACCGCGCTTAGAATCTTCCATACTGAATCTTTTCAGTATAGTGTTGATATACCTGGACTGCAACATCCTCTTGGATCTATCATGATAGATCCGGATCCCAAGAATGTAAGAGGCATCACCCAGGTCTTTCATGGAGAACCTGTGTGACAAGAATCCTTTGACGGATTGTAGCATAGGAATGTCAATTCCTATCAATAGAATGTCATCCACGTACAAGACGAGGAATACGACTGTTCGTGCTACAATTTTACTATATATACATGGTTCATCTGGATTTTTGATAAGGTCATATTCTTTGACCGTTTCATCAAAACATATGTTCCAACTCCGTGATGCCTTCTTCAGTCCATAAATGGACTTAAGCAACTTGCACACTTTCCCGCTGCTCCCACTCTGATTGAAGCCTTCTGGCTGATCCATATAGACGCACTCTTCTAAATTACCATTTAGAAAAGCCGTCTTTACGTCCATCTGCCAGATCTCATAATCATGGAAGGTAGCAATGGCAAGAAGGACCCGAATGGATTTGAGCATAGCCACTGGAGAAAAGTTTCGTCATAGTCCAAACCAGGTCTTTGACGAAAACCCTTTGCAACAAGTCTAGCTTTATAGGTTTCCACCTGTCCATCTACACCAATCTTTTTCTTCAAGATCCATTTGCATCCTATGGGTTTTACCCCATCTGGAGCAAAGTACAAAGTCCATACTTTATTGGTGTACAAGTACTCCATCTCGATCCGCATTGCATCTAGCCATCGTACCGAGTCGCCGCTCTGGATGGCCTGCTGGAAGCTAGTAGGTTCATCATCATCAATGATGCAATCCTCTCTATCCCCATCTATGAGAAAACCGTAGTTTCTCTCAGGTGGATGAGACGGCCTACTACTCCTGCGGAGGGGTGTGGGAATGTCCTGTTCTTCTTGAACTACTGGTTCTACCAAAATTTTAGTTGTAGTTTGTGGTTCTGGAATTTCTTCCAGTTCTATTTCGCTCCCACTTGTTTCCTTTTCTAAAAACCGCTGTTCTAGAAAATTGGCATTACGAGAAACAAAAACCTTTTGTTCCTCTGCGTAATAGAAATAATATCCCTTGGAGTTCTTTGGCTATCCTACAAACTTACACTGTACTGATCGTGCCTCGAGTTTGTCCGTATGCTGCTTCTTAACAAAAGCTGGACATCCTCATATCTTCAGATACTGAAGACAGGGTTTCTTCGCACTCCACATCTGATATGGCGTGGTAGGCACAGTCTTGGTAGGAGCCTTGTTCAGAAGATATGCCGCTGATTCTAGCGCATAACCCCAGAAAGATCGCGGTAACTCAGCATTACTCATCATGGAACGTACCATATCCAATTGGGTTCGATTCCGTCTCTCCGATACACCGTTATGCTGTGGAGTGTATGGAGGAGTAAGCTGAGAGAGAATTCCTTTCTCTTTTAGGTAACCCAGGAACTCGGCACTTAAGTATTCACCACCTCGATCAGATCTCAGTGTCTTGATACTTTTGCCGGTTTGGTTTTCTACTTCATTCTTATACTCTTGGAATTTCTCAAAAGTCTCGGATTTATGTTTTATCAAGAAAATGAATCCGTACCTAGAGTAATCATCCGTAAAAGTAATGAAATAGGAAAAACCACCTCTTGCATGTGTAGACATTGGACCACATATGTCGCTGTGTATGAGTCCTAAGAGCTCGCTCGCTTTTACTCCATGTCCAGTGAATGGAGTCTTTGTCATCTTTCCTTTAAGACATGATTGACAAGTGGCATAAGATTGATATTCAAACAGGTCTAAATATCCTTCTTTATGTAACTTAGTTAACCTTGTCTCATTGATGTGACCCAGTCTACAATGCCATAAGAAAGCCTTATTTATTTCTGGAGACTTTCTTTTTAGTATGTTCTGGACATTGAAAATCTGTAATTGGTTTAAGACATATATACCGTTATCCAGCGTACCGGACCCAATCAAACCATGATTTAGGTGGATGTTAACAACATCGCTTACAAATGTGAAATCATAACCTTCTTTTGATAACAAGGAAACTGATATGATATTATACGTTAAACTAGGTACACAAAAACAGTTATGTAAAACCAAAATATGTCCACTCGTCAATCCCATGTGATAATCCCCTACGGATACAGCTCCCACGCTAGCTCCGTTAGCAACCTTTAGGGTCATATCACCAACCTTCAGCACTCTACGGTTTCTCAGTGCCTGCAATGAATTGAATATATGAGATCCTGATCCGGTATCCAATACCTAGGAAGTAGAGTTGATTGACAGACAATTCTCAATTACAAACACACCTGAAGTCGAAACCACAGCTTGCTTCGGTTCCTGGTTCTTCGTGTTCCACGCCTTACAATCTTTCTTCCAGTGCCCTTTCCTATGACAATGGAAGCACTCATCCTTGGCCACTACTGGCACTGCAATCTTTTTCTTTCCCTTCACTCCCACCTTACTAACACCTCCTCTAGGTTTGGTGGCGGCCTTATTCTTCCTTCCTTTGGCCCTAGCCTTGGACCCTGAAGAAGAAGCACCGTGAACAAACATAGCGGGTGTTTCCCTTGCCTTCTGCAAGGTGCCCTCTGCACTCCTCAATATGTTAAGGAGTTCTGGAAGTTCAACTTCTTTTCTTTGAATGTTGAAATTCAGAATAAACTGGGCGTAGGTGGATGGTAGGGACTGGAGAATCAAGTCTGTATAGAGCTCGTTCTCCAAAGTCGTCCCCAGATCTGCGAGCTCTTCTATATAGCCAATCATCTTTAGGACATGTTCTCCTACAGATGATCTGACAGTCAACCTCGCCTGAAACAAGTTCTTTGAGGTCTCGTATCTTGCTATACGAGATTGCTCCCCATACAGATCCTTTGTATGGAGAAATATGGATTCGAGATCCATATCCTCGTGCCTCCTCTGATGTTCATTATTCATCGAGGAAAGCACGATGCACTTGGCCTTCGCACAATCTAACTCCCAGGTTTTGTGGATTTCCTTATCCGCATTACTGGATTTAGGACCAGGGACAGCAGGTGCCTTAGTGGTAAGGACATACCCCAATTTGTCATAAGTCAAAACCATTTTGACATTCCACAGCCAATCTTTATAGTTTGGCCCTGTCAATATATTTTTTTCTAGTAGTAACTTAAGTCCTGTCATTTTCTGGGTCGCTGCAATTAGGAGAGAGAGAGAGAGAACACTTTAGCATGATGCTCTTGCAAGTTTAGAGTGGTTTTTAGTTTATCTAAACTGGATGGCTCCCACTGTTTCTCGAATCCCTCCTCAAACCAAAAAGGAAGAACTAGCCAGGACTATTCTCACCGTACAATACTTGCTTAACCGTTCAGCTAGGCCGGTGTCGGTACTTCAAGGGAGGTTTTCCAACGCTTTCGCGAAGTTCCTTAATTAAATAACCTCTTTTCTCTTGGGGCGTAGCCCCGCTGACACCTTTCTCGGCACCTACTTGGTTTATAGCATTGATCGTTAAGTGACGAATCTCCTGATGAGTAGCATATACTCACAGTAGGATCGGGATCCAAATATCATCGTGTGATAATGTTGAAGGAATCCTACCAACATTCATCAAACTCCAAAAGGTATGCAACTCTTTTCAAATTTCAGTTTCTTTAGAAATTCCTGATATAAATTTCTGCCCCATGCTCTTATGACCTTGGCGTTGGTCAAAATGTCATAAGTCACATGTCAAGTTCTACCCATCATTATCTTGTTAATTTGAACCCATCCGTACATACCCCTGACGTTGGTCAAATGATAATACGACTGTCCTAAATTAACTCATCTATCTATGCGACAAATGAATACCCAGCAGCTACCAAACACTATGCCTTGGTGTTGGTCAAAATACATAGCTTGAATACTATTAAATACCCAAATGAAATAACGGAGGGCTACGAATGGTTTTGGCGAAACCGTGAACGTAGTGAACTTGATATGATCGAACGAACCTGATAGCTTTTAAAAGGAGTGGTTAAAGCTCCACAATTTAAAAATATCTTCTGTTTTAAAAATAACCGAGTGGTTTCTTTTAAACTGTTCCAACGATTCAACTTTGGTTTATTTTCTTTGCATTAATATAATGCGTCCCATCAATTAACCTATCATTGCAGAAAACAACGAAAATACAATGTCCTCTTTTGCTATTCGCATTCGCCACTGGGTCCCGTCATCACCCGTTAGATTACTTAACTAACGACAGAGCGGGGGCTGGGCTAGCGCGGGTGTAAAACATAAGTGACGTCTAAATAGCTATCATATATAGATATTGTACATTCGTCAGACGCAATAATAGGCATTCCAGATCACAGATGAACATTATTGGATATACAAGCAATCCGTGTTTCCTTTGAACCTGCAACGAAAGACGGATTATACAGATGTGATGAATAGCCATTACCCTACCCTAGACCCCTACGGGTACGGCAAACTACCAGCCAAGTACCCGAAGTGAAGCGGTCTCCCTCAACAACATGAGTAGGCCACTAAACACTTCGAAATACCCGGTAGTTTATGCACCCCACCTTGGGTCTATCCTAGGAGCAAAAATCAGTAAATGAAATAATATAACGGTGGCTACAACCACAACCTAGATGTTCCCTGCAAAAGAATATTACATCATATTACAATTACATCGAATGAATGAATATAAAAACCCATTTCAAACCCCGGCTAATCATCACAACGATCCAATCAAGTTCACAAACAAAAACAGTAAAATCATTACAGAAATGTGCAACCCCCTGCCAACCGACATACTAACAGTTAGGGAAGGTTTACTAACACATTATACAAATCACAGATATAATCTAATTAGCCAAATATCGTATAATTTCGATTGAGCAAACACAATTGATTCTACTCCAAAAACTTCTCTGTGCACCTGAGACTTGAGCAGAAACTAAACATTCCAGAAAGAACAAAATTATCACAGAAGAGTTCTGGGGAATTTTAGGCTGACTAAACACCAACTCGGCCGCGGATCCGCGGTTGATCGCTTGGATCGGCCGCGGTTCCGCGGCGCGTTGGCCGATTCAGGAACCCAAATTTCTCCAGTATTCTTAGGTTTCCCTGCTTGTAATTTTAAGGGTCCCTGAAGATTTTTTTAGACCCCGTTTTAGAATCGATAGAAACATGATAGAAATGATGTTTTTTCCGGTTCGTTTTGCGATCGAATTTCTAACGTCTTTGCTAACAAGTTAGTTATGGTTTAGCGAGGCTTTGATACCACTGTAAGTCGACGTTGTACACCCCACGAGTTGCGGGGAGGCGGAATAGGTAAAACAATCATTTTGTTTAAAACAACATCGACTAACCGAAAGGATATTTGCTAAACTATAACTAACACTATCATAGGAGTAATTAGCTACTATGAAAGGATATTATACCTAATGAACCAAGTCCTTCTTCTTCTCGTTAACCACCTCCTCGTCGGCCTTCTCTATGTAATAGACGATCCACCCGAGAGCTTCTACTCCAAGCTTTGCCTCTAATCTTGAGGTAACTAAGTTACTCTAATTGTTAATCAAAGTCACCTAGGGAATATAGAATATGATTATGGATTAAAGAGTCTTGCTAATCCTTGATCTCAACACATGAGAGGTTAGGATTAGGGTTTGAAGAGAGAGAGCTTGAGGAGAGAGAAGGTGAGAGTGAGAATGATATGAAATAATAACTTATCTTGAATATATGAAGCATAATGATTTATCAAATAAATAAATCAAATGATATATCATCATTCTTCATTTATTCATTATGTGTGATTCATCTCATGAGTCATTAGCCAATTAACGCACCATTAACTACATGAATGAATCACACAAATGAGTCACTAAATCAATAAATGCAAATGCCACCTTAGCCCTCAAGTCATCATCCTTCTAGAAGCTTCTCGCCAAATTACGAGAACGCCCCTCCTATCCATGAAAATACGGAAAAACTTTAGACTGTATAAATCAAATAATCCGATACTGGAATCTGGCTTAAACCAAAGCTGGCTAGTAAAAACTGTCCGAACATCGTACGTGCGTAAAAACACGTATGCGTCCGAACCCTTGTCGTAAAACCATACGACCTCTATATCGTTTCGCCCGAAGTAGGGAAACTCTCTGTGTGGGACTCTAAAGACTTGACTACTGCGCTGGTAGTGGGTTTAACCACAAACCGCAAGTGGCACTAGCTGTACGTAACGGTCCCCAGGTAGATGTCGATAAGAAGGACGATGAGGAAACCATCCGAACTCCTATTGAGCCTGATGTGACAATCTCCATACAGTCCGGTCTGTTCATCTAGGACTATCGCATATCGGGCCTAGGGGCGGCAAGCGTCAGTTCCCTAAAAGCGGTATAAGTCGTGTCGGAGCGAAGACCATTACACTTTGAGAAACTACTAGAAAACCTACCAGTAAATCTCGCTTGCCCTGGCCAGGGACTTTGCGTAATAGCTCTCCAGACACAGCGCGATATCAACTCCCAATACCGGGAAATACGAATCCTGTCTAACAGCCACTGCCTCCAAGTGCTCGGGACTGCACCCAACTGCTACCTGTTTGCACGACTCCTTTGAGACATGGTAGGGTAGCAATCTAAGAATAGTGGGACACACTCGAGGTGAAGTAGCAGTGTCAAGTCTGCGGACTATGCTGTACTCATGTCACCTGTGAACTGTTAACTGACGATGGGTATAATACCAACTAACAGTTCCCTGCGAGTCCTGTCCGGTGTACCCTTAACCCAACGAGCACCTGTATACTATCTCCAGTACGACGTACTGATGGCTGTGGGACAGACCATCTCCCTAACTGGGATGAGAAGCGTACACACTAGTCTACTCCGGAGTATCGATGCCCTGTCTCGATAATCCTATGACTAGGGACCTGAAAAAGGATGTGCTTGTAGACTACCCAGCCCCCACAAGTGTGACTGCCATCACAACGCTGGTAGTCAAGCAAGATCCTAATGGCTCTATCAATACGTACATACATATTAAGATAGATATAACCAAGTAGCATACTACCATGTTTAGCAAGACTGTTAATATAACTGTGAATATCCCAAGCTTCCATTAAGTAATATACAAGCTAGTATGATACAATAATGGCCCCTACGGCATATACACTAACAATAATATGCATGCAGTAGCAAGTAATAACTGTAATGTCTAAACTAGCATGAGTACGCTAATACCATGTCGAACTATCAGTTAACAAGCTATGTCCATGAGTAATATTATCTAAAGTGTTCGTAACATGGCAATTACCGATGAAGATGTGTGTGAGCCGGCAAGCAAGTGTATGTGGAGCATACGCATCATCGGTAATGGTGCTAGTGTCCTGATAGCATAGTTTCACAATAATTACAGATAACATGTGTATAAGCATGCAATGCGCTGAAACATCATGAATATACAGAAAGCGATATGATAACAACAGCACTGAAGAAATTATCCTACCCAATGTACGAGTCATACAATTTGGTATTTAAAATACTCACAATTCTCCACTTTTGAAAAAGTGGATGACTCGAGCCTAGTCGAAAGGGTAAGGGAATCCACCAAAGTCTGAATCGATCTATATATATAGCTAGTAGTCGGTGATCTCGCCTCCATAATATCACGTACGATACAATATATATATTACGACATCCTCGGGTCAAGAGTGCAGATCTAACATCATAATCATATCTCGTACGGTAAATCTATCGTATAGCATCCCAAATCTGGATACGGGTCAAATATCATATTTATCTCATTACTCATCTGATATCCTTATCATCACATATCGTGAACAGGGGGGTACTGATCTAAGTCTAGTACACTACTAATATCATCGACAATATCATGATCTGGCTACTGATCTAAAGTCTCATACAATCCGATGTCATCAACACATAATATCATATAGAAGTATACATCACCCAAGCGATCCATTATGAATACCATAACATATCTCATCTTATATGTCGATCATATGTCAACTATCATATATATCATCATCCACAAGGTGTTTTCGTCTAACGATCCGCTATAATATCATGACATATCTCGATCACATATCAAATATCTCACGGAATCATGCCCGATCATATCGACTCATTCCCGAGTATCATATAACATCCTCATCAACCAAGCACATGAATACCAATATATATATGTCCCCAATACACACAAAGAAATAATAGTATGCGAGTATGTATATGTGCGTGTATGCAAATCTCCACTCTAGGTTTTCGTGACTCAGAAATCAACTAAAGTCCTTCCTTCAATTCTCGCTAACCCTAAACTCTAATCTCCTAAAACATTCTTGCTAAGGTTCATATCACACCCTAACACATAAAAATATAAATATAATATCCCATCATTTCTCATAACTTTGCGGGGGTGCTATATGCCATCCACCCGACTTCTCCCCGTAGATATAAATCTACTCACCTTTTGCTTGCCGATGCTGACATCGCTACGCGCTTGCTTATCGTCTCGAAGTCATCGTAGGGTACCTATACATCATAACGTATGGTATCGTATTATAATCCAATTCAAAACCAAAACGACACACGAAAACCAAAATGTCGCACAAATCACCCATAGGTCAAAACCTATGGTCTACCTCTCGCAATTCAACCAAATAACCCTCGATATAGACGTACAAACGTCAAGTGATCGAATACAAAACCAATTATCAAAACTTAAATCCATAACATCATGAAACACATGGCAGCAACCTAGAAAAGTGGTCCCAGATTTCTGTTCAGGTCGAAAATAGGTAAGCAAACAAGTCCAGGGTGTAGTATAGGGAGTGTGTGACCTACTGAAGCAACTTGGGCACCTAACACACTAGGGTGGCCGGCTGCATGAGGAGGAATTCCGTCCAGGCCGGTTTTGCTGAGGAGATAGGGTCTCGTTTTGGCAGGGTGGTCTCGTATTGGTTCAATTTGGCCTCTAGAATTGTTTGTTTGTCTCAGAAATTCCCCGGGTCATCCCAGATTTCCCTGCACACTCATTTTCCTCACAAGCCGACATGGATAGTTTTCTGTTTTCAGTATTTGGGTTTGTTTCAGTATAGTCTAGGTTCTAAGATCATAGGGGGTTTAAGGTCACCACTAAGGCCTATTTGCACTAACCCAACTCAAATTAAACCCTAACCCTTTCTAGGGATATCCAAAGTCCACTAAACTAATACGGAACAAATCCTAAGTTCGTGCATCGGTTTCAATTCTATGGCTCGGGTCAGGAAAAGTGTCACCATGGTCTTGTAAACACTCACAACAGTTCCCAGATTTTACATATAGTCATTTCATAAAAATTAAGTAGTACCAAACACTCTTAAACCTCTATATGCATGTACCCTCCAACCTACAACCCCCAACTCCCTCCTATGGCCGAGGTCGCCGGATCTGGCCCCATCCTTGTCGGCCAAAACCGCCCAGATAGGTCTCGTTCTTCAGGTGGTCACTTAGGGTTACAAATACAACATCACTACATTGTTTGTTTTTACAGTGAACACTCAGGGTCACAGCAGGTTATCGATGTCACAAAACGACACTAAAATACGACATCGCACAAAACTAAACTAAAAGGAAGAAGTTATACCTCATGGATGGAACTCAAGAGAAACCATAGCTTTGCAAAGACATCTCAATCCAATTTTTCTTGGTCCAAAGCGTAGAGGATGATGGGGTGGTCATTTTTTGTGAAAGGTTTATAGAGTTTTGGAGCGTATTTTGAGATGGGTTTTGGGGTAGAAGGTGGAGGGAGATGAGAAAGAAGGAGGAGAAAATGGTGGAGGAAGTAAAATGAGGCGGCCCCTTCCCTCTCTCTCTCAATTATTCTCACTTTTCTCTCTCACTACAAGCATGCTCATTCCCATCATGATGTCCCCTTTCTCTCTCTTCAAGTCATCATTGCCTTTCTTTTTCCTTTTCTTTTCTTTTCTAAAGTCAACCACCATGCATGATAAATGAAGAAAAGACCATGATAGAAAAATGTAACAAGTGTAAAAATGATATGGTGCATGTCATGTGCACAAAACACGCTTAATGCAGGATTAGAGATATTTAATCACGATTAGCGTTAAAAGTGCATATAAAAATCCTGAAAATTCACAATTCGCCTAAATCACATAAAACACCCTCTTTTCAGTAATTTCCATAATTTCCCAAATTTTTCCCAATTTATCGGTATTTAATTATACCGCCCTATTAAAATATTCATTATATTTATTATTTAATTACACAAATTCCCAAAAATAATATTTTATTTTTCTGAAATATTACAGTCGGGGCTGATATGAGATGATAGCTGCATGTTATTGCATATTAGTTAATTTCATATGAATGTCATTGCATAGTATTATCTGTTGTACCTTGACTTGTTCCTTTAGATATAACACATTACTGACGGTTCATATTGCACGAGCACTAAATTGTATGCTACATCCATACCGTATGTAATTGCCCTGACACGTACAAAACACCTACATACGTGATATGGTAGTGGATAGGGATAGTTGAGGTAGTAACTCTTATTTCATTGTGCATATGAAATACTGTCGACACGTACATACATGATATTGCATTGAGCAGGAATAGTTGAGGTGGTGACCCTTATTCCATTTCATGTATATCTTGCTATAGCTACATGTACATCATGAACACATACTGACATGTACACCCATATATTTTGCTATAGTTGCATATACCCTAAGTGGTATGGTTCTAAGTGGTATGGTTTTGACATGTGATATTGAAACGTTGACTTTTGCGCTTATGAAATGCATCATACATACTTTCTTACATGTAGATACTTAAATCTTGTCACAATTACATGTACACCTCATATGATGTAGCACTTGTTTTCGGAGGATTTGGGAACCGCATGATATATTTTAAAGTTGGATTCATTTAAAAGAGCGGCTTTCCCATGATATGCTCGTATTGTTGTTTTATGTTGCATATATCGGTTTTCATGGATTTACGCATTGAGATATAGATTTCATATGATTTATGGATTTGAGAACCGTGGGGGTATTTCAAGAAAACTATGTATTGTTTGAAAACCCGGTTTCTCTTGATATGATATTTCAGTGCGTCCACCATGTGATTTCTCAGTTCTGAGATTTGGCTTATGATACCCGATTCGAGGAGCGGGAGGCACCGTCTGCGGGTACATGGTGGACCCGGTATGGTAACTCGGGGAGAGTGGTGATTTCGTGGTGTAGACGATAAGCCTGACGGAGGGACAACTACCTACCGGTGATTGTATTTGGTCTCGGCGGTTATTGTGGGGATACCGACCGGAGTGATGTACGGCATATCGTCAGGGCCAGTCGTAGTGACAGCGCCTGAGTTATGAGGATTTACGTGTCGATGCTAGACACGGGTTTCATGATGTTTCGAGTGTCGGTGTTTGACACTCAGGTTTTCCATGATCTCTACGTATCGTCGATGGACATACGGGGTTGATATCCTCATACTTATATATATATACATGCAGGTATATGTTTTCATGATGTTTTGGGTGTCGATGTTGAACACTCAGGTTCCATGCGACTTACAGGATGTGAGGGCCAATCTGAGGATGCGGTGCCTGAGGAATTAGGATTTGATGTGTCAGTGAGGGACACTAGTATTTTTTTCATGCTGATGATTTTGCATGAGCTTTTATATTATATCATCCCACACTCAGGATTATGTTGTTATGCATTACTTCATGTAGTTGTTGTACCCTAATGATATACCTTTGCATGATTGTTGCATATTCACTTTGTCATACTTATGCTATCGGATTACATGTGATAGATTAATTGTTATTCGTGCATACTTGCGATTACAGTATGATGTTATTTACTATTCACGAGTTGGCAACTCACCGCCGTTGTGCCACAGAGTTTTGCAGGGCTTACCCTCTGAGTAGTCGCGGCAGGGCGTTTTATCATCTCTACTTTTATGGATACCGCTACGATTGGCTATGAGGTCTTCGCTTTTAGGGGGTTTGCGATTATCCGTTTATACATTGTGTTGGATATAGTGCCCCCAAAGTCAATTATTGGATCGCAGGTACGTGATTGCAATGATTAAGGGAGGACCTATACCGGTAGGACAGTCTTACTCGAGATGATAGTATGTTATCTGATTTGCCTTTATGAGTCGTGTACAGCTATAGGTGACATTACTGTTCACTATTACACGTTGATAGAGCCCTTAGGATCTTTCTTGACTACCAACAGTATGATGGCGATCATATACGTGAGAGTTGGGTAGTCTATAAGCAGATCCTTAATTGTGGTCCCTAGTCGTGGGAGTTTCGAGACAGGGTATCGACACTCTGGAGTAGACTAGTGTATACAGTCGAGACCCCGACGAAGGGCGATGGTCGGTCTCACAAGCCATTGGTGTCAGTTGGATCATCTTAGACGTATACAGGTGCTCATTGGGTTATGAGTGCATCGGACAGGACTCACCGGGAACCTGCTAGTTGGTTTTATACCTAGCGTAAGATAGCAGTTCCCTGGTGACATGTGTACGGATTAGTTCATCGACTTGAGGTCGTCATTTGTCTCGTGTGAGTTCCCACTGTGCTTTGATTATTACCCTACCACGGCTCAAAGGAGTCGTACAAACAGATTTTAGTTAGGTACAGTCCCGAGCCACATAGGGGCAGTGAGCAGATCGGCAGGGGATTCGTCTCTCCTGGTATTGGGGGTGAGATCGTGCTGTGTCTAGGAGAGCCATTACACTAAGTCCTTGGCCAAGGCAGGTGAGAATTACTGGTAAGTATTCCAGTAGTTTCTTAGGGTTTTTAGGGCTACTCTCCGACAAGACTTATACCGCTATTGGGGGTCTGACGTTACCAGCCCCTTAGGCCAGATATGTGATGCTCATAGATGAACGGACCGGACTGTACGGATATTGTCACTGATAGGCTCAGAAGGGTTCCAGGATGAGTTCGCTCATCGGCTTCCCTTTTGGTCAGAACATGTGCAGCCGTTACGCACAGCTAGTGCCGCTGACGGGCTTGTGGTTAAACCCACTGCCAGGGTACTGACGAGTCTTTAGAGTCCCCAACAGACAGTTTCCCAAGTTCGGGCGAAACGTTGTAGAGGCCATATGGTTTTATGGCAGGGTTCGAAAATGCACGTGCACTTGTGCACGTGTCATATTTCGGACAGATAATACTGGTGGGCTTTGATTTAAGCCGGATCCAAGTACTATATTGAGTCGGAATATTTTAGTCTCTCGTATTCATATTCGGTCGGAATACAGAAATAGGTATGTATATACAGGTGAGGGGTATTCTCGTAATCTGTTATGAGAATATTTTAGAAGATGCATTTTTTTTGGTTAATCATTTTGGTTTAAATGACTAAATGGATTTTGGAAAGTGTGACTCATTCTTGGTGACACATTTCTTCTAGCATGTTCATTAGTAACTCATGCTAATGAGTCACTAAGTGAGTCATGATAGAATTAATTGTGTTTTGTTTTGTGTATAGATATTTTAGGGTTTGTGCAGATATTTTTGGGAGATATTTTTTGAGATATTTTCTTTACACAAACCATATATATCCACTCCCAAAAGAAATCACCACAAGTGATTATGCTTGAGTTCTTGCTCTCTTGATAGTTTTCTTGAGTTCACAATTTCCAATCCTTAGCATCTTCTTCAACCTCCACTCTTACCCTCTTATGTGATGAGAACAAAAGAGTGTATTGAGACAAAGTATTCTACTCATTCTCTACTTCATCTTGGACATATCGGTTAGCATACTTCATGTCCTAGTTGTCTCGGTATAGAGGCAGGAGTCCGTTTAAAGATCCGTTGACGTGGTGCCACCTCGACGAGGAGACAGGAGATCGGAGTTGCCGCGATGAGCGTGTGATGATGGCTAAAGACCGAAGGACTCGGATCGATCGGTATAGCCTTTCTACCTCTTTACAGTTTGTTAGTTTAGCGTTAATGGCAAGATCCGGGTTATAGTATGCGATAGCGCCAGTTATAAAAGTTTTTGTTCCGCGTTTGGCGTCAGAATGACGGCCGGGGCGCTACCATAGACTTACATGGTATCAGAGCCACGCCATTAAGCTTTACTAGCTTGTTCTAACGTGTTTGAAACATCGATCGAACGAAATTTCAAAAACCGCATTTTTCATGTCAAAGTTTCTGTCGAATTTTTAAACTGGTCTAAAAGTTATTTTGGGTATGTCAGAAAATTGTGCCGGCTTTTTTAAGACTACTGTAGAAATTTGGTAGACTGAATCCACTAGACTGCCGCGGAACCACCGCACAAACCATGGTTTGGCCGCGGTTCCGCCGCCGATTTGTGGCAACAGTACACCATATTTCTTCAGGGTGTTTTTCATGTGCAATTGTGGTTTCTGGAATATTTTATTTGGGCCTAGATTTTGTTTGAGTACTGGAGTTGTACTTGGGGACCACTTCAGGAAGTTTTGTCTATCGAAATTTTAAATGTGTTAGTTTACAGTACTTATATTATATCTCTGACCGTGAATGTCATTCGAGCGGTAAATCGTATCTAATTGCTATAGTCCTTTTAGACGGGTTTGCGAACGTGACATTCGCGTTGATGTTCTGTGTTGTGCTGTAATGTTGCGGATTTATCGTGGTGGATAGTTATGTGCAATGGTAGTGCAGTTTGGATTTATTTGTACATTTGATATTGCGGGGCGATCGTTCAACATGTGGACTGCCGTCGCTGCCTGTTTGTATAATATTCTTTTGGGGCACGACCGGGCTGAGGTCGATGTACCCGTTGTACATATTTTTCATTTCTGTACTAGGTTTACCCCGCGACGGAGTGCACGGATAACAGGGTTCTGGAGGGCAACGGGTCCGCATCTCATGGCTTTGAGAGGCAGAGGGACTCACTCTAGAATTGGCAGACTATTCACCGCACTCGTAGGGGGGACAGGTTGACCCAAGGAGGGGTGCTCGAGTTACCGGATTCCGTGAAGTGCAGGGTGGTCCATTCATTTTGCTGTAGGGGGCTGCCTCGCTTTAGGTTTTGGTCAGTAACTTGCCGCACCGTAGGGGTCTAGGTTTCATTGCACAGGCTATCCACACGACCAGGGGAACGTCCGGTTTCAATAGCGGCTATATGAAACCCGGGGATCCCAGATTATCTGTATTGTTCTGTGATGCTTATTACTTATCTGTAATGTTGCATTTATCACGCCTGGAGCGATTATTGTATATTGGTATATATACAAGTAGATGTTGTATATGTTATACACCCGCGCTAGTCCAGTCCCCGCTCTGTCGTTAGTTAAGTAACCTAACGGGTGATGACGGGACCCAGTGACGAATGCAGATGGCATATACGTACATTTTATTTTCGTTCTTTTCTAGTGTGATTAATTGATGGGACTGCGTTGATTCTGATCAATGCAAGGAAAACAAACCTGTTTGGACGTTGTTGGAACAGTTTTAAAAAGTGTTATTACAAGGACGTTTTTCTTTTGTTTTGCACAGTGGTATTCACTTGGAATATCCTGCACCTCACTCGACGAGGCAAGGGCCGAGATCCCTTCACCGGGAGTGACCCCTTGGGCAAAATTTTGCGTCAGGGTAATAACTTCACTATAGTCGATTATTTGTTGCTTTGCATCGCGGTATTCAGTTGGAATATCCTGCACCTCATTCCACGAGGAAAGAGCCGAGATCCCTTCACCGGGAGTGACCTTTTTAGCAAAGGTTTTCGCCACTATATTTTTGTAAAATGCTATCAGGTTCCTTCAGCGATATCAAGTTCGTTACGTTAAAGGTTTTTCGCCAAAAACCAGCCGTAGCCCTCCGTCATTTCAGCTGGTTATTCAGTAGTATTCAAGCTATGTATTTCGACCAACGCTAAGGCATAGTGTTTGGTAGCTGCTGGGTATTCATCTGTTACATAGATAGATGAGTTGGTTTGGGACAGTCGTTCTGCCATTTGGCCAACATCAGGGGCATGTACGGGTGGGTTCAAATTGACAAGATAATGATGGGTAGAACATGGCATGTGACTTATGGCATTTGGCCAACGTCAGGGTCATAAGAGCATGGGGAAAAAATCCATAACGGGAGTTTCTAAAGAAACCGAAACTTGCCAGGCATGCGCATACTTTCTGGAGTGTGATAACATGAGTGGATTCCTTCACGTTATCATGCGATGAGAGTTGGATCCCGATTCCCAATGATGAGTTGGTTTACTCTTCGGGTGATCCCGATTGATTCTTCTTTTAGGTTTGGAGGAGAATTTGACAGTACAGTGGGAGGTTTCCTGATTAGATAAAGTGATAACCATTCTGATTTTGGTTAGAGTGCACGCAGAGTGTTTCTTTTCTCTCACTCTTTGGCAGTGACCATTGACCGACCCTAGACTATGACTCAGTGACCAAGTTGACCGAACCTTCTTAAAATACTGGCTTTTGGATTGTCTAAGTTGCATAAGTCATTGCCGCTCCTTCTTTTACCCTTTGCATTTCTTAGAACACCTCGTATCACTACGAACATCCACTTCCATTGGATAGATCCATCGTATGGTTATATACGAACTCGAAGGGACTTCTTCGAGGATGGATCCAGGTTCAGGAGAAATTGAATTGGTTTGTTCAGTTGTCTTTTATCATCACCTTCTCTCAGGTTGCGAGGGCTCCTTGGTTTTGGAGAGTACACCAATTACGCTTATTGGATTGTCTTCTTCAAAACCATAGGCAGGTGAAGAAAGGTAGGGAATGAAGAAAACCAATTAGCCTAAGTCGGGTGTACAGAAGGTAATAAATAAAGACAAAATAAAGGGATTAAAAAGATGGCAAAGTAAATTGCGACTGCTATCATTCACGACTAAATCGCGTAGTTCATCACCACTCCTATTTCACCTTTGCTTTTCTCCAGTTGAGGAGGAATAGAATAAGAATTATTCAAGTTGTCTTTTATCATCATCTTCTCTCAAGTTGCGAGTACTCCTAGGATTAGAAGTATACACCTATTACGCTTATTGGATAGTCTTCTTCCAAACAATAGGCTGGTGCCGAACGGTAGGGAAGGAAGAAAACCATTTAGCCTAACGATGGTGTACAGAAGGTAACGACTAAAGACAAATAAAGGGATTTAGAGAGATGGAAATGAAATATACGGTTATAGTCATGAATTGGATTATGGAAGAGGCATTACTAGGAATACCAGGATACCCCTACGAAACATTTTCATGTTTCAGTTTCACTGTGTATTGTTAAAGGAAAACTGATTTCTCGATTGGATACTTACTCCAGGGTATGTATTTACCAGGTAAGATTCTCACATCTGCATGGTTTTACAGATGATGGGTTGGAGTAAGTTATTGAGAATTAGGTGATCATCCTCATTATATCTGAATTCGTTGTAATTGGTGATATTTGAGGAAGTCGCCTGGGTTTTTGCCGGACGGCAAGTATTTGGTTTTGAGTATCCGTTGTTGTGCACCAATTTTAAACTGATATATCTGTACGTTTATTTTTATAAAGTGAGATATAACTTTTTGAAATTATGTCCGTGACATTTACCTATATCAGTTGATGATTGGGTAAGCAGTATTGAACAACGGAGTAGTTCTTAACCATAAGTACAGTTTTCAACCTACGATGCACAGGTTTTGAGTTATTCGACAAAGGGGACTCATACAGACTAATGTATGCTGTCCAGTGTCCATCAGGACAAATGGGTTGGTCCTCGTACTATGTTCTGTTTACTTGTGACTTCTCTAGTTTTTAGATAAGTGTTTCGTAGAAATACAAGGTCTAAGATTTCAGAAGTTGTGGGTATAGGAATAAAGTAGAGAACCAGATGTCGCAAGTATCGGGATTCTTCAAAGAGATCAGAGATGTAGATACTTGTGATTGGTATTCAGTTGATAGTAATGGTTTTGAGAAACTTTTTTCTCTTTCAGGTTACTCATAATTGGATGTATTCCTAAGTTGAGTAATGCTGATTAGCCTCTCTCCGTTAAGTTGATATGCACTGGAGACAGCTGCATGATTTGAATCTGGTTCCAATTAAATAAGTGCCAAAGTTTCTATATTGGATATAGAATGGTTCATATCTTAACGATGTTAAGGTACGGGGAGTTGTCCGGCTTATGCTTAAAACCAGACTCTGGATAACTCAAGGTACGTTTCTGTAATGGCAGTTTGCGGGTTGGCCCAGGCTATAACGAGGGTTGATTTTCTACCATCTGGAAGATCAATGGTGATATTGTTCTTGACTCGCCACAGTTTTAGTAAAATGGATCAGAAAACAGTAGTGGGAGTATGGTAGAACTGGAAGAGATTCCAGAACCGCAAACGATTACGGAAAATTTAATAGGACCTATAGATTCAATCAGGTTTGACATTCTATTAGCCACTCCGCAGATATGGTTGGTAACCTCAGGCACCCGAGAGGCACTCCGGTTGCCTCAAGGACGGTGACAGGGAGGTTCTTGTTTACCCAAACGTGACACTACTGTTGTTCCCGGCTATGAGACCCGGCAGGAGGTTAAGTATAGCGTCGTTCTAAGCTAGTTTTAGAAGTGCACGTATATATTATTCTGCCAGAGGGTTGTTGTGGTCAGTGGGAGCAGCGGAAGCATAGTGGGCAAGTAGCTTATGTCTATTTATTGACTTGAGCAGATAAAGCGGAGATAGATCATCTATTTTTGATGTGACAGTCATGGGTTTGACTTCATCAGAATAGGGGATGGATGTTGGAGATAGTGCCCTCAGAGTCAATTATTAGGTCACAGGTACGTGATTGTAATGATTGATGGAGGACCTATCCCGGTAGGACAGTCTTACTCGAGATGATAGTATGCTATCTGGTTTACCTTTATCATCGTGTACTGCTTTAGGTGACCTGACACGTCGCTATTACACGTTGATAGAGCCCCTAGGATTCTTGCTTGACCACCAGCAGTATGAGGGCGATCATATAAGTGGGAGCTGGGGGTCTATAAGCTTATCCTTAAAAGGTCCCTAGTCGTGGGAGTTTCGAGACTGGGCATCGATACTCCATTAGTAGACTAGTGTATACAGTCGAGACCCCGACGAGGGGCGGTGGCCGGTCTCACAAGCCACTGGTGTCAGTTGGATCACCTAAGATGTATACAGGTGCTCATTGGGTTATGAGTACACCGGACAGGACTCGCCGGGAACATACTAGTTGGTCATATACCAGACGTCAGATGGCAGTTCCCTGGTGACATGTGTGCAGGTTAGTTCATCGACCTGGGGATCGTCATTTGTCTCGTGTGAGTTCCCACTGTACTTTGATTACTACCCTACCACGGCTCAAAGGAGTCGTGCAAACAGGTTTTAGTTGGGTATAGTCCCGAGCCACATGGAGGCAGTGAGCGTATCTTCAGGGGTTCGTCTCTCCCAGTATTGGGGGTGAGGTCGTGTTGTGTCTAGGAGAGCCATTACACAAAGTCCTTGGCCATGGCAAGGAGATTTACTGGTAGGTATTCCAGTAGTATCTCAGGGTGTTCTGGGCTACACTCCGACACGACTTGTACCGCTTTTGGGGGTCTGACTTTTACCAACCCCCTAGGCCCGCCATGCGATACTCATAGACGAACGGACCGGACTGTACGGATATTGTCACTGACAGGCTCAGTAGGGTTGTCAGGCTGAGTTCACTCACAGACGTCCCTTTTAGTCAATACTTGGTAGCCCGTTACGTATTGGCTTATACCTCTGACGTGCTAGTGGTTAAATCCACAACCGAGGTGTTGACGGGTCTTTAGAGTCCCCCACATTCAGTTACTCAGCTTTCGGGCGAAAGGTTGTAGAGACCGTATGGAGATATGGCAAGGTCCGTTCAGATACGTGCGGTATTGCACGGATCAGGATCGGACAGTTTGTACTATAGGCCGTATGGATATATGGCAGGGTTCGATCAGATACGTGCGGTATTGCACGGATCAGGATCGAACGGATATTACTAGCCGGCTTTGGTATAAGCCGGATCCTAGTATAGTACAGTGTAGATTTTGTCTCATTGCATTTGTATTTCGGTCGGAATACAAATGCGGGTGTGTATGCACAGTATCGGGGTTTTCCTGTAATTTATTACGGGACCAGTTTTCTGGAGTTGCCAGTTTGCTTTCCGTTTCGGCCGATTTCCATTGTTCCGTTCATTGGCCGAAGTTTGGTGGAGGAGGGTTTATTTGCATTGTTGCAAATAGGCATTAGTGGAGGGGGTTCTTTGCATCTTGTTACATCATGATGGTTTTCATGATGAGCACCTTACCTTGACTTCTTCTTCTCATGATGGCTTGACTTTTTGAAGCCATCATGCTTGAGATGATGGTTGCCTTGGAGTGTTGGATTTGTTGCTATCATTTCTTTTGCATGATACCTTTCTTCTCTCTCTTTTGGGTATTAGATGAGAATGGCTCCTTTTTGATGCTCTCTCCCACTCACTCCATTCTCTCCTCTCACCATTGTGGCCGGCCAAGCATGGGATGGGGCTGTCCCAATTTTGTGGAGTGGGGTTTTTGCTCATTTGATGTTCCAAAATCCCCAAAGTCCCTCCATATAGTTCTTGTATCATTCCTCCATCAAAATGGCACCTCCTACAACCCCAAAATGAGACTTCTTCACTACATATTCTACAGCAAACCTTGGGCACGTCGAGTAGCCGGCTTCGTGCCCGAGTTGCCTCGGCATTGAGGTGGGAGCCCGTAAACAAAGTAGGCGATGTGGTGCACTTCCGGCGACGAGGAGGAGACAGGATTTTCCGCAGGAGATCGGGACCATGACGAGAAGACCGGAGGACTTGGATCGTCGGTATATCTCTAACCCATCTTCTTGTTAGCTTAGACGTGTTAATGGTTCGATCCGGGTAGTAGTGCGCGGCGGTTTGCCAGTTTAAGAAAATTTAAAGTTTATCACCGCTTCCGGTTTTGGCCGTCGGATTGACGGCCGGGGCACCGCCGTGCACTTACAGTGGTATCAGAGCCTCACCATTAACTTAGTCTAGCTTTGTGTAATGTGTTTGCATTTCCAATCGATCAAAAAGTTCCAAAACCCGTATTTTGATCACATCAGTTTTCTGTTGGAAATTTTTAGTCTCGAAAAAATTTTCAGGTTGTAAAATATTGATGTGCTGGAAAATCTAAGATCTCTGTTAAAATTCGATGAAGCAACTCCACAGTTGGAGCGCGGAAGCGCCGCACAACCCCCTTTCCCGCCGCTCTTCCGCCGCACACTGTGGGGATCACTGCACCAAATTTTTACAGAGGCTTCCTGGGGTGAAAAGTGGGGTTTTGGAATAATAACATTGGGCCCAGAATTTCTTTATCTGCTACAGTAATACTTTGGGGCCCACTTGTTAAAGTTTGATTGATCGGATATTTTAAACACATTTTTCACAGTATTTACATTATATCTGCGACCGTGAATGTCACTCGATCGGTAAATCCTGTCTAACTGCTATAGCCCGGTTAGACGGATTTGCGAACGTGACTTTCACGTTGATGTTTTGTTTTCGCTGTGATGTTGCGGATCGGTCGTGGGGATAGCCTGGATGCAATGCTAGTACAGTTTTATTGTATTATGTACATTTGATATTGCGGGGCGAGCGTCCGACATGTGGACTGCCGTCACTGCCTGTTTGTATTATTCTTTTGGGGCACGACCTGGTTGCGGTCGATGTACCCGTTGTATGTATATTTTACTTTCTGTACTAGGATTGCCCCGCGGAGGGGTGCACGGATAGCCGGGTTCTGGAGGGCAACAAGCCCGCATCTCATGGCATTGAGACGGAGGTGCCTTCACTCTAGGATTGGCGGGCTATTCGCCGCACTCGTAGGGGGTACAGGTTGACCCAGGAGGGGTGCCCAAGTTACCGGATTCCGTGAAGTGCTGGGTGGTCCATTCACGTTGCTGAAGGGGGCTGCCTCGCTTCAGGTTTTGGCGGGTAACTTGCCGCGCCCATAGGGGTCTAGGATTTCATTGCACAGGCTATCCACACGACCAGTGGAACGTCGGGTTTCAGCGGCTCTGTGAAACCCGGGGATCCCAGATATCTGTATTGTTTCTGTGATGCTGTACATTTTCTGTGATGTTGCATTTCTATCACGCCTTGAGCGAATATAATATATTGGTATATATATTAGTAGATATTGTATATGTTTTGCATCCGCGCTAGTCCAGTCCCCGCTCTGTCGTTAGTTAGCTAACCTAACGGGTAATGACGGGACCCAGTGGCGAATGCGGATGGCATATACGTACATCAGTATATTTTCGTTCTTTTTGGTGTGATCAATTGATGGGACTGCATTGATTCGAATCAATGCAAGTTAAAACAAACCTAATCTGATGTTGTTGGAACACTTTTCAAAAAGCTGTTATTGCAAGGACGTTTACTTTTGTTTTGCATCGTGGTATTCATTGGAATATCTTGCTCCTCAGTCGACGAGGCAAGGGCTGAGATCCCTTCACCGGGAGTGACCCCTTAGACAGAAGTTTGCGTCAGGGCATTAACTTCACTATAGCCGATTACTTTTGCTTTGCATCGCGGTATTCAGTTGGAATATCCTGCACCCCATTCTACGGGGAAAGAGCCGAGATCCCTTCAACGGGAGTGACCTCTTTAGCAACGGTTGTCGTCACTATATTTTCAAAAAGCTATCAGTTCCTTCAATGATATCAAGTTCTTTACGTTAAAGGTTTTCGCCAGAAACCATTCGTAGCCCTCCGTCGTTTCAGACGGGTAGCACGTAGTATTCATGCTGTGTTTGTTGACCTTCGTCAAGGCATAGTGTATGGTAGCTGCTTGTTACCTTTCTGCTGCATAGATAGATGCGTTGGTTTGGGACAGTCGTATAGCCTTGTTGACCTTCGTCAAGGGCTTGTACGGGTGGATTCAAATTAACCTGGATAATGACGGGTAGAACTTGACATGTGACTTATGATTTGTTGACCTTCGCCAAGGTCATAAGAGCATGGGGCAGAAATCACATCGGGAGTTTCAAAAGAACTGAAACTTGCCAGATATGCGCATACCTTCTGGAGTGTGATACCGTGAGCGGATTCCGTCACGTTATCATGCGATGATAGTTGGATCCTGATTCCCACTGATGAGTTAGTTTACTCCTCGGGTAACCCCGACTAATTCTTCTTTCAGGTTTGGAGGAGAATTTGCGGTACAGTGGGAGGTTTCCAGATTAGATAAATTGGTAACCATTCTGATCTAGGTTAGAGTGCACGCTGAGTGTTTCTTTTCTCTTTCTCTTTGGCAGCGACCATTGACCCGACCCTAAGACTTTGACTCAGTGACCAAGTTGACCGAACCTTCTTAAACACCGGCTTTTGGATTGTCAGAGTTGCAAACCTCATTGCCACTCCTACTTTTACCCTTTTCTCCAGGACACCCCGTTTTACTACGAACGTCCACTTCCATTGGACAAAACCATCGTATGGTTAGATACGAACTCGAAAGAATTTATTCGAGGATGGTTTCCGGTTCTGGAGAAAACGGATAGGATTATTCAGTTGTCTTTTCCTTTTACCCTCTCTCAGGTTACGAGCACTCCTTGGTTTAGGGGTAGTACACCTATTACGCAAATTGGATTGTCTTCTTCCAAACCTTAGGCTGGTGCCGACCGGTAGGGAATGAAGAAAACCAATTAGCATAACGATGGTGTGCAGAAGGTATTAAGTTCAGACAAAGCAAGGGATTAGTAAGAGGGCAAAGTAAATTGCAACAGATATTCACGACCAAACCAAATATTTCGTTACCACTCCCACATCACCTTTGTATTTCTCCAGGACACTCCGTATCACTACGAAGATCCACAGTTTATTTGGATACTCCATCGTATGGTTATATACGAACTCGAATGGAACTTGTTCCAGTTCGGGGATGGATTCTGGTTCAGGAGAAATAGGAATAAGGTTTATTCGGTTGTCTTTTATCTTCACCCTCTCTCATTGCGAGTGTTCCTAGGATTGGGACAGTACACCCATTATGCTTATTGGATAGTCTTCTTCCAAACCATAGGCTGGTGCCGAACGGTAGGGAAGGAAGAAAACCATTTGGCCTAAAAGGGTGTGCAGAAGGTAAAGACTAAAGACATATGAAGGGTTTTGGAGAGGTGGCAAAGAACTATACGGTTACAGTCGTGAATCTGGAAGAGGCATTACTAGGAATACCAGGATACCCCATCGAAACATTTCAATGTTTCAGTTTCACTGTGTACATTTAAAGGAAAACTGATTTCCCGATTAGATACTTACTCCAGGGTATGTATTTACCAGGTACGATTCTCACATCTGTATGGTTTTACAGATGATGAGTGGGAGTAAGTTATTGGGAATTGGGTGATTATCCTCATTATATCGGGATTCGTTGTAATCAGTGATATTTGAGGAAATCACCTGGGCTGTTTGCCGGTCGGCAAATATTTGGTTTTGAATATCCGCTGTTATGCACCAATTTCAAATTGATATATCTGTACGTCTATTTTCATAGAGTGAGATATACCTTTCTGAAATTATGTCTACGACATTTACCTATATCAGTGGATGGTTAGGTAAGGAGCATTAAACAGCGGTGTAATTCTTCTTGACCATAAGTACAGTTTTCAACCTACGACACACAGTGAATGAGTTATCAGACTCAAGGGACTTATACAAAGGATTGTATGTTGTCCAGGGTCCATCAGGACAGAGGGCTTGGTCCTCGTACTATATTCGGTTTACTTATGACTTCTCTATTTTTTAGACAGGTGTTTCGCGGAAACACAGGGTCCAAATTTTGAGAAGTTATAGGTATTTGAATAGAGTAGAGAACCAGGTATAGCAAGTATCGGGATTCTTCAAAGAGATCGAAGATGTAGATACTTGTGTATGGTATTCAGTTGATAGTAATGATAAAGAGATCTTGCTTCTCTTTCAGGTTACTCATAATTGGAAGTATTCCTAAGTTGAGTAACGCTGATCGGCCTCCTTCCATTTAGTTGAAATGCGCTGGGGACAGCTGCATGATTTGAATCTGGTTCAATTAAATCAGTGCCTCTGTTTCTATATTGGATATAGAACAGTTCATATCTTAACGATGTTAAGGTACGGGGAGTTGTCCGGTTTATGATTAAAACCAGACACTGGACAACTCAAGGCACGTTTCTGTAATGGCTGTTTGTGGGTTGACCCAGGCTATGACGAGGGTTGACTTTCTACCATCTGGATGAACAATAGCGATATTGTTCTAGACTCGCCACAGTTTTATTAAAGATGGATTTTTTCAGAAAACAGTAGTGGGAGTATGGTAGAACTGGAAGTGATTACAGAACCACAAACGATTACTGAAGATTTGATAAGGAACCTAAAGATTCAATCTGGATTGACATTCCATTGGCCACTCCGCAGATAAGGTGGGTAACTTCAGGCACCCGAGAGGCACTACGGTAGCCTCAAGGACGGTGACAGGGAAGTTCTTGTTTACCCACAATTGCCATTGCTGTTGTTCCAGGTTACGAGACCCGGCGGGAGGATGAGTATAGCGTCGTTCTAAACCAGTTTTAGAAGTGTACGTCTATATGACTCTGCCAGAGGGTTGTCGTAGTCAGTGGGAGCAGCGGAAGCATTGGTGGACAGGTTGCTTATGTCTATTTATAGACTAGAGCAGATGTAGCGGAGATAGATCATCTATTTCTGACGTGACAGTCATGGGTTTGACTTCATCAGAATAGGGGATAGATCTGTTGAGAAGGTAGTAGGGTGTGATATCCTGGTATTTGGATGATATACACAGAGTAGGAAAAGAAACTCCTACACTACGATCGGTTATACTTTGGTCGTCACACAGTGGTTTCTCCACAAAGGAAATGGATTTTATATCAGACATACTGGTTACTAGATCTATGGTCTTAGATCTAGATTTGGGTGGTTTCCCAATCAGGGTACTTGACAGCATTCTAAGAGTATTTAGGATGGACGACTCCTGGCACGGTTGTGTACCTGCAGGTAATGCAGTCACCCTCTCCAAAGGTGTCTTACAGACTAAAGGGGAGAGGGACGGGCATGATTGACAGATCACTTGCTCAGGTAATTGAGTCAATCGTGAGATGTCGAGTACCACACCAGATGTTGTTCTTGCACTAGATGCAATAAGTTGACATTAATCCAATCCTGGAGAAACAGTTGGAAGCAGTTTTAGAACATAAGTGGATGTTCTAGAGAGATGATAACGACAGCCTCATTCAGGAGACAGTTATCATTCCAGGCTTCCAAGGTGACATGGACGACAAGGAGGTTGTCAGAGTTATAGTTTTTCCTTCTGATGAGGGGCAGTATTTTGGACAGGTGGTCCAAGGCAATACTGAGGGAGGCATGGCGCGCAGGATACTGATTAAGTTCAGTTGACGATACAGTCTAAGAAGTTTGGATTTGGAGTTCATTTATGAGCTAGGTCCCATCAGACATCCAGACATATTCTGAGATAGGTATTGCTCTTTTCGGGAGATGGCTTTCTCCGCGAACTTGAGATATAGAGAGACATAGAAAGAAACAACTAAGCGGATCCACTCACTGAGGCTATTCCTCAAACGCAATAGTTCCGCAAACGAGCTTTGTGAGACTGACTAGTAGAGGAGTTGGATGTTCGGTATCACACGGGCTGTGAGTATGCGACATCGCAATAATTAGCCTTGAGTGCAAGTGGGAGATTGTTGGAGATAGTGCCCTCAGAGTCAATTATTAGGTCACAGGTACGTGATTGTAATGATTGATGGAGGACCTATCCCGGTAGGACAGTCTTACTCGAGATGATAGTATGCTATCTGGTTTACCTTTATCATCGTGTACTGCTTTAGGTGACCTGACACGTCGCTATTACACGTTGATAGAGCCCCTAGGATTCTTGCTTGACCACCAGCAGTATGAGGGCGATCATATAAGTGGGAGCTGGGGGTCTATAAGCTTATCCTTAAAAGGTCCCTAGTCGTGGGAGTTTCGAGACTGGGCATCGATACTCCATTAGTAGACTAGTGTATACAGTCGAGACCCCGACGAGGGGCGGTGGCCGGTCTCACAAGCCACTGGTGTCAGTTGGATCACCTAAGATGTATACAGGTGCTCATTGGGTTATGAGTACACCGGACAGGACTCGCCGGGAACATGCTAGTTGGTCATATACCAGACGTCAGATGGCAGTTCCCTGGTGACATGTGTGCAGGTTAGTTCATCGACCTGGGGATCGTCATTTGTCTCGTGTGAGTTCCCACTGTACTTTGATTACTACCCTACCACGGCTCAAAGGAGTCGTGCAAACAGGTTTTAGTTGGGTATAGTCCCGAGCCACATGGAGGCAGTGAGCGTATCTTCAGGGGTTCGTCTCTCCCAGTATTGGGGGTGAGGTCGTGCTGTGTCTAGGAGAGCCATTACACAAAGTCCTTGGCCAAGGCAAGGAGATTTACTGGTAGGTATTCCAGTAGTATCTCAGGGTGTTCTGGGCTACACTCCGACATGACTTGTACCGCTTTTGGGGGTCTGACTTTTACCAACCCCCTAGGCCCGCCATGCGATACTCATAGACGAACGGACCGGACTGTACGGATATTGTCACTGACAGGCTCAGTAGGGTTGTCAGGCTGAGTTCACTCACAGACGTCCCTTTTAGTCAATACTTGGTAGCCCGTTACGTATTGGCTTATACCTATGACGTGCTAGTGGTTAAATCCACAACCGAGGTGTTGACGGGTCTTTAGAGTCCCCCACATTCAGTTACTCAGCTTTCGGGCGAAAGGTTGTAGAGACCGTATGGAGATATGGCAAGGTCCGATCAGATACGTGCGGTATTGCACGGATCAGGATCGGACAGTTTGTACTATAGGCCGTATGGATATATGGCAGGGTTCGATCAGATACGTGCGGTATTGCACGGATCAGGATCGAACGGATATTACTAGCCGGCTTTGGTATAAGCCGGATCCTAGTATAGTACAGTGTAGATTTTGTCTCATTGCATTTGTATTTCGGTCGGAATACAAATGCGGGTGTGTATGCACAGTATCGGGGTTTTCCTGTAATTTATTACGGGACCAGTTTTCTGGAGTTGCCAGTTTGCTTTCCGTTTCGGCCGATTTCCATTGTTCCGTTCATTGGCCGAAGTTTGGTGGAGGAGGGTTTATTTGCATTGTTGCAAATAGGCATTAGTGGAGGGGGTTCTTTGCATCTTGTTACATCATGATGGTTTTCATGATGAGCACCTTACCTTGACTTCTTCTTCTCATGATGGCTTGACTTTTTGAAGCCATCATGCTTGAGATGATGGTTGCCTTGGAGTGTTGGATTTGTTGCTATCATTTCTTTTACATGATACCTTTCCTCTCTCTCTCTTTTGGGTATTAGATGAGAATGGCTCCTTTTTGATGCTCTCTCCCACTCACTCCATTCTCTCCTCTCACCATTGTGGCCGGCCAAGCATGGGATGGGGCTGTCCCAATTTTGTGGAGTGGGGTTTTTGCTCATTTGATGTTCCAAAATCCCCAAAGTCCCTCCATATAGTTCTTGTATCATTCCTCCATCAAAATGGCACCTCCTACAACCCCAAAATGAGACTTCTTCACTACATATTCTACAGCAAACCTTGGGCACGTTGAGTAGCCGGCTTCGTGCCCGAGTTGCCTCGGAATTGAGGTGGGAGCCCGTAAACAAAGTAGGCGATGTGGTGCACTTCCGGCGACGAGGAGGAGACAGGATTTTCCGCAGGAGATCGGGACCATGACGAGAAGTCCGGAGGACTTGGATCGTCGGTATATCTCTAACCCATCTTCTTGTTAGCTTAGACGTGTTAATGGTTCGATCCGGGTAGTAGTGCGCGGCGGTTTGCCAGTTTAAGAAAATTTAAAGTTTATCACCGCTTCCGCTTTTGGCCGTCGGATTGACGGCCGGGGCGCCGCCGTGCACTTACAATGGATCTGTCAAGAAGGTAGTAGTGTGTGATGTCCTGGTATTTGGATGACATACACAGAGTAGGAAGTAAAATTCCTATACTACTATCGGTTATACAGTGGTTGTCTCACAATTGTTTCTCCACAAAGGATATGGATATAATATCTGACATTCTGGTTACTAGATCTATGGTTTTAGATCTAGATTTGGGTAGTTTCCTATTGTTGGTACTTTGACAGTATTCTAATGGTATTTTAGAATGGACGACTCATGGCATGGTGGTGTACCTGCAGGTGGTGGAGTCTCCCACTCTAAAGGTGTCTTACAGACTAAAGGGGAGAGGGATATACATGATTGGCATATCACTTGCTTAGGCAATTGAGTCAATCGTGAGATGTCAAGTACCACACCAGATGTTGTTTTTGCACTAGATGCAATAGGTTGATATTAATCCAATCCTGGAGAAACATACGGAAGTAGCTTTAGAACATAAGTAGATGTTCTAAGGATTTGATGACGGCAGCCTCCTTCGGGAGACGGTTATCATTCCAGGCTTTCAAAGGTGACATGGATGACAGAGTGATTGTCAGAGTTATAGTTTTCCCTCTGTCAAAAGGGGCAGTATTATGGACAGGTGGTCCAAGAGGATACCGTGGGAGACATGGTGCTGGATACTGATTAGGTTCAGTTGTCGATACATTCTAAGAAGTTTGGATTTGGAGTTAATTTATGAACTAGGTCCCATCAGATATCCAGACATGTTCTAAGACAGGTATTACTCAATTCGGGAGATGGCTTTCTCCGCGAACTTGAGATTAAGAGAGACATAGAAAGATACATCAGTGCGGATCCACTCACTGAGGCTATTTCTCAAACACAAGAGTTTTTAAAAACGAGCTTTGTGAAACTGATTAGTGGAGGAGTTGGGTGTTCGGTATTACACGGGCTGTGAGTATGCGACATCACAATAATTAGCCTTAAGTGCAAGTGGGAGATTGTTGGATATAGTGCCCTCAAAGACAATTATTGGATCGCAGGTACGTGATTGCAATGATTGAGGGAAGACATATACCGGTAGGACAGTCTTACTCGAGATGATAGTATGCTATCTGATTTACCTTTATCAGTCGTGTACAGCTATAGGTGACATTACTGTTCACTATTACACGTTGATAGAGCCCTTAGGATCTTGCTTGACTACCAATAGTATGATGGCGATCATATACGTGAGAGTTGGGTAGTCTATAAGCACATCCTTAATTGTGGTCCTTAGTCGTGGGAGTTTCGAGACAGGGCATCGATACTCCGGAGTAGACTAGTGTATACAGTCGAGACCCTGATGAGGGGAGATGGCCGATCTCACAAGCCATTGGTGTCAGTTGGATCACCTAAGATATATACAGGTGCTCATTGGGTTATGAGTGCACCGGACAGGACTCGCCGGGAACCTGCTAGTTGGTTTTATACCTAGCGTCAGACAGCAGTTCCCTGGTGACATGTGTACAGGTTAGTTCATCGACCTGAGGTCGTTATTTGTCTCGTGTGAGTTCCTACTGTGTTTCGATTATTACCCTACCACGGCTCAAAGGAGTCGTGCAAACAGGTTTCAGTTGGGTACAGTCCCGAGCCACATAGGGGCAGTGAGCGGATCGGCAGGGGATTCGTCTCTCCCAGTATTGGGGGTGAGATCGTGCTGTGTCTAGAAGAGCCATTACACCAAGTCCTTGGCCAAGGCAGGTGAGAATTACTGGTAAGTATTCCAATAGTTTCTCAGGGTGTTCAGGGCTACTCTCCGACACGACTTATACCGCTATTGGCGGTCTGACGTTACCAGCCCCCTAGGCCGGATATGCGATGCTCAAAGACGAATGGACCGGACTGTACGGATATTATCACTGATAGGCTCAGTAGGGTTCCAGGATGAGTTCGCTCATCGGCTTTCCTTTCGGTCAGTACATGGGCAGCCGTTACGCACAGCTAGTGCCGCTGACGTGCTTGTGGTTAAACCCACTGCCAGGGTACTGACGAGTCTTTAGAGTCCCCCACAGATAGTTTCTCAAGTTCGGGCGAAACGTTGTAGAGGCCTATGGTTTTATGGCAGGGTTCGAAAATGCATGTGCACTTGTGCACGTGTCATATTTCGGACAGATAATACTTGCGGGCTTTGGTTTAAGCCGGATCCAAGTATTATATTGAGTCAGAATATTTTAGTCTCTCGTATTCGTATTTGGTCAGAATACAGATACTGGTATGTATATACAGGTGAGGGGTATTCTCGTAATCTGTTACGAGAATATTTTAGAAGATGCATTTCTTTTGGTTAATCATTTTGGTTTAAATGATTAAATGGATTTTGGAAAGTGTGACTCATTCTTGGTGACACATTTCTTCTAGCATGTTCATTAGTGACTCATGCTAATGAGTCACTAAGTGAGTCATGATAGAATTAATTGTGTTTTTTTTTTGTATAGATATTTTAGGGTTTGTGGAGATATTTTTGGGAGATATTTTTTGAGATATTTTCTTTACACAAACCATATATATCCACTCACAAAAGAAATCACCACAAGTGATTATGCTTGAGTTCTTGCTCTCTTGATAGTTTTCTTAAGTTCACAATTTCCAATCCTTAGCATCTTCTTCAACCTCCACTCTTACCCTCTCATGTGATGAGAACCAAAGAGTGTATTGAGACAAAATTTTCTCCTCATTCTCTACTTCATCTTGGACATGTCGGTTAGCATACTTCATGTCCGAGTTGCCTCGGTATAGAGGCGGGAGCCCGTTTAAAGATCCGTTGACGTGGTGCCACTTCGACGAGGAGACAGGAGATCGGAGTTGCCGCGAGGAGCGTGGGATGATGGCTAAAGACCGAAGGACTCAGATCGATTGGTATAGCCTTTCTACTTCTTTACAGTTTGTTAGTTTAGCGCTAGTGGCAAGATCCGGGTTATAGAATGCGATAGCGCCAGTTATAAAAGTTTTTGTTCCGCGTTTGGCGTCAGAATGACGGCCGGGGAGCTACCGTAGACTTACACATTGTATATCTTTTTGTTGGATCTCGTATTCTCCATCTACCACTTCTTATATTTGACTTAGAGACGAGTTGTGAGGATTCGGTGTTGTATTATTATTTTGGTGACTTTGGGTGCCGTGCTCGAGGGAGCCGGTCTTGTTGAAAAGTTTTACTTCTTTTTGCAGTTTTCCTTTATATTCTTCGCTTCGGCGTCGTATTTATATCTTGTGGTGGTTGTCTCCACCGATGGGCGTGATTTGCTCCCGTTTTGGATGCTTTATATATTATCTATTTTGTACCCGTTTTCGGGGCTTGTTTTTACAAAGGAGGTGCTGCCAAAATTTTCAAGAACGAAAACTAAACTTAAAGATTTTTACTTGAGAATTTCCGAATGTTTTAAACTATGTTTTCTCCGCTTTTCCAGTTTTGGGTGGTTTAGAATTCTAGGTTTCAGCTTACTAAAGTTGCATACGCCTGTAGACGTTACGTAGTTTAAGTGCCGGTTACGGGCCAAATTTCGGGTCGTGACAATGTTGGTATCAGAGCGCTAGGTTTTTCCTTTCGGAGTGTAGGATGACCTTGGTATGATAGAGTAGGTAGCTTAAGCAGAGTAATGTAGCGTGTGTATGTTCCGCGGCATACTTACGACATGGTACTCTACCTAAGTGACCTTAGGAATTATTGATTGAAATTCCTTCCGTGATTATATACATCCTTGTGATTCGATTTCCATGTCCTTATCGAATCTTGTTTCAAATTTTAGCCTATATGCCGCCGAAGACTACGAGGGCACAGAGAGCTGCCGCGAGGGCCGAGGTCAGAGTCGACTTGTCTAAGGCGATGACTGACCAGGGCGGTACACCTGTTGTACCAGAGCATATTGCTATGTTTGGGGCTGGTATGCAGGACCTGCGCCAGATGATGGGGATTTTAGTAGAGGCCATTCGAGCGTAGGGGCAGGCAGTTGTTGCACCCATTGCAGGGACCACGATGCAACCTACGGTTCTGGCAGTCGCAGTTACAGCTCGGGAGATTATTACCGTGTCACTGACGGAGTTCATGAGGCTGAGGCCTCCGGTGTTCACTGGCACAGATGCTACAGAGGATCCACAGTCGTTTATCGACCGGATGGCCAGGATTTGTCATTCGCTCCGATACTCCGACGAGAGATGGGTGGAGTTCGCGAGTTTCCATCTGGAGGGTCTGGCCCAGAAGTGGTGTGAGTCCTTGGAGAGGGGCAGAGCTGCGGGTATTGCTCCTATGACCTGGGCTGAGTTTGTGACGGTGTTTCTCTCCTGTTTTCTTCCACCAAGCATCAGGGATGTGCGAGCGCGCCGATTTGAGTCGTTACGCTAGACTCCGGGGACGACGGTGTCTGAGTATGATGTACTGTTTACCGAGCTGTCTGTGTATGCTCCGTACTTTGTGGCGATTGAGAAGATGAGGGTGAAGAGGTTTGTTCGAGGCCTGCTTACCGAGTTGTTCCTAGCCATCAGCATTCAGCATTGAGACACGTATGCGGCAGCTGTGGATGCAGCCTTATTGGTGGAGGAGCGTTTATCTGAGTCGTCAGTTGTTCCGGAACCGAAGAGGACTCGTACGGATGTACAAGCACGGAGACAGAGGTTTGCACGCCGAGGTAGAGTTCCTTCAGACTCGGGGAGTAGCAGAGACTTAGGATGTGGATAGTTATTCAGCTCTTACTCCCAGGAGGGTCAGCGGCCATCTTTTGGATGCTTTGGATGTTGCAGTATACATCACCTTGTTCGGGATTGTACCGTGGTGCGTCAGAGAGGGCCAGCAGTACCCTACGTTACCTTACCACCTTCTCCGCCTCAGAGAGCGTTGCCTCTTATTCCTGTTGTTGCGCCATGTCAGACTCCTGCTCAGAGTGGTCATGGTCGTGGTGGTTTTGTGCCGAGAGGACGAGGTGGCGGAGGCAGAGGACAGCCAGTAGCCGGTAGAGGGCAGGCTCAGATTTTTGCCTTGACTCACCAGGACACGCAGGCGTCCAATGCCATGGTTTCAGGTGCCCTTTCTGTATGTTCTTATGATGCACATGTTCTTTTTTATCCGGGATATACGCATTCGTATGTTTCTACGCACTTCGTGCCGAGGTTAGGCCAAGAGTCGTGTTTGCTAGATCAGCCGCTTATAGTGACTACTCCGGTTGGAGAGTCGTTTGTTGCGCGACACGTGTTCCGGTCGTGTGTTGTCCGTATAGGAGACAGAGATCTGTCCGTCGACTTGATCCTTCTTGAGATGTTGGACTTCGACGTTCTGCTGAGCATGGACTGGTTAGCTACTTGCTACGCGTCCGTGGACTGCCGTGAGAAGACAGTTAGGTTTTGTTTTCCCGGCGAGTCAGTGTTTGTTGTGCAGAGGGACCGTGGTGCCGCCCCTCACAGTTTGATTTCTGTCCTTTACGCTAGTCAGCTTTTGAGGAGGGGATGTCGGGGATTCTTGGCTTTCATTCATGATACTGGAGCCACAGTGGAGTCGTTGGACCTGGATCCTACCGTGTGAGAGTTTCCTGACGTTTTTCCCAATGAGTTACCTGGGATGCCGCCAGAGCGCGATATTGGGTTTTGCATTGATCTGATTCCTGGCACGGAGCCTATTTCTATACCGCCTTATCGGATGGCTCCGGCAGAGCTTAGAGAGCTTAAAGATCAATTGCAAGAGTTGCTTGATTGGGGACTTATGAAACCGAGTTTTTCGCCGTGGGGAGCTCCTGTTCTGCTCGTCAAAAAGAAGGACGGCAGTTTGAGGCTGTGTGTGGATTATCGTCAATTGAACCGAGTTACGGTGCAGAATAGGTATCCTTTACCTCGCATTGACGATTTATTTGATCATCTCTAGGGTGCGAAACATTTTTCTAAGATTGATTTGCGTTCGGGTTATCATCAGTTGCGGGTTCCGAAGACTGCTTTTCGTACACGCTATGGGCATTATGAGTTTTTGGTGATGTCGTTCGGACTCATCAATGCGCCAGCAGCATTCATGGATCTGATGAACCGGATTTTCAGGCCGTTCCTCGACCAGTTTATTATTGTGTTTATTGATGACATACTGGTCTACTCTAGGAGTCGTGAGGAGCATGAGCAGCACTTGAGGATTGCTTTGCAGATATTGAAAGAGCACCAGCTGTATGCTAAGTTCTCAAAGTGAGCATTTTGGCTTGATAGAGTTGACTTCCTGGGTCATATGGTGACTGGTGATGATATTCTGGTGGACCCGAGAAAGATCGAGGCTGTACAGCTTTGGCCCAGACCTGTATCGGTGACTGAGGTCTGCAGCTTTTTGGGCTTAGCCGGTTATTATCGCCGTTTTGTGCAGGATTTCTTGAGTATCACTGCACCGCTGACTGGACTGACCCAGAAGGGAGTTCCTTTTCTTTGGACTGATGCGTGCGAGCAGAGTTTTCAGCAGTTGAAGACTCGGTTGACGACAACACCAGTTCTATCTTTACCTTTTAGATCGGGCGGCTATGTTGTTTACTGTGATGCTTCTCGAGTGGGGCTCGGTTGTGCACTTATGCAGCATGATAGAGTGATTGCTTATGCTTCTAGGCAGCCGAAGAAGCACGAGAAAAATTACCCCACTCATGATCTTGAGATGACCGCGGTGGTCTTTGCGTTGAAGATTTAGAGACACTACTTGTACGGGGAGCGTGTCAGATCTTCACGGATCACAAGAGCTTGAAGTACATCTTCCAGCAACGGGATCTGAATCCGAAACAACGCCGTTGGATGGAGCTTGTGAAGGATTATGATTGTGAGATCCTTTATCACCCGGGCAAGGCGAATGTGGTAGCTGATGCTTTGAGTCGTAGGCCCGGGTGTAGCTTGTCCCAGTTGAGCACAGTTCAGCGTCAGTCTTCTACAGATTGGCAGCTCTTATGTGATGGTAGAGTGCAGTTCGAGTTCACTTCCGCTGGGGGACAGCTTGGTCATGTCCGTGCCCATCAACTACTATTTGAACGTATCCATGAGGCACAACCCAGTGATGCCCGTTTGTCTATGATTCTTGAGCTTGTTCGACAGGGTACAATTTCGGAGTTCATGATTGATGACCAGGGTGTGCTACGATGCGGGACTCTCTTGTGTGTACCAGATGCTGATGGGTTGAGGCGCGAGATCCTAGAGCAGGCACATCAGTCGGCCTTTACCATTCATCCAGGTTCCACCAAGATGTACCATGACTTGAGAGACTTTTACTGGTGGGAAGGGATGAAGCGCGATATTTCGGACTTCGTTTCAAGGTGCCTGACTTGTCAGCAAGTCAAGACTGAGCATCAGAGACCAGCTGAAGAGTTGCGGCCTTTACTCGTTTCGGAGTGGAAATGGGAGCAGATTTCCATGGAATTTATTGTTGGTCTACGCAGGACTAGTCGAAGGTATGACTCCATTTGGGTGATTGTTGACCGGTTAACGAAAGCAGCTCACTTCCTTCCTGTGAAGATCACTTTCGGGTATGCTCGGTATGCTCAGCTGTATATAGATGAGATTGTGCATTTACATGGTGTTCCCATATGCATGGTATCCGACAGAGGCACCCAGTTTACTAGCCATCTTTGGCAGAAGCATCAGGAAGCTTTGGGTACCCGGTTGAGTTTTAGCACCGCTTTCCATCCACAGACCGATGGTCAGTCGGAGCGGACTATCTAGACTCTGGAGGATATGCTTCGTGCATGTGTGTTTGATTTTGGTGGCAGTTGGGATCGTCACTTGCCGTTGATTGAGTTCTCTACAACAACAGATTTAAGGAGACTAATCAGATGGCACCTTTTGAGGCCTGTACGGTAGGAAGTGTCGATCGCCACTCTGTTGGACCGAACTCAGCGAGAGTAGAGTTTTGGGACCCCAGCTCGTTCAGAAGACTAGGGAGAAGATCCAGCTGATTCAGAACAGGATGAGAGCAGCCCAGTGCAGGCAGAAGTCTTATGCCGACCATCGTCGTCGCAGACTTGAGTTCATAGTGGGGGATCATGTAGTCCTGAGGATTTCTCCGATGAAGGGCGTTATGTGATTTAGAAAGAGAGGGAAGCACAGTCCCAAATTTGTAGGTCCTTTTCGAGATCTTTGAGCGAGTGGGTAGGGAAGCTTTTGTAGGTGGTTTCATTTGCATCGTGACCACCATTGTAATTATCTTTATATTCAGTTGTATCTTGTAAAACTCCATCAACCAGAAGGAACAGTGTGCCAGCAAAGCCGCAACGATACCTGTATGGCAAAACTTGCAAGGAACTGTGGGACAACGGGGGTGAGTTGCCAACTCGTGAGTAGAAAACATCACAGAGCAGAAATCACATGTATAACGCAATCCTAGGTCATACGATCAGTAATATCCTCAAAATAATAATATGGCCTGAAGCATAATATAATGGTAAGGGTAAACATCTATCCCTAAGTGTAATAACTCGTATCAGTGCCTCAGGTAACTTATCACTAATAGATATACAAATGTCAGGTAGGAATATGTCACTAAAATGATATGCAAATGCATATAATGATAACAGAGTACATCATGAATCGAAGAATCTGTTTTTCTTTATTTAATGAGATTTCTGTATGTATATAAAAAACCGAGATATCATTAAAGAAATCAACATAGAATCCGTGTCAAGCATCGACACAAAACCTAAATCTCAAAATCTCAGGTTCCGGCTATCCGGACTGGCCTGTATCATCAAATCTCAATATCTCAGTGTCTCAAATCTCAATTTCTCAATACCTCGGGCTCTGTCAGTCCAGATCGGCCCATATCATTAATCACACGACCACGAACGGTATCCTCCGGATATCTGCCGCACCAGACAATCACCGGTACGCAGTTTGCCCCTACCGGGCTCATCGTCTACAACTCGAGCTTCTTGCCATGGGGTACCATACCGGGTCTACCATGTACCCGCAGACGGTTCATCCAACTCTTCAAATCGGGTCTCGAAAACCATCTCAGAACCGAGAAAACATCATGGTGGACAAGACTCGTCATATCAAGGAAAACCGCAGTTTTTCTCTTTAAAATAAACCATCAGTTTATAAAACTTTCACATGCGGTTTCTAAATCCAGAAAATCTCAAGAAGGATCCGAAATCATCAAATCACCATATCAATAAACAGTGAAAACCGGCATAAATCTCCATAATACTGCACAGCCAATGAATATATGAATGCATCTGATATCATGCAACAAATGCAATAGTTAAACTAGCATATGAAAGCTATAGCATATTACAACTATCAGCTAGCAAGATATGTCAATGAAATAGTATTCTCTATAACGTATACACATGTTTCAGCTTATTGTACACACGCGCGTTTAGTTCGCGACGCGAGTTTCTCGTTTGATTTCGATATCGCGTTTTGTAGAATTTTGCTTATATATGGATTTTATGTGTGAATGCTAGGTTCGCAGGCAGGTACGTCGGACGCCGCAAAGAAGGGGAAGCAAGTGGTCGGCTACACTTAGCACGCGACCAGGTGAGTAGATTTAACATCTACAGGGAAATCTCCCGTATGGCGTTAAGCGTCAGGGCGTAATAGAATATTTTAGTTGTATGTGTACATATATATATACTATAGTAGCATACCTTCTTGTTGCATATAGAATTAGAAGTATAGAACACTGCCCTATCACTAACGGTTCAAGCTGCACGAGCACTATTAGTATGTTACACTCACACCGTTAGTGATTGCCATGACACTCACATTATAGGATTACTACGAATTATATATCGTCTTGATTTCCACTTCATTGATGATTGTCATGACTTGCCGCATATTGGCATATATTTATATTCATACCATGCACTCTGTATATTCACTTTTGTGCATACCTTCATTGATATATCACTACCTACGCACATGCACCCTTTATATTCATGTTAGTGCATACATACCTTGATATATCTACACTTGTGCACATATACATCGTATATCCTTATTAGTGCACATGTACATTGCTACACTCACATTGCGTATATATCCATTTGCACATCCATACCTATACACATACATATGTTACATACATGAATGATATTGACATGATTTAAAAACTAAGGGACCGCACGAGACATTTTCAAAACTGGATCCTTTTTAAAAGAGCGGTTTTCCCTTTCTTTTACTCTTAGTGTCATACGCACAGTGCTTGGATTTACGCATTGAGTTTGAATTTATATGATTTTTGGATTTGGGAACCGGGGTATTATTTTAAGAAAATACGCACTGTTTTAAAAATCCGGTTTCCCTTGATATGATATTTCGGTGCGTCCACCATGCGTTTTCTCGGTTCTGAGACATGTGACATGTGAACCCGAATCGAGGAGCTGGACGAGGCCGATTGCGGGTACATGGTGGACCCAGTATGGTACCCCGGGGCGAGAACGGATCGCTGTGCAGTAGATGGTGAACCTGGCAGAGGGATCACTACCTACCGGTGATTGGTTGGACATTGCGGTTATCCGAAGGATACCGACCAGAGTCAATAGATGGATACAGGACGACACGTACTGCCGGGGCCGAAGGCCGATTCCGTAGACAGAGCCCGTGGGCCGATCCGGACTGACGGAGTCCGATACTTGAGGATTTGCGTGTCGATGCTGGACATGATTATTTTGTGATATTTAACGTGCCGATGTTGCGCACTCATGATTCTATGAGATTTACAGGATTTGAAGGCCGATTAGAGTGAAGGCGCCTGAGTTTTACTGGGATTTGGGTGCATTGATGGACACCGGTTATTTTTCCACGTTGACATTCCGTGTAGATGATATTTTATCCCATGCTCAGCATTCATTATTTTACATCTCATCCTGTAGTTATAGTACCTGATAGAGTACTTTTGCATGATTATTGCATATCCTGCTCATCATATATATTGATGTTATTAAATTGCAACTGTTAGGCATGATTATTGCGTATCCAGTTCATCATATAGACAATATCTGCTGGCATATGTTAGAGTAACGCAGTACGTGCATACTCGCGATTACCTTTATATGTTATCTACTATTCACGAGTTGGAAACTCACCCCCGTTGTGCCACAGTGTTTGCAGGTTGCCCCTCGGAGTAGTCGCGGCAGGCTGTTTTCTTGCCTCTTTTGATATAGATACCACTGCAGTTGGCGGGTGAGCACTTTTGCTGATAGGTGGGTTTTTGTGCGGTATCTGTTTATTTTCCAGTTGTATACACTGTTGTATCTAGTATTCTCCATTTACTTTTCATGTATTGACTTAGAGACCAGTTGTGAGGACGATGTGTATTATTTTGTACTCTGGTGTCGAGCTCGTTGTGAGCCGACTTTATTATGCAGCTTTATCTTCCATGATATTTGTTTTCACTTATACTGCTCATCTCTTCGCTTCGGCGTCGTATATTATCATTGTGGTAATTGTTTCCGCCGTTGGGCGTGATTGCTCCCGTTTGGGATGCTTTACTCTTATTGTATATCATTTCACCCATATATTGCCTTGTACCCGATTTCGGGGCTAGTTTTTACAAAGGAAATGCTACCAAAATTTTTAAGATAATAACTTGAACTTTAAAGAATTTTACTAAGTTACTTAAGGTTTTCTAAACGTTTTAACAAATGTTTCTATTAAATATTTTAACACTCAATACTTTTAATGGTTTTGATTTCTGGGTTTCGGCTTACTTAGTCGCGTAACACCTGTAGACGTTACGTGGTTAAGTGCCGGTCACGGGCTGAACTTGGGTCGTGACACTGGATGTCGATTGATAGATTCACCGACTTGGATATGTGATAAAGACGTATAACTTATAGCATTACTCTCACGATTTACCTTATGCTACGTTCATGATATTCTCATTGCATTACATATACCTGTGCTAGTACACCGACACAATTATCGATGATGCGTATGTTACACTTACACAGATTGCCGGCTCACACACTTTCATCATCGATAATTGCTTTGTCTCTTACATAGTAGAATTGCCACATCATTATGATATGTCGCTTGATATAGTGATATGCTCAAATCGCTGTTCCATGTTGCATGATATACGGATATGCTCACATTTCTGTTATATGTTTGCATACATCATGCTTTACGATTATATGCATTGAGATGCTGTTTTCATGAGATTCTGGATTTGAGAACCATGGTTATATTTCAAAAGAAAGTATGTAATGTTTTAAAAACCCGGTTTCTCTTGATATGATATTTCAGTGCATCTACCATGCGTTTTCTCGGTTCTGAGACGTTTGATAAAAACCCGATTCGAGGAGCTAGATGATCCGTTTGCGGGTTCATGGTGGGCCCGGTATGGTACCCTGGGGCAAGAAAGGGATGTCACACAGTAGACGGTGAGCCTGGAAGAGGGCCTACTACCTACCGGTGATTGGTTAGGCATGGCGGTTATCTGGAGGATACCGACCGGAATCGAGAGATGGATATGGGCCAATACGGACAGATGGAGCCCGAGGGCCGATCCGGACAGACGGAGCTTGTGGGCCGATCCGGACTGATGAAGCCCGAGATATGAGGATTTACGTGTCGATATTGGACATGGGTGTAAGTCTATGGTAGCGCTCCGGCCGTCATTCAGAGGCCAAACGCGAAAACAAAAACTTTTTACTAAACCGGCGCCATCGTAGTCTTTCACCCGGATCGAACCATTAATGCTAAACTAGCAACTAGAGAAGGGTTAGAAAAGCTATACCGATCGATCTGTGTCCTTCGGTCTTTAGCCACCATCCCTAGCTCCTCGCGGCATCTCCGATCTCCGGTCTCCTCGTCGGAAGGGCACAACGTCAAGAAGTCTTTTACGGGCTCCCGCTTCAAACCGAAGCAACTCGGCCATGAAGTTTGCTAGCCGACATGTCCAAGGTGATGTAGAGAATATGTATGATAACTTTGTCTCTAGCATCCATTGATTCTTAACACATGAGAGTGTATGGATGGAGGTTGAAGATGTTGCCATGGTGGAAGTAGTGAGCTAGAGAAAGAAGAAGAAGAAGAGGCTTTTCTTTTCTATTATGTTGGAATGAATTGTGAGAGCACTAGAATAATCTCAAGAGTTAACCTAAGGGTTAGTGGCTGTCCACACTCTCTCCACCTCTCATTTCAACACAATAAATAATCACTAATGTGACAATTGCACAAGAAATAAGACCATGAGTCACCAATGAAGCACATGTCTCATTTAATGCACAAAATCATCACTCCCACTCACAATTTCCACCATCTAAATAATAACCCAAATGTTTAGTCCAATAAAAAGATATGACAACATCTAAAGTAAACTCGTGACAGATCATAAGGATACCCCTCACCTGTATATACATACCTGCATCCGCATTCTGACTGAATGCAAATGCGATGAGACTAAAGTAATCCGACAAATCTAATACTAGGATCCTGCTTAAACCAAAGCCCACTAGTATGATCCGTCTGATCATGATCTGTGCACAAGTGCACGTATATAATCGAACCCTGCAATAATATTATACGGCCTCTACAACGTTTCGCCCGAAACTTGGGAAACTATCTGTGGGGGGCTCTAAAGACTCGTCAAAACGCTGGCAGTGGGTTTAACCACAAGCACGTCAGTGGTACTAGCTGTACGTAACAGCTACCCAAGTATTGACCAAAAGGGAAGGCTGATGAGCGAACTCATCCAGAAACCCTACTGAGCCTGTCAGTGACAATATCCTTACAGTCCGGTCTGTTCGTCTATGAGTATCGCATATCGGGCCTAGGAGGTTGGTAAATGTCAGACCCCCAAAAGCGGTATAAGTCGTGTCGGAGTGTAGCCCAGAACACCCTAAGATATTACTGGAATACCTACCAGTAAATCTCACTTGCCTTGGCCAAGGACATCATGTAATGGCCCTTCAGACACAGCGCGATCTCTCCCCCAATACCGGGAGAGACGAGTCCCTTGCCGATCCGCTCACTGCCTCTATGTGGATCGGGACTGTACCTAACTAAAACCTGTTTGCACGACTCCTTTGAGCCATGGTAGGGTAGTAATCAAAGCACAGTAAGAACTCACACGAGACAAATGACGATCTCAGGTTCATAGACTAACCTGTACACATGTCACCAAGGAACTGCTATCTGACGCTAGGTATAAAACCAACTAGCATGTTCCCGGTGAGTCCGTCCGGTGTACTCATAACCCAATGAGCACCTGTATACGTCTTAGGTGAACCAACTGACACCAATGGCTTGTGAGACCAGCCACCGCCCCTCGTCTATACACAAGTCTACTCTAGAGTATCGATGCCCTGTCTTGAAACTCCCTCGACTAGGGACCTTTTAAGGATGCGCTTATAGACCCCAGCTCCCACGTATATGATCGCCATCATACTGCTGGCAGTCAAGCAAGAATCCTTTGGGCATTATCAACGTGTAATAGCGACATGTAATGTCACCTAAAGCATGTACACGATGACAAAGACAAACTAGATAGCATACTATCACCTCGAGTAAGACTGTCCTTCCGGTATAGGTCTTCCCTCAATTATAGCAATCACTTGCCTGCGATCCAATAATTGACTTTGAGGTCACTATATCCAACAATCTCCTACTTGCACATAAGGCTAATTATTGTAATGTCGCATACTCACAGCCCGTGTGATACCGAATACCCAACTCCTCTACTGATCAGTTTCGCAAAGCTCGTTTGTAAAACTATTGCGCTCGAGAAATAGCCTCAGTGAGTGGACACGCCCTCATATTCTTTCTATGTTTCTCTTTATCTTAAGTTCGCGGAGAAAGCCATCTCTCGAAATGAGAAATACCTATCTTAGAATAGGTCTGGATATCTGATGGGACCTAGTTCATAAGTGAACTCCAAATCCAGCAAACTTCTTAGACTGTATCGTCAACTGAATTTAATCAGTATCCTGAGTCATGCCTCCCTTAGTATCTGCTTGGACCACCTGTCCAAACTGCTGTCTCTCGTCAGAGGGAAAACTATAACTTTGACAGTCACTCTGTCATCCAGGTCATCTTGGAAGCCTGGAATGATATCTGTCTCCCGAAGGAGGCTGCTGTTATCATACCCCTAGAACATCCACTTATGTTCTAAAACTGCTCCCGAACGTTCCTCCAGGATTAGATTAATATCAACTTATTTCAACTAGTGCAAAAACAACATCTGGTGTGGTACTTGACATCTCATGATTGACCCAATTGCCTAAGCGGGTGATATGTCAATCATGCCCATCTCTCTCCCTTATAGTCTGTAAGACACCTTCAGAGAGGGTGACTCCATCACCTACAGGTATCCTACCGTGCCAGGAGTCGTCCATTCTAAAGCACATTTAGAATACTGTCTAAGTACCCAGATTGGGACATTTCCTAAATCTAGATCTAAAACTATAGATCTAGTAACCAGAATGCCTGATGTTATATCTATATCCTATGTGGAGAAACCACTGTGTGATAACCACAGTATAACCGATCGTAGTATAGCAATTTCACTTCCTACTATATGTATGTCATCCAAATACCAGGACATCACACCCTACTACCTTCTTAACAGATCCATCCACTATTCTGATGAAGTCAAAACCTATGACTATCATATAAAAATTAGATGATCTATCTCCGCTATATCTACCTTAGTCTATAAATAGACACAAGCATCTTGTCCACTATGCTTCCGCTGCTCCCACTGACTACAACAACCCTCTGGCAGAGTCATATACACGTGCACTTCTAAAGCTAGTTTAGAACGACGCTATACTCATCCTCCTGCCAGGTCTCATAGTCTGGAACAGCAGTAATGCCAAGTCTGGGTATGCAAGAACCTCCCTGTCACCGTCCTTGATGATACCGGAATACCTCTCGGGTACCTGAGGTTACCAACCATATTTGTGGAGTGGCTAATGGAATGTCATACCTGATTGAATCTTTTGGTCGTATTAAATTTTCAGTAATCGTCTGTGGTTCTGGAATCGCTTCCAGTTCTACCATACTCCCACTACTGTTTTCTGAAAAAGTCCATTTTACTAAAACTATGGCAAGTCAAGAACAATATTACTATTGATCTTCCAGATGGTAGAAAGTTAACCCTCTTCATGACCCGGGTTAACCCACAAACAGCCATTACAGAAACGTGCCTTGAGTTATCCAGAGTCTGGTTTTAAGCATAAGCCGAACTGTTAGGTCCACGTTACCTCTCCCGGTACTTTCGGGGTTGCGGAAACGGTAAAACAAAAAATTTTCTGAACTTGGTAACATGGACCGTAAAAGCCGGATCTTTGCTAAACAATACACTAGCATCCTAACAAGAGATTCTATCTACTCGGTTAGGGGTTATACCTCAACTTGAACTCCTTCTCTTCTTGTTGTTCTTCTCTTCTTGTTGTTCTTCTCTTTGCATGCTCGATGGTTGATCTGGACTTTGGTCACCTCCGTGGCCTCCTTGAGTCGAAGACGATCCACCCGAGAGATGTACACCGAGCTCCACCTCGAGCCGAGGTAACTAGGGTAAAGAGATTGCTAATCTAGAAGCCCTAGGTTGTGTAGAAGTGGTAGATGAATGGTTTTGTCTTTGTGGGATCTTTATCTCTCAACACATGAGATCAAAAGATAAATCAAGAGGAGGAAGAAGGAGGAGCTAGCTAACAACCATGGAGCTTCTCATTTCAAGAGAGAGAATGAGAATGAGCAAATGAAAAACTTAACCAAGAGAAAACACAACCATGGTTGCAATAATGCAAAAACATTATCATTACTAATCCCATCAGGATAAAGTTGATGGCTACAAATGACATGACCATTATCATAACAAAAGAAAAAGAAAACCAAAGAATACTTTAGATCATTCAAGAAGATCCTAGTCAACTTTGGTCAAATGGTCAATAAAGTCAAGATGGTCAAATGGTCAACGTAATTAGCCATAACAAAATTATCAATGAAAGGATTAGTAAATAATGTCCCCGGCTCATAATGGTTTTGACCAAACGAACTGTCAAAACCCTAATGAGTTCGCCTCAAAATGGTTTTGACCGAATCAACTGTCAAAACCTTAATGAGCCTGCCACATAACGGTTTTGGCCGAACCAACTGCCAAAACCGTAATGAGGCACCTCCTTCTTCATCGCTCCGGAAAACTGTGCATACACACCTGCATCCGCATTCCGTAGAATGCGGATGCGTAGAAGACAAAACAAATCCATCGGTGCAATACTAGGATCTGGCTTAAACCAAAGCCCACTAGTACTGCCTGCCCGAACACCACACGCACATAAGTGTACGTAAGTGATCGCAGCCCTGCCGTAAAACCATACGGCCTCTACACGTTTTGCTCAGTGCAGGGAAACTCTCTGTGTGGGACTCTAAAGACTCGACACTACGCTGGCAGTGGGTTTAACCACAGACCGCAAGCGGCACTAGCTGTACGTAACGGTCCCCAGGTAGATGTCGATAAGAAGGCCGATGAGGTAAACCCATCCAAACTCCTACTGAGCCTGTATGTGACAATCTCCGTACAGTCCGATCTGTTCGTCTGATACATCGCATGGCGGGCCTAGGGGGGCGGTAAACGTCAGTCCCCTAATAGCGGTACAAGTCGTGTCGGAGTGAAGCCCAATACACCCTGAGATAACACTGGAAACCTACCAGTATATCTCGCTTGCCTTGGCCAGGGACTACTCGTGTAATGGCTCTCCTAGACACAGCGCGATGTCAACCCCCAATACCGTGAGAGATGAATCCTGTCTAACCGTCACTGCCTCTAAGTGCTGCAGGACTGCTCCCAACTACTACCTGTTTGCACGACTCAGTAGAGCCGTGGTAGGGTAGTAATCAAAGAACAGTGGGAACACACTCGAGGCGAAGTGACAGTGTCAAGTCAGCGGACTAAGCTGTACTCATGTCACCTGGGAACTGATAACCGACGATAGGTATAATACCAACCATCAGTTCCCGACGAGTCCTGTCCAGTGTACTCGTAACCTAACGAGCACCCGCAGACTATCTCAAGTACGACATACCGACGGCTGTGGGACAGACCGTCTCCCGTGCTGGGATGAGAAGCGCATATGCTAGTCTACTCCGGAGTATCGATGCCCTATCTCGATACTCCCATGACTAGGGATGTGTATAAGGATGTGCTTGTAGATTACCCAGCCCCCACGAGTGTGATCGCCATCACAACGCCGGTAATCAAGCAAAAATCCTAAGGGCTCTACTAATGCGTATAGGTGATATAATAAATAAACACACATGTACACATTAAAGCAGAGACAAACCAAGTAGCATACTACTATATTGAGCAAGATTGTCTGTACAACTGTGAATATCCCAAGCTTCCATTAAGTAATATACATACTAGTATGATACAGTAATGGCCTCTAAGGCATATACACTAACAATCTCCCACTTGCACTAAGGCCATGTACTGGCGTATCGAAGACCTATCATCTCGATCAGCCGCTCGAACTGAGTCTGGGGTAAAGCCTTCGTGAATAGGTCCGCTGTGTTGTCCTTTGTGTCCACTCTCCGCACCTCGATCTCCTGGCGATCAGTGATCTCCCTGATCAGGTGATACCGCCTTAAGATGTGCCTGGATTTCTGATGGGACCTTGGTTCCTTCGCTAAAGCTATAGCTCCATTGTTATCACAATACAAAGGTATTGGGTCAACAATGGACGGAACCACCTGAAGTTCACTAATGAACTTCTTCATCCAGACCGCCTCTTTTGCGGCATCGCTTACAGCAATGTATTTAGCCTCCATCGTCGAGTCTGCGACGGTATCCTGTTTGGAACTCCTCCAACATACCGCCCCTCCGTTGAGGGTAAACACAAAACCCGAGACAGACTTGCTGTCATCTTTGTCACTCTGGAAGCTTGAATCGGTAAAGGACTCGACCCTGAGGTCTCCATTACCGTAAACCAGGAACATCTCCTTAGTCCTTCTCAGGTACTTGAGAATGTTCTTCACTGCTGTCCAGTGGTCCTCCCCTGGGTCTGACTGATACCGGCTTACCGCGCTCAGCGCGTAAGCTACTTCTGGTCTTGTACATAGCATTGCATACATTACAGATCCTACCGCCGAAGCGTAGGGTATAGTGCTCATGCGAACCCTTTCCTCGTCAGTCTTAGGAGACATCTTCTTGGAGAGGGTAATTCCGTGCAATGCGGGTATGTTACCGCGCTTGGAACCCTCCATACTAAATCTCTTTAGTACGGTCTCTATGTACCTGGACTGCGAAAGTCCCAGTTGTCTCTTGGATCTATCTCTATAGATCTTGATCCCCAGAATGTACAAGGCATCACCCAGGTCCTTCATGGAGAACCTTTGTGACAAAAATAGCTTGACCGATTGTAGCATAGGAATATCATTTCCTATTAAAAGAATGTCGTCCACGTACAAGACTAGGAGTACGACAGTTCTTCCTACAATCTTCTTATAAACACAAGGTTCATCCTCGTTTTTGATGAAATCAAATTCCTTGATTGCCTCATCAAAATAGATGTTCCAGCTCCGCGATGCCCGCTATAATCCATAAATGGATTTAAGCAACTTGCACACCTTTCTGCTGCTCCCATTGTCTACGAAACCTTCTGGTTGATCCATGTAAACGCACTCTTCCAAACAACCGTTTAGGAAAGCCGTTTTAATATCCATCTGCCAGATTTCATAGTCATGGAAGGCAGCAATGGCAAGTAGGATCCGAATGGATTTTAGCATAGCCACCGGAGAAAAAGTTTCGTCATAGTCCAAACCAGGTCTTTGACGAAAACCTTTTGCAACGAGTCTAGCCTTGTAGGTTTCCACCTGCCCATCTACACCAAGTTTCCTTTTGTAGATCCATTTGCATCCAACGGGTTTTACCCCAGGTGGAGCAATATCCAAGGTCCACACTTTATTGGCGTACATGGACTCCATTTCGGATTGCATTGCTTCCTGCCACTTATCAGAGTTCCTACTGATAATGGCCTGCCTGAAACTGGTAGGGTCATCTTCTTCCAAGATGCAATCCTCTCGATCCCCGTCAATGAGAAAACCGTAGTATCTCTCGGGCGGATGAGAAATCCTACCAGATCTGCGGAGTGGTTGAGGTTCGTTTGGGGTTATTGAATCTAGCGGTTCCTCCAAATTTTCAGTTACATTTTGTGGTCGCTGAATTTCTTCCAGTTCTACCGAACTCCCACTAGTTTCTTTTGCAAGAAACTCCCTTTCTAAGAAGGTAGCGTGGCGAGATACAAACACCTTCTGTTCCTCAGTGTGGTAGAACAGATATCCTAGTGAGTCTTTAGGATATCCCACAAATTTACACAGAACTGACCGTGCCTCTAACTTGTCCGGTTTCTGTGTTTTCACATAGGCCGGACAACCCCATATCTTAATAAACTTAAGACATGGTTTCTTACTGCTCCATATTTCATACGGAGTTTTAGGCACAGATTTGGAAGGAACTTGATTCAAAAGGTATGCCGCTGTCTGAAGCGCATGTCCCCAGAATGAAAGAGGTAACTCAGCACTACTCATCATGGAGCGAACCATATCCAATAGGGTACGATTCCTCCACTCCGATACACCGTTGTGCTGTGGTGTATAAGGAGAAGTAAGCTGAGAGAGAATACCATTCTCTTTTAAGTAATCTAGGAATTCCGTGCTTAAGTACTCCCCTCCTCTATCAGACCGGATGATCTTAATACTTTTGCAAATCTGATTCTCTACTTCCTTTCTGAATTCCCTGAATTTCTCAAAAGCTTCAGATTTGTGTTTCATCAGATACACATATCCGAACCTAGAGAGATCGTCAGTGAATGTGATGAAGTAGGAGAACCCACCCCTTGCATGTGTAGACATCGGACCACATACATCACTGTGTATGAGTCCCAGGAGCTCTGCTTCTCTTTCTCCATGTCCGGTGAACGGAGATTTGGTCATCTTCCCTTTGAGACAAGACTGACAAGTTTCATAAGATGAAAACACGAACGCATTCAAGAGTCCATCTTTATGCAACTTACTCAGTCTTTTCTCTCCGACATGACCAAGTCTACAATGCCACAAGTAGGATTCATTCGTATCTGAATTCTTCCTCTTGCGTGTGTTTTGTATATTGAGAACTGTATTCTGATTTAGAACGTAGATACCATTACACAGTGTACCCTCTGCAACTAGTACCTTATGAAGGTAAATGTTCATGATATTCTTGTCAAGAACAAAGTTATATCCATCTTTATCGAGTAAAGAAACTGATATGATGTTGCAAACCATGGAGGGTACATAGTAGCAATCGTTCAAAATCATAGTCTTGCCATTTGGCAATACTAGGTGATATTCACCGACGGCTGCCGCATTAACTTGTGCTCCGTTCGCTACTCTGAGCGACATATCACCCGGTGCAACTTTCCTACTTTTTCTCAGTCCCTGCAATAAGTTACAGATATGAGATCCTGATCCGGTATCAAGTACCCAGGAGGTAGGGCTGACCGTAAAACAGTTCTCAATTACAAGAACACCTGAAGTAGATGCAAAACCATGCTTCTTCTTCAACTGGGTATCCTGGAAATCCATACAATCCCCTTTCCTATTCTCATACTCATGACTGTTGTCACAAGTTAGAGCTGAACCAACGTTCCCCAGCCCCGAATAAGAATTCGGATCGGTCAAGCGATACATTTTATTATCTTGATTAGGGCGTGAAATGGTTGCTACCTGGAGAGGGAGAAAAGAAACACTCAGCGTATGCTCTTGCAAGATTAGATTGGTTTATTAATTTATCTAACCAGGATGTCTCCCACTGTTTTCTTAAATTCTTCTTAAAACCTTTTAAAAGAAGAACTAGCCGGGATTTAATTCACGTCACAATACTTGCTTAACCTTTCAGCCAGGCTAGTGTCGGTACTTCGAGGGAGGTTTTCCAACGCTTTCGCGAAGTTCCTTAATTTAAGAACCTCTTTTCCCTGGGGGCGTAGCCCCGCTAACACCTTTCTAGACACCTACTAGGTTTATAGCATTGATCGTTAAGTGAAATAATCTCCCGAGAGTAAACCAACTCATCAGTGGGATCGGGATCCAACTGTCATTGTGTGATAACCTAGATGGAATCCACTCTAGTCACCACACTCCAGAAGGTATGCTAAATCAGCAAGTTTCAGTACTTTTGAAACTCCCGATGTGGTTTTTGCCCCTAGGACCCAAGTGACCTTGACGAATAATCAACAAATCAAAAGGTCCTAGTCAAGTTCAACCCGTCGTTATCCAGGATTGCATTAGACCCGCCCGCATTATCCTTGACGAATAATCAACAAAATCATGCGACCGTCCTAACCAATCGCATCTATCAGTGCAACAGAGAATTATTACTCAGCTACCGTTCACTGTGTCTTGACGAATAATCAACAAACGCAGCACGAATACTAAGTATTAATTATCTGAAACGACGGAGGGCTACGGCTGGGTTTTTGGCGAAAAACCCGTTAACGTAATGAACTTGATATCGTTGAAGGAACGTAATACACCTTTTTGAAAATATATAGGCGAAAACTTTTGCTAAAGAGGTCACTCCCCGTGAAGGGATCTCGGCTCTTTCCTCGTCGAATGAGGTGCAGGATATTCCAAACTGAATACCTCGATGCAAAGCAAGAATAATCGACTATAGTGAAGTTATTACCCTGACGCAAACTTTTGTCCAAGGGGTCACTCCCGATGAAGGGATCTCGGCCCTTGCCTCGTCGACTGAGGTGCTGGGCATTCATAACCGAATACCTTGATGCAAAACAAAAATTTAACGTCCTTGCAATAACAGCTTTTTGAAAAACTTGTTCCAACAACGTCTTTTAGGTTTATTTTCTTGCATTAGTTCTTTTAATGCGTCCCATCATTTAAATCCTACCATTGCAGAAAACAACCAAAATATGACGTACGCTTATGCCATTCGCATTCGCCACGGGGCCCCGTCATTACCCGTTAGGTTACTTAACTAACGACAGAGCGGGGGCTGGGCTAGCGCGGCTGTAAAACATAAGCAACGTCTAAATAGTTATTATATATAGATATACAGCAATGATAGCCAATCCAGATCACAGATGAACACTTTGGATATACTAGGAACCCGCGATTCGTTCGAGCCTGCAACGAAAAACGGATTACACGGTCGCGATGAATAGCCAATACCCCACCTAAGACCCCTACGGGTGCGGCAAACTACCCGCCAGTACCCGAAGCGAAGCAACCTCCCTCAACGCCGTGAGTAGGCCACTCGGCACTTCGAGATACCCGGTAGTTTGTGCACCCACTCCATGGGTCTATTCTAGGAGCAAAAACAGTAAAAAGAATTATACAATGACGGCTACAACCCCGACCCGGTTGTGCGGCCATACAAATAATATTACATCAATTTACAAATATTACATGAATGAAAGAAAAAGAAACACTCATCTCACATCCACCCCGGCTATTCATCCGCGACAATCCAACGAGTTCATATACACAAACCATCAACAACACAGATCACAGATATGTATAACCCCCACTAATCGACGTATAGCGATTAGTAGACGTTCAATACACATAAACATCACAGATATAACCTTTATAGTCAAAGTGTATTGAAGTTCAGAAAAAATACGGATTTATAGGCCCTCAAAAATAAATTTCTATTCTGGAAAATCTGGGCACATATAAACCATCTTAAAAATCCTAAAACCAAGTCAGAAATACACTGCACCAAAATCGACCCAGTGACTCACCAAGATGGCCGCGGTTCCGCGGCAATAGCTTGCTATTGCCGCGGAAACGCGGCTCTTTGGTCGAGTTGCTGGCTCGTTTTTGGTGGCTTTCTTCTAAAAACCCTGAGATGATTTTTGGAGTATGACAAATTTTGTTTTGACCAGAAAAAATTTTAACAGAAACTCAGGGTTTTCGAAACTCGGTTTTTCGATTTTTCCGTTTCGAACTTCGATACACTTCACTACCTAGCTAGTTTATGTTTAGTTAGGCTCTGATACCACTGTTAGGTCCACGTTACCTCTCCCGGTACTTTCGGGGTTGCGGAAACGGTAAAACAAAAATTTTCTGAACTTGGTAACATGGACCGTAAAAGCCGGATCTTTGCTAAACAATACACTAGCATCCTAACAAGAGATACTATCTACTCGGTTAAGGGTTATACCTCAACTTGAACTCCTTCTCTTCTTGTTGTTCTTCTCTTCTTGTTGTTCTTCTCTTTGCATGCTCGATGGTTGATCCGGACTTTGGTCACCTCCGCGGCCTCCTTGAGTCGAAGACGATCCACCCGAGAGATGTACACCGAGCTCCACCTCGAGCCGAGGTAACTAGGGTAAAGAGATTGCTAATCTAGAAGCCCTAGGTTGTGTAGAAGTGGTAGATGAATGGTTTTGTCTTTGTGGGATCTTTATCTCTCAACACATAAGATCAAAAGATAAATCAAGAGGAGGAAGAAGGAGGAGCTAGCTAACAACCATGGAGCTTCTCATTTCAAGAGAGAGAATGAGAATGAGCAAATGAAAAACTTAACCAAGAGAAAACACAACCATGGTTGCAATAATGCAAAAACATTATCATTACTAATCCCATCAAGATAAAGTTGATGGCTACAAATGACATGACCATTATCATAACAAAAGAAAAAGAAAACCAAAGAATACTTTAGATCTTTCAAGAAGATCCTAGTCAACTTTGGTCAAATGGTCAACAAAGTCAAGATGGTCAAATGGTCAACGTAATTAGCCATAACAAAATTATCAATGAAAGGATTAGTAAATAATGTCCCCGGCTCATAATGGTTTTGACCAAACGAACTGTCAAAACCCTAATGAGTCCGCCTCAAAATGGTTTTGACCGAATCAACTGTCAAAACCCTAATGAGCCTGCCACATAACGGTTTTGGCCGAACCAACTGCCAAAACCGTAATGAGGCACCTCCTTCTTCATCGCTCCGGAAAACTGTGCATACACACCTGCATCCGCATTCCGTAGAATGCGGATGCGCAGAAGACAAAACAAATCCATCGGTGCAATACTAAGATCTGGCTTAAACCAAAGCCCACTAGTACTGCCTGCCCGACCACACGCACACAAGTGTACGTAAGTGATCGCAGCCCTGCCGTAAAACCATACGGCCTCTACACGTTTTGCTCAGTGCAGGGAAACTCTCTGTGTGGGACTGTAAAGACTCGACACTACGCTGGCAGTGGGTTTAACCACAGACCGCAAGCGGCACTAGCTGTACGTAACGGTCCCCAGGTAGATGTCGATAAGAAGGCCGATGAGGTAAACCCATCCAAACTCCTACTGAGCCTGTATGTGACAATCTCCGTACAGTCCGGTCTGTTCGTCTGATACATCGCATGGCGGGCCTAGGGGGCGGTAAACGTCAGTCCCCTAATAGCGGTACAAGTCGTGTCAGAGTGAAGCCCAATACACCCTGAGATAACACTGGAAACCTACCAGTATATCTCACTTGCCCTGGCCAGGGACTACTCGTGTAATGGCTCTCCTAGACACAGCGCAATGTCAACCCCCAATACCGGGAGAGACGAATCCTGTCTAACCATCACTGCCTCCAAGTGCTTCAGGACTGCTCCCATCTACTACCTGTTTGCACGACTCAGTAGAGCCGTGGTAGGGTAGTAATCAAAGAACAGTGGGAACACACTCGAGGCGAAGTGACAGTGTCAAGTCAGCGGACTAAGCTGTACTCATGTCACCTAGGAACTGATAACTGACGATAGGTATAATACCAACCATCAGTTCCCGACGAGTCCTGTCCAGTGTACTCGTAACCTAACGAGCACCCGCATACTATCTCAAGTACGACGTACCGACGGCTGTGGGACAGACCGTCTCCCGTGCTGGGATGAGAAGCGCATACGCTAGTCTACTCCGGAGTATCGATGCCCTATCTCGATACTCCCACGACTAGGGACGTGTATAAGGATGTGCTTGTAGATTATCCAGCCCCCACGAGTGTGATCGCCATCACAACGCCGGTAATCAAGCAAAAATCCTAAGGGCTCTACTAATGCGTATAGGTGATATAATAAATAAACACACATGTACACATTAAAGCAGAGACAAACCAAGTAGCATACTACTATATTGAGCAAGATTGTCTGTACAACTGTGAATATCCTAAGCTTCCATTAAGTAATATACATACTAGTATGATACAGTAATGGCCTCTAGGGCATATACACTAACACGGACAACTCCATATACCTTAACATCGTTAAGATATGAGCGATTCTATATCTAATATAGAAACAGAGGCGCTGATTTAATTAGAACCAGATTCAAATCATGCATCTGTCTCCAGTGCATGTCAACTAAATGGAGAGAGGCCGATCAGCATTACTCAACTTAGGAATACATCCAGATATGAGTAACCTGAAAGAGAAGCAAGATCTCAAAACCATTACTATCAACTGAATACCATACACAAGTATCTACATCTTCGATCACCTTGAAGAATCCTGATACTTGCAACACTTGGTTCTCTACTTTATTCATATACTTATAACTTCTCAAAACTAGGACCTTGCATTTCTATGAAACACATGTCTAAGAACTAGAGAAGTCACAAGTAAACAGAATATAGTACGAGTACCAACTCCTCTGTCCTAATAGACACTGGACAACATACAATACTCTGTATAAGTCCTCTGAGTCTAATAACTCATACCCTGTGCATCGTAGGTTGAAAACTGTTCTTATGGTTAAGAACAATTACACCGCTGTTGAATGCTCCTTACCTAACCGTCAACTGATATAGGTAAATGTCATGGACATAATTTCAAAAAGTTATATCTCACTTTATAAAATAAACGTACAGATATATCAGTTTGAAATTTGTGCATAACAACGGATATTCAAAACCAAATATTTGCCGTCCGGTAAAAACCCAGGTGATTTCCTCGAATATCACCAATTACAACGAATCTCGATATAATGAGGATGATCACCTAATTCCCAATAACTTACTCCCACTCATTATCTGTAAAACCATACAGATGTGAGAATCATACCTAGTAAATACATACCCTGGAGCAGGGTCTAATTGGGAAATCAGTTTTCTGTTAACAATGCACAGTGAAACTGAAACATGTAAAATGTTTCGAAGGGGTTTCCGGGTATTCCAAGTAATGCCTCTTCCATTACCAGATTCATGACTGTAACTGTATATCTCTTTGCCATCTCTCCACATCTCTTTATATGTCTTTAGTCATTACATTTTGTACACCCCCTTAGGCTAAATGGTTTTCTTTCTTCCCTACCGTTCGGCACCAGCCTATGGTTTGGAAGAAGACTGTCCAATAAGCGTAACAGGTGTACTCTCCTAATCCTAGGAGTACTCGCAATCTGAGAGAAGGTAAAGATAAAAGACAACTGAATAATCCTTATTCTATTTCTCCTGAACCAGAATCCATCCCCGAACTAGAAGAAGTTCCTTCGGGTTCGTATATAACCATACGATGGATTTGTCAAATGGAAGTGGATATTCGTAGTGATACGAGGTATTCCGGAGAAATACAATGGTGAAATAGGATTGGCGATGAAATACTTGGTTTGGTCGTGAATGATTGCAGTTTCAATTTACTTTGCTCTCTTTCTAATCCCTTTATTTTTCTTTACTTATTATCAACTGTACACCACACTTAGGCTAATTGGTTTCCTTCATTCCCTACCTTTCAGCACTTGCCTATGGTTCGGAAGAAGATTATCCAATAAGCGTAATAGGTGTACCCTCTCCTAATCCTAGGAGCCCTCACAACTTGAGAGATGGTAAAAGGAAAAGATAACTGAATAGTCCTATTCAATCTCTCCAGAACCAGAATTCATCCTCGAATCTGGAAGAAGTTCTTTCGAGTTCGTATATAATCATACGATGGATTTATCCAATGGAAGTGGACGTTCGTAATAATACGGGGTGTTCTGGAGAAATGCAAAGGGTAAAAGAAGGAGTGGCAATGATGTATGCAACTCAGACAATTCAAAAGCCAGATTTTTAAGAAAGTTCTGTTAACTTAGTCACTGAGTTATTGTCTAGGGTCGGGCCATGGTGGCTGCTAAAGAGAGAGAGAGAAAAGAAACACTTTGAAAGCACTTTAACCTAGATCAGAATGGTTAATCACTTTATCTAATCAGGATGTCTCCCACTGTATCCTCAAATTCTCCCCCAAACCTGAAAGAAGAATTAGTCGGGATCACCCGAAGAGTAAACCAATTCATTAGTGGGAATCGGGATCCAACTATCATCGCATGATAACGTGACGGAATCCACTCATGTTATCACACTCCAGAAGGTATGCACTTGCCTGGCAAGTTTCAGTTTCTTTAGAAACTCCCGATATGATTTTTACCCCATGCTCTTATGACCTTGACGAAGGCCAACATATCATAAGTCACATGTCAAGTTCTACCCGTCATTATCCAGGTTAATTTGAACCCACCCGTACATACCCTTGACGAAGGACAAAATAGTAGTACGACTGTCCCAAACCAACGCATCTATCTATGCAACAGAAAAGTAACAAATAGCTACCATATACTATGCCTTGACGAAGGCCACATACATAGTCATGAATACTAAGTGCTACCAGTCTGAAATAACGGAGGGCTACGAATGGTTTTTGGCGAAAAACCTTTAACGTAATGAACTTGATATCGTTGAAGGAACCGGATAGCTTATTACAAATATATAGTGGCGAAAACCTTTGCTAAATAGGTCACTCCCAGTGAAGGGAACCCGGCTCTTTCCCCGTAGAATGAGGTGCAGGATATTCTAACTGAATACCACGATGCAAAGAAAAAAGTAATCGACTATAGTGAAGTTATTACCCTGACGCAAAGTTCTGTCCAAGGGGTCACTCTCGATGAAGGGATCTCGGCCCTTGCCTCGTAAAATGAGGTGCTGGATATTCATAACCAAATACCACTGTGCAAAACAAAAGAGAACGTCCTTGCTAACAGCTTGTTGAAAATTGTTCCAACAACATCGAATAGGTTTGTTTTCCTTGCATTGATCAGAATCAATGCAGTCCCATCAATTAATCACACCAGAAAAGAACAAAAATAAAATGTACGTATATGCCATCCGCATTCAACACTGGGCCCCGTCATCGCCTGTTAGGTTACTTAACAAACGACAGAGCGGCGACTGGACTAGCGCGGGTGTAAAACATATACAACATCTACTAGTATGTATATATCAATATACAATAATCGCTCCAGGCGTGATAAATGCAACATCAAAGAAAAGTAATAAGCATTACAGAACAATACAGATATCTGGGAGCCCGGGGTTTCAATGAGCCGCATGTGAAACCCGATGTTCCCCTAGTCGTGTGGATAGCTTATGCAATGAAAACCTAGACCCCTACGGGTGCGGCAAGTTACCCTCCAAAACGTGAAGCGAGGTAGCCCCCTTCAGCAAAGTGAATGGACCACCCATCACTTCACGGAATCCGGTAACTTGAGCACCCCTCCTTGGGTCAACTTGTACCCCCTACGAGTGCGACTAATAGCCAGCCAATTCTAGAGTGAAGCACCCTCCGTCTCAAAGCCATGAGATGCGGGCCCGTTGCACTCTATAACCCGGCTATCCGTGCACTCCACCGCAAGGTAATCCTAGTACAGAAAAGAAAATATATGTACAACGGGTGCATCGACTTCAACCCGGTCGTGCCCCAAAAGAATAATATACAAACAGGCAGTGACGGCAGCCCACATGTCGGACGCTTGCCCCGCGATATCAAATGTACAAATAAAACTAAATTGTACTAACATTGCACCAAGCTATCCTCCTTGACAAATCCGTAACATCACAGCACAACACAGAACATCAACGTGAATGTCACGTTCACAAATCCGTCTAAAAGAGCTATAGCAATTAGACAAGATTTACCGCTCGAATGACATTCGCGGTCACAGATAGTAATGTAAGTAGTGCGAACTAACTTATTTAAAATTTTGATCGACAAAATTTCCCGAAGTGGGCCCCAAGTACAATTCTAGCACTCAAAATAATCTGGGCCAAAACTAAATTTTCCAGAAACCACAATTCCAAGATAAAGACCACCAGAAGAAAAATGAAGCTCTGAGCACACATTCCCGCCACGGATCCGCGGCAAACATGCCAGTTATGCCGCCGTTCCACGGCGTAATGATTAGATCATGCGTTCAAATTTCTACAGGGGTCATAGAAAAGCCTGCATGATTTTCTGAAACACCTATAATAATTTTTCGACGACTTTTAAAATTGGGCAGAAACTCAGAAAATTAAAATGTGGTTTCGGAAATTTTGATCGATCGATGTTTTAACCATGTTAGAACAAGCTAGTAAAGGTTAATGGCGTGGCTCTGATACCGTGTAAGTCTACGGTAGCGCCCCGGCCATCATCCAGAGGCCAAACGCAGAAACAAAAACTTTTTACTAAACCGGCGCTATCGTAGGCTTTCACCCGGATCGAACCATTAATGCTAAACTAGCAACTAGAGAAGGGTTAGAAAAGCTATACCGATCGATCCATGTCCTTCGGTCCTTAGCCACCAACCCTAACTCCTCGCGGCATCTCCGATCTCCGGTCTCCTCGTCGGAAGGGCACCATGTCAAGAAGTCTTTTACGGGCTCCCGCTTCAAACTGAAACAACTCGGACATGAAGTTTGCTAGCCGACATGTCCAAGGTGATGTAGAAAATATGTGTGATAACTTTGTCTCAAGCATCTATTGATTCTCAACACATGAGAGTGTATGGATGGAGGTTGAAGATGATGCCATGGTGGAAGTAGTGAGCTAGAGGAAGAAGAAGAAGAAGAGGCTTTTCTTTTCTATTATGTTGGAATGAATTGTGAGAGCACTAGAATAATCTCAAGAGTTAACCCAAGGGTTAGTGGCTGTCCACTCTCTCCCCACCTCTCATTTCAATACAATAAACAATTACTAATGTGATATTTGCACAAGAAATAAGACCATGAGTCACTAATGAAGCACATGTCTCATTTAATGCACAAAATCATCACTCCCACTCACAATTTCCACCATCTAAACATTAACCCAAATGTTTAGTCCAATAAAAAGATATGACAACATCTAAAGTAAACTCATGATGGATCACACGGATACCCCTCACCTGTATATACGTACCTGCATCCGCATTCCGACTCAATGCAAATGCGATGAGACTAAAGTAATCCAACAAATCTAATACTAGGATCCGGCTTAAACCAAAGCTCACTGGTATAATCCGTCCGATCATGATCTGTGCACAAGTGCACGTATATGATCGAACCCTACCATAATATCATACGGCCTCTACAACGTTTCGCCCGAAACTTGGGAAACTATCTGTGGGGGCTCTAAAGACTCGTCAATACGCTGGAAGTGGGTTTAACCACAAGCACGTCAGTGGTGCTAGCTGTACGTAATGGCTACCCGATTATTGACCAAAAGGGAATGCTGATGAGCAAACTCATCCAGAAACTCTACTGCGCCTGCAAGTGACAATATCTGTACAGTCCGGTTTGTTCGTCTATGAGTATCGCATATCGGGCCTAGGGGGTTGGTAAATGTCAGACCCCCAAAAGCGGTATAAGTCGTGTCGGAGTGTAGCCCAGAACACCCTGAGATATTACTGGAATACCTACCAGTAAATCTCACTTGCCTTGGCCAAGGACTTCATGTAATGGCCCTCCAGACATAGCGCGATCTTGCCCCCAATACCAGGAGAGACGAATCCCCTGCCGATCCGCTCACTGCCTCCATGTACCTCGGGACTGTACCCAACTAAAACTTGTTTGCACGACTCCTTTGAGCCGTGGTAGGGTAATAATCAAAGCACAGTGGGAACTCACACGAGACAAATGACGATCTCAGGTCGATAGACTAACCTGTACACATGTCACTCCGGAACTGCTATCTGACGCTAGGTATAAAACCAACTAGCATGTTCCCGGAGAGTCCGTCCGGTATACTCATAACCCAATGAGCACCTTTATACGTCTTAGGTGAACCAACTGACACCAATGGCTTGTGAGACCAGCCACCGCCCCTCGTCGGGGTCTCGATCCATATACACTAGTCTACTCTGGAGTATCGATGCCCTGTCTCAAAACTCCCTCGACTAGGGACCTATTAAGGATGCGCTTATAGAACCCCAGCTCCCACGTATATGATCGCCATCATACTGCTGCCAGTCAAGCAAGAATCCTATGGGCTCTATCAACGTATAATAGTGACCTGTAATGTCACCTAAAGCATGTACACGATGATAAAGACAAACCAGATAGTATACTATCATCTCGAATAAGACTGTCCTACCGGTATAGGTCCTCCCTCAATCATTGCAATCACTTGCCTGCGATCCAATAATTGACTTTGAGGGCACTATATCCAACAATAGGTTTCATGATGTTTCGAGTGTCGATGTTGGACACTCAGGTTCCATGATTTTGATGCGCTGTTGATGGACACACGTTGATTGACTTCCTCATAGTTACATGCATATGCTTTCATGATATTTACATACATGATGTTGTTGTGTCATTGATGGACACGTGGATGTTATCCATATGCTTACAAGCATTGATTATATTGTTGGAACATATGCAGATACGGTCACACTAGATATCATAGTATTACCTTTATGATATAGCTGACCTAGGAATCGTTGTATTATTCGATTTCTACCTGATGATGTTTTCTACTCATGAGTTGGCAACCCACCCCTGTTGTGCCACAGTTCTTGCAGGTTGACCGTATGGATCAGTAGCGGCATCGCTGGCACACAGCTTGCATTTAGGTGACTTGCTTTGGTAGGTGGTACATGTTGGATCGTACCACTCTTGTATTTATCATTCCTGTTGTATCTAGTTAACTCCATCAATTAGAAACTTGTGTTTGTATATGTAGTAAGACTTAGCAAGACTTGTAGTTGTGAGACTTGAGCGATGGGTTATACGTTCGCTTGGTGGGTTTGATGTCTTACTTTACATTATTCTTTCTGTTGATCTTCGCCGTTGGACGTCGTATGTGTGTGTGTGTGTGTGTGTGTGTGTGTGTGTCTATATATATATATATATATATATATATATATATATATATATATATATATATATATATATATTCTGTCTTGCGTGGTTGTGATTCCGCCGATTGGCGAAGAGCTATCTCCCGCTTGGGGATGCCTTTTATATTATCATGTATGTATGGTTTTGGATCAAAATATACAACGGAGGTGCTGCCCAAATTTTCAAAAAACGAAACATGTTTTTCAACTAGTATAATCCAATTGCATTTTTCCTGTTCTATTATCTATGCGTTTAAGAAAACTTTTGATTTCATCATACTTTTATTTCAAAACTTCACCTCTTTTATTTTCTTAAAAAGGTTTAGATTGCTGGGCTTCGGCTTACTTAATTTACGTTGGGCCTTTAGACGTTGCGTGATTTAAGTGCCGGTCACGAACTAAATTTCGGGTCGGGACACTTAGTGGCTAACGTGTGTGGCGACATTTTAAATCAAACCTAAGTGCAACAAGCCACACCACTAACGCGATCCGTGTCGGATACCGTAACGCGCGTTGTCGAAACACTATAAATTAGCAAAGTGTTCCCAGATTTTGACTACAGTCAATACAGAAAAATCAAGCAGTACCAAACACTTAGTATAATATACAGAAAACTACCCTCAAAACCCCAACTCCCCAGTCCTCTAAAAATCCGGCGACACCGGAATTTCTCTTCATCTCGCCGGGTCTGCTAGGTTAGGTCAGGTTAGGGTTTCAGGTGAACACTCAGGGCTTCTAACACAACACTACTACATTACTAGATTTTACAGTAAACTATCTTGGTCATAGCAAATCACAGGGACTCCAATATAACACTAAAAATACGATATTACACAAAAATTATAACTTTAGTGTTCTAAATAGCAACTACTAGGCAACACAATATTATAAAGACCTAATTAACAGTTAGAGATCATTACCTTACCAAACTTGCTCATAAACCCTAGATTTCCATGCTCCAATTCATCAAATGGGGCTTAGCTAGGCTTGTGATGGTTTAGATGAAGTTTAATGATGATTTGGCTTGGTTTAGTGATGAACTAGGTATGGTTTCAGTTTGGGGATGGGGAAAATGAGAAGGAGAAGAATACAAATGAGAGAGTGTGAGTGATTGGGGAAAATGAGGGTGTGAGAATGGTAAAGAAAAAAATGGGGGTGTGAGGTTAGGATTGTAGGGTTGCGTAACACCACCGTATGGTTTAGCAAGGCATCACACATGCCATATTGAAAATTTTGGGTGTGCTATGAAACCTTAACCAAGATCTTAACTAGAGTTTTAGGATAAACTTAGCAAGTAAACAACTTTACATCTAAGAGAGAGGGAATACAACCTTTGTAGTCCGTTCTTTCACTTCATAAGCTCCGAGTAGTAGTCCCTTCGCCGCAATCCATGAACTCCTGGACTATAGAGAGGATCCACAAGTCGAATGATCCATTCTTGCTTGAAGTCTTCCTTTTCGAAGATGATCTACCTTGAAGAATCTCAAGCTCAAGCTCTCACTTCTCTAATCAAGTATTAGTGAAGTGAACACCCTAATCTAAGTGGCTAGAATAGACGAGGATGATGAAGTAGGAATTTTTCTCTCTTTTGTTTTTCAATTTCTCACACTATATCATCACAAACACAAAAGCTAGTAAGCTTTTCAAGGAGGAAGAAGAAGATGAAACATTTTGTGATGAATAATGAATTATTGTTGTGGTTACAATTGCAACCTTGAGTTAACGATGAAGACTTTAACTCATGTAGAGAATAAACTAAGGTTAAGGGTTTGGGTTGGGTTAACTAGTGACTCCACAAAACAACAAAGGAAAGAGACAAAGTCAAAGCTTCATGAAGCTTTATGAAAGCTCATGAAAAGGCTAACCCAAATGCTAACCCTAATCTTGGTTTAAACTCAACAACCATGATGCATTTGTAACCCTAACTTTTTACAATATTATATATCACATATACAATATATTTTGTAATAAAAGAAAATAATACAGTTAACATATATCGCATATACATCAATGTATTATCCGGTGAGAAAAAGAATCAATAAAGCGAGATTATATTGGTTAACGTAATGTAATATATGACATATATAATTATACATTAAATTATCGAATCAACACTTGATCCGATAATCCAGCTATAATACATATAACCGACTAATATAACATGTACCATTTCATCGAATCAACACTTGATCCGATGACCCGGCTATATCACATATACCCGGCCGATATCATAAATCGTGAGAATATAATACGGTATCTCATATCGTATTATTCTTGGTCCCACACATATCACATATGTGTTCCTACTCCATTTTGCCTTAGCCAGGAAACCTCTGTGTAGAACTCTAAAAAATCGTCAATATGCCGGCAGTTGGTGATGATCATATCAAACACCCACAAGCAGAAGCGGTCAGCTAAACGTAACGGCTACCCAGGTATTGAGCGATCAGACGATCAACAAGCAAGCCTGTACATTCTCCTGTAAATCCAATCGGTAACTCTACCGTACAGTCCGGTCTCTTCGTCTGATATGTCGCATATCCAGTCTAGGGGTGGTAAACGTCAGACCCCAGTAACCGATAAGTCGTGTCGATGTGAGGCTCATAACAGGTCGAGAAACTACTGATAACACTTATCAGTAGATCTCTATATCAGCCATGGCCAGGGACTTCCAGTTATATCCAATCGAACACAGCACAACATCAACTCCCAATATCGGGAGAGAGGAAACCCCTCCTATCGCTCATTGCCTCCATGTGATTCGGGACTGTACCCAAAAGCCATCATTTTGCACGCCCTCTTGGACATGGTAAGATAGAAATCAAACCACAGTGGGAATCACACAAGGCTCTATGATGATCTCGGGTCTACAGACTAATCTGTACCAGTGTCACCAGAGAACTGCTATCTGACAATAGGTATAAATCCATCTAGGAGTTCTCGGCGGGTCCGTTCAGTGTACCCAGTCTCAACTGAGTACCCGTACACCATCTTTGATGTCAAACACCGATGGATATGGGATCATCCATCGCCCATCATATGGGTCAAGATGCGTATACGCTAGTCTACTCTGGTATATCGATGCCCTGTCTCTATACACCCTCGACTAGGAACTGTTATAGGATGTACTCATCGACTACCCTGGCCCTACTAGTATGATCTCATCATAGTCCAAGTAGTCAAGTACATATCCTAAGGGCTTTATCAACATGTGAGAGTAAGACAGTACACCAATACAAGTCAGCATGTTAAGATAAAGTGTAACCAAATAGCATACTATCATATCGAGCAAGAAAGTCCTCTATATATATATCCAAGCATTCACTATAATATACATCATATGTACAATAATGGCCTCTAGGGCATATACATAACTAATAATCTCCCATATGCACTAAGGCCAGCTGTTGTAGTATCTCATACCCAACATCCCGAAGAGTCTCTCAAATTGTATCTGGGGTATGGCCTTCGTGAGTGGATCCGCAGTGTTGTCCTTCGTATCAACTCTCCTGGCCTCGATTCCCCGGCGATCAACTATCTACCGGATCAGGTGATACTGCCTCAAAATGTGTCTGGACTTCTGATGGGACCTGGGTTCTTTGGCCAAAGCCACGGCTCCATTGTTATCACAATACAAAGGTATTGGATGCTCAATGGATGGAACCAATCCAAGTTCAGTAACGAACTTCTTTATCCAGACAGCCTCTTTGGTAGCATCGTTGGCAGCGATGTATTCAGCCTTTATCGTCGAGTCTGCTACGGTTTACTGTTTGGAACTCTTCCAACACACCGCCCCTCCATTTAGGGTAAAGACAAATCCCGAATGCGACATAGAGTCATCCTTATCACTTTGGAAGCTTGAATCGGTAAAGGACTCCACCTCGAGTTCTCCGTTACCATACACCGAGAACATCTCTTTAGTCCTTCTCAAGTACTTGAGAATGTTCTTCACAGCTGTCCAGTGACTCTCCAGGATCTGCTTGATACCTACTCACTACACTTAGTGAGTATGCTACATCGGGTCTGGTACATAGTATCGCGTACATGATAGAGCCTACTGCCGAAGTATAGGGTATCCCTTGCATGCGAGTTCTCTCCAAATCAGTCTTGGGAGACATCTCTTTGGAGAGAGAGAGTCGAGAGATCGTGGGTAAATTCCCACGCTTGGATTCTTCTATACTAAACCTCTTTAGTATGGTGTCAATGTACCTGGACTGGGACAATCTCAGTATCCGTTTAGATCTATCTGTATAGATCTTAATTCCCAAAATGCAGGAGGCATCACCTATATCTTTCATTGAGAATCTGTGTGATAAGAGGAGCTTGACCGAGTGCAGCATAGGAACGTCATTTCCTATCAAGAGTATGTCATCCACGTACAATACGAGGAAGACAACCTTCATCTCTGCAACCTTCTTGTATATACAAGGTTCATCTACGTTTTTAATGAAGTCAAACTCTTTGACTACAACATCAAAGCAGATGTTCTAGCTCTGCGATGCCTGCTTTAACCCGTAGATGGATTTAAGCAGCTTGCACACCTTTCCGCTGCTCCCACTATCTACGAAGCCCTCTGGCTGAGTCATGTACACGCACTCCTCTAAATCACCATTTAGAAAGGCGGTCTTAACATCCATTTGCTAGATTTCGTAGTCATGGTATGCAACAATGGCAGGTAAGATCCGGATGGACTTAAGCATAGCCACTGGAGAAAAGGTTTCGTCATAATCTAAATCTGGTCGTTGACGAAAACCCTTTGCAACAAGTCTAGCTTTGTAAGTCTCAACTTTTCCATCTACACCAAGTTTCTTCTTAAAGATCCCTTTGCTCCTAATGGGTTTTACCCCTTCAGGAGCAACTTCCAATGTCCATACTTTGTTGGTGTAGATATATTCCATCGTAGATCGCATTGCATCCAGCCACTTCACAGAGTCCCCACTCGTGATGGCCTGCTCGAAGCTAGTCGGGTCATCATCTTCCATATTGCAATCCTCGCTTCCACAATAAATGAGAAAACTGTAGTATCTCTTAGGTGGTTGATGTTGGATATAGTGCCCACAGTGTCAATTATTGGATCACAGGCACGTGATTGCAATGATTGAGGGAGGACTTATGCCGGTAGGACAGTCATACTCAAGATAATAGTATGCTGTCTGGTTTATCTTTATCATCGTGTACTGCTTTAGGTGACCTTACAGGTCGCGATTACACGTTGATAGAGCCCATAGGATTCTTTCTTGATGGCCAGCAGTATGATTGCGATCATATACGTAGGAGCTGGGGTCGATAAGCACATCCTTAAAGTGGTCCCTAGTCGCGGGAGTTTCGAGACTGGGCATCGATACTCCATTAGTAGACTAGTGTATACAGTCGAGACCCCGACGAGGGGCGGTGGCCGGTCTCACAAGCCATTGGTCTCAGTTTGATCACCTAAGATGTATACAGGTGCTCATTGGGTTATGAGTACACCGGACAGGACTCGCCGGGAACATGCTAGTTGGTATTATACCTGACGTCAGATAGCGGTTCCCTAGTGATATGTGTACAGGTTAGTTTATCGACCTGAGATCGTCATTTTTCTTGTGTGAGTTCCCACTGTGCTTTGATTACTACCCTACCACGGCTTAAAAGAGTCGTGCAAACAGGTTTTAGTTGGGTAAAGTCCCGAGCCACATGGAGGCAGTGAGCGGATCGGCAGGGGTTTCATCTCTCCCGTATTGGGGGTGAGATCACGCTGTGTTTAGGAGAGCCATTACACGAAGTCCTTGTCCAAGGCAGAAGATTTACTGGTAGGTATTCCAGTAGTATCTCAGGGTGTTCTGGGCTACACTCCGACATGATTTGTACCGCTTTTGGGGGTCTGACTTTTACCAACCCCTAGGCCCGACATGCGATACTCATAGACGAACGGACCAGACTGTACGGATATTGTCACTGACAGGCTCAATAAGGTGTCAGGATGAGTTCGATCATCGACCTCCATTTTGGTCAATACATGGTAGCCCGTTACGTACGGCTAGTACCACTGACGTGCTAGTAGTTAAATCCACAGCCAAAGTATCGACGAGTCTTTAGAGTCCCCCACAGAAAGTTTATCAAGTTTCGGGCGAAACGTTGTAGAGGTCGTATGATATATGGCAGGGTTCAATCATATACGTGCAGTCGTGCACGGATCATGGTCGGACGGATCATACTAGTGGGCTTTGGTTTAAGCCGGATCCTAGTATTAGATTTGTTGGATTACTTTAGTCTCATCGCATTTGCAATCAGTAGGAATGCGGATGCAGGTATGTATATACAGGTGAGGGGTATCCTTGTGATCCGTTACGAGTTTACTTTAGATGTTGCCATATCTTTTTATTGTTGTAAACATTTGGGTTAATGTTTACAAATGGTGTAAATTGTGAGTGGAAATGATCATGAGGTGCAATTAATGTGACATGGACATGTTTAGTGGCTCATGGTCTCTTTTTGTGCTAATGTCTCATTAGGATTTGATTATTGTGTTGATATGATGCTTGGAGAGAGAATGGACAGCCATATAGGCTTGAGTTTGCTCTTGGATTTCTTATGCTAGCTCTCATTTTCTTCATCTCAACACAATAGCAAAAGGCTCCAGTCCTTCTTCTTCCTCTAGCTCACCATTTTCACTAATGGCTTCATCTTCAACCTCCATCCATACACTCTCATGCGATGAGAATCAATGGATGCTTGAGACGAAGTGATCGCACACATTCTCTACTTCACCTTGGACACTTCGGCTAGCACACTTCGTGTCCGTGTTGCTTCGGATGAAGCGGGAGCCCGTAAAAATACTCATTGATGTGGTGCCCTTCCGACGAGGAGACCGGAGATTGGAGATGCCACGAGGAGCTTGGGATGGGGGCCAAGACCGAAGGACATGGACCGATCGGTATAGCTTTCCCAACCCTTCTCTACTTTGCTAGTTGTAGGTTAATGGTTCGATCCGGGATTAAAGTCTGCGATAGCGCCAGTTTCAAGTTTAGAAAAAGTTTTCGTTTCCGCGTTTTGGCCTCGGACAGACGGCCGGGGCGCTATCGTAGACTTACATGGTATCAGAGCCACGCCATTAACCTTTGTTAGCTTGTTCTAACGCGTTTGAAACATTGATCGATCGAAATTTCCGAATCGTATTTCCATTTCAGTATGCATGCTGTCGATTTTCAAAGCTGGTCAAAAAATTATTTTAGGCATCTTAAAAATACATGCAGACATAACTAAAGCTACAGAAAAATTCTGGAGTCCTACTTCCAAAATTCCACCGCGGAACCTCCGCTAAATGTCGCATTTGGCGGCCCTTCCGCGGCCCTTTTTGGGCTACAGTAACCCAAAGTTTTTCTGGGGCTTTTATTCATGGAAATATGATTTTTGTGATATATAGTTTTGTCCCAGATTCATTTGAGTGCTGGATTTGCACTTGGGGCCCACTTCGAGAAGTTTTGTCGATCAGAATTTTAAATACATTAGTTCACAGTGCTTACTTTATATCTGTGACCGTGAATGTCATTTGAGCGGTAAATCTTGTCTAATTGATATAGTCCTTTTAGACGGATTTGCGAACGTGACGTTCACGTTGATGTTCTGTGTTGTGCTGTGATGTTGCAGATTTGCCGTGGTGGATAGCCTGGATGCAATGGTAGTACAGTTTGGTTGTATTTGTACATTTGATATTGCGGGGCGAGTGTCCGACATGTGGACTGTCGTCACTGCCTATTTGTATATTATTCTTTTGGGGCACAACCGGGCTGAGGTCGATGCACCCATTGTATATATTTTACTTTCTGTACTAGGATTACCCTGTGGTGGGGTGCACGGATAGCCGGGTTCTAGAGGGCAACGGGCCCGCATCTCATGGCTTTGAGACGGAGGGGGCTTCACTCTAGAATTGGCGGGCTATTCGCCGCTCTCGTTGGAGGTACAGGTTGACCAAAGGAGGGGTGCTCAAGTTACCGGATTCCGTGAAGTGCTGGGTGGTCCATTCACTTTGTTGTAGGGGGCTGCCTCGCTTTAGGTTTTGGCGGGTAACTTGCCGCACTCGTAGGGGTCTAGGAATTCATTGCACAGGCTATCCACATGACCAGGGGAACGTCGGGTTTCAGTAGCGGCTCTATGAAATCCGGAAATCCCAGATTATCTGTATTGTTCTGTGATGCTTATTACATTTCTGTGATGTTGCATTTTATCACGCCAGCAATTATTATATATTGATATATATATACTAGTAGATGTTGTATATGTTTTACACCCGCGCTAGTCCAGTACTCGTTCTGTCATTAGTTAAGTAACCTAACGGGTGATGATGGGTCTCAGTGGCGAATGCGGATGGCATATACGTATATCATATTTTCATTCTTTTGTGGTGTGATCAATTGATGGGACTTCGTTGACTCGGATCAATGCAAGCTAAACAAACCTATTCTGATGTTGTTGGAACATTTTTCAAAAGGCTGTTATTACAAGGACGTTCTCTTTTGTTTTGCACAGTGGTATTCAGTTGGAATAACCTTCACCTCATTCGATGAGGCAAGGGTCGAGATCCTTTCACCAGGAGTGACCCCTTGGACAGAGGTTTGCGTCAGGGTAATAACTTCACTATAGTCGATTACTTTTTTGTTTGCATCGTGGTATTCAGTTTAGAATATCCTGCACCTCATTCTACGGGGAAGAGCCGAGATCCCTTCACCGGGAGTAACCTCTTTAGCTTAGGTTTTCGCCACTATATTTATAAATGCTATCTGGTTCCTTCAACGATATCAAGTTCATTACGTTAAAGGTTTTTCACCAAAACTATTCGTAGCCCTCCGTCATTTCAGACGGGTAGCACTTAGTATTCATGCTATGTTTGTTGGCCTTCGTCAAGGCATAGTGTATAGTAGCTGCTTGTTTCCTTTCTGCTGCATAGATAGATGCGTTGGTTTGGGACAGTCGTACAGCTTTGTTGGCCTTTGTCAAGGGCTTCTACGGGTGGGTTCAAATTAAGCTGGACAATGACGGGTCGAACTTGACATGTGACTTATGATTTGTTGGCCTTCGTCAAGGTCATAAGAGCATGGGGTAAAAATCACATCGGGAGTTTCTAAAGAAACTCAAACTTGCAAGGCATGTGCATACCTTCTGGAGTGTGATAACGTGAGTGGATTCCATCACGTTATCATGCGATGATAGTTGGATCCCGATTCCCACTGATGAGTTGGTTTACTCCTCGGGTGATCCCGACTTATTCTTCTTTCAGATTTGGAGGAGAATTTGAGGTTACAGTGGGAGGTTTCCTGATTAGATAAATTGGTAACCATTCTGATCTAGGTTAGAGTGCACGCTGAGTGTTTCTTTTCTCTCTCTCTTTGGCATCGACCATGGCCCGACCCTTGACTATGACTCAGTAACCGAGTTGACCGAACCTTCTTATAACACTGGCTTTTGGATTGTCAGAGTTGTATACCTTATTGCCACTCCTTCTTTTACCCTTTTCTCCAGAACACCTCGTATCACTACGAACATCCACTTCCATTGGATAAAACCATCGTATGGTTATATACGAACTCGAAGGAACTTATTCGAGGATGGTTTCCGGTTCTGGAGAAAATGAATAGGACTATTCAGTTGTCTTTTCCTTTTACCTTCTCTCAAGTTGCGAGTGCTCCGTGGATTAAGAGACAGTACACCTGTTACGCTAATTAGATAGTCTTCTTCCAAACCATAGGCAGGTGCCGAACGGTAGGGAATGAAGAAAACCAATCAGCCTAAGTGAGATGTACAAAAGGTAAAAAGTAAAGACAAAATAAAGGGATTAGAAAGAGGCAAAGTAAATTATGACTGCTATTCACGACCAAACCAAGTATTTCATCGCCACTCCTACTTCACCTTTGTATTTCTCCGGAACACCGTGTATCACTACGAAGATCCACAGTTTATTGGATACTCCATCGTATGGTTATATACGAACTCGAAGTAACTTGTTCCAGTTCGGGGATGGATTCTGGTTCAGGAGAAATAGGAATAAGGTTTATTCAGTTGTCTTTTATCTTTACCATCTCTTGGGTTGCGAGTGCTCCTAGAATTATGAAAGTACACCTATTACGCTTATTAGATAGTCTTCTTCCAAATCATAGGCTGGTGCCGAATGGTAGGGAAGGAAGAAAAGCATTTAGCCTAAAAATGGTGTACAGAAGGTAATAACTAAAGACAAATAAAGGGATTTGGAGAGATGGCAAAGGAAGTATACGGTTACAGTCATGAATCTGAATAATGGAAGAGGCATTACTAGGAATACCCGGATACCCCTACGAAATATTTTCATGTTTCAATTTCACTGTGTATTGTTAATAGAAAACTGATTTCCCAATTAGACACTTGCTCCAGGGTATGTATTTACCAGGTATGATTCTCACATCTGTATAGTTTTACAGATGATGAGTGGGAGTAAGTTATTGGGAATTAGGTGATTGTCCTCATTATATCGGGATTCGTTGTAATTGGTGATATTTGAGGAAATCACCTGGGCTATTTGCCGGACGGCAAATATTTGTTTTTGAATATCCATTGTTTGCACCAATTTCAAATTGATATATCTGTACGTTTATTTTTATAAAGTGAGATATAACTTTTTTAAATTATGTCGATGACATTTACCTATATCAGTTGATGGTTAGGTAAGGAGCATTAAACAGTGGTGTAATTCTTCTTAACCATAGTACAGTTTTCAACCTACGACGCACAGGGTTTGAGTTATTCAACTCCGCGGACTTATACAAAGTATTGTATGTTGTCCAGTGTCCATTAGGACAGAGGGGTTGGTCCTCGTACTATACTCTGTTTACTTGTGACTTCTCTGGTTTTAAACAGGTGTTTCGTAGAAACACAAGGTCCAAGTTTTGAGAAGTTGTAGGTATAAGAGTAAAGTAGAGAACCAGGCGTTGCAAGTATCGAGATTCTTCAAGGTGATCGAAAATGTAGATACTTGTGTATGGTATTCAGTTGATAATAATGGTTTTTGAGAAACATATTTCTCTTTCAGGTTACTCATGTTTGGATGCACTCCTAAGTTGAGTAATGCTGATCGGCCTCTCTCTATTTAGTTGACATGCACTGGAAACAGCTACATGATTTGTATCTGTTTCCAATTAAATCAGTGCCTCTGTTTCTATATTAGATATAGAATAGTTCATATCTTAACATTGTTAAGGTACGGGGAGTTTTCCGGCTTATCCTTAAAATCAGACTCTGGATAACTCAAGGCACGTTTCTGTAATGGCAGTTTGTGGGTTGACCCGGGCTTGACGAAGGTTGACTTTCTACTATCTGGGAGATCAATAGTGATATTGTTCTAGACTCGCCACGGTTTTAGTAAAATGGATTTTTCAGAAAACAGTAGTGGGAGTATGGTAGAACTGGAAGTGATTCAAGAACCGCAAACGATTACTGAAAATTTGATAAGAACCTAAAGATTCAATCTGGTTTGACATTCCATTGGCCACTCCGCAGATATGGTGGGTAACCTCAGGCACTCAAGAGGTACTTCAGTCTGATCAAAAACGGTGACAGGGAGGTTCTTGTTTACCTAGACTTGACACTACTGTTGTTCCGGGCTATGAGACCCGGCAGGAGGATGAGTATAGCGTCGTTCTGAACTGGCTTTAGAAGTGCAAGTGTATATTATCCTGCCAGAGGGTTGTCGTAGCCAGTGGGAGCAGCGGAAGCATAGTGGACAAGTAGCTTATGTCTATGGACTAAAATAGATATAGCGGAGATAGATCATCTATTTTTGATGCGACAGTCAAAGGTTTGACTTCATCAGATAGGGGATGGATCTGTTAATAAGGTAGTAGGGTGTGATGTCCTGGTATTTGGATGACATACACAGAGTGAGAAGTGAAATTCCTATAATACGATCGGTTATACTGTGGTTGTCACATAGTGGTTTCTCTACATAGCGCTTGGATATTATATCTGACATTCTGGTTACTAGGTCAATGGTTTTAGATCTAGATTTGGGTAGTTTCCCAATCTGGGTACTTAGACAGCATTCTGCAGGTAATTTAGAATGGACGACTCCTGCAGGTGATGGAGTCACCCTCTCTGAAGGTGTCTTACAGACTAAAGGGGAGAGGGATGTGCATGATTGACATATTACTTGCTTAGGCAATTGAGCCAATCACGAGATGTCAAGTACCACACCAGATATGGTTTTTGCACTAGTTTCAATAAGTTGATATTAATCCAAACCTGGAGAAACATTCGGAAGCAGTTTTAGAACATAAGTCGATGTTCTGGGGAAATGATAACGACAGCCCCCTTTAGGAGACAGTTATCATTCCAGGCTTCCAAGATGACCTGGATGACAGAGTGACCGTCTGAGTTATAGTTTTCCCTCCGACGAGGGGCAGTATTTTGGACAGGTGGTCCAAGAGGATACTGAGGGATGTATTGCACAGAATACTGATTAAGTTCAGTTGACAATGCAGTCTAAGAAGTTTGGATTTGGAGTTCATTTATGAACTAGGTCCCATCAGATCTCCGGACATATTCTAAGACAGGTATTGCTCTTTTCGGGAGATGGCTTTCTCCGCGAACTTGAGATTAAGAGAGACATAGAAAGAAACATTAGGGCGGATCCACTCACTGAGGCTATTCCTCGAATGCAGTAGTTGCACAACCGGGCTTTTTGAGACTGATTAGTAGAGGAGTTGGGTGTTCGGTATCACACGAGCTGTGAGTACGCGACATTGCAATAATTAACCTTGAGTTCAAGTGGGAGATTGTTGGATATAGTGCCCTCAGAGTCAATTATTGGATCACAGACACGTGATTGCAATGATTGAGGGAGGACCTATGCCGGTAGGACAGTCATACTCAAGATGATATTATACTGTCTAGTTTATCTTTATCATCGTGTGCTGCTTTAGGTGACCTTACAGGTCGCGATTACACGTTGATAGAGCCCATAGGATTCTTGCTTGACGGCCAGCAGTATGATGGCGATCATATACATGGGAGCTGGGGTCGATAAGCACATCCTTAAAGTGGTCCCTAGTCACAGGAGTTTCGAGACTGGGCATCAATACTCCTTTAGTAGACTAGTGTATACAGTCGAGACCCCGACGAGGGGCGGTGGCCGGTCTCACAAGCCATTGGTGTCAGTTCGATCACCTGAGATGTATACAGGTGCTCATTGGGTTATGGGTACACTGGACAGGACTCGCCGGGAACATGCTAGTTGGTATTATACCTGACGTCAGATAGCAGTTCCCTAGTGACATGTGTACATGTTAGTTCATCGACCTGAGATCGTCATTTGTCTCGTGTGAGTTCACACTATGCATTGATTACTACCCTACCACGGCTCAAAGGAGTCGTGCAAACAGGTTTTAGTTGGGTACAGTCCCGAGCCACATGGAGGCAGTGAGTGGATCGGTAGGGGTTTCGTCTCTCCTGGTATTGGGGGTGAGATCGCACTGTGCCTAGGAGAACCATTACACGAAGTCCTTGTCCATGGCAGGAGATTTACTGGTAGGTATTCCAGTAGTATCTCAGGGTGTTCTGGTCTACACTCCGACACGATTTGTACCGCTTTTGGGGGTCTGACTTTTACCAACCCCCTAGGCCCGACATGCGATACTCATAGACGAACGGACCGGACTGTACGGATATTGTCACTGACAGGCTCAGTAGGGTGTCAGAATGAGTTCGCTCATCGACCACTCTTTTGGTCAATACCTGGTAACCCGTTACGTACGGCTAGTACCACTGACCTGCTAGTGGTTAAATCCACAGCCAAAGTATTGACGAGTCTTTAGGGTCCTCTACAGATAGTTTCTCAATTTTCGGGCGAAACGTTGTAGAGGCCGTATGATATATGGCAGGTTTCGATCATATACGTGCAGTCGTGCACGGATCATGATCGGATGGATCATACTACTGGGCTTTGGTTTAAGCCAGATCCTAGTATTAGATTTGTTGGATTATTTTAGTCTCATCGCTTTTGCATTCAGCAGGAATACAGATGCAGGTATGTATATACAGGTGAGGGGTAACCTTGTGATCCGTCACGAGTTTACTTTAGATATTGCCATATCTTTTTATTGTTGTAAACATTTGGGTTAATGTTTACAAATGGTGGAAATTGTGAGTGGAAATGATCATGAGGTGCAATTAATGTGACATGGACATGTTTAGTGACTCATGATCTCTTTTCTTATGCTAATGTCATATTAGGATTTGATTATTGTGTTGATATGATACTTGGAGAGAGAATGGACAGCCATATAGGCTTGAGTTTGCTCTTGGATTTCTTATGCTAGCTCTCATTTTCTTCATCTCAACACAATAGTAAAAGGCTCCAGTCCTTCTTCTTCCTCTAGCTTACCATTTTCACTAATGGCTTCATCTTCAACCTCCATCCATACACTCTCATGCGATGAGAATCAATGGATGCTTGAGACAAAGTGATCGCACACATTCTCCACTTCACCTTGGACACGTCGGCTAGCACACTTTGTGTCCGAGTTGCTTCGGATGAAGCCGGAGCCCGTAAAAAGACTCATTGATATGGTTCTCTTCCGACGAGGAGATCGGAGATCGGAGATGCCGCGAGAAGCTTGGGATGGTGGCCAAGAACGAAGTACGCGGATTGATCAGTATAGCTTTTCCAACCCTTCTTTACTTTGCTAGTTGTAGGTTAATGGTTCGATCCAGGATTAAAGTCCGCGATAGCGTCGGTTTCAAGTTTAGAAAAAGTTTTCATTTCCGCGTTTTGGCCTCGGACAGACGGCCGGGGTGCTATCGTAGACTTCTAGATGAGAAACCCTACTAGATCGGCGGAGAGGCTGGGGTTCGTTGGGAACTACTTAATCATCTGGTTCCACTAAATCTTCAGTTGTAGTTTGTGGTGCTGGAACTTCTTCCAGCTCTATCTCATTGCCACTAATTTCTTTTGCAAGAAATTCCTTCTCTAAAAAGGTGGCATGTTGAGTAACAAAAACCTTTTGCTCCTCAGTATGGTAGAAAAAGTACCCATAAGAGTTCTTTGGATATCCCACAAACTTGCAGAGAACTGATCGTGCCTCGAGTTTGTTTGGATTTTGCCTTTTGACATAAGCCGGACAATCCCATATCTTAACTCGTTTAAGATATGGTTTCTTCCCACTCCATATCTCTTATGGTGTCGTAGGTACAGATTTAGATGGAACTTGATTCAATAGGTATGCTGCTGTCTCAAGTGCATAACCCCAAAACGAAATAGGTAACTCAACGGTGCTCATAATAGAGCGCACCATATCTAATAGGGTGCGATTCCTCCGCTCCGATACACCGTTGTGCTGTGGTGTATAGGGAGGAGTAAGCTGAGAGAGAATCCCATTCTCTTTTAGATAATCCAGAAAATCATTGCTCAAGTATTCCCCTCCTCGATCAGATCGAAGGATCTTAATACTTTTGCCCGTTTGGTTCTCTACTTCGTTCTTATATTCTCTGAATTTTTCAAAAGCTTCAGACTTGTGTTTCAACAGGAACACATGTCTGTATCTTGAGAGATCGTCAGTGAATGTAATGAAGTAGGAAGAACCGTTCCTGGCATGTGTAGACATGGGACCACATACATCACTATGTATCAATCCCAAGAGTTTCGTAACTCTTTCTCCGTTTCCACTAAACGGAGTTTTGGTCATCTTGCCTTTGAGACATAACTGGCAAGTATCATAAGATGAAAATTCGAACGTATTCAAATATCCATCCTTATGTAATTTAGCTGATGTGTCGCATTGATATGACCTAGTCTACAATGCCACAAGAAGGATTCGTTCATTTCTGAACTTTTCCTCTTGTGTTTGCATTGTACATTCAGGACTGTTATTTGATTTAGAACGTATATGCCATTATTTAACAAGCCTGATCCAATCAACTTTTGATTCAGGAAGATGTAAATAATATTATCCTGTACTACAAAATTATATCCCTCCTTACTCAATAAAGAAACTGATATAAGATTGCATATCAGGGTCGGAATGTAATAGCATTCTTTCAGAATCAATGTATTACCATTTGGTAACACAAGGTGATATTCGCCAACAGATTTGGCTGCAACATTTGCACCATTCCGTACTCTTATGGAATGATCACCCTCTTCCAGTTCCCTACCTTTACGTAGCCCATGTAACATATTACATATATGGGATTTTGATCCGTTATCTAATACCCAGGACGTAGAGTGAACTGAGAAATAGTTCTCGATAACTAACACACCCGAAGAAGATGCATCAACATACTTATTCTTCGTTTGGGTGGCGTGAGAATCTAGATATTCTCTTAATTCTTGCTCGGACTTATAACTAGTATAAGTTGGAGCGGGACCAACGTTCCCCTACACAGTATAATAAGCAGGTTCGGTCAATATATCCATATTATTATCTTGATTAAAGCCTGACATAGTCGCTACCTGGAGAGAGAGAGAGAAGAAAACGCTTTAGCGTATGCACTTGCAAGATTAGATTGGTTGTTATCTAATCTAATCAGGATAGCTCCCACTGCTTTTTATCAAATCTTCCTTAAAACCCTAAAAGGTAAGACTAGCCGGGATTAATTACACTTTACAAGTTCGCCAATCTTTCTGCCAGGCCAGTGTTGGTACTTTGAGGGAGGTTCCCCGTGATTTCGCACGGACCTAATTAAAATAAACCTTGTTTGCCCAAAGGCATAACCCCATAAACACCTTTCTAGTCACCTACTTGATCGGCTAATTGTCCTGTGTAAAACTCTCTCAGGAGTAACTCTTACTCGCAGTGGGTATCAGGATCTAACTATCTCATAAGAGGTATGCAATCTCATTGCAAATTTTAACTCTTGAAGTTCCCGATAATTTTTTGGTCCCTAGCGATCTATGACCTTGACAACGTCAACAAACCATAAATCGCAAGTCAAGTTCAACCCGTCATTTCCCGATTAAATTAAACCCACCCGCACGACCCTTGACAAGGTCAACAATGCCGTACGGCTACCCTAATCCAATCACATTTCATGCTTTAGCAGATAAACACTAATTAGCTACCGTACCCTACGTCTTGATAAGGTCAATAAACGCAGCACGAATACTAAGTAGGACTTATCTGAAATGACGGAGGGCGACACAGGTTTTTCAGAAAAATCATGACCCTAAAGAACTCGATATCGTTGTAGAAATAAGTGATTTTGAAAAGGAGTGTTTTTGAGGCTTTTCTAGTTTCACTAAAGAGGTCACTCCCGGTGAAGGGATCTCGGCTCTTTCCTCATCGAATAAGGTGCAGGGTATATCGCATATACCTCTGTACAAAGCAAAAACTATAGGAGCAATCAAAAACTAAACTGTGAGTTTGTAGTATCTGCCAATTTTGCTAAAGAGGTCACTCCTGGTGAAGGGATCTCGGCTCTTTCCTCATCGAATAAGGTGCAGGGTATATCGCATATACCTCTATGCAAAGCAAAAACTTTAGCTACCTTTTTGAAAACTGTAGCTCCTACACTCACCTCCCTCCTCCTTTTATATGGCCGGCCCCTCATTTGCAAGTGGATCATGATTTTGGGAAAAAGAAAGGGTTGTTAAAAATGAGAAGAGAGATTTAGTCCATATATATTTTCATAGCTCAGTTTCATTCGATCCAAAAGGCAACTTCATTAACCGTTCATCCATAGCTTTGGATGTAATGAGACAAAGTGTTCTACTCATTCTCTACATCATCTTGGTCGTCTCTTTTGCCAAACTTGACGACCGAGTTGCCTGTGTTCATAGGCGGGAGCCCGTTTAAAGATCCGTCGACGTGGTGCCACCTGGACGAGAAGACTGGAGATTCAGGAGATCGGAGAAGCCGCAACAATGTGTGGGATAATGGTTGAAGACCGAAGGACTCGGATCGTTCGGTACAACATTTCTACCGACTTTGTAGTTTGTTAGTTTAGCTTTAATGGCAGATCCGGGTGATAGTACACGATAGCGCCAGTTGTAAAAGTTTTTTTTCCGTATTTGGCGTCTGTTAAGACGGCCGGGGCGCTACCGTGGACTTACCGTGGTATCAGAGCCTCACCATTAAGCTTTACTAACTTGTGCTAACACGTTTAAAACATCGATCGAACGGATTTTCAAAAACCGCAAATTCCAAGTCTAAAGTTTCTGTCGTTTTCAAAAGGGGTCTAAAAATAATTTTGACCAAACCAGAAAATTAAGCAATGTTTTTGAAGAAAACTGGAGAAAAATGACCAACTGCGCAGACCGTACGGCCGTGGAAACGCGGTCAATGTTTGGCTTTGACCGCAGAACCGCGGCCGTCTTGGTGACTCAGTTGGCAATTTTTCTCCTATTGTTTCTAATTTGGAAATTGTGGTTTTTGGTACTTTTTTTTGGGCCCAGATTTTGTTACTGTACAACAGATGTACGTGGGGCCCACTTCGGTAAGTTTTGTCGATCGAAATTTTAAACATGTTAGTATGCAGTACTTATATTATATCTCCGACCGGGAATGTCATTTGAGCGGTAAACCGCGTCTAATTGCTATAGCCCTTTTAGACGGGTTTGCGAACGTGACATTCGCGTTGATATTCTGTGTTGTGCTGTGATGTTGCGGATATGTCGTGGTCGATAGCAGTGTGCAATGGTAGTGCAGTTTGAATTTAATTGTACATTTGATATTGCGGGTCGAGCGTCCAACATGTGGACTGCTGTCTCTGCCCGTTTGTATAATATTCTTTTTGGGGCACGACTGGGTTGAGATCGATGTACCCGTTGTATATATTTTCTTTTATGTACTAGGATTACCCCGCGACGGAGTGCACAGATAGCCGGGTTCTGGAGGGCAACGGGTCCGTATCTCATGGCTTTGAGAGGCAGAGGGGCCTCACTCTAGAATTGGCAGACTATTCGCCGCGCTCGTAGGGGATACAGGTTGAACCAAGGAGGGGTGCTCAATTTACCGGATTCCGTGAAGTGCCGGGTGGTCCATTCACTGTGCTGTAGGTGGCTGCTTCGCTTCAGGTTTTGGCGGGTAACTTGCTGCACCCGTAGGGGTCTAGGTTTCATTGCACAGGCTATCCACACGACCAGGGGAACGTCGAGTTTCAGTAGCGGCTCTGTGAAACCAGTGGATCCCAGATTATCTGTATTGTTCTGTGATGCTTATTACTTTTCTGTAATGTTGCATATTATCACGCCTGGAGCTATTACTGTATATTGGTATATATACTATTAGATGTTGTATATGTTTTACACCCGCGCTAGTCCAGTCCCCGCTCTGTTGTTAGTTAAGTAACCTAACGGGTGATGACGGGACCCAGTGACGAATGCGGATGGCATATACGTATATTTTATTTTCGTTCTGATGGGATTGCGTTGATTCTTATCAATGCAAGGATAAAACAAACCTATATTTGATATTGTTGGAATAGTTTTAAAAAGTGTTATTACAAAGATGTTTCTTTTTGTTTTGCATAGTGATATTCAGTTGGAATATCCTGCACCTCATTCGACGAGGCAAAGGCCGATATCCCTTAACCGGGAGTGACCCCTTGGGCAGAAGTTTGTATCAGGGTAATAACTTCACTATAGTCGATTACAAGTTGCTTTGCATCGTGGTATTCAGTTTGGAATATCCTGCACCTCATTCCACGAGGAAAGAGCCGAGATCCCTACACCGGGAGTGAACTCTTTAGCAAAAGGTTTTCGCCACTATATTTTTTTATAAAAAGCTATCAGGTTCCTTCAACGAGATCAAGTTCATTACGTTAAAGGTTTTTCGCCAAAAACCAGCCGTAGCCCTCCGTCATTTCTTATGGATAGTCAGTAGTATTCAAACTATGTTTGTTGGCCCTTAGTCAAGGCATAGTGTTTGGTAGCTGCTGGGTATTCATTTGGTGCATAGATAAATGCGTTGGTTTAGGACAGTCGTATTACTTTGTTGGCCTTTACGGGTGGGTTCAAATCAACCTGGATAATGATGGGAAGAACATGACACGTGACTTATGATTTGTTGGCCCTTAGTCAAGGTTATAAGAGCATGGGGTAAAAATCCATATCGGGAGTTTCTAAAGAAATTGAAACTTGCCCGACATGCGCATACCTTCTGGAGTGTGATAACTTGAGTGGCTTCCATCAAGTTATCATGCGATGATAGTTGGATCCTGATTCTCACTGATGAGTTGGTTTACTCTTCGGGTGATCCCGACTAATTCTTCTTTCAGGTTTGGAGGAGAATTTGAGATTCGCTTTTATCCGCCCGCAACCCGCTTTCTTACAGTGGGAGGTTTCCTGATTAGATAAAGTGATAACCATTCTGATCTAGGTTAGAGTGCACGCAGAGTGTTTCTTTTCTCTCTCTCTCTTTTGCAGCGACCTTTGACTGACCCTAGACTATGACTCAGCGACCAAGTTGACCAAACCTTCTTAAAATACTGGCTTTTGGATTGTCCTAGTTGCATAAGTCATTGCTGCTCCTTCTTTTACCCTTTGCATTTCTCATAACACCCCGCATTACTACGGATATCCACTTCCATTGGATAGATCTATCGTATGGTTATATACGAACTCGAAGGGACTTCTTCGAGAATGGATCCAGGTTCAGGAGAAATAGAATTGGTTTATTCAGTTGTCTTTTATTATCACCTTCTCTCAGGTTGCGAGGGCTCCTTAGTTTAGGAGAGTACACCTATTACGCTTATTGGATAGTCTTATTCCAAACTATAGGAAGGTGCCGAAAGGTAGGGAATGAAGAAAACCAATTAGCCTATGTAGGGTGTGCAGAAGGTAATATGCAAAGACAAGATAAAGGGATTAGAAAGAGTGCAAAGTAAATTGCGACTGTTATCATTCACGACCAAACCGCGTACTTCATCGCCACTCCTATTTCACCTTTGTTTTTTTCAAGTTCGGGAGAAATAGAATATGGTATTATTCAGTTGTCTTTTATCATCACCTTCTCTAAAGATACGAGTACTCCTTGGTTTAGGAGAGTACACCTATTATGCTTACTGGATAGTCTTCTTCCAAACCATAGGCTGGTGCCGAACGGTAGGGAAGGAAGAAAACCACTTAGCCTAACGATGGTGTACAGAAGGTAATGAATAAAGACAAATAAAGGGATTTGGAGAGATTGCAAAGAAATATACGGTTATAGTCATGAATTGATTTATGGAAGAGGCATTACTAGGAATACCAGGATACCCCTATGAAACATTTTCATGTTTCAGTTTCACTGTGCGTTGTTAATTGTTAACTGATTTCCCAATTAGACCCTTACTCCATGGTATATATTTATCAGGTTTCATTCTCATATCTGTATAGTTTTACAGATGATGAGTGGGAGTAAGTTATTGTGAATTAGGTGATCATCCTCATTATATCGGAATTCGTTGTAATTGGTGATATTTGAGGAAATCGCCTGGGTACAGTTTTCAACCAACGTTGCACAGGTTTTGAGTTATTCAACTCAGCGGACATATACAGAGTATTGTATGTTGTCCAGTGTCCATCACGACAAAGTGGTAGGTCCTCATACTATGTTCTGTTTACTTATGACTTCTCTAGTTTTTAGACAAGTGTTTCGTAGAAATATAATGTCTAAGTTTTGAGAAGTTGTGGGTATAAGAATAAAGTAGAGAGCCCGGTATCGCAAGTATCAGGATTCTTCAAAGAGATCGAAGATATAGATTCTTGTGATTGGTATTCAGATGATAGTAGTGGTTTTGAGAAACTTTTTTCTCTTTCAAGTTACTCATAATTTGATGGATTCCTAAGTTGAGTAATGCTGAGTAGCCTCTCTCCATTAAGTTGATATGCACTGGAGACAGCTGCATGATTTGAATCTGGTTCCAGTTAAATTAGTGCCTCTATTTCTATATTGTATATAGAATGGTTCATATCTTAACGATGTTAAGATACGGGGAGTTGTCCAGCTTATGCTTAAAACCAGACACTGGATAAATCTAGGCATGTTTCTGTAATAGCAGTTTGTGGGTTGACCCTGGCATTGACGAGGGTTGACATTTCTACCATCTGGAAGATCAATAGTGATATTGTTCTTGACTCGCCACAGTTTTAGTAAAATAGTTTTTTTCAGAAAACAGTAGTGGGAGTATGGTAGAACTGGAAGTGATTCCAGAACCGCAAACGATTACGGAAAATTTAATAGGACCTATATATTCAATCTGGTTTGACATTCCAATAGCCACTCCGCAGATATGGTGGGTAACCTCAGACACTCGAGAGGTACTTCGGTAGCCTCAAGGACGGTGACAGGGAGGTTCTTGTTTACCCAGACATGACACTACTGCTGTTCCAGACTATGAGACCCGGCTGGAAGATATGTATAGCGTCGTTCTAAACTAGTTTTAGAAGTACACGTATATATTATTCTGCCAGAGGGTTGTTGTGGTCAGTTGGAGCAGCGGAAGCATAGTGGGCATGTAGCTTATGTCTATTTATAGACTTGAGCAGATATAGCGGAACTGGATCATCTATTTTTGATATGACAGTCATGGGTTTGACTTCATTAGAATAGAGGATGGATCTGTTAAGAAGGTTGTATGGTGTGATGTCCTGGTATTTGGATGACATACACAGAGTAGGAAGTAAAATTTCTATACTACGATCGGTTGTACTTTGGTAGTCACACAGTTGTTTCTCCACAAAGGATATGGATATAATATAAGACACTCTGGTTACTAGATCTATAGTTTTAGATCTAGGTTTGGGTAGTTTCCCAATGTGGGTACTTTGACAGTATTCTAATAGTATTTTAGAATAGATGACTCCTGGTATGGTGGTGTACCTACAGGTGATGGAGTCACCCTCTCTAAAGGTGTCTTAAAGACTAAAGGAGAGAGGGATGTGCATGATTGGCAGATCACTTGCTTAGGCAATTGAGTCAATCATGAGATGCCAAGTACCACACTAAATGTTGTTTTTGCACTTGATGCGATAAGTTTGTATTAATCCAATCCTAAAGAAACATAAGGAAGCAGTTTTAGAACATAAGTGCATGTTCTACGGATTTGATGACGGCAGCCTCCTTCGGGAGACGGTTATCGTTCCAGGCTTTAGGGGTGACATGAATGACAGAGTGATTGTCAGAGTTATAGTTTTCCCTCTAACGAGGGATAGTATTATGGACAGATGGTCCAAGTGGATACTGTGGGAGGCATGGTGCTAGATACTGATTAGGTTCAGTGATCACAACAGTCTAAGAAGTTTGGATTTGGAGTTCATTTATGAACTAGATCCCATCAGATATTCAGACATATTCTAAGACAGGTATTACTCGATTCGAGAGATGGCTTTCTCCGCGAACTTGAGATTAAAGGAGACATAGAAAGAAACATCAGGGCGGATCCACTCACTGAGGCTATTTCTCGAACACAAGAGTTTTACAAACTAGCTTTGTGAAACTGATTAGTAGAGGAGTTGGGTGTTCGGCATCACACGGGCTATGAGTATGCGACATCGCAATAATTAGCCTTAAGTGTAAGTGGGAGATTGTTGGATATAGTGCCCTCAAAGTCAATTATTGGATCGCAGGTACGTGATTGTAATGATTGAGGCAGGACCCATACCGATATGACAGTCTTTCTCGAGATGATAGTATGCTATCTGGTTTGCCTTTATCATCGTATACATGCTTTAGTTCGCTATTGCATGTTGATAGAGCCCATAGGATTCTTGCTTGACTACCAGCAGTATGATGGCGATCATATACGTGGGAGCTGGGGTCTATAAGCACATCCTTAAAGTGTCCCTAGTCATGCGAGTTTCGAGACAGGGCATCGATACTCCAGAGTAGACTGGTGTATACAGTCGAGACCCCGACGAAGGGCGGTGGCCGGTCTCACAAGCCATTAGTGTCAGTTGGTTCATCTAAAATGTATACAGGTGCTCATTGGGTTATGAGTACACCGGACATGACTTATCGGGAACATGCTAGTTGGTATTATACATATCGTCAGATAGCAGTTCTTAGGTGACATGTGTACAGGTTAGTTTTTCGACCTGAGATCGACATTTGTCTCATGTGAGTTCCCACTATACTTTGATTTCTACCCTACCACGCTCAAAGGAGACATGCAAACAGGTATTTTTTGGGTACAGTCCCGAGCCACATGGAGGCAGTGAGCGGATCGTCGGCGATTCGTCTCTCCCGGTATTGGTGGTTGATGTCGCACAGTGCACGGGTGGCCATCACTAGAAATCCTCGGCCGAGGTAATAGAGAATTACAGATTTGGATCAGTAGTTTCTCAGGTGGTGATGGGCTTCATGCCGACATGATTTATCGCGTTATTAGGGGTCTGACTTTATCCACCCTCCTAGACTCGATATGCGATACTCTTTAGACAAACGGACCGAACTGTACGGATATTGTCTCTGTTAGGCTCAGTAGGGTTTATGGATGAGTTCGCTCGTCAGCTTCCCTTCCAATCAATACATAGGCAACCGTTACGTACAGCTTGTACCTCTGACGTGCTAGAGGTTATACCCAGTGCCAGTGTGTTGATGAGTCATTAGAGTCCCCCACAGACTGTTTCCCAAGTTCGGGCGAAACGTTGTAGAAGCCGTATGGTTTTATGGCAGGGTTCGGAAAATACACGTGCGTTTTCGCTCGTGTCATATTTCGGGCAGATAATACTAGTAGGCTTTGGTTTAAGCCGGATCCGAGTATTATACTGTGTAGATATAATATCTTTGTCTCAGTTGGATTTGTATTCGGTCGTAATACAAATGCGGGTATGTTTATACTGATACAGGGTTATCCTGAAATCCATTTCAGGATCACTTTTGGAAGTTGTCAGTTTCCAGTTTTCTATCACCCGCCTTTAACACTCGGTTAAAGACGGATTTATCTTTTCTTGAGTGAGTCATGAGTGATGAGTGTGGAAGTTTTTAGAAGAGGTGACTAGGTTAGTGAGGTTTTCTTGTTTCATTGGGTGCATTAATTAGATGATGACTAGCTTAAAATGATTCATCAATTGCATTAATGTTTTGCAAGGTGTGCATTATGACTCATTCTCTTCATTAATGGTAATGGTCACTCTCCTAAGCTCCTACACTCACCTCCCTCCTCCTTTTATATGGCCGGCCCCTCATTTGCAAGTGGATCATGATTTTGGGAAAAAGAAAGGGCTGTTAAAAATGAGAAGAGAGATTTAGTCCATATATATTTTCATAGCTCATTTTCATTCGATCCAAAAGGCAACTTCATTAACCGTTTGTAACATTTTAAAAATAATTAAATAAATAATTAAATAAATAATTAAATGAATAAAAGTGTTTAAGTGAATTTTAGGATTTTCGGTAAAGTAAAATGTATTTTTCGTAAAACCAAACCGTGATTGTTTTTCACTATAAATTTAAAAATATCTATTTTAATTATGAAATTACTAGTAAATAGTGTTTATTTAGCCACTTATAAATTTTTGGTTTAATAAAATATTTTTCCTAAATTAATTATTTTAAATATTAACATAAGCTTTATTTTTACACTAAATTAGTGTAAATTACAAATTTAAATGGTTTTAATTTATAAAAATGAACCATGGCATATTAGAATTTAGTTTGTATCATGAAAAATTTATTTGCAAATTTTTCCTTGTTTCTAGATCTTTCTTGAGTTATTTTAGAAAAGAATTAAAAGAAAATGAATAAAGCATGAAAAGACATTAAGATGATGACATTTTGGAGAAGTTTCTACACCATTTCTCATGTGTTTCTTCCTCTTCCCCTTATTGTGGCCGGCCTCCCCATCACCATGGCTGCCCCCCCCCATTTTCCACCTCATTTTTATTCAAAAATCATCAAAAATACTACAAAAATCCAATTTAAATTCCACAAAAACCTAATTATTTCATACCCTTTATTCTCTACTCTTCTCTACATGGATTTTGGAGTGGGAAAGCATGTATTTTTCAGGCTCATTTTCAAGTTTGGACATGAGGTTGTGGAGGTATAAATCCTTCTCTTTTGTTTTATTTCTATTAGATATTTCTTTTAAAGCATAATTAGATTAATTAGATTAATTCTTGTTGCAAATTCTAAAATTCAAGTTAGGGTTTGAAAATTCAAGAGGTGGTTTTTGTTAATTAATTAGGGTTATAATAGCTAGTTTAACATCTTTTAGAGTGGAAAATTCTTGCATGGTGGTGGTATAATAAATTGTTGATCGAAATTGTTTAATTTAAACTATTTAGCTAACTAGATTTTTTCTAAAATGTGTTGTGGGTAAAATAAAATTCTTATTAAGGGTGTTATCATTAGATGGTAATTTTAGTGAGAATATTAGCATATTAATTGAATGAAAAACTTAGTTTGATCACTAGATTATTTTGATAATTGGAAAAATAGTAATAAAATGCTATTATTTTGTAAACTAGATTTTAGGAATTTCTAAATAAATGTGATTAAAAATATAATTATAGTTTCATTACATCATTATCATCATAAATTGTGGTTTAAGTGATTAATTTATGCAAAATCATGTTTTGAGGTGGAATTGTGGTATTTTGCATGGAAAATGTTAAAATTGTTAAAAGTTGCAAACTAGAAATTTCAAATAAATGCAAAATTGTGTAATAAAAATATAGTAATGGTTTGTATAGTCTAGTAATGCTATTTAATGAGTTTTATGACCATTGGTTTCATTTAAATGTCAAGTTTCGATGAAAAACGGTAAATTGGCATTTTCGGGTTTTTCGAAAACGGACGATTTGATCGATTTTAGTGTTTCGATGAATTTGATCATGTTTTACAATATAAGTAATGTGTTTTAAAACTACAAGTTGTTTGATGATGTTATCTCGATCCATCGGAGTTTGTACGCCGATATCGAGCGGTATTTGGTTCTTTTGCGTGGACGGGACATAGGTTTTAACCTGTGCTTGCTCTTCGTATCGTTTGACTTTTGTATGTGATTCGGTTTACGATGCTATTTATATGTTTGCGTTTAGGTACCCTCACGTGGACTGCGGGCGATGAAGAGGAGGATGGCGACAATGTCTTCGGCAGACATGGACCAGGTGAGTAGATGCATATCTACGGGGGGAAGTCGGGTGGATGGCGTTTAGCACCCCCGCAACGTAGAATAGGAATAGTACTTATTGACATTAGGAAACCAGACGTGACTCTAGTAGGACCCTAGTATTGACCCTAGGCTGGACTAGACCGATTTAGGAAAACTATATCAGAGGATGAGTACCTTGGAAGAGGTTCGTAGGTTTCAGATAGAAACACACCCGCGCACACACTGAAAATCGACATGGGGTACGTGTATGTGTATATATATAGAACTAGGTATAGGTATATACATATATATACAACACATATAGGTGATTCAGTGATGTGATATGATATCCGAGGTATGATGAAATAGTATAACTGGGCTTGATGCCGTGATTTTTGACTATACAGTCGTAATAAAGTGTTAGCGGATCATTAGGGAATGAGATAATGAACTTGAATATATAAATTACAAAGAGTGGTGGTGATATTGATGTACATGGGACGCTAGAATAGTACTCGGACTGTAACTTGTGATTGATTACGATATGATATATGTATAACTTGATTTCGACATTATATTGGTGTGACCGGATGCCGATATCATATGAGTATGACTTAATCACAATATGATACATATGACATTATACGAATGAGGAGACACCTAGGAGATACTTGACCGTACCCCGACATTGGGATGCCGTACGATGGATTTTACCGTACGAGGCTTAGATTTGATGATTGATCCGCACTCTTGATTCGAGGAAGCCGTACTACGTACGTGACGCTGTTGAGGCGGGATCGCCGACTATTAGAGATATTGATTCAGACCTTAGGTAGACTCTTATTTCTATTGACTAGTTCTTAGGTTTAGTTTTCCTTAGGAGGTTAGATGGACACTAGGTTAGGTTCGAGTCATATAGTGGTAGTAGTATTAGTATATTAAATGAGTAGGTAATATACATTCGTCTTTACTTTCACACTGTAATCATAATGTTGCATGTTCATACATATGTTGCTATAAATAGTATAAACCTTACCTGTTAGGACACCAGCACCATTACCGATGATGCGCATATTCCACGCACACTTATTTACCGGCTCACACACATCATCATCGGTAATTGCTATGTCACGTACACTTTAGATCATATTATCTTTTATTGATAGAATCAGTTAACAACTAAACCGATGTAGTATTGTGATCACTCTCTGATGTTAAGTATAAGACATGACATTCATTACTTAGACATTCACGCATTCATATTTTCGTGTTATCATGCAGTATTATGGGCATATGCCGACACTTATCATATAGTACTCATGATTTTGAGATTTGGATTTCTATGAGATTTCTGGATTTTTGGGGAAAACCGCAAAAATATATAAAAACTTCTCTCTCTCTCCTCTTCTCTTTTTTTTAGAATAAGATGCGGTTTTCTCGTGATGTATGTGTCGTCCACCATGAGTATTTCATGTTTTCTGATGGATTTCGAGACCCGATTCGAGGAGTGGATGAACCGTCTCGGGTACATGGTGGGCCCGGTATGGTACCCCGGGGCAAGAAGATCGAGTTGTAGACGATGAGCCTGGCAGGGGAAGGCTACCTACCGGTGATGTCTGGCGCGGCGGATATCCGGAGGATACCGACCGTTGTCGTGGGATTTGATGATATGGGCCGATCCGGACTGACGGAGCCCGACATATTGATACTTGAGGTTACATGTGTTGTGTCGATGCTTGACACGGGTTTCCATGGATTTCATTGTTGAGATTTCAGATGCTTATACACACTTTACTATGATAACGGCTAAAGGTTCTCATACATATATATCTGGATTTCAGGATTTGTGACTTTACATTCATGGTGCATGCATTTCATTTCATATGACTTAGTACTATATGAGGCACTGACACGACACGGAGTATTTGCACTTACACGTAGTATTACCCTGCTATTACTAGATGTTTGGGATATAGTAGTGTATTATTATGACCTAGGATAGCGTCGTGCATTCGATTTCTTTTCGTAGATGTCTTCTACTCACGAGTTGGCAACTCACCCCCGTTGTGCCAAATTCTTTACAGGTTCGATGTACAGGTTTCCCGTGGCAGCTTGTTGGCACATCTTTTCTTCAGGGCGATTGGCACGGTAGGTTGGTTCACTTGTATCCGAACCACCATTGTACTTTTATTCATTCATTTGTATCTAGTAAGCTCCATCAACCATATTTGTATTACTTGATAAGTTATTGGACCAGTCTTTTGTAAGTCGATGTTCAACACCCCAATACTTGTGGGGAGGCGGAAATATGAATAACAATCAAGTTCTATGATCAAACATCGATTAACCGTACGAATCGTTTGCTATACAAGTTTTAACATAAGCTATAGAGTTTTAATCTACTATGCGAAGAGATTATACCAAACGGTTCTAGTCCTTCGTCTTGATGTTGTCTACGGCCTCTTTGGATCTCCACGTCCTCTTCGGCTTTCTCCCGTGATAGACGATCCACCCGAGAACCCTAATCCATGCTATAACCTCTAAACCTGAGGTTACTTAGTTTCTCTAGTTGCTAAATAGAGTAGCTAAGATGATGTAGAGATAGGTTATGGAGTAATTAGTCTTTCCTAATCCTTGTTCTCAACTCATGAGGGGTAGGATTAGGGTTTGGTGAAGGAGAGAGAACTTGAAGAGAGAGAGTGAGAAGATGATAATGATATTATTATAATGAATAAAGTTTCTCACTTGATATATATGAAACATAATGAATTAAAGGATAAATGAATAATAAGTGAATATTCATCATGTTTCATTTAATCAAGTGGGTGATTCATCATGTGAGTCATTAAGCAATTAATGATGCATTAATGATATGATGAATCACTCACAATGAGTCACTTAAACATTAAATGAAAATGCCACCTCTCTCTTTATGTCACATCCTTCTAGAAGCTTCTCCGAAAATTACGAGAACGCCCCTCTCATCCGTGAAAACACGGAAAAACTTTAGACTGTATAAATCCAATAACCTTATACTAGAATCTGGCTTAAACCAAAGCCGGCTAGTAAAAACTGTTCGAATGTCGCATGTGCGATCAAACACGTATGCGTCCGAACCTTTGTCGTAAAACCATACGACCTCTATATCTTTTCGCCTGGGTTTGGGAAATCTCTGTGTGGGAATCTAAAGACTCGACTACTACGCTGGCAGTGGGTTTAACCACAGACCGCAAGCGGCACTAGCTGTACGTAACGGTCCCCAGGTAGTTGTCGATAAGAAAGCTGATGAGGTAACCCATCTGAAATCCTACTGAGCCTGTCTGTGACAATATCCGTGCAGTCCGGTCTGTTCGCCTAAGAGTATCGCATGTATGGTCTAGGGAGGTGGTGGACGTCAGACCCCTAATAACCGTACAAGTCGTGTCGGTATGGCTGTATCACCATCCGAGAATCTACTGATCAACCTATCAGTAATTCTCAATCAGCCCTGGCCAGGGACTTATGGTAATGACCAACCGATCACCGTGCGATATCAACTCCCTATACCGGGAAAGACGAATCCCTAACAGTCACTCACTGCCTCCACGTGGCTCGGGACTGTGCCCAACTGAAACCTGTTTGCACGACTCCTTTGAGCCGTGGTAGGGTAACAATCAAAGCACAGTGGGAACTCACACGAGACAAATGATGACCTTAAGTCAACGGACTATCTGCACACATGTCACCTGAGAACTGCTATCTGACGTTAGGTATAATACCATCCAGTCAGTTCTCGGCGAGTCCTGTCCGGTGTACTCACACCCAGTGAGCATCTGTATACAATCTTAGGTGAACACCACCAATGGATGCGGGACCAATCCATTGCCCCTCGTCAGGGTCTAGATATGTATACACTAGTCTACTCCGGAGTATCGATGCCCAATCTCGATACTCCTGCGACCAGGGACATCTAAGGGTGTGCCTATTGACTATCCAGCTCCCACTAGTATGACTGCCATCACAACGCCGGTAGTCAGACAAACACCCTATGGGCTTTATCAACATATATATATAAATACCAAGTAAAATATATCATACGTTAAGACAAAGTCAAACCAAATAGCGTACTATCATATCAAGCAAGACTGTCATGTACATACATATCCCAAGCATTCTATACAATGTAGGCCTATAGGGCATATATATCCAACATCTTTTACTTCGACCTTAGAGTCGCGCCTGTATTATTCTGATCTGGTGGTTTTGCTTTCTTTTGAGTTTTGAGCCTCGCCCTCTGGCGTTGTATATTATTGTGCTTGTTGTGGTTGTTTCCGCCTGTTGGCGTTGATGCTAGCAACCGTTTGGGGATGCTTTTTATTGTTTATTCATATTATACTTGTTGTACCCGTTTGGGGGCCAGTTTTTACAGAGGAGACTCTGCCGAAATTTTTGGTAAAATTTGCTGATGTTTTTTTTTTACTTGTTTTCTTTTCTTTTCTTCTTTTTCTTCTTTTATGGTTTAGATCTCTGGGCTTCGGCTTACTTAGGTCACGTGGCGCCTCTAGACGCTTCGTAATCTAAGTGCCGGTCACGTTCCGTACTTTCGGGTCGTGACAAAGTTGGTATCAGAGCGCTAGGTTTAACCTTGTATAAATCTAGGTGACCCTTGGTTGATGGAGTAGGCGAGTTAGGTAGAGTAACGTACCATGGGTATGGTCCGCGGCATACTTACGATACGCTACTCTGCTTAAGGAGCCCTAGGATTTATATTGTTTGCACCGTATTTCATTCGTTCCTTTGATCTATCTTCGTTAATATCGGATGGTGGTTTCTGTTACCACGGGCAGAGGGAGATGCGGCTCGAATGCAGTAACCATTATAGTATTGGTTATTCTTGAGGACTGAAGCATTGCTTAGCGTGCGGACGAAGGGTATTCACATGCCGTCCGGATGAAGTTAAAGGGTTCGAACGATTATCAGAAAACCATTTCCTAAATTTAAAGTATTCGGAAGAACATGCAGGTATTTCGATGGACCCTCTAGAAGAATGAAACCCTAACTCGACATAATGACCACGAGAACGCCCTTGAACCTTAGGGTTTACGGCAGTTCCGCTGTGCCATTAGTGAGGCTTGGGTTTGCCCTTCTACAGCTGGATCATCGATGCTGGGGTATGTACCGTATATTTTTAAACTGTACTTGAGTGTTGAGCTCTTGGGGAATTATGGGATTTTGATGGATCGATCGAGAAGTTTAATGTAGTCCGGATATCAAGTGAAGGGATCGACTATGTGGGAGACTCTAGACATGAGTATTGCCGTTGGTAGCGCAGTCAGCACACCTATGAAAGAACAAGTTCGAAGCTTTCGACATCAGAGGAAAGAGGCGCACATTGACGATAGTATTTACGATTGTGATTTAGTGATTTGAATTTCCTATTTTCGTTGATTGGATTTTTGTATTTTGAGGACTTGTTCTACGATTGGTATTTCCTGTGTGTACCTTCATTCTATCTGTGTTTCTTATATCAGTTGTATTGATGTGGTTTAGTACGCACCCAGTACACTTGATTTGGTTTTATATATTTTTTAGAGATTTTTTGATTTGATTTCGTGCATAGGGGTTACACGTGATTTTGACATATGTTTCGACCTAATTTTCATGCATTTTTGTGCTGTGATTTCGATTTTGATATTCAATGTATGTTTTCGTGCTCCATGTGCACCTGATTAGGATTCTTGCGCATACTTGGCGCACTTGATGCGATTTTGTGCACACCAGATGCACTAAATCGGGGTTTTGTGCAGATTAGATGCACCTGATAGTGAGTCGTGCACGCCCGTTGCACTTGACAGATGTTTTTGGTGCACACCTGTTGCACTTAGTTTTGTTTTGTGGGTATTCATGGTTTCTGCGTTTGGTTTCGATTTCAGTGCGCACCGGACGCACATGACATTTTATTGATGTGATTGGGATTGATTTTAGTTTGAGCAGTATGTTTTCATGATCATTATTATTTGAGTTAGTAACCAGGCGGGACGTGTATGTTAAATAAAAGATATATATGTAGCTATATTTTTAAAAAAAAATAAACGTCCGCTACTTAGACCGTGACACGTGCATTGCACGGCGATTTTCAAGAAGAGGGTTTTTGTATGCTGCTTTATTATGATGATTCGGCGATTTTACTAGGATGCGAACTATATATAAGTTATAGATTGATGTATATTATGATGGTTTTTACATTGGGTTACGATATTTCATTATCGCCATAACTCCGATGATTGCGTCATGCTTGACGGAGTTGATTTTCGTTATGTATTAATGATTTCGGAGCCCCGACGATTTGAGTATTTTGCTAAATGTTTTAGTATTTGGAAGGGGAGTGTTAATTTAAATTCGGAGACCGAATTTCTTAAAGAGGGGAAGATTGTAACATTTTAAAAATAATTAAATAAATAATTAAATGAATAAAAGTGTTTAAGTGAATTTTAGGATTTTCGGTAAAGTAAAATGTATTTTTCGTAAAACCAAACCGTGATTGTTTTTCACTATAAATTTAAAAATATCTATTTTAATTATGAAATTACTAGTAAATAGTGTTTATTTAGCCACTTATAAATTTTTGGTTTAATAAAATATTTTTCCTAAATTAATTATTTTAAATATTAACATAAGCTTTATTTTTACACTAAATTAGTGTAAATTACAAATTTAAATGGTTTTAATTTATAAAAATGAACCATGGTATATTAGAATTTAGTGTGTATCATGCAAAATTTATTTGCAAATTTTTTCTTGTTTCTAGATCTTTCTTGAGTTATTTTAGAAAAGAATTAAAAGAAAATGAATAAAGCATGAAAAGACATTAAGATGATGACATTTTGGAGAAGTTTCTACACCATTTCTCATGTGTTTCTCCCTCTTCCCCTTATTGTGGCCGGCCTCCCCATCACCATGGCTGCCCCCCCCATTTTCCACCTCATTTTTATTCAAAAATCATCAAAAATACTACAAAAATCAAATTTAAATTCCACAAAAACCTAATTATTTCATACCCTTTATTCTCTACTCTTCTCTACATGGATTTTGGAGTGGGAAAGCATGTATTTTTAAGGCTCATTTTCAAGTTTGGACATGAGGTTGTGGAGGTATAAATCCTTCTCTTTTGTTTTATTTCTATTAGATATTTCTTTTAAAGCATAATTAGATTAATTAGATTAATTCTTGTTGCAAATTCTAAAATTCAAGTTAGGGTTTGAAAATTCAAGAGGTGGTTTTTGTTAATTAATTAGGGTTATAATAGCTAGTTTAACATCTTTTAGAGTGGAAAATTCTTGCATGGTGGTGGTATAATAAATTGTTGATCGAAATTGTTTAATTTAAACTATTTAGCTAACTAGATTTTTTCTAAAATGTGTTGTGGGTAAAATAATATTCTTATTAAGGGTGTTATCATTAGATGGTAATTTTAGTGAGAATATTAGCATATTAATTGAATGAAAAACTTAGTTTGATCACTAGATTATTTTGATAATTGGAATAATAGTAATAAAATGCTATTATTTTGTAAACTAGATTTTAGGAATTTCTAAATAAATGTGATTAAAAATATAATTATAGTTTCATTACATCATTATCATCATAAATTGTGGTTTAAGTGATTAATTTATGCAAAATCATGTTTTGAGGTGGAATTGTGGTATTTTGCTTGGAAAATATTAAAATTGTTAAAAGTTGCAAACTAGAAATTTCAAATAAATGCAAAATTGTGTAATAAAAATATAGTAATGGTTTGTATAGTCTAGTAATGCTATTTAATGAGTTTTATGACCATTGGTTTCATTTAAATGTCAAGTTTCGATGAAAAACGGTAAATTGGCATTTTCGGGTTTTTCGAAAACGGACGATTTGATCGATTTTAGTGTTTCGATGAATTTGATCATGTTTTACAATATAAGTAATGTGTTTTAAAACTACAAGTTGTTTGATGATGTTATCTCGATCCATCGGAGTTTGTACGCCGATATTGAGCGGTATTTGGTTCTTTTGCGTGGACGGGACATAGGTTTTAACCTGTGCTTGCTCTTCGTATCGTTTGACTTTTGTATGTGATTCGGTTTACGATGCTATTTATATGTTTGCGTCTAGGTACCCTCACGTGGACTGCGGGCGATGAAGAGGAGGATGGCGACACTGTCTTCGGCAGACATGGACCAGGTGAGTAGATGCATATCTACGGGGGGAAGTCGGGTGGATGGCGTTTAGCACCCCCGCAACGTAGAATAGGAATAGTACTTATTGACATTAGGAAACCAGACGTGACTCTAGTAGGACCCTAGTATTGACCCTAGGCTGGACTAGACCGATTTAGGAAAACTATATCAGAGGATGAGTACCTTGGAAGAGGTTCGTAGGTTTCAGATAGAAACACACCCGCGCACACACTGAAAATCGACATGGGGTACGTGTATGTGTATATATATAAAACTAGGTATAGGTATATACATATATATACAACACATATAGGTGATTCAGTGATGTGATATGATATCCGAGGTATGATGAAATAGTATAACTGTGCTTGATGCCGTGATTTTTGACTATACAGTCGTAATAAAGTGTTAGCGGATCATTAGGGAATGAGATAATGAACTTGAATATATAAATTACAAAGAGTGGTGGTGATATTGATGTACATGGGACGCTAGAATAGTACTCGGACTGTAACTTGTGACTGATTACGATATGATATATGTATAACTTGATTTCGACATTATATTGGTGTGACCTGATGCCGATATCATATGAGTATGACTTAATCACAATATGATACATATGACATTATACGAATGAGGAGACACCTAGGAGATACTTGACCGTACCCCAACATTGGGATGCCGTACGATGGATTTTACCGTACGAGGCTTAGATTTGATGATTGATCCGCACTCTTGATTCGAGGAAGCCGTACTACGTACGTGACGCTGTTGAGGCGGGATCGCCGACTATTAGAGATATTGATTCAGACCTTAGGTAGACTCTTATTTCTATTGACTAGTTCTTAGGTTTAGTTTTCCTTAGGAGGTTAGATGGACACTAGGTTAGGTTCGAGTCATATAGTGGTAGTAGTATTAGTATATTAAATGAGTAGGTAATATACATTCGTCTTTACTTTCACACTGTAATCATAATGTTGCATGTTCATACATATGTTGCTATAAATAGTATAAACCTTACCTGTTAGGACACCAGCACCATTACCGATGATGCGCATATTCCACGCACACTTATTTACCGGCTCACACACATCATCATCGGTAATTGCTATGTCACGTACACTTTAGATCATATTATCTTTTATTGATAGAATCAGTTAACAACTAAACCGATGTAGTATTGTGATCACTCTCTGATGTTAAGTATAAGACATGACATTCATTACTTAGACATTCACGCATTCATATTTTCGTGTTATCATGCAGTATTATGGGCATATGCCGACACTTATCATATAGTACTCATGATTTTGAGATTTGGATTTCTATGAGATTTCAGGATTTTTGGGGAAAACCGCAAAAATATATAAAAACTTCTCTCTCTCTCCTCTTCTCTTTTTTTTAGAATAAGATGCGGTTTTCTCGTGATGTATGTGTCGTCCACCATGAGTATTTCATGTTTTCTGATGGATTTCGAGACCCGATTCGAGGAGTGGATGAACCGTCTCGGGTACATGGTGGGCCCGGTATGGTACCCCGGGGCAAGAAGATCGAGTTGTAGATGATGAGCCTGGCAGGGGAAGGCTACCTACCGGTGATGTCTGGCGCGGCGGATATCCGGAGGATACCGACTGTTGTCGTGGGATTTGATGATATGGGCCGATCCGGACTGACGGAGCCCGATATATTGATACTTGAGGTTAGATGTGTTGTGTCGATGCTTGACACGGATTTCCATGGATTTCATTGTTGAGATTTCAGATGCTTATACACACTTTACTATGATAACGGCTAAAGGTTCTCATACATATATATCTGGATTTCAGGATTTGTGACTTTACATTCATGGTGCATGCATTTCATTTCATATGACTTAGTACTATATGAGGCACTGACACGACACGGAGTATTTGCACTTACACGTAGTATTACCCTGCTATTACTAGATGTTTGGGATATAGTAGTGTATTATTATGACCTAGGATAGCGTCGTGCATTCGATTTCTTTTCGTAAATGTCTTCTACTCACGAGTTGGCAACTCACCCCTGTTGTGCCAAATTCTTTACAGGTTCGATGTACAGGTTTCCCGTGGCAGCTTGTTGGCACATCTTTTCTTCAGGGCGATTGGCACGGTAGGTTGGTTCACTTGTATCCGAACCACCATTGTACTTTTATTCATTCATTTGTATCTAGTAACCTCCATCAACCATATTTGTATTACTTGATAAGTTATTGGACCAGTCTTTTACTTCGACCTTAGAGTCGCGCTTGTATTATTCTGATCTGGTGGTTTTGCTTTCTTTTGAGTTTTGAGCCTCGCCCTCTGGCGTTGTATATTATTGTGCTTGTTGTGGTTGTTTCCGCCTGTTGGCGTTGATGCTAGCACCCGTTTGGGGATGCTTTTTATTGTTTATTCATATTATACTTGTTGTACCCGTTTGGGGGCCAGTTTTTACAGAGGAGACTCTGCCGAAATTTTTTGTAAAATTTGCTGATGTTTTTTTTTACTTGTTTTCTTTTCTTTTCTTCTTTTTCTTCTTTTATGGTTTAGATCTCTGGGCTTCGGCTTACTTAGGTCACGTGGCGCCTCTAGACGCTTCGTAATCTAAGTGCCGGTCACGTTCCGTACTTTCGGGTCGTGACACCGTTCAACTATAGCTTTGGATGTAACGAGACAAAGTGTTCTACATCATCTTGGTCGTCTCTTTTGGCAAACTTGACGACCGAGTAGCCTCGGTCCAGAGGCGGGAGCCCGTTTAAAGATCCGTCAACGTGGTGCCACCTGGACGAGAAGACTAGAGATTCAGGAGATCGGACCAGCCGCGAAAAAGCGTGAGATGATGGTTGAAGACCGAAGGACTCGGATCGTTCAGTACAACATTTCTAACCCCTTTGTAGTTTGTTAGTTTAGCTTTAATGGCATATCCCGGTGATAGTACACGATAGCGCCAGTTGTAAAAGTTTTTGTTCCGCATTTGGCGTCTGTTCAGATGGCCGGGGCGCTACCGTGGACTTACACTCCATCTACTGTACCTGCTATTTATACTGATGTATATTGACGTAGAGACGAGACAGTGAGATTTGTGGACTTATATGTTGTTTCTCTGGGTCGATCTCACTTAAGCCGACGTGATGCTTATTACTTGGGTTTTTAGATGTTTTTTGTGCACAGTAATGATTTTTATAGCGTGTGATGTTGAGACCGCTTTTGGCGAAGAGCTAGCTCCCGCTTGGTGATGGCTTATTCATGATTATATGTATATTCTTGTTTTGTACCCGTTTGGGGCCAGTTTTTACAAAGGAGACTCTGCCGAAAATTTTGGAAAAAAGTGAAGTTGTTTTTTAAAGATTTTGATATGACTTATTTGTTTTTCCTTCACTCTATTTCTTAATTGGGTTTTGATTTCTGGGCTTTGGCTTACTTAGATTACGTACGCCTCGATACGTTTCGTAATTTAAGTGCCAGTCACGTTCCGTACCTTTTCGGGTCAAATGTCGGGACCCGGTTCTTGCTCACGGAGCAAAGTGCCACACGGAACAAAGTGCCATGCCAAATGTCGTGTTAAGTGGGTGGGGGCCACCTCTTGAATCCGTGAGAGCCACCTCTTGAGTCCGTGGGACCCGCTGCAGAACAATGGGGACTCTTCAATACAGAGTCTCTTTTTAAGTTAACCGGCACTACAGGAGTTTGAGAACTCCGTAGTTAAGCGTGCTCGAGCCAGGGAAGTTCTGGGATGGGTGACCTCCTGCGAAGTGGCCCCTGGTCGGGTCTGGTTCGCCCCGAAGGACAAAACCGTGCGGCTTCGGCCAGAGCGGACAATACTCTCTGTATTGGGAGTAGGGCATGACAGAATTGTATCAGAGCTGGTCCCTCAATAGTAGATCTGTGGTTCGAGGACGAACCATTGTTCAAAGGTGGGGAGAATGTCGGGACCCGGTTCTTGCTCACAGAGCAAAGTGCCACACGGAACAAAGTGCCACGCCAAGTGTCGTGTTATGTGAGTGGGGGCCACCTCTTGAATCGGTGGAGGCCACCTCTTGAGTCCGTGGGACCTGCTGTAGAACAATGGGGTTTCTTCGGAATACATTCCGAAAGGGGGCAGATCTGTACTAGAAATGGAATGATACCACTCTTCAATACAGAGGCGCCTTTTAAGTGAACCGGCACTACAGGAGCTTGAGAGCTCCGTAGTTAAGCATGCTCGAGCCAGGGAAGTTCTGGGATGGGTGACCTCTTGGGAAGTGGCCCCTAGTCGGGTCTGGTTCGCCCCGAAGGACAAAACCTTGCGGCTTCGGCCAGAGCGGACAATACTCTCTGTATTGGGAGTAAGGCATGACAGAATTGTATCAGAGCTGGTCCCTCAATAGTAGGTCTGTGGTTCGAGGACGAACCATTGTTCAAAGGTGGGGAGAATATCAAAGTGCCACGCCAAGTGTCGTGTTATGTGGGTGGGGGCCACCTCTTGAATCGGTGGAGGCTACCTCTTGAGTCCGTGGGACCTGCTGTAGAACAATGGGGATTCTTCGGAATACATTCCGAAAGGGGGCAGATTTGTACTATAAATGGAATGATACTACTCTTCAATACAGAGGCGCCTTTTAAGTGAACTGGCACTACAAAAGCTTGAGAACTCCGTAGTTAAGCGTGCTCGAGCCAGGGAAGTTCTGGGATGGGTGACCTCGTGGGAAGTGGCCCCTAGTCGGGTCCGTTTCGTGCCGAAGGACAAAACCGCGCGGGTTCGGCAAGAGCGGACAATACTCTCTGTATTGGGGGTGGGGTGACAAACTGACACCGATAGCTTGTGAGACCAGCCACCGCCCCTCGTCAGGGTCTCGATCCTTATACACTAGTCTACTCATGGAGTATCGATGCCCAGTCTCGAAACTCCCACGACTATGGACACTTGAGGGCACTATAGGCAACAATTTCCCACTTGCACTTAAGGCTAATTATTGCGATGTCGCATACTCACAGCCCGTGTGATACCGAACACCCAACTCCTCTACTAATCGGTTTCACAAATCTTGTTTGTGAAACTATTGCGTTCGAGAAATAGCCTCAGTGAGTGGATCCGCTCTGATGTTTCTTTCTATGTCTCTCTTAATCTCAAGTTCGCGGAGAAACCATCTCCCGAAATGAGCAATACCTGTCTTAGAATATTTCTGGATATCTGATGGGACCTAGTTCATAAATGAACTCCAATTCCAGTAAACTTCTTAGACTGTATCGTCAACTGAATTTAATCAGTATCCTGCGCCATGCCTCCCTCACTATCCGCTTGGACCACCAGTCCGAACTACTTCCCCTTAAAGGAGGGAAACTTATAACTCTGACAGTCACTCTGTCATCCAGGTCACTTTGGAGGCCTGGAATGATAACCGTCTCCCGAAGGAGGCTGCCGTTATCAAATCCATAGAACATTCACTTATGTTCTAAAACGGCATCCGAACTTTTCTCCAGGATTGGATTAATATATCAACTTATTGCAACTAGTGCAAAATCAATATCTGGTGTGGTACTTGACATCTCATGATTGACTCAATTGCCTAAGCAATTGATATGCCAATCGGGTGCATCCCTCTCCCCTTTAGTCTGTAAGACACCTTTAGAGAGGGTAACTCCATCACCTGCAAGTATACTACCGTGCTAGGAGTCGTCCATTCTAAAACATCTTTAGAATGCTGTCTAAGTACCCAGATGTCACGACCCGAAATGTCACGTGACTGGCACTTGAATCATATGAAGTCTATAGGACCCATTTAATTCAAGTAAGCTAAGAAATCCAAGAAATCTAAACCATTTTAAAAAAAAGTGAAGAAAACATGTGTTAAAGCAAGTGGTTTTAATAACTTAAGCCGAAATGTGCATTTTTAAAATCTCAAGTCTTTTCTGAAAATTTCGGCTGTGTTTCCTTTTGTAAATATTGGCCCCAAAAGGGTACTACATGCATAATATAAATAAAGGCATCGCCAAGCGGGAGCTGGCTCTTTGTCAATTGACGGTAACAACCACGCAAGCAATATAATATAGAACGCCAAGGGCGAGGATCAAAACTCAAAAGGAAACTCAAAAACATCAAGAAAACCATAATAATACAACGCGCGACTCTTAGGTCAAAATAATACACAACTGGTTTTCTAAATCTAAAATAAATATACAAGTCCGGTTGATAGAGTTTACTAGATACAACTGAATAAAAATAAAGTACAATGGTGGGCACGATTCAAGTGAACCCACCTACCAAAGCAATCACCCGGAATGAAAGCGGTGTGCCAGCAAAGCCGCAACGAAACCTGTACGGCAAAACCTGCAAGAAACTATGGCACAACGGGGGTGAGTTGCCAACTCGTGAGTAGAAAAAATCACAGAGCAGAAATCGTATGTATGACGCAATCCTAGGTCATACGATCATAATATATCCTCAAAATGATACAGCCTGAAGCATAATATAATGGCCTGGGTAAACATCTATACATAAGTGTAATACCAAGTGCTCGTGCCAGTTCCCCAGGTAGCAACATATCATAAATATGAGGTATGAGATGCATGAAAACAGAATGCATGTAAATGAGGAAATTGTTTTCATAATATAGTGAGATTTCTGTATATTTAAATAGATGTATCATCAATGAAATCAGCATAAAAATCCGTGTCAAGTATCGACACAAAACGTATATCCAAATATCCAATATCTCAGGCTCCGGCTATCCGGACTGACCCATATCATAAAATCTCAAATACCTCAAATCTCAATATCTAGGGCTCCGGCTATCCGGACTGGCCCAACTCCGATCGGTATCCTCCGGAAATCCTTCGAGTCATATTAAAATCACCGGTCAGTACCGCTCCCCTGTCACAGGTTCAACGCCATCATCTGCGACCTTCTCGCCCCGGGGTACCGCTGTATGTGCACGGCAGCGTCCCGGCCGTCATTCCGAGGCCAAAATGTGAAAATGAAAGTTTTCTTTAAACTTTTAAACCGGAGCTACCGCGTACTAAAAACCCAGATCGGGCCATTAACCTAATGCTAGCTAAGAAGAGAATGGGTAGAATGCTATACCGAGCGATCCGTGTCCTTCGGTGTTTGGCCTCCATCCCGATCTCCTCGCAGAATCTCCGGTCTTTATCTCCTTGTCGGAAAGGTCACCACGTCTCCGAATCATTTTACGGGCTCCCACCTAAGGACCGAGGCAACTCGGACACGAAGTTGGCAAGCCGACGTGTCCATGATTGCTGTAGAATAGTGCAGAATTATTTTTCTCAATTGGGGTTGTGGAAGTTGCCATAATAGAGTGGAGGAGAGAATGATCTTTGGAGAGAGGTTAAAGAATATATATAGCAAGCAAAATGAGATGAGTATTTTCCCCACCACCAAAATGAACTCTCTCCCTTTTCCAAAGTGGCCGGCCCTTGATCAAGAATGAGGAGGGGAGAGAGAGAAAAAGGCATATGCAAATGTGTGATGATAATGAAAAAATAATATCACCTCAATATCAAATCCAAATCCATTCTCATAAATGCAAAGGAAAAGATGCAAAAAGAATCTAATGATGCTAGAACCATCATGTAAACCCTCCACACAATAAACCCCCTACACAATGTTAATTTGCACATTTGCAAATAAGCCCCTCCCATCTAAAATTCGGCCATGAAGGAACAAAGGAAAATTGGCCGAAACGGAATGTAAACTGGCAACTTCAAAAAGCTGATCTCGTAATAAATTACAGGAAAACCCCGCGACTGTATATACATACCCGCATTTGTATTCCGACCGAATACAAATGCAATGAGACAAAATCTACACTGTGCAATACTAGGATCCGGTTTAAACCAAAGCCCGCTAGTATTATCCGTCCAATCATGATCCGTGCAATTCCGCACGTATATGATCGAACCCGCCATATATCATACGGCCTCTACAACGTTTCCCCCGAAACTTGAGAAACTGTCTGTGGGGGACTATAAAGACTCATCAATACTATGGCTATGGATTTAACCACTAGCACGTCAGAGGTATTAGCCATACGTAACGGGCTACCAGATATTGACCAAAAGGGATGTCGATGAGTGAACTCATCCTGACACCCTATTGAGCCTGTCAGTAACAATATCCGTATAGTCTGGTCCGTTCGTCTATGAGCATCGCATGGCGGGCCTAGGAGGTTGGTAAAAGTCAGACCCCCAAATGTAAGTCCACGGTAGCGCCCCGGCCGTCTAACAGACACCAAATGCGGAACAAAACCTTTTTACAATTGGCGCTATCGCGTACTATAACCCAGATCTGTCATTAAAGCTAAACTAAAAAACTACAAAATGGGTAGAAGAGTTATACCGAACGATCCGAGTCCTTCGGTCTTCAACCATCATCCCACACTTGTTGCGGCTGCTCCGATCTCCTGAATCTCCAGTCTCATCGTCCAGGTGGCACCACGTCGACGGATCTCTAAACGGGCTCCCGCCTCTGAACCGAGGCAACTCGATCGTCAAGTTTGCTAGAAGAGACGACCAAGATGATGTAGAGAATGAGTAGAACACTTTGTCTCCTTACGTCCAAAACTATGGACGAACGGTTAGTGAAGTTGCCTTTTGGATCGGGTGAAAAGAGAAACCGATCACATCTAATTTCTATGCACCAAAACTTATATCTTTTCAAAACAACAACCATGATCTCTAAAGAGGCGGGCCGGCCAAACTTATAGGAAGAGGGAGGTGAGGGTAGGAGCAAAGTGGTGACAATAAGAATGAAGCTTATCATGAAAGAATGAGTTACCTTAACACATAGTATGAACACATTTAACAACTAATGAATCATCACCCTTAGTCACAAAAACATTAAATGACCATTAATGCACTAATCCACCTCACCATCCTAGTCACCATTTTACAACCTTCTCAAAACACGACTCACCTCATGACTCACCTTCAAGAAGAAAAGATAAATCCGCATTTAACCGAATGTTAAATACGGCTGATAGAAAACTGGAAACTGGCAACTTCCAAAAGTGATCCTGAAACGAATTTCAGGATAACCCCATAATGGTATAAACAAACCCGCATTTGTATTACGACCGAATACAAATGCATCTGAGACAAGGGCATTATATCTACACAGTATAATACTCGGATCCGGCTTAAACCAAAGCCGACCAGTATTATCTGTCCGAAAAATGACACGTGCGAAAACGCACGTGCATTTTCCGAACCCTGCCATATAACCATACGGCCTCTACGACGTTTCGCCCGAACTTGGGATAGTGTCTGTGGGGGACTCTAATAACTCATCAACACACTGGCACTGGGTATAACCACTAGCACGTCAGAGGTACAAGCTGTACGTAACGGTTTGCCTATGTATTGATTGGAAGGGAATCTGACGAGCGAACTCATCCATAAACCCTACTGAGCCTAACAATGACAATATACATACAGTCCAGTCCGTTCGTCTATGAGTATCGCATATCTGCCTAGGGGGCTGGTAACGTTAGACCCCCATTAGCGGTATAAGTCGTGTCAGAGAGTGGCCCAGAACACACTGAGATACTACTGGAGTACCTACCAGTAAATCTCCTGCCTCGGACGAGGGCTTTGTGTAATGGCTTTCCTAGACACAGCGCGATCTCACCCCCAATACCGGGAGAGACGAATCCCCTGCCGATCCTCTCACTTGCCTCCATGTGGCTCGGGACTGTACCCAAAAAAGACCTATTTGCACGACTCCTTTGAGCCGTGGTAGGGTAGAAATCAAAGCACAGTGGGAACTCACATGAGACAAATGACGACCTCATGTCGATGAACTAACCTGTATACATGTCACCTGGGAACTGCTATCTGACGATATGTATAATACCAACTAGCATGTTCTCGGCGAGTCCTGTCCGGTGTACTCATAACCCAATGAGCACCTGTATACATCTTAGGTGATCCAACTGACAACAGTGGCTTGTGAGACCGGCCACCGCCCCTCGTCGGGGTCTCGACTGTATACACTAGTCTACTCTAGAGTATCGATGCCCTGTCTCGAAACTCGCACAACTAGGGACACTTTAAGGATGTGCTTATAGACCCCAGTTCCCACGTATATGATTGCCATCATACTGCTGGCAGTCAAGCAAGAATCCTATGGGCTCTATCATCATGCAATAGTGAACTAAAGCATGTATACGATGATAAAGACAAACCAGATAGCATACTATCATCTCGAGCAAGACTGTCATATCGGTATAGGTCCTGTCTCAATCATTGCAATCACGTACCTGCGATCCAATAATTGACTTTGAGGGCACTATCTCTAACAATCTCCCACTTGCACTTAAGGCTAATTATTGCGATGTCGCATACTCACAGCCCGTGTGATACTGAACATCCAACTTCTCTACTAATCAGTTTAACAAAGCTAGTTTGTAAAACTCTTGTGTTCGAGAAATAGCCTCAGTGAGTGGATCCGCCCTGATGTTTCTTTCTATATCTCTCTAAATCTCAAGTTCGTGGAGAAAACCATCCCCCGAATTGAGTAATACCTGTCTTAGAATATGTCTGAATATCTGATGGGACCTAGTTCATAAATGAACTCCAAATCCAAACTTCTCAGACTGTATCGATAACTGAACCTAATCAGTATCCAGCACCATGCCTCCCACAGTATCCTCTTGGACCACCTGTCCAAAATACTGTCTCTCATCATAGGGAAAACTATAACTCTGACATGTAAGTCCGCAGCGGCGCCCCGGCCGTCGATCTGACGCCGGAAACGCGGAAACGAAAAACTTTGCGAACTAGCAAACCGGCACTACCGCGCACTTTTAACCCCGATCGGGCCATTAACCTAGCTACTAGCAAACATAAAGATGGGTAGAGAAGTATACCAAGCGATCCGTGTCCTTCGGTCTTCGTCTCCACTCCGATCTCCCGCGGAATCTCCGTCCGTCCAGTCCTCGTCGGAAAGGGCACCACGTAGCCGAATACTTTTACGGGCTCCCACATCTGGACCGAGGCAACTCGGGCGCGAAGTTGGCTAGCCGACGCGTCCAAGATTTGCTGTAAATGTAGTGTAGAAAAGCCTTGTCTCATTTGGGATTTAGTTGCCTTTGATGTGGAGGGAAGAATAACTTTGGAGAGATGAGCAATGTAATATTTAGCAAGCAAAAATGAGAACCACACCAAATGAAATTTCCTCTCATCTCTCCCCTCATGAAGTGGCCGGCCATTTCTTGGAATGGTGGTGGAGAGAAAAAACCAAGTGCTATCAAGTGGAGGGAAAAAAGAAAAAGATAAAAGGAAAAAGGCTCACATCAATTTCTCACTCACCTCCTTTCACTCTCATCATAACAAATGCAAAAGAATGGACAAGAAAAGAATCTCATGATGACAAGAAGCCACATAATGCAAGAAAGCCCGCTACAAATAAGTTATTTGCAAACTGCAAATAACTCCCTCCATCGAAAAGTCCGGCCGTGAAGGAACAAAGAAAAACCGGCCGGAACGGAATGCAAACTGGCAACTTCAGAAAACTGATCACGTAATAAATTACAGGAAAACCCCGCTACTGCAAATACATGCCCGCATTTGTGTTCCCACTGAACACAAATGCAAAGAGACAAAATCTACACTATCTAATACTAGGATCCGGCTTAAGCCAAAGACGGCTAGTAAAATCCGTCCGATCACGATCCGTGCAATACCGCACGTATCTGATCGAACCCTGCTATATCTTCATACGGCCTCTACAGCGTTTCGCCCAAAACTTGAGTAACTGTGTGTGGTGGTACTCTAAAGACTCGTCAATACTATGGCCGTGGATTTAACCACTAGCACGTCAGAGGTATTAGCCATACGTGACGGGCCACCAGCTATTGACCAAAAGGGACGTCGATGAGCAAACTCATCCTGACACCCTACTGAGCCTGTCAGTGACAATATCCGTACAGTCCGGTCCGTTCGTCTATGAGCATCGCATGGCGGGCCTAGGGGGTTGATAAAAGTCAGACCCCTAAAAGCGGTACAAGTCGTGTCGGAGTGTAGCCCAGAACACCCTGAGATACTACTGGAATACCTACCAGTAAATCTTCTACCTTGGCCAAGGACTTTCCATGTTCTGGCTCTCCTAGACACAGCGCGACCTCACCCCCAATATCGGGAGAGACGAACCCCTGCAGATCCGCTCACTGCCTCCATGTGGCTCGGGACTGTACCCAACTAAAACCTGTTTGCACGTCTCCTTTGAGAGTGGTAGGGTAGTAATCAAAGCACAGTGGGAACTCACACTAGACAAATGACGATCTCAGGTCGATGAACTAACCTGTACACATGTCACCAGGGAACTGCTATCTGACGTCAGGTATAATACCAACTAGCAGGTTCCCGGCGAGTCCTGTCCGGTGTACTCATAACCCAATGAGCACCTGTATACATCTTAGGTGAACCAACTGACACCAGTGGCTTGTGAGACCGGCCACCGCCCCTCATCGGGGTCTCGACTGTATACACTAGTCTATTCTGGAGTATCGATGCCCTGTCTCGAAACTCCCACGACTAGGGACCTTTTAAGGATGTGCTTATAGACTCCAGCTGTCACGTATATAATCGCCCTCATACTGCTGGTAGTCAAGCAAGAATCATAGGGGCTCTATCAGCATGTAATAGCGACTCGTAAGGTCACCTAAAGCAGCACACGATGATAAAGATAAACCAGAAAGCATACTATCATCTCGAGTAAGACTGTCCAACCAGGATAGGTCCTCCCTCAATCATTGCAATCACGTGCCTGTGATCCAATAATTGACTCTGAGGGCACTATCTCCAACAATCTTCCACTTGCACTCAATGCTAATTATTGCGATGTCGCATACTCACAGCCCGTGTGATACCGAACACCCAACTCCTCTACTGGTCAGTCTCACAAAGCACGTTTGCGAAACTATTGCGTTCGAGGAATAGCCTCAGTGAGTGGATCCGCTATGGTGTTTCTTTCTATGTCTCTCTATATCTCAAGTTCGCGGAGAAAGCCATCTCCCGAAATGAGCAATACCTGTCTTAGAATGTCTGGATGTCTGATGGGACCTAGCTCATAAATGAACTCCAAATCCAAACTTCTTAGACTGTATCGTCAACTGAACTTAATCAGTATCCTGCGCCATGCCTTCCCTCAGTATCCACCTAGACCATCAGTCCAAAATACTGCCCCTCGTCAGAGGGAAAACTATGACTGTCACATCAGAAATAGATGATCTATCTCCGCTATATCTGCTTTAGTTTATAAGTAGACATAAGCCAACTGTCCAGCAATGCTTCCGCTGCTCCCACTGACCACGACAACCCTCTGGCTGAGTCATATAGACGTGCACTTCTAAAGCTAGTTTAGAACAACGCTATACTCATCCTCCTGCCGGGTCTCACTCTCTGGAACAGCAGCAATGGCAAGTATGGGTAAACAAGAACCTCCCTGCCACCGTCCTTGAGCATACCGAAGTACCTCTCGAGCGCCTGAGGTTACCCACCATATCTGCGGAGTGGCCAATGGAATGTCAAATCAGATTGAATCTTTAGGTTCTTATCAAATCTTCAGTAATCGTTTTCGGTTCTGGAATCACTTCCAGTTCTACCTTACTCCCACTACTGTTTTTCTGAAAAAATCCATTTTTAATTAAAACTGTGGCGAGTTAAGAACAATATCACTATTGCTCTTCCAGATGGTAGAAAGTCAACCCTCGTCATAGCCCGAGTCAACCCACAAACAGCCATTACAGAAACGTGCCTTGAGTTATCCGAAGTCTGGTTTTAAGCATAAGCCGGAAAACTCCCCGTACCTTAACAATGTCAAGATATGAACTGTTCTATATCCAATACAGAAACAGAGGCACTAATTTAATTGAACCAGATTCAAATCATGCAGCTGTCTCCAGTGCATGTCAACTAAATGGAAGGAGGCCGATCAGCGTTACTCAACTTAGGAGTACTTCCAATTATGAGTAACCTGAAAGAGAAGAATGTTCTCTTAACCATTACTATCAACTGAATACCACACACAAGTATCTACATCTTCGATCACCTTGAAGAATCCAGATACTTGCAACACCTGGTTCTCTACTTTATTCATATACCTATAACTTCTCAAAACTTGGACCCTGCGTTTCTACGAAACACCTGTCTAAGAACTAGAGAAGTCACAAGTAAACAGAATACAGTACGAGTACCTACCCCTCTGTCCTAATGGACACTGGACAACATACAATACTCTGTATAAGTTCCTTGAGTCTAATAACTCATTCACTGTGTGTCGTAGGTTGAAAACTGTACTATGGTTAGGAAGAATTACACCGCTGTTGAATGCTCCTTACCTAACCATCCACTGATATAGGTAAATGTCACAGACATAATTTCAAAAAGGTATAATTCACTCTATAAAAATAGACGTACAGATATATCAATTTGAAATTGGTACATAACAACGGATATTCAAAACCAAATATTCGCCGTCCGGCAAACAACCCAGGCGATTTCCTCAAATATCACCAATTACAACGAATCCCGATATAGTGAGGATGATCACCTAATTCCCAATAACTTACTCCCACTCATCATCTGTAAAACCATACAAATGTGAGAATCAAACCTGGTAAATGCATACCCTGGAGCAAGTGTCTAATTGGGAAATCAGTTTTCCTTTAACAGTACATAGTGAAACTGAAACATTAAAATGGTTCGATGGAGTATCCTGGTATTCCTAGTAATGCCTCTTCCATTATCCAGATTCATAACTGTAACCGTATATTTCTTTGCCACCTCTCCAAATCCCTTTATATGTCTTTAGTCATTACCTTCTGTACACCCCTTTAGGCCAAATGGTTTTCTTCCTTCCCTACCGTTCGGCACCAGCCTATGGTTTGGAAGAAGACTATCCAATAAGCATAATGAGTGTACTGTCCTAATCCTAGGAACACTCGCAATGCGAGAGAAGGTGAAGATAAAAGACAACCGAATGAACCTTATTCCTATTTCTCCTGAACCAGGATCCATCCCCGAACTGGAACAAGTTCCTTTCGAATTTGTATATAACCATACGATGGATTATCCAATAAACTTAGGATCTTCGTAGTGATACGGAGTGTCCTGGAGAAATACAAAGGTGATTTAGGATTGGCGAAAAATACTTGGTTTGGTCGTGAATAGCAGTTGCAATTTACTTTGCCCTTTTACTAATCCCTTTCTTTGTCTTAACTTAATACCTTCTGCACACCATCGTTATGCTAATTGGTTTTCTTCATTCCCTACCGGTCGGCACTTGCCTAAGGTTTGGAAGAAGACTATCTAATTTGCGTAATAAGTGTACTATCTCCTAAACGAAGGAGTACTCGCAACCTGAGAGAAGGTAAAAGGAAAAGACAATTGAATAGTCCTATTCGTTTTCTCCAGAACTAGAAACCATCCTTGAATTCCTTCGAGTTCGTATATAACCATACTATGGTTTTGTCCAATGGAAGTGGACGTTCGTAGTAATACGCGGTGTCCTAGAGAAAAGGGTAAAAGTAGGAGTGGCAATGAGGTCTGCAACTCTGACAATCCAAAAGCCAGTGTTAAGAAGGTTCGGTTAACTTGGTCACTAAGTCATAGTCTAGTGTCGGGTCAATAGTCTCTGCCAAAGAGAGAGAGAAAAGAAACACTCATTGTGCACTCTAACCTAGATCAGAATGGTTATCACTTTATCTAATCAGGAAACCTCCCACTGTAATGTTAAATTCTTCCCCAAACCTGAAAGAAGAATTAGCCGGGATCACCCGAGGTGTAAACCAACTCTTCAGTGGGAATCGGAATCCAACTATCATCGCATGATAATGTGACGGAATCCGCTCACGTTATCACACTCAAGAAGGTATGCGCATATCTGGCAAGTTTCAGTTTCTTTAGAAACTCCCGATGTGGATTTTTGCCCCATGCTCTTATGACCTTGACGAAGGCCAACATATCATAAGTCACATGTCAAGTTCTACCCGTCATTATCCAGGTTAATTTGAACCCACCCGTACATACCCTTGACGAAGGACAAAATAGTAGTACGACTGTCCCAAACCAACACATCTATCTATACTGCAGAAAAGTAACAAATAGCTACCATACACTATGCCTTGACGAAGGCCAACATACATAGCATGAATACTAAGTGCTACCGTTCTGAAATGACGGAGGGCTACGAATGGTTTCTGGCAAAAACCTTTAACGTAATGAACTTGATATCGTTGAAGGAACGGATAGCTTTTTAGAAAAATATAGTGACGAAAACCTTTGCTAAAGAGGTCACTCCCGGTGAAGGGATCTCGGCTCTTTCCCCGTGGAATGAGGTGCAGGATATTCCAACTGAATACCACGATGCAAAGCAAAAGTAATCGGCTATAGTGAAGTTATTGCCCTGACGCAAACTTTTGTCCAAGGGGTCACTCCCGGTGAAGGGATCTCGGCCCTTGCCTCGTCGACTGAGGAGCAGGATATTCCAACTGAATACCACGATGCAAAACAAAAGAGAACGCCCTTGCAATAACAGCTTTTGAAAAATGTTCCAACAACATCAAATAGGTTTGTTTATCTTGCATTGATCCGAATCAACGCAGTCCCATCAATTGATCACACCAATAAAGAACGAAAATAATGACGTACGTATATGCCATCCGCATTCGCCACTGGGTCCCGTCATCACCCGTTAGGTTAGCTAACTAACGACAGAGCGGGGATTGGACTAGCGTGGATGCAAAACATATACAACATCTACTAGTATATATATAATATATAATTTTCGCTCAAGGCGTGATAAAATGCAACATCACAGAAATGTACAGCATCACAGAACAATACAGATACCTGGGATCACCGGGTTTCATAGAGCCGCTACTGAAACCCGACGTTCCCCTGGTCGTGTGGATAGCCTGTGCAATGAGAACCTAGACCCCTACGGGCACGGCAAGTTACCCGCCAAAACCTGAAGCGAGGCAGCCCCCTTCAGCAACGTGAATGGACTACCCAGCACTTCACGGAATCCGGTAACTTGGGCACCCCTCCTGGGTAAACCTGTACCCCCAACGAGTGCGGCGAACAGCCCGCCAATTCTAGAGTAAAGCTCCCTCCGTCTCAACGCCATGAGATGCGGGCTCGTTGCCCTCTAGAACCCGGCTATTCGTGCACCCCCCGCGGGGTAATCCTAGTACAGAAAGTAAAATATACATACAACGGGTACATCGACAGCAACCTGGTCGTGCCCCAAAAGAATAATACAAACAGGCAGTGACGGCAGTCTACATGTTGGAGGCTCGCCCCGCAATATCAAATGTACATATAAAACAAAACTGTACAAACATTGCATCCAGGCTATCCCACGACCGACCCGCAACATCACAGCACAACACAGAACATCAACGTGAATGTCACGTTCGCAAATCCGTCTAACCGGGCTATAGCAGTTAGACAGGATTTACCGATCAAGTGACATTCACGGTCGCAGATATAATGTAAATACTGTGAGCTAATGTGTTTAAAATATCCGATCGATCAAAATTATCGAAGTGGGCCCCAAGCAGTACTGTAGCACTCACAGAAATTCTGGGCCAAAAAAGAATATCCCAAAACCCCTATTTACATATCTAAAGCCCTCTGGAAAAATTTGGCACGCTGAACAGTTAAAAGCGCGGCGGAACCGCAGCCCAAGCATGGGTTTGGCCGCGGTTCCACGGCGTTATGGTGAGATCTCGCGACCAAATTTTCACAGATTGCTTAGATTTCCATGCACAGTATTCTGCAACAACCTGAAAAATTTTTGGAGCTAAAAAAAATTCGACAGAAACCAGTGCACTGAAAATACGGTTTTTGCGATTTTTGTTCGATCAGGTTTTAAACATACTAGAGCAAGCTAGGCATGGTTAATGGCGTGGCACTGATACCAATGTAAGTCCGCGGCGGCGCCCCGGCCGTCGATCTGACGCCGGAAACGCGGAAACGAAAAACTTTGCGAACTTGCAAACCGGCACTACCGCGCACTTTTAACCCGGATCGGGCCATTAACCTAACTACTAGCAAACATAAAGATGGGTAGAGAAGTATACCAAGCGATCCGTGTCCTTCGGTCATCGTCTCCACTCCGATCTCCCGCGGAATCTCCGTCCGTCACGTCCTCGTCGGAAAGGGCACCACGTAGCCGAATACTTTTACGGGCTCCCACCTCTGGACCGAGACAACTCGGGCGCAAAGTTGGCTAGCTGACGCGTCCAAGATTTGCTATAGATGTAGTGTAGAAAAGCCTTGTCTCATTTGGGATTTAGTTGCCTTTGATGTGGAGGGAAGAATAACTTTGGAGAGATGAGCAATGTAATTTTTAGCAAGCAAAAATTAGAACCACACCAAATGAAATTTCCTCTCATCTCTCCCCACATGAAATGGCCGGCCATTTCTTGGAATGGTGGTGGAGAGAAAAAACCAAGTGCTATCAAGTGGAGGGAAAAAAGAAAAAGATAAAAGGAAAAAGGCTCACATCAATTTCTCACTCACCTCCTTTCACTCTCATCATAATAAATGCACAAGAATGGACAAGAAAAGAATCTCATGATGACAAGAAGCCACATAATGCAAGAAAGCCCTCTACAAATAAGTTATTTGCAAACTGCAAATAACTCCCTCCATCGAAAAGTCCGGCCGTGAAGGAACAAAGGAAAACCGGCCGGAACGGAATGCAAACTGGCAACTTCAGAAAACTGATCACGTAATAAATTACAGGAAAACCCCGCTACTGCAAATACATGCCCGCATTTGTATTCCCACTGAACACGAATGCAAAGAGACAAAATCTACACTATCTAATACTAGGATCCGGCTAGTAAAATCCGTCCGATCACGATCCGTGCAATACCGCACGTATCTGATCGAACCCTGCCATATCTCCATACGTCCTCTACAACGTTTCGCCCGAAACTTGAGTAACTGTGTGGCGGACTCTAAAGACTCGTCAATTCTATGGCTGTGGATTTAACCACTAGCACGTCAGAGGTATTAGCCATACGTGACGAGCCACCAGTTATTGACCAAAAGGGACATCGATGAGCGAACTCATCCGGACACCCTACTGAGCCTGTCAGTGACAATATCCGTACAGTCCGGTCTGTTCGTCTATGAGCATCGTATGGCGGGCCAAGGGGGTTGGTAAAAGTCAGACCCTCAAAAGGGGTACAAGTTGTGTCGGAGTGTAGCCCAGAACACCCTGAGATACTACTGGAATATCTACCAGCAAATCTCCTACCTTGGCCAAGGACTTTCCATGTTCTGGCTCTTCTAGACACAGCGCGACCTCACCCCCAATACCGGGAGAGACGAACCCCTGCAGATCCGCTCACTCCCTCCATGTGGCTCGCGACTGTACCAAACTAAAACCTGTTTGCATGTCTTCTTTGAGAGTGGTAGGGTAGTAATCAAAGCACAGTGGGAACTCACACGAGACAAATGACGATCTCAGGTCAATGAACTAACCTGTACACATGTCACCAGGGAACTCCTATCTGACGTCAGGTATAATACCAACTAGCAGGTTCCCGGCGAGTCCTGTCCGGTGTACTCATAACCCAATGAGCACCTGTATACATCTTAGGTGAACCAACTGACACCAGTGGCTTGTGAGGCCGGCCACCGCCCCTCATCGGGGTCTCGACTGTATACACTAGTCTACTCCGGAGTATCGATGCCCTGTCTCGAAACTCCCACGACTAGGGACCTTTTAAGGATATGCTTACAGACTCCAGCTCTCACGTATATGATCGCCCTCATACTGCTGGTAGTCAAGCAAGAATCCTAGGGGCTCTATCAACGTGTAATAGCGACTCGTAAGGTCACCTAAAGCAGTGCACGATGATAAAGATAAACCAGATAGCATACTATCATCTCGAGTAAGACTGTCCTACCGGGATAGGTCCTCCCTCAATCATTGCAATCACGTGCCTGTGATCCAATAATTGACTCTTAGGGCACTATCTCCAACATGACAATCACCCTATCATCCATGTCACCTCTGAAGCATGGAATGATAACCGTCTACCGAAGGAGGCTGCCGTCATCATATCCATAGAACATGCACCTTATGTTCTAAAACTGCTTCCTTACGTTTCTTCAGGATTGGATTAATATAAACTTATCGCATTAAGTGCAAAAAACTACATCTGGTGTGGTACTTGACATCTCATGATTGACTTAATTGCCTAAGCAAGTGATCTGCCAATCATACGCATCCCTCTCTTCTTTAGTCTGTAAGACACCTTTAGAGAGGGTGACTCCATCACCTGCAGGTACACCACCATGCTTGGAGTCAACTATTATAAAATACTATTAGAATACTGTCAAAGTAACCATATTGGGAAACTACCCAAATCTAAATCTAAAACCATAGATCCAGAAACCAGAATGTCTAATATTAAATCCATATCCTGTCTGGAGAAACAACTCTGTGACGACCACAGTACAACCGATCGTAGTATAGGAATTTTACTTCCTACTCTGTGTATGTCATCCAAATACCAGGACATCACACCCTACTACCTCCTTAACAGATCCATCCCCTATTCTGATGAAGTCAAACCCATGACTTTCACATCAAAAATAGATGATCATATCTCCGCTATATCTGCTCAAGTTTATAAATAGACATAAGCTACTTGCCCACTATGCTTCCGCTGCACCCACTGACCACAACAACCCTCTGGCAGAATAATATACACGTGCACTTCTAAAACTAGTTTAGAACGACATTATACATATCCTTCTGCCGGGTCTCATAGTCTGGAACAACAGCAGTGTCAAGTCTGGGTAAACAAGAACCTCCCTGTCACCGTCCTTGAGGGTACCGGAGTACCTTTCGGGTGTCTGAGGTTACCTACCATATCTGCGGAGTGGCAATTTGGAATGTCAAACCTGATTGAATATATAGGTCCTATTAAATTTTCCATAATCGTTTGTGGTTCTGGAATCACTTTCAGTTCTATCATACTCCCACTACTGTTTTCTGAAAAAATCCATTTTAATAAAACTGTGGCGAGTCAAGAACAACATCACTATTGATCTTCCCGATGGTAGAAATGTCAACCCTCGTCAAAGACAGGATCATCCCACAAACTGCCATTACAGGAACTTGCGTCGAGTTATCTAGTGTCTAGTTTTAAGCATAAGCTGGACAACTCCCCGTATCTTAACATCGTTAAGATATGAACCATTCTATATAGAAATAGAGGCACTAATTTAACTGGAACCAGATTCAAACCATGCAACTGTCTCCAGTGCATACCAACTTAATGGAGAGAGGCTAATCAGCATTACTCAACTTAGGAATCCATCAAATTATGAGTAACCTGAAAGAGAAATAAGTTTCTCAAAACCATTATCATCTGAATACTATAACAAGAATCTACATCTTCGATCTCTTCGAAGAATCCTGATACTTATGACAACTGGTTCTCTACTTTATTCTTATACCACAACTTGTCAAAACTTAGACATTGTATTTCTACGAAACACTTGTCTAAACACTAGATAAGTCATAAGTAAATAGAACATAGTACGAGGACCTACCCCTTTGTCCTGATGGACACTGGACAACATACAATACACTGTATAAGTCTGCTGAGTTGAATAACTCAAAACCTGTGCATCGTAGGTTGAAAACTGTACCCAGGTGATTTCTTCAAATATCACCAATTACAACGAATTCCGATATAATCAGGATAATCATTTTATTCCCAATAACTTACTCCCACTCATCATCTATAAAACCATACAGATATGAGAATGAAACCTGGTAAATACATACCCTGGAGTAAGTATGTAATCGGGAAATCGGTTTTCTTTTAACAATGCATAGTGTAACTGAAACATTAAAATGTCTCGTAGGGGTATGCTGGTATTCCTAGTAATGCCTCTTCTATAAATCAGTTCATGACTATAACCGTATATTTCTTTGCCATCTCTCCAAATCCCTTTATTTGTCTTTAGTCTTTACCTTCTGTACACCATCGTTAGGCTAAATGGTTTTCTTCCTTCCCTACCGTTCGGCACCAGCCTATGGTTTGGAAGAAGACTATCCAGTAAGCATAATAGGTGTACCCTCCTAAACCAAGGAGTACTCGTAACCTGAGAGAAGGTGATGATAAAAGACAACTGAATAATACCTTATTCTATTTCTCCCGAACTGGGGAAAAAAGCAAAGGTGAAATAGGAGTGGTGATGAAGTACGTGGTTTGGTCGTGAATGATAACAGTCGCAATTTACTTTGTCCTCTTTCTAATCCCTTTATTTTGTCTTTAGTTATTCCCTTCTGTACACCCTACTTAGGCTAATTGGTTTTCTTCATTCCCTACCTTTCGGCACCAGTCTATGGTTTGGAATAAGACTATCCAATAAGTGTAATAGGTCTACTCTCCTAGACTAAGGAGCCCTCGCAACCTGAGAGAAGGTGATAACAAAAGACAACTGAATATACCAATTCTATTTCTCCTGAACCTGGATCCATCCTCGAAGTAGTACCTTTGAGTTCATATATAACCATACGATGGATCTATTCAATGGAAGTGGATGTCCGTAGTAATACGGGGTGTTCTGAGAAATACACAGGGTAAAAGAAGGAGCGGCAATGACTTATGCAACATCGACAATCCAAAAGCCAGTATATTAAGAAGGTTCGGTCAACTTTGGTCACTGAGTCATAGTCTAGGGTCGGTCAAAGGTCGCTGCCAAAGAGAGAGAGAAAAGAAACACTCTGCGTGCACTCTAACCTAGATCAGAATGGTTTATCACTTTATCTAATCAGGAAACCTCCCACTGTAATCTCAAATTCTCCTCCAAACCTGAAAGAAGAATTAGTCGGGATTACCCGAAGAGTAAACTAACTCATCAGTGTGAATCGGGATCCAACTATCATCGCATGATAACTTGATGGAAGCCACTCAAGTTATCACACTCTAGAAGGTATGCGCATGCCTTGCAAGTTTCCTGTATATTTGAAACTCCCGATAAATATTTTTGCCCCATGCTCTTATAACCTTGGCGAAGGTCAAAATGTCATAAGTCACATGCCAAGTTCTACCCGTCATTGTCCAGGTCAATTTGAACCTACCCGTACATACCCTTGACGAAGGCCAAAATAGTAGTACGACGGTCCCAAACCAACACATCTATCTATACTACAAATGAATACCCAGCAGCTACCAAACACTACGCCTTGGCGAAGGTCAAAATACATAGCTTGAATACTACTGAATGCCCAAAAGAAATGACGGAGGGCTACGACTGGTTTTTGGCGAAAAACCTTTAACGTAATGAACTTGATCTCGTTGAAGAAACCTGATAGCTTTTTATAAAAATTTAATGACGAAAAACCTTTGCTAAAGAGGTCACTCCCGGTGAAGGGATCTCGGCTCTTTCCTCATAGAATGAGGTGCAGGATATTCCAACTGAATACCGTGATGCAAAGCAACTTGTAATCGACTATATTAAAGTTATTACCCTGACGTAAACTTCTGCCCAAGGGGTCACTCCCGGTGAAGGGACCTCGGCCCTTGCCTCGTCGAATGAGGTGCAGGATATTCCAACAGAATATCACTATGCAAAACAAAAAGAAACGTCTTTGTAATAACACCTTTTAAATTGGTTCCAACAACATCAAATATAGGTTTGTTTTATCCTTGCATTGAGAAGAATCAATGCAGTCCCATCAAACAATCACACCAGAAAAGAACGAAAATATAATGTACGTATATGCCATTCGCATTCATCACTGGGTCTCGTCATCACCCGTTAGGTTACTTAACTAACGACAGAGCGGGGGCTGGACTAGCACGGGTGTAAAACATATACAACATCTAATAGTATATATACCAATATACAATAATCGCTCCAGGCGTGATAATATGAAATATTACAGAAAAGTAATAAGTATCACAGAACAATACAGATAATCTGGAATCCCCGGGTTTCACAGAGCCGCTACTGAAACCCGACGTTCCCCTGGTCGTGTGGATAGCCTGTGCAATGGAACCTAGACCCTTACGGGTGCGAAAAGTTACCCGCCAAAACATGAAGCGAGGTAGTCCCCCACAGCATAATGAATGGAACACCCGGCACTTCATGGAATCCGGTAAATTAAGCACCCTTCCTTGGGTCAACCTGCACCCCCTACGAGTGCGGCGAATAGTCTGCCAATTCTAGAGTGAGGTCCCTCTACCTCTGAAAGCCATGAGATACGGACCCGTTGCCCTCCAGAACCCGGCTATCCATGCACTCCTTCGCGGGATAAACTTAGCACAGAAATAAAAATATGTACAACAGGTACATCGACCTCAACCCGGTCGTGCCCCAAAAGAATATTATACAAACAGGAAGGGACGGCAGTCCACAGGTTGGACGCTCGCCCCGCAAAATGTACAAATAAATTGAAACTACACTATTATTGCACCCTGCTATCCACCATGACATATCCGCAACAATACAGCACAACACAGAACATCAACGCGAATGTCACGTTCGCACACCCGTCTAAAAGAACTATAGCAATCAGACGCGGTTTACCGATCAAATGACATTCCCAGTCAGAGATATAATGTAAATACTGCATACTAACAAATTTAAAATTTCGATCGACCAAATTTCCCGAAGTGGGCCCCACGTACATCTGCTGTACAGTAACAAAATCTGGGCCCAAAAGAACTATTCCAAAACCCACAATTTCCATAAAGAAGCTCTCTGGAAAAACTTATGCACTGTTCCCACAAAGTCGTCGCGGTTCCGCGGTAGACTTGAGGGATCACGTGCCTAAATTTTTCCATAATTATTAAAAAACCCTGCACGTTTTTTTGTGATATGTAAAATTATTTTTAGGCCCTTAAAAAAATCGACAAAAACTTGTGTTCTTGAAAATTGTGATTTCGGAAATTCTGTTCGACCGATCTTTTAAACTTGTTAGCACAAGTTAGTATAGCTTAATGGTGAGGCTTTGATACCACTGTAAGTCCATGGTAGCGCCCCGGCCGTCTAACAGACGCCAAATACGGAACAAAACCTTTTTACAACTGGTGCTATCGCGTACTATATCCCGGATCTGCCATTAAAGCTAAACTAACAAACTACAAAGTGGGTAAAAGAGTTATACCGAATGATCCGAGTCCTTCGGTCTTCAACCATCATCCCACACTTGTTGCGGCTGCTCCGATCTCCTGAATCTCCAGTCTCGTCGTCCAGGTGGCACCACGTCGACGGATCTTTAAACGGGCTCCCGCCTCTGAACCGAGGCAACTCGATTGTCATGTTTGCTAGAAGAGACGACCAAGATGATGTAGAAAATGAGTAGAACACTTTTTCTCATTACGTCCAAAACTATGGACGAACGGTTAATGAAGTTGCCTTTTGGATCGGGTGAAAAGATAAACCGATCACATCTAATTTCTATGCACCAAAACTTATATCTTTTCAAAACAACAACCATGATCTCCAAAGGGCGGCTGGCTAAACTTATAGGAAGAGGGAGATGAGGGTAGGAGCAAAGTGGTGACAATAAGAATGAAGCTGATCATGAAAGAATGAGTCACCTTAACATATAGTATGAACACATTTAAGAACTAATGAATCATCACCCTTAGTCACCAAAACATTAAATGACCATTAATGCACTAATCCACCTCACCATCCTAGTCACCATTCTAGAACCTTCTAGAAACACGACTCATCTCATGACTCACCCTCAAGAAGAAAAGATAAATCCGCATTTAACCGAATGTTAAATACGGCTGATAGAAAACTGGAAACTGGCAACTTCCAAAAGTGTTCCAGAAACGAATTTTAGGATAACCCCGTAATGGTATAAACATACCCGTATTTGTATTACGACCGAATACAAATGCATCTGAGACAAAGACATTATATCTACACAGTATAATACTCGGATCCGGCTTAAACCAAAACCGACTAGTATTATCTGTCCGAAAAATGACACGTGCGAAAACGCACGTGCATTTTCCGAACCCTGCCATATAACCATACGGCCTCTACAACGTTTCGCCCGAACTTGGGAAAGTGTCTGTAGGGGACTCTAATGACTCATCAACACACCGGCACTGGGTATAACCACTAGCATGTCAGAGGTACAAGCTGTACGTAACGGTTTGCCTATGTATTGATTGGAAGGGAATCTGACGAGCGAACTCATCCATAAACCCAACTGAGCCTATCAGTGACAATATACATACAGTCCGGTCTATTCGTCTATGAGTATCGCATATCTGCCTAGGGGCTGGTAACGTCAGACCCCCCATTAGTGGTATAAGTCGTGTCAGAGAGTGGCCCAGAACACACTGAGATATTACTGGAGTAACTACAAGTAAATCTTCTGCCTCGGCCGAGGGCTTTGTGTAATGGCTCTCTTAGACACAGCGCAATCTCACCCCCAATACCGGGAGAGACGAATCCCCTGCCGATCCGCTCACTTGCCTCTATGTGGCTCGGGACTGTACCCAAAAAAGACCTGTTTGCACGACTCCTTTAAGCCGTGGTAGGGTAGAAATCAAAGCACAGTGGGAACTCACATGAGACAATTGACGACCTCAGGTCGATGAACTAACCTGTACACATGTCACCAGGGAACTGCTATCTGACGATATGTATAATACCAACTAGCATGTTCCCGGCGAGTCATGTCCGGTGTACTTATAACCCAATGAGCACCTGTATACATCTTAGGTTATCCAACTGACACCGGTGGCTTGTGACACCGGCCACCGCCCCTCGTCGGGGTCTCGACTGTATACACTAGTCTACTCTGTAGTATCGATGCCCTGTTTCGAAATTCCCACGACTAGGGACACTTTAAGGATATGCTTATAGACCCTGTTCCCACGTATATGATTGCCATCACACTGCTGGCAGTCAAGCAAGAATCCTATAGGCTCTATCATCATGCAATAGTGAACTAAAACATGTATACGATGATAAAGACAAACTAAATAGCATACTATCATCTCGAGCAAGGCTGTCATATCGGTATAGGTCCTGTCTCAATCATTGCAATCACGTACCTGCGATCCAATAATTGACTTTGATGGCACTATCTCCAACACCAAAAGCGGTACAAGTCGTGTCGGAGTGAAGATCAAAACACCCTGAGATACTACTGGAATACCTACCGGTAAATCTCCTGCCTTGGCTAAGGACTTTCGTGTAATGGCTCTCCTAGACACAGCGCGATCTCACCCCCAATACCGGAAGAGACGAAACCCCTGCAGATCCGCTCACTGCCTCCATGTGGCTCGGGACTGTACCCAACTAAAACCTGTCTGCGTGACTCCTTTGAGCCGTGGTAGGGTAGTAATCAAAGCACAGTGGGAACTCACACGAGACAAATGACGATCTCAGGTCGATGAACTAACCTGTACACATGTCACCAGGGAACTGCTATCTGACATCAGGTATAATACCAACTAGCAGGTTCCTGACGAGTCCTGTCCGGTGTACTCATAACCCATTGAGCACCTGTATATATCTTAGGTGAACCAACTGACACCAGTGGCTTGTGAGACCGGCCACCGCCCCTCGTCGGGGTCTCGACTGTATACAGTAGTCTACTCTGGAGTATCGATACCCTGTCTCAAAACTCCCATGACTAGGGACCTTTTAAGGATGTGCTTATAGACCCTAGCTCCCACGTATATGATCGCCATCATACTGCTGGTAGTCAAGCAAGAATCCTAAGGGCTCTATCAACGTGCAATAGTGATCAGTAATGTCACCTAAAGCCGTACTCGACGATAAAGATAAACTAGATAGCATACTATCATCTTGAGTAAGACTGTCCTACCGGCATAGGTCCTCCCTCAATCATTGCAATCACGTGCCTGTGATCCAATAATTGACTCTGAGGGCACTATATCCAACAATCTCCTACTTGCACTCAAGGTTAATTATTGCGATGTCGCATACTCACAGCCCGTGTGATACCGAACACCCAACTCCTCTACTAATCAGTCTCACAAAGCCCGTTTGCGAAACTATGCGTTCGAGGAATAGCCTCAGTGAGTGGATCCGCTCTGATGTTTCTTTCTATGTCTCTCTTTATCTAAATTTCGCGGAGAAACCTATCTCCCGAAATGAGCAATACCTATCTTAGAATATGTCTGGATATCTGATGGGACCTAGTTCATAAGTGAACTCCAAATCTAAACTTCTTAGACTGTATCATCAACTGAACTTAATCAGTATCCTGCGCCATGCCTCCTTCAGTATCCGCCTGGACCACCTGTCCAAAATACTGCCCCTCATCAGAGGAAAAACTATAACTCTGACAGCTACCCTGTCATCCAGGTCACCTTGGAAGCCTGGAATGATAACGTCTCCCAAAAGAGGCTGTCGTTATCATATCCCTAGAACATCCACTTATGTTCTAAAACTGCTTCTAAATGTCTCTCCAGGATTCGATCAATATCAACTTATTGCATCTACTGCAAAAACAACATCTGGTGTGGTACTTGACATCTCATGATTAACTCAATTGCCTAAAAAAGTGACCTGCCAATCATGCACATCCCTTTCTCCTTTAGTCTATAAGACACCTTTAGAGAGGGTGACTCCATCACCTGCAGGTATACTACCGTGCCAGGAGTCGTCCATTCTAAAACACCTTTAGAATGCTTTTTAAGTACCCTGATTGGGACACTTCCTAAATCAAGATCTAAAACCATAGATCTAGTAACCAGAATGTCTGATATAATATCCAAGCCTTATGTGGAGAAACTACTGTGTGACAACCAAAGTATAACCGATCGTAGTATAGGAATTTCACTTCCTACTCTGTGTATGTCATCCAAATACCAGGACATCACACCCTACTACCTTCTTAACAGATCCACCCCTTATTCTGATGAAGTCAAACCTATGACTGTCACATCACAAATAGATGATCTATCTCCGCTATATCTGCTTTAGTCCATAAATAGACATAACCATTTGTCCATTATACTTCCGCTGCTCCCACTGACTACGACAACACTCTGGCAGAATCATATACACGTGCACTTCTAAAGCTTGTTTAGAACGACGCTATACTCATCCTCCTGCCGGGTCTCATAGTCCTGGAACAACAGTAGTGTCAAGTCCCCACTTATCTTCCGTTGCTCCCACTGACCACGACAACCATCTGGCAAAGTCATATAAACGTACACTTCTAAAGCTAGCTTAGAACGACACTATATTCATCTTCGTGCCGGGTCTCACAGTCTGGAACAACAACAATGGAAAGTCTGGGTAAACAAGAACCTCCCTGTCACCGTCCTTGAGGCTACCGGAGTACCTCTCGGGTGCCTGAGGTTACCCATCATGTTTGTGGAGTGGCAAATGTAATTTCAAACCAGATTGAATCTTTAGGTTCTTATCAAATTTTCAGTAATCGTTTGCGATTATGGAATCACTCCCAGTTCTACCATACTCCCACTACTGTTTTCTAAAAAAATCCATTTTTATTAGAATTATGGCGAGTCAAGAACAATATCACTATTGATCTTCCAGATGGTAGAAAGTTAACCCTCGTCATAGCCCGGGTCAACCCACAAACAACCATTACAGAAACATGCCTTGAGTTATCCAGAGTCTGGTTTTAAGCATAAGCTGGACAACTCCCCGTACCTTAACATCGTTAAGATATGAACTGTTCTATATCCAAAACAGAAACAGATGCACTAATTTAATTGGAACCAGATTCAAATCATGCAGCTGTCTTCAGTGCATTTCAACTAAATGGAAAGAGGCCGATCAACATTGCTCAACTTAGGAGTGCTTCCAATTATAAGTAACCTGAAAGAGAAGCAAGTTTCTCTTAATCATTATTATCAACTGAATACCATACACAAGTATCTACATTCTCGATCACCTTGAAGAATCTCGATACTTGCAAAACCTGGTTCTCTACTTTATTCATATACTTATAACTTTTCAAAACTTAGACCTTGCATTTCAACGAAACACATGTCTAAGAAGTAGAGAAGTCACAAGTAAACAGAATATAGTACGAGTACCAACCCCTCTGTCCTAATGGACAATGGACAACATACAATACTCTGTATAAGTCCCTTGAGTCTAATAACTCATTCCCTGTGTGTCGTAGGTTGAAAACTGCACTTATGATTAAGAAGAATTACACCGCTGTTTAATGCTCCTTACCTAACCATCCACTGACTTAGGTAAATCTTATAGACATAATTTCAAAAAGGTATATCTCACTCTATAAAAATAGACGTACAGATATATCAATTTGAAATTGGTGCACAACAACGGATATTCAAAACCAAATATTTGCCGTCCGGCAAACAACTCAGGCGATTTCCTCAAATATCACCAATTACAACGAATTCCAATATAATGAAGATGATCACCTAATTCCCAATAACTTACTCCCACTCATCATCTGTAAAACCATACAGATGTGAGAATCATACCTGGTAAATACATACCCTGGAGTAAGGACTAATTGGGAAATCAGTTTTCTTTTAACAATACACAGTGAAACTGAAACATGTAAGTGTTTCGAAGGGGTATCCGGGTATTTTTAGTATTGCCTCTTCCATTATCAGATTCACAACTGTAACCGTATATTTCTTTGCCATCTCTCCAAATTCCTTTATATATCTTTAGTCATTACCTTCTGTACACCCCTTTAGGCCAAATGGTTTTATTCCTTCCCTACCGTTCGGCACCAGCCTATGGTTTGGAAGAGGACTATCCAATAAGCATAATGGGTGTACTGTCCTAATCCTAGGAGCACTCACAACGTGAGAGAAGGTGAAGATAAAAGACAACTGAATAAACCTTATTCCTATTTCTCCTGAACCAGAATCCATCCCCGAACTGGAACAAGTTCCTTTCGAGTTCGTATATAACCATACGATGGAGTATCAAATAAACTATGGATCTTCGTAGTGATACGGAGTGTTCTGGAGAAATACAAAGGTGAAGTAGGAGTGGCGATGAAATACTTGGTTTTGTCGTGAATAGCAGTCGCAATTTACTTTGCCCTCTTAGTAATCCCTTTATTTGTCTTTACTTAATACCTTTTGCACACCATCGTTAGGCTAATTGGTTTTCTTCATTCCCCTCTGTTCGGCACCTGCCTATAGTTTGGAAGAAGACTATCCAATAAGCGTAACATGTGTGCTGTCCTAATCCAAGGAACACTCGCAACCTGAGAGAAGGTAAAAGGAAAATACAACTGAATAGTCCTATTCGTTTTCTCCAGAACCGGAAACCATCCTCGAATAAATTCCTTCGAGTTCGTATATAACCATACAATGGATTTATCCAATGGAAGTGGATGTTCGTAGTAATATGGGGTGTTCTGGAGAAAATGGTAAAAGTAGGAGTGGCAATGAGGTATGCGACTTTGACAATCCAAAAGCCAGTGTTTTAAGAAGGTTCGATTAATCTTGGTCACTGAGTCTTAGTCAAGGGTCGGGCTATGGTCGCTGCCAAAGAGAGAGAGAAAAGAAACACTCAGCGTGCACTCTAACCTAAATCAGAATGGTTACCAATTTATCTAATCAAGAAACCTCCCACTGTAACGTCAAATTCTCCTCCAAACCTGAAAGAAGAATTGGTAGGGATCACCCGAGGAGTAAACCAACTCATCAGTGGGAATCGGGATCCAACTATCATCGCATGATAACGTGATGGAATCCACTCACGTTATCACACTCCAGAAGGTATGAGCATATCTGGCAAGTTTCAGTTTCTTTAGAAACTCCCGATGTGATTTTTACCCTATGCTCTTATGACCTTGACTAAGGCCAACAAATCATAAGTCACATGTCAAGTTCTACCCGTCATTGTCCAGGTTAATTTGAACCCACCCGTACAAGGCCTTGACTAGGGCCAACAAGGCTGTACAACTGTCCCAAACCAACGCAACTATCTATGCTACAGAAAAGTAGCAAATAGCTACCATACACTATGCCTTGACTAAGGCCAACAAATATAGCATGAATACTAAGTGCTACCCGTCTGAAATGACGGAGGGCGACGAATAGTTTTTGGCGAAAAACCTTTAACGTAATGAACTTGATATCGTTGAAGGAACCAGATAGCTTTTTATAAAAATATAGTGGCGAAAAACCTTTACTAAAGAGGTCACTCCCGGTGAAGGGATCTCGGCTCTTTCCCCGTAGAATGAGGTGCGGGATATTCCAACTGAATACCTATATGCAAAGCAAAAGTAATCGACTATAGTGATGTTATTGCCCTGACGCAAACTTCTGTACAAGGGGTCACTCCCGGTGAAGGGATCTTGGCCCTTGCCTCGTCGACTAAGGTGCTGAATATTCATAACCGAATACCACTGTGCAGAACAAAAGAGAACGCCCTTGCAATAACAGCTTTTTGAAAAATGTTCCAACAACATCAGAATAGGTTTGTTTAGCTTGCATTGATCTAAATCAACGCAGTCCCATCAATTGATCACACCAATAAAGAACGAAAATAATGATGTACGTATATGCCATCCGCATTCGCCACTGGGTCCCGTCATCGCCCGTTAGGTTACTTAACTAACGACGGAGCAGGGACTGGACTAGCGCGGATGTAAAACATATACAACATCTACTAGTATATATATGAATATATAATATTCGCTCAAGGCGTGATAAAATGCAACATCACAGAAATGTAATAAGCATCACAGAACAATACAGATATTCTGGGATCCCCGGGTTTCATAGAGCCGCTACTGAAACCCGACGTTCCTCTGGTCGTGTGGATAGCCTGTACAATGAAATCTTAGACCCCTACGGGCGCGGCAAGTTACCCACCAAAACCTGAAGCGAGGCAGCCCCCTTCAACAACGTGAATGGACCACCTAGCACTTCACGGAATCCGGTAACTTGAGCACCCCTCCTTGGGTCAACCTGTACCCCCTACGAGTGCGGTGAATAGCCCGCCAATTCTAGAGTGAAGCCCCCTCCGTCTTAAAGCCATGATATGCGGGCCCGTTGCCTTCTAGAACCCGACTATCCGTGCACCCCACCTTAGGGTAATCCTACTACAGAAAGTAAAAATATATACAACGGGTACATCGACCTCAGCCCGGTCGTGCCCCAAAAGAATAATATACAAACAGGCAGTGACGGCAGTCCACATGTCGGACGCTCGCCCCGCAATATCAAATCTACATAATAATACCAAAACTGTACTAACATTGCATCCAGGCTATCCACCATGACAAATCCACAACATCACAGCACAACACAGGATATCAACATGAATGTCACGTTCGCAAATCCGTCTAAAAGGGTTATAGCAGTTAGATAGAATTTACCGATCAATTGACATTCACGGTCGCAGATATAATGTAAATATTGTGAACTAACATGTTTAAAAATTTTCGATCGACTAAATTTTCCGAAGTGGGCCCCAAGCACAACTGTAGCACTCAAAATAAATCTGGACCCAAAAAGAATATACCAAAAACCCTATTTCCAAGTCAAAAACCTACTGAAGAAATTTGGTGCACTGTGGCTACAGTACGGTCGTGGATCCGCCGCCAATACATGTTTTGGCCGCTGATCCGCCGCGCTACAGTAAAATCAGCCGACTAAATTTTTTCAGTTTTCTTAGAAAATCCTGCACATTTTTCTGCAATGCACCAAATAATTTTTTGAGCAAAAATAAAATTCGACAGAAAGTGCAACTTGGAAACGCAATTTTTGGAAAATTCGTCCGATCGAAGTTCTAAACACGTTAAAGCTAGCTAGACTAGGTTAATGGCATGGCTCTGATACCAATGTAAGTGCACGGCAGCGCCCCGGCCGTCATTCCGAGGCCAAAATGTGGAAACGAAACTTTTCTTTAAATTTTTAAACCGGCGCTACCGCGTACGAAAAACCCGGATCGGGCAATTAACCTAATGCTAGCTAACAAGAGAATGGGTAGAATGCTATACCGAGCGATCCGTGTCCTTCGGTCTTTGGCCTCCATCCCGATCTCCTCGCGGAATCTCCGGTCTTCATCTCCTCGTCGGAAAGGTCACCATGTCGCCGAATCTTTTTACAGGCTCCCACCACTGGACCGAGGCAACTCGGACACGAAGTTGGCAAGCCGACGTGTCCAAGATTGCTGTAGAAAAGTGCAGAATTGTTTGGCTCAATTGGGGTTGTGGAAGTCGCCATAATAGAGTGGAGGAGAGAATGATCTTTAGAGAGAGGTTAAAGAATATATGTAGCAAGCAAAATGAGATGAGTATTTTCCCCACCACCAAAATGAACTCTCTCCTTTTTCCAAAGTGGTCGGCCCTTGATCAAGAATGAGGAGGAGAGAGAGAGAGAAAGACATGCAAATGTTTGATGATAATGAGAAAATAATATCACCTCAATATCAAATCCAAATCCATTCTCATAAATGCAAAGGAAAAGATGCAAAAAGAATTTAATGATGCTAGAACCATCATGTAAACCCTCCATCACAATAAACCCCCTCCACAATGTTAATTTGCACATTTGCAAATAAGCCCCTCCCATATAAAATTCGGCCATGAAGGAACAAAAGAAAACTGGCCGAAACGGAATGTAAACTTGCAACTTCAAAATGCTGATCCCTTAATAAATTACAGGAAAACCCCGCGACTGTATATACATACCAGCATTTGTATTCCGAACGAATACAAATGCAATGAGACAAAATCTATACTGTGCAATAGTAGGATCCGGCTTAAACCAAAGCCTGCTAGTATTATCCATCCGATCATGATCCGTGCAATACCGCACGTATATGATCGAACCCTGCCATATATCATACGGCCTCTACAATGTTTCGCCCGAAACTTGAGAAACTGTCTGTAGGAGACTCTAAAGATTCCTCAATACAATGGCTGTGGATTTAACCACTAGCACGTCAGAGGTATTAGCCATACGTAACGTGCTACCAGGTATTGACCAAAACAGACATCGATGAGTGAACTCATCCTGAACCCTACTGAGCCTGTCAGTGACAATATCCGTACAGTCCAGTCCGTTCGTCTATGAGCATCGCATGGCGGGCCTAGGGGTTGGTATAAGTCAGACCCCCAAAAGCGGTACAAGTCGTGTCGGATTGAAGACCAGAACACCCTGAGATACTACTGGAATACCTACCAGTAAATCTCCTTCTTTGGCCAAGGACTTTCGTGCAATGGCTCTCCTAGACACAGCGCGATCTCACCCCCAATACCGGGAGAAACGAAACCCCTGCAGATCCGCTCACTGCCTCCATGTGGCTCGGGGCTTTACCCAACTAAAACCTGTTTGCATGACTCCTTTGAGCCGTGGTAGGGTAGAAATCAAAGCACAGTGGGAACTCACACGAGACAAATGACGATCTCAGGTCGATGAACTAACCTATACACATGTCACCAGGGAACTGCTATCTGACGTCAGGTATAATACCAACTAGCAGGTTCCCGGCAGTCCTGTCCGGTGTACTCATAACCCAATGAGCACCTGTATACATCTTAGGTGAACCAACTGACACCAGTAGCTTATGAGACCGGCCACCGCCCCTCGTCGGGGTCTCGACTGTATACACTAGTCTACTCTGGAGTATCGATGCCCTGTCTCGAAACTCCCACGAATAGGGACCTTTTAAGGATGTGCTTATAGACCACAGCTCCTACGTATATGATCGTCATCATACTGCTGGTAGTCAAGCAAGAATCTTAAGAGCTCTATCAACGTGCAATAGTGATCAGTAATGTCACCTAAAGCAGTACACGACGATAAAGATAAACTAGATAGCATACTATCATCTTGAGTAAGACTGTCCTACCGGCATAGGTCCTCCCTCAATCATTGCAATCACGTGCCTATGATCTATTGATTGACTCTGAGGGCACTATATCCAACAACCTATTGGATATAGTGCCCTCAAATTCAATTATTGCATCGCAGGTACGTGATTGCAATGATTGAGGCAGGACCTATACCGATATGATTGTCTTGCTCAAGATGATAGTATGCTATCTGGTTTGTCTTTATCATAGTATACATGCTTTATTTCACTATTGCATGTTGATAGAGCCCATAGGATTCTTGGTTGACTGCCAGCAGTATGATGGCGATCATATACGTGGGATCTGGGGTCTATAAGCACATCCTTAAAGTGTCCCTAGTCATGGGAGTTTCGAGACAGGGTATCGATACTCCATAGTAGACTAGTGTATACAGTCGAGACCCTGACGAGGGGCGTTGGCCGGTCTCACAAGCCATTGGTGTTAGTTGGTTCACCTAAGATGTATACAGGTGCTCATTAGGTTATGAGTACACCGGACAGGACTCGCCGGGAATCTGCTAGTTGGTATTATACCTAGCATCAGATAGCAGTCCCCTGGTGACATGTGTACGGGTTAGTTCATCGACCTGAGGTCGTCATTTGTCTTGTGTGAGTTCCCATTGTGCTTTGATTTCTACCCTACCACGGCTCAAAGGAGTCGTGCAAACAGGTCTTTTTTGGGTACAGACCCGAGCCACATGGAGGCAAGTGAGCGGATCGACAGGGGATTCGTCTTTCCCGGTATTAGGGGTGAGATCGCGATGTGTCTAGGAGAGCCATTACACAAAGCCCTCGTCTGAGGCAGGAGATTTACTGGTTGGTACTCCAGTAGTATCTCAAGGTGTTCTGGGCTACTCTCTGACAGGACTTATACCGCTGTTGGGGGTCTGACGTTACCAGCCCTCTAGGCCGATAAGTGATACTCACAGACGAACGGACCAGACTGTATGTATATTGTCACTGTTAGGCTCAGTATGGTTTCTGGATGAGTTCGCTCATCAGCTTCCCTTCCAATCAATACATATGCAACTGTTACGTACAGCTAGTACATCTGACGTACTAGTGGTTATACCCAATGCCAGTGTGTTGATGAGTCATTAGAGTCCCCCACAGACAGTTTCCCAAGTTCGGGCGAAACTCTGTAGAGGCCGTATGGTTTTATGGCAGGGTTCGGAAAATGCACGTGCGTTTTCGCACGTGTCATATTTCGGGCAGATAATACTGGTAGGCTTTGGTTTAAACCGGATCCGAGTATTATACTGTGTAGATATAATATCTTTGTCTCAGTTGCATTTGTATTCGTTCGTTATACAAATGCGGTTATGTTTATACTATTACGGGGTTATCCTGAAATTCGTTTCGGGGTCGCTTTTGGAAGTTTCCAGTTTCCTGTTTTCTATCACCCGTATTTGACATTCGGTTAAATGCGGATTTATCTTTTCGTCACTAGGTTGATTCATGAGGGTGAGTCGTGGTTCTGGAAGCTTCTAGATGGTGACTAGGATTAGTGACTCATTATTGCATTAATGGTTTTTGATGACTAGGTTAGATGACTCTTCATTTGCATTAAATATTTTATGCAAGGTGTATTATAAATCATTCATTCTCATTTAATGTTGTGGTCACCTCCTTGCTTCCTACACTCACCCTCCCCCCCACCTCCATAAAGTGGCCGGCCCCTTGAGTGAGAGATAGGGGATTGATTTTGCAAAAGAAAAGAATAAAGAGTTTGGTTCATGAAAATTAGAATAGACGATTTCTCATTTACCAGATTCAAATGGCAACTTCATTAACCGTTCGTCCATAGCTTTGGACGAAGCGAGACAAAGTATTCTACTCATTCTCTACATCAATCTTGGTAATCTCTTTTGGCAAACTTAATGATCTAGTTGCCTCGGTTTAGAGGCGGGAGCCCGTTTGAAGATCCCTCGATGTGGTACCACCTGGACGAGAAGACTGGAGATAGAGGAGATCAGAGCAGCCGCAACAAAGCGTGGGATGATGGTTGAAGACCGAAGGACTCGGATCGTTCGGTATAACATTTCTACTCATTTTGTAATTTGTTAGTTTAGCTTTAAAGGCAGATCCAGGTGATAGTACACGATAGCGCCAATTGTAGAAGTTTTTTGTTCTACATTTGGCGTCTGTTAGACGGCCGGGGCGCTACCGTAGACTTACACAACCGCACCGGGTCCACCATTCACCCACAGACGGTTCCTCCTCCTCCTCGAATCGGGTGTATGATATCGCTCAAAAGCCGAGAAAACTCATGGTGGACATATCTCAAATCATATCATGAGAAAACCGCACTTTTATCTTTTGAAAGTGATAATCAGTTTATAAAATCTTTGCGGTTTCTCTAAATCCAGAAATCTCATGGAAATCCGAAATCATAAAGCACGATGTAAATAAATAATGAATACTGGGCTCCGGCAATCCGGACTGGCCCAAACTATCGCATGGCAAATAAATATATGAATAAACATGCATGAAATAACACAGTAAATAAATGCAATATCTAATCTAGCACACTAATAATATATTGGAACTATCAGCTAACAAGCGATATCAATGAATCAACATTCTCTAAGGTGTGCATGACATGACAATTACCGATGATGATGTGTGTAAGCCGGCAAGCAGGTGTATGTGGAGCATACGCATCATCGGTAATAGTGCTGGTGTCTTGACTGCATGGTTTCATAACCACTACAGTACACAATAAACATGAAATGCGATGATAACAACATGGATAACGAAGAATGAATAATAAAAGCAGTAATACCAAATATATAGCAATGAATAGTATATGCAACAATAAGGAATCTACATTAATATATATGGGTCATACAGTTTTTCCGTTTGAAATAACATGAATCGTAGTGTTTAGAAAATATGGTTACGGTGTTTTTAAGAAAAAGTACGTCCTTTGAAATATCCGTAGAATCCCTTGGCATGTCTTTAAAATACTCACGATTCGTTAGTTTGAAATAGGTATGACCCGAGTCTAGTCTAACCTCTACAAATAAACTACTGGACTAAACTAACAGACTGATCGAAAGGACAAGGAAAACAACACCTAAGTCTGAGTCGATATATATATATATATATATATATATATATATATATATATATATATAATAGTCGGTATAACATTTCTACCCATTTTGTAATTTGTTAGTTTAGCTTTAATGGAAGATCCGGGTGATAGTACACGATAGCGCCAGTTGTAAAAGTTTTTTATTCCACATTTGACGTCTGTTAGACGGCCGGGGCGCTACCGTGGACTTACAGTGGTATCAGAGCCTCGCCATTAAGCTATACTAACTTGTGCTAACGCGTTTAAAATATCAATCGAACCGAATTTCAAAAACTACAATTTTTCTGTTCAATGTTTCTGTCGATTTTTAATATGGTCTAAAAATTATTTTGCATATCAATATTTCTGTCGATTCTAAGCAAACTGGTGAAATTTGGTCACGTGATCCCACAATACGGCCGCGGATCCGCGGCCCAAACCAGGGTTTGGCCGATCCGCGGATCCACGGCCCAAACCAGGGTTTGGCCGCGCGTTTGTGAGAACAGTGAGCCAAATTTCTACAGTTTGTTCTGCATGGTAAATTGTGGTTTTTCGAATGTTTCTTTTGGGCTCATATTTTGTTACTGTACAGCAGATGCTCGTGGGGCCCACTTCGGGAAGTTTTGTCAATCGAAATTTTAAACTTGTTAGTATGCAGTATTTATATTATATCTCCGACCGTGAATGTCAATCGAGCGGTAAATTGCGTCTAATTGCTATAGTCCTTTTAGACGGATTTGCGAATGTGACATTCGCGTTGATATTCTGTGTTGTGCTGTGATGTTGCGGATTTGTCATGGTGGATAGCAGTGTGTAATGGTAGTGCTGTTTGGATTTATTTGTATATTTGATATTGCGACATGTGGACTGCCGTCACTGCCTGTTTGTATAATATTCTTTTGGGGCACGACCGGGCTGAGGTCGATGTATCCATTGTATATATTTTTCTTTTCTGTACTAGGTTTACCCCGCGACGGAGTGCACGGATAGCCGGGTTCTAGAGGGCAACGGGCCCGCATCTCATGGCGTTGAGAGGCAGAGGGGCCTCACTCTAGAATTGGCAGACTATTCGCCGCACTCGTAGGGGGTACAGGTTGACCCAAGGAGGGGTGCTCAAGTTACCGGATTTCGTGAAGTGCCGGGTGGTCCATTCACTATGCTGTAGGGGGCTGCCTCGCTTCAGGTTTTGGCGGGTAACTTGCCGCACCCGTAGGGGTCTAGGTTTAATTGCACAGGCTATCCACACGACCAGGGGAACGTCGGGTTTCAGTAGCGACTTTGTGTAACCCGGGGATCCCAGATAATCTGTATTGTTCTGTGATGCTTATTACTTTTCTGTAATGTTGCATATTATCACGTCTGGAGCGATTACTGTATATTGGTATATATACTATTAGGTGTTGTATATGTTTTACACCTGCGCTAGTCCAGTCCCCACTCTGTCGTTATTTAAGTAACCTAACGGGTAATGACGGGACCCAGTGGCGAATGCGGATGGCATATACGTACATTTTATTTTTGGTTCTTTTCTGGTGTGATTAATTGATGGGACTGCGTTAATTCTTATCAATGCAAGGATAAAACAAACCTATATTTGATGTTGTTGGAACAGTTTTAAAAGTGTTATTACAAAGACGTTTCCTTTTGTTTTGCATAGTGATATTCAGTTGGAATATCCTGCACCTCATTCGACGAGGCAAGGGCTGATATTCCTTCACCGAGAGAGACCCCTTGGGCAAAAGTTTGCGTCTGGGTAATAACTTCATTATAGTCGATTACAAGTTGCTATGCATCGCGGTATTCAGTTAGAATATCCAGCACCTCATTCCACGAGGAAAGAGCTGAGATCCCTTCACCGGGAGTGACCTCTTTACCAAAAGGTTTTCGTCACTATATCTTTATAAAAAGCTATCAAATTCCTTCAACGAGATCAAGTTCATTACGTTAAAGGTTTTTCGCCAAAAACCAGCCGTAGCCCTCCGTCATTTCTTATAGATAGTCAGTAGTATTCAAGCTATGTTTGTTTACTAAAGTCAAGGCATAGTGTTTGGTAGTTGCTGAATATTCATCTGTTGCATAGATAGATGTGTTGGTTTGGGACAGTCGTATTACCTTGTTGACTAAAGTCAAGGGTATGTACGGGTGGGTTCAAATCAACCTGGATAATGACGGGTAGAACTTGACATGTGACTTATGATTTGTTGACTAATGTCAAGGTCATAAGAGCATGAGGTAAAAATCTCATCGGGAGTTTCAAACATAGAAGAAACTTGCCAGGCATGCGCATACCTTCTGGAGTGTGATAGCTTGAGTGACTTCCATCAAGTTATCATGCGATGATAGTTGGATCCTGATTCTCACTGATGAGTTGGTTTACTCTTCGGGTGATCCCGACTAATTCTTCTTTCAGGTTTGGAGGAGAATTTGAGATTACATTGGGAGGTTTCCTGATTAGATAAAGTGATAACCATTCTGATCTAGGTTAGAGTGCACGCAGAGTGTTTCTATTCTCTCTCTCTCTCTTTGGGAGCGACCTTTGACCAACCCTAGACTATGACTCAGTGACCAAGTTGACCGAACCTTCTTAAAATACTGGCTTTTGGATTGTCTACAGTTGCATAAATCATTGTCGCTCCTTCCTTTACCCTTTGTATTTCTCAGAACACCCCATATTACTACGGACATCCACTTCTATTGGATAGATCCATCGTATGGTTATATATGAACTCGAAGGGACTTCTTCGAGGATGGATCCAGGTTCAGGAGAAATAGAATTGGTTTATTCAGTTGGCTTTTATTATTACCTTCTCTCAGGTTGCGAGGGCTCCTTGGTTTAGGAGAGTACATCTATTACGCTTATTGGATAGTCTTCTTCAAAACCATAGGTAGGTGCCGAAAGGTAGGGAATGATGAAAACCAATTAGCCTGAGTATGGTGTACAGAAGGTAATAACTAAAGACAAAATAAAGGGATTAGAAAGTGGGCAAAGTAAATTGCGACTGCTATCATTCACGACTAAACCACGTACTTCATCGCCACTCCTATTTCACCTTTGCTTTTTTCCCCAGTTCGAGAGAAAGAGTAAGGTATTATTCACTTGTCTTTTATCATCACCTTCTCTCAACTTGCGAGTACTCCTAGGTTAAGGAGGGTACACCTATTATGCTTACTGGATAGTCTTCTTCCAAACCATAGGCTGGTGCCGAACGGTAGGGAGGGAAGAAAACCACTTAGCCTAACGATGGTGTACAGAAGGTAACGAATAAAGACAAATAAAGGGATTTGGAGAGATGGTAAAGAAATATACAGCTATAGTCATGAATTGGATTATGGAAGAGGAATTACTAGGAATGCCAGGATACCCCAAAGAAACATTTTCATGTTTCAGTGCATTGTTAAAGGAAAACTGATTTCCCGATTACATACTTACTCCAGGGAATGTATTTACCAGGTTACATTCTCATATCTGTATGGTTTTACAGATGATGAGCGGGAGTAAGTTATTGGGAATTAGGAGATCATCCTCATTATATCGGAATTCGTTGTAATTGGTGATATTTGAGGAAATCGCTTCGGTACAGTTTTCAACCTACGACGCACAGGTTTTGAGTTATTCAACTCAGCGGACTTATACAGAGTATTGCATGTTGTCCAGTGTCCGTCAGGATAAAGGGGTTGGTCCTCGTACTATGTTCTGTTTACTTATGACTTCTCTAGTTTTTAGACAAGTGTTTCATAGAAATACAATGTCTAAATTTTGAGAAGTTGTGGGGATAAGAATAAAGTAGAGAACCAAGTGTCACAAGTGTCGGGATTCTTCAAAGAGATCGAAGATGTAGATTCTTATGATTGGTATTCAAGTAATGGTTTTTGAGAAACTTGTTTCGCTTTCAGGTTTCTCATAATTGGATGGATTCCTAAGTTGAGTAATGCTGATTAGCCTCTCTCCATTAAGTTGATATGCACTGGAGACAGCTGCATGATTTGAATCTGGTTCCAATTAAATAAGTGCCAAAGTTTCTATATTGGATATAGAATGGTTCATATCTTAACGATGTTAAGGTACGATGAGTTGTCCAGCTTATGCTTAAAACCAGACTCTGGATAACTCAAGGCACGTTTCTGTAATGGCAGTTTGTGGGTTGACCCGGGCTATGTCGAGGGTTGATTTTCTACCATCTAGAAGATCAATAGTGATATTGTTCTTGACTCGCCACAGTTTTAGTAAAATGGATTTTTTCAAAAAACAGTAGAGGGAGTATGGTAGAACTGGAAGTGTTTCCAGAACCGCAAACGATTACGGAAAATTTAATAGGACCTATATATTCAATCAGGTTTGACATTCCAATAGCCACTCTGCAGATATGGTGGGTAACCTCAGGCACCCGAGAGGTACTCCGGTAGCCTCAAGGACGGTGACAGGGAGGTTCTTGTTTATCCAAGCTTGACACTACTGTTGTTCCAGGCTATGAGACCCGGCAGGAGGTTAAGTATAGCGTCGTTCTAAACTAGCTTTAGAAGTGAACGCATATATCATTCTGCCAGAGGGTTGTCGTAGTCAGTAGGAGCAGCGGAAGCATAATGGACAAGTAGCTTATGTCTATTTATAGACTAGAGCAAAGATAGTGGAGATAGATCATCTATTTTTGATGTGACAGTCATGGGTTTGACTTCATCAGAATAGGGGGTAGATCTGTTAAGAAGGTAGTAGGGTGTGATGTCCTAGTATTTGGATAACATACACAGTGTAGCAAGTAAAATTCCTATACTACGATCGGTTGTACTTTGGTCGTCACACAGTTGTTTCTCCACTAAGGATATGGATATAATATCAGACATTCTGGTTACTAGATCTATGGTTTTAGATCTAGAATTGGGTAGTTTCACAATCTGGGTACTTTGACAGTATTCTAATAGTATTTTAGAATAAATGACTCCTGGCATGGTGGTATACCTGCAGGTGATGGAGTCACCCTCTCTAATGGTGTCTTACAGACTAAAGGAGAGAGGGATGTGCATGATTGGCAGATCACTTTGTCACACCCCGCAGAGTACGGAACGTGACCGGTACTTAAGTTACGAAACATCTCAAGGCGTCCGTAAGATAAGTAAGCCGAAGCCCAGAAATCAAAACCCGATTTAGAAATATAGTGAAGGAAAACCAATTTATTTAAAGCACTTTATATCCTTAAACCACATCAAGTCCTTTTTCAAAGCAACATCCGTTTTCCTAAAGATTCCGGCAGGGTCTCCTCTAAAATACAAGCCCCTAAACGGGTACAAAACAGGAGTATAAATGAATAACATGTAATATGGCATCCCCAAGCTGGAGCTAGCTCTTCGCCTCAAGGCGGTCACAAATCCCACGCAATGTAAAATAACAATGTGCATAAGTAAGCCTGAAGCATAGGTAAAATAATATGTCGACTCAAGTGAGCTCGACCCTAAATATAACATAACATCCACAAGTCTCACAACCTCGCCTCTAGGTCAATATACAATAATCCAAATAACTGGTGCAACTGAAATAGTAGCAGATGGAGCACTCTAAATACAATGGATAAATAAGGAGGTACAAAATGATAACAACCCACCTATGAGCAAAAACCTCGAGTCCAGGCAAAAAGAGCAAAAGAAGCGAAAGTGTCCGCCGCTACAGTGCTGACGGAACGGACCTGCAAAAAAGCTGTGGCACAACGAGGGTGAGTTGCCAGCTCGGGAGTAATAAATAATATCTACAAAGGCTATCACATTTATGCACACAAGTATCCTAGCATCTCTAAAACAGGTATGGCTATATGTACTACCAGGTATGTATGCATCATCAGTGTACTAACAAGTATGTATGTCACATGGATGTACTAACAGGTATGTATGCCACATGAATATACTAACATGTATGTATGCTATATGAGTCAACTCAAAATCTCAGCATGAAGGTATAAGAACTGTTCTTTCTTTTGTTTTTGAAACTCTTTTTAAATATCAGCATAATATCCATGGAATCAAAAAAAATCTGTGTCCAGCAACGACACCACAAAACTATCTCTACCTCATATATCCATGTCAAGTATCTCTGTCCCTAGCCGTCTGGCTGATCCATGTCAAATATCAATATCTCAATCTAGCGGCCACGGTCGGTATCCTCTAGATATCCTCCGAGCCAAATGAAGTCACCGGTAGGTAATCCATCCCCTGTCAGGCTCAACGCCATCTCCTGCGATCTTCTTGCCCCGGGGTACCTTACCGGGCCCACCATGTACCCGAGATGGTTCGTCCACCTCCTCGAAACGGGTCTCGAAAACATCATCAAACTCATGGTGGACGACACTTTACATTACTAGAAAACTGCAATTTTTATATTTTAAAAGATTATAAGTTTGAAATCTTGCGGCTTTCCCCCGAAATCCAGAAATATCATAAATCTCATGAAATCATCATGGGTGCATATGTCAATGATAATAAATGCATATGGTATCAATGTTCAAGTTGCAATGTATGATTTATACTAGGCATGAGCAAATGATATCATGATATATATGCACGAGAATAGCAATTCTTATGATTTCATTTTAAAGATTTATTGCAATAGCACAGGTCTAATCATCAATTATTACATGTTCCAGATTATAAGTGATCTAGTGTCGTGACATGGCAATTACCGGGTGTGTGTGTACACATGAATAGTGCTCGTGCCGTGTATTAAAAACCGGTAATGGTGCATGTGACTTACCGAATGAGTTTGCACATGTATGACAGTATAGAGCATGAATGTAGCAGACAACATACAAGTGTTCAATTTATAATTACCGATATTGCTAGGTATCTTTTTAAGTTACTAAATCTATCGGGCGCCTTGCGTCATCCAAGCGATGGTCCCCAGTAGATGTTAAATCTACTTACCCGTGATCCCGCGCTAGGTGTGTCCGACCACCTGCTTTCCTTTCTCCGCTGCTCTTGAAGTCTCCGCCGGTGAACCTAGAATTCACAAAAGTCACACATAAGGCAAATCCTGCAAAAACACGATACGCGTGTGTGAAACTAAACGCGCGTGCACACGACGCGTCGCGACGCGCGCAAACCACCAGAACCTATTCCGACGCACTGTGTCATGCAGCGCGCCATAGAACCACGCGTATCACGCGCATGTCGCAAAGTTTAAAAAACATCGAAAACACGTTTAAAGCTCCAGATTTTTCCTCTGGGCCAAACTTAAAAAGTTACAGATACCAACACACTAATCTACCCAGAACACCCCAACACACCAAAACCTAACCCCCACCCCTACTCTGGCCGCAATTTGCGGCCAGAATGAATAAACCGGCGGCCTCAAGTATGAGGTGGGTCCCCGTGCTTTGTGAGGGTGTCTAGGCTAAGGTTACCATACCACAGTTTTCCCAATTTTATTCTGAAGGGCTTGGGTCAGCAGCAGATTTTACAGAGGCTAAAAAGTCGGTAAATACACTAAATTACGCCAAGTCAGATAAATCGGGTATTTTTGTGAATCTGGAACCAAACTTGGATGATCTAGTCTCAACAGCACCCTATAAGGCTACTCTGACCATCACAACCATTACTTTGCCAAAACACCCCTAAATTACCCAAAACTACCATTAAAACATATAATAAACACTAAACTAAGTTAGATAACCATAACTTTAGCAATTACGAGTCGGGTTAAGGGGTTATACCTCTAGAGATCCTAGGTGAAGGAGAAGAGGAGAAGGAGGAAGTGTGTGTGCTGCTGCTATAGCTCCTAGTGCTGCAATTTGGCTGAAATGGGCTGATCTGCCTCACTGCTACAGGCTGATGCTGCTACAGGCTGATGCTGCTGCTTCTGTTGTGTTGCTTTCTCTTCGGGGTTGTGTTGTATTTCTTTTCTTTTTGTGCTGTTGTTGTAGCAGCAGGTGAAGAAGGTGTTGAAGTATTTGTGGTGGAGTGTGGTTGTCACGACCCGAAATTGGCCCGTGACGGCCCTAATACTACGCAACGCCTAAAGACGTAACGCAGTACAAGAAAGCCAAATCCCAGAAATCTAAACCAAGAAAAAAAACGGAAAAGATAATATAAGTTTTTGAAACATTTGAAATCGCAACCCAAATTCTTTAAAAGTCCTACTTCCTTCTTTAAAATTTTGGCAACACCCCCTTTTTATAAAAACTAGCCAAGATGAAAACAACACAAAAATATGACGCCGTAGCAAAGAAATAAAGACAATAGAGAGAAAGCTGTATATATAAGACAACAAATCCACAATAATATACATTATCGTCCTCACCAAATCTCTAAGTCAACAACATAATAGTAGATGGAGAGTACAAGATACAACGAATGTACAATATGAAATACAGATAATCATCTAACCCACCTAAGCAAAATAGTATACTGTGAGCCGATGCGGTATCTGTAGCAAAAGATGATTGGTGAATAGCTGAATAGCCTGCCTCGACTACTCTGGGGAACAACCTGAAACACCTGTGGCACAACGGGGGTGAGTTGCCAACTCGTGGATAGTAGATAACATATGCAGGTAATCGCAGGAATGTACGTATAGCATGAATCTAAGATATGCGATTACAGTAATAACATGTCATGCAAATGCTGAATAAAGGAAAGTACACTAGCAGGTACAATCAATATGTGAAGCAACAGTAACATGACAATAGTATGCAATAACCATGCAAAAGGGATATGAGAATGTAGATATGCAACTATCATAAGGGTAAACTAATAGGTACTACTAATATATGAAACTGTGCATAAAATAGATAAGTGTGAGGTATAGGGTGGAATATGTCATTTCCACGGAAACATGACATCGTGGCAGGATCACAATCCATCAAGACACTCAATCCATAATTCCTCAAATCAGCCCCCAAGTTGGGCTCTCATATCATATAAGTCTCACATCTCCTCAATATACAATATCGAATAGCTCATCTATATCTCGAATGTACAAATCAACAATCTCTTTCATATCCAATATCCAATCTCAATGAATCACCTATATCCCAAGTCGAATCTCAAGTAAATTTCTAACATCATATATATGTATATATATATATATACGCAGAAATAAATATGATGGGGGCAATACACATATATTAGCGTCCCATTCCATTAATATTGGTGTAAGGGTATATATAACAACGGCTAAATCCCCTGTTATATTTACAAAGGTATTAAAGAAATATCATGAAAACAATGTGCCAAGCATCAACACAGAAATCCTGATAGGTACGTATCATACGCTGTCCCGAAAGCACGAGTGCCTAGCTCTGACCCTCGCCTTTCGACGTATGCATACGTGCATGACTCCCAACGGTGTCTCCATGACCCCCGCCGAGTCATCAGTACTGTCACCGGTAGGTACTAGCCCGCCTCCAGGCTCAATCGGCAAAATCCATCGATCTTCTTGCCGAGGGGAACCATACCGGGCCCCACCATATACCCTCTACGGCCTCGACGCCTCCTCGTAGGGGTATATATAAAATCTGCACCGATAAAACCCATGGTGGATGTGCAAATATCATATCAAGGAAACCGGGTTTTTCAATGTATGCATAATTTCATGAACTCCCGCGGTTCCCAAATCCAGAAATCATCATGTGAAATCCAAATAACAATGCGCAAATCCAGGAACAAATATATGCGATATATCTGAAATGCGAGCATATAAATGAGAATATGTAGCTGAAACCAGATGTATGCGAAACCAATAAGGTACAGCTAAGTAACATCAACTGAATATGTGTGTAACATACAAGTGTAGCAATGTATAGGTATCTACCTATAAGAACTGATGTCGTATACCCCCTGGGTATAAGCAAAACAATGTAGGATATCCCCCCGGTATAAGTAAAATATGTACAAGGTATACCTGTAACTGTATCGCAAGGTGTATCTGTACCCATCACTAAAGGTATGATACACTATAGGTATACCGATAAGCTAGATGTCATGAGTGATAAGCAATAATATCTATAATGGTTAGTGTGTGACATGGCAATTATTGACGGTGTGTGTGTAGCATACAATCCGTGCTCATGCAACATGAACCGTCAATAATGTGTGCAGTGCCCTACGGCTACTAGTCACAGTACAATTATATCTAAGTAAAATAGGGTAAAGGTGCAATTCTAACATTGACGTAGAGTATGCGACAAGTATTGAATCCTAGCCCAGACGCATAACGCCATGCGGGCGATTCCCCTGTAGATGTTAAATCTACTCAGCTACGCTCTACGCTAGGTGAATCCTACCATCCGCTCCCCCCTGTAGCAGTGTCCGTAGTCTCTGCCTGCAAATCTGCAAATAAGACATGGAAATCACATATAAGCCAAATATCTCGCAAAACGCGATATCGAACCCAAACGAGAAATTCGTGTCGCGAACTAAACGCGTGTGTGCACGATACGCTAAAACGTGTGTATACGCGTCTAAAACCATCGCGACACGCCGCGATAAGCTGGATCACAGAACCCTCGCACGTATCACGCGTATCGCGCAAACACAATGAACTAGAAATACGGTATTTGATCCAAGATTTTCCTACAGGTCAAATATCACAAAACTAGACATGCCAAAACACTACAAAACATAGCAGACTACAGTACCCAAAACCCCAAGACCCAACCCCTCTTCCTGGACGCAATTTGCGGCCAGATTGAATAAATCAGTGGCCAAGTTTTGGGATGGGTGGCTCGTGTTCTGGTGGTGGTATCTAGATCTAGTGTACATGCCCCAGTTTTCTCAATTTTAACCTGAAGACCCCGAGTCAAAAGCAGATCACAGAAACCCAATATATCGCTTTATAATCACCAATTTGCACAAAAAGCAAACCCTATGGTATTTTAATGAAATCTGGGTTATTTCTCAGTTCAAGTGACCCTAATAACACTAAAATATTCTAGGTTAACTTACAAAATCATCACTTAAACAACATTCCACACAAATCACCTTAATTAGCACTAAACTAGCTAATTTAACACTAATCGAAGCTAATTAACACACAAGCTAAGCAAACTAGGGAAAGGGTTCAAAAATATACCCTAAAGAACCCTAGAGAGCAGGTGAAGAAGAAGATGAGGGGTTGCTACTGCTGCTGGGGCTCCTGCTGCTGCTAAGGTTGATGCTGTTGCTGCTACAGCTGCTTGCTGCTGAAGCTGATGTTGTTTCTGTTGTTGTTGCTGCCTCTGGTTCTGCTGCTGCCACTGCTGCTGCTTCTCCTTGTGCTGGGGCTGCTGCTGCAGGTGAGTGTGTGTGTGTGTGAGAGTGAGAGAATGAGAGAAAAGAGAATGAGAATCAGAAATGAGAGCAAGGGTAGAACCCCTCCCTCTCTCCTTCTCTCTCATCATTAAATTAGCATGCCCTCAACCATGTAGCACCATTCCTCACACTCTCTCTCTCTCAAGGTCAACATATTCAACCCAAATAAAAATCCTTTTTCAAATTCATTTTCATTTTAAAACAACCATGAACTTTAAACAATATTAAAACAAGATTATAGAAATGGTTAGACCACACTTAACAACCTAGTTATCATGCGCAAGTGTGTGTGCGCCTAGAAAAATTCTAATAAAATACTCATTAAATAGGATAAAATATTTGAAACTTAATTTGGTAAACTTTTTATTAAAATCCATACATTAAAATATAATTAGCTATAAAACACATTCTAAGGTGTTACAATCTCCCCCCCTTAAAAGAAATTCGTCCCCGAATTTAAAAAAATATAAAGTTACGCGTACCTTCAAAGAGAAGATTAAAATCCTCAAATCTCGCTCGCAGCCTCCCAAGTGACTATCTCACTATACGGCTATGTCCATGAAAACCCTCCACAGATAGCAAGACCTTTGACCGATATTCCTCCACCTGCTGAGCCATTAACACAATTGGCTGCTGGTGAACGAAAGATCGCGTCTAAGCTAAATGGTTTGGTGCTAAATCATGTGAGAAAGGTCAAGAAGGTAATTGTAGAGTATCATCACAAGGAATACGGGGTGAAAATCCAATAATCTGGGCAGAAGTGCCAAGTTAAAGGCAACGAAACTAACTCGCTTATAGGATCTCAGAAGGACCTAAATCCTGGGTCAAGCTTCCCAAAATCCAATAGGTCATTCATCGGAATGTCCGTAGGAATACATGATCTGTCCCTGCGAACTAGAGTCTATGACCAACACAGTCGGCATAAGACCTCAGTTCGCAATGGACAATTCCCATCCTGACCTAACACAACTGGACCATCTCCGAAGTCTCTAAACTAGCTGGGGTCCAAGGTCCTACTTACACAGAGTCAGAAAGACAACAGACTGGTGATCGACACTGTAACGTTTTAAAAATAATTAAATAAATAATTAAATGAATAAAATTGTTTAAGTGAATTTTGTGATTTTTGGTAAAGTAAAATGTATTTTTCATAAAACTAAACCGTGATTGTTTTTCATTATAATTTCAAAAATACCTATTTTAATTATGTAATTACTAGTAAATGGTGTTTATTTAGCCCCTTATAAATTTTTAGTTTAATTAAATATTTTTCCTAAATTAATTATTTTAAATATTACCATAACCTTTATTTTTTACACTAAATTAGTGTAAATTACAAATTTGAATGGTTTTAATTTGTAAAAATGAACCATGGCATGTTATAATTTAGTGTGTATCATGCAAAATTTATTTGCAAATTTTTCCTATTTTCTAGAGTTTTCTGAGTTGCTATAGTAAAGAAATAAAAGAAAAATAAATAAATGCATGAAAAGACATAATGAAGTGATATTTTGGTGGAGACTTCTACATATTTTCTCACCCCCTTCTTTCTCTCCCTCACCTCCAAAAAAATGGCCGCCCTCACCCCCCATGGTAGCCCCCATTTTCCTCATTTTATTTTGCTCCAAAATTCATCAAAAATCCTTTAAAAATTCAATTAAAAATCCACAAAATCCTATTTATTTCCTGCCCTTTATTCCTTGCTCATTTTTATATGGAATTTGGAGATGGAAAGCATGCATTTTGGAGGCTCATTTTCTTGTTTGGATTTCATATTTTGGAGGTATAAATTTCCTTCTTTTGTTTATTTGTTATTTGATGTTTCTTTTAAGCATGTTTAGATTTAATGAATTAATTCTATGTTCAATTTTTAAATTTCAAGTTAGGGTTTGTAAATTCAAGTTATGATATTTATTAATTAATTAGGGTTATAATAGTTAGTTTAACACTTTTAGAATTGGAAAATCTTGCATGGTTGTTGAATTGTAAATTTTTCATTTAAAATTGTTTAAATTAGGAATTTTACTAACTAGGTTTCTATAAAACATAATTTTTGGTGAAATAAAATTTCAATTAATATTTGTAACACTAGATTGTGGTCTTAATAAGGGTATTAACTTGTTGGTGGAATGGAAACTTAAATTGATTGCTAGTTTCTATTGATAATTGATAAATTGTGATAAAAATTGCTATTTTGTAAACTAGATTTTAGAAATTCCTAAATAAATGAGATTAAAAATATAATTTATGGTTTCATTAAATCATTATCATCATGAATTGTGGTTTAATACATTAATTCATGCAAAATCACGTTTTGTGGTGGAATTGTGGTATTTTGCTTGAAAAATGTTGAAAATTGTTAAAGGTTGCAAACTAGAAATTTCAAATTAATACAAATTTGTGTAATAAAAATATAGTAATGGTTTGTATAGTCTAGTTATGCTATTTAATGAGTTTTATGACTTTCATTTAAATGTCAAGTTTTGATGAAAAACAGTAAATTGGCATTTTCGGGTTTTACGAAATTGGACGGTTTGATGGATTTTAGGATTTCGATGGATTTAATCATGTTTTATAATATAAGTAAAGTGTTTTAAAACTACGAGTTATTTGTTGATGTTTATCTCGATCCATCGGAGTTTGCACGCCGATATCGAGCGATATTTGGTTCTTTTGCGTGGACGGGACATAGGTTTTAACCTATGCTTGTTCCTTGTATCGTTTGACTTTCGTATGTGATCCAGTTTACGATAATATTTATATGTTTGCGTTTAGGTACCCCTCACGTGGACTGCGGGCGATGAAGAGGAGGATGGTGACACCGTCTTCGGCAGACATGGACCAGGTGAGTAGATGCATATCTACGGGGGGAAGTCGGGTGGATGGCGTTTAGCACCCCCGCAACGTAGAATAGGAATAGTACTTATTGACATTAGAAAACCAGATGTGACCCTAGATTCTTAATGAGTAGGGCCCTAGTAATGACCCTAGGCTGGACTAGACTGATTTAGGAAGACATATTAGAAGATGAATACCTTGGAAGAGGTTCGTAGGTTTCAGGTAGAAATACACACACGCACACACTGAAACACGACATGGTGTATACGTGCATGTGTATATATATATAGGATGAGGTATATGTATATATATATACAACACGTATATGGGATACATTGATGTGATATGATATCCGAGGTATGATGAAACAGTGTAACTGGGCTTGATGCCGTGATTCTTGGCTATACAGTCGTATTAAGTGTTAGCAGATCATTAGAGAATGAGATAATGAACATGTATACTTAAATTATAATGGGTGGTGATGATATTGAGGTACACGGGACTCTCAAATAGTACCCGGACTGTAACTTGTGATTGATCACGATATGGGATATGTATGACTTGATTACGACATCATATAGGTGTGACCTGATGTCGATATCATAGAGGTGTGACTTAAGGACGATATGATATCAGTATGACTTAATCACAATATGATACATATGACATGATATTTCTGAGGATAACTAAAGATGCTTATTATGATGGCAATGATATATGATTGATGTATGCGATCACAGTTTAGCACCTTGATCATGAGATGTGTTGATGATGAAATTATACTAATGATGAGACACCTAGGAGATATTTGACCCATACACCGATATTAAGATGCCGTACGATGGATTTTACCGTACGAGGCATAGATATGATAATTGATCCGCACTCTTGATTCGAGGAAGCCGTACTACGTACGTGACGCTATTGAGGCTGGATCGCCGACTATTAGAGATATTGATTCAGACCTAGGTAGACTCTTGTTTCTTAATGACTAGTTTCTTAGGTTTAGTTCCTTAGGAGGTTAAATGGACACTAGGTTAGGTTCGAGTCATATAGTGGTAGTGATAATTGTATATCAAATGAGTGGATAACACACATCCGTCTTTATTTTCACACTGTAATCATAATGTTGCATGTTCATACATAGGTTGCTATAATCAGTATAAACTTACCTATTAGGACACCAGCACCATTACCGATGATGCGCATATTCCACGCACACTTATTTGCCGGCTCACACGCATCATCATCGGTAATTGCTATGTCACGTACACTTTAGATCTTATTATCTTTTATTGATAGAATCAGCTAGCAACTAAATCGATATATAATATTGTGATTACTCTCAGATGCTAGTATAGACATAGCATTTATTACTTAGACATTCATGCATTCATATTCTCATGTTATCATGTAGTTTTATGGGGCATATGCCGACACTTATCATTTACTTACTCATGATTTTGAGATTTAGATTTCTATGAGATTTCTGGATTTTGGGGAAAACCGCAAGAATATATAAAAACTTCTCTCTCTCCTCCTCTTATCTTTTTAAAAACATAAGATGCGGTTTTCTCGTGATGTATGTGTCGTCCACCATGAGATTTCATGTTTTCTGAAGGATTTCGAGACCCGATTCGAGGAGTGGATGAACCGTCTCGGGTACATGGTGGGCTCGGTATGGTACCCCGGGGCAAGAAGATCGAGTTGTAGACGAAGAGCCTGGCAGGGGAAAGCTACCTACTGGTGATGTCTGGCGCGGCGGATATCCGGAGGATACCGACCGTTGTCGTGAGATTTGATGATATGGGCCGATCCGGACTGACGGAGCCCAAGATATTGAGACTATGAGACTTGAGATTTACATGTTTGTGTCGATACTTGACACGGATTTCCAAGGATTTCATTGTTGATATTTCCGGTTTCTATACCCGTTTTACTATGATTACAGCTAAAGATTTCTTATACAGATACACCTGGATTTCAGGATTGGTTATTTTACATTCATGGTGCATGCATATCCATTCATATGACATAGTACTATATGAGGCACTGACACGAACACGGAGTATCTGCACTTACACATTGTATTACCCTGCTATTATTAGATGATTGGGACTTAGTAGTGTATTATTATGACCTAGGATAGCGTCGTGCATTCGATTTCTTTTCGTAGATGTCTTCTACTCACGAGTTGGCAACTCACCCCCGTTGTGCCAAATTTTATTACAGGTTCGATGTACAGGTTTCGCTAGCAGCTTGCTGGCACATCTTTTCTTCAGGGTGATTTGCACGGTAGGTTGGTTCACTTGTATCTGAACCACCATTGTATTTTTATTCTTTCATTTGTATCTAGTAAGCTCCATCAACCATACTTGTATTACTTGATAAGTTTATTGGACCAGTATTTTTTTTATTCGACCTTAGAGTCGCGCATGTATTATTCTTTCATGCATTCATATTCTCATGTTATCATGTAGTTTTATGGGGCATATGCCGACACTTATCATTTACTTACTCATGATTTTGAGATTTGGATTTCTATGAGATTTCTGGATTTTGGGGAAAACCGCAAGAATATATAAAAACTTCTCTCTCTCCTCCTCTTCTCTTTTTAAAAACATAAGATGCGGTTTTCTCGTGATGTATGTGTCGTCCACCATGAGATTTCATGTTTTCTGATGGATTTCGAGACCGGATTCGAGGAGTGGATGAACCGTCTCGGGTACATGGTGGGCCCGGTATGGTACCCCGGGGCAAGAAGATCGAGTTGTAGATGAAGAGCCTGGCAGGGGAAAGCTACCTACTGGTGATGTCTGGCGCGGCGGATATCCGGAGGATACCGACCGTTGTCGTGAGATTTGATGATATGGGCCGATCCAGACTGACGGAGCCCAAGATATTGAGACTATGAGACGTGAGATTTACATGTTTGTGTCGATACTTGACACGGATTTCCATGGATTTCATTGTTGATATTTCCGGTTTCTATACCCGTTTTGCTATGATAACAGCTAAAGATTTCTTATACAGATACACCTGGATTTCAGAATTGGTTATTTTACATTCATGGTGCATGCATATCCATTCATATGACATAGTACTATATGAGGCACTGACACAAGCACGGAGTATCTGCACTTACACGTTGTATTACCCTGCTATTATTAGATGATTGGGACTTAGTAGTGTATTATTATGACCTAGGATAGCGTCGTGCATTCGATTTCTTTTCGTAGATGTCTTCTACTCACGAGTTGGCAACTCACCCCCGTTGTGCCAAATTTTATTACAGGTTCGATGTACAGGTTTCCCTGGCAGCTTGCTGGCACATCTTTTCTTCAGGGTGATTTTCTCGGTAGGTTGGTTCACTTGTATCTGAACCACCATTGTATTTTTATTCTTTCATTTGTATCTAGTAAGCTCCATCAACCATACTTGTATTACTTGATAAGTTTATTGGACCAGTATTTTTTTTTATTTCGACCTTAGAGTCGCGCATGTATTATTCTTTCACGCATTCATATTCTCATGTTATCATGTAGTTTTATGGGGCATATGCCGACACTTATCATTTACTTACATATGATTTTGAGATTTGGATTTCTATGAGATTTCTGGATTTTGGGGAAAACCGCAAGAATATATAAAAACTTCTCTCTCTCCTCCTCTTCTCTTTTTAAAAACATAAGATGCGGTTTTCTCGTGATGTATGTGTCATCCACCATGAGATTTCATATTTTCTGATGGATTTCGAGACCGGATTCGAGGAGTGGATGAACCGTCTCGGGTACATGGTGGGCCCGGTATGGTACCCCGGGGCAAGAAGATTGAGTTGTAGACGAAGAGCCTGGCAGGGGAAGGCTACCTACTGGTGATGTCTGGCGCGGCGGATATCCGGAGGATACCGACCGTTGTCGTGAGATTTGTTGATATGGGCCGATCCGGACTGACAGAGCCCAAGATATTGAGACTATGAGACTTGAGATTTACATGTTTGTGTCGATGCTTGACACGGATTTCCATGGATTTCATTGTTGATATTTCCGGTTTCTATACCCGTTTTACTATGATAACAGCTAAAGATTTCTTATACAGATACACCTGGATTTCAGGATTGGTTATTTTACATTCATGGTGCATGCATATCCATTCATATGACATAGTACTATATGAGGCACTGACACGAGCACGGAGTATCTGCACTTACACGTTGTATTACCCTGCTATTATTAGATGATTGGGACTTAGTAGTGTATTATTATGATCTAGGATAGCGTCATGCATTCGATTTCTTTTCGTAGATGTCTTCTACTCACGAGTTGGCAACTCACCCCCCTTGTGCCAAATTTTATTACAGGTTCGATGTACAGGTTTCCCTGGCAGCTTGCTGGCACATCTTTTCTTCAGGGTGATTTGCACGGTAGGTTGGTTCACTTGTATCTGAACCACCATTGTATTTTTATTCTTTCATTTGTATCTAGTAAGCTCCATCAACCATACTTGTATTACTTAATAAGTTTATTGGACCAGTATTTTTTTTATTTCGACCTTAGAGTCGCGCATGTATTATTCTGATATGGTGGTTTTGTTTTCTTTGAGTTTTGAGCCTCGCCCTTTGGCGTTGTATATTATCGTGCTTGTTGTGGATGTTTCCGCCTGTTGGCGTTGATGCTAGCTCCTGTTGGGGATGCTTTTTTTATTGTTTATATATATTATATTTGTTGTACCCGTTTGGGGGCCAGTTTTGATAGAGGAGACTCTGCCGAAATTTTTGAGAAAATTTGCTGATGTTTTAAACTTGTTCCTTCATGTTTTCTTTTACTGCTTCTTCTTCTTTTTCATGGTTTAGATTTCTGGGCTTCGGCTTACTTAGGTTACGTTGCGCCTCTAGACGTTTCGTAATCTAAGTGCCGGTCACGTTCCGTATTTTCGGGTCGTGACAGACACGACCTAACCCCTAAACCTAAAGGTGGCCAATTGGAGTGTCTCCTGATAACAGCTATCGAAGGAGAAACCTAACGATGGCGAGTGGCGATCCATAACCGCTGACAACAATCAAAACAAACACACAACTTAACAAGAAACAACTGAGCACATTGAGTATAACCGGACGACATGAATCCGAATGGAGTCACACCCTGACTAAACTTGGGTAGAAACCGTAACGAAATTCGTGGAGATCTGCTCCCACTCCTACTTCGGAACGGTAAAAGATTGCAACTCTCCAGCCGGCCTCAGATGCTCGACCCAAGCACACAACAAGACATACACTTTGAAGCGAAACCTGAAACTTCTCTTTACATCTCTGTCTACCCGTAACTATCTTACAAGTCACGTTAAATGTTGGTGGAACTTGAATGCATATAGAGAGTTGACAGATGTGCATGTTCTAGAATTTCACGTCTCTACCCGATGATATCAGGTACTCAAACGCGTCCCTAATTTAGCACACCATTTTCACAAATCAAGGTCTCCGAATCATTACCCAGCCGAGTATGCTCAAGTATCACTGACGAACGAGTATCGGCGGGCAGTGTCTCGCGAAAACGATTTAAGGAAAGTGGTCGGGCGCGGACATGAGCAAGCTGTCCCCTCAGTAGAGACGAACTTAAGCTGTACTCAACGATCACACAAGAACTGTAAATCTACAGAAGACTATCACAACAATCAAAATCCGCTGCAGGAAGATGTTCATTAAGCTCTAGTGGTCCGTGGAAAATCTGACAAGACTCTCAAACAAGTAGTGTCCCCAAATCTCCAACGCAAAACCACCGCGGTCATCTCTAGATCATGAGTGGAATATCCTTCTCGTACATCCTCTAAATGTAGGGAAGCAAAAACGATGACTCTGTAGTGTCATCTCAGTACACACTCGAGCCCACTCAAGAAACATTACAGTTAAACAACAAAGTCGCCCGAACCAAAGGCAAAGAGAGAACTGATGCAGTTGTTAACCGAATCTCCAACTGCCGAAAACTCCATACACATGCTTCAGTCCACAGAAAAGAAACCTCCCTTCCGGTCCATTCAGTCGACGGTGCAACACTACTCTAGCAATCCTGCATGAAACGGCGGTAAAACCTGCTAAGCCCAACAATCTGCGGATCTCCGTCCAGCACACAAGTCTGGGCCTAAGCTGTACGGCCACGATCTCCCTCGGGAACATACAAAACCGTCTCCCGTGACTACAAGACCTAGGAGTCAATACAAAACAAGCTTGAAGAAACACTCCGAGAATTTAGCAAACTGCTGGTACTCTCCCAGTATCTGCATAACAAATCCTCAAGTGCTACTACTGTCCCTCAAGACACATTAAGTAGACCAGAATGTCGTAAATAACACAACAGCAACTGGTCGAGGAACGGCCTGAAGAAATCTGGTTCATCACATCTACGAATGTTGCTAGGGCATTAGTGAATCCAACGACTCACAAAAACACACAAAACCCGTCGCACGCATAAGGCAGTCTTCGGAATGCCATTACCCCGAATCCGCAATAATGATGACCTCATCCCGAACAAACTTAGAAAATGTCTCGCACTGTGGAGCTGATCGAAGAAATCGTTATGGTGAGGTGAAGGATACCTATCCTCACCGTAAGCCGGTTCAATTAACGATCCGTCGATACGCAACCCTAAACTGCCGTCTTTCTCCTTGACGAACAAAAATAGAAGCTTCCAAAAGTGAAACACTCAGACGCACCAACTCCCCAAACCAAAACTCTGCAGCTGATCCTTAAGCTCCCTAAGCTTCGCCGGCTTATCCGGAACAACGTCGGAAAAACTCTCGCACAAAAGGAACCCGGTCTAACAATCCCACTGTGGCTCCGGTATCATGAATGAATGCCAAAAATCCACGACATCTCCTCAGTAGCCGACTAGCGAAAAAGGCTGAATTCAAGCTGTGAGAGGCGACACAACTATCCACCTGCATAACAAGAACTGACCTGCCGGGAAAACAAAACTGACTGTTTCCTCACGGTAGTCCACAGACGCCTAGCACGTAATTAATCAGTCCATGCCCAGGAGAACGTCAAATCCAACATCTCTAAAGGGATCAAAACGACGGACGAAAATCTATCTCCTATCCGATTGGCACACAACTGAAACACGTGTCGCGCAACAAAAGAATCGCTGACAGAAGTTAGCACAACTACGAATAATCTACCCAACCACGGTACAAGCTTGAAAAACAAACGAACACATCAAAAAAACATGCGAAATAAGGATACCTGAAAACTCTGCATTGGACGTCTGCGCGTCCCGATGAGTAGAAGCAAACTCCTGCGTCTGCCCTCTACCCGCAACTGGATGAACTCCTCTGGTAGCCTGAGCCCTCTGAGCGAACCTCCCACGTCCACGGCCTCTCTAAATACGATCATGACGAGCTGCTAAGGAACAATCCCTGACGAAGTGCTGAAGGCTTCCGCATCGAAAACATCCACGTGCTGACTGCTGACCATTCTGGGGATGAAAGCTGAACGACTGTCCCCGTCCTAAGCCTCTGCTACTCCCGCGACGGCCACAAAATCTGTCTCGATGACCAAACCTCTGCCTCTGGGCTGGTACGCTGGTACGAGTTCTCCACTGTCCTGGAACTCTCTGAGCCTCTGGAATATGCGCCTCATCAACTGGAGCTGCAACCACTGGTGCTATGTAGGTGACGGACTGCTGCATACTAATCGCAAGTGACAACTTAGTAACAGGGGTGACAACCTCCTGTCGTAGCTACCGAACGACCTCAACCAATGAACTCATCGTCTGGCGGAAGTCCTGCATCTCTGCCAAAAGTCTATCAATAGTATATGTCGTAGGTTGATCCGTCTGCACCAGTGCAACTAGAGTGCCATCCTTGTCAGTACTTGTCTCACCCGAGCCAACTCTGACCTCGACCCTCGCTGCATCACTCTGAGTCCCCATAGTCATCAGCGGCAAGGCTATAAATAGATATAAGATTCGATGAGAATAAGGAATCGAATCTCAAGGATATGAATCATCAAGGAAGGAATTTCAAGCAATTTGTATTTAGGTCACTTAAGATGAAGTACCGCATCATGGGTATACTGCAGACATACACACACTACGTTACTTTGCTTAAGCTACCTACTCCATCATACTAAGGTCATCCTACACTCCGAAAGGTAAAACCTAACGCTCTGATACCAACTTTTTCATGACCCGAAATTGGCCCGTGATGGCCCTAATACTACGTAACGCCTAAAGACGTAACGCAGTAAAAGAAAGCCAAAACCCAGAAATCTAAACCAAGAAAAAAAACGGAAAATATAATATAAGTTTTGAAACATTTGAAATCGCAACCCAAATTCTTTAAAAGTCCTACTTTCCTTCTTTAAAATTTTGGCAACACTCCCTTTTTGTAAAAACTAGCCAAGATGAAAATAACACAAAAATATGATGCCGTAGCGGAGAAATAAAGACAATAGAGAGAAAGCTGTATATAAAAGACAACAAATCCACAATAATATACATTATCGTCCTCACCAAGTCTCTAAGTCAACAACATAATAGTAGATGGAGAGTACAAGATACAACGAATGTACAATATGAAATACAGATAATCATCTAACCCACCTAAGCAAAATAGTATACTGTGAGTCGATGCGGTATCTGTAGCAAAAGATGATAGGTGAATAGCTGAATAGCCTGCCTCGACTACTCTGGGGAACAACCTGAAACACCTGTGGCATAACGGGGGTGAGTTGCCAACTCGTGAATAGTAGATAACATATGCAGGTAATCGCAGGAATGTACGTACAGCAAGAATCTAAGATATGCGATTTCAGTAATAACATGTCATGCAAATTCTGAATAAAGGAAAGTACACTAGCAGGTACAATCAATATGTGAAGCAATAGTAATATGACAATAGTATGCAATAACCATGCAAAAGGGATATGAGAATGTAGATATGCAACTATCATAAAGGTACACTAACAGGTACTACCAATATATGAAATTGTGCATAAAATCGATAAGTGTGAGGTATAGGGTGGAATATGTCATTTCCACGGAAACATGACATCGTGGCAGGATTACAATCCATCAAGACACTCAATTCACAATTCCTCAAATTAGCCCCCAAGTTGGGCTCTCATATCATATAAGTCTCACATCTCCTCAATGTACAATATCGAATAGCTCTCTTATATCTCGAATGTACAAATCAACAATCTCTTTCATATCCAATATCCAATCTCAATGAATCACCTATATCCCAAGTCGAATCTCAAGTAAATTTCTAACATCCTAAATATATATATATATATATATATATATATATATATATATATATATACGCAGAAATAAATATGATGGGGGCAATACACATATATTAGCGTCCTATTCCACTAATATTGGTGTAAGGGTATATATAACAACGGCTAAATCCCCTGTTATATATACAAAGGTATTAAAGAAATATCATGAAAACAATGTGCCAAGCATCGACACAGAAATCCTGATAGGTACGTATCATACGCTGTCCCGAAAGCACGAGTGCCTAGCTCTGACCCTCGCCTTTCGACATATGCATACGTGCATGACTCCCAACGGTGTCTCCATGACCCCCGCCGAGTCATCAGCACTGTCACCGGTAGGTACTAGCCCGCTTCCAGGCTCAATCGGCAAAATCCATCGATCTTCTTGCCGAGGGGAACCGTACCGGGCCCCACCATATACCCTCTACGGCCTCGACGCCTCCTCGTAGGGGTATATATAAAATCAGCACCGATAAAACCCATGTTGGATGCACAAATATCATATCAAGGAAACCGGGTTTTTCAATGTATGCATAATTTCATGAACTCCCGCGGTTCCCAAATTCAGAAATCATCATATGAAATCCAAATAACAATGCGCAAATCCAGGAACAAATATATGCGATATATCTGAAATGCGAGCTTATAAATGAGAATATGTAGCTGAAACCAGATGTATGCGAAACCAATAAGGTACAGCTAAGTAACATCAACTGAATATGTATGTAACATACATGTGTAGCAATGTATAGGTATCTACCTATAAGAACTGATATGATACACTATAGGTATAAGAAAAACATGTAGGATATCTCCCCGGTTTAAGTAAAATATGTACAAGGTATACCTGTAGCTGTATCGCAAGGTGTATCAGTACCCATCACTAAAGATATGATACACTATAGGTATACCGATAAGCTAGATGTCATATGTGATAAGCAATAGTATCTATAATGGTTAGTGTGTGACATGGCAATTATTGACGGTGTGTATGTAGCATACAATCCGTGCTCGTGCAACATGAACCGTCAATAATGTGTGCAGTGCCCTACGGCTACTAGTCACAGTACAACTATATCTAAGTAAAATAGGGTAAAGGCGCAATTCTAACAATGGCGTAGAATATGCGACAAGTATTGAATCCTAGCCCAGACGCATAACGCCATGCGGGCGATTCTCCTGTAGATGTTAAATCTACTCAGCTACGCTCCACGCTAGATGAATCCTACCATCTTCTCCCCCCTGTAGCAGTGTCCGTAGTCTCTGCCTGCAAACCTGCAAATAAGACATGGAAATCACATATAAGCCAAATATCTCGCAAAACGCGATATCGAACCCAAACGAGAAATTCGCGTCGCGAACTAAACGCGCGTGTGCACGATATGCTAAAACGTGTGTATACGCGTCTAAAACCATCGCGACACGCCATGATACGCTGGATCACAGAACCCTCTCACGTATCACGTGCATCGCGCAAACACAACGAACTAGAAATACGGTATTTGATACCAGATTTTCCTACAGGTCAAATATCACAAAACTAGACATGCCAAAACACTACAAAACATAGCAGACTACAGTACCCAAAACCCCAAGACCCAACCCCTCTTCCTGGCCGCAATTTGCGGCCAGATTGAATAAATCAGCGGCCAAGTTTTGGGATGGGTGGCTCGTGTTCTGGTGGTGGTATCTAGATCTAGTGTACATGCCCCAGTTTTCTCAATTTTAACCTGAAGACCCCGGGTCAAAAGCAGATCACAGAAACCCAATATATCGTTTTAAAATCACCAATTTGCACAAAAAGAAAACCCTATGGTATTTTAATGAAATCTGGGTTATTTCTCAGTTCAAGTGACCCTAATAACACTAAAATATTCTAGGTTAACTTAAAAAATCATCACTTAAACAACATTCCACACAAATCACCGTAATTAGCACTAAACTAGCTAATTTAACACTAATCGAAGCTAATTAACACACAAGCTAAGAAAACTAGGGAAAGGGTTCAGAAATATACCCTAAAGAACCCTAGAGAGCAGGTGAAGAAGAAGATGAGAGGTTGCTACTGCTGCTGGGGCTCCTACTGCTGCTAAGGTTGATGCTGTTGCTGCTACAGCTGCTTGCTGATGTTGTTTCTGTTGTTGTTGCTGCCTCTGGTTATGCTGCTGCCACTGCTGCTGCTTCTCCTTGTGCTGGGCTGCTGCTGCAGGTGAGTGTGTGTGTGTGTGAGAGAGAGTGATAGAATGAGAGAAAAGAGAATGAGAATGAAAAATGAGAGCAAGGCTAGAACCCCTCCCTCTCTCCTTCTCTCTCATCGTTAAATGAGCATGGCCTCAACCATGTAGCACCATGCCTCACACTCTCTCTCTCTCTCAAGGTCAACATATTCAACCCAAATAAAAATCCTTTTTCAAATTCATTTTCTTTTTAAAACAACCATGAACACTAAACAATATTAAAACTAGATTATAGAAATGGTTAGACCACACTTAACAACCTAGTTATCATGAGCAAGTGTGTGTGTGCGCCTAGAAAAATTCTAATAAAATACTCATTAAATAGGATAAAATATTTGAAACTTAATTTGGTAAACTTTTTCTTAAAATCCATACATTAAAATATAATTAGCTACAAAACACATTCTAAGGTGTTACAGTGGTGTGTGCTGATGTTGTTGTGTGAGCGTGGTTTTGGAGTTTAGGGCTGTTTGCAGCAGCTGATGTTGCTGTTTTATGATGTTTTGGTGGCTGAAATGCTGATATTTGGGCTGATGTGAGTGTGTGAGTGGGAGAGAGATGTGAGGGAGTGAAAGATAGTGTGAGGAGACATGCAAAAAGGTTTGAGGAGATGGATGGTGACCAAACCTAGGAGCCACCATTCTCTCTCTCTTATGTAATGTTTACAAGACAACCATCAAATCCCTTCTCAAGTCAACCCTAATCCCTAATCACCCTTAATTAAACTAATTAGCTCATAATCAACTCAATTATCTTAACCAAAGGCCTAACCCACCATGGTTGGCTAAACATGGTTAACCCACCATGCATACCCAAACTTGGTAACCCTAGGCTTAACCCTAGTCATCATACACAAGTGTGTGCGGTCGTGATAAAATTCTACTAAAATAACCATAAAACCAGATAAATTATTAGAAAGCCGTTTTGGTAAACGTTTTACCAAAAACCCCACATTAACACACAATTACTACTAAACCTAAACTCAGGTGTTACAGTCTTCCCCCCTTAAGAAAATTCGTCCCCGAATTTTAAAATATGTAACTACGCGTACCTTCAAAAAGATGAGGGAATTTCTTCCGCATCTCTCCCTCGGCCTCCCATGTGATCTCCTCACCATTCGGGATGCGCCAAAGAACCTTCACAGAAGGTTGGACCTTTGATCGAAGTTTCTTCACCTGCCGATCCAATATCTCTACAGGCTGTACGGTGAACGAATGGTCGGGCTCAAGCTGAACGGTCTGATGCTGAATCGTGTGGGAAGGGTCATGAAGATATCTTTGTAGCATCGACACGTGGAAGACGGGGTGAACATCTAAAAAGCTGGGTGGAAGAGCCAAACGATATGCAACAGTGCCGACACGCTCGAGGATCTCGAAGGGACCCACAAATCTAGGGCTAAGCTTTCCCTTTCACCCAAATCGCATCACGCCATTCATCGAAGAGACCCTCAGAAAAAAATGATCGCCAACTGCGAACTCTAATCTGCGACGGCGCCTGTCTGCATACGATTTCTGCCTGCTCTGAGCAGCTTTCATCCGGTCTCGAATCAACTGCACTTTCTCAGTTGTCTCCTGCACGATCTGCGCCCAAAAATACTGCTCTCGCTCGGCTCAGTCCAACAGACGGGCGTTCTACATCTCCTCCCATACAAAGCCTCGAAAGGTGCCATCTGAATAGTATCGTGGAAGCTGTTGTTGTAGGAGAACTCCACTAAAGGTAAATGACGATCCCAGCTACCGCCAAAGTCTAAAACACACGCTCTGAGCATATCCTCGAGAGTCTGAATAGTCCGCTCTAACTGCCCGTCGGTCTGCGGATGAAATGCTGTGCTGAAGCTCAAACGGGTGCCTAATGCTTCCTGAAGTCTCTGCCATAGTCGGCTGGTAAACTGGGTGCCTCGGTCTGATACGATACAAGTCAGTACGCCATGCAACCGCACGATCTTGTCGATGTAAATATAGGCATACTGAGCAAAACTGAAAGTGGTCTTCACTGGCAGGAAGTGAGCCGCATTCGTCAATTGGTCCACAATCACCCAAATAGAGTCGTACCCTCGACTGGTCCTGGGTAGACCCATAATGAAGTCCATCGAAATCTGCTCCCATTTCTACTCTGGAATGGGCAAAGGCTGCAACTCTCCTGCTGGCCTCTGGTGCTCGGCCTTGACTTGCTGGCAAGTCAGGCACCTCGACACGAAGTCTGTGACATCCCTCTTCATCCCTTCCCACCAATAGACATCTCTCAAATCACGGTACATCTTGGTGGAACCTGGATGAACACTGTATGTAGATCTATGCGCCTCCTCAAGAATCTCACGTCGCAGTCCCTCCGAATCTGGTACGCACAATCGAGTCCCAAATCGTAGTACTCCCTGATCGTCGATCACGAACTCGGAATCTCTGCCCTGCCTAATCTGCTCCATGATCTCTGAAAGACGGTCATCACTGGGCTGTGCCTCTCGAATACGGTCAAGTAACTGCGGACGTGCACGAACATGCGCAAGCTGTCCCCCTGTCGGAGTGAACTCGAACTCAACTCGGCTGTCGCATAAAATCTGCCAATCTGCTGATGACTGCCTCTGCACTGCGCGCAAACAAGATAGACTTCCCTTGAGCCTCCTGCTCAAAGCATCCGCCATTACATTTGCCTTGCCCGGGTGGTACAAGATCTCACAGTCATAGTCTTTCACCAGCTCCATCCAACAACGCTGTCTCAGATTCAGGTCTCGCTGCTGAAATATATACTTTAAGCTCTTGTGGTCGGTGAATATTTGGCACGACTCGCCGTATAGGTAATGTCGCCATATCTTAAGTGCAAAGACCACAGCAGCCATCTCCAAATCATGAGTGGGGTTGTTCTGTTCATATTTCTTCAATTTCCACGAAGCATACGCGATCACCCTGTCATGCTGCGTCAATACACATCCTAGCCCTACCCGTGAAGCGTCACAATAGACCACAAATCCGCCTGATCCTGTGCTCGCACTCCTCCGTCCAAACGAAAGGAACTTCCTTCCGGGTCAAACCGGTCAAAGGTCCAGCAATACAGGAGAAATCCTGAACGAATCGCCTGTAGTAGCCTGCCAAGCCTAGAAAACTATGGATCTCCGTAACCGATGTCGGTCTGGGCCACTGCTGAACAGCCTCAATCTTCTTCGGGTCCACACATATGCCATCTCTCGTAATCACGTGACCCAAGAAACCAACGCTGTCCAACCGAATGCACACTTGGAAAATTTTGCGAAAAGCTGGTGCTCCCTCAAGGTCTGCAAAGTAATCCGCAAATGCTGCTCATGCTCCTCTCGGCTCCGGGAATACACCAAAATATCATCAATGAACCCTATGATGAACAAGTCGAGATACGGCCTGAATACATGGTTCATCAAGTCCATGAATGCTGTGGGGGTGTTGGTGAGTCCGAACGACATCACCAAAAACTCATATTGGCCATAGCGTGTACGGAAAGCTGTCTTCGGTATATCCTCCTGTCGGACTCGCAGCTGATGGTATCCTGATCGCAAGTCGATCCTCAAAAAATAACCCGCACATTGAAGCTGGTCGAAAAAATCATCAATGCGTGGCAACGGATATCTGTTACGCACGGTCACTTTGTTCAGCTGGCGGTAGTCGATACATAAGCGCAAACTTCCGTCCTTCTTCTTGACAAACAGGACCGGAGCACCCCATAGAGAGATGCTAGGTCGAATAAGCCCCTTATCTAACAAATCTTGCAGCTGAGCCTTCAACTCTCTAAGCTCCGTCGGGGCTATCTCATAGGGCGGTATAGAAATGGGCCCCGAGCCGTGAATCAAATCAATACAGAACTCGACATCGCGCTCAGGCGGCAATCCTGGCAGCTCATCAGGGAAAAGATCGGGGAACTCGCATACAATCGGAACCTGGTCCAATGGAACATATGTAGCTCTAGTATCATAAACATAGGCTAGAAATCCCCGACATCCCTTCCTCAACAGCTGATCAGCGCGAAGAGAAGAAATCAATATGTGAGGGGCGGCACCACGGTCCCCCTGCACAACAAAAGCCGACTCACCGGGAAAAAAAAATCTAACTGTCTTCTCGCGGAAGTCCACAGACGCATAGCATGTGGCTAACCAATCCAAGCCCAAAAGAACGTCAAAGTCCAACATCTTAAGAAGGATCAATTCGACAGGCAGCTCTCGCTCGCCAATACGGACGGTACAGGATCGGAACACGTGCCTAGCGAAAAATGACTCTCCCACAGGAGTAGTCATAACAAGAGGCTGATCAAGCAAACCGGACTCTCTACCCAAACTCAGCACGAAGTGTGTGGAAACGTACGAATGCGTGGATCCGGAATCAAACAACACGTGTGCATCAACAGAACATACTGATAGGATACCTGTCACGACGGCATTGGATGCCTGTGCATCCTGGGGTGTCAACGTGAATACTCGGGCCTGACCTCCACCAATAGCGGACTGACCTCGGCCTCGGCCTCCTCGTCCTCTCTGGATCGGTCCGCCGCGTCCACGGCCTCTGGGTGCACCTAACTGGCATGGAGCATCACCTGTGGCAGGAAGTAGAGCTCTCTGAAGAGGGGGCGGTGATGGTGGTAGGGTCACATGCGGAACTGTCGCCGCTCCCTGTCGTCTCGCTGGACAATCTCTAACACGATGGTGCAGACTCCCGCACCAATAACATCCTGGCGACGGCTGCTGTCCCTGTGGATACGAACCATACAGCTGACCTCGTCCAAATCCTCTGCCGGCCCTATCTCTCGGAAAGAATCTGGCATGCTGCCTCTGATCTGACATTCCGGTATGAATCCTCTTTGGCCCTGGAACGGCCGAAGTCACTGAAATACGTGCCTCCATCCGCAACGCTGTATCTATAGCACCTGAAAAAGTGTCGAAATGCTGGGCGACGATGTCAAGAAATAGCTGGGCATCCAATCCCTGTATGAACCTCTTCGCTTCGGTATCAACCAAATACGGAGCATATCGGGACAACTGTGTGAACTGGACGTCATACTCAGACACCGTCATCCCTGGAGTCTTGATCAAGGCCTCAAAACTACGAGCTCTGGCGTCACGAACGCTCACCGGAAAGAAACGGGCTAGAAAGACTGCTGTGAACTCGGTCCAGGTCATGGGCGGTAGACCTGTAGCTCGACCTCTCAAAACTGACTCCCACCATATCTGTGCGAGGCCCTCTAGTCGGAAACTTGCAAGCTCTACCCATCGATCATCAGAACATCTCAGCGAGCGGCAGATCCTGGCCAAACTGTCAAGGAACGTCTGCGGGTCCTCTGCTGCATCGGTACCCGTGAAGACTGGAGGTCTCAGCCTCATGAACTCCTGTAGCGAAACCGGGATGGCCACGGCGGTAGTAGTAGGAGCAGGTATCATAGTAGTCTGGGATGTAGTAGGTACGTCCTCCGGCCTCGGTGCACGACTGGCCGCTACTAAGGATCCCACCATCTGACGTAGCTCCTGCATACTCCCCATCATCTGTCGCAGCTCCTCCATACCAGACTCAAGCCTATCCATACGGCCTGGGGAAGGCGGATCAGTCTGTCCCTGCGGCATAGGCATACCACCCTGTTCAATCCTAGTCTCGGACGAGCCAGCTCGAATCTCGTCTCGGGCGGCAACCCTCTGCGCTCTGGTAGCTTTCTGCGGCATAGTGACTGGTACAGGAAATATGACAATAAGAACAGTGCAATAGAATCGTAGGATACATGGAATTGAAGAAGGAATTTCAAGCGAGTATATCCTAAAGTCACTTAGGCGGAGTACTGTATCGCAAGTATGCCACGGACATACGCACGCTACGCTACCCTACTTAAGTCACTTACTCCATCTACTAAGGGTCATCCTACACTCGGAAAGGTAAAACCTATCGCTCTGATACCAACTTTGTCACGCCCCGCAGAGTACGGAACGTGACTGGAACTTAAGTTACGAAACGTCTCAAAGCGTCCGTAAGATAAGTAAGCCGAAGCCCAGAAATCAAAACCCGATTTAGAAATAGAGTGAAGGAAAACCAATTTATTTAAAGCACTTTATATCCTTAAACCACATCAATTCCTTTTTAAAAGCAACATCCATTTTCCTAAAGATTCCGGCAGGGTCTCCTCTGAAATACAAGCCCCCAAACGGGTACAAAACAGGAGTATAAATGAATAACATGTAATATGGCATCCCCAAGCGGGAGCTAGCTCTTCGCCTCAAGGCGGTCACAAATCCCACGCAATGTAAAATAACAATGTGCATAAGTAAGCATGAAGCATAGGTAAAATAATATGTCGACTCAAGTGAGCACGACCACAAATATAACATAACACCCACAAGTCTCACAACCTCGCTTCTAGGTCAATATACAATAATCCAAATAACTGGTGCAACTGAAATAGTAGCAGATGGAGTACTCTAGATACAATGAATAAATAAGGTGGTACAAAATGATAACAACCCACCTATGAGCAAAAGCCTCGAGTCCAAGCAAAAAGAGCAAAAGAAGCGAAAGTGTCCGCCGCTACAGTGCTGACGGAACGGACCTGCAGAAAAGATGTGGCACAACGGGGGTGGGTTGCCAGCTCGTGAGTAATAAATAACATCTACAAAGGCTATCGCATGTATGCACACAAGTATCCTAGCATCTCTAAAACAGGTATGGCTATATGTACTAGCAGGTATGTATGTATCATCAGTGTACTAACAAGTATGTATGTCACATGGATGTACTAACAAGTATGTATGCCACATGAATATACTAACATGTATGTATGCTATATGAGTCAACTCAAGATCTCAGCATGCAGGTATAAGAATTGTTCTTTCTTTTGTTTTTGAAACTCTTTTTAAATATCGGCATAATATCCATGAAATCAACAAAAATCTGTGTCCAGCAACGACACCACAAAACTATCTCTACCTCATATATCCATGTCATGTATCTCTGGCCCCAGCCGTCCTGCTGATCCATGTCAAATATCAATATCTCAATCTAGCGGCCACGGTCGGTATCCTCTGGATATCCGCCGTGCCAAATGAAGTCGCCGGTAGGTAATCCATCCCCTGCCAGGCTCAACGCCATCTCCTACGATCTTCTTGCCTCGGGGTACCTTACCGGGCCCACCATGTACCCGAGACGGTTCATCCACCTCCTCGAAACGGATCTCGAAAACCACAGCAAACTCATGGTGGAGGACACTTTACATCACTAGAAAACCGCAATTTTTATATTTTAAAAGATTATAAGTTTGAAATCTTGCGGCTTTCCCCCGAAATCCAGAAATATCATAAATCTCATGAAATCATCATGGGTGCATATGTCAATGATAATGAATGCATATGGTATCAATGTTCAAGTTGCAATGTATGATTTATTCTAGGCATGAGCAAATGATATCATGATATATATGCACGAGAATAGCAATTCTTATGATTTCATTTTAAAGATTTATTGCAATAGCACAGGTCTAATCATCAATTATTACATGTTCCAGATTATAAGTGATCTAGTGTCGTGGCATGGCAATTACCGGGGGTGTGTGTACACATGAATAGTGCTCGTGCTGCGTATAAAAACCCGGCAATGGTGCATGTGTCCTACAGAATGAGTTTGCACATGTATGATAGTATAGAGCATGAATGTAGCAGACAACATACAAGTGTTCAATTTCTAATTACCGACATTGCTAGGTATTTTTTTAAGTTACTAAATCTATCGGGCGCCTTACGTCATCCAAGCGATGGTCTCCCGTAGATGTTAAATCTACTCACCCGTGATCCCGCGCTAGGTGTGTCCGACCATCTTCTTTCCTTTCTCAGCTGCACTTGAAGTCTCCGCCGATAAACCTAGAATTCATAAAAGTCACACATAAGGCAAATCCTGCAAAAACACGATATATCGCTAAAAGGGATACGCGTGCGTGAAACTAAACGCGCGTGCACACGACACGTCGCGACGCGCGCAAGCTACCAGAACCTACTTCGACGTGCTGTGTCGCGCAGCACGCCACAGAACCACGCGTATCACGCGCGTGCCGCACAAGTTTAAAAAACATCGAAAAGACGTTTAAAGCTCCAGATTTTGCCTCTGGGCCAAACTTAAAAAGTTACAGATACCAACACACTAATCTACCCAGAACACCCCCACACACCAAAACCTAACCCCCCACCCTCTACTCTGGCCGCAATTTGCAGCCAGAATGAATAAACCGGCGGCCTCAAGTATGAGGTGGGTCCCCGTGCTTTGTGTAGGTGTCTAGGCTAAGGTCACCATACCACAGTTTTCCCAATTTTATTCTGAAGGGCTCGGGTCAGCAGCAGATTTTACAGAGGCTAAAAAGTCGCTAAATACACTAAATTACGCCAAGTCGGATAAATCGGGTATTTTTGTGAAATCTGGAACCAAACTTGGGTGATCTAGACTCAACAGCACCCTATAAGGCTACTCTAACCATCACAACCATTACTTTGCCAAAACTCCCCTAAATTACCCAAAACTACCATTAAAACATATAATAAACATTAAACTAAGCTAGATAACCATAACTTTAGCAATTAGGAGTCGGGTTAAGGGGTTATACCTCTAGAGATCCTAGGTGAAGGAGAAGAGGAGAAGGATGAAGTGTGTGTGCTGCTGCTATAGCTCCTGATGCTGCAATTTGGCTGAAATGGGCTGATCTGCCTTACTGCTACAGGCTGATGCTGCTACAGGCTGATGCTGCTGCTTCTGTTGTGTTGCTTTCTCTTTAGGGTTGTGTTGTATTTCTTTTCTTTTTGTGCTGCTGTTGTAGAAGCAGGTGAAGAAGGTGTTGAAGTATATGTGGTGGAGTGTGGTGTGTGGTGATGTTGTTGTGTGAGTATGGTTTTGGAGTTTGGGGCTGTTTGCAGCAGCTGATGTTGCTGTTTTACGATGTTTTTGTGGCTGAAATGCTGATATTTGGGCTGATGTGAGTGTGTGAGTGAGAGAGAGATGTGAGGGAGTGAAAGATAGTGTGAGGAGATATGCAAAAAGATTTGAGGAGATGGATGGCGACCAAACCTAGGAGCCACCATTCTCTCTCTCTCATGTAATGTTTACAAGACAACTATCAAATCCCTTCTCAAGTCAACCCTAATCCCTAATCACCCTTAATTAAACTAATTAGCTCATAATCAACTCAATTATTTTAACTAAAGGCCTAGCCCACCATGGTTGGCTAAACATGGTTAACCCACCATGCACATCCAAACTTGGTAACCCTAGGCTTAACCCTAGTCATCATGCACAAGTGTGTGCGGTCGTGAATAAATTCTACTAAAATAACCATAAAACCAGATAAATTATTAGAAACCCGTTTTGGCAAACTTTTTACCAAAAACCCCACATTAACACACAATTACCACTAAACCTAAACTCTGGTGTTACACACTTGCTTAGGCAATTGAGTCAATCATGAGATGTCAAGTACCACACCAGATGTTGTTTTTGCACTAGATGGATAAGTTTATAATAATCCAATCCTGAAGAAACATAAGGAAGCAGTTTTAGAACATAAGTGCATGTTCTAAGGATTTGATGACGGCAGCCTCCTTCGGGAGACGGTTATCATTTCAGGGTTCAAATGGTGACATGGATGATAGAGTGATTGTCAGAGTTATAGTTTTCCCTCTGAAAAGGGACAGTATTATGGACTGGTAGTCCAAGAGGATACTGTGGGAGGCATGGTGCTGGATACTGATTAGGTTCAATTATCAATATAGTCTAAGAAGTTTGGATTTGAAGTTCATTTATGAACTAGGTCCTATCAGATAACCAGACATATTCAAAGACACCTATTACTCGATTCGGGAGATGGCTTTCTCCGCAAACTTGAGATTAAGAGAGAGACATAGAAAGAAGCATCAGGGCGGATCCACTCACTGAGGCTATTTCTCGAACACAAGAGTTTTACAAACTAGCTTTGTGAAACTGATTAGTAGAGGAGTTGGATGTTCGGTATCATATAGGCTGTGAGTATGCGACATCGCAATAATTAGCCTTAAGTGCAAGTGGGAGATTGTTGGATATAGTGCCCTCAAAGTCAATTATTGGATCGCAGGTACGTGATTGCAATGATTGAGGCAGGACCTATACCGATATGAAAGTCTTGCTCGAGATGATAGTATGCTATCTGGTTTGTCTTTATCATATTATACATGCTTTAGTTCACTATTGCATGTTGATAGAGCCCATAGGATTCTTGCTCGACTGCCAGCAGTATGATGGAGATCATATATGTGGGACCTGGGGTCTATAAGCACATCCTTAAAGTGTCCCTAGTCGTGGGAGTTTCGAGACAGGGGACTAGTGTATACAGTCCAGACCCCGACGAGGGACGGTGGACGGTCTCACAAGATGTATACAGGTGCTCATTGGGTTATGAGTACACCGGACAGGACTCGCCGAGAATCTGCTAGTTGGTATTATACCTAGCGTTAGATAGCAGTTCCCTGGTGACATGTGTACAGGTTAGTTCATCGACCAGAGGTCGTCATTTGTCTCGTGTGAGTTCCCACTGTTCTTTGATTTCTACCCTACCACGGCTTAAAGGAGTCGTGCAAATAGGTCTATTTGGGTACAGTCCCGAGCCACATAGAGGCAAGTGAGCGGATTTACAGGGGATTCGTCTATCCCGGTATTGGGGGTGAGATCCCGATGTGTCTAGGAGAGCCATTACACAAAGCTCTCGGCCGAGGCAGGAGATTTACTGGTAGGTACTCCAGTAGTATCGCAGGGTGTTCTGGGCTACTCTCTGACACGACTTATACCGCTGTTGGGGGTCAGACGTTACCAGCCCCCTAGGCCGGTATGCGATACTCACAGACAAACGGACTGGACTGTATGTATATTGTCACTGTTAAGTTCAGTAGGGTTTCTGGATGAGTTCGCTCGTCAGCTTCCCTTCCAATCAATACATAGGCAACCGTTACGTACAGCTAGTACCTCTGACGTGCTAGTGGTTATACCCAGTGCCAGTGTGTTGATGAGTTATTAGAGTCCCCCACAGACAGTTTCCCAAGTTCGGGTGAAACGCTGTAGAGGCCGTATGGTTTTATAGCAGGGTTCGGAAAATGCACGTGCGTTTTCGTACATGTCATATTTCGGGCAGATAATACTGGTAGGCTTTAGTTTAAGCCGGATCCGAGTATTATACTATGTAGATATAATATCTGTGTCTCAGTTGCATTTGTATTCGGTCGTAATACAAATGCGGGTATGTTTATACTGTTACGGGGTTATCCTGAAATTCGTTTCGGGATCGCTTTTGGAAGTTGCCAGTTTCCTGTTTTCTATCACCCGTATTTGACATTCGGTTAAATGCGGATTTATCTTTTCGTCACTAGGGTGATTCATGAGGGTGAGTCGTGGTTCTGGAAGCTTCTAGATGGTGACTAGGATTAGTGACTCATTATTGCATTAATTGTTTTTGATGACTAGGTTAGATGACTCTTCATTTTCATTAAATATTTTATGCAAGGTGTATTATGAATCATTCATTCTCATTTAATGTTGTGGTCACCTCCTTGCTTCCTACATTCACCCCCCACCTCCATAAAGTGGCCAGCCCCTTGAGTGAGAGATAGGGGATTGATTTTGCAAAAGAAAAGAATATAGAGTTTGGTTCATGAAAATTAGAATAGACGATTTCTCATTTACCCGATTCAAATGGCAACTTCATTAACCGTTCGTCCAATGCTTTGGACGAAGCGAGACAAAGTATACTACCCATTCTCTACATCAATCTTGGTCATCTCTTTTGGCAAATTTGATGATCGAGTTGTCTCGGTTCAGTGGCGGGAGCCCGTTTAAAGATCCGTCGACGTGGTGCCACCTTGACGAGAAGACGGGAGATAGAGGAGATCGGAGCAGCCGCAACAAAGCGTGGGATGATGGTTGAAGACCGAAGGACTCGGATCGTTCGGTATAACATTTCTACTCATTTTGTAATTTGTTAGTTTAGCTTTAATGGCAGATCCGGGTGATAGTACACGATAGTGCCAATTGTAAAAGTTTTTTGTTCTGCATTTCGCGTCTGTTAGATGGCCGGGGCGCTACCGTAGACTTACACAACCGCACCGGGTCCGCCATGCACCCACAGACGGTTCCTCCTCCTCCTCGAATCGGGTGTATGATATCGCTCAATAGCCGAGAAAACTCATGGTAGACATATCTCAAATCATATCATGAGAAAACTGCACTTTTATCATTTGAAAGTGATAATCAGTTTATAAAATCATTGCGGTTTCTCTAAATCCAGAAATCTCATGGAAATCCGAAATCATAATGCACGATGTAAATAAATAATGAATACTGGGCTACGGCAATCCGGACTGGCCCAAACTATCGCATGGCAAATAAAAATATGAATAAACATGCATGAAATAACACAGTAAATAAATGCAATATCTAATCTAGCACACTAATAATATATCGGAACTATCAGCTAACAAGTGATATCAATGAATCAACATTCTCTAAGGTGTGCATGACATGACAATTACCGATGATGTTGTGTGTAAGCCGGCAAGTAAGTGTATGTGGAGCATACGCATCATCGGTAATAGTGCTGGTGTCTTGACTGCATGGTTTCATAACCACTACAGTACACAATATACATGAAATGCGAAGTAACAACATGGATAACGAAGAATGAATAATAAAAGCAGTAATACCAAATATATAGCAATGAATAGTAAATGCAACAATAAGAAATCTACATTAATATATATGGGTCATACAGTTTTTCCGTTTGAAATAACATGAATCGTGGTGTTTAGAAAATATGGTTACGGTGTTTTTAAGAAAAAGTACGTCCCTTGAAATATCCGTAGAATCCCTTGGCATGTCTTTAAAATACTCACGATTCGTTAGTTTGAAATAGGTATGACCCGAGTCTAGTCTAACCTCTACAAGTAAACTACTGGACTAAACTAACAGACTGATCGAAAGGGTAAGGAAAACCACCTAAGTCTGAGTAGATATATATATATATATAATAGTCGGTGATCCCACCTCAATAGTATCACATGCGATACAATATATATAATATGACATCTTCAAGTCAAGAGTGCGGATCTATCATCATAATTATAGCTCGTACGGTAAACCCATCGTACGACATCCCAAATCTGGGCACGGGTCAAATATCACATTATCTCATTATTCATCTGGTATCCTTATCATCATATTATGTATTAGGTGTACTAATCAAAGTCTAGTACAAACTGATACCATCTACAATATATGTGCTTGTGTATGAAAACACATCGCCTGAGGACCCGCTATAACATCATGCCGTATCTCATAATATGAACCAAATTACATCACCGATCTCGTGGCATCATGTCTAATCTCATCGACTCATCGCCAATACCATATACTATCCTCATCATCCATGTATATGTATACGTATATATATACATAGTCCCATACCTATGTGTGTGTGTATATATATATACATATCCCCATATACGTACAAGAAATAAAATGTATGCGTGTATGTGTGCGTGTACGCAAATCACTACTCTAGAGTTCGTGACTAAGAAACTAAATAAAAGCGTTTTCCTACAAGTATGCTAAAACTATCCGAAAGTCACTTAGCATTTCTTACTAAGTATACACATCTCATAACATATAAGTGTGTGTGTGTGTGTCTATATATATATATATATATATATATATATATATATATATATCATAACGCATTCGCGTTCTATACTACGAAACTGTGGGGGTGCTATATGCCATCCACCCGACTTCCACCGTAGTTATATATCTACTCACCAGATCCTTGCTTGCCGAAGTCAATGTCGCCCTCTTCTTCTTCATCGTCCGAAGCCCACGTGAGGGTACCTACATATCACACATAGTATCATAAACCAAATCGCAGATAAAAACCAAAACGACACACGAAACGCGCATAGGTTAAAACCTATGGTCTACACATGCAAGAATGACCAAACAACCCTCGAGATTGACGTGCAAACGTCACACCATCGAGTCAAAATCCAATTAATAAAATCCAAAACATAAATAGCCGCAAAACCATAGCAGCAATACAAGAAAACGCTTCCAGATTTTGTTCCAGATGAAATTAGCAAATTGTGCATATGGGGTAGGTCTAATTTGCCTAAAATGAAGCCATGGACCAAGCACGAGATGATTCCAAAGTACCAAGGCCATAAATTGCGGCCAAAATGAGAAAAATTGTGGCCTAAACATGAGTATATGGTCTCGGGTTTTGCGGTTAGCTTCTAGGTTTCCTGCATGACTCTCTGTCTTCGCTAAATATTTTTCAGGTGCTCCTGGTCATAGCAGATACCAATATATCATCATAGAATCCACAATTTCCCGATATCGGGGTTTCTAAGTTTATGAATTGGATGTATACTCTCAGGTTTAGTCTAATAAACAATCACTACAGAGGTTGCAAGGCCTCTACTAACCTCAATTACACTTCACTACTCAAGATTTCATCAAAACCCTAACTTCAAATTTTCAAAGTTCACTAAACATCACAATACCACTTCTAAACATGCATGGATACTAAAGTGAATCAAATACAATACAAATGGTGATGAAATTATCTCATTTTGCAACTCAAGAATTTTCTTGAGTTGCCCCAAGTGCTCAAAATCCGATTTTTCTTGGTCCAAAGTGCTTGTGGTGAGCTTGTGCATGTTTTTAATCAAGTGGAGATGATGCTTTGGGGTGTTTTTGGTGGTGTTGTGAGGGATAAGAGGAGGGGGAAGTGAGAGGGCAGCCATGTGAGAGGGAGAGGAGAAGAAATGATGAAGATGATGAAGTGAGACCAAGTCAAGAGAACCCCTCACCTCACTCTCTCTCATGCCCATCCCTCTTTGTCCCCAATTCTTTAATCTTTCCTTTTCTTTTCTTTTTTTTATTCTTTTCTCTTCTCAATTTTAAAAACCAAATGCATGAGGAAAAGAAAAGCCATGGTAGAAAAATGTATCAAATGTGAAAAATGACTTGGTGCATGTCATGTGCACAAATCAAGCTTAATGCACGATTAACGATATTTAATCGCGATTAGAATTAAAATTGTATACAATTAATTATAAAAATTCATAATTTGTCTAAATCACTTAAAACACCCTCATTTAAGTAATTTTTATAATTTTCCAAAAATAATCCCGATTTATCGGTATTTAATTATACCGCATAAATAAAATATTCATAATATTTCTTATTTAATTATAAAAATTCCCAAAAATAATATTTTATTTTTCTGAAATGTTACAGTCTTCCCCCTTTAAAGAATTTCGGTCCCCGAATTTAAATTTAAACCCCTCAAATACTAAAACATTTCAGTAAAATGATCAAGTCGTCGTGGCTCCGAAATAATAAATACATAAAGCACATCGTAGCGCAATGCATGCGCATGAAAAACGAGTATATAAAAAAAATCAAAACTCCGTCAAGCATCCCGCAGTCATCGGAGTTATGGCAAAGACATCAATGTCAAAGCCTAAAACGAAAACCAACATGATATATATCAAACTATACATGTAAAAATCGTTAAAACGTCTAAAAAAAATGCATGCCAAACCTTTTCAAGTTACTGTGAGATGCGCGTGTCACTTCATAGTGGCGGACGTCCATTGTAAAAAAATAACTATATATATACATACCCTTTATTTAACATACACGTCCCGCCATTTTGAAAATAATCTAGAAGGGTTTCCTTTATTAAATGTTTGGTGTCATCTCGGACACGTAGATAAATACTGAGACTATAGCTCCTTTTTTTGGAAATCCCTTCGGTAACTATCAATGCATGCAAAAATATATTCAGGTACTGTCCTCGGACTAGTCCTGCTCAGCTACTATATCAAATAGTAAATATCATAAAACATGCTGCTCAAGGGAAATCAATCCCAAAATGTATATAAAAGGCCACGTGCGTCTGATGTGCACGGAAATCGAAATCCATGAATGTGCCATACATGTGCACAGAACAAAATCTAAGTGCAACGGGTGTGTACGAAACACCTGTCAAGTGCAACGGTGTATGCCTGACAGCAATACTAGGTGCATATGATATGCATAAAGAATCTTGATTTAGTGCATCTGGCGTGCACCAAAATCACATCAAACGCATCAAGTATGCGCGAGAATCCAAATCAAGTGCACAAGGTGCACGAAAACAAATATCGAGTATCACAATCGAAATCGACGGTATAAAACACATCTCAATCTAAATCCAAATCAGGTATACCGTGGTATAAAATCTCACAACCATGTGCATCAGTGTGCATAAAATCATATCAAAATACTAAAGTGCATGAAAACTATATAGAAAGCATAAGTCAAATCATGTGCATACCATAGATATGAAATCAAAATCAGCATCTCGAATGACATCAAATCGAAGTCAAGTGCAACTGTGGTGCACAAAATCTAAATCATGCAAATAAATCGCCTAAAATACAGAAATCACATACGGCGGAAACAGTCATGCTCTAGCACATTCTCTAAAGATCTCTGGCTAACTGTCATGGTTACTCATAATACGTCTCATCAACGATGCCGAACTCTGGCCTATTGGGTGTGCGCGATATGACCGATCATGGGTTCAAATCATCTCGTATAGTGTTCCAGAAAGGTCATGTCGAAGACTCCCCTAAATCTCGTTTCTGCCGAACTGCCCGGAAGTCATCACCCTTTACTAAATCTTTATTCTTGTTCCGGAACGGATGCATACTCATCGTGACTCTTTCTGGAAGACATATCGATATATAACTCCTCTACATGCGTATCACATCTCTGATGTCAACGGAGTGGAATGTCATCTCATCAAGATCTCGCACAAACCTCTTGCTCCGCTTTTCTCTAATGTCGACTGATTCGGACTCGTCTCTTCGTGGCTGCATGGACTGCGCTTTAACGGCTATACTCATATCTGGAGTCTCCTAAGCAATGTATCCCATCACATGATATCCAAATGATGTCGAACCTTTCGATTGATTTGTCAAGGTTCCATAATCCCCCAAGTGCTCAACATCTTGAGTACAGTTTAATAGTATCGAGTACATGCCACAGCACCTATGGACCAGCCATAGAAGGGCAAACCTAAGCCTTATTAATGGCACCGCTGAACTGCTATAAACCCCAAGGTTTCAGAGCGTTCTCATGGTCATTATATCGAGTTAGGGTTTTATTCTTCTAGAGGGTCCACGAAAATACTTGCGTGTTTTTCCGAATACTTTAAACTTGGAAAATGGGTTTCTGACATTCTATCGTCTTCTATCGACTCTCAACGTACTTGTGTGAAGTGGTCTCTAGCTGAAATCAATCAATCTGATGACCTCTCATCGGGGTAGGCAATGAATCACGTGTCCTAGACGTTCCTCCTTGGGTGACTAGCGATCTTCTATCATATCTCTAAGTATAACTCGTGCGGTATTAGCTTTAAACATCTGGGGCGATATCTTGTTATTCGCAGCAACAACTGGCTCATTTGTCCGCACGCTGAAGAGTGCCTCAATCATCAAGTATAATCAGTGCATTGACGGTCATCGCATTCTGGCTGGCCTCTAGCAGTAGCCTGATCCTCTGGTACTGCTTTGCACGTCCGAGAAATCTTGTAAAAGCGATCCATCAAACGCTCATGGCGCGAAAAAAACAATAACATGACACATCTATACAATCGTGTGTCCCTGGAATCATGCCCTGGTCAGTCCTCGTCCGTGACGAGCTCGTACTGACGCAACTCTAGCCGTAGCTCTCTCTGCCCGTGTAATCGTGGAAGCAAAAACCATAAACCGATATCGATGAGGATGGATCATATGAATGAATATAATGCTGTGCAAGAAAATGTACATCCTAAGACTTCCTAAGCGGAGTAGCGTATCGTAAGTATGCCGCGGAACATACACACGGTACATCACTCTACTTAAGTCACCGACTCCATCAACCAAGGTCAACCTACGCGACGAAAGTTCGGGTCTAATACCCCCTCGACTAAGTCTAAGTTCCGTAAGGTCAAGCCAAGATTTCGTATATATACAAACGCCC